>CM046348.1:15942388-17207178 GCA_025403435.1 Artocarpus heterophyllus | reverse complement strand
GAGATGAGACCATTAATATTGTGGCTACGATGGACGTAAAAGTTGTTAAGAAAGCTCAAAGTACTTTAATTCCCCTTAAGGCTCCAACCGATGGTGCTAATGTTAATAGGGAAAGTGATAAGGCACATGGTGATGACGATAAGAGCCCGGCTATAGTGTAGGCCTCTTTAATATTTAAAGTATAGTGTTTAGTACTTTATTTTTTTTTTTTTCAAAATAAAAGGTCTTGACTATTTCATATCACACTTATATATTGGATGATTTGTAATTGGCCTCATGGTTTTTGCTTGAAAATCATTCTTGTAATGCCACCGTCTTTTGTCTATTTCAACTTTGTTTCGTTTAATGCTTAATATCATGCCGACAAGAATAACTCATCATCCTAGAAGAGGTGCGGCCCCTTGCCACACCTCTAAGAGGGTTGGTAAAGATTTCCTAGACAAAAATGATGAGCTATCTCTTCTTAATCTGTAGATGGATATAGTGATTCAAAATCCTAGCGTCGTGGCTCAATGCCACCCCTACCAGAATGAGTTTAGGCTTTAAAAAAATAGCCAGATGTAATCATCATTGTAATGAGTTGTTTTCATCAAGAGGACAATGAGCTATGTAAGTTGAGGAATCCAAGATGGATTCCATAGAATGAGTTTTGACTTCAAGGAGAAGGAAAGTGATGTGATCCATGTTGAAATGAGATCCAACTCCAGTGAGTAATGAGTTATACAATCCTAGTTAGAATGAGTTCTGACTTCATGAGGATAATGAGCTATGTAAGGTGAAGGATCCCAAAGACTTCCATTAGAATGAGTTCTGACTTCAAGGAAAGGGCGAGTGTTGTGGGGAGCTACCCAGCAAGGTGAGCTCTAAATGGAACTATCCAACATAGGAGAATGCTTAAAGGTGGGTAATGCAAGGAGCTACAAGACGAGGGAGGCTCTATATTAAGTTCTCAATGAATGGGGTGCTAGAAGAAAGCTACCCTTGGAAGCCGGCACTACGAAGAGCAATTAGGCGAAGGGAGCTCTACATGGAGCTTGCCAACAAGCGGGATACTGCAACGAGCAACCTTTGGAGGCAGGCCTCTATGAGGATATACCTGATAAAGTAGGTCTACGTTAAGGTTTCCAATTAAGGGGGGAACCATGAGAAGCTATACATCAAGAGAGGTGTTGCAAGGAATTATCTTGCAAGAAATTATCTCTTAAAAATAGGCACTACAAGGACCAACCCGTTGAGGTACTATTTGCTTAAAAAAAATTAAATCTAGAAGATTCTATTATTGTGAAACTTCAAAACAAATGGTCTACTAGAAACTTCACAATGTCTTACTTTGATAGTATGTTGAAAACATGAGTTTTAGATGAACATCAAAAACTAAGGGTAAGTAGGAAATCATATTTTTGATGCAATAGAGAAAAAAAAAAATCAAAGAGCAATAGGTAAACACTTATTTTGTGTGCATGGGACGTTCTTTCCTAGGTAGTAACATTTAGGACTCTCAGCATTGCATAAATCAATCTCAACAACAACATTTTGCATTTTTCTTTCATCATTTCTTTCAATGGGAAGTCCTCTTGAGAGTCCAGTCAATAGGTGAGAGTAGTGACTATTCAAGATTGGTAGCCATCACTTTGTTTCTCTGCAGAGGACTAGGCACTTCTTCAAACTAGTGGTCAGGGAAAACTTTCACAGATCTTGAAGGTTAGGATACATCCCAGAAGGGCATGGGCCCTTCTTCTTACGCCAAATTATTGACAATAAAATTCCACCAATAATTGAAAGCTAAATTATTGAGTAGAACAAATTAACTAATTAAAATTCGTGTGCTAAATGGAGATTAATGTGCTAAATTAAAATTTAATTACCAATTAATCATTTTAGATTTTTCAACTTATTTTATTTCATTTAATTAATTTTTTAGCTATTACTATATATTCTTGTGAATAAATTCCTAGCTATTTATTTATTAATTTATGATTTCATTTTAGTTGCATCAATTTCCCTTATTTTAATTATTTAAACCAAGACACCATACTTGTTGAAATTCCAAAATGGCCCATAAATCACTTCCATCAGTTTTCACATGAAAACTAAGTGCTAGACAAAAACCATCTCAGAAGAGCATGTGCAGCCATGGTTTCACCATGAAACTACGCACCTAATGCTGACTAAAAGCTAAGCCTAACTCAAACTCTTAATTACTCACACACTCTCTCTCTTTTCCACTCCTTTCTATCTTTTCCTCTCTCCATTTGCTTTAGAAAAATTCCAGAATAACGATTTTTAAGCCCACCAGCTCCATACCTAAACTTTCAACAAATTAAGGTTAGAGATAGTATGAATCAACCTATTTCATGAATTTCAAATTTTCTTTTTTGTTTTATAATTTTAAATTTGTACAACTGGGTCTAGGATTCATTGTTTATGTTGGTCAGGTTTTGTTTGGAGCTATTGGTGTTCAAGGTGTTCATGAATATGAAAAACTAAGAATTTAATGGTGATTTTGACACCTGGAAATGATAGAAAAATGTCTAGCTATGGTTATACATGATATGTGTGAGACTTCACAAATTTAGATTCAACATGTTTTCACAATTATTTTTCTTATTTTTAGAATAAATGGGAAACGTGTCGGAGAATGATGAAACACTAATGCATGTATATAAAATGAGTTATTATAGTTCATATAATGTTTTAGATTGATTAGAACATGTTTTGGATGCTTTAGAATGGATTTTGAAATGTTTGATCTTAGTTTGAGTTTGGATGCGCGAAACACGGTGTCACCATCAAGATGTGTGGTCGGCCGCTACCTATAGTGCACCACAGTCAACCATGCTGCCCTAGAAACCCTATTTTAACTAACCCGAGCCCTTATGATCCCCATTATGTTTTAAATGTGTTTTACCCACTATAATGATCACAAATGATTGCTTTTTTATTTAAAGAATGATTAATTACCATAAGTACAAATGTGGGATATAAAATGCATAAGGTCACTAAGAAACCATTTATGACATGCAAATTGTATATATACTTTGATCTTATAGTATGCATGTTGATATTTGAGGATTTTCCTAAGGTTAGCCACTATCTATAAGCAATTAACGTATATCAATTCGGTACGGAGTTGCGAGAAGTGCTTTGTTATTAGAAATTGAGGTAGGACTATATGCCCTTTCTTTGTAGCCATGTTGTTTAATGGGTTTTGGCTATAAATTATATTCTTAAATGCTTTAAGAACTGTGCTATGTTTTAAAGATAATTTCATATGTTTTGAAAATATGTTTGCAAAGATATTTTCAAAATCAGCACAACTGAGTGAGATAATGTGTTTGAAGAGTTTTTAAACCCCAATCGGTATGAGATTCCTCGATTGGTTATGCATTAAATGCATGGTGCTACATAGAGTTCAGATCATGCAAAGAACAACCTATGGGGTAGGCCCCAAATCCTCGATCGAGCCACAATGGTGGTGTTCATTCTAAGCATTGCCTTAAGTAATTATTCAATTATGATTTGACAAAAATCATATGAAGCATACAGTAAGAATCCTCAATTGAAATAAAACCATTTTGTTTATTATTTTGCACTATTCTTTAATGTTGTTTTAAAACTTAATGTCCTACTGAATCTTTCGCTCATAGTTTTCCATTTGTCTTTTATATTATTCCTCCTAAGAGGTTTGTAGTATGCAATTGATTGAATTGTTGCTAGATCACTTGTAGTGTACATGAGTTGTGTTGATTTTCTATTTTATTATCAAGTCATGTAATAATTAGACTATATTCATATGCTATAATTTATTTTGTTGCACTGCAGTTTGATTGTAATTTTTTTTATGTTTGGGTACTGTACGGTCTAGTAGCACCTAGATGGTATATGGTAGATGTTTGATTTCCTGTTATTTCGAGACTATTTAAGTAAATTCCTTTGATCACATTATGTTAAATTTATTTCAAATTATTTCCATTTATGACAAATTTAAATATTTTTACTAAAATATTCTTAAATATAAAAGATAATTCTTAGAGTTTAAGTTTAATTTTAATTAATTATATTAAATTAAATCGTCACATCACTACCTCGGCTTAGGGGTGTGGCAAGACTTGGTATCAAAACTGTATGTTTTGAAACGTATAAAAGACAATTAGGAAACCATTGATAGTCGATTTTCTTTTCTAGAATTTAAAGAATGGCACCAAGACATCGCCTAACTGGCATAGACCCCATTCCGAACAAGGTTGTAATGAATGCCATATTCATTGCTTTCAAGTAGATAGCTGTGAGGGTACAGGGAAAGGATCCTACGACGAGTCACCAATAATAATATGTCTTGGAGTTCCAACATATGGCAATACTGACCTTTGATAGAAGCAGAGAACCTCAAGCGGCTGGGTATTGGTCTGACTCAAGGTGCAACACATGGACACTTTAGGCATGTCCACCAATCTCCGAGTTGAGTTTGCAGTATATAAACTACAAGGTAGCGCCAACACTTGGTGGAAGTAGGCCAAACTTATCCAGAACAATAGGAATATTAATTAGGCTAGGTTCAATAGATTGTTTTATAAGCGGTATTTTCCTTCAGAATACAAGGACCAGAAGAACGCTGAGTTCTATCGATTGGAGCAAGGAGAAATGTCAGTTAGGGAGTATGAGACAAGTTTCACTGAGTTGTGAATGTTTGTTCCTTTTGTAGTCGCGTTAGGAGAGGAAAAGTGTATTAAGTTCCAAGAAGGACTTAAAGGTTCTATTCGATGCCAGCTAGTAGCTTTGAAGATTTGGACTTATGGTGATCTAGTGTCATTGGCATTATTGGTTGAGAGGGACAATGTAATCTACTATGAAAACTGGACGAGGACCACTTGTAGACCTCAAAGAAATAACCGGAGGAACAACAATAGTAATTAACAACGACAACAGTAGACAAGGGATCAAAATAGTGGTTGTGCCAACAATGGTAGCAGCAGTTTATCTGGAAGCAGTCGAACCAATGTTTATAACTTTCATTGTCATTATTGCAAGTAGCTTAGCCACATCAAGAGAAACTCATTCTTAGAAACTAGAAACTCCCTCTTAGAATTAGCGGTTGTATTGCCCTAGAATCCCTTATTTCGACTAACCCAAACCCCTTTGTATCTCTATTATATTTTAAATGTTTGTACCCACTATAACGCTCAGAAATGATTGATGGTGTATTTAAAGAATGATTAATTACCAAAAGTACAAATGTGGGATTTAAAATACATAAGGCACACTAAGAAACCATTTATTATAGGCTAATTGTAGCTATACTTTGACCTTAGATTATGCATGTTGATATATGAGGATTTTCCTAAAGTTAGTTGCTGTCAGTGAGGAGCTAACGTTTATCGATTCAATACATAGTTAAGAGAGGTGCTTCATTGTTAAAAATTGAGGAAAGACTTTATACCTTTTCTTTGTAGCCATAATGTTTAAAGAGTTTTGGCTGTAAATTATATTCTTAAATGCTTTAACAATTGAGTTATGTTTTAAAAATATTTTCAAATGTTTTGAACATGTTTGCAAAGGAAAATGATTTCTAATAACATTTTGATAGCTCATAAAAAGTACATCCAAGTGAGATGATGAGTTTGAACAGTGTTCAAATGCCAACAGATGTAAGATTCCCCTATTTGTTGTGTCATAAATGTATGATGCCATGTAGAGTTCAGGTCATGTAAAGGGCAACCGAGGGAGCAGGTCTCAAAACCCCGATTGGGCCACTACAGTGGCATTCATTCCAGGCCTTGCACTAAGTAATTAACAAATTATGGTTTCAAATAAATCATATGAAGCATATGGTAAGAATCCTCAATTTAAATGAAATTGTGTCTTAAATGTATGATGCCAAGTAGAGTCCAGGTCATATAGAGGGCAATCGAGGGAGCAGGTCTCAAAACCCTGATCGGACCACTACAGTGGCATTCACTTTAGGCCTTGCACTAAGTAATTAACAAATTATGGTTTCAAATAAATCATATGAAGCATATGGTAAGAATCCTCAATTTAAATGAAATTATTTTGTTTTTTTTTTTATTTTGTAATGTTTGTGCTTTATTATTTAATGTTATTTTAGAACTTAACATCCTATTGAGCCTTGCTCTCACAGTTTTCCACTTGACTTTTATTTTATTTTTCATCCCAAGAGGTTTGCAGTGTGCAGCTAAATAGATTGCTCCTAGATCACTCGTGGTGTACACGAGTTGTGTTGATTTCTTGTTTCAATGTCAAGACGTGTAATAATGAGACTATATTCATGCTTTATGATTTATTTTGCTTGACTGCAAGATGGTTGTAATTTTCTTTATGTTTGGGTTATGTATGCCCCACAGGATGGTTCGATAGGACCTATATGGTATTTGATGGATTTTTGATTTCCTACAATTTTGTGGTTATTTAATAAATTCTTTTGATAACATTATGTCAAATTTATCTCAAATTATTTCCATTTTGTGACAAATTTTGTTTAATTTTGTTTTAATATTTTAACAAAATTTTTCTTGAAAATAAAAGATAATTCCTGGGTTTTAAGTTTATTTTAATGAAACCTCTACGTCACTTCCCCAGTTTGGGGGCGTGACAATATGATATTCTAAATCCAATGTATTTATTATACTCTTATTTATGACATTATATTTTTTGACTTGCATAATAAAATTTATCTAAAGACAGATCACAACTTTGCATCTTATAAACATAATGAAGTAAATGTCTAGGAATAATAATATACAAATATAGAGTCTATTCCTTCTTATTCGAAGTTGGAATAATAGTTCTCTTGAGTGATAATTCAAGACTTGAACAGTAAAACATTTATTCGTGATAAGATTATAAATTAAATGTCCATTAACGAATCATTAGAACTCAATGATAAAGATGTAATAAGAGAGGAAAATAGAAATTGAATCTAACTCTTATTATGAACTATTTATTGAGAATTGATATATATGTAATGATTACATCAATAGACTACTTAACATTCTCTTTGAGTAATTATTACTATAATTTCAAGAGCGAAGTTTCGTGTTTTTAATAGAGTAATACTAAAATTAAAAAAATGACACACTAATTAAAAGTTTAATTAATTGTAAAATTTTTTAGAGCTTGAATTATATTCTATAGGTCCCTAATGCTACCTCTATAAATACTATATTGGATGAACAACATAGCAATGAATTGTATTTAATTTAGGATTATTGAATTCTAAATTAAATTGTTTCACACTAAAGATATTAATATGACATAGAAAAATGTTCTCTGTGACACATAATATGATGTGACAAATATTGCAACATTTAAACTAAGCAAAATTAAAATTAATTAATTTATATTTAATTAATTGAATTATTTAAATATAATTTATTTTAAATTTGTAGGGCATGGTGTGGTGAGACCATGCTATGTCCTACCATAGATGATTTCTCTATAATCAACGCAAAATAAAAATTAAAAATGTAAGATTTTTTAAATAAATATGATTTATTTAATTTTAATTTAGAATTTTGATTTTTTAAATAATATGATTTATATTTAAAATCAAAGTTTAAAAAATAAAAATCTTTACATGCAACAAAAATAAAACCTAAATTGATTTATGCCACCAAAAAAAATTATATAAAATACTAGTTATACTATATTTTGCAATACTAAATATATCTTTCAAGGTATCTAGCTGTATCCTTCATAGTCACCATCCATTATCCAGCTGGATACCTATCCAGCATCCATCGTGGCTAACATATAGTATCCAGAATCTGGCCGGAGCCACCATGACATCGATATCTGACCAAAATACTAACCAGAATTCAGCCATGATACCAGTATCCGTCCAGTATCCGCTATGACAGCGATCGTTATTCGCCGTGAACTAGCAAGAAACCGCCATTTTCTGTGGCTTCGTCGCCGCCATTATAGAAAAAATCACAAAAAAAAAATTGTAACCAAGTCACAAATATCCAAAAAAAATCAACCAAATCAATAAATTGCACCAAAAGAGAACAAATCTAAGAATCAAGAAAAAAATCTAGCAGTCCCCTGCCAAATCTGGTGATCATTATGGTAGAAAGGGATTTCCTCCGAGCAACCACAATGGGAAAGGGATCTCTACTCGTCCCCAGCTAGATCTGTCATGGTGGGGAGAAATCTCTTCTGCATAGCGGCCGCGAAGGGGAGAAATCTCTAATTGTATGAAGAAGCCAACCTTCAGGCTTCATGTGCGTGGATATTCGATCGTATGAGGGAGATGAGGGAGGAAGCATCTCTGCTGTGGTGGCGGAATCTCTTAGGTCATGATGCGAGCTTCATATACAAATCACTCAGCGGACGCCGATCTTCTCTACGCAATCGCCGTAGCATGGAATTAGATCTATGGAGGTCTCTAGCTCGATCTGTGTGTGGCTTTGTTCGTGCAGGCTTCTTTGACAGATCTTGCAAGTACAAGGGCAAAGATGGCCCAACGAGAGGCATGACGTTATGACAAGGGAAAGGGCAGAGGTGGGCGACATGGTGTGGTAGGGAGCTGGTCAGTGACAGTGGCTAGAGTAGGAAGTGAGAAAGGAGCGAAAAGCCAGAGAGAGAAGAGAGAAGGTGTCATCTGTTGCATAGGCCAGAGAAAGGAGGAGAGCGGTAAGGGCATTTTGGTCTAAACTGTCAAAATTTTCTTATGCCACATGGCCGAAAGACTGAGAGTTTTACAGTAGGTGGCATCTGTCGATCGAAATTAACTTTGTGTCGCATAACTGCCAATTATCTAAAAAAATGTTGGAAGGAAGTAACGTGGACTTGTAGTCCATTTTCTTCCTATTCTTCCTGTGTGTGCATGATGCAGCATATCGTTTCGGTTGAGGGCATGCAACTCTCCTTAGTGAAGAGAAGTTAGTAGGTTTTATTTTTTTAAAACTAAAAACTAACTGCTTAGTTATAAAAAGAGTGCAGATACCAGTTTTTGTGTACGTAAAATATTCTGAGTCACTAGGGAGAAAACTAAGAGTATTTTCTTTAAAGAAAATGGCCGGATATCTCATATGTTGTGTACATAGCAAAATCACAAAAAGTGTTAGATTAATTCATTCTTTGTAGTCTGACGCTCATTCCTGTTCCATTAATGTGGAGACTTGACTTGGAAGACTTTGGTGTCAAAAAAAGAAGCAAGGATACCTTGACAGGCTTTAAAAGATTTGAATCTTAAACTCCTATATGTTTTCAAGAATTAAACTTATATACTTATTTTCGATAAACAAAGTTTTGAGAAAATTTTTCAACCGATCCATTTTTTCATTGCATTTTCTATTAAAGTTAAAACATTATCAATAGGTGATTGCAAGAGCTAAATAATTTTAATAAGGTAAATGCCAATATGAAACTTACATTTCTTGTGTTTGTTTTGCTGAGAAATTCTTGGAATTAAAATTGTTCGTAATCTTGCACAAAAAAATGGTTCATACAAGAAAGTAATGTATATCAGATCTTAACTTATCGACTCCTGATATCAACGTAACGTTCTACCTATTGTTTTTATTGTTATAAAAGGGTATTTAATATTATGAATATGAAGAATTGGCTAAGCAAAAGAATGTTGATAAATAATATCTTACTTATGTACGTTGAGAAAGACAGCCCCAATAGCCTTGATAATGTGGTTATTAAAAAGTACTTTTAAGACATTAAAATCTATCGAGAGTAATTTGTAGTATACTAACGATTGATTTAGATTAAATTTTTGTCGTAGTTGTAATTAGCCCCCAAGATGAAAATTTCTAACCTCGTCACTTAACATTATTGGGCCTTTCTTTTTGTAAAGGAATAAGGATGGATTTTAACATGAAAGAGCCTCTCTACAAACAAAACAAAAAAGAAGAAAAAACAAAAAAAAAAGAAAGAAAGAAAGAAAAAGGAATACATGTAGTTTATTTTTTCTTTAATAGTCTTGTCTTTGTATCCCTTTTTTGGTTTCATATATATACACACACACATATAAACTTTACAGTATGTTTACTTACCAAGAAACCAAATTTAAAAAAAAAAATTTTAAGGCCCCGTTTAGTTTTGTTCTCAGAATTTTTGAAAATATTTTCGCACATTTTTTGTAAACTTTAATAAAAGCAAAATTTACCAAAAACTTCTGCCAGTTGTAAATTTTTGAAAATCTTAAAGGAGCCTCTAAAAATAATATCAAGTGGAGGCTCAATTAGGGATTGCAGTTGGAACCATTAAAAGCATTGTAAAAAATAGGTGTAGGTGATTGTGCAAAGGACGTGCAGCCAAAGCGATGGAGATATTAATTTAGAATATTGTGCACTTGCAATTTTCAACAAATGCTCATGTATTAGACCACAGCTAGTCTTCTTTCAGCCTTCTTGCTAAGCTAAAAATTAGTTAATCACCTGGACAAGCTTAGGGCTTCTCTAAATTAATGGTTGTACTATAGTAAATAACATTAATGTTTTAAGCTAGAGTTATTTCCTAAGTCTTTCCTTTATCCCATTAGGCCTGAAACATTCACCTAAGCCTTTGAATATAAAGGTACATCCTTTCCTCTTTTTTTATTGCTTAAAGTTGAAACAAATGAGGGGAAATATTGTGACTTGCCAGGAATAATAAATAGGGAGAACGAGGGAAATATCAAAATTTTATAAAATTATTAGGAACAAATGTCATATATATTTTAAAATATTAACAAATGGAAGATATCTTAAATTAAATAATTTTGTAGACTGAAATACCCACAACTTAAATACTCCAACAAATTTGATTTTTCTCTTTTTTTCTCTCTCTTCTCTTTTCACTCTATCTGTCATTACTCTCTCCCCTTTATTCTCTCTGTCTAGATTAAATTAGAGTATTTTAGTCTATACGATTATTTAATTTGAACAACTAGATTAATAAATAAAATTTATTAATATTTTAAACTGTACTTGACATTTGCAATTAATAGTTTAAGAAATCTAACATTTCTTTCCATTTTAGGGATAAATTACAAAAACTTACCCTCAATTATAACCCTTGTAACCCTATGTTCCTGAACTTCAAAACATAACATGCATCCGTCCCCCCCACCCAAAAAAATAAATAAATACATAAAGAATTATGGGTTAATTACACTAAAGCCTTGTGTATTACCTAAATTACAGTCACACCTCTTACACCAAAATTGATCACACTAGCACACCCTTAATGTTAACTCTGTTAAATTTTTGTTTAAGATGACTAAAATACCTCATTTAATCTAAACTTTTCATTTTCAATATTAAATCTTACCCATTCATTTAAAAAACCCTAAAAAACTAATCAGACAAAAGCCTCTCCCCTTCCCCCCTACCCTCGAACAAACACAATGCTCACGACCTCCCTTCCTTCTCCTTCCCTCCACTTTGCCCATCAAAGCCGTTGCCGTCGAGCCCCCACCCCCGTCCTCCCTCCCTTCCTCAAGCCATAGAGCCCCCACCCTCACGACCCGCCCCCATCCTACCTCCGGCCTCCCTCCCTCCCTCCCTCCCTTGCTCCGTCACAACTGTCGGGTCGTCTAACCGCCGAGCCCCCGTCCTCCCTCCCTCTCTCGATCAGTCGCAGCTCCCGCCACCGTCTTCGCCTTCCTTCACCATTGCATGTCACCAATCGCTATCTCCAACAACAATGGTATTGTTTTCTATTTTTTTGTTTCATTTTTTTTAATTTCTTTTTTTGGTTTTTTTTTTTGTTTTTTAGGTAATTATTTAGTGTGAAATTTGAAATTTGATGTGTGAATAGATATTTAGTGTTATTTGTGAAATTTGTTGAATTAGTTAGGATGATTTGTACATTTGTAAATATTTATTTTGCTGAATTAACTAATTTGTGAAATTAGTTAGTTTAATTTGTGAAAATTGTTTACGTAAATTTTGTTGGAATAGTCTAAATTAGTTAATTCTAGACTCTTAGTGTAAATTAATGTCATTTTTTATGTTTTCCTTTTTTTTTTTTGTTTTTTAGGCAAATATTTAGTGTGAAATTTGAAATTTGATGTGTGATTAGATATTTATTATTATTTGTAAAATTTGTTGAATTAGTTAGTATGATTTGTAAGTATGTAAATTTTCATTTTGTTAGTTTTCATTTTGGTTGAATTAACTAATTTGTGAAATTAATTCATTTAATTTGTGAAAATTGTTAGTGTAAATTTTGTTAGAATAGTGTAAATTTTAAATTTTGTTGGAGGGGCAATTTTGGCATTTTAACAAAACTAACAGTTAACTCTCACAGTAGGGGGTCTCTTTGAATTTTTTTTTGAAAAGTTAGGGGGTGTTAGTGTAATTAGTTTTGGTCAAGGGGCATCACTGTAATTAGAGTAAAACCCAGGCGATGTCAGTGTAATTTACCCATCAAATATTAACAAAAAAGCTTCTTTTGTTAAAAGTTTTAATAGATCTTGGTACGTAATTAGGATTTGGTATATAATATAGATATATTTTAGTAACTCAATCATGTCTAAAGCTAATTTGAATTTCAAAAGATATGATTAAAATTTTAATTGTTAAAAATATAATAATCTATTCTTTCACTTTCATGTGACTGCATCATAGTAAGATAACAGTCTAATGGTCCGATAAACTGTTCAATAATCCTATTATTTGTGTAATATTATGTCATTTATATTCAAAATCATTCAAGGAGTTTTTTTGTTAATATTTTATATATCAAGAGGCACAAATGTTACATTTTAAAGTTTAAAAGGAGAACAAATATTGTATTTTAAGAGTATGTTTGTTTCGTGCATTCTTTGAACTCAATGGACTCAAATTTGAATTCGAGTATCAAGAATCCTTCAGATACGTGTTTGTTTCCCCCAAAATCTAAATCATTTGAGTATCAAGAATTCAAGTTTTCAAAGTTCTCATCCCTCTTTAAACTTTTGATACTTGGATATCTTTGCTACAGTAAAAACTAAAATTCTCTCTCCTATATTTAAGGGAAAAAAATCATAACTTTTTCATTTGATATCCAATTAAGATGATTCTTTTTTCATTGTGTTTCTAATGAAGAGAGGAATAAATTAAAATCCATATTGTATATTTTTTAAGATCATTAACATTAAGATTTTATTAGATTTATTAATAAATCAAAAACTATCTTTACTACCTCTCCAAACAATTTCAAGTTTATTCTATACTCAGATTAAAACTTAAATGCACATCCAAACGTTAATTCAAATAACAATTCAAATTATTAACTCAAATTTTAATTTAAATTATAGTAACTCAAATTAAATTACTAATTTAAATCATTTAACAAACGAAAAGTTTGAGAGATATAATATTACAGGCGTTATTATAATTGAGTGCAATTTTTGTAATTAAACCTTTCTGTAATAAATACAATGCTTTGACGAGCCGCTACAAATAGATGCAACCTCAGGACCACACGCGTGAATGCCACAGGATTTGTTCCGGATGTGGGCTTTCTGTCCTGGTTGGGACAGTCTCAGGGATGGAATGCTCGCACGTGATACCCTCTTCTTGGCGGGCTTAAAGAGCGTGGCCCACTCAGTGGACCCACATAAACCGGCTCACCACCACTTTGGGGAAAATCATTTTTGTGGGTCACAGCTATTAGTAGCACTGATGTGGAATTACATAAATGACCTTTCAACGCGCTTTGTCCGTAACGTGGTGACAATTTCGTTCCTCTAAGGGTCAGCTGCAATAATCAATACAAACGCACATTTACCAACAAAATATAGGAAAAAGTTTTTTGGCCCTAGAGGGCCATAACAAGCCCGGGCAGTGCTGCTCAAAATATGGATATACAGATTTAATGGTGTTTACTTTTACAAATAATGGAAAATGAATATCTAAGTCCTTCTCATATATATATATATATATATCCAAGTGAATTTTTAATTTTAAAAATGTAACCACCTGTGAAAAAATTTCACTTTCAGCTTGCATCTAACATACCATAGGTTAATTATATAATTATATCTCTTAGTTTTAACTATTTCTCAATATATTTCTCTATTTTTAAAAACTACAAAAGAATCTTTTGAATTTAAAAAACTTATTTCAATATAATCTCTAAGGACAAAAATGACATAATTATCTTTAAACAGTTAAGAAAATATCTTATAGATTTAAAAACATAAAAATTCTTGAAACAAAACCTCAAATTTTAAAAAGAGATCTTAAGTTTTATAGCTTTTTGAATGCCAATATTTTTTTAAAAAAAGTTTCAAAAAGAAAAATATATTTAAAAAATAAATTCGGTCTAATTAAAGGTATCTTTATCTTATCTTCATAGTGAAGGGTGTTGTATGGATAAGGTGCTCGTGGTGAGAAGGGGACGAGATCCTTTAGAAGGCATGTGTTTGTAGGAGGTTGGTGGGGGAGTTCTCGTGGGTGCGTGGATGGGGGCGGTTCTCACAAGAAGCGATGATAAGGGTATGGCAGCTACGGCAGTGAGCTGTACAAGCGCGCGAGGCCACAACAAAGGAACACATTTTAGATGAGGGGATCATGATGGTTTTACGAATGATGGAGCTACAACTGGTGAGGCTCTCTTAAAACTCTGTTTGGCAGTTATAGCTTCTACCACTTTCTCAGTTATAAACAGTGTAAAGTTCTCACATGCCACAATAACAATAAAAAAATCGCTATAGTGTAAAGCTCTTATATGTTACAGTAAAAACGGTTCTAACCACTCTGCTAAATACCCTGAGTCTTTTGGTTGTTACTAATGCCCTAGGATATAAACATTTATAAGCCGTTTGTTACGCAGGTTTAAAATCGTTTAAGATACTTCAAATTATGGAGGCCGTTCAAACTGGCATTTAGTGAAGTAATAATTGAGGCCAGTTTAAATCATAAAGGCAGTTTTAAAATAGTCAAAACCTCCCAAAATCTAAACTTTGCCCCTTCAGGTTCATACATTTTGAACCATTTTTTTACAGTAAAAACTATTTTCATTCTCATTTTTCTTTCATAAACCATAATTTTTCAAACACCAGTTCTCTTTTTAAACTTGATGTGATGTTTTATTTTCGTTTTAAACCTTTATGTTCTAAATGCTAGTTTAAAACTACCGTTTAAACCACACAGTTTAAAATTTACAATTCAAACTATAAAATTCTAAACCACACAACTCTGAGCCCACGTACTAAACGAACCATTGGTTTGTGAGAAATCAAGGTTTAAGATTAAAACACAATCGAATATATGGTTGACATTTGCTTAAGCATTTTAGTCATTTTACGTTAAGAAATTAAATAGAACTAGAGTTAGGAGATGATAATATATTTCGATCAAAGGATCTAATAATTTCAACAAAACCTTAGTGTAGCTCCCACAAAATAAAATTAGTTAAACCATAAATAGTTAGAAATAATAAAAAAAATCTCAATATAAGTTAATTTTTTTTTGGGGCTGTGATTTGAATTATAAAACTTCAATATTCTCTATTTTTAGGAATATAGTTACTTTTTATAGAAAACATTATAAATGATTAAAATATTCATTTTGTTTTTGAAGCAGCCTTTTTTTTTTTTAAATGATGCATCTTTTTTTTTTTTTTGGTTACGTTAGTTGCGTTTTATTGCTTTGAAAATTCGCATGATGGATAAATTATTTTAATATTTTGAATTTTTAAGGTTCGATTCTCAAATAAACTTGTCAAGAAAAACCAAGGCTCCGTCAAATGAAATTTTATATTCCTGAAAATTATATCTATCTTATTTTTTTAATGGGAAATAATATAAAACCCGTGATCACATTTTGGGAACCCACAGCCGGCCTACAGGCGTTAAACAATTCCATTCCCTTTTATATTTAAGAAAAAAAATAACCCGACAAAATGGTCCCAAAGTTTATCTCTAATTTTGTTTTAGTCTTTGACTTTTAACAAGTCTCATTTTAGTACATAACCTATTATTTTATTTTAATTTTGATCCTTTTGTTAGATAAATATTAAATTTTGGATGGAAAATCGCATATAATTGGGACTAAATTTAAAGATTCAAAAGTTGAGAACAAAAACTAGAAAAAATCTAAAGTACAAGGACCAAAATTGAGAAATCTAAAGTTCAAAGACTAAAACTGAAAAACATCTAGAGTTTAGGGATTATTTATAGGCATAATTTTTTTTTTTTGAATTAGTTCAAAAACAATTTTTTTAATTAGTTTAAAAACATAAGTTGATGTTCAATAAATGACAATTGATTGAGCCCAAAAAATATTATACCAGCTTGTGTTTCATTTTCACATATAGCTAACCTCAATTCTTCTAAATTATATATCACATCTTGCATCGGTGCCGAAATTATATATCAGATTTTTCGTATGCCATAAAAATGCTTTGATTGTTTTTTAATCTTGTATATGGCTTTAAATAGCCTATTATATGAAACTTTGAATAAATGTAAGCTATGTGAGGTGAAACACGAGCTAGTATAATAGTTTTTGTGCACAATTTATTGCCATTTATTCAACATCAAATTTTTTTTTTCCCATTTTAATAGTTTTAGCTAATTAAACTAATAAAAAAGAAACAAAATTAATATCCACAGATGGTCCTTCAACTTTTGATATTTTTCTTGTTTATTCCTGACTTTAGATATTTTTTTTGGTTTTAATCCCTAAACTTCAGATTTTTCTAATTTTGGTTCGTAAACTTTGGATTCTCTTCAATTTAGTCCCAATTACATGCTTAATACACAATTTTTTCGTCTAAAATTTAACATTATTTAATAAAAGGACTAAATTGAAACAAAATATTAAGTTAGAGACTAAAAATATGATTTTTTAAAAATTATAGAAACTAAAAATAAGATTTTTTAAAAATTAAAAACTAAAATAAGACTAAAAATAAATTCAAGCGGCAACATGTGATATCAACCCTAAAAAGAAAAAAAAAAAAAAATTGATCAGATCCATGCAAAACGTCACTTTTCCAAAGGCTTTGTCAATATGATCAGTTACCTACTCTTTCTCTCTCCGATCCTCCAAAACATAATCAACATCTATCAATTATATCCACTCAGTTTCTTTCTATAACGTTCCAAAAGATAATTTATATTTATAGAATTGAAAAGAGGCAGAGAAACCCCACTAAATTGAAAATTTTCCTTTGCAAATTGGACCTCTGCCCTACACCTTTTTTTATTTTTCCTGTTCCACAGTCCACACCAAAAAAAGGGAGAGCCAGAGAGAAGAGAAGAGCGGAAGATTTTGACGATCCAAAAAATATTCTAATTAGCTAAATGGTCTCTTTTTTTTAACTAAAAAATACGTTTTTTTATGTAGATAAATTGTCTCAGTTTTTTTTAAAAAAATAAAAAAAATGACTATAGCAAGATAAAAAATCTCAACAGAATAAAAAAAAAATTAAAACTATTTTAATGTCTAAAAAATCTTTTTTATGTTAAAAATTATCTTAAAAAAAAGACCATTTATCAAAAAAGATTTTCCATAAGGCCTTTTATAAAAATCCCTTTATAAAAATCCCTCGGCCCGGAGAGCTCTTCAGAATTCAGAAAATCTATTTTTACATCGTGTCCTCCTTTGCTCAAATCCCCCCAAAATCGGGACTTTCTTGATCTTTGTAAACCCGCTTCAGAAAATCTATTTTTTTTTCGTTCATCATCCATATTATTAATTCCTAAATTAGACAATTTACTTGTTTTTCTTTTAGGCTATTCAATCTAAAGAAACCCCGTGTCGGCAAGACACTAACCACCTTATTCGCCTATATTTCTTCTCTTCGTAAATACGCATCAGAGAAAAAGATTTTTTTTTTTCTGGGTTTTTTTTTTGCCTTTTGCCCCCTCCATTTTCTTTTTCCTGGGTCTGAGGGGTTGTTTGAATTTTCAATCGAGAGCCAAAAGAATACTTGTTTTCCTTTTATTTTCTTTTCTGGGGATTATTTTATTATAGAAGTTCAAGTTTGTTATGGCACCATCCAAGCATATTATTGTTCATCTGAATATGAGATTTTGGTGATATGCTAAGTTCCCAGCTTTCTTCCATGAAATTTCGAGGTACCCATTTGAGCACAAAAAGGTTGGTACTTAGCCTCTTTTCCTTGGTTCTTTGTTCTTCAATTTTGAGGCTTTTATCATAAATAACAACATCTTCATGGTTTTTAGCTGATACTTTTTCTTGCTTAATATTAAGAAAAACCTTTGACAACCCCCAAAGCCCCTCTCTCTCTCTCTTGATCTACCAAAACAACCTCAAAAAATATGTATGGAACACAAAGCAAAAGAGACCTGGCCTTAGAATTCCAATCCCAAATACCAATTCTGAGGCCGAGCATCCATGCCAGGAGGGCTAATCTGACTGTGAAGTTCCAAGACCTCTATGGGTTCACTGTTGAAGGAAATGTGGATGACGTGAATGTGTTAAATGAGGTGAGAGAAAAGGTGAGGAAGCAAGGGAAGGGTTTGGTGGGCATTGGAAGCCAATAAAGGTGCTAATTGGTACTTGGAGCCTTCAATATCAGAAGGGATTGCCTTGAAATCTTCTCTCAAGTTTTCCACTCTTGCAAATGCCATCACCTTGAAGAGGCTTATTAGGAAGGGAATTCCTCCACTTCTTAGGCCTAAGGTTTGGTTTTCTTTATCTGGGGCTGCAAAGAAAAAGTCAACTGTGCCTGAGAGCTATTACAATGATCTCACCAAGGCTGTTGAAGGGAAAGTTACACCTGCAACGAGGCAGATTGATCATGTAAGTCCCTTTGCCGCATATCGGTTCATTTTACATTATTGACTTGTGCCAATCTAGTTTTTTAGATATGCGTTGAAAATTTAGTAATGAATAAAACAGCATTTAGATCACTAGTTAGGACCTTTTTCTTCCCCTTTCTTTGATCTGAAGATCTTTGGCAGATTCCATTTGCTAAAGTTTCTTTTGTTTTTGGTTTGGAAAGATTGTTTTGTCTTTCTGGTGTAAAAATTTCTCTTAGCTGTGTCTCAGACCCATCCAATAAGGGAATAATATTTGTGTCGCATTGAATAATCTAGCGTGATCTGACCATAAAATTCAATAAAATTGCGGACAAAGAAACTTGTGGACAGAGAGAAGGTAGTGTGTGACGGACCCAGGCATCATGTCAGATCATGGAAATATTTTTAACATAGCACTAAAAGGCAAGATTATCAATGTCACTAACATTTACTAATTATAATGCGTTATTTGAACAATTCTCATAGCTTTGTTTGTTGTCAATATTTACAAGTGACAAAGTCAAGCAAATGTGTTAAGGTTGTCAATATGGTATGGTCAACTAGTGCTAGCCCAGTCGGTAAAGGTGGGGTGGATAAGGGGAGATTGCTAGCTCAAATCTTAGGAATAGCTAACCCTGTATCAAAAAGAGTTGTCAACGTGGTGTGAGTAAATGATGGTTGAAGCTAAACTAGGGACCTCTTCAGGAGGAGGGTTTATCTGGACTCGTTAAATGTAACGAATGATAAGGTGCTTGTTATAGTTCATTCTTGAGATATTAAAGTCGAAATTTCTAAATGCATCATGTTTCATGGCTTATGCCTTTTGGGTGTATTTGTCATACCTAATTCTGCTTAAATTTCTTCCATCTCTTCTCATTTATTTCCTGAAATTTTTCTACTTATTGTTGTTCATTTTGTAATTTTTTTCAATTTATGATTCAGTTTTAAATCACACATGCAGGACCTTCCACGGACCTTTCCTGGCCACCCATGGTTGGATACTCCAGAGGGCCATGCTGCTCTGCGACGTGTTCTTGTTGGGTATTCTTTCCGTGATTCCGATGTAGGCTATTGTCAGGTGGACTTACTCTGTCGTACATCTTTCAAAAGCTGTTTATGTTTTTGGTTTAGTATGTGTAGACATAATTATTATACCCTTCTATATTTTCCAACCTAATAAATATTCCGCTTATTATGCTCTAGAACCAAAAATATTGATCTTCCAAATTAACATTTGACATTATTGCTGCAGGGCTTGAATTATGTTGCAGCATTGTTGTTGCTTGTAATGAAAACGGAGGAAGATGCATTTTGGATGCTTGCTGTCCTCTTGGAGAACGTCTTGGTTAACGACTGTTACGCTAATAATTTATCTGGATGTCATGTGGAACAGAGAGTTTTCAAGGATCTACTTGTCAAGAAATGCCCTAGGTATTTAGCTTTCATTGACATGCCCTTAACCTTTTCCTTTTTCTATTTTCTTTTTGGTGTCTCTGAAAAAACTGGAAGACAAATGCAGGATAGCCACTCATTTGGAAGCATTGGAATTTGATGTATCCCTTGTTGCCACTGAGTGGTTTCTTTGCCTCTTTTCTAAGAGCTTACCTTCAGAGGTTAGATTAGTGTCTACCATCTCTCCGTTTGAAATTTTAATGTTGTTTCTATGACTCACTCCTCTTGAACGGTGCCTTATTTATTTATTTATTTTTTGTAGACAACCCTACGGGTATGGGATGTTCTTTTCTATGAGGGGGCAAAGGTGTTATTTCATGTGGCTTTGGCAATCTTTAAGGTACCGAAGGCTTTTCACTTATGGTACTTTGCATCATTATGATACCCTGATAATACTAACCTTCTTAACTCTTGATCTAAAAGAAATCTAAATAAGAAATCACTTTAATTGACGTTGCGATCTGCACTTGTAGATGAAGGAAGACGAGTTGCTTTTAACCCATCACGTGGGTGACGTGATCAATATTTTGCAGAAAACCACTCATCATCTCTTCGACCCCGATGATCTATTGATGGTAATTTTACCTAGTTTACTCTTTCATTTCATATTTTTATCTTCATTTTCGCCCTTTCTCTGCCCGTGGCTACAAACAAATTTTGATGGCCAAGACGCAACATAACACATTTGAAATCTTTTTGGTTTACTATCAATGCATGGACGGTAGACAGATGGATTTATCATTGCTTAATAGTACATATTTTACAAAGCACAATGATGACCTTTATAAAAAAAGGCATGGATGAGACCTCAAAGTTACTAGTAATAAAAATGAAATTTTTTATTATTTTACAAAATTTTGAACGCAAATGTCGCGTGAAATGATGTATCGTTCTTGATTCAAACACCCTCCTTTGGTCTGTACTTTGAACCTTCGGAGTTTTTCCTGGTTTCCTTCTCGTTATCACTTTGA
Source organism: Artocarpus heterophyllus (assembly GCA_025403435.1). Classification (NCBI taxonomy): domain Eukaryota; kingdom Viridiplantae; phylum Streptophyta; class Magnoliopsida; order Rosales; family Moraceae; genus Artocarpus; species Artocarpus heterophyllus. The sequence goes on along the minus strand of CM046348.1, from coordinate 17,186,040 downwards.
ATGAAAAGGAGTGAATTGAGTCCTTTCGTTATGTTTTAATATAACCTTGCAGGTGGCCTTTGATAAGATAGGATCAATGAACACCAACACTATATCTAAGCAGAGGAAAAAGCAAGAACCTGCTGTGATGGCAGAGCTTGATCAGAGATTGAGACGGCTAAATTCGTTAAAATTGGATGATAAGTAGCGTTTAATGTTTCAAGCTAATTAAACTGGTAAGATGGCAGTCCTGCATCCTCTAGGTGCCTGTTGTCCTCTTAACCAAAGAGCGAGCTTGAATTAGTGCCATTCCTGTTTGTTCCCGTATGGGGACAACTGAGTATAAAGTGAGTGCCTGTTTGTTTTTCAGGATTTTGTAGACTATAAAATGTAAATTTTTAAAGTGGTACCATTAAACCTGCCTAGGATACAGTGCAAAACAGGGCATTGTTGCATTAATGCGTCAATATGCCCTTTATTTTATTTTATTGTTTGGTTTTATTGTTATCTGGCGTGCAATTATTTTCTCAGTAGAAGTTAATTCCATCCGTTTGCACCGTATAAACCGCAGGAGAAGTGTTCTTGTCCATTGTTTATTGTTCAAAAGCGTGTCTGATTCATTTGTCTGCTTTTATCAATTTTGGCCGCAACTAGGACCAAGAAAAATAAGAAAACGATGACGTGGGAAGCCTAAAACACAAAAATCCAAGGTATTTGACAATCTCGGTTTGAACTCATAAGTTCAAATAACAAAATGAAGCAGCTTTATACTATAACGTATTTTTGCTTTATAGTATTATGCGAGAGTTTATATTGTTTGAGTTTGAACTCATGAGTTCAACCTAATGTTTACAAATGCTATATGTTAGCATCCGTTTGGAGGTTGTCAGCTCTTGTGAAAGATTCTAGGTTGCAAGTCCAAGTGTTTGTATGAGAGAACGGTTGGATCCGTGGGTTAGAACTTATATTGAGTTAAAACACTGTAGCTGCTACTATAGACAGTAAGAACCATGTGTGCCAAACAAAGGCTAAATGAGATGACATAGTTCAACCATTCAAGCTATGACACTTGTAAAATTTCTAGATGTGAACCAGGTCTGACAAAGGTAGAAGCTTTAGCCTAAAGGTAGATATCTACATTACTGGAATTTCTGTTGTGCCTTTACAAGCAGCCGTAACCAAGATAACCGACGGGATTGTGTACCCCTTTTACAAATCAATTGGCGTAAGTTGTTCCGACTTGCCACCCCATCTCTGCATTTTTGGTTTCTGGTGTTCCAAACGCTTCACAAAGGGCTTTAAAACATGTTGGTGAATGAGTTGAGGAAGACAACTCCATGTCAGTGCACTTATCAGAAGGTGCAAAACCATCCCAGTTTGGCAGTACGAACTTCTCACTTTGTCCTCTTCCCTCGCATTCAATCCCATTAAGGCTATTCTTACAACCTATACGAATTCCATCATTGTTAAAAGAGCTGTGTATTATCTTGCCCCGAATACTTGCTTCAGTTCCTTCCAGTTCAGCTTCATCAGTATAATCCCAAACATCATCCAATATGCTGGAGAGGTCACCAGATGCAGAGAGACTGGAATAGTCCTGATAGTAATCATGGTTTTCCTCCATAAAATGGGTGTTTTCGTTGTTTTCTTCTACATGTAGCTTTTCTTGAAATACGTGCCCATGCTTTCTAGCTATCTCCTTGTGACGAACACTCCAGTCGTGGCGACTCCAAAGATACAAGGGTGGTGCCTTCAAGTTCCAATCCTCCAATCCCTTGTTATGCAAGTCAACAGACCCAGGTAGATAAAATGACTGCAAAAAAGGGTTAATATTGTAATCCATCCATTTTAAGTCTACCCTCTATACATCATGAGCTTAGCAAATTAAATCTCATAAAAAATCAAGATTATTTAAAATTTACTTGCGAATTACTTTTCAAGAGAGGAAAAGGAGAGTGTACCTTTCCTGCTAGTATAACTTGATCCTCCCAAACTAAATCATATGGGAATCCTATTTCATCGAGCCTGGTAAAGCAGAAAATAAATATGAGAGAGAACGGGAAGAGACAAAGAGGAGAAATAAGTCAACTTCAAGCACACACCGTTTGGTTTCCCTTGGGACGATTAGGATGAGGAGTTTTGGTCTGAACTCCAGGGCCTTTCTGATGAACCTGTTTGCCAGAGACGCTTTTACTCCAAAAGGAGGATTTAGCCCCATGATCTATTTGTAAAAAAGAAGGCAAAGGAGTGACAGAAAGAGAGAAGGCTTATTAAGTGTGAGATATGCAAGTATCTTGTTTATACATGGAAGGCATTAGTGCATTACTAGCCGAGAACCGTTGGGTAATTCGTCTAACTTGACGCTCATCCAGTCTCTTTGCTCAAAGCTGAAATCATTCTATAAAAATAAAAGAATGCAGCATGTATGAGCAACAAAATTACTTCATTCCAGGCAAGAGAATAGAGGGAATAATGGAAAACTGCTGAGAAGTTTGTCATTACTCAAAGGTAACTATATTCTCACTAGGTTTTTCCAAGCAGTATTCTTGTAAAGATTCGCCAAATATTTTAATGTGGAGATGAAGGTAGTAGGGAAAAGAGACGCCAAAACTGAAAATTCCTTTTCTCACACAAACACAACACACCCCAGAATTACAGCAAGAGGACATGAGAAGAAATACCTGCCTAAGACCATACAAAGAATTATGCTAACCATAACAAAATATGAGTGATGATCCACAAAAAGCCTAAAAGGACTAATGTTTTCATATTCTTCAAACATGCAAACGGTTAACTGGCTTCTACTTTATTTTGGAATACAAATAATTTTATTGATTAATTTGCAGAATCCTTTCTTCCAAAGTTACTCAGCTCTCCTCATGAATCTTTCTGTCATTTTATTCCGACGGAAGTCCTCTCATTAAATCCTTGGTATTAGGAAGTTTATTAAAATGAAAAAGGTAACGAAATAAATATATCTTTACCCACATCATCAATATCTAACTGAAATAGTCATCACAGAAGTAGTCCCACTTGAAGGAATCGGAACCCTCTTGCAGTTGTTTTAAACTGAGATATCAGACACAACTATAACAGGCATTTGACAGAATTGTTGAACTTTTCATCCTTACTTTTAGATTTTCATCAATAAATGAATTCGACATCGTTTGTGATAGGCAATTTAACAATTACTTTTATTTATGAACTTCTCAAAAACTAGAGAAAAAAAAAAAAAAAAACTACTCTACCTTCGGTATAAAAAGATCATAATTTTTGAAGCAGCACCGTTTCCCTGTATTTTCAAGCTTTTCTTTCATAAGGAGACTGAAATCATTGCAACCGCAACAAAAATCAACTATCTGTTCAAGGAAAAACGACAGTAGTCACTATAGAGATGATTCTAATAGAATTAACATGAGCTCCAAGCTGGCACATTTTAAGAGGTGCAAACAATGAAACAAAGGAAATGCATAAATACGGGTCCATTTAATCAAGACCCGAACTAATCATATATACCACTTATCCAAAGAAAGGATGCCATAAATTTCTAAAATGAAACAACCAATCTGAGAGAACTCCTTACTGTATCTCCATCTTGCACGTAGCAATGAAGCCTGTCAACAACCTGTGCAGAGTTTATTCACCCAATTAGCTTCATAGCAAACGGATACAACGGCTAGTAAATTATTGACCAATGAACAGACAAACAAAGAAATGTATAAATTTATACATTTTACCATATTGTCGAGACCTACAGTAGAGATATACCTCTAAGTTCCCGAAATGAACATTTTTCAGCCTGAACAGGTAACCGCAAAAAGATGGCTGGCTTATCATGGAAACAAAATTATTTACCTGTTTAAGCTTGTTAATTTTTGTGAAATGACGACCAAAAGATGTGTATCGCTTGCCATGAAGAAAAGGTGCAAGATAGATTCCGAGCTTCCTCTGGAATGGCGTATTGTCATTTAGGAGGCCCATGAGGCCCAACATAGAAGAAAAAGACAAGGGTTTGAGTGATAAATTTCAAAAGACTGCTAAATTAATCAAAACCAGATACTCTCTAACACAATATACGTCATACACCAAATGATAGAACCATAAATTGTGTCACCACAAATCACAATGAGAGAGAGATATCCAATCCTGAAAAGAAGACTATGCAAAACTTCTCACAATTTAATTAAATCCTCGAGACATACAAGAGATGTCATTGTAAAGAACATGGAAGAAATCAAAATTTATAAGTAGAAACACATATGAAACAATCTAAAGCAGCCAAATTTTTCTTCCAAGGCCAGCGCTCTCCTTCATGCAACTTGTTTTAGCAAAAAATAGGGTTCTGCTGAAAATTGGAAGAATAAAGGTACAAGAAAATAAAACAAAAGAAAAGAAAAGAACAGAAAAGAAAAGGAAAGAAAAGGGAAAAGGAGGGAAAAAAAGGAACTAATGATTGACAGATGTGTGAAATATAAATTTTGCATAGAAAACGAGATGGTAGATAACATTGTATTTGAACCTTCCATTTGAATATTTGTGCAAGAACATCTGGTTCGCAAACAGCTTTTGCGTCCTCAATACTACATCCTTCATCTAACTTCTTTGAGGCTGTTCGAATAGCCTGCAAGTATCTTTAAGAGGCTTATAAATAAAGAAATAAGTAAATAAAGACAAGCTGTAGAGAACTATATTATCTGCATTACCACTATCTTGATAGCTTATGCAGCAATTACCTTGACAGAACCCTCCACTTTTCCTGTTGTAATGGTTTGGCACAGCAAGTTTCCGGAGTATAATCCACAAGTACCCGGGAGTTTCTGCGCTTTTATGAACTCTTCTCGATTGAATGAAGAAGTAGATTCTTCCATAAGAGCCAAAATTCTGCATATCAAATAATGTAATGGAAAACAAAGAAGTCGAGGTATTATTCTTTGGAACGTTATAATTGTGATCTAGGAAATCAGCAAGAAGTCTTGCCCTATTGAAACTATAAACAAGGCAAGTACTTACCGCTTTTCCATTTCAACCTGAACCGAAGATGATAACCTCTTTTCCCTTTTAATATCATGCTCTCCTGTCCCTTTTTTTCTGACGGCACTAAGTATCTGCCACTTAGGCTTTACTGGGTATGTTTTCAAGCTCACTGATGAGTTACCCTGCATAGGTAACTTGCCTTCAGTTTTTGAGAAGAAACGGTGCGAAGCAGGTCCAATGTTTTTCTTGGAAGATTGTTTTACTCCATTGGTTGTATTTGGCTTTGTCAACGAACTAAAAGCTGGCCCAGCACTACTTTTCCTGATATTTTGTGTAGATTCACCAGCAATGAAACTACAACCTACTTTTTCAACGCGTTTTGGATACTTTCCTGCTTGTCCTTTTGGAGCTAAAGTTCTGGACTTGTTAATTCTCATTGATGCTGCAGCCCTCGGTTCGCTCGAATAGAGCCGCAAATTGTGTTGCTTCTGTTGTCCTTTAACATCAGGAAATTTTACATGGTCCCTAGCTGGAGTCTCGAGTTCTCTGATAATCTCATGATCCCTGGTCAACATAATTGACAATCCATGAATTAAAATGTAATGTTTGACTTCAAAAAGTAATTTCATGCAGACACATAACTTCAACAAGCTTACATGCAATATATCAGAATCCGCTTAGGATGTAGACCATCCCAAGCCCTTTGGAAAATGTTTTTATCATAGTCCTTTTCAAAAGTAATAGTCCTGAAAATTGAACCAGGGAACCATCATTATTAACCAGATATCTCTTATCCAAAAAAAGAAAAAAAAATTATGAATTCGTTTTACATCATAACGCCACATTATTATCAATGCTTGTAAAAGAAAAGTTGCGTTTTTAATTGCCTGGGTAAGCATTTCCTATGGTATGCCTTTGGACAACGTCGACAGATTGCAAACTGCAATTCGTGGACCTTCTTATCTTCACCTAGCTGACAAACAAAACACTTATGGACAGGACAGGTAAATGATTCCCCAGCAGCGATTCTGTTCTGAATTTCTTCAGCTTGACTTTTATTAGCGGGTTGGAGCAGTTTTGCGACGCATTGAGGATGATAGAAATTTCCACAAGTTGCAGAAATACAAGGGAAAACCTTAAATTCAACAGAAAAACACAAAGTTAAGAGATTCAGCTATTTAGTTGTAAACTAATTAACCGATGCTTTTGCGAAAGGGACTGAAATCTGATAAGCAATAAGCTGGAGCCTGGAGAAACAGTAGACAATGAGATTTTATAGGTAACTATTGTTGCAATTGGAACCCAAAGATAACAGCTGATCATCTAGGTAGAAATGCTATCGCTTAAATAAATGAGGAAAAAGAATTCCCCAGAGATGCCTTATGATTCAATAGCGCTTAGCAGGTGACGAACGTATTTTGTTTTCTTGAATTGTAACAGTAACAAATAGATTTTGTTAGTTTAGATGTTAATGATATTAGTCCATCTCTGTTCATAATTGCTCAGAGGGAGGAACACCTTTTATAATGTCTTTTGCCAGATTTCATCTTGTCAAGAGTTAATGTTTTATGCAGTTCTTAGACTTTTACATATTGAAAAACCAAAAAAGTTGCATCAGTACAATAATTGATCTGTGGTCTTGTACATTAAAATAAAATGCAGATATTGTAATTTAATAATAATATGTGTCACCAAGTAGCAGTTATAAACTGATTTTTTATCTTTTCTCAAAAGCAATGATATATTCTTAACCCTCCTATGCTTTTATTAGAAGATAAAAGTACCCCAGGCAATGCATCAGTGATAGTATACCTTAGCCCAACAAAAGTGCTTCAAGCAACTAAGAGTCGAGTGTCAAAAAATTTACCTCTGCGTTCGAGGAGTTATCTGAGGAGCCCAACTTGCCACAAACAAAGCATTGATGCTGCTTATACTTGCAATTTGCACACAGAAAGGTTGGAATTGCCTGCATATGCTCAAAGCTGATTATAGGTGCAATTGACTGGAAATTGGGAACAAAAAATAGAAAGAGAAACTAGTTTCACACATTGATTGAAACCAAAACATACTTTGACTTGAGCATCCTCATATCCAAGAGATTCGCAGGTATAACCACCGGCATCTATTGTTGCATGGAAGGATCGCATGCATCTTCCTTGACAACTGATATGAAATTGCAATTAAATCCAACATAAGATAGCAAATGCAGAAAACAAAATTAGTCCAAAGATTAGGGTAATTGACTCACAATTTTGGGGCCCTAAGCATTGTAAAAGTAAGCAGTAAGTTTCCCTACAAAAATAATGCTAAAAGGAAAACTTTGAAATAGACAGCATACCACAGTATTTCACCTCCATTATCACAAATTGCGCAGACATGATCATATAACTCGTCATCCTCATCAAAACATTCACCATCATCTTCATCAACTTCATCCATATCAACAATAAACTTTGGTTTCTTTCTTATTTGCACATCCTGCTAAACCAGAAAAGGGACCTCAAATACAATCAAAGGCACCATAATGCAATAAAGACAAAACTCCAAGGTATAAGCGTAAATTGACCTCATGAAAAGCTGTACTATTTCCAGGCCTCTCCATATATGCAAGCAGATTCTGAAATGTACTTGGAGAAGGAAACCGTTAGTGAATGCAATATGATGCCTAGCATAACTTTCTTTTATTCGAAATAATCTGTTGTAGCTTTTAATCTAAACATGATTGAGCAAAAAAAAAAAGGTTCATGCATCCCAGAAACAAATTAAAACCATGGAGAAACTTTTGTTGTAAAACTTTTGCTCTTTTTGGGAATAGAGAAAGAACTGGACGAACCTAATCACCTATGTTGCTCTTAAGAACGTAGTTGCTCCTTCCAATCATTCTAGGTTATCAGCAAAAATGGAGACCCTCCCAAAGGGATTTACATGCCTTTTGATAGAGACAGAATGACATGGCCATTTGGAATTAAAATCTTTTTGATAATGATTTCTCCAACTTAACTTCAGGTCTCATAGCTGCTGAATAAATAGCAAGCAACTCTCTATAGTTTGTATGTGAACTTGCAACATTTTTGTTCAAGCGACTTGAAAATTGATCTAGTATTTCTATATTTCAATAAAAAAAATCTAAAAGTCAAATGATTCCTGTTGGCTCGGTGAATGGTAAAACTCCAAAAACTAACACATAAAGTGAACCACCACCTTGCATTTGGCCAAGTCCTTGTCTCTTTTAACAGCTTCAGTGATTAAGGCCATATGAGCGAACAAATCCTTTTCAGAAGGCTCAACCTCAAATGAGCTGCAAGAGACACAGAGTCAACACAACAAAAAAGCAAAATAGCACATAAGAAAATCATACAATCACACACACACACACACACACACACACACACGCACACACACACACACAAAAAGGCAAACCTAAAAAATCTAATCAAGTAGTTCCACAAATCCTTTTCTGATGCCTCTGGATTCTTCTTCAAGAAATGAAGCCAATGAAGGGTGACAAAAACTGTCCTGATCATATTCTCAAAACTCTTCCGCGGCTTCTGGAGCGCTATCCAGTTCATGTCTTTGGAAAGAACCGAAATCTCAGGCTGCACAAAAGAGAGATCGAACTTCCAAGCTATGACCCTCTTGTAAACCTTCTGAAGCCCGTCGTCGGCAGCGGTGGCAAGCATGAAAACCTGTGTTCCTGATTGAACCAGGCCCTCATTTTGGCCCCAGTAAAGAGGCAAAGCAGTGAATGTGACAGGCTCTTCCACATGATTAACAAAATGGTAGTTTGTGACACATTTTGGTACAATCTCACCCTCTTCGTCTGACGATGCCATTAACAAACTGAACAAAATTTTTCAACAAATTAACTTCAAATTGTTAAGAAACAAAAATGAAATACTAATGAACAAATTATTCACAAAAAAAAAAAAAAAAACTCTTCAAATTATTAAAGAAACAAAATTGCAATGCCAATGACAAATTATTCGCAAAATATATACAGAAAATGAATTCAGACTATTGACAAAACGAATTGCAATACCAATAAAAAAGCTATTCACAGAACATTAACTTCGAATTATCAAGAAACAAAAATGGAATGCTAATGACCAAATTATGCACAGAAACTCCAAATGCAAAACTACACCGTAGCAAAATCAACTTTAAGTGGCTCAAAATGTATACACGACAAAAAATTATGATGGAAAAGTTGATTTTTTTTTTTTTATTTGCTAAAGAACGCCAAATTTCGGTTCCAGTTGCTCAGATATTTCTGAAACCCCGTCAAATTCCACAGCCACAACATAGAAAAGTGAGTAATACAAGAGCAGAAAAAAAGGAGTAAATAATAATCTCGACTCTTATAAGTTACAACTCAACGATATCTTGGCCTCCAAGAAAACTGAAGACGAAAAAAAATGGAGGAAAAAAAAAAGAAAAAAAAAAACTTCTTACTGGATTCTGATTCTCAAAAAAGTTTCTCCAACTCAATTTAGCTCACTACCATAAACGCATGAAAACCACCTCGGTTCCAAACAAACGCCAGAAAGACCGTCACTCATTTTCTCGGCAAACAAACATATTATACATTTTTTTTTTAATTTTTTGGCCAAAAAATAAGAGACTGAGAAGGTTCACAGAAACATTTCGGATTAACGAATTACCAAATATGGAAAGAGAGGTTGACACAATGCAATTGAAAATATGAGAAACTGAATCCAGAAATGTTTTTCTTCTTTTCTTCCGTTGAAATAAAAACTGAAAATTTTCTCTTCGTCTTTCTTCCTTTTTGTTTTGTATGGAGTGGGTGTGAAGAAGGAAGAAAGCCCAAACTGGCAACAGTTCTTCACGATTATTAGTACGAGAAAGCTTACAGAGTTTTTTGGCATATTTGTTTTATTTTATTTACTCTCTGCATGTAAACCGCTTTCATGTGTACGGTTAATACCACGCAAATTGAACGCCTTTTTTTTGTCTTTGACAAATGGGATCTTTTCTAGTGGAGGCTACTTCTGGTTTATGCTTTGGAGTTGTTAAATCTAGTTAAATTACTTTTTTTTTTTAGATTTTACAATTAAAAGATAGATATTTATAATGAGTATTTTCTTTTGGTTTCCACCGGAGAAATTGTCCTAAAAAATATTAATTTAGGTTTTTGATTTTTTATTAGGTTTTTAACACTATTTTTTTAAAACTTATCGCACATTAGTAATTACTCATTGAATTTTTAATTCCAGCAAGTTATACCGTGAACTTAACAATTTGTAATAAATCACCCTCCGTTGATAGCGTTGTTAGTTTTTTTTTTTTTAAACTAAAATTGACATATAATTTTCAAATAGGTCGTTAATTAAGAATATGAAAAGTATTATGAATGTTAACCTAAATTCATATTTAAAACTAAGCTAATTCAAAATTTTCTATTTTAATAAAAACTCAATTAAAGATTTTACTCATAATAAATATAGGTTAAAACACATTAAAATGACTATTTATGTAATTAATTAACTAAGGTATTATGAATGTTAACCCAAATTTGTATTTCATTTTCTGGGTTTCGTTATTTTGGAACTTCAATAACAAGAAATATATAATAGAACTTTAACAATAAATGCAATTAATTTGAAATAACTAACTAAATAACAACAATAATAACAACAAATTAAAAGGGGTAAAACAGTAATTAAAGTTCAAAGGTTCCATTATGACAATCAACTTAAACAAATTTTAGTTTTTCTAAATAATTAATTGGTTTAAGAATACATTATGCCATCTTATATCAATAATAAATTAAGAATTACTAAGCATTTACTATAACATTCTAAGTCTATAATGTAGCAGCAAAAACTCAACTTAATAAACGAGCAAAATTTCAACATGACTTAACTAAAATAACAACAAAAATAATAAGTTAAGCACTTATTGAGCCATTCTTTATCTACGGCTAATCAAGGTCCTTCCAAGCATTATCCGTGCCAGTCCATATCATCGAAAAATCAAAACCAGAATTTTGGCAAAGTTCTGGCTAAGAAAATATTAAAATCCTAAGTTTTCTAGAAAAATTTTGGTATTATAAATGCTTAGAAAACTAAGAAAAACTAAAATTATTTAGAGTGATTTTGCCAGAGTTTTTCCCTCTCACTTCAGCTAAAAAGAAAAATTAAAAAGACATAATTAATAAAATACAAGAAATATTATTGAGCATAATTTTTATAGCATAATCTGAAAAATATTTTATAAAAACTTAGACTAAAAACTGGAATAAAAACTAACTATTTAAATAGCAGTATTCTCATGCCGCGTCTAGGGGTGTAGGGAACCGAAGGCAAGGGCCTCGCTATTTATAGACTCCAAAAACCTATTTTTTATAATTTTTTACTATTTTCTTTTGGCATTTTCATTACAATTTAGACATTTTTTTTTTCTATTCTTCTTCCCGAGATTCCCTTCCAAAGAAAGCAGATTTTTTGGCCGAGATCCACTATGGCGCAGCGGTTGGAGGCACGAAAGCAGCTTTATTGCAGACATTGAAAGAGTGATATAATAGACCAAAAAATCGAAATAAAAGTGGGGCCAAGTGGGCCAGCTGGGACCAAGGCTTGCGACCATTAGATCATTCTAAGTAATCAGACAGCTAGGAAAGCACACACATGTGGAGCTGCCACAACGGATTTGACACGCTGAGATTCCTTCTGACAACATCTAGCGGTTGACGAGCTTTTGTTTGTGCATATGACGCACGCACCAATCACGTGCTGACACGTGGACTCTACTAGGCAAATTCGAATCTTCTTTGAATTTTTAATACATTTGTTGTTTGATTTTGCCAATTTTAGTATCGTTTTGCTCCCTTTTTCTGTCAAATTTTAAATCTAAAGATAGAGAGTTGACAAAATTAATTATTTTACAAACATAATATTTACAATAATATTAAAAATATTTATTTTACATTAAAACACAGAAAAATAATTACAAACTTTTAAAATTCTAACCCTTTTTTGTTTGACACAGATATGATTTTCAAGACTTAGAAATATTTTTAGAAATTACTAAAAATATTATAGAATATATTTACAAACTCAAAACTTATTTACAAACACATTAAGACTCAAAATAAAATTATCACTGATTATTTTTACAGTTTTTATTAATTTCAAACTAAATTAATATTTTACATACGAAAATGATTCTAAAAATTACCAAAACTATTACTAAACATAGAAACATATTAAAATATATTTTCATACTAAGACACTAAAATACTATTTATCACATAATTGCTACTGATTAAGAAGTTTAACGAGAAATATTAATGTAAAATGATTAATTTTAACTTAAGAAATGTGCATTTTTCAAGTCTCATCACTTTGTGAAAATGTCCTCAAGTTGTTCATTGGTGTTACTAAATTCAAGTGTAATATCATCCTTATGAACATGATCATATAAGAAGTGATGTCTAATCTCTATATGCTCAGTGCGTGAATGCATAACCGGGTTCTTGGATAAATTAATAGCACTAGTACTATGACATATAATTGGGACATGCTCATAATACAATCCTAGGTCCAAGAATGTTTACTTCATCTAGAGGATTTATGCACAACAACTAGCTTTGAAATGTATTCAGCTTCAACGGTTGATAGAGCAACCAAATTTTGTTTCTTGCTAAACCATAAAACTAGTGAAAAACCTAGAAAATGACATGTTCCACTTATGTTTTTCCGATCGATTGTGCAACCGGTCTAATCGGCATCATAGTAGCTCATTAAGTCTATGTGTGTGTTTTTGAGATACCACAAACCTAAGTTCTTACTGCCACTTAGATATCTAAAAATACGTTTAACTGCACTAAGATGAGACTTTATAGTATTTGCTTGAAATCGAGTACAAAGACTAATACTAAACATGATATCTGGTCTACTTACGGCTAAATAAAGTAAGGATCTGATCATACCTTGATACTTGGTAATATCTACTGCCTTATCATTTTCATCCTTGTCCAATTTGATTGATATAGGAGTAGGCATCAGCTTTAGACTTTTCATTTCGAATCTTTTGAGGAGATCCCTTACATATTTAGCTTAGTTAATGAAGATAGCTTCTTTGGTTTGTTCGTATGCAATCCAAGGAAGAAATTCAATTCTCCTATCATGCTTATTTCAAACTTGTTGTGCATACATGTAGAAAATTCTTCACATAAAGCAACATTGCTAGCACCGAAAATAATATCATCAATATAAATTTGAACTATAATTAAATCTTCACCCTTTGATTTTGTAAAAAGAGTAGTATTCGTTTTTCCCATTGAAAATCTACTTTCAATAAAAAATTTTCTTAATCTATCATACCACACTCTAGGAGCTTGTTTCAAACTATGTAGAGCCTTTTTCAATTTATAAAGATAATCTGGATACTTATGATTTTCAAAATCGGGTGGTTATGTAACATAAACTCCTTTTAAAATCTATCCATTTAAGAATGCATGTTTGACATCCATTTGATAAAGGGTGGAACCTTTGTAGCAAACAAAGCAAGTAACGTTTTTAAGGACTCTAGACGAGCAATTGGTGCAAAGGTTTCTTCATAATCGATACCTTCTTCTTGATTAAAACTTTGAGCCATTAGTCTAGCCTTGTTTTGCACAATTATATCTTGCTCATCCTTTTTTTTTCCCCTAAATTCCCAGTTAGTAATTACAGATTGAGAACGAGGCCTAGGAACAAGTTCTCATACACTATTTCTTTTAAATTAATTTAGCTCTTCTTGCATTGTTAAAATCAAAAATTTATTATTTTCGACTTCTTTAAAATATTTTGGTTCAATTTCATAAAGAAAAGCTAAATTGTTGTAAATATTTCTCAATAATGATCTAGTTCTCACCCCATGTGTTAGACTATCTTGAGTGATAATATTAGTCATAAGGTGATAGGGATGATACCTCCAATCTTTTGGTAAAAGATATGAAGTAGACTTATCTTTTGAATGCTCCATTTGATGTTGTGATTGTTGAGTTGATTGAGAGATGATCATTCAAGAAGAGTTTGGATCCTCTTGGATCTCTTTTACTTTGCCTTTAATTTGTAGGTTCTTCATTTGATGTTCCAAACCTAAATCATCATCATCTTCTACTTTCTTCATGGAAATGTTAGTTTCATCAAATACAACATGCATAGATTCTTCTACAACTAGAATTCATTTATTAAAGACTCTATAAGCTTTGCTAGTAGTAGAATAGCCAAGAAAAATACCAACATTAGATTTTGCATCAAATTTGCCCAATTTGTTTTTAGTGTTTAAAATAAAGCACTTGCATCCAAAGACTTTAAATAGCCAATATTAGGTTTTATATCCTTCTAAAGCTCATAAGGAGTTTATTCAATTTTGGTCTAATAAGAACTCTATTAACAATAGAGTATGTGGCATTAATGGCTTCGGCCCAAAAATATTTTGGCAAATTGTCCTAGCTATTTCTTATAAAACTCTATTTTCCTGTTCAACCACACCATTTTGTTGAGGAGTTCTTGGAGCCAAAAAATTATATTCATAGCTTTCTCCATTGCAAAACAATTCAAAGGCATCACTGTTAAACTCGCTACCATAATCACTTTTAATCGAAGTAATCATGTAGCCTTGTTCATTTTGTACTCTTTTGCAAATATATGAAAATGTTTTCAAAGCATCATTTTTATTGGCCAAAAATAAAACCCCAAAAAATCTTGAAAGATCATCAACAATGACAAAGGCATAGTGCTTGCCGTCTAGACTTGTTGTCCTAGAAGGACCAAATAAATCCATATGTAAAAGTTGTAAAGGTCTAGCAGTAGGAATTTCGAAAATTGATTTAAAAGAAGTTTTGACTTGTTTTTTGAATTGGCATGCTTCATATATTTTGTCTTTTCAAATTTGAGTTTTGGCAAATCCCGACAAGTTCTTTTCTAGAAATTTTTGAAAGTAAATGCATGCTAGCATGTCCAAGTCTTATATACCGAAGCCATATTTCATCGTTTAAAGCCGAAGTATATTGATTTTTGTTTGAACATTTTTCAACATCAATTGTATAAACAAATTCATTTCGGTCACCAATGAACACAACCTCACCACTAAAAACATTTTCAATCAAACATCTGGAAGATTTAAAAGTATCCCTTATTATACAATTGACTAATACTAAGTAAATTATGTTTCAAATTATCAACTAAAAATACATTTTCAATAAGAGGAAAGGAACCGTTATCGATATTACCAACACCAAAAATCTTTACTTTTGTGTTGTCTCCAAAGGCGACATGTCCTCCATTCTTCTTTGTAAAGTTAAAGAATAGTGAGAGGTTCCCTATTATGTGTTTTGAACATCTACTATCTAGAAACCACTTTACTTTCTCCCCATTTGGTACCAACAAAAACAGTTTTAATTCTTGACTTTCGGTACTCACATGACTTTGGGTCCGTTGGTGTTAGTCTTTGTAGCTTTAGGAACCCATCTTTGTTTTACTCCAAAATATGTACTTTTCTTGATATAGCAATAAGATACGGTATGTCCATCTTGATTGTAATAAGTACATACATATTTTGAGTTTTGAGAACTAGTGATAGTTAATGCTTTGACAAAATAATTTTTAAAATATTTTTTATCAATGTATGGTTTTATCCTAAATCACTCTTATTGAACATACATCGTTGTTCACCAAGCATTATTTCAAAAATTTTCTTCCCATTGATGAATTCTAAAATCGTTTTTGTTAAATTATAAACTTTCTCTTGTAAAGATGTATTCTCAATAGATAAATAATCACTCTTAGATATTTTATTTTTCAAAACATCAATTTCTTCTAAGAGATTTGCTACCTTTTTTTAAGCATAGAAATTTTAAGAACTAATTTTTCATAGTCATCATGCAATTCATCAAATTCTCTTGATAATTCTATATTAATATCATCACATTCATCATTGGAAGGAATAGCGGAACTTATATCATCATCACTGATTACCATGAAGCATATGTTGGCTACTTCTCTTGGCTCGTCGTCATTTAAGTCTTCAGAATCAAGCTCATCCTAAGTGACTTGAAAGGCTTTCTTGAATTCCTTCTTCTTCATTTTTTCTTGTTTGCTTCCTTTTTGAGAGGACAATCAGTTCATATATGACTGAGTTTCGTACAATCATGCCTTATCTTTATTTAATTTCTCACCTTGATCTTCTCTTCTTCTAGTTCCTTTGCTTCGATTCAACTTCTGATAGAACTTCTTATATTTCTTTGTAAGCATAGCCATTTCTTTGAAGTCCTTTGGATTTACGCTATCATCTTCGTCGTCTTTGTCATCAAGTATGGAAGCTTTCAAAGAGATCCCATTCTTTTTCTTATCTTCTTCTTCTTGATTTTGCCTCCTTGTAATTTATAGGTCATGAGAGAACCAATCAACTCTTCTAAAGTTAGAGTTGATAAGTCCTTTTCGTCTTCCAACATTTTTCTCTTTACATGCCACAAAGGTGGTAAAGATCAAAACATCTTCTTTGCTAGTTCACTTATCTTTAAAAGTCCTACCAAGAGACTGTAGACCGTTAAAAATATCCTTGAATCCAGTAAACATTTCATTAATAGTTTCATGCTCCTTCATATTAAATATTTCATAGTCATGCAAGAGATAACTGATTTTGGTTTTTTTGACTTAGCTTGTCCCTTCATGGACAACCTTTAATGTGCACCATATCTCGTGTACCGATGTTCAAGATATAACTCTATTGAATTCATTTCTATCTAATGTATAATATAAGAAGTTAATAGTTTTAGCATTCAAGGACAATTTTCGTCTATCCTCATCGCTATATTCTCCAGGTTCTTTAGAAACTAAAACTTTGTCCAATTCTTTCATTGGTTTATATGGACCATTTTAGATAATATCCCAAAGATCATAATCAATAAATTGCAAATAAATTGACATCCTAGTTTTTCAATAATTATAATCAAACCCATTGAAGAAAGGAGGTCTATTTGTAGAGTGACCATCCATAATTTGTGAAAATTGAGTAGCCATGCTCAAGATTCTGAAATCTTTTTCAAAAATAAGTTTGATCTTCCCACTCTGATTTCAATCGTTAGCCTAAGAATAGCTACCCAAGAGGGGGGTGAATTGAGTTTTTAAAACTTTTTACAATTATTAAAAATTTCAAGATTGATCACATAAACAAATAAGCAATATAAACGAATCAAGCAATTATAAATGTATAAAAGTAAAGAGATAAGGAAAGAGAATTGTAAACGATATTTATAGTGGTTAGGCAATATGTCTATATTCATTGTTGTCGAGCAAGACGTTAACTCGATCTCTTCCACTATCTTAACTATCTTTTTGGCATGGTCACTCCAGGTACAATCCAGTGACTTTGTTTACCCGAGGCTCACTACAACCTCTTACAATCTGCCAATTTTATGGAGATTGGCTAATCAAAACAACTCCAAAATTTACGAAGGCTTTGGAAACCTTTGGAAAGTTTAAGCTCGATACTCACAACTCTTAGAAATCTTAGAATACAATTTTAAATGAAACTAGGAGATGATTAAGTATACAATAAGGATTTTTAGCAAGTTTGGCTCAAGAATGATCAAAGGCTTATTGAACACTTAGAAATTGATGCAAAGATGATTCTATTTGCTGGCTATTTATAGGCTAGAACTTGAAACTAGTTGTTTATAGTCGTTTGAGGGGCATTTGCAATGGCAAGAAAACTAGATGTTAGACTGTGCAATTGACCACCATATACATAGTGCGGTCGACCGTGCTGATGCCATTACAAGCCCCTCTAGGTTAGTGCAGTCGATCGCATAAAGCTATGCATGGTCGAGCACACCTTGACACCAAGTATAGGCACCAAATTTTGGTTTTTAAGAATTTAAGTTTAAAACAATTTAAAAACATTTAAAAAACATTTTAAGATCAATTTAAGTCGTGAGAAATAGATTGAATCATTTAGAAATAATTTTAGAACACAGTTTCAAGACTTTAAATACTTCAACTTAGTTATGAAATGAATACCAAAATTAAAAGTTTCAAAATCAAGTTTAAAAGATAAGAAATAAAATCAAAACGTGAGCCAATTAAATTTGATAAAAACTCCTTGTATGCTTTAACAGCATACAAGCTTAAAAATAAAAAGGAAATCTATTCTTCATGTTTGTTGATGCTCTTTCTTTAATCTTCAAGTTCTCGGTAGTCAATCTTTCTTCATATTAATTTCTTCCGAGTCTTGATGAATTTCTTTCAAGTATCTTGAAATGCTAAAACAATGCTTTTAAATAGCACTGCTTACTTAAGATAAATTATTAGCACTTAACCAATTAATTGTTTGTTGTCATCAAAATAAAAATATAATATTTCATTTGAAACCTTGGACCAATAGGAGGAATATTGTTTCTAAAGGAATTACTCAACTAACATTTAGTCTCCCGCTAATCTCAATGCATGAGCAAAATAAGACTGGGAATAGAAGAACACTTCTTCTCTTTCTTTCTCTCTCTACACGCCCATGTGAGGGTATTTCTATTAAGTTCTCTCAGTCTCTTTAAGACTCACAATCGTGCATCTCTATTGAAGAGAAGAGGCCTTTATTATAGAGAATGGAAGAGCTAATTAATTATAAAAAGTCCTTTTATTTTAATTTAATATCACATATTTTAATTAAAATAAAAAAAAAACACATGATTCTCTTTCCTATAGTGTGCCAAGCGCCACATACACAAATACTATATCTGTGTGTGGCGCTAATTTAAGGAGAAGGAAAAGAGAAAATCTGCTTGTTATCCCATCTCATTTGTATCAACATTTAACTTTTTATATTTGAATTAAATCACATTTATTCAATATTAGAAATTTTAAATATAGAAACTTTGTAAACAAACTTTGATGTGCACAAGGGACTTTTACTTTATGCTATAGGCACCACACACACAATAGGACCCTCTCACTATGTGTGGCACCTACACAATATGTGGGCCCTACTTTGTGCCTTTTCAAAATTAATCATTTTATTAAATAATCTTATTATTAAATAAATATAAATTAATTCATAATTAATTTATTTTGAGTGACAATTAATTTAAAATTCCATAATTATAAATTAATTATTTAAACCAATAATTCCACTTGTCTAAATAGTGTTTACAAGGATGTAGGGGACTAATGGACCCATAATTTCAAGCTCCAATAAAACCAATATATTGATTAAACTCTTTAATTAATATATTACTCTTTTATTAATTCCAACATAAATCCACTAAATACTTAGAATTGCACTTTTAAAAATTATAAATATTTAATTACTCATTTCTTAGAGTCATTCATTTGATATAACCATTTCATATAAGTTGATCCTTTATAAATAATTCATGATTAGAGCTAGGTAATATCCGTTAACCTCTATAATTATCTTCATCCTTGAGTGCTATTGATTTCAAATAAATAATAAATTCATAAACTTAATCATGAATTGAGCGCTCTTATTATTCAAGCCCCGAATCAATATTCAAGTGAATTATTTATCTACTCCTCGTTAGAAAAGGAATGAATTTTATCTTGTAATATTAACATTCACGGGTATTTTATTCATAATGTCTCCAAGATACAAGGGATAAGATTAGATTCTCAAATCCACACTAAGTAAATCAAAAGACATAAATCCATAATTAAAAGTCTGTTAATAACTCAGAATTAATATCATCTTTTGTATGACTATTGATTGATGTGATTAGAACTTGTTATATTTAACAGAAATTTTTAGCTGTTCATATCACATCTTGTCTCGGTCCTACATAATCTCATTATGTATAGTGCATTCATTTAATGACTCACTACATTAACGGTTTAGATAAAAATTTTCTATTCTTAATGGAAATGACTTACACTAGTAACGCTCAATTAAAGATTTCATACTTTAATTGGATAATTAACTATAATGATTATTTATATGTTAC
Organism: Artocarpus heterophyllus; assembly: GCA_025403435.1. Lineage (NCBI taxonomy): Eukaryota > Viridiplantae > Streptophyta > Magnoliopsida > Rosales > Moraceae > Artocarpus > Artocarpus heterophyllus. Next base: position 17,166,125 of record CM046348.1, on the reverse strand, counting down.
TAACCATTTCATTTATCATCCTTAAATATTATCCTCTTGCATATAACACTTAGATACAATATTTAAGGTCATATAGATAATTATGAAATTTTAATGATATTCATAAAGTATTCAAAATACATACATGCAAATATGATGAATAAATTTACTTTATTTATTTATAAATATGTCCTTTACAAAACATCGTACGCTTTAAGGACATCTATCCTAACTCAATCATCATCCTTTAAAAGAAATTTTGAGTCTGCTTGGAAAATCCGTAAAGAAGTAAGATTCTCGAGGGCTTAATAGTCATATCCTGCCCTTTACAGCCTTACTCATCTTTTTTAACTCTGACAAACTGCATATTTTAGTAGATGATATGGAAGATTAAGAATGTGCAAAGTAGGTAAATGTGAATCTTCACAAAGGGTTATTGAGAAAGAATTAATTAATAATAATTTGTTGAGTACAAAGCGTTAGGAGGCATAGATATATAGCTCTAAGAAACATTTTATAGGGTTTGTCCCGTCCAGAAGAAGACTGCCTTCACAATTGCCAATTCAGCCTTGGAAAAGAAATTAAACAGCAATGATGTTGAAGATGATCTAGTTGATGTTTGCATCAAAATCGATAAGAGAATTTTCCGATACAATCAAGTTGTTTTAGCATCAAGGTTAGAGTACTTTAACGCAAAGGTTATCACGAATGAAGGATTATCATGAAGGAAAAGAGGGGATCAGTTCAAGGTTATCATAGATGAAGGATTTTCATGAAGGAAAAGAAGATTTACCTATCGATACCCTTTCATGTATTGAGGACCGTGATTTGAGCATGGAAGCATTTGAAAAAATGATTTGAGTTCATGTAAGTATAGTCTTTTTTTTTTATAGAATATGAAATCGAACTAAATCTTGCACAAGAACTACCTTTTTAAATTTTTCCTGAACCGGAACTTCTCGTATTAGGGTAACAACATGTTTCTTGTTTAATCTTATTTGCCCTCTGCTTATGATTAACCATATTCTCTTTTGAACGATTGAACAAGATTTCACATCATTATCCCAAAGTAAAAATGTTAATAACATTTCCAATTAATAATGTTTATCTACAAAATTTTATTATTATGCATTTTGTGACTCCTTGGTTTATACAGGTACACTGATGGTTTGAAACATATAAATTGTAAGCAGGTATTTTATGATATGTAAAGCTACTCTAATAGTCTTAGGGCATGTTTGGTGCACAAAATTAAGGAGGATTGGATTTAATTAAATCTTAATACTTTGTTTGGTGAAAAATTTAAAGGATTGGATTGAATAAGCTCTTATCCAATCCATGCTTGAATCCTCTTGGAAGGGGATTATGCAATCCCTTGCTAAAGCATGGGATTAAGCATAACCTTTATACATTGTGAAAATATTCAAAGACCTATTTGCAAAAATTTATAAAATTTGGGGCCAAATTATAATTTTTCAAAAAATAAAGGGTCAAAGTGTAATTTTTACGTAAAGAAAATAATTTTGATAATTATATTTTTGCTACTCTAATTTTAAAAATTACAACTTAAATTTTTTAAAAATTTTTACAAAAAAGCCTCGATCCTAATAACACAACCCTAAACATGGGATTAAATTAGCTAAAATTTTATCTTATCATTTTTAATACAATCCTCTAAGGCTATCATATCCAATGTTATCTTATCCAATGTGCCAAACTAGCTATTAATGCATATAATTTTCTCGTTTTAGTAATTTGACATGCTAAGGAAACGTCGAATGCTGCTTCTAGATTAGTGTTGGCAATTCGTATTCACGTGTCGTGTTCGTGCCAACACGTCTATATCACAACACGATTAGACTAAACACAAACACGACATGATTAATAAACGTACTTAAAATACAAACACAAACACGGCCCATCTATAACAAGTATAACACGGCACAACACGATTAAAAAAATCTTACCATAATTTTTTTTTATAATTTTTTAAAAAAAATTGAATAACAATTTAAAAAAAAAAAAAAATTTTTACTGTATAAATTTTTTATTTATAATTTTAACTATAAGGCCTTCACAGTGTCTAAAATATAACAATATTTAATTATTATTAAATATTTAAACTATATTTTTTGATCTTTAAATTTTAAAAAACCAAGATTGGACAAAAATATATTGAAGCTATAGATAGCTCCACGCACACAAGAAAGAGAGAAAGAAAACAGGTTTATATAGAGAAGAATGAGAGAAAGACTCTCATTTTCTTTCGATGTGTGACTCTTGGGCGGACAATTTCAAAAGTACAAAACCATATTAAATATATTAGAAGCCCATATTTGATATCAAACATTCATCAACAGGGGGTGGGTTGGCGGCGTGAATGCGACCTGCATGGTTCAAATCCTTGCACTTGTAAAATTATGATTTTTTTTTATTTTAAGTTTAAATGTGCTATAAACAGGCTATAAAAATTATGAATTTTTTTTATTTTAAGTTTAAATGTGCTATAAACGAGCTCTAAACGTATCGTCTTGACACGGTTCAAATCTTTGCACATGTAAAATTATGAAAATTTTTTATTTTAAGTTTAAATGTGCTATAAATTGACTATAAATGTGTCCTATTGACACATTTACTGTATGTTTAATTAAATATATTAAAACGTATTAAACGTGCTAGCACGAATCCAACACGTTTTTCCTTTCAAGCATGCTGTAGCCGATGTGCTGTGGCAATGACATACATATCCTTACCGCTAGTACCAAATATGAACTATATCTAAAAAGAATACTTGGAAATTGGATGAAACCACCGGCTAAAAACTCAACTGATTGTCTTTTCAACCTAACAAATAATGTTTTCTGCTGCCCATCATATTATTCAGCAAAATTTAATGTAATTTCCTTTCGATGAATATACCTAGGAACTAAAAATCTAATCACAATTTACAAGAGGCCTTATCTTCTACTCCTTTTTCTTTTCCTGTGGTTCACTTCACAAGCATAAAAAATGAGCACTCTCTTCCACCGAGAGCAAGGGAGGTATCTGCTAACTGCAGTAAAATCACCTCTAGTTTCCTGTTCTTTTGCGAGAAAAAGAAAGAAAGAAAAAAAAAAAGTAAATAAAGATGTAGTCTCCAGTCATTCTTTATCTTCAGAGTCTTTTCCTTCAACGTTTGTAGAGTCTTCTTCATTATCAACATTTTGAGTGGGTTCCGCATTTTCAGCTTTTCCAGAGGACTGCTCATTTCCATCTTGTGGGGATGTGGCGGTGTTGGGAGCAGCAGCATTGTCAACGGACAAATTAGACACGTCATTTGAGAGAAATGTTTCGTTTTCACTGGCACTGCTAACAGAAGCCGCCGGAGAGTTATCAGAAGTGTTCTCCGTTTCAGGTGCTTGTTGCTGCAGGCTCCAGTACATTATGCTAGCCGTCAAAATTAAAATCATCTTCTGGTTCACCTGTGGCAAAGATGCACATGAAAGTAAATTTTGGAAGTTAAACCAAGTCATCCATGAACAAGTAAAGAATGAAAATTACAATTTGCTGAAATTAAGGTTGGCCGAGTTTAATGGCCAACAAAGTTAGAAACACTGTCAGCGTCATCCCAAGTCTTTTATTTGCTGTTCGATAAAACACTTCATGAAGACAAGGCATTAAAAGAATATTCTGAGCAGCACAAGTTTACACGAGTCTCATAAATGAGATGCTTTACTTTATGTCTGAATAAACCTGGGAAGGGAGCTGCAGCCAACAGAAACTAGTGTGGTGGTGTGTTTTTTTTTTTTTTTTTTTTTATTAAACAGTTCAATTGAAAGGTTTATTGCCGAAAACAAAAGAGAATTTTTTAGAGCTGAAGTCAGAAATATGACGTAGACGTTGAATCATACCCGGGTTTTAGACAATTGTTTATAATCAGAGACAAATAGACATTAAAAGGATCAGATTTCTATTACAAGTAATATCTAATATTTTATTTAATCACATGAAAGAGTCACTGTTACTACAGTTCTAACATCCATGACTTGAGATATAGATTACCTCTATAATGTCCTCAGGTAACAAGAAAATCGAGCAGCCAAGCTTCCGAGCAACACTGATTATATATGTTGCATTCAATTTCTTGTCTTCATCTGCAGATTAATAAAATGAAGAAACGTTCAACACATTTAAATGCAATATTATCACGACCAAATATCCATTTCAGATGTCACAGAGGTGATAGTTTAATGCATTCCATTCTTATAATTTATTCTACAATCCATTAAATAGAATACTGCATTTTATGGTCAACCGTCTTATGAGAAAGATCAGCTGAAAGTCATTGAAACTTTACCAGTTTCCCCCTTGGTGACAACACTCCAGTTGACCACCCTTGGCTCAACAGCACTAAGAAGCTCGAGAAAGAAGATGCCATTTGAAAGGTTTTTATCCTACATATGGTCGAATTATAAAAGAGTTACAGAACCAAATGGTGGCTTGAAACTGATTGTAATGCAGGGTTATTCTTCACATTTTACCTTGAAGCTCTCCATTTGAGATGCTCTACCCGCCTTCTTCACTTTGTTGTTTGCCCAATTTAAAATGTCGGCATCGGTAATCTCTTTCCCCTTCTTACCTTGGGAGTGAGATCTCAAATTTCTCAAGAGTTGGAGCATAGAAAACCTCATCAACTGCCATAAAAACGCTGGGGAGGATAAAAAAGGCAGACGTTTAAGTAATTAGAATACAAATAGAAAAAAAAAACAAAAGCATCATGAAGCTAAGGCATTTCCTAAGGAAAATCTTCTCGAAAAAAAAAAAGACTGGTGTGTTGAAATAACTTTTAATTCCCCCACACTGAAACAGTGCACCCTTGAATTTCAATGTCATCAATTAGAAGGTAAAAAAAAGCACCAAAAAACCAACGCGGTCGTCCACTTTTGTCCTTTTTTTTTTAGCAGAAAAAAATCCACTAATTATTTGAACATAGGTAGCCAAAATGTGGATTATAAAAATTTATATCCACGATGTGTAATTGTAGTAACTGAAAAATTATAAGTTCAAATTATTTAATCATAGACCGAAAGACATGCAAGGGTAATTTGGGTTAACTCCCAAGCGTACCCAATATAAGCTTTTTATTTCCTTGCACAATATCATTGCCAGCTACATTAACAAGAGAGAAGTTTAATTCCTTTCCAATCTTTATAACTTGGTTGCAGTTCTCGACTTTTCTGAAAGGCATCTTTATGGGAGGCTTTGTTGCCTGCTTCCAGTTGACTGAACCTTGTGAAACTTTGTCAAGAACTTCTAGAAGGACCCATCTACATGCACAAGGCAATGAAGGGACACACATAAACCAGGTCTCAACAAAGCTCTAGATATTTATCGGATGAATATGCGAGAAGAGAACGAAAACCTTACCCATTTCTGACATCCTCAAAAACATTGTTGACATAGGTAGCAGTTCCAAGACTATTAATCCAGAGTCTAAAACATCTCTCTTCCCGAGAAGTTTGGGCATCGTCGGTCATCATCTCAGCAAAGGACATTTTCTTAGTGTCGACGGTCAAGCCATTCCTGCCAAAAAAAAAAAAAAAGGAAACAAAATATATTCTCAATTCCTGTCAGTGCAGATTGGAAAACATTTAAATAGAATGATACAATCCAGGAGGGCCGAAGATGAATTAACAACTCTCCAAGAGTATGGAAAACCAAATGACTGTTATTTCTTACCTGTGTTGGAATATTTGAGCTACAAATGCAAGATTGAGATTTGGTGAGCCCTCGACAATGTCCTTAGGAGTCAGGTATCTTTTGCAATCCAATTTTTCTGCATGCTCAAGAACCATGTTTGCTCTTTCTGTTGGATCCTTTTTATCCAAGGCAGCCAGACCCGAGTGCTCCGGCGCAAGAGCATTAAGGAGATATGCATAGGCCTCACCATCCTTTATACGTAAGGTTATGATACCATTATGGAGAGACAGAACATTTCAGAAACATGAAAGAAGCACTTCTAAATGCAAAATTCATGTTTATCACTGAATTAAAATTATAACCATGTTTGTACTTGACTATTCACAAATTTCTATACTAAGCCTGATAATCCTATAGATATTTTACAGTAAATTTAAAATAGAATAAAACCCATCTTGGCTTTTCCCCTCACCTTCACATCAGAAGAGAAGTTTGTGACCTGTTTCTCATATCCTGCCTTTTTAAGATGGAAATTCATCCATTTCAGCAGCACTTTCTCCGGAGGTAAACCCATGAGTTCCTCCACATCCTGCCAATTTAAGGCATTATAGTAAATAATTGTTCATTTATTAAGTTCTAAGTATCAAACCATAAGGATTTACAATTGAAATTTCATAACCTTGCTGTCATCCACCAGTTCAACAAGTTGTGGAGTTTTCTTCAGATTGAGATCAGCCAATAGTTGAATCTGATTTCCATCATATAAAAAAGGTAAGATAACTAATAATAAATCGCTCATAACCCGACTTTAAATAAACAGTTTGTATGTCTAAGAGAGAACTTCCAGATGCAAAAAAGAAATTCCATTTTAGATACCTTAATTATTTGAGAAATTAGTCCAAGTAAAAGATGTGGCTGCAAAATATAGACAGAGAAGCACCAATTAGAAATTCCTGTCAGCAAATATCAACACAAAAGGAAAGAAAAAACAGCCAACAAAATTCGCAACTAGAAGCTGGTAGGTAACTTACCCTTCCCTCAACCAAGTCCTGAGTGCCAATATTAACCACTGTGCAGCCAATAGCCTTTGCAGAATTAAGGCAAAGGGTGTGATTCTCATTCCTCTCCCATGGATTGAGGACCGCCTTAGTGTTAATTGCTCTCTCATCTATAGTCCCAGGAACAGCTACATTAATAAGTTTGCTGCATAAATCAACTACGAGTATCAACTAAGTTGTATATCATTAGCTGCGTGAGGCAACTAAAGTAATTCGCAACCTTCAACATGTCATCAACACTAGAAATCAAGGAAATTCAAATGTTTCAGGCACACCTACCACATAAGAACCCCATCTTTCACGAGATCAAACAACGCATTCGTGGACGGATCTAAAGGAAGATACTTCTTCAAGAAAGGATCTTCTGCCAGGTAGCTATTAATATGGGAAACATATGAAGCCTTCTCGGATTCATTAATCGTATGGTGTACAGTTGTCGTGGTTGCCTTGAGAAATGAAGATGAACTTTTTGAACCACCTGATTTTGCTGACACCCGCACTTGCAAATTCAAATGTGCCTGCCAATTAGGTGTTCTAAGACTTAATTATTCCCGTAATTTCCTCCACCAACAATTGAGAAAAATGAAACATATATAAACAAAACAAAATCAGGCGTGGGCCTCTATTTCTCAATGTACCACTCTCTGATTTCTTCTTATCTTATAGTAAATTTCCCAACCAACTAATAAGCACGATCTTAGAAAAACATAAGACACTAAAAACACCTGAGCAACAACATCATTCAAAGACTTACTTTGAGGAAGGATTCAAAATCGATTTCTTCGCTCATGTCCTTGCACGATTCTTCCAAGGTAGCCTTAATCTCATCCTCAGAGAACATTTCACTGAAGGCTTTCAATTTCACAAAGAGAGGTGGCAAATCTCCCATTGTGACGCGACCAGATTGAGTTCTTACTGAGAGGAACTATTTAAAAAAAAAAAAACACAATGAAACATTTAATCTCTTCAAACAGCATTTATAGCATTATAATCTGAAGAGAACTGCAAGTGCCAAATTTCATTTTAAAAAAAGGGCTTACTTTTTATAATCATTGCAACAAATTTTACATGTCACCAAGATTGAAATTTGATCAAATAGAATTTCTTAAAACAACATTTATAGCGTAATCATTTGAGGATATCTGCAAATGCCAAATATCATAACCAAAAACAAAAAAGAAAAGAAAAGCTTACTTTTGATTTGAGGGAGCGAAGCTCAACTTGGGTGAATTGGCTTTGGAGCCATGGATCAGAAACAAGAACACCCACAAAACCAGACATCTTCACCTTCTTACGGCCTTTAAAAAAAAAAAATGTCCACACTGATACACCAGAAAATAAAAAGTATATTCAAATATTGTATATGTGACACAAGAGCTTTATCTGATATCACAGGTTGGAATGAAATTGAATGAGCGGTCAACCACTCAACCTAAACTCAAAATCCAATCCCTATATGAGACAGCAGACGAAAACCCAATTCTAAAAACAAGGGAACACACGCAACGAAAACCAAAACACGCATTTTCCAGATTGACCCAACAGCCAACAGTCAAAATCAAACAACACATCGGTGCAAAAGAACAAAAGACAAAAAAAAAAAAAAAAAAAAAAAAAAAAAAAAAAAAACAGCAAGATACAAAGGAAAACTATAAATCCCAATAGAGATGGCAGACCGTCGTACCTCAAATACCTATTCTAGAATCAGAAGTTAGAGCTGAAATTCTAAAAGCTTTTTCATTATTTTTGAGATAGAGAAGAAGAAAGAATGAAAGAAAGAGATGGGAAGTTTGTTTTGGAGAAATGAGGGGAACGAAAAGCGTGGTGGCAATAGCTAGACCCCGAATTGGCGGGCCAGGGAGAGGCAAAGAAAAGAAGAAGAGGGAAGAGAGAGAGAGAGAGAGAGAGAGAGATGGTTTTCTTTCAGTAGTAGTGGGCCCCTCGTCCTCTCCGTTGTTTATTCCTTCGTCATTCAGCTTTCGTGGGCAACGTTTATTACGCAACGATTCGGATAGAAATGTTTTTCTTTTTCAAAAAATAAAACAAATTATAAAGACCTAATAATGTGAGGGAATATCGTTCCTTTTTTCTTTGAGCAATAATATTAAAGAAATTATAACTATTAGGCTTTTGTTTATATATAATAATTGGGGCGGGGATTGAAGCAATGGATACCAGAGGGATGTTTGGTAGGTCGGTTCGGTCCGTAATTAAAGCAATGGACACTTTTTGAGGGGTGTTTGGCAGGTTAGTCTAAACCACTTTTTCGGTTATGAACAATATAAAATTTTCACACGTTATAATAATAATAGTAATAATAATAATAAAAAAAATCGCTACAGTGTAAAACTCTCATATGCTATAGTAAAAATAATAATAACCAACGGTTCTAATCACCCTACTAAACACCCTGCCAAACACCCTAAAATATGAAAGACGAGTCTAATTTTAACGCTAAACTTTAACTACTAGTTATAGTGAGTTGTAAAATTACTAAGTTGTCGCAACTAATTTAATATGGAAACACAAATGTATTTTGTTATATTTGTTATCAATAATAACAAAAGGCAATGATGTGTGATCGGGCTATTCAACAAAACCAAAAACCTCAAATCGAGAGCCAAACTAATTAAAAACAATTGGTTTTGATAACAAAGCCGGCCGATTTGGTCCGAAAACCAGCTGCCCACAAAGTGAGCGGTTCGGATATCGAAAGAGATTTTTCTATCGGTTCAAAAACGAACCAACTGTTATAAATATAAATTACAAGAATGTATCATATATAAAACACCATATCATGTTTGAACTTTAAAACTTTAAACTTTTATTGTTAAATAATGAATTTTTTTGCTAATTGGCTTGGTTTTCATTGTTTATCTTAAATATTGTTGTTTTCAAAATATTGGGTTTTTTAAGTCATCTAATACATTATATTTATAGTAAAAGAAAAAAAAAACTATTGGAATCGAGTAGGTTACTAATTGATTACTATGTATAATCTGACTAGTTACTATTATCAACCACCAAACCAACCACCATAAAACAACCATAATCGGCCGAAAACCGACCGAACCTCTTTTATCATCAGTCGATGTTCGGTTTGCATTTCTCAAAACTAACTGATGAACAACCCTAATATGGGATCCTATAAATGGCCCCTGAAGTTTAATTCTAGTTCTACTTTATTTAATAGGAGGTTTGGTATGTAGGTTCAAAACCATTTAAGCTAGTTCAAACTAGTATTTGGTGGAGTAATAATAACGTGAGTTCAAGCCATAAAGGTGGTTTTAAACCGGTCAAAACCCCTAAAATATAAATTTTGGCCCTTTATATTCACATGGTTTGAACCGTTTTCTATAGTAAAAACCATTCTTATTTTTCTTTTTCTTTCATAAACTATAGTTTTTCAAATAGTAATTCTGGTTTTAAAATTGACGTGATGTTTTATTCTCGTTTTAAACCTTTACGTTTTAAACGCTAGTTTAAAACCACCATATAAACCACACAGTTTAAAACCCACAGTTCAAACCATAAAGTTCTAAACCATATCATTCCAAACCCACACACCAAACAAACCTTAAAAAGTCTCAATTTGTCCATAATCTATTACTTTGTTTCAGTTTTGGTCTCTTTGTTACTTATGTGTTATAGGGTGTTTAGGAAGTGTCGTTAGAACTAATGGTTTGAACTAACTTTGGTTAAAAATGTAATGACCGAAGAAATGTCATCAATAAAACTTAATATTTAATTGGGTTTAATTAATGAATTTATTTTTAAAAATGTAAAATTTTGTAAAAATAGTAATTTTTGTGAAAATTACAATAAAATATGAATGAGCGGCATTGATTGTAAATTTTATGACATATGTAATGCAATGGTGGATATTGTAAAATAAAAATTTTATAAGTTTGATGACTCAGAGATTTGTGCATAATATCCATAAAATGAATTTCATGTCACAACTAATTGTTAAATTGTGATATAAACGAATGGATGATTAGAATATAAATAGGACATAAAGGTTGTCCTAACCCTAACCATGGGTAGAAAGGAGGCCAGAGCAGTATAAGAATACTGCTAAATAAAAACACAGATACGAAAAATGTTACGATTGGCCTCCAAAAGTAAACGAAAAGTAAGTTAAATATTTTTATACAGTCTAAGGATAGAAAGTCCACTGAATTGACCACGGCAGTATAGGAAAAATACTGTGTGATAAAAAATTACACAGTATAAATTTTTAATTCCATAAAGTGGATATTTGCTTGAATTCTATTGGGCCAACAAGCCATGCAATGTGGCCCAATAAGATGAGGACACCTAGGGTAGTTTAATGGATGACCATGAGTCATCAAATGTGATAAGGAAGCATTTAAGGCAAAGTTATCACAAAAATTTATTTCCTTTCTTTTGCTCCAAGATCCGGCAGCCATAACCAAGCTTTCAAAAAAAATTTCTCAGCCCCCAAACTTTGCAAAAATGACCCCAAACAAGTTTTACAAGCAAGTACAAAGATTTCTCATAAGTTTTAAGGTAAAATCTTTAACTTTTTCATGAGTTTTCAAGGGATTTCATGGGTAAAGGGCAAAAATTAATCCATGGTATTTTTGCATGGAAAGGAAGCCTAGGAGGGAGTTCAAAGGAACTTTGAAGGCTAGAAATCAAAAAAAGAGCTATTTGGGTAAGTTTTAAAGTTCAAAGTTTTGAATTTTGTTTTGATTTTTATTTCTTAAAACCCATGTGAGTTCTTGAGCACATATTTGATGAAATTTCATGTATATGTGATGAATGGCAAGTTTAAGTTGTGAAACTTTGGTTTATAGTGCAAAATGGTAATTTTTGCAAAAAGTATTATTTTTGCAATTTTGATGTTAGACTTTGCAAAAGTGATGTTTGAGTATGAGAATCTTTTGATTAAGGCATGGAATGGTTTTTGCAGGGGTAGAATTGTAATTTTTAAATGGATTTTTGTAAAACTTCCATAGGGACTAAATTGAAAGAAAAAGTTCCTTCTCAGTAGATTTGAAAAATAGTCAAAATGCCCCTGTACAGTGAGATTTTGGGAAAAGTTAAAACACGAAAGTTGTAGATCTCAACGAAACTGTTAGGTTTTGTAGATGGTTTGTCTAAAAACTCAATCATTTGTGAGTTTTTTATTTTTCAAGAATGTGTTAAAAGTGAAAAAAGTCTTAATATGTAAAAATATCATTTTTTAAAATGATTTAAGGTATGGTACCTTAAGTAAAAATGATCCTTGAGAAAAATAGGAAATTTTGATGCAAAGAAGTAAATTTTAGTCCTGGGGGTAAAATCGTCAAAATTTTTAGTTCAGCGACTAAACCGCAAAGTTTAATGAAAATGGGGCATAATTGAGAAATAAAGAGATTTGACCCACTAGGGTGTTATTTTGAAATTAGTATGTGATTTTTTTTCAAAAGAATAACGAAATCGAGCTCGAGTAGGTTAGTGGAACCACGAAGGGCAAAATCGTATTTTTTGTCCAAATAACCCAAACCGCTTTGAAATGTTTCCAATGGGATAAGAAAACGACTAGAAAGGTTCCCACCCTTCGTTAGAAACGATAGGGTAAAGTTAGATAGAAATAAGAAAAAAACAGTGGTTTTTAGAGTTGTACATAGTAATGCAACTCAATTTATTAACTAACGGATGTTTCGTATCGAAATATAGTGAAATTTGGCTAATGGCTTTGTAATTGGCCAACAGGATCCTAGGAGTCTAGGAGAAGGGAAATGAGGTTAAGTTGCTCAACATTCGCATCAAGTAAGTACCCTTCCCACCTACAGTATGAAAAGTAGGTTTAGAAAGAAATGTATGTATATGTATACCTGTGCGTATAATTAAGTGTAAACTTGTATGTTTGCCACGATATGAATACCTAGGGGTATAGTCATGTATGAATAATTGTGAACATATTAATGTGTACCAGTGTGTACAATAATGAAAATGAGCATGTGTATCATGATTTTGTACCTGCGTGTACAATAATAAATACTTGAGTATGTATAAAGTAGGTATATGTGTGTATATTTTATGTTAAGTACCTGTGAGTACATTATGCTATATACGTGTGCGTATATTAATGTGTACCAGTATGTATATAAAGTAAGTACCTTTGTGTACTATGCTATGCAAGAGAATTTATGCTTCATGGATAATATGTAATTATCACTTCATGCATGGTATGTCAACCATAATAAATGGACTGATAAATGTATCACCAGAAATTAAAAAAAGTGTCGTTCCGACTCCTAACTCAATGGGAGTTTAAAGGATATGTTTCGGTTACGGCGTTACGTAGACCTAAATGAAATTGCGCAATGGTACGAACACTTGAGCCCTAGTAAAGATAAGAAATAATAAGGATAAAGAAAGTTTATAAGAAAGCATAATTGATTCATGCATTCATGTGAATATCCATGTGGGATTTATGGGACTTATTGGGCGTTAGCTCATTAAGTATTTCATACTGTAGGTATTCCGACGAAAAGGTCAGAATAAGTTCAAATGGTGAGCTGGCGGAGGGGTGGATGGTGTGCAGATTAGGTATGGAGTCCGCTGCTGTAATGTTTTCTGCTGTGTATGTTTAAAGTTATTTTGAAATGAAATGTTTAAAAGAAAGATGTTGTAAAAGTAAAAGTATTAATTATGTAAATACAAGTATGTGAAAGTATTTTGGGAATTGCCAAAGCTAATGTAAGCAAATTATTTATTCTCGTTTAAAAAAAAATTCCTAAATTTTTACCGTAAAATAAGTAAGAAAGAGTTTTATCACAGCCCGAAAAGGCGGGTTGTGACAAAAAACACCGTAGCATATGAGAGCTTGATGATGAGACTATAAAAATGTACATTTCTTAAGGCTAAATATCATCATTTTGCATTCATATTTCTTGTTAAATCCCTTAATTATAGCATCTGTGTGATTGATAGTATTGTAGTGTGTTTGTATAAAAATATGTTTAAAATCATGTTTTTAATATGTTTTTATGTTTATAAGTCAATTTAGCTTTTTAGATAATAATTTTAAATGTCTTTGTTTGTAAAATATTTGTTTTTTAAAACCAATTAAGTTTGGTTTAATGTTTTAGTGTCTTCAGTATCTGTGTATTTTTAGTGTTATTATGTTTCATAATATGTCTCTAGTGTATTTTTTATATTTAATAATATTTTTAGTAATTTTTAGAATTAAATATTTATGTAGTAAGGGTTGATCAACTGAGTATTCAAAGTCCTATCTAGGGAAGGAACTAAATTGTCCCGAAAATCCTAATGTTATCTTATTTGATCTGATAAAAAATGATTTTGAATTAAAAATAAGATTGCTTTCTTTGGCTGTCACTCAACGGATAAAAGTTACTTTAGGGATAATAGGCTGATCTTCCCCAAAAGCTCACATAGACAGGAAGGTTTGGCATCTCGATGTCTGCTCTTCACCACCTGGGGCTATAGTATGTTCCAAGGCTTGGGTTATAATTAATTAGTTTGAAAATAATTAAAGCCGTAAAAATAATCTTGTGTGATTTTATTTTAGTCTTAAAGTGTTTGAAAATAAGTTTTAGTTTGTAAATATGTTTTTTAAAATTTTTAGTAATGTCTAAAAATATTCTCAAGTCTTAAATAATATATCTATGTGAAATTATAAAGGTTTATTAATTTTAAAAGTTTTTATTTATTTTTAGTGTGCTTTGTGCGTTTTATTGTAAAATAAATATTTTTAAAATTATTATAAATATTATGCTTGTAAAATTATTAATTTTATTTTGTTTATTTTATTTTAGACTTGAAAAATGAAAAAAGAAAAAGAAAGGAGCAAAATGGCACCAAAAAGGGGGCAAAAAGGGACCTCAAATGCATAAGAAATAAAAAATTTATAAATCAAACAAGAAATACCACATGGCATCCTGTTAGCTATCCGATCGCGCCTCAAAACAGATCTGGGTCGTTTATGTGTCATGGCTAGTGTTAGAGTCCAAAGCAGATCCAATGCACCCTATTCCATTGATGTGTTTTCTTAGCCGTTGGGGTGTTTTCTTAGCCATTGGATGAGATAATCAAACCGATCCAACCAAGAAGGTTCCTACCATTTGGTCCCAGCCGTTCTTCGCCAGCTATCTCTATCACGACTGTTTTTCAGCTTGGTCCCATGTGTTTGGACATCTTGAATAGCATCTGTTCCTTCTTCCCATTCTCCATGCCCCACTGGATCACAAAGTAAAATTAGCATATTCCAGGCTAGTTTCATGGGAGAAAGAAAAGAAAAAAAAGTGAAAAAGTTATAAATCAGTTCTATATGAACTGATTGATGTGGGGCAGCCAAAATTAATTCCAAAAAATAAGAAAAATCCCATATTGTAATCATAGTCATTTTACATAAAAAAATATCTAAATAAAATAATAAATAAATAAATCTATGTAAAAAAATTATGTAAATAGTTACCATCTTTCACCTATAAATACCTCCCATTCCTTCAATGTAATCCTCACCCCTTTCTCACTATTTTGGAGAGTTATCTCCTTCCTTCTCTCTTAGGTTAGTTTTCTATCTTGTTTAGTTTTAAGTTTTTGTAAAATATTTATAGTTATTATGTTGTAAAATAGTTACATTTACTAATATTATGTGTGTTTTTTTTACTTCAGTTATGTTTTTCTACTTTCTTTTTTAGTTGAGGAAAGATGAAAAATTCTAGCAAAATTAAGCTAAATATATATTTTTTTATTTTTCAAAGCTTTCTAAGCAGTTATGATGTCAAAATCATTTTTAGAAAAATTATGATTTTCTTATTAACTTAGCTAAAATTCTTGCAAAATTAAGTTTTGATTTTTCATAGACATAGGCTGATACGGGTAATACTTAGAAACACTTGACAATTCATAGACATGGAATGACATGATAAATGCTTAACTTTAATTATGTTGGTAATTTTAGTTAGTTAATCTTGAAATCATGTTTACTTGTTAAAATGAGTTTTTTATGTATTATAGACATAAATCGACACATTTAATGCTTAGTAACTCTTGATTTATTGTAGACAAAAGATGACATATTGCATGCTTAAACCATTTTAATAAAAAGTTTTAGAAAAACTAAAATATATTTAAGTTAATTGGCAGAAGAGAACATTTAATTTTCAACGTTGTTATAATTGTTGTTTCTTCCTTTGATTTTTAGTTTTGTTATAATTGTTGTTTCTTCTAAATTAAATTGTACTTATCGTTGAAGTTTCATTTACCATTTAAATTAAACCACATTTCTTGTTATTAAAATTTCAAAAATCACAAAAAAATCTAAAAATAGAAAATGTAAAAAATGTACAAATATTATAAATAAATTGTAAATAATTAACTTTAATCCTTAAATTTTTTAGCTAATAAATAAAAATAATATAGTTGATATATTGGACCTTTACAATACCTTTTCCCTGTAGAATCGACCTTGGATTCACCGAGTATAATTACTTGGACAATCTTGTACTTGAGATTAATCGGACCCACAATTTTAGATCCAAACACTTGGCATTGTAGTTGACTTTTTATTGATATTGTAGCAACCAAAAGTTTTGGTTGAAACTAAGGTTGCCAAACACACTATTAAATATTTAACAAAAATTTTTAAAATGTTTCATTTGATCTCTAATCTACTACTCTGTTTCAATTTTGGTCTCCCCATTAGGATGCTGTTACGAGGGAACAAAATTGAAAAAAAAAAATAAAGTGAGAAACTAAATAGAATAATTTTGATGCATGTAACTAAAACCAAAACAGTTATCACATCATGAGTTAGATGAGTTTCAATTTTTTTTAAAGAGTAAGTTGAATTTTGTAATGCCAATATATTCCACACAGTAATCATAATATTGTACAATCATCTAGTACAATATATAAGTGTTAGTATATACATTCACACCATAATGATTTGCTTGTTATTTAAATTACATGGTTATCCAATACTTATATACTGGCACTAAGGATTCAACTTACATATATTAAATTAAAATTCATCTGACTAACAATATGATAATTTTTTTTTTGTTTGAACTACATGCATCAAAATTGTGATATTTAGTCTCTTGCATTAAAACTCAAATTTTGGTCCCAATAACTCTTAGCTAATGAAAGGAGAGACTAGAAATAAAATAGTGTAATAAGTTATAGACTAAAGTGGAATATTTTAAAAATTTATATTAAATATTTAATACTTGACTAGTATAGGGATCAAAACAGACAAAGTAATAAATTAGGGATTAAAAGTAAGACTTTTTTAAGTTAGGGACTAAGTGAGACTGTGCATAAATCTTAAGGACCATTTATGGGATTAAGCCCTAAACTAAATATATTTTTGTGTGCCGGTCTTAGAGAGAAGAGAGACATGAAAACAAAAGTAGCATTTTGGTTGTTGTCCCATCACTGTCTTTGGGCGCATCACTAGGCTATCCGCCTTGTGTTTTCCTGCATGAGCTTGTAAAGATGACACTGGTGTTGAAAATTTTGTGGGTAGAAAGGTTAAGAAAATCTAGAAACAAAGTTGAGTTTGAACTGTATTGAGAATACTTTGCTTAAAGATTTTATTTGCCCCTACTAAGTTTGTTAACGGATTTTGACGGCAAATTACCCCTAAGATATAATAAATCCTGAACATAATATATAGCAATAATATTGTATTCTAGAACAAGATATAAAACATATAATTCTAGATATTTATTAACACGTAGGGGTGCCATTTTATGAACCAGTGCAATCTTTTCAACTTATGTAACTTTTCACGTAGAGGTATCCTTTTATGAAATAATGCAACTATTTCAATAGATATGTCTATTTCCAATAGGTATTTAGGTTTGTATGAAAGTATAAACACAAAAAAAAGGTTCGAAACAATTCGCATCACACAACTTTTAAAATGACAGCTTTTCGAGCTAACGTCATGGCGCCAAGTTCATAGGATTATAAAAAGTGTTATTGTCAGCCACTAGTGCTACCCATTGGGTGTCGCAGCACCAGTGCCTAGGCAATATGGCACCTAGGTGCCATATACCTACCACCACGGCGTTGGATTCTCCAACCCAAAAGTGCACTTTGTACTATTTCAACACTGCAACCTCAATTTCTAGCATTGCGGTGCTGCACGTTGATTTCAAATACTAAGAAAATACATATATATATTTTTATTTTTTGTGTGATCTTTGTTCTTATCCATTTGAGGGACATATTACAAACTCTCTTACAATTGGAATGGTAGTAGAACAAGTATGTGTTGTTAGAAGGCATAGGGGCCAAATCTAAGACAGAATGGCATTGGGATGCTTGTTGTTTTCGGTAGAGTACTATAAGTGTAGCTCCCTGCTCTCTTGAGGTCTCGTCCCTGATGATGCATCACATTTAATACATCGTGTAAAAAGTTTCATGTTGGGGGGCTACTTTGGGTTGTGTGTATGGTGCGTGTTTGTTAGTTCAATAGCACATTGACAGTTCTTCTCCCCTTATAATCTGATGCCCAAAATTTTCTTTTTGTTATAGGCATTAACTGCTGTCTTTTTGCTTCAAGCCTTGTTCATTGTTGTTTATGGTTGTCTCTTGTGCTGCTTTAGTGCTATGAGATTCTCGACATTGTTTGATCAAATATTTTAATAGATTATATAGCACATGTGAAAGAGCCATGTGTCGATCTATGGTGCTCTTTTGGTGTCTGTTTTGCCCTATTTTCCTTTAATTGTTCTATTAGAATTTATTAGTAAAATCGTTGTTTGTTGTAATAAAATGTTGTTTAGATGTGTATTATTATTTTTATATCCTTTTCATCGTATAGAAGAAATCTCCTTTTAAAAGACTTAATAGAGATCAATTGGAACGAAGTTTTCAGGGTCATTCGTGTGCAGTCATGTTGATTAATGATCATGTTCTTTTTTTTCCGTTTATATATAGCACAATCATTTTATATATAATGATCAAATTAGGGACTTTGTTAATGAATAATCACCAAGTTTGCATGCCAAACTCTTGATCTTACTTTTCACTTGCAACTTTCTCACGGAACAACTCTTATCAGGCTTCTTCTTTTTTTTTTTTTTCCCTTTTTCTTTTTTCGCTTTTGAGAAACCTTTTGTCAAAATCTATACATTGATTTTATATATTCTAGTCTTGAGAATTACGGTTCACAATTGCTGAATTTTCATCTCATGGGAGGGAGGGCGGCAAATTCTTTTCCTCTTCAGAACGATTTTAAGTCTAAAGAAAATTTATTTTCGAAGTTTTCCAAAATTTTCCGAATTTAGGAGGGATAAATTATATATTGGAAGAAATTTACGCTCCAAGATTCCGGATCTAATGACAACCGAGAAAAAGCTCGAGTAAAATTTGAAAGTTTTTAAATTTTTGTATCTCAATTCAGAAAGCAATAAAATATGTCGCATGAAAGTTTGATGTGAAGTTGATTGGTATTACGTCGTTGGCTTTGTCGTCAAGCCGAAGCCAAGCTCATCCAAGCAAAATCTTCTAAAATTGTAGAAGAATGCCTAGTTTATAAATACTTGTAAAAAACAATCTTATGGAAAGTGATTGTAGTGAATGATCGATGATCCTTTAAAAAGCAATAGTTTTCTAGAAAAAAGATTTTTGAGTGTCACATTTGCCTCCTATCATTGTTGAAAAAATAATACGCAGCAGAATTTTAAAAATTTTTATATCAAAGTATTTTCTAAAACACAAGTTTGACATTCTATATGTATAAATTAACTAGATCTTACTAACCTTTGAATGCCGAAGAACTTCTGCAATTCGTGAAGAGAAGTAACATTCCAGAAGAGCTTCAACCAACTGGTCTTCTTTGCTATTCTCTATCCACGATCGGAGTGAGTGTGGGCTCACATGTACAACTCTTCCTCTAGGTGACTCTCTTTCCAACCAATTGAGAGAACCCAAAGCTAGTGTTTGTGATTTGTGAACAAGAGCTCTCAGGGAGTTTTCAGATTTTCACCAGCAAAGTATCACTCTTAATCTCTCAATTGATCTGAATAACTTATGAGACTCACTAATTATTTATAGAGGTTGGGTCTAGGGTCAGTCCTTATTAGATAATATCTCAAAAATTCAAATCAGAATCAAATTCGGATCAATATCTGATGAAATTCGCGTAAAACCACGTGATCTTTTTATCACGCATTGGCAGGCCGATCTGCTTAATCGACAGGCCAAACTTGCCTCATCGGCAGGCCGAACTTGAGGGTCGGCATGCCGAACTGCTGAAAAAAATCTTACCTAATCTTTTATTTTTCACCCGAGATTCTATAGGATAAAGTCTAAGTTTTAATTCAAATAACCCAATAGAGAAATTATCTTATTAAAACAACTTTATCTAGATAATCTCTAAGAAAATAAATGAATTTCTAATAATTCTACAAGTTTATCTTGATTTAATTTATTCAAAATTAAATCAACTGATAAACAGACAAGAATTATCTAATTCCAATAACTCAACAAGTTTATCTTGAATTAATTTTATAACAAAATTAATTTAACCGATAAACAGACAAGAATTATTCGATCCCAATAATTCATCAAGTTTTTCTTGAATTAATTTTATCACAAAATTAATTTAAACAATAAATAGACATGAATTATTTGATTCTTTCGAATTTCAAGCAATCTAATAGCTCTGACATAAGTCTGAATTTCAACCAATCTAATAGCTCTGACATAAGTCACTAATTATTGGAAAAGCACGCCGTATCGTTACAGGATTTTGTGAGTTACCAAAAGGGACCAAATGAACCTATATAGTTCAAGCTCCCAATAATTATGAAACCCAATATCCCAAATATACATTTCATAATTATCAACTCCAACGCTACTCCACTAAAAGCTTGGAGCTACACTCTCAAACTACATAGAATTATGAAGTCCGTATAGCTAAGTCTCCATGACATATTATCCCCATAGGATTATCCATAATCGGCTTAAGGACAAGTTTTGTCTTACCTTTCTAATTATTTTTATCTTACGTTCCATTATCTTACCATCGAAAAACTTACCATCCAAAGACAATATACTATTCGGTTACACCTATGTATCCAAATGGTTGAGCGCTCCACTTTTTCAATTACAGGATAACGCATATAAGAGGATATCACTACCCCTAAAGAGGAGCTATGGATTCTATATCTATGAATAACAGGTCTACGCTATCAAGAGTCATGTCTCCAACGTACCAGCATGCACACCACTATTAAGATGTGAGTGTCATCCTTTGGTACATCAAAAGACACAAGTCAGGACAACGGGCCTACTATTCATCTCAAGATTAAGATACAATACAAATGATTGTTTAAAGTGATTTAATTTGCCGAGACAGAATTATTAATCCAAATCAATTCACTTTATATTCCGATTCAACACATCGTCACCTATGACAACATGCCAATGTTTCTATTCATGGAGTCCACCTCCGATGGTCAAGACAAACCATCTCCTAATAGGGATATAGACAAAACAACAATCTTTACATGAATAAAGTGCCTAACTTATTCCCTCGATCGTGGATCTTATGATTTAGACCATCACCTTAAGAATCGTGTCTTTCGTATAATCTGTCCATCATATGCCTAATTCTTAAAGGTTTAGACAGACAGTCTTAGAATTTTGTTTGTTTAACATACATTCAACAAATATGAACGTAAAGAGGACAAGATTTGATATATAAACAATAAATAAATTCTTTATTGATAAAAATGTCTCCAAAAACTTATTACATTTTTACTCCTTAGGGCATACATGTCTAACAATCTACCACTTGCACTAAGTGAGTAAATATGACAAATCTCGCATCCTCATAGCATCCACATGCCTCTCGAAGACTCTCCCAGTAAGTGTCTTCATAAATGGATTAGCTAAATTGTCCTTTGACACGATCTTGCACACCGTGACATGCTCGCCCTCAATGAAGTCCTTTATCACATGATACTTTCGATCAATATGCTTACTCTTCTTGTGAAATCTTAGTTCCTTAGCATTAGCTATCGCTGCACTGTTATCACAGTACAGTGATACCGCTTTATCAATGCCAGGAACTACCTTAAGATTCCCAAGGAACTTGTAGAGCCACACTGCTTCTTTCGAAGCATCACTAGCTACCACATACTCGGCCTCCATCGTTGAATCCAAAGTGCAATATTGCTTCACATTTGTCTAACTGATGGCACCGCCGCCCAGAGTAAACACAAAATCCAAAATCGATTTCCTAGAATCCAAACAGGATTGAAAATTCAAGTCAGTATATCCTAGAGGAGTCAAGTCCCCACCTGAATACACAAGCATATATCCTCGAGTCCTTCTCAGGTACTTGAAAATATGCTTAACAGTAACCCAATGGTTCGGTCCTAGATTCGCCTGAAATCGACTTACAATCCCGACCGCATAACAAATATCTGATATTGTGCAAAGCATGGCATACATGAGACTACCCACTGCCGAAGCATAAGGCACCTTCTTCATGTATTCTCTTTCTTCATCAAACTTTGAAGAGTCTTTCTTAGAAAGAGTAATTCTAGACTTAGATGGTTGCCCACCTTTCTTGGAATCCTACATTGCAAACCTCTTGAGAATTTTACCTATGTAGCCAGCTTGAGATAAAGCTATTATTTTGTTTTTTCTATTCCAAAAGATCTAGATACCGAGAACAAAATTAACCTCACCCAAGTCCTTCATGTCAAACTGCTTGGTTAACCATACTTTGATAGATGACAACGCCCCAATGTCATTGCTAATTAGCAGAATGTCATCTGCATAGAGTAGTAGAAAAACCACCTTCCCATCCTTAATGTGTTTGTAAACACATAGCTCATCCACATTTTGTGAGAACCCAGAAGTCTTGATCACTTGATCAAATCTTATGTTCCAAGAACATGAAGCCTGCTTAAGTCCATAAATTGACTTTAGCAGCTTACAAACCTTACCCTCTTGACCTTTGACCTTGAACCCATCTGGTTGTTGCATATAAATGGACTCATCAAGATAGCCATTCAGAAAAGCCGTCTTGACATCCATCTGTCAAATCTCGTAGTCGAGAGCAACAACTATGGACAAGAGAATCTAGATGGACTTGAACATGGCTACAAGCAAAAAGGTTTCCTCATAATCGATTCCTTCCTTTTACGTATAACCCTTAGCTACCAGTCTAGCTTTAAAGGTTTCGACCTTTCCATCTACTCCTCTTTTCCTCGTGTAGATCAACTTACACCTTATGGGTTTTACCCCTTTGGGAAGATCCACAAGCTCCCAAACCTAATTAGTCTCCATAGATCTCATTTCTGTGTTCACGGCCTCTGTCTAGAGTTTCGAATAAACATCCTCCATAGCCTCTGCGTAAGTATAACGATCCTTGTCAAGTTCATCCGGTTTAGCCAAGAAGACCTCCCCATTGAACATATACCTCTCAGGTTGACGCCCGATCCTCCCACCACGCCGAAGCCCCTTAGGTTGTTGTTCATGTTCGTTTGGTTTTTCTACACTGATCGGAATGGTTTCATTTGGAACCTCTAGAGTGATTGGATCACTCCTTAACTCCTCAAGCACCACTTTGCTTTGAGGTTTAAAGTCATCAATGTAACTCTCCCCAATGAAAGTTGCATTAGTTGAAACCACGACTATATTTTCCTTTGGGTTATATAAATAACCCGCTTTAGTCCCTTTTGGATATCCTATAAACATGCAAACTTTCAAACGTGCTTCCAACTTATTTGCATCCTTAAATAGGACATGAGCCGAACATCCCCATATGTGAATATAGTTTAAGGATGTCTTCCTACCCGTCCACAACTCGTGAGGAGTTTTAAAAACCGATTTTGAAGGCACATTGTTCAAAAGATAACATGTGATTTGTAGTACATATCCCCAAAAGGATAAAGGCAGTGATGAATAACTCATCATGGACCTTACCATGTCTAATAAAGTCCTATTCCTCCTCTCCACTACGCCATTCTGCCGTAGAGTGCCCAGCACAGTCAAATGAGATAAAATCTCATTCTCTAATAAGTGTCCCATGAACTCATCAGAAAGGTATTCTCCACCTCGATTGGATCGAAGTGCCTTTATGGGTCTACCCAATTGCTTTTCCACTTCAACCTGAAACTCCTTGAACTTGTCAAAAGTTTCGCTTTTGTGGTGCATCAGATACACATACCTATATCTTGAGTAATCATCAATGAAAGTGACGAAGTACTCATACCCTCCTCGTGCCTGGATGTTCATTGGTCCGCAAACATCACTATGCATAAGTTCTAGAACCCCTTCAGCCCTATTGCCTTTAGACCTGAATGGTCTTTTGGTCATTTTACCCTCCAAACAAGATTCACATTGAGGTATAGATTCCACCTTTAAGCCATCCCTTGCCAACCTTTGAATCATATTCAGGTTAATATGACCAAGGCGCAAATGCCAAAGATAAGTCTTATTAGAGTGAGAAGTTTTAAGTCTTTTAGAGTTATTATCATTCATCTCAGCATTAAGTAGTAAGTCCATCTTAGGTTTGATAAAATATAGATTATTTTACGTCCATCCAGAACAGATAAAAAGATTTGTTTTTATGAATCACCACTTTATCATTAAAAGAAACCAAATAAGAGTCTTTAAATAAACAAGCTACAGAAATTAAATTCTGTTTAAATTTAGGAACATAAAAATAATCTCGCAAAATTAAATTCCTATAATTATCAAAATAAAGATGGACGTCTCCCACTGCTTCCGCTAAGACCAATGATCCATCGCCCATCCGAAGTGTAAAGTCTTCATGTAGCAAACTTCTCGTTTCTTTGAACCCTTGTAGAGAAACACAAACACGATTAGTTGCACCAGATTCTATGACCCAAATGTCATTAGATTCCTCAACCAAACAAGTTTCTAAATGCAGAAGATCACACCTACCTCCTTTGGAAAGGAAGTCCTTAAAATGCTTCTTTATGTGCCCGACCTTCCCACAGAAGAAGCACTTAAGCTTCTTCAGGTTCTTCTTCTTCTTTTTATTGCTCTTGGTGCAAGCAAGAATAGAAGACTTTCCGTTCTTGGCCCATTGCTTCTTTCCATTCCCAGAGTTGGGATTGGAACCAGAAGCAGCTACCATATTGGCATCTCCACCCGTAGGAGATTTCCTAATCAACAGTTTAAACTTCTATAACTGTTTTATCAATTCTGTTAAGGTCATATCCTGCCTATTGCTCAAATTAAATGTAGCTCTAAACGGAATAAATTCCTTTGACAGAGTCTCAAAGACCATAGTCATCTGAGTTTCAGCATCAATGTCGGCTCCATTGGTTTGAGCCTCAGCGAGGTAACCCATGACCAACATCATGTGCTCCTTTATAGATATCCCCGACCTCTGTTTACAGTTAAGAAGTTTCTGAAGCGCCCCTTGCTGCTTTGTTATGGCCTGGCCTCCAAACATGCTTCAAGATTTTTCAAGATCTGCTTTGTAGTTTCATAATCTTCATGTTGAGCCTGTAGCACGTTATTCATGTTGGCCATAACATAGCAGCGGGCCTGATCATTTGCATCTTTCCAGCGATCGTACGTTTGGAATTGCTCATTGGTGGAATCTCTTGTAGGCTCATGAGGGCAAGGGGTTGTCAGCACAAATTTCAGTTTCTCAAAGGAGAGGACGATATCTAGGTTCCGTTTCTAATCATTATAATTCTCTCTAGTTAATAGGTTTTTGTCAAGTATCGAAGATAAAGCGTTTTAGACATTTTTAATCTACAATAAAGAATCATATACAAAATATAAGCAAACATACAATAATAATTTAGTAAGATAACACAATCAAGTAAAAACATACAAATGTGTTTATGTGTTAAAACCTTGAAAATATCATAACCTTACAACGATAATTTCCAACTTAGAATTCAACAAGCTCCTAGGGGAGTCGTGCCAAATTCAATCAGGAACATGTATCCCCTCCTGATTAATATATGCCATCTAGGACCCATATGATCCAACATATATTGATAATCGTTTCTTTGGCCATTAATTCTATTAACAAAGCTCCTAGGGGAGGTTAATAATAAAATTAACATGAGTGTATAACCATCGTTTCAATATTTTATCCATGATTTATAATACCACCTAAGGGTGTGCAACCATAAATTATGCTACAATGCTTTATCCTCTCAGAGATCCAATCTGGTACATGATAGAAATCCCTTCCTAGGGGTCGGGACCACCATGTTCTTCCTATGGACCAATGATGAAGGCCTTAGGTCCTTTCTTCAAAAACTTTCTCTCACTCAATTTTTGGAAATCAATGTTTCATTTTAAGAACATGCATGAACAATTTTAATATGAGCGGCACTCCCTATTCTATAAACATGTTATCAATATACATGGCAAATCATATTATAATGCAGACAAGCAAAGCAATTAAGTAAAGCTACAAGCAAAATAATAATAACTATAATATTATGGTTCCACCCTAGAGAATAGAAAACAAAGATTACAAGAGAATAATTGAAACATTTTATTGATTCTTCGTCCTTGAATCCTTAAGCTGTATCCTTCTTCATGTTATGTCCATCTTCAAGTGTTCAATCCCGTATGAATCGAATACTTCATATTTCTGGTCATATCCAAATTTAATGTTTCTCATAATTGTCCCAAAAAACAAAATTAAAACTGCATTGAAAAACTACACCTTTTCTGGGGAAATTTCCAGCTCCCTGTCAGCAAACCGATCTAGGTGATCGACCTGCCGGTCATAACCCATTAGCCTACCGATCTTCACAGATCGGCCTGTCGATTCATGACAGATAGGCCTATCGAACTAGAAGATCAGCCTGCTGCTAGAGCCACTTGATTTTTGCCCCATTGTCGGCCTATAGAACCTCACGTCCAGCCTATTGATTTGCGACCATCGGACTGCCGAACTAAAGAGTTCGGCATGCCAAGGGAGCAAAAATCACCCTTTTCAGAAAATACATTTTTTAATGCAATTCATCAATTTTATTTTTAACAATTCAAAAACATAAAATTAGAGACTTAGAAAATACCTGGGAGCGTCATCATCTATCTTCTAAATCCGCCTTCTAGATCCATCTTATAGATCCGTCTTCTCCGAATAATTATTTAATTACAAAATTCTTACAAATTTAAAATTAAACAACAATTCCTAGACGGAAATGATAGTCCGCCATCTAATTACATGAAAACCTAGATACACATTCTAACCTCTAAGGAACCATAACCGGTATAAATTAATTAATAAATAATTAAATAATAGTTTAATCAACCATAATTAATTAATAAACATTCACCACATAATCTATGACAACATATAAAATATATAGAAACCTAGAGTGTCAACTCTCTATAAAATTAAATTCAAGCATAGGAGAGGTTAAGATCACAAAATCTATACATATAGCATGATCACAAACTCAAAAATGTACGTAAATTCCATGGCTCTGATACCAATTGTTCAAAAAATAGCACGAAGCAAAATTTTAAAAATTTTATATTAGAGTATTTTCTTAAACACAAGTTTGACATGCTATATGTATAAATTAACCAGATCTTACTAACCTTTGAATGTCGAAGAACTCCCGCAATCCGTGAAGAGAAGTAATGTTCTAAAAGAGCCTCAACCAACTGGTCTTCTTTGCTATTCTCTATCTGCGATCGGAGTGAGTGTGGGCTCACACATACAGCTCTTCCTCCAGGTGACTCTCCTTCCAACCAATTGAGAGAACCCAAAGCTAGTGTTCGTGATTTGTGAACAAGAGCTCTCAGGGAGTTTTTAGATTCTCACCAGTAGAGTATTACTCTTAATTTCTCAATTGATCTGAATAACTTATGAGACTCACTAATTATTTATAAAGGTTGGGTCTAGGGTCAGTCCTTATTAGATAATATCTCAAAAATTTGAATCAGAATCAAATTCGGATCAATATCTAATGAAATTTGCGTAAAACCATGTGATCTTTTTATTGCGCATCAGCAGGTCGAACTTGCCTCATCGGCAAGCCAAACTTGAAGGTCGGCATGCCAAACTATCAAAAAAAATCTCAGTAAATCTTTTATTTTTCACCCGAGATTCTATAGGATAAAGTCTCAGTTTTAATTCAAATAACCCAATAGAGAAGTTATCTAATTAAAATAACTTTATCTAGATAATCTCTAGGAAAATAAATGAATTCCTAATAATTCTACAAGTTTATCTTGATTTAATTTATTCAAAATTAAATCAACTAATAAACAGACAAGAATTATCCGATCCCAATAATTCAACATGTTTATCTTGAATTAATTTTACCACAAAATTAATTTAACCGATAAACAAATATGAATTATTTGATTCTTTCGAATTTCAACCAATGTAATAATTCTGACATAAGTCACCAATTATTGAAAAAGCACGTTGTATCGTTACAGGATTTTGTGAGCTAATAAAGGGGACCAAATGGACATATATAGTTCAAGCTCCCAATAAATACGAAACTCAATATCCCAGATATACATTTCATAATTATCAACTCCAACACTACTCCACTAAAAGGTTGGAGCTGCACTCTTGAACTACAGAGAATTATGAAGCCCGTATAGCTAAGTCTCCATGACATATCATAATGTATCGTATCCCTATAGGATTATCTATAATCGACTTAAGGACAAGTTCTGTCTTACCTTCCCGATTATTTTTATCTTACGTTCCATTATCTCACCATTGAAAAACTTACCATCCAAAGATAGTATACCATTCGATTACACCCATGTATCCAAATGGTTGAGCGCTCCAGTTTTTCAATTACAGGATAACGCATATAAGAGGATATCACTTACCCTAAAGAGGAGCTATTGATTCTATATCTATGAATAACAGGTCTACGCTATCAAGAGTCACGCCTCTAATGTACCAGCATGCATACCACTGTTAAGATGTGGTTGTCACCCTTTGGTATATCAAAAGACACAAGTCAAGACAACGGGTCCACTATTCATCTCAGGATTAAGACACAATACAAAATTAAGATACAATACAAATGATTGTCTAAAGTGAATCGATTTGCAAAGACAGAATTATTAATCCAAATCAATCCACTTTATGTCCCGATCCAGCACATCGTCACCTATGACAACGTGCCAATGTTTCTATTCATGGAGTCTATCTCTGATTGTCAAGACAAACCATCTCCCAAGAGGAATATAGACAACATAACAATCTTTACATGAATAAAGCGCCCAACTTTATTTCCTCGATTGTGGATCTTATGATTTAGACCATCACCTTAAGAATCGTGTCTTCCACATAATCTGTCCATCATATGCCCAATTCTTAAAGGTTTAAACCGATAATCTCAGACTTTTGTTTGCTTAACATACATTTAACAAATATGAATGTAAAGAGGACAAGATTTGATATATAAACAATAAATAAATTCTTTATTGATAAAAATGTCTCTAAAAACTTATTACATTTTTACTCCTTAGAGCATACATTTGTAACAATCATTGCGACCAAACATTGTTGACAGGACCAAAGCTCATGTTTCGGTCACTGCACGAAGCTCGTAGCAATGTCTTTGCAAGAAGCACATGTTCGAGCTTGCCTCCTCATTGATTGTTGGCCATTGGCCATCTTGCTCGCACTCTGATGGTTCACTATTAAGGTGACTAAATCGAAAGGAAAAGGGAGAAGGTTGGGTGGCAAGAGGGCAAAGGTTTTGAAATTTATAGGTATTAAGGTTAGAGTAAGGTTTTAATTTGGAGGTTTTTCTTTTGGGGTTGATTTGAGGGGTTTTTTTTTAATTTCTTAGTTGGTTGAAATTTAAGTAAATAGAAACAATTGACAAATATTTTTATTTTAATGGAAAATATATATTTTCTTATTAGATATATAACTCACTTATTTGTACTTTTTTTTATTTGTAATACATTATTTACCTAAAAGTTACCTAATATCTATCAAATTATTATCTATCTAAACTTTATCATTCCCAAATTAATTAAAAAAAAGTTTGAAACCCTAATTTTTGAACCTTCAAAGCCCTCCTCCCTAACTCCTAAAGTTGTTTGGAATAGGGTACTTATAAAATAATTTATGTAAATTCGTATTTTGACTACTTGATATTATTATAAATGAAGTTTGAATATTTTATTTATAATTCATAGGAAGAATAAGGGAAGTTGTAATTTTGAGAGGATTAATTAAAATAAATGTCAGATATTTAAAAACAAGTTTATGGTAAATAACGTATTTAAAATATCAAATCTTTTTCTCATGATTAAAATGTCAAAAATACCTTTCTTTTCTTTTCTTTTTTCTTTTTTTTTTTCGTTTTTCTCTTATCTTCTCTCTCCTTTTTCCCACTGTAGAAGGAAAAAAAAAGTGCATCTCTTCATTCCCACTGCCGGCCACGAGCTGCCTATCACCATCATGCGTCTCCAACATCGTCCACTCCACCTTACTCAGAATCTGACGATCTTTAAATCCTCGCCTTTCCCATGACGAATCGCAGCCCCAACCATAGCCAATTGCTGGTCAAACTTGTGACTGCTTCGACGTTTTCTCCTTGGCAAGCTGCCCCAAGATCGCATGGCTTCAATTTTTCTCCTTGATTATAATGAGATCGTGATGTATCTACAACAAAGATCGAGCGGTGCAAGGGAGATCGATGCCGACGAAGACAAAATGGCAAGCTGACGAATCTTGACTCCTTCATTGTGATGCACTAGCAATGGTGGCAGACGACTTTGTCGATTGCTATGGCTTCTTGATGAACCTTGGCATCGTTAGTTATGGCAGAGAGGAAGAGAGAGAGAGAGACACACACACACACATAAAGATAAAGACACAAGCAAGAGGAAAAAGAGAGGGGGTAGCGATGAGGAGACAACAATGATAAATCTCGATCATGACAACGACGATTAGTGATGCAAAGGCAAGGAGACAATGTTGCAATGAATGGAGAGCCAGTGAAGCACTCTGATGACTATCGCTTCAATGTATACGAATGAGTGGCAACGAGTAGAAAAAAGAGAGAAAGAGGAGAACAAACCTGTCACACTAATACAAACATACCATAAGATGATA
Source organism: Artocarpus heterophyllus (assembly GCA_025403435.1). Classification (NCBI taxonomy): domain Eukaryota; kingdom Viridiplantae; phylum Streptophyta; class Magnoliopsida; order Rosales; family Moraceae; genus Artocarpus; species Artocarpus heterophyllus. The sequence continues at coordinate 17,135,330 of CM046348.1, read as the reverse complement.
CTTTAAAATTGTTATAAAAAAAATAAGACGACGATTGGGCAAGCTGTCATATTATTGAATGACGTAAAATGTTGCTTACATTAGACGGCAATTATAACCCTTGTCAAATCTCTTGTGTGGCACATGAGGGCAACATTATACAACAATTTCTACAAAAACCATTGTTTAATAGGCTTAAACAATAAAGTTTAGACAGAGATTTTCCTTAGAAACCGTCATCTAATGTCTTGCAACAAAAAAATAAATAAATAAATTTTGTTTTACTCATGTATCCCACGGTAACCTTTAATATCCCATTATTTATCTATCATTTGACCTTACAATTCACTTGTGTTATTTACTATATTATATATTTGCAAAATAAATATTTACAATAACTAAAATATTCAAAACAAAAATAAATAAAACTAGAATTTAAAACATATACAAAATGATAAGAGTAATTCATTTAACTTTTGACACAATCTAACATCTATCGATAAAATTCCAAGAACTAAGTTATAATTATTGGGGCAATGCAAGGTTCAAAAAAAATACAACAAAATATAATACAATACAACATAAAATGAAATATAATAAAGTAAAATAGAATACAACATGAAATGAAATAGTTCAAAAAATACACTACAACATACAACATGCTTACTTCTTTCTCTTTCACGTATTAGTGTTTTCAACACTTGCCTTTCTCTGCCAACCATTGGTACGTACATCTATGGTTCAACTAGGGCAAATTCGCCAAGGAAACCACTACAAAGTTCATGCTCTCAATCTAGTTTTTCTCCTTAGGGATATTTGATATGCAATAATTAATAGGAATCACATTACCGGGCATGTGATAGAGGGTAATATGATTCCCAAAAAACATGCATTATCACGTTTGATTACACATATGAATCTTTTCTTAAATTTTCAACAATATTATCTTATTCTGTTTGGTTATGCATAACAATGTAATGTAATTTTATTTATAAAATTATTAATTTTGAAATGATAAATCAGTATTTTTAAATATTTAAAAACTAATTAAATTGCATTGAATTGAACTTTTATAATTTTGGCGCTCTTTTTTTCTTTTTTTCAAATACAATAAAAAATTGCTATAAAAATTTTCTCACAAAGATAAAAAAAAAAAACATAAAATGGAAAAAAAATACTCAATAAAGAGAGAAAATGTGTAAAAATTTCATAAAACCAAAAAAAAAAAGAAAGTGAATCAGATCTGCTAAAAATGAAGATAGCTCAAAGATAGATTCGCCTCCGAGTCTCCATTTTTGACAAAAGCTGAAAAGCAATTGCTTTATAAATCTCGAAGGTTGTTGCTTGTTGTTCATTGTTGGCTATTTGTTGTTCATTTTTAGCTATAAGTATTTGATAACATTCATTGCTTGGTATTTGCAATTATTAGAATATTCAAATTTGTTGCTGGGTATTTGAAGTTTTCTTGTTGGGTTCATGGGCTGTCGTTGATCAGTGATCACAGACGAAGAAATGAAATGGCCCATGATTTTCTTTCATCAGTGATCTCACTCTCATATTCCAAGCACAAATTAGAACTGGGCATGAGTTTGGGCTTCATAGCAACGGCTCTGATCGCATAATAGCCAGCAACGACAACCTATGGGAGGGTGGTGGGTAACAACGACGGGCTAGGGTGGTGGGGCGGCCGACGAGATTCTAGATGGTGGGGCTAAAGCTGAGACAGCAACCTCTGGTAGGGTTACGACGGCGGCCGAGGGGGTGGATCGCAACAACGGAGGTGACATACGATCAGTGTTCTGGCAACAAACTCTGGTGTTATATTGAAAGCTAATTTTTGTGAGTCAAGATTTCCATTGTTCGCCAACTTGAAGTAGAAAGCTAAATTCAAAGTGGCTGCCTCCTGAGTGTCGAAATAAGTATTAAGCCAATGCCTCTTCCAAAATGTAAATATCATTGGGGGTGATCACTAGTTATAAATTCAATTCAATTGCCATAATTAGTTTAAGAAAAATTCTTTTCATTTCATGTATAATTTTATGCCTTAGTCTAATATGTAATATATTTTTCAGACAATATTTTACTGTTTTATAAGTAAATAGGTTATAATCCATAGGATTAAACAAAATTAGCCTTAATTTAATTGAGTTTGCCATTAAATTAATTATTTAAAGATTGGCTTGTTTGCGACTGCTTTCTAGCTGCTTTTTTGGGTTTTTTGATTTTTTCGTCTAAAAGTTGCTTATATACATAATCTACCCGAGTACTTTGACTCTCAAAAAAAACTTTTAGTCAAAACTACAATATAATAATTTTTTAAAAAAGCACTTCTCAAAATATATTTTAAAACTTATTCCAGAGTTTTGATAATCTATCATAAACTTTATCATAACATTTTGATTACTTATTAAAAATTTTATAATTATTTTGACTTATTTAAGCTCTTTTCAGAATATGGTTAATTGCATAATTATACCTTCTAGTTTTAACTATTTTTAAAATGTTCTATATACTTTTAGAAACTACAAAAAAATCCTTTGAATTAAAAACTTATTTCAATTTCATTCCTATAAATAGAGAAAATTGGGAAAAATAACATAATTATTTTTAAACAGTTATGAAAAATATTTTATATATTTAAAAGCATAAAAATTCCTAAAACAAGGCATCACATTGTAGGGAAAGATCTTAAGTTTTGTGTCTTTTTGAACGGTAATATATTTTTAAAATTTTTCTCAAAAAGAAAAATATATTTTAAAAATAAATGTGGTCTAATTAAAGGTATCTTTGTTTTATCTCCATATTTTTGTCAAAAAGTCTATAAGGGATAGTAGATTCTTAAAATAGTGGGTTACATTGAGAAATAATTAAACTAAAAAGTATAGTTACGTAATTAGCCCCTTAAGAATATTGCTATAGTGTTGCGTTTAAAACTTAACCACACTTCCAAACACTAAGGTCCCATTTGGTTGGGGTTAATATAAAGTAAAGGAAAGGCAACGAGCAACTTAAAAAGAATGCCCCTCAAAAGGAAAACCTTTTCAAAATTGACCTCCTAAAAGTACTTTTCAGAACTGCCCTTTAATAAAAATGTGATTCATTAAAAGACCAAGTTACCTTTCCTTCATGAATGGAACCTACCAGATTCCATCTCTAAACCCATCAGTTTCTATCATAGAACCCGCCAGAACCCGCCTCTAGTCATCAAGTAGAGTTCTAGATTAGAACTTATCAGATTTCAACATATTTAAAAAAAAAAAACAAAGAAGCGCTGATTGCCTTAGGTCGTCAGCATAGGTACTGAACTAAAACCTACTAGGTGCCAACTTGGAACCTACTAAATTTCAACATATATATATATATATATATTGGAAACAATGAAGCGTCGAAAACCTCTGTTCGCTGACGTGGGTGCTGGATTAGAACCTGTCAGATTTCAACTTGAAACTTATCAGATTTCAATATATTTTTTTGAACCCACCAGATTCTGTCTCAAAATCCGCCAAGTTTCAACATAGAACCCAATAGGTTCCAACATAGAACCTAGTGGGTTTCATCTCAAAACTCACCAGAAGTAGTCGAAATTAGTCGGAAGTCTTCAGAACATACCGCAAAAAAATGAAAAAATAAAAAAATAAAAAACAAAACCAAAAAAAAAATAAAAAATTCCAAAACATAGGCAAAGAACACAAATTGCAACAAATTACAGAATCAACAAAATTTCAAAAAGAAAATTATAAAACTCATAAATAAATTACGAATTGATATTAAAAATAGAAAAAAAAAGTAACCGGCATAAGCGCGCGAAGGAGATCGTACTGATAACGGTGCCGTTGAACTCTGAATGCTCTTCTTCGTTGACGGAGAAATCTAACAATGTGACTGCAAAGATAATAGAGTACCTAACCGAACCTTTCAATGGCATGAAGTCGACAGCCTCAGTTTCTCCGACAACGTCATAATTGATTTGGTCCATCTAGTCTGAGACGGCCACCAATCTAGTCGATTTCAAAGAGTTGAAGCCTGAGCTGCCCACCGATGTGGTCGATGCTGATCTAGTCTTGAGAGCCTAACTAGCTGTCGCGAGAGCCTCCTCCTCACCGATCTGGTTGATTTTGAGGAGTCGAAACCTCCACTCCAAATTGTCCTCTTCTTCTCCCTTCTTCGACAACATCTAAGTCAGTAAGCATAGAATCACCGTAGCTTTGGCGGTGGTCATTATTGTCCCCATTGCCATTGAAGTTGCCGCCTAGAGAAAGAAGAAGACAAAGAATAACAAGAAGAACAAGAAGAGAGAGAAATCAGACGGAAGGAGGGTAGATGGAGGAGCGGGAGAAGGGTGAAGAAAAAGAGAGTAGGACAAAGTGAAATGCGAGAAATGGGAGATAGAGAGGCGAAGATAGAAAGAGGACAGAGAAAGATCTTAGAGAAAGAGGGGGAAAATGTGTTAGGATTTGTTTAATGATTCATGGCAAAAATTAAAATAATAAATCTAATTAAAAAGAAAATAATTCTAAAAGGGATAATTTTGAAAAGTCAAAAAAATGAGTGCAATTTTAATAAGTAGTATCATTTACGGGCATGCTATGTATTTGTCTCAAAGGCAATTCCTTAGTAAAGGCCCAAGTCCCTTGTTTGGTTAAGAAATTTGCATTAAAAAGGCCTCTTCAATGGAAAGCCCATTCATCCATTTTGGTGGAAACCATTTTTCCGAGTAGAGCATGGAATTGTCTTTCTAAGCTTGTTGGAATTGTTTTTTTCCATAACTGCCATCTTCGCCTCCTAAACACAGTACTATATTGAGAGATTTACCTTGTTTTACTAGAGAAACTGACAAATAATTAAATGCAATTATTATATTGTGATATTTAGGCTCAATAATGGCCATTAGTAGACTATTATAAATTTCTATATAGAACAATTTATCCCATAGTATAATTTCTAGTCAAAGCACACCCAACAACTTAGGATTAGCTTGGCCTAAAATGTTAAAATTTAAGCATACCAAAACACAAAGACAACATACATTCCTCTTCACGACTCTCTCTCCCCACGACTCTCTCTTTTTCTCTCCAGTCAGCTTTTGGAGATTTCAATTGTGCTCAAGTCTGTGGTTGAGCTTCATCGAATGTAGGAGAAAGAGTGAAGAAGGAGGAGTGAGAGGACCTATGGAGAGAGGACATAGAAGAAAGAAAGGGGATTAATTGCAGATATTTTCGTAGTTTAACTAAGTTATTAATCTAAATTTACAGTGTTTTGGCTTATTTATTAACTTTTGTTTTAAACCTGGTCTATTCTTCTTTATTCGATTATTAATTTGGTGTATTTCTCCCCTTTGCCCATAAATCTAATTTGAAAAAAAGGAATTCAACTAATTGATTCTTACACATCAATTTCGGGACCTAGATCTAGGTTACTGAAGTTTAGTTGAATCATTTAGTGAGGCCAAGATAGTTCTACTTCTCCATAAGAAGAGCATTTTAGATGGGAGAAGAGGCCAAATAACATGATTAGGCTAAAATTAGGAAATAATATCAAAAGTTTCCCAAACTTGTAATGAATAGTATATAATAAGAAATAAGAATTCATCTCATGAATACCATTACCTCTTTTTCCTCCACATCTCTTTCTCATCCTTTGCTAGCATCAACAGCAACCGAAAAATACCATATCTTTTGAAAAATATAGTATTTCCCTAACGACGTCCCCGACAATGGGGAATTATAATATTTCCCTAAAAATACAGTATTTGTTGAAAAATACAAAATTTATCAACGACGTCACTAGACCATCGACGATTGGGAAACATGAAAATACAATATTTATTAAACTTTAGTAGCAGTGTCACTAGACATCATGGCACCTATGATGTCGCTGTTAGGATTGCTACCTTAAGAAATAAATACTTTGATTGTATTTACAACATTTTTAGTGAAATAAATAAGAGTGCAAATATTTCATGTATTGATAATGGTCCTCATGTTGCTTTCATATTAATGCTTATATATTAGCAAACATATGATCCGCGACTATTAAAACCAAATCTCAGAATTGGACATAAGGAAAGATCTTATTCGAGGATTAATAGTCTAAATTATATAGTCTGCGGCCTATGTATAAAGTTAGGATCTTTATATATGATAAGACCGTAATAGGGATCTTCGTCCAATTTGGGAAGCTGTTTATCATAACCTTCATAGTGGATTGACTCCATGGTAGACACAGTGGTGTGGTAGACCTAATGTGGTTGCACACTAGACTAGACCTAAAGTTGAATTGATTTAATAAAAACTTTGTCTAAATTAAATCAATTCTCTTTGATAATCATTTATGTGTCATCTTAATTCTAAAGTAGATTTATGAGTTCATATTTATAGCTTGTATCTTTTGATATGCCAAAGGAAGGAGTTTAGATAAACAAAGGATCTATTGTCGGTATGTTGGAGATGCAACGTATATTCGATGAAAGCATAATTACAGACACGGAGTCGGTAGCTCTCTAACCAAGAGTCCATGTTATCCTTTCAAAGGCATTATTTAGATATTGAAAAAATATAACAAGGGCTCGGTTATTTGGATACATATGGCAAACAAATAATATTCCTTTTTGTATTTGTTATAAAATGAATGAATTTTCTAATGGTGAAATCATGGAACTTTAAGATAAAATAATCAGAAGATAAAACGGAACTAAGTCTTTCATCTGATTATTGATAACCTATGGAACTCTGTGCATGTGGTGCCAATCTTCTGTTAGTAGAGGAAGGAATACTGCTTGTTACCCTATTTGTTTTCAAATTTGAGTTTTCAATTTTGAATTAAATCATATTTACCTAAAATTAGAAAGTTCTAAATATGGAAACTTGATGAATAAGTTTTGGACTGCAAAAGTAACCTTAATCTGCGCGTGTGTGCTCCACACACAATGGGTAGGACCCACTAGTGTCTTCCAAAATTAATTATTATTTATTATTAAATAATCTATTATTTAATAATTGTAAATGAATTTCCATTTAATTTATTTTAAGTGATATTTAGATTTAAATTTTATAATTAAACCAATAATTCCACTTATCTAAGCAATGTTTATGAGGTGGCAGGAGGACTAATGTACCTATAATTTTAAGTTATAATAAAACCGAAATATTAATTAAACTCTTTAATCAATATATTACTCTTTTATTAATTCTATTGTTACTCCATTAAAAACTTGGAATTGCACTCTTAAAATTATAAATAAAATTACTCATTTTCTAGAGTCGTTCATTTGATATAGTCATTACATATAAATTGATTCTCCATAAAATTCATAATTAGAGCTACGTAGAATTTGTTAACTTCTCTAATTACCTTTTTTTTCTTAAGTGCTATTAATTCTTTAATAAATAATAGATTTATGAACTTAATTACAAATTAAGTGCTCATATTGGTTATGACTTGAATCAATACTCAAGAAAAATATATATCTACTTCACGTTAAAGAATGAATGGATTTGATCTTGTAATATTAACATTAATGGATTTGATCTTGTAATATTAACATTTTCGGCTACTTACTTTACTATACATCCAAAATACAAACGATAGGATTAGATTCTTAAATCCGTACTCAATCAAATTAAAGATATACTTCTATAAATAGGAGTATGTTAACAACTCAAGATTTAGATCATCTTATTATACTTTTACAGAAACAATTAGCTGTTCATATCACATCATACCCTGATCCTACATAATCTTATTATGTATAGTACACTGATTTAATAACTCATTATATTAATAGTTTGGATAAGTGTTCTATTTTAATGGAAATTACGTGCACTAGTAAAGTTCAATTAAAGATTCTATAGTTTAATTGAATAATAATTTTATATTCTTGACCATCTTAATTATCATCTTTAAGTATTATCCTTTAGTATATAATACTTATATAAAATATTTGAAGTTATATAGATAATTATAAAATTTTAATGATATGCATAAAGTATTCAAAATATACGTACACAAATATAATGCATAATTTACATTATTTATTTATTTATTCATAAGTATGTTCTTTTACAAAACATCATATATTTTAAGGGCATCTATCCAAATAGAAGCTTCACCTAAGGAATTAGCCATCACATTAGAAGTCAACTAAAGGGGAATCACACAACAATGAGAATCTTAATGTGGTTTGGTACCTACATTTATGGAATGGACATGAGAATTTATTTAGATAACCAAGAACAAAGTTTACACCCTAACAAAACTTGGCCTTTCTCTTCTGTTTGTTTGTTTTTTTTTTTTTTTTTTTTTTTTTGAGTTTAAAGGTAAAAGTACTCAAACTCTTCACCTTTAAGTAGAGTCAGCAACTTTGTCTTTCTCTTAAAGACTCCCTATATGCTATATTCTTGCTCTAGTTTCTCCCTATGTGCACAATGGCCACCCAAAAAAAGTTGTTTTCTGTCCCCCGTAATTTAAAGCTATTGAAAAGGGCCTATTTTTTATTTCTTAATCATTCCTCAAACACAGTTTCAGTCGCAATTGTTTTTTCAACTACCGTTGAGAGCTGTAGAATTTTAAGAGAAATTTTCTTTTGATCCCCTTTTCTGTCTTACATGCAAGTTTCTCTCTAATAGGTAATTTCTCTCAACCTTTAAACAAACTTGATCAGGGTGACCATGTGAAATCAAAATGACCACATATGATTAGCAAATTACCAAAATAAAGTGTGGAAAGATAAATGCTTGAATCTTAAAATTAATTATAAAAATTCCCCATAGCTATAGTTCTTGCAATAGTGTGCTTTCAACCTTCAAAACATAACATGTATTCTCCTGATTTATTAAATATTAATAGAAAAATTATTTTTTGTTATAATTTTTAATGAAAATTGACACAGTCATTCTATAATTTTATTATGTCTGAAGGTAGTTTGAATATAAAAGTAGCTACAAACTAAAAAATTTAATTGTTAAGAAAAATAAACTAAAAAATCTCTAAAAATTTTAAAAGCAATAACCTCTCATTTTACTTCTGTGTAATTGCTTCAGAATATGCTAACACAGTAAACCGATTAACAATCCTTGATACTTGCATGCAATTTATGTTAAAAATGGTTACATGGGAGTTTTTTTAATTAATATTTCATACATTGAAGAGAGTTCATGTCATATTTGGTCAAGGAGCATTGTTGCAATGCTATAGTTGAGAGCAATTTTATAATTAATCCTAGCTGTTAACGTGACATCTAAACAAGTATTGCAATCTTTTTCTTTTTTTTTTTGGGATATGGGTCCTTTTCAAGGTGGGGGAATATGTATAAAGTACTGATGAAGTCAGAATCTTCTCAAAAAAAAAAAAAAAAAAAAGAGTCGGCACAGCTTGGAAAAGTTCTCTGGCTATAACCCTGAACGCTACGAGAACTTGTATGAATAATATGCCGTTCTGCGGTTCGAGTTGAGACAAGCCAAATTGTTTCAAACTAATATGATGGCACCAAAGTTTATTTACCAATTAAGTTCCGCTGACGTGACGTCTTACCATTCCACAAATTTTTAAGCAGAGTTACTGTTTTAAGAGTCTGCGGCTAGAAATCTACTCTAGTCTATTTAGTAATATGGTGATTCTAGTACTAAGTTTTTTGACAAACATATCCCCTTCACTTTGTGCAATGATGATTATTAGAGTTAGCCCCATTTGGAATATTCACTTGGCAAACAAGTAACGCCACATGAAAACTTATTACATATCATTTGATTGATTTACCAAGGAGTTGCAGAGACCAAATAACAAAAATTCTGAATAATATGGAAGTTGAACATATCATTAAATGTAGTGTTTACCGTAGACAACACAACCATTAAGCTGAGAGCCGAGGATTACAATCATGTTCTACATGACAATAGATCAATCAAAATGCGTTTTCCATAATAGAAAGAAGATAAAATTTCCCACATTCTCATACATCATAAAAATTCAATAATAGCACATATGTTCAAAAAAAATGGCTTTCAAATAGTAAAACAAAAAAAGAAAAAAAGAAGCAACTGAAATAAATCCAAATATACCCACTTCATATAAATTAAAGATTCATCATGGAATCCCCAATCCCTTCACTTCACAAGAACATCAAGGCCAATCCACCTGAAACTGCCAAGATCAACTGACTCCAAATTCCCCAGCTGCTGATCCTGAAAGATGCAGACTTCCCTGACAAATTAGATGTTGGAGCCTTGGCCTCAGCATCCTTGGATGTTGGGGCATCAGCAGCCGGGGCAATGTCGGGGGCAGGTGCAGGAGCCGGGGTCGGAGGAATGTCGGTACCGAAGATGGCCTCGGGAAGCAGGACCTTATCAACTTGGTAAATTGCAACAGGGTCAGTTGAGTGGACACTGCTGCTGACCTTTGTGTTGGTCCAGCCAGTACCAATATGAACAGTTCCTGAAGTATCAGTGAAGTTCAAGGAGTATTGGCCACCAGCCATGGTGTTGATTGGACTGCTCTGGCTTAGGTTGGTAAACTCAGCAAGGCTGTAGTAGTGTGGCAAGGCATGGAAAAGCAAGAGCTGTTTGAGCTGGTCATTTGTGAGGTTAGAGAGAGAAGGTTTCTTGAGGGATGAGAAGGCTTGGTCTTTTGGGACAAAGATTGTGACACCTTCCTCAGTGTTGTTGGCTTGGTTTTGCAAGGTATCAATGACTTTTGTGGACACAAGGTAGTTAAGGAAAGTGTGGAATGGACCAGCCACGCTGAGTAATTCAGTGAGGTTTACATAGTCTGGTGCTGGTGCTGGTGCTGGAGTTGGGCTGAGTGAAGGGGGTGAAGCGGTTTTTTGGGCTAATGCTGGGGAGGAAAGAAGCGCCAACATTACGCTGGCAAACAAAACAAACTTAGATGCCATTTTTCCTCGTCCACCACAGATCCTTTTTTCTATTTGTGATAATGACTTCCTGAGCTCTCCAAATTCCTATATATTAAAAACAGAGTAGATTAACAAATATTAGATCTGCAGGTAACGAAAATGACTAGAGGCATTAAATTCCAATTAAATCACAATGTGCGTATGATTTTTTTTCAAGCTTTCCCCAAGTAGATAAAAATTAAGAAAAAAAAAAAACTCTTTTCCCAATGCAGAACTAATCTTCAAAACCAATTGGCTTATGGAGACTCAGGTGAGCCTTACTATTGACTAAAAAAACTAGATCTTGGTCAAAAATTCAACACAAGAGAAAGTTAAACATGAAATGGAATCATTGGTAGGGAGATCTAATAGAAAACATCGAAGCTTATAATTTCCTGCAGCGATGTTTAAGCTATGATTCAGTTCATACTAGTTTGGACTGTTCTATAAGAGATCCAGTCTCGGAAATTTCCCAGAAACTGAAAAACTTTGGCTTAGAAAAAGCCAAAACAAAATGGCATTTCAACAAAAATCTTCAAGCATTTTACTTCTCAGCTCAAAAGATCTAAACAAACCCAGGTCACAAAATTCTCTTTGAAAACAGCACAAAAAAAATTGCTTCGAACAAGAATGGTAAAGAAACAGATCTAGATCAGCAGAACAAAGGAAAACCCATTGGCGAACAACACAAAAGAAGCAAGAAACGCAGTTCAATTCACAAAATGGTAGCTTAACAAGGGGACAAATGTACATACTAATATTGGGAAATGAAGTGCAATGAAGAGAAGTTAAAGGAAACCCACCTCAGAGAAAGAGAACTCAGAGAGAATATGGCTGGGAGGAATGCAAATGCTAATGCAAAATATGGAGAGATTATATAAAGACGGATTTATTAGTGAGATTAAAAAACAAAAAACAAAACAAAACAAAACAAAACAAAGTTTGAGGTGGTGTGGGTGTAGTAATAACTTGGGTGGGTAAAAGTACCAAATAAAGAGATATAAAGTCGGAGGGTAGGCCCGGAGCTAAAATAAAGTCTGGGAGTAGGTGGGTGCAAAATTTAGATAATGCCGAGTGCGGTCAAAGTTAAAACGATCGGAGAAAATAAAATAATAATCTTGTTACCACTTGGTTGTAGTATGACCGCAAGAAGAGAAACTAGGTGACTCTCTCTTTTATTATTTAAAGATAGATTTTTTAAGTATGTAATGAGGTTATAATTATGCCTATTAATAAACATGTTGAGTATACTTTAGACCGTTGTGACTTGAACTCTTCAAATGCTAGGAAATTGAAGTATGAGTTAGGTTTTTTTATCGTTTCATTTGTGATTTCAATAGATTTTTTCTTAAGGGATAATTGAGGTCGTAAGGACATCATTAATGTTTTATTTTTTCCTTAGTAAAAACAAAATACTTGAAATGATTTTTTTTTTTTTTGCCTTCTAGAAAAGACAATTATTTTGGTGTAGCGTGGGCTTTCTAAATCGTCTGCAATTTATTAGGTTAACATCGCTTGTAGACCAACCTTGCACTCCACCTTATAATTATCAATATCTCGATAGATGAATATCTCTCGCATAGTTTTCTCATTCAAATTCTCATCTCATGAAAACGTTTTTCCAATTGTTTTTCTGTTTTTGTTTATTTATTTATTTTTTGCTACTGAACATGGACTTAAAAGCATTAAAAAATTACATCTCCTCTTTTATATATTTGTTGGGTGCCGCAGCATAAAAAAGAGGCGCCATGGCCTGTAAAATGGAAGAAATCAGGCCAAAATCACGAGAAGTGGGCGCTGCGGCTTGTCTGATGGGCGTTGCAGCAACCGTTGGCCACCACGATGGCACGGCGCCAGCCTTGGGTGATGCAGTGCCCATGTGGAGGTGAAACGTTATATGTGGCTACTAGGGGCTCACTGCAACACCAATCATGGGCACTGTAATGCCCTCTTTCAAAGCCCGGCATATGGAAACGCATAGTTATCGATTTTTGGTCTAAAATGGCTCCAAATATTTACGTTTTCACTCCAACCATAAAAACTTATAAATACATTATTTTGGAGCACAAGAAAACCTTTTTTATCAGTTGTTCTTAGTTTAGGGGAAAAGAGATGAGAGAGATGCTCATATGATGGCCCTTGGACAATCATATGCTTAAAAGACTTTTCAAAGCTATTATCATTCTTCTTCTTCTTCTTCTTTCATTTTTTTTCTTTTTTTATGTTGTTAGTTTAATTTTATTATTGGGTAATGGTAACTTTGAAACCCAAGACATGGCTTATTAATTGAATTTCAAAATTATTTCGATTTTCTAATTGAGATTGTTTATGTTCTTCTAAAATTATTGATTATAATTATTTTCTTGTTGTATTATGTTCGCAACTGAATAGGACTTGAGGATTATCTACTGTTAGATTATGAATCTTAATCCATAATCGCCTTGTTTTTCTAATCATTATTAGCAAATTGTGGTTATTAATTATTGTCAAGTTTTCATATGATTGCATATGTAACATCACCTAGATTAAATGAACTGAGCTTATTTGTTTGTTGTTTAGATCAACCTATCTTTCTCATTTAATACTTCTATTGAATTAAATCTATAGAGATTTTTGAAGATATTTGATCAAGAGTGTATTTTATTTAACAACACGGTAATAAAAGATTAAGATAGTAGAGCTTGTTGTTATCTACATTAATAGATTCAATAAAGAATTACAGATAATTTTGTAAATAATTTAATAGTTATTGTTTAGTGGTAGAGAATAATCCTTTAACTAATTTTATCATTGTTAGTAATTAATTATGGTCAATTTTTTGTATGATTGTATATGAAATATAATATTGGTTAAATGGACCGATTTTATGTGTTTGTTACTCAGATCAATGTATCTTTCTCATCTTAATGTTTCTGTTGAATTAAAACTAGAGAGCTTGTTTATTGGAAATAGATCTAACAAAGAGCTTGTTTTATTAAACAACACAATAAGAAAAGATTGGAATAGGAGAGCTTGTTGTTATTTACAGTTTATAGCTTTAATCGAGAATTGGATATAATTCTGTAAATAATTTAATAGTTATTGTTCAGTGGTGGAGAATAATTCTTTAACTAATTTTATGATTACTGTTTACAAACTCTTAAATTTTGTTTTGCTTTAATTTCTTTATTTTTTTTCTTTAATTTGTTGTTTTAATCAATTAAATTTTAAACCCCCAATCTTGTGTCTAATTTTAGTGCATTTGAAAATTTAGAGTCAATAACTAATTATTTAGAACCAATTGTCTGCGGGAATGATCATTGCTCGTCACTATATTAAATAATGACTATATGTTTAGTGAAGATTAATTTGGTGCTCCCTATGAACTTATCAAAAAGCTAAGCAAATTTTTAATTAGAACGAGTAGAATTATTAGCAAGTCTTTGATATATATAAATATATATATATATATATTAAAAGCGGAAATTTCATTCAACTTAAATAAGAGTTACACAATACTGCAAACAATAAGGACTCCTGAGAACAAAACCTTTAAAAGAACTGGATCCACTTGTAAATTCTGATGAAACTCAATGAGAGAAACGTGCAGTTGAGAACCAATAATGAGAAAGTACCTCAACATATTGGAATCGAGTATATATGACACTTTTTTTGACAATGCCCCTACAATCGATGGATTCTTCCAGTCGATTAAAGGACAAGACTCACTTGTATGGGGACCACCAAACACACCGTTAGAGACACCTCTTGCTGAGTAAATTAATCATATGCACTGATATCTGAGGCACTTATACCAAATCCCGAATTTAGGGAGACCACCATATTACTACAGGTTGAGCATAAACAAAACATAAAAAACCACAGCAATAAGGTGGAAACATCAAAAAACCTTTAGTGGAAAAAAAAAACAACATTAATGAAAAGAGAACATAAAAACCACACAAAACTTTAGCGATTAAAGAGAACAACTGTTGGTAAGACGGTCATTGCTAAGACATAGATTCTAGAACTATACAAGGTAGCCATAGAAAAAGCACCTCCATTGGCCAAACAAGGCACTGGCATCCACTGGAGAGAGCAGCATTACACCAGGAGAGAACCCCTTTTGTCATTGTCTCTCAAGTTGCCTCCCATGGCTCATCATGCCGGCCACTACCAACCCTCCCCCTCTAGCTCCAAAGACAACCAAACCAACCCCCCACCACCCAAATTTGAGCCTCTAAAGAGACAAAGATCAAAGCAACATTCCATGATCACCACGTCCAAAGCCATCCCTTTCCCCCACATCCTCCCATGCACACTACACCATCAGGCCTGTAACACCCCGGTATTTTCAATACACTAAAAATGTAATAAGTAAAGAATTATATAAGATGAAAATATAGTTTAAAGAGAAAAATATTGTATAATAACATGAAAAATTATACAGTATTAGAACAACACAGTGTAAGAAAGTACACTGATAGAGTTATACAATATAAAAATTACATTGTAAAAGTAATGCAGCATAAGAATTGGACTGTTTATGGTCATGCAGTACAAAAATTGGACTATTTAAGTTAAAGTAGTATAGGAATAATATTGTTTAGAGAATATGGATGAATAAGAAAGATTATGTTTGGCCTCCAAAAATTATCCAGAGGCAAGTAAAATATTTTTATACAGTCTAAGGATAGGAGATACATTGATTTGACCAAGACAATGTAAGAAATATATTGTGTGACAAAAAAATTACACTGTGTAAATTTTTGGGTCCCATAAAGGGGACACCCAACTGAATTTGATTGGGCCACCAAGCTAGAAATGTGGCCGAATAGCATGTCGCCACCTAGGGTATCCTTATAGATGACCATGAGTCATCAAAATGGGATAAGAAAGCATTTATTACAAAATTATCAAAAAAAATTTCATTTCTTTCTTCCTCCCATGTTCGGCAACCATAGCTAGACCTCTCAAAAAAATTCTCAGCCC
Source organism: Artocarpus heterophyllus (assembly GCA_025403435.1). Lineage (NCBI taxonomy): Eukaryota > Viridiplantae > Streptophyta > Magnoliopsida > Rosales > Moraceae > Artocarpus > Artocarpus heterophyllus. The sequence continues at coordinate 17,119,495 of CM046348.1, read as the reverse complement.
CACACTTTCTAAAAATAACGCCAAACAAGTTTTAGAACCAAAACTCAAGGATTTTTCACAAGATTTAAGGTAAAATCCCAAACTTTTTAGCAACTTTTCAAGGGATTTTTCATGGGTTAAGGGGGAAATTAATTCATGGTGTTTTTGCATGAAAATGAAGCCTAGGAAGGAGTTCAGGGAGCCTTGGAAGGCTAGAAATCAAAAGAGTGCTATTTGGGTAAGTTTTGAATTTCAAAGTTTTGAAATTTTGAAATTTTTGTTTTGATTTTTATTCCTTTGAACCTATGTGGGTTCTTGAGTATGTATTTGATGAAATTTCATGTATATGTGATGCATGGCATGTTAAAGTAATAGTAGTTTTTGCAAAAAGTACTATTTTTGTAATTTTAGTACTAATTTCGCAAAAATGATGAGGAGGCATAAAAATGATTCAAACAAGGGTTAGAACTACCTATGCAGGGGTAGATTTATTGTTTAAAAATGAATTTTTACAAAAATGTCAAAAGGACTAAATTGAAAGAAAAAGTTTCTTCTCGGCATAAATGAAAATTGCCCAAAAACACCCCTGTACAGTGAGAATTTCAAAAAAGTTACAACATAAAAGTTGTAGAACTCGTCAAAACTATTAGGATAGCATAGACATTTTCTTAAAATTCTGCTCGGTTTAGGAGTTATGAATTTTACAAGAATTTGTTAAAATTGGAAAAAAAAATTTAAAGGGCAAAAATGTCATTTTTCCAAAGGATTTTGAATATGGTACTTTAAGCAAAAATGTTCCTCATGAAAAATGGGGACTAATGGTGAAAAAAGATTATTTTTGGTTCTGGGGGAAAAATGTAAATATTTTTATATTTCGGGCAAAAACTGTGAAATTATGTGAAAACTGAGTTTTCACTAGAGAACGTTTGTTTCCTACACTGTTGTAGGCAGTAAGTACCATAGATGTTAAGTTTTAAGAAAATTAAAGTTTAGTTAAGGAAATAATGAAGGAAAAAGAGTTAAGGGTAAAATGGTCATTTTACAAAAATGACCAAAACGGACCCAAAACGTCTGATGTTGTGACACGTTTCTTAGTGACAATTTTTCCATAATATATAAGTAATGAAATGTTAAAGTTAAGCAATGGGTTTTATAGAATTACGAAGTTAACGAAAAACCCAAAAAGGGTAAAAACGTCATTTTTATGAAAACGGCTAGAACGGAGTTGAACACTTCGATTTAGCACAATGATATTAGATGGAAAATGATCCGTAATATGTTAAGTAACATAATCGTCACGTGAGACGAGAGATTTAATAAGAGATGTTCAAGTAAATGAAAAGTAACCAGGTGGGTTACAAAATTAAGTGAAGGAAAAAGGGTAAACCGATAGTATATAAGTCGAGTTAAAAAGGAAAGAATAGTTAATGTTTACGTTTTATTATCAATCGAGTAGATTAATAAAAAGAAAGTTAATTAATGAGTCGGTTGTCGTATGATCAGGACACAGAAGCCGATCAATGGAAGGAGAAGGAATAAGAAAGGAACGAAATAGAGAACGCTAGGGCATAGTCCAAATAAGTTCAAACTTCACCTACAGCATGAAGTAAATAGTTTTCAAATGCTTACATATGCATTTGTAAATGAGTTTGCAATTATTATGCAAGTTTCTTTTAAAGTATATTTGCATTTATTGTGCAAAGAGTTTTAACGTACAAAAGAAGATTTGCAAGGAACTTGCAATTGTTGTGTTTAAAGCCTATTTGCATATTGATATGCATGAACGTTATGAACTATAATTGGTGTGTGTATTATAAATGTGACATGACTTAAAGTATTATATGAATATGATATGAAATAGTTGCTATCCAAAGAAGAACAATGTATAGCAACTCCACGATATGAAAGTATGAACGACATGTGTATGTATGATATGAATGACATGTATATGTATGATATGTTTATAAACATTATGTGTAAGTATGATATGGATATGAATGTTATGATTGATGCTTGTTATCTAGATTATAAACAAGATATAGCATATAAGCACAGTACCACATAATGCATGATGAATATGTACAGTAAGGTCCATAAGAAACCCATTAAGGACATAACTTCCTAGATTACAACATCCTGTAGAACTAGAATTTTGGTAAGAATAAACACACAGATCCTTACAAGAAAATTCAGATGTAAGTAGAAGTTCAAGATATAAGAGAGGAACTTCCGAGAGGTCACAAGACCAAGAGAGAGATATGAAAGGTTAAGTTCAAGTGTTATGAACCCTTAAAAGTTTTTAAACAAGTACATAAGCATGTTTTAGATAATCATTATCACTAGTCTGGAATGACTAGATGATAAAAGACCTATAGATTGAACAATAAAAAGATGAACTTACTTGCCAGTTTTTATGTATCAGATTATGGTCTAGATGCGTATGTGCAACCTAGATATGAAATAGGATTAGTATAAGTCCTGCATTTTGACAATGTATAATGTTTTATAATTTAGGTTGTAAGTTTTATGAAGCATTTGTTATGTAATATGTTGCATTTGTATGCAATATGTTTCAGAATAAAAAGTTATGATTTGCAATATGTGATTGCGTTATATGTTGCATTTGTATGCAATATGTTTCAGAATAAAAAGTTATGATTTGCAATATATGATTGCGTTATATGTTGCATTTATATGCAATGTGTTTCAGAATAAGAGTTATGATTTGCAATATGTGATTGCGTTATATGTTGCATTTGTATGCAATATGTTTCAGAATAAGAGTTATGATTTGCAATATGTGATTGCGTTATATATTGCATTTGTATGCACTATGTTTCAGAATAAGAGTTATGACTTGCAATATGTGATTGCGTTATATGTTGTATGCAATATGTTTCAGAATAAAAAGTTATGATTTACAATATGTGATTGTGTTATATGTTGCATTTGTATGCAATATGTTTCAGAATAAGAGTTATGATCTGCAATATGTGATTACGTTATATGTTGTATTTGTATGCAATATGTTTCAGAATAAAAGTTATGATTTGCAATATGTAATTGCGTTATATGTTACATTCGTATGCAATATATTTCAGAATACAAGTTATGATTTGCAAAATGTATTTGCGTTTCAAGTTGCATTTATTATGCAAGAGGTTTACAGTACAAGCTATGATTTACAAGTGTGTTTACACGTGACATGTTTGCCTTTGATATGCTCACTAAAGTTAATAAAGAAGGTAACGTAAAGTTCAAAAGAAAGTCTCATACCAGCCTCCTCGTTGTGAGGCAATGAAAGTAAAGTTAAAGTTTGACCTCCTAGATATGAGGTACACGACCTCGAAGTTTGATGGTCTTAAGTTTTCCACAAGGGAAGCTTCACGTTTATGATCTCATGATTAAAGATGTTGGTACGAACACTAAAGGTTATAAGACAAAGAAAGTTAAGGAACAAAAGGTGGAAAGTTAAAGTCAGATAAGGAAAGTTAAAGTGTAAGATAAGAAAAGATAAGAAACAAGGATAGATAATCAAAATAAGAAAGAATGTTCATAAGATACTCATAATCAAAAGTTCATAATTGAGCATAAATGAAAACATGCATTGTTATTGTACTTGATTTGCTCGTTATGAAACATTTATATGCTATGAAAAACATTCTGAGGAATATTTTATATTAAGTGTTTATGAAAACATAAATAATGTTTATGAAAAGCAATCTAAGGATTGTTTTATGTTAAATATTTTATGAAAAGCATTTATGAAAAATGCTACAGAAATACTTTATGAAAACGTTTATGAGAAACGTTCTAGAAAAGTTTTATGAAGAATGTTTATGACAGCCGTTTTTGGAAATGTTTATGGAAAATATTGATGATATATGTTTTAAGAGAAAGGCTTTTATGAGAAAAGTTTTTAAAGTATGTTTTAAATGATTTGTGAGAATTTGTTTGAACTTGTTGAGCGAAAGCTCATTAAAAGTTTCCTCATACTGTAGGTAGTTTTATGGGCGACCAGTACGACCCATTAGAAGAGTTGGGTACTGCAGAGGACGGATGCGAGGATTTGGGTATGGATACCACTACAGTAAGTTTTCGCTATTAAAAGAAATATTTTCCACTATTTAATATAGTGTTTTCAATGTTTTAATAAAAACAAAGTTTGAAGAAATATTTCCAAGTTTCAAGATACAATTTATGAACTGTTTAATATAATTATAAAGTTAAGTTTTAAGTTATATTTTAGTAAATGTTTCTTATTAAGTTTTAAGAAATGATTTGAAATGGTTTTAAAGTCAAGTGTTGAGCGAGATCTCGACTTGAATGGCGACAGAGGTTGCAACAGTTTTGAAGTACATTTAAAGAATGTTTAAGAAAAAAAATTATTTCAGTATTTTTTTTACTAAGTAAGTAAGATGACTGTTTAAGTAATGATGTTTAAGTAAGTAAAGTGATTGCCCGAAAAGACAGGTCGTCACAAGCCCACCTTAGAAACTTGTTACAAACCTCTAAGCCTTGTCAAACAGGCCCCAAATCCACCATTGGCCTAGCTCCCATCTAAGACCCACCTATGGCCAAGCATGACCAAGTGCTACCCCTTTCCTAAGGCCAGAGCATCGAAGGCCCATGTCGGGCTTTAGCCCAAGGGGAAACAAGGAGGTGCGAGGCTAATTAGAACCCATAAAACCCTAGCACAAAAAGAAACTAGAGAGAGAAAGATAACCATATACAATTTTTACTATATTAATTAACAAAAGTTATGTAGAAGTCTTTGATAATTTTACTAAATAAAAACATTTTTTATGTGCAAAAAATTTAGATGTAAAAAAAATAACACAAAGTGAAAAATCTTACAAACCTAATAATCCAACCTAGAAAATGAAAAAGAGAAAAAACCTATCAAACTAACTAAAAATAAAAAAAAAGAGTTACTAGTTCTCTTGTAATAAAAATTAAATGAGAAATATGTTGTAGGGTTTCCTCTCTCTCTAAAAAACAACTGCTTGGGTTTTCTAAGTGAGTTTCCTTACGTTGCCTCCTTTTCTTCACTTGGGTCAGAGCTTGGCGACAGCCTTGGGCTATTTGCCTGTGTGATGGCCTTAGGGAGGGGGTATGGCTTACTTTTGGCTTTGTTTTAGAGGATTCCTTGGCTGAAGGAGGATCAGTGGATGCTATTGAGCAAAAAAGGAGGTGGCAAAGAGGGATGTTGAACGGGCTAAGAATGCTATGTTTAGAGTTGTTTGGTCGGTTGTTTTGGGTGGGCTAGTAGCCTGTCAATGTCAACCTTGTACCCCGACTTTCTATCGTCACAGATCTATGGTGTTGGATAGGGCTACATTTGGTGCTAGAGATGGAAGAGTGATGATATAAAATGAGGTGAACCATGGGAGGTGCCTAGAAGGCTTGTGGTAGAAGGGTTGTATTTCCAATGGTGTGGAGTTGCCTCTTGTAGTTTTGGCTCTTTTTTTCTATGGATCTATATAGATCCGGTTACTATGGCATGGTCGGGGGTGGTAGCTGTCTCAGAACTGTGTGGGGGAAAGGTGGTAGCACCGCTTTTGGTATTGAAGATAGAGGGTTGATGGGTATAAAAGATGGGAGCTTGGGCTTATGGGTGTAGTGCGTCCCTACGACTTAGTGATGGCTATTTTGTTACTTGTGGACCTTTCCTGAACATTGAGGATGTTCTTTTTTTAGTTGTTTTTACTGTGTTTTTTATGTTTGTCTACTTAGAATAAAGGCAATAAGATCTCTGCCATATGTGTTTTCACACCCGCTAGTTAGCGCTATGTGTGAAGATTAATGGCTAGATCAAACTTTATACCTAGTTGCATTGACCCTTGTTTGGGAAGATTCGGCTGGCTTAATCTATTGGCTGTAAGGGTACCCTTTAACAAGCCGTTGATAAACTCTATTCTAAGTATCAAGTGGGATTTTTCCCTTTGTGTCTTGGCAATTGTCTTTTCTCCCTGTACTTTATCCCTATGTTGCTAGTGGATCTAGTCTTTATTTGGGGATTTTTGCGTATGATAGGCAGTCTTATCTAATTTTGTTTCTTCTTTCCTAGTTTAAATGAACTTTCATTTTAACAACAACAACAACAATAAAGAAGATTTTAAAGCGGTAACCTATGAGTCATTTTCTAAATTCAAAACCCTTCTCAACTGCCACTACGATTAGATCTACCTACTTACAAAAAACAAAGATAAACAGACAGTTAAAGTATAGGATTACTTATGGAGATCACTCAAATCTACAATCTTCCAAGTGAAACAGAAAAAAAAATTAAAGCAGAAAAAGTCACGAGTACTAATAAGTAAAAGTGTTGAGGGGGGCAATCTTTTGGCAAGTAATAAAAACAATTTTAAGGTTTCATTTATTTTTAATCAAATCATTTGAATGCCTATTAAAATAAACATTTTTTTATCTTTTACATTGAAAAAATACTTACTTGTCGATGATTATTTGATCAAACGACATAAAGTATAATAAAGTCAGACTTGAGTTTGGAAAACAAAAAATTCAATTACATATTGTATTAAAAATGAAAATTACTCGAAAAGGAATAATACAAGTTTAATATATATATATATATATATTTGAATACATAATTGTAATCCTTTTTAAATAATAAATAACTCTTATAATTGTTTATGAATTATTTCACAATTAGCTGTTAGGATAAATGTACTTAAAGCATGTAGTGTTTTTGTAAATGACATATTTATAAATAAATAAAGTGAATTTTTTATTATATTTTTGTACATACAGTTTGAATACTTTATGAATATCATTAAAATTTCATAATAAATTATGTAGCATTAAATATTATATGCAAGTATTATGTACAGAAGAATAATATTTAAGGATGATAATTAAAATAGTCAATGATATATAATTAATTATTATAACTAATTATTCAATTAAAGTGTGGAATCTTAAATTGAGTGTTGCTACTACATGCCATTTCCATTGAGAATAGAATGGATTTATCCGAACCATTCATACAGTGAATCATTAAATAAGTGCATTGTAAATAATGAGATTATGTGGGACTAGACATGATATGATATAAACGGCTAAAAATTTTCGCTAGAATATAACAAGTTCTAATCACATCCACTGATCTTTATATATAAGATCATCTTAATCTTGAGTTATTAGCATGTTTCTATTTATGGAATTATGTCTTTTCATTTGCTTGGTATAAATTTGAGAATCCAATCCTATCCCTTGTATTTTGGAAGCATAATAAAGTAGGCAGTCAAAAATATTAATATTACAAAATAGAATCTATTCCTTTTTTAACATAAAGTAAATAAATAATTTTCTTGAGTATTAATTCAGGGCTTGAATAATATAAGAGCTCAATTCTTGATTAAGTTCATAAATTATTATTCATTAGAGATTTAATGGCACTCAAAGATAAAGAAGTGATTAGAGAGATTAACGAATTTTACCTAACTCTAATTATAAATTTTTATAAAAGATCAATTTATATGCAATAACTATATCAAGTAGACAACTCTAAAATATAAGTAATTATATCTATAATTTCAAGAGTGTAATTCTAAGTTTTTAGTGAAGTAATATTGAAATTTATTAAAGAGTTTAATTAATATATTGATTTTATTGGAGTTTGAAATTATGAATCTATTAGTTTCCCTTGCCATCCTTGTAAATATTGTTTGAACAAGTGGAATTATTGGTTTAAATAAATTAATTTAGAATAATGGAATTCTAAATTAAATATCATTCAAAATAAAATTAATTGTGAATTAACTTATAATTATAAAATAACATGATTATTTAATAATAATATTAAATAATAATTACTTATGGAAGACTGATGTGTCGCCTAACATGTTTCTTTAAACGTAGACTAAGTAGTATAGAAAGGTTGTTGTATCCATAGGGAGGTGGGTTTTTAAAAGATTGAAAATTTAATGATTGAAAAGGTAAGGGTGACTTTAACGAGCTTTTAAAGCAAAATATTTTTAACAATTTTAAATAAGATTTTAAAACATGCAATTAAAACGGTAAAGCTTTGAAAATCCCTTGTATATTTTGTAACTTATATGAAATTTTAACTTTAAATGATTATCTAAGGCATTTAGTTTATTATATCTTTTCATCTTAATATCAAGCACATTTACTTTTTTTATAAATTAACCTAAAGAAATAATATAGCAAGCTATAATGTAATAAAGGTTTTCTTATAAAAAGTAGCAAAATAATCATCTCTCACTAATGATTTGCTACACTAAATATGATAATTATAACTGTTGTCACTACAATTATAAGTAACATAATTTTAAGATTGAAAATATAATAACAAATCAAAATTATTATATGTTAATGTAATAAATTTTTATGTTAATTTCGATAGAACCTTAGTTTATTAAATGGTTTAAGAATAAACTATGCCATCCTCTGTCGACAATAAATCAAGTATTACCAAGCATTTACTAGGCCAGTTCATGTCTATAATACAACAAAAACTAAACTCAACAAATAGACATTATTTAAGTATCATTAATATTAATTATGGAACAGAATTAAACTACATAAAAAAAGCATGACTGAATTTATACAAAAATTAAGTAGCATAGCAACATTAACAATAATGACTAAAAACATAGAAAATATAATTTATTCTATAAAAGTGTAAGCATTACAAAAGAGATATAGAGTTAAAATCCATACCAGGGTACTATACATATAAGATCATCTCTCGCCTCACCAGACTCTCTAAATTAATTTAAGAATTATTTTATTATTTTTAATGGGGTCAGAGGGGTGCTCTAATAGCATCTCTTCCAAAAAGAGGGAGATTGCTAAGCTAGAAGCTCAACAGGAGAACAAAAGAAGGAAGGAAGGGGTGTCGAATAAAAGGAGGTGCACCCTCTTTTATAGTGAATTAAAATTCACTATTTAAATTTTTTAATAATATTTTTATATTATTTTTATTTATTTAATTATTATTTTTATTGTTATCATCTGTTGCAAAACTTGGCCAAATTGTCATTTTTCAACACTTTTTCCTTTCTTTTTTTTTTTTCATGCTGATAAGCCTTCATCATTGTGTGACACGGTAGCTGCACGTACGGCGAACGGCTCCATCTGGTGGGTTATTTGCATGATCCAACGATTGAGAAAGCCAAGAAAAATGGGCCCCAGTAGGACAAGTATTGAGAAGATGAGGGTTGTACGATCAGTCAAGGTAAATAGATCTGAAGGCCAACAAAACGGATGCATGTAGAGTATCTGTACGTGATCTAACATTGCGTCAGATTCTCCCATGTGGGTGGGCCGGCTTGTTTGGCGACTAAACGTGACGTTAACACATGTCACATAATCCAATGGCTAAAGAGCTCTGGTGGCGCAATCCAATGGCCAGAAATGTGTCACATGTCCTAGCGTTAATAAATTTGAATTTTTATTTATTTATTGATCATTTGTTGTTTGATTTTACTTGTTTTGGTACCATTTTACTCTGTTTTTCACCATATTTTAAATCTAAAAACAAATAATTAAAATAAAATTACTTATTTTATAGACATAATATTTATAATAATTTTAAAAATATTTATTTTATATTAAAATGGACAAAAATAATCACAAACTTATAAAATTTTAGCCTTTTTCGGTTTGACACGATATGATTTTTAAAAATTGAAAATATTTTTAAAAATTACTAAAAATATTTACAAACTAAAAACATACCATAGAATACATTAAGACTTAAAATAAAATAACTACTCATTATTTTTATGGTTTTAATTATTTACAAACTAAACCTATATTTAACACATCGAAATGATTCTAAAAATTACTAAAAATATTATTAAACATAAAACACACTAAAAAACATATTTTTAAACATATTCACACACTTAGACACTTGAATACTATTAATACGAAAACGCTATTAATTAGGGGATTTAATGACAAATAATGGTGCAAAACAAATAATTTTAACTTTACAAAATATGCATTTTTATGTGTTCATCACATCCTCCAACCAGCATTTTGCTAGTCTTTAGCAATTAAAGGAATAAAATTTTGAAATGATTTATTGAATATCTACACCATGCATACCATTTCTTTAATTTGACTAACCTAACTAGATAGCCTAACAAAACAAAAATTTTATTTAAAGAATTTATATGCTATTAAATTGATTGTATGCAAGCCAAACTTAGTGAAGCAAGTGATAATGAATAATTATAAAGTTTTATAAAAAACTAAGAATAAAATTGTTGTGATATTTTGCCTCAAATCACTCCTGTAAGTAGCAACACTTCAAATTTATTCATTAGAACAATTAAAGAGTAGAAATATAAACAAAAATAAACTTTACAACAACTGTAGATAGTACAATGTTTAGCTCCCTTAAGTTTTTTTCATAACCCATTTAGTGAGTTTTGAATCAGTAACTCCTAAACTAGTTGGCTTAAGGTACCAGGTGTTTAATTACCCCTAAGAACTTACTTACTCGAGTTAAAGAGACTACAAAACTAAACTTATCCAACTTTATTCATTAATTTACATAATTAAACTCTATATATTTACACTTTCTTTTATTTCTTTCTATTTTATTCCTTTTTTTAATTTTTGATATATCAAATTTAATTGATTAATTAATTTTGAAAATATTATTGTCTTTAATTGTTGATATTCACAAAATAATAAAACTCAAATATTCATAGCTTTGACTAACCACTGCAATTAAGAATTACAGTACGCATGCGAAAAGAATGGCTTACAAATACTTTGAAAAATAAACAAGTAAAAATGTTAAATAAAACCAGAGTTTTAAGAGTTCAAAAAGTTAGATAATTCAAAGAATAGAAAAATGATATTACATTAATATGAAATTCAAAAATCAAAACAAAATAATAACACATTAATTACTGAGAAACTAATATTTACAAAACATTTTCTTAATTTTCTTTTTAATGACTTTCACAAAAGCTTACAAAATAACACAAAAACAAAAAAAACACAAAAATCTAAAGAAAAAATAAAATGAAAAAAATTTGGCCTTTTCCCCAACCTAAATTATACATTGTCCTCAGTGTATAAAAAGATAGTGAAAACAAGAAAATTATTACCTAATTCAGCATAGCCGTAGAGATGATTTGTAGCAAACTTAACAAACCAAAAATAAAAACTAACAAAACATACAACAATATATTACAAATTTGGTCTTTCAAAGTCAAATTCCCAAGATTTTATTTTTTTGTTTGAAAATTAAAATCACTTTATAAATTCATCAAAATGCATTTCAAAAGGCTACAAGTACAATATACTTACTAATCACAATGACTATATCCTCCTTAATCTCAATTATTTTAAATGAATTATTAAATAATGTAATTTCAAAAAAAATTTTGAAGAAAAATTAAAATTGGAAATCAAGACACACATTTTTTATTGAAAATTTATTTGAAAATCCAAACAAATCGCATTTACAAAATCAAACCCATTAGAATACGTCTCAAGAGAAAATTGCAAACAATTTATTTCCATAACTTAGCCATTCTAAACAAATTTAATTAATAGCTTTCATTTTAAATTTTCAAAATAAATTTCAACATTTTTTAATTTTTAAAAGAAAATCAAAATAGCACATAACAACACACAAAAATAATATTACAAAATATATTACAAATAAAGGAAGGTAAAGATTTTAATTTGAAAGTGTTTTCCTATCGTTTAATGCTATGAATTCCACAAATCTTTATTCTAACTCTGCTCCTAGTAGACAGTCATCAAATAGTAGCTTCCTCCCATAGTAAGTGTCAAAAGACACCACATATGGGTTTTGTGTGAACATACCCTCACGATTGATAAAATTTGGAACATTTAAACTTGTGAAACTTAGAATTATTTTATGTTCTTGCTAAGTCCATAGAAACGATGCTAGAGGTAGTGGAGGAGGTGATGGTCACGTAAGATCTTAGTAAAAATGGTCTTTGGTGAACTCTTGTGGCAACTGAGGTTGAGAACCTGGGACTAAAGGTGATAATTATTCCACTTTTATAGCTAAGTGTTTTTTCTCTTACTTACATTCCTCTCCTAATGGTTGTTCCTCAAAGTAGGTAGGTTCTAAATTTTCTTCATCTTCTAACGTACCCTTTACAGATTCCAAGTATTTTCTTGGGATTTACAAACTCTTCCTATTTGAAGTATCTAATGAACTTTTCAGTTCAAAGGTTGACTCCAAAATTTCAAGTTAAATTTCAGGCCAAGGTTCTAAAAAGCTTAAATTGTTTTCCTAACCTAAGTCGTTTTCAAAACTAATCAATCTCCAATAATCATACTTGGCCATATCTTTCAACATATAAAAGGCTACGTCTATAGATAATTGGTATTAAGTGGTGGAACCATCTCCTCTTTCTACATAATTTCTACTTTTTGGACTTAATTCATCATAGAAAATTCCTAAAAAATAATCCTAAGAAAAACCGCAATGGGGGTACCTGTATAGCAAGTCTTTATATCTCCACCAAGTACTATAAAATGGTTCTATGTATTTTTAAGAAAAACTTGCAACAAAATATCAATGAATTTCCTAAAACATTTCTTTTTCATGCTAAATAATGCTAGATTAATCTGATTCTCAGATTGTTGGGGGCACACTGACATGCTTAGAATTTAAAGTTCAAGGGTCAAAGTAAGACAAATTGCATAGTATAGGGGTTATACGATTATTCTCTTAATTCTATCAATATTTAATGAATTTAATAACAGAAAAGCTAAAATAGGATAAGTTGAATAGTTTAAGGATACAATTTATCACGTTTTAAAATTCAATGGCTTAAATAAGACAAGTTGCATAGCTTAAGAGTCAACATTGAAATTAACGTTGAGCTTAAACTTAAGAATTTGAATTAAGTTTCAAATTTAATAATAGTTTAACTTAAACATATTCTTAAAATAGTAAATTTTTTAATTAAAAGTTTCATTAAATTTCCATATTAATAAATCTTATAAGCCTTTTAACGCTAAAATGAGAAGAAAATAATTCATCAATTTACATATTGATAAATTTTCATTAGATTTATCAAATCTGTATATTTAGGCTAAAAGAATATCTATCTTAATATTTTTTCCATGAAAATAAAAAATGAGCTTTAATATATACATATATATATTACTTTGAGTAAATAGATGAATCAATTGAAATGCTTATAGTGAACTTGGCCGGTTTAAATAAATTTATTTGAACTGTCTACCAAATAAATTAATTAAATTAATTAAAATTTACCTGGAGTATCTCAATTGGATTCTTAATTAAGTGGGATTTAAATAAGTGTTGAAGATCTCTACATACAAGGGTGTTGTTCTGCATTTCCCATCAATTTCTCACACATAACATATTTTCTCGTTCTCTTTTTCTCTTTCTAGTGTACATGTCCCAAAAGGGTTTTTGTGCTATAAAAATTTGTGGTTATTGAAATAACACCTACACACCATGCCATTAAGATGGTAGCCTAGTAGCGCTTGGCTGTAATCTCAAGTGGTTTGGTTGATATGAGGATGTGAGTTCGTGTTTTATATGAAATATTTGAGACTATTTTCAAGCTATTTGCTCAATATTTATTAGTTATGGGGGTTAAGATAATGTGCTCCATCCCGCACATAAGTAATTTAACTCAATACAAATATTATTCGGCATATAGCTTTTTTCTAGGCTTTGTTGAAGCCCAAGGGTGATAACTACGACTAATTGTCTCTCCTAGTTCTATTATTTAGGAGAATTTTCGTAAATGTTGCCTTTTAAATTTTTTTTTTTATCAATGTTATACATGTTTAAGTGTGGCACAATTTAAACATATAATATGAGTGATAGTATAGCATAACTTTTTTAAATGTAGCATGAATAAACTCATTTTCTAAAAATATGACATAATACATAATTTTCTTTCTTATTTACTAAATAATACCAACATATTGTGAGATAAGAAAAAATGATTAAATCTTGCATACAAAGTAGATCTAAGCCACCAATGATGACGGCATGGTTGCAATGATATTTTTTATTTTTGACTGTAAAGTATCGTCAACTAACATAAAAAATAACTCCAAACATTATACAATGATCACATTTTGTTAAAGTAAAAAAATGTCAGAAAATTGTGGCTATTTTGAGATGAATAGTTGCATAAAAAAGGAAACAACAATTTTGTATGAAAACTAAGTTTAACACTAAAGTTTTAATTATTACTGTATAAATTTCTCACATGCTATAATATTATAAAGTAAAAATATTCTATAATTTAAGTTTCAATTTGGTTCTTGAATACTTTGTTTAAAATGCATTAATTTGAGAAAACATACATTGAGTTTTATAATTCCCTTGAAAATGTCGTGATTCTTAGAGAAAAAGAAAAGAAAAATCAAAATGTCGTGGATCGAGAATCAAACGAATAGCTTTCTGTAGACTCACCATGAGATTTGGGCCGACAAGAGTCCGATTGTCCAGCGGTTGCTTCCACATGGTCCCTCCGACATCTGTATCCAATCATTTCCCCAAACATGCGCACCCCTACTGCTCAAGTTAGCAAAATTGGCACACTGCGACACAAACGACACCATTTCTGTGCCCCTTACTGTTACTCTTGCTCTTGTTGCTGACAAATAAACACCCCCCACAGGCCATAGGGACACTCTTTAGGAATAAACGAAACAGCCCATACAGATTACGATGCGCGTTGCTACACCTTATTCTGTCCCCATTTTAGAATTTTCAAAATCACAAGGCAATTAATTAATTAATTGGGATCATTTGAAACTTTTGATTGTTAGTAATTTCACACACTAAACAATCTTGCACCCAATTTTTTTCGCCTTAAAGAATCATGTTCATGCTAAAATATGTTTTTGCCTTGAAAAAATTAAAACCCCCAATTACTTCTTTCCAGTTTCCATGCAATGATGAAGTCAGAATTTTTATTTAGGGAGAGCACTATATGAAAAAAAAAATTATGATAGTTATTTTTGAATGAATAATAATTATATATTTTAATTATTAAATAAGATATAATTATAATTTTTCTTCTAAAATAAAATCACGATAGTATTTTTTAATTATTCAGTGTAAGCATATGCCCCACTTAACATAACCTCCCCAAGCCACCGTTTTTACATAAACTATAAACCCACCCTTTTAGATTTGCGAATTTTGTCAAAAGTTTTGACCATCGATATGGTTTTCTTATTACCTCCTTTCTGTAGGGTTATTTTAAATTTTTAGCAAAAATTAGACGTTTTCTATTTTATGGATTCCAAATATTGAAAATGATAAAAGATTTGTTTAAAAAATTCAGAAAATTATATGTTAGGATTGGAAAAATAAAATATTCTTATGATAAGATATATATATATATCTACACTATCAAATTTTGTTAAATTGTTTATAAACTTTTTTTTATTAAAATATTGATTTTATTATAATGTTATTTGAGGTTTCACGATTGTGGACTATGGATAAAGATGCACTTATTTCACAGTGGTTACCGGCATTTATTGTTAGAGGTCTAGCTAGCCTAAAGTTTATAAAATAGACACTGACACGACGATGGCACATGAGGGTTTTAAAAGAGTAGTTTAAAAACCATCTAAAATAAAATAAAAAACTTGAAAAATAACATATTCCGGCTTCCGTCCAAATTTGACATTTCATTTTCATTATAGAATGCCTTTTTTTTTAAGATTTATGTGTTTATTTTATTATTTTAGCCTTTTAAAACTGTAATGTTTTGTACTTGTGTTAAATTTTGTCTAAAACGAGACAATTTATTAATATTTATTAAATAAGTGGTCAAAATCATTTTATAAATCTTAAGGTAGCTAGCCTTTTAAAAATAAATATCTAGGTCAAAAAGTGAGGCAAGTACATTGTCTTAGAAACATTAACTGGGTGTTTGAAAGAGTAGTTTAAATCATCAGTTTAAGTTTTAAAATTACAGTATATGAAAGTTTTACACTGTAACATACTCCTTGTTAATAAAAATAACCCGTAAAACAAAGTAGCAAACATATATGTGGGGACAACCAAACCCCGTTGTGTTGAGAGCCAGATAGGCATGTGAAGATCATTGGAATTTGTAGTCTATTCAGATTGTTGATCTATAGATTGTTTAGTTTTGACTTAGGGAGGTCAGTATTTGTCTGAAAATATCCAGTGAAGGTGCATTGGCAATTTTGTTAACTCCAATTATTGGTCCCCATAAGAGTTTCCACCCATGATCCTCATTCAATTAGCTAAAACTTTCTGTTAATCTGTTAAGTAAACAATTATTGATCTTAAGAGACAATCCAACGGCAAATCATCTTTTTCACCCTGTTCCTATTTATTACCAAAAAAGAAATAAAAAAAAAGAAAGAAAAAGTTTTGCTTAAATGGGCTTAAGCTCAGCATTGACTTTAATCTAAAGGGACATTCAATTTCACCTGTTAATATGGGCGGATAGGAAGTTACTTTCAGGTCCTTCGCAACAGGTAGAGCAGCTCCATCGAACTGATTCTATGCATGATTTTATATAGTCATTTGGTGGGTTTTGAAACATGTTGTCTTACCTACTCTAGAGTTCTCGAAGAAACGGGTTTTTTTTTTAATTAATGTTTTAGAAAAGAGTTGCTTGTTGGAATTTTGAGCCTAAAAGTTATTTGAGTGTGAAAATGGAGCACTTTCTTTAGATGTAATTATGGTTGATGCTGCTTCAAGTTTAGTCACCATTGCAAACTTGCTAAAAAGGTTGAAAGAAAACAACGCCTAGTGGTTTTTCTCGCGGCATTTTGTTTTTCTTCGTGCTAGCTGGCATCTTTAATTATTTACACTAGATTGGTTTAGGGATCAGCTTGTGTGGCTCATTATTGGACAAATATAAACCAAAAACATATAGTTTCCCACTTTCAGTGCCATAAAATCTTGACCGTCTATTATGCTGACATGGCGTTATTTATTTAGAGCTAAGCAATCTTATGGTGATTGTCCTAGAAGGGCATTGAAGGGTATAATGTCAGTTTTCTAATAAAAGGATAAAAAGGGAGGAAAACAGGGGGAAAGGGAAAAGCTAAATTCAAGTCCTTGGGCAAATACCCAAAATGAATTAGGACTGGACGCCGGTCCCATTTGCAACGACAAGTCCATAAATATTTACCTGACTATAGAATAACATAGGGGGAGAACAAAATTGGATATGCAGAAGGTCTTAGACAGCTTTGCTGAATAAGATATGTCATATCAAACTTGCCATTATAGTGTTGAAAACACTGATTTGAAATGGTGGTGTAAATGTTGCGCTTACCCCAATGTTGTTTTTGTTTTGTTTTTTTTTTTTGGTGATTAATTACAAAAATGCCGTTTTCTGTTTAGTTTAAGCATGATGGGAAGAGTAGAGTTAGAAGCTAATGTGGTTCTAATTTCAATTTGGGCCCGCCATAAATGAAATCATTTTTGAAAATACCTAAAAGATTGCCCTAAATTGAAAAAAAATAAAATTGTTTTCTTTGTTTTCATTTTGCCTTACTGGACTCAACCCCTCACTTGACTTCCCTCACCAAAGCCTAACCTCATTGAAGCAGACTCCACCACAACCCACAGCCCACAGCCCACAGGCCCCAAGCCCACCCCAGCACCAACGAATACAACCGGCCAGCGCCAACTCGGAGGGAAGCTCGTGACATCCAAGAGAGGCTTGATGGGAGGAAAGCTTGCAACAAGCTCAGGTGTTCGTGTGGGTAGGCGGAGACCATGCATAGTGGTTGCATGCAGGATGGGCAGATCTGATCAAGAGGGACCATGCTTAACTAGAAGGAAGCTTGCAACAAGCTATGCGGGTGGGCAAGGGCTTGTCTCGATCTAAACTGGTGGCGTTGCCGAATGGCCGAGGTGCTGTTGGGTGGGTGGGGGACCATCAATTTGGTGGTCGAGGGGTCGTCAAGCCAGGGTGCCGTGGGGTGGGCAAGGGGTCGTCAGGTGGGTGCTGGGTAAAAATGGTCAAGGGCCAAACAATTACGCAAAACCATTTAAAAGAAATACTTGAAAAATTAACCAAACACAACTTCTTCAAAAGCGTCATAACATATTTCTCAAAATACTTTCCTTTTTATATTTTTACCACCCAAAAAAAAAAAACTTTTGAAATAACTCTCAAAAGGGCTGAATGTCTCCTCTACTTCCAGCATAATTTATAGCCCAATCAATCCAATCCTACCTCATCCAAACCAAAAAACACTGCACATCTCTTTTTATCAGTTGATCACAAAAACTCCAAAATATTACAAATCTCCAACTACACACGTGGAAATTACTTTCCGCTTCTTCAAAAAAATCCCTATTTTAACACGAAAATGAATAGAATTGTTTCACTATTACGAAACTAACCCTGAAAAGTTCCTCGACTTCTGCGAAATTTACCATCTGTTACACATTAAGCCGGTGGTGACCAATTTGAAACTAGTAACCTTTTTGTATCTTGCAGACAAGCGACAAATCACCGGCGTGGGAGTTTTAAACAATCGTGTAGGCCGGTTGAAAAAGAATACAAAGCCAAGGTTATTTACCTAAATATTATTTTTGCTTCTCTTTCATTTGTTTTTTTTTTCTGTCTCTGTTTTTTTATTTATATTTTTAGTGCTTCATTTTTTTCCTTATCATTTAATTCTTTGCTTTATTTTTTACTTTCTTTCTTTTATTAATCTTTTTTTTTATTTCTTTTGGGGTTGCATTTGTCCATTATACTCTCATACTTAAATCTTTATGTTTTTAACCTCTTTTTTTCTTTTTTGAATTCTATTTGTACATCACTTTTTCTTACAAATGGTATTTTTTTTTACATTTTAATTTTTGATATTTTACCTTTTTTTTTTTCTATTTCTTTCTTTGTTGGAGTTTTACTTTTTTACTTTTTTGTTGCTTTACCATAGTATTTATATACTATTTTTCCTTTAAACTCTATTTGTATATTATTATCTCTCGTAAGATTGCTAAATATGTTTCTATATCATATCACCTATATTACACGGGGCTTATTCTTTTGAATTACTAAAAAAAAGGTTTTAGTTGCAAATTTAGAAGTTTGAGAGTCATGTACAAAATTAAAAGAAGTGTTATTTTATCTCTCTTTATCATATTTTGTTTTATTTGATTCATTAGATTAAGAGGGTGTTTAGGAACTAAGTTTCAACATTAAAATTCTAAGTTCTATAGTGTAAAGCTCTCATATGTTACATTAATGTAATCTAAAACATAACTATATTGTTATTTACATTCATTGTTCCATTTGTCTATTCCTAAAGTTTTATAATTTTTCTTTCAGTTCTTCTTTTACTTTTTCTCTATGTCAATTTTATTAATCTATCTCATAGATTTTTTAAACATCAAATATCAACTTTCTTTAGAATAATCCTATTACTTGTAATCAATTTTGAATTATATAGCAGTTAGTTTATTACATTTTTTCATGATCAAATTTTTATGTGTGTGTCTCAATATTTTTGGGTTTATTTGAATTGAAGAATTAAATCAAAATTCTACTTGCTTGACACTATAATTAATAAATTATCTATTTTCAAACAAAATCTAAGACAATAGTCACATTTGAGGGTCTTAAAAAAGATAAAGTAACTAAACTCAATTTGCAGAAATCTTTAAAAAAGACAAACTTTAAAATAAAAAAATCAAGTTTTATCACCACTTCAAATATTTTTTGTTCGTTTTTTAAAAAAATATTGTTTTTATGCATTTGTTCCTCTTAATATTTTACTCCTTGTAAAACCATACCCATTATAAAAATAATCAATTCATTAACCAAGAAATCCATATTGTTTTATAATTTCAAGGTAGTTAGACCCAAAAGTTAACGTCGGAGGTCAAAAGAAAAGAAATCCATATCTTTAAAGGTTATTTATACAAATTTTTCCTTTTAAATCTCTAAATTAAAATTTTCTTCTATTCATTCTATTATTTTTTTCATTTTATTATTATCCATAATCTATGTTATAATAACTTTAATTACAACTCAATATGTGCATCGCACATAACTAAACTAGCATATATATACACACACAAAATCATGGTTTACAAGGGTCACTGCAATCTACCCCCAAAAGGCCACATAGCCAAATAGTTTCGACACTTCAACATTTACCATGGCAACAGTCTGATCAATTATGTTTATCGCCCCACAGTCCCTTCCAAGCATTGGACCAAACACTGTAACAACCGTATCCACCACATCATGGCTTTCTTAACATTGGTGCCTCTCATAATATCACATCAGACTTGAACAATCTCTTGTTTCACTCTCCTTCCAATGGCTCTGACAACAATATAATTGGTGATGGCATAGGTCTAAATATTAGCCATACTGGTTCTACCTTTCGAAACTTTACCACTAATACTTTTTGCCTTAATAACATTCTTTGTGTTCCCACTATGCCTAGAGATTTAATTTTCATCTCACAATTCCATCAACAAAAACAAAGACTTTGTAGAATTTTTACCCACTTCATTTCTTATGAAGGATCTTTTCATGGAGGCACAACTTATGCAAGGATAGACCAAGGATTCTCTAGTGTTAAGACTTCCCCTCTAAATGGTATTATAGATTAGGACACCCATCCCTCAATATCCTTAAATATATTTTCTCCAAAAGCAATCTATCTAGTTCTCCTTCTAGTGTGCATCACTCCTTTGCAATGTTTGCCAATGCAATGTCATAAACTTCCTTTTTCCACTTCTACCATCACCACCTATTTCTCTCTTCATGTGATTTACTTTAACATGTGGAGCTCATCCATTATTTCTCACGATGGTTACAAGCACTACATTATTTTTGTTGCTCACTTCTAAATATAAATTGTTGTATCCTCTAAAACAAATATTTGCGGTTCAGGACGTCTTTATTCGTTTCAAACAAATTGCAGGAAATTACTTTGGTCATTCCATCTTCACTCTTTATATCGATAATGGTGGTGAATATCAAGCCTTGCGTGATTTCTTTTTTGCTAGTGGCATGTCCCATTATACTACACCACTTCATACCCCCAAACACAATGATTGCTCTGAGCATCATCATTGACACATTGTCAAGACAAGCCTTGCACTTCTTGCTTATTCCTCTTTTCCACTTGTCTATTAGACCTATGCCTTTAGAACTGTTGCTTACCTGATCAACCGCATGCCTAATCCTACCATACATATGCTATCTCCATTTTGCAAAATCTTTGGCACTTCCCCGAACAATTCCAAACTTTGAGTCGTTGAGTGTCTCTATTAACCTTGGCTCAAACCTTACATGCCTCACAAGCTCGAGGCCCACTCCAAACCCTGTGTTTCTAGGTTATTTTTGTTGGAAAACGAGTATGTAGCGGATTTTAAAAATTTTTATTCAAATTTTTTTTTCCAAAAAAAAGGTTAGACATGTTATTTATATAAATTAATAAAGGATCTTCCGTACCTCTTCGTGGACTGAAAACCGTAGGAATGCGATGAGAGAATTATACCAAAAAAGCCTTAACCAACTGGACTTTCTTACTATTCTTTTTCCACGATTAGAGTGCGGGTGTCGCTTGTCGTTTAGTCTTTCCTCAAGTGACTTCTCCTTCCAACCACTTAAGAAAACCAAGAGCTAAGGTTCGAGATATTAAACAATATCTCTGTAGGAGTTTCAGAGTCTTCCTAACAAAATACTTTTCTCTAAATCTCTCAAGTGATCTAAACAACAATAGAAAATTGTTCCCTTTATATAAAGGTCAAATTGGGGCTAGTCCTTATTAGATTCGGCTTCAAAATTCGAGTTTGAATCAACTTTCGAATTAAAAAAGCATTAGCCTTGGATTGCTGACGGGATAGGGTTGATTGACTGGCCTACACCATGTCCAATCGATTGGACTAACGTAGCAAAAACTCCCATGTGTTTTTCAGCTCTAGAGTGTTATCTTAATTTACGCATTAAAATCTAAAGGATAAATTCTACTTTATTTGACCTAGGTATCTATTATAAAACTTTAATTTTCATTCAAATAATCCAATATAAAAGTTATCTTATTAAAACGATTCTAAATAGATAATCTCATATTAGATAAAATCTATCTCAAATAATTCAACTTATTTATTTTAAATTAATTCATAAAATTAATTTAATCAATAAACTAACATGAATTATTAAATCCAATCAATCAAATTTTAGCTCATCTAATGGACAACATAAGTTACTAATCTGCAAGAAAAACACACCGTATCATTACATGAAATATTATGAGCTAGTAAAGAGGACCCGATAGACATATATAGATCAAACTCTTATAATTATAAAATAACATATCCCTAACATGTATATTTTATAATTGTCAAGTCCAAAGCTATTCCACTAAAAGCTTTGAGCTACACTCTAGAGCTATATATAAATTACAAAATTCAAATAAGTTTATCGTCCATGATACATCATAATGTATAACATCACTATAGGATATTTATAGTTGGCTTAAGGATAAATTCAGTTTTACCTTTTGGATTATATTTACCTTATATCCCATTATCTCACCATTAAAATATTTACTATTCATAACAAATACAAATAGTTTACCATTCGGTTATGCATATGTATTCAAATGGTTTCCAATCACAGGTTAATGCCTATAAAAGAATATCATTAACTCTACAAATTAGCTATAGATTTCATATCTATGAATAATGTGTCTACATTGATCAAAAGTCATATCTCCAACGTATCGACATGTGTACCTTCATATGATTTAGGAGGTCACCCTTTGGTATATCAAAAGATAGAAGTCAAGAGTATAGACTCATTTATTTATTTTAGGATTAAGATGTAACATATATGATTGTCTAAAGTGAATTTATTTTTGCAAATAGAATTATTAATCAAATAAATTCATCTTTAGTCCTGATTAATATATTATCACTAATGATAGTATATCAATGTTTCTACTTGCGGTGTCTAACTCCGATGACCAAGTCAAGCTATCTCCCGTTAGAGATGTAGATAACATAACAATCTTAACATGAATAAAGTGTTTAACTTTATTTCCTCGATTGTGGACCTTTTCATTTTGGATTATCATCTTTAAGATTCATGTCTTCTGCATAATTTGTCTATCATATGCACGATCCTAAAGATTTAGATTGACAGTCTTAGAATTTTGTCTACTTATCATACATTCAACATATATGATCATAAAGAGGACAATATTTGATATATGAAAATAAAAAATAAACTCTTTATTGATTAGATGTCTCCAAAAACAATTACATCATTTAACCCTTAAGGCACCTAATCTAACAATTTCCTGACCTAAGTGCTTATCATTGTCTTGATCCTCAGTCATCAACAATCTTTGCTTCTTGTGATGCCCACTTGTTTAATCAATTGTTCCATTCTCATCCATGCAATCAAATCTTGCCATTCTACCCCTGGCACTATTTTGTAATAGGTTCCATACTCTCCTCCCTTTTTCATTGTTCCAACATAATCCAACACACTCATACCACCACCTAACTCTAGTAAATCCACATCATAACTATGCCCTTCGAGCGTTGATCATTCCACAACCCAAAGCACCTCGCAAGCCGACCCACCCATGGTAGCACCCCACCCACCAACACATAAAACCAAACACAACCTTCAACTTTCTCCCAATCACCCACCTCCCAGGATCAACAACCATCTAATGAACCTATCCAACTAAGTCTTACCACCATCTTTTTCTATTGTCGATGAATCTAATCCTATTAGTCACACTGAAGCCATCAAAGATAGTAAATGGCAACGAGCTACATCAGAAGAATTTGATACCCTTGTTTGAAATGGCATGTGGGATTTAGTTCCAATGCACCCTAATCAAAATCATATAAGGTGCAAATGGATTTTTTGTACTAAATGCTTGTCTTATGGTTCTATTGATAGGTATAAAGTTCTTTTTGTTGCCAAAGGATATCATCAACGTACTGGCCTCAATTATCAAGACACCTTTAGTCTGGTGGTCGAGTCAACTACAATACGTGTTATTTAGACCCTTGTCGTCTTTCATGGATGGTCATTCAGACAACCTGATGTCAACAATGTTTTTCTACGAGGCAAGCTTTCAAAAGATGTGTTCATGATCCCACCACCTGGCTTTGTTGACTCCACTAATCCCAGTTATATGTGCAAACTCTAGAAAGAAATCCATGGTCTTAAACAAACACCACGTGTATATTACCATGAATTGAAGACCTTTTTCACTACCTCAAGATTTTCAAGTCTCATTTGACACATCGCTTTTCATATATCAACATAGAGGTCGTATTTGCTATCTCCTTGTTTATGTTGACGATATAATTCTTACAGGTAATGATAACAAAGCAGTTTCCAATTTTTTCACGCTGATTTCTAATCAGTTCTCTTATAAAGACTCGGTCCTCTCCCATTTTTCCTCGGTGTGGAAGTAATACCTCACAACAATGGCTTGTTTTTGTCGCAAGGTCGCTACATTGTGAATCTTCTAGCTAAGTTTAAGATGAAAGAATCCAAACCGGTAACCACACCCCTTGCTACTAGTCCAGCTCTCACCTTATCTTCAGGCACAAGTCTCTTTGATCTAATTGAGTGTCGCACTCTTATTGGTAGTCTATAGTATCGCTTTCTTACTAGACCGGGCATTGCCTAGATGATAAATAGTCTCAATTCATGCATCGACCTACTACAAATCACTGGGCAGCTGCCAAATGTCTTCATAGATATATTCATAGCTCTATTGATCATAGCATTATGTTATATTGGGATTCTCTATTATCGCTTCATGTTGGGCAAACAAAGATGACTCCACTTAACTACTAGTGCTTACATTGTCTATCTGCGGTGCAACCCTCTTTCTCGCCATACTAGACATCGCCTATAGAGTAAATATATTGTGTTAATTCATGCATTGACCTACTACAGATTGTTAGACCAGACTGAACCAAAATTTCTACAAGATCGTTCATGTCAAACTATTGAGAAGAATCATACCAAATTGCGGAAGCGTACCTGAATTCATGATCTTGAATTGATATGGGTTATTGCCTTCCAATTCAATACGTATTCCTTGAATTCTTTTCTGAAGATGGGATTTCAGAGAAGTAGGAATATCTGAAAATTTTCTGAATCAATGATGATACGTATGAATTGGGGACCATAACCAAAATATATAATTTTAGTTATTTTAGTGTATTTCCAGTTTCGCCCATCATAAAATCTGGAAATTACAAATTGGTATCTACACATATAATATTAACAAATATAACCCATACATTATTTTTAATACCCAATAAAGCCTTTTAACTTTATCTTAATTATATCACTTTAATTTAGGCTTTACTTTAAGATAGCATTATATAACACATTTAATTACATATGTGTGCCCACATGAAAAATTATTTTCTAACAATCTCCCACTTGGGTCACATATGTATCTTTACAAAAATGTGTTAACTTTAGTGAGCTCAACCTTTGCTATCACAAATAAGGGTATTCCTGAACAATCTCGTCCATTGATCATACTAATATAGAATCAAAGCGGTCTTCGTCACAAATGTAGCGTGACTAAACCCATCAATGATTACGTATATCGATATAACCGAATGACATAGATCAAGTATGGATGTGTAGCATAGAAATTACATGCAATGTGATATAAACATGTCTATTTCCAACTGGTCCTACTTTATATCTGAATGAGATCAAAACCATACCAAAATCAGAGTGTAAATAAACTGTATTCTTTATTTCTGCAGAAAACATATACAAACAGACCATGTCTATATATAAAGAAAATTAGCATTCAAATACAAACTCCCACTAAAACTGCATATCATCAAATAACTGAACACCCATGTGAGCAGTGTGCTCATGAAAGACCTTGGGTGGAAGCCCTTTAGTAAGCGGATCCGCTATCATGGAGTTTGTACCAATATGCTCTATAGACACCTGACCACTCTGAACTCTTTCTTTAACAACAAGAAACTTAATCTCTATATGTTTTGACTTTGAAGAGCTTCTGTTGTTGTTGGAATATAAGACTGCAGATTTATTGTCACAAAACAACTTAAGTGGTCTTTCTATACTTTTCACAATTTGCAGCCCAGTGACAAAGTTTCGCAGCCATATTCCATGATTGGATGCCTCATAACATGCTATAAATTCTGCCTCCATAGTGGAAGAAGCTATGAGTGACTGCTTGGCACTCCTCCAAGAAATAGCTCCTCCAGCAAGCAGAAAAATATAGCCCGAAGTGGATCGACGACTATCTTGACATCCAGCAAAATCCGAATCTGAATAACCAATGATCTCGAGTTGGTCTGACCTTCTATATGTAAGCATGTGATCTTTTGTTCTTTGTAAATATCGCATAACCCGTTTGGCTGCTTTCCAATGATCCATTCCAGGGTTACTCAAATATCTGCCCAATAATCTAACAATGTATGCTATATCTGGACGAGTACAAACTTGAGCATACATTAGACTCCCAACAGCTGATGCATATGGGATCTTTTCCATTTCCTTAACCTCAAGGTCGTTCTTAGGACACTGACTTAAACTGAATTTATCTCCTTTAGTCACAGGGGTATCTCCTGGTTTACAATCCTGCATGCCAAATCTTTTAAGCACCTTTTCGATATAGCTCTTTTGTGATAACCTAAGTATACCCCGAGAGCGATCCCGGTGTATCTTAATTCCTAAACAAAAGAGGCGTCACCAAGATCTTTTATTTCAAATTTCTTTGATAGAAATCTCTTGGTTTCGTGCAATAAGCCTATGTCATTGGTGGCAAGCAGTATGTCATCAACGTACAATACCAAGAAAATACACTTACTCCCACTGAACTTATGGTATATACAATCATCCACAGTGTTCATCTCGAAACCGAATGAGACTATCACTTGATGAAATTTGTAATACCATTGATGAGAAGCTTGCTTAAGCCTATAGATGGATTTCTTTAATTTGCAAACCATCTTCTTTGAGTCTCTCGACTCAAAGTTTTCTGGCTGCACCATATAGATCGTTTCATCAATGTCACCATTTAGAAACGTTGTCTTAACATCCATCTGATGTAGCTCAAGATCAAAATGTGCTACAAGTGCCATAATTGTCCTAAAAGAGTCTTTCGTTGAAACCGGAGAGAAAGTCTCTTTATAATCAATGCCTTCCTTTTGAGTAAAGCCCTTAGCGACAAGACGAGCCTTATATCGCTCTACATCACCCTTCGAATCCCTCTTGGTTTTAAATATCCATTTACAACCAATGGGCTTCGCACCTTCAGGTAATGGAACGAGATCCCAAACGTCATTGTCCTTCATAGACTTTATCTCATCCTTCATGGCATCCATCCACTTTTGAGAGTTAGAACTATGCATGGCTTGACGGACATTGATCGGATCATCATCCATCAATCCAACACTTTCCTCATGTTCTTGGAGAAATACTATGTAATCATCCGAAATAGCACTTCTCCTCTCTCTAGTGGATCTCCTTAATGACACGAGTTCCTGAGGTTCTGGTTCTTGAGATTGTTGAGTTTGTACCTGAAGGGGTTGAATGACTATGTCTGGTTGTTCTTGATATGCAATTTGATCAACGTCAGGGATAGAAGCCTGAACATTATCAAAAGTAATTGTAGGAATAGGAACCAATCCCTCTTGTACAAAAGGAACAGGATCAAATTCATCCTCAAAGACAAAGTCTCTAACCTTATTTCTCCCCCCAAACTCAACATCCTCAAAGAATGTTGCAATTCCTGTCTCAAAAATAGCCTTAGTAGTGGGATCATAAAATTTGTAACCCCTTGACCGTTCAGAGTATCCAATGAAATAGCAGCTCACTGTCTTGGAGTCCAATTTCTTTTCATTGGGCCTATAAGGCCTTGCTTCTGCTGGACAACCCCAAGTATGTAAATGCTTCAGACTAGGCCTTTTGCCAGTCCAAAGCTCATAAGGTGTTTTAGCTGCTGCTTTTGTTGGTACTCTGTTAAGAATGTAAGCTGTAGTCTTGAGTGCTTCACCCCAGAGGGATTCAGGTAAGGTGGAATGACGAATCATACTTCTCACCATGTCCTTGAGTGTCCGATTTCGTCTCTCAGCTACACCATTCATGCTAGGTGAACCTGGCATGGTATATTGAGGGACTATCCCGCATTCCTCTAGGAATTTAGCAAAAGGTCCTGGACGTTGTTCACCTGATCCGTCATATCTGCCATAGTATTCACCACCACGATCAGATCTAACGGCCTTAATTCTTTTGTTGAGTTGAAGCTCAACCTCAGCCTTATATAACTTGAACACGTCCAAAGTCTGTGACTTCTCATGTATGAGATATAGGTAGCCATACCGGGAGTAATCATCTATGAACGATACAAAATATTGTTGACCATTCCATGAAGCCACAGGAAATGGTCCACAAATGTCCGTATGTATCAATTCTAAGACATCCGTAGCTCTATTGGCACCCAATCTCCTTTTGTTTGTTTGTTTCCCTTTAATACAATCAACACAGATATCAAAATTTGTAAAATCAAGGGAATTAAGAATTCCATCTGACACAAGCCTTTCTATCCTTTTTCTTGAAATATGTCCTAATCGTTTATGCCATAATACCGCAGAATTCTCATCGGTTAATTTACGTTTTGTGCCACGAGAATTAACATGCAAGGTTTCGTTATAAGAAGCAACTGTATCAAGCAAATATAGGTTATCTTGAAATGATAAAGAACCGGTACCAACAACGTTTGAATTTAAAGAAAGACTAAACTGACTATTTCCAAATGAACAACAGTATCCAGATTTGTCCAAAGCAGAAATAGAAATTAAATTCCGCCTAAACGACGGTACAACAAAAGTGTCTTTCAAATCCAAATAATAACCAGAACTTAACAATAACCTAAAATGCCCTATAGCTTCAACTTCTACCGATTTGCCATCTCCCACATAGATGAATCTTTCAGCATCAATTGGCTTTCGGTAGCTTAGGCAACCCTGCATAGACACACTTATATGAGTAGTGGCACCTGAATCAATCCACCAAGTGTGTCTTGGCACTGAAGTTAAATTAACCTCAGAACAAACCAAATTGAGAAGCATACCTTTCTTTGCACGCCAAGCATGATACTTGGTGCAGACCTTCTTCATGTGTCCAGGTTTACCACAAAAGAAACAAGAAACATTTACATCATTTTTATCCTTATCTTGTTTCTTCTGTGCTGGACCTTTAGCAGCTTCATTGCTTTTCTTTCTTTTCTTCCTTTTGTCCTTAGAGGTGCTAGCCAAGTGAGCACTTTCAGTCTTCTCTTGCTTCAGTCTTTCTTCCTCTTGCACACAATAAGAAATTAACTCATTAAGAGTCCATTTCTCTTTCTGGCAGTTGTAACTGATCTTGAATTGGCTGAATTGTGCAGGAAGAGAAATCAAGACAAGATGCACTAGAAGATCCTCAGAAATTTCCAGATCTAGTGTCTTTAATCTTGAAGCCAGATGAGACATTTCCATAATATACTCCCTTATGTTTCCTTTTGCTTTGTACCTCATTGAAATCAAGCTCGCCAAAAGCGTGCTTGTTTCAGCCTTATCATTCTTTGCAAAGCATTTCTCTATAGTCTCAAGGAAACCCTTGGCAGTAGTGACCTCATTAGGTACAGTGCCCCTGAAGACTTCTGGAATGCCTTTCTTAATGATCATTAGACTCATTCTGTTAGAACGATCCCATCTTTCAAGTTCCCTTTTATCCTTAGTGGAACTAGAATCTGCAACAGTGGGACGTTCAACCCTTATGGCCAAGTCCAGATCAAGGCAACCGAGAACGATCAATACATTCTCTTTCCATTCCTTGAAGTTAGTCCCATTCAGCATAGGAATGGAATTAACATTAGCAGATATTGATGAAGATGATGCAGTAGCTGAACAAAGAACAAAATCACATATTCACATAAGAATTCACATAAAACAACCAATAAAATTCAAACAATGACATATCCCATCACAAGAAACCTGTAACAACATTAATATTTAGTCTTTGGACAGAAATATTAACTTGTAAGTGGTGTTCTTGGTGCAGTGATCAAATATTAACAATAAATTATGTCAAATAATAAGCTAATCTTTGGATCCACTTATTATTCACATACCAAAAATAACCATATAATTGTTACATATTTATCACCACAGGTATGAATTTAATTCTGTCAAATATTAAACTTCCTTTGGGCCGATTAATATTCGCATGAATTAAATTCACACAACCTTCTTAATATCACAAATTAATTAATATCCACAAAAGAGGCTACTTTGGCAGCTTATTGATTCAATTAATTAATTTGACAATATTAATTATCTAAAAACACAATTTGAATTTTAAAGTTGCATCCAAAATTGACCCCAAAAATTTTTTTAAAAAAGTTAACTGGGTCGGTCAACGGTAAAAGTCAACGTTGACGTTGACCGGAGAAGGTCAAAGGGCCGGGTTGGGTTGTGGACCGGGTCAAGTTTACCCAACCCGGGTCCACATTCAGCCCCCCCCGGTTCTCTACCTCCTTTTTTTTTTTTTTTTTTTTTTAAATCCGGGTCACCCAGGGGTTGAGGCCCTGGGTGTCCGACTAGTCACGGGCCTATTTGGCCCGTGCAACCAGTAAAGTTCTGGGCCGAAGCCCAGAACTGTCTTCACTCCCAGGGGTCGCGACCCCCCCTGGGTATCGACGCCAGGCGGTTGGCAAAGTTGCTTCGTCTCGCCGGCGTGCTGCTCGCCGGCGCGGCTTGATGTTCGCGCTCTGAAGACCCCGGCGCCGGCGGCGGAACAGAGGGCAGCCGGCGGAACAGAGGGCAGCCGGCGATACCCAAAAACAACAGCCATCGTTTTTTTTTTTATAAACAAAGAACGCCGGTCGAACAGCGGCTTTAGGCTGCCGTTTCCACTCCTCCGTCGAGGCCAGAGGCCGCGTTTCTTCCTTTCCGGCGCCGCCCGAGGGTCGCGGCTCATTTTCCTTCCCGGCGGCAGTGAGATTGCCGCCGGTATACCAAAGGGTTACTAAACCCACACATAAACAATTCCACCGAATATGCAACACTGATTTCATCGATTCCTTTTTTTTTTGTTAAACAATTAACGCAGCCTTTTACTCGAAATAGGACTGAATTCAAATAATGAACAGGAACCTTTCAATGCATAAACGGCAGTCTCAATGCACATCAATACGTACAGTAATATGAATCCATATTAAACAAACGTATAAAAAAAACCTTATTCAACCGAAACTTTTGAGGAAAAATTTCTCAATAATTCAACATGAAACGACTCTGATGTCACTTGTTAGACCAGATTGAACCAAAATTTTTACAGGATCGTTCATGTCAAACTATTGAGAAGAATCATACCAAATTGCGGAAGCATACCTAAATTCATGATCTTGGATTGATATGGGTTATTGCCTTCCAATTCGATACGTATTCCTTGAATTCTTTTCTGAAGATGAGATTTCAGAGAAGTAGGAATATCTGAAAACTTTCTGAATGAATGATGATACGTATGAATTGGGGACCATAACCAAAATATATAAATTTAGTTATTTTAGTGTATTTTCAGTTTCGCCCATCATAAAATCTGGAAATTACAAATTGGTATCTACAGATATAATATTAACAAATATAACCCATACATTATTTTTAATACCCAATAAAGCTTTTTAACTTTATCTTAATTATATCACTTTAATTTAGGTTTTACTTTAAGATAACATTAAATAACACATTTAATTACATATGTGTGCCCAGATGAAAAATTATTTTCTAACACAGATCTCTAGGAAGCCCACTGAACATCTTCTTAGATATATACGCAGCTCCATTGATCACAAAATCATGTTATAACGGGATTCGTCATTATCACTTCATGCATTCTCGGATATTGATTAGGTAGGTAACAAAGATGACTTCACTTCTACTAGTGCTTACATCATTAATCTTGGGTGCAACCTTCTATAGAGGTGCTCCAAGAAACCAAGTATAGTAGCCTATTCCTCGACTAAAGCAGATTACCATGCACTTGCCTTTACCGTTGCTGAAGTCACATGGGTTTGCTCGTCACTGTCTGAACTTGGTTGTCAATCTTCATGCCAACCTGTTATATGCTATGATAGTATTGGGGCACATGTCTCTGTTCCAATCTAGTATTTCTTTCTCGTATGAAATATATTGCCATTGACTTTTATTTTGTTCGTGACAAGGTCCAAAATGGTGAACTTTACATAGCACATGTTTCCTCCTCTAATGAACTTACAGATGCCCTTATTAAACCTCTAGGTCGCGAACGATTCCTATCTTTGCCGACCATGATTGGTGATTCTGATAGACCCATCATCTTGTAGGGGCATATTAAGGAAACATGATTAATTCTACATTTCGCAAATTTCCTTAATTTATGTGATTTGTATTCACTCGTTTACTTTATGTAAGATGATTTGATTGGATTAGGAATGTAACTAATTCACACTCATGTGTCGTGTATATTACTCATAGAGATCAATAGAAAAGTTATGCTATTACCTCTAAACGTTGAAACTCAAATATATTGTTGTCCTGGATCAAATTCTTCCAAGAAAACTAATAAAGAAAAGAAAAAATGGACTTAAGTTTTTTTTTCCTTTCCTCTCTCTTTCCATTTTGTTGCATTTGTCTTATGTCCATATGTTTTTAGTCATAATTATCAGGCAGATATCGACAAGTGAACTAACATTATGCTCCTGTGAATTGCAAGTTTGTTTAGAAATATAATGGACAGGAATCAGTACTAGTTTATGAAGTGTCGGTGATAATACTCATAAATAAATAGAAATCATATATTCTAGAAAATGACTGGCAAATTACCACATTTTAAAATGCAAAATATTATTATGCTAGCCCTCCTGTTTCATTAAGCTAATATAAAACTACTGACCTGTGAAGAAGCTTCCATGGCCAGGACAGGAATGACTATTTTTCATAACAAGTTGGAGTTTAAATGTGTCTCCCACTTGGAGTAGGGGGTTGGGGGGACACGAAGCAAATGTAGAAATTATATGTCATCAATTTTTATAAGAAATGTATTTATTTATGTCACGTTTAGAAAAGATATTTAAATTACGCTA
Organism: Artocarpus heterophyllus; assembly: GCA_025403435.1. Classification (NCBI taxonomy): domain Eukaryota; kingdom Viridiplantae; phylum Streptophyta; class Magnoliopsida; order Rosales; family Moraceae; genus Artocarpus; species Artocarpus heterophyllus. Next base: position 17,086,348 of record CM046348.1, on the reverse strand, counting down.
ACAATTTAAATATAAAGAAAAAACCAATGAAAAGGGAAAAAAAAGATACATGAGTATATATACAAGATACATGAGTGTGAATACAATAATTACTTATATTTCTAATCTAATCAGATCATTCTAAATAAATCAAGTAAATGAGTAAATGCAACAAATAATATAAATTAAGGTAACTTATAAAACAAGGAATTAATCATAATTCCTTGATACAATATGCCGCTGGATTCTAGAACTACTTTTGTTAAACAAAGTGGATGGAGATCGGTCCAAGGATAAACCAATTGCAAATCCTGCAAAGAGAAGAAGCTACATTCCATGAAATTCCAACCCATGTATAAGGGTTATCTTATCAATATCATCTTGGAACCATATTTATTGGGCTTTTTTTTTTTAAGTACAGTCATATCCTTGGTTGAAACAAATTGGATATCTGCTGTATTTTGTTTTCTTTTTCTTATATCACGGTTAGGTCAAATTTCTTTTCACTACCAATTGAAAACAGATTAATGACTTCCAAGTTCAAATTACGTAGATGGAATCCTTCCACTACATTTTGCTAATAACCTTATAATTGAATATCTTGATGAGCAAAAAAATCCCATCAACAAGAGCAATATTTTGGTAGGATCCCATAGCATTTGGGTTGTTTGTTTGTTATTGGTTTGTTACTACAGTGATTTAACTAGTTAGATTTATGTGATATGAGAATTAATATAAAAGAGTGTTAGAATAATAAACCAGTAGGCAATTAGTGAGCTTAGTGAGATTTAGTCTCAATAGGAAAGAACTGAGCCTCTCGAAAGCCTAGAACCTCTCTTGTATTTTTCTTCATTTCTGTCATATTTTCTTTAATACAATATTAGTTGCTTTCCCATTAGATCTTGGTTCATATCAACTGGTATCAAAGCATCAATTCTAAGGTATAGCAGCAACAAAAATAGAGTGGAAACGAGAAATGGTGGATGTGGGAAGGAGTTTGGCTAATATGGAGAAGATGACTGACTTGATTTTAGAAAGGTTGGACTGGTTATTGCAACTTATGAACAAGGACCCTAGCATGACGACATCTGTTCCAATGACGATAGAGAACATGCTTACTCTAGCTACGACAGTGGTGGGGCAAGGAGTCACGAATGGAGAACGTATGCGAGATCACGGGTGTAGCGAAGGCAATGATCGAAGACTCTGATCTTATGCTGGTGTCAACAATCGCGACCTAGAGATAGGCATGCACAATGGAGGCATCCTAGGGTTCCTTTATGAAATGGTTATGTGCAAAGATCGAGTTCTGAACAATGATCTTGTATTTTTGCAAACATATTTGCACGTAGATCCTAGTTTGCTCAAGTGAGATTGGAGTTTAGTTTGGAGTTTGTCCTGCATGGGGATGAGGTCAAAGGCAACACAAACGATGTCCAATGAACTAGTCTAGTGGGTGTGACAATAGCGAGTTGCGAAAGGTAAGACATGGCAATGCCGGGGTTAGAGGTGAGAATGGAGATCTGATTTCAAAGCTAGCCTACAACTCTGGTGACATAGGTGGATACAACGCGATTCGCAAGTAGAGGATGACATGTGAGGTGGTTTGAGTGGCCATCTACTAGTGGCATTCAGTTTTTCGACAACGACTTAAATAAACAGGTGTTCTAAAATGAAATGCCCCTCCCAAGCTAGCAGCTCTAAACCCCACCAGCTCTAGAAAAACAATAACTTATAACATCTATCACTGAAGACTTAATAAGAATAACACTATATAGTGGAAAAATATAATAACACTATATAGTGAAAAAATATAACCATTATTGAGAATCGATTGTCAATATACAAGACAATAAAAATCACTAATTGCACATCTCAATATCTTTAGACTCGTCATAAGACCTTGAACCATTCTTGCTTAGTTAACTATAACCTCTAATTGGAATCTACTTACATCACAAGAACTATATGAGATAATTCTCAGTAAGTATATCATATAGTTTTCACATTCAAAATACTTTTCTTGAACTTTGCTTAAGGCCCAATGCATGATGTTAATCTTGTATTATTAGAACCCTTACTTCTTACTCATTGGCCCCCTCTATTAGAACTCTTTTCTATAGTGGATTTGGCCCTTATAATGTTAACTTTCTTTGGTTCATAACAAGCACAAGAGTTCACACCATACATAAAACACGTTAAAACGTGTAGATATCATAATCATAATCATAATATATAATAACATAAAATGAAAACATATTTTCATTAATATATTACTATTCAAGTAATGCAGTGGAAGGTATACTTACAATAAGTTTCTTAAGAGGAAAAGCTATTTTCTCATTTTGTTTCTTCTCTTCCTTTCCACCTCTTTCTTTCATACATTTATGTTTTCCTTAAATGGGTGCCAGGCTCCCTATGTATAGGCATTGAATAAGTATGATGATGCATGCCTTGAATCTTAACTCGACATGTGTTGTCATGTGTCGTTGTGAATGTAATCCATGTGGCTTCCTTTGCTAACAAGCTATTGTGTATATGTGCCAAGTGTTACCTTGCATGCTCGTCACTTATCAATGTCTATGTTTGTCACGTGTCAACTAGGGCCCTACGTGTTGCTATATATCACTATGCATATGTATCACTTGTCTATCGTGCTATAAGCCACCTAGAGCCTATGTGTCATGCTAAGGTTAGTCATTAACCTCGTGCCGACACCTTATGCTTACAAGAGTGATGAGTCATAACCTAGCTCTATATTTTGACATGTAGCTTCCTCTGATTGCCACCTTGTGCTTAATTTGCTACAATCTTGTTAAAGTTTCTAAAGATCTTCTAATCTTAAATTCATAAGTTTCTAATTCTAAGCAAGAAGCTTAAAAACTCGAGTATTACATAAACATAGAGGTATCTGTCCTTTATTCATTATTGTGATAGAGAAAAATTATTGACAGATGTGCTAACCTATGAAAATTGCTTACTTTTGTAGAGAAGACTTTGTTAGCTGGGTTTCTAGGGCTAAAAAATACATGTCAGGAAAGCCTATCTTAGAAAAAGAAATAGAAAAAATGGTAGAAGAGGCTTTAGAATGAGATGCTTTGGTTTGTTTCAAGGTGGGTTAAGATGAGGAAATTTCAAGGTCTTATGCTATAATTGATGAATTGGAAAGCTTCATGGTGTTTTTCCAAAACACTAATAAGCTTGAAAAGGAAATTCTAGATTTGCTCAAAGAGGTAGATGTAATTTCGACAAACAATGGAACTAGGTTTCACAACTCAAAGAAATAGCAACAACTTTTGTTCTTAACTACGTAGCATTGCTAGGGTTATTGACAAAGGGATTGGGAAGGAGCGCCTAAAGTTCTCATCCATTGCTTGTGGTCATAAAATCAAACGGTATTTGGTGAAGCATGCGCTGCAGCAATTTAAAGCTTGTGGGAGGAAAGTGTTTATTTTACATGACCCATTTGAAGCAATTTCTAAAATTGGAAGCATAATAAATAGGGTGTTTGGCTAGTGGTGGGAACCATTGGTGCGAACCGTTTTTACTGTAGCATATGAGAGCTTTACACTGTAGCAACTTTTTTTCTTTTTACTATAACATGTCAGAGCTTTATACTATTCATAACTGAGTTTATGGTGTGAACTATCCTTAGCCAAACACCCTCGAAGTCTTCAAAAAGATTTGAAGTAGGGCCTTCCAATTGTGCTGGTTCTCAATTTGGACGTTTTGCTAGTCAAGCATATTTCCCTTAGCTCAAACTATTAAGCATTATAGATTTCAGGAAAAGATCTTGTTAGGAGGATTGTCTACTCCCCTAAAGATGCCTAGAGAAATGTTCTTTTTGCAATTGTGCAGAGGAATGTATGAGGATGTTGTTGGCTCCTATGCTAAACTATTTTCATTCTAATTGATGTGTCTTTTGGTAATGATATACCTCTTTAGCCTTTTGCACTTCTGATAACTCCTTGGGACTCCAGAACAAAAGCCTCTAATCCAAATCACATACTTGACTTGGTTTTTGCTTTTTGAATTGGCCAAAATAGCAACAAAGCATCTAATGGTTATTTTGCAAATTCTAGTTGTGAGATTTGTGATGGCCATAGCATTTGAATTTGCATTTGAGTGCCACATACAAGAACTTATAATGTCCACAGCGAGACATATGGTCACAGCATTATATCATCAGTTCAAAGGGGTGCATTAGCACTCTCACCTTTGCATTTTAGTTCACTCATTGGTCTTCAGTCACTGCTTGGTTCTCCTATGGTAGAGACACTTGGTTTTGGTTCTACAATATTTATAGGGGACATCATGGTGTTTTACTAGGAAACTAAGAAGCTTGAGCAAGAAGTACCATATTTACTCTTCTTTGTTGCTATAGACTACCAGATTCAAGTATATAAACTCAAAGACATCATAGAAGTTTTTGTTCTTGTTCATTTAGATGTAATCCTACAATTTTATTTTTTGGTGTTCACCTTGAGGACAAGATGAATCTTTGGGCTGACAGTAATGATAGGATCCCACAGCATTCGTAGTAAGCTCCACACATGGTTTCACCTCAAACGTAGTAAGCTCACTATCTCCTCGCAACTCAGCAAATATACTAGCCAATTGCCTAACTAGTTCTTGTAAACCATGATGTTGAGATGATTGGGTGATTGACAATTGGTTGGTGTTACTCCTTAAGTGATTGATCATTGTTGTTGATTAAGTCAACACCCAATCCAATGCTAAAATCATCTCTTCAGGTAAGACGTCAATTTGCGGCTTTATCAAGTAAGAATTACTATCCAAATTGTAGTTTCTCATTGAACAATTCATCTTTTTGTAGTCGTACTCCACAATCTCTTCCAACAAGTGATATGCTTCATCGGTGGATAGGTGATGGAAATAAATGACACCACTTCCCATTTCTACTCAACTTTGTGTCATGCCGCTCAAGCTATCAAGGAAGATTTGAGATTGAACCTCCTTAGAAAATCCATGGTTCAACAAGTTGATGAGCAAGTTCTTGTATCGCCACCGAGCATCATGAAAAAGGCTTCAAGTCGCATTGCGCAAATCTCAAGAGTAATTGTCAATCAACCATCTCCAAGTACCTTGCACAAAAATTCAAAAACAATAATTAAAGACAAGTAAAATAAAACAAAATCAAATAACATATCCAAATTAATCCTAGTGCTAATTGGTATGGATAATAATAAAAAATAAACAATAATCCCTGGCAACGACACTAAAAACTTATTGCGAATCCGCAAGTATATAGTCATACAAGTAATAAAGTGATATGAAGTTCAGATGTCGATACCACGAGGATTGGGTTTAGCTTACGTTAACTATCGAAATTGATTTGCTTTATGATTATTTAGATGACCAAAATTAAAATAAAACAAAAATAAAAACCAAAAGAAAAGGGAATGAATATTAGTAACTAAATTGAAAATAAAAACAATAGAACCAAAAATAAAATAACAAAGACAATCAATTAAAAATACTAGAGCATCAATTTCACCATAATTAATCCGCATTGATATTATTATTAAGTGAAGCCTGTGATGAATTAGTCGAGACCCTCTTAATTAGCCCAATTACCTCTCTCGAGTGTCAAATTGGATAATATGCACAAAAACCTGATTCTAATATCTTATCTAGAATCAAGTAATTAAACACTCATTAAACTCTAATTCTCCTAATGACTATAAAGGGACAATAATTCTCTCGATGTTATAGTTGTATAAGATGCATTTCCCATAAATTGTACATGGAATTTCCCTCTCTCGAGCATCAAACTCTTGCATATCACAAAATTTACAAAGAAGAGAGTAAAAATGAAAACCCATTTTGGATTGTCACAGGCACAAAGCTTTTCCTCTTCTACTCTTCCCATGATTCTTAGTCTCAAAATGCATCTCTCTTGATGATTTATTGAAAGTAGAACCTAATCCGAAAACTAGAATTTAAGATCCCAAACTAGAACAAAACAAAGAAATATTTTTTTTCTTTTCTTTTTCTTCATGTTCTTCCTTGAAGTAAGCTCAAAAATCCCCTTGGAAATATATGCCTTCTCCCTCAAAAATGGAGGCTTCCCTCAAGAACATCAACTCTAGGGTTTTAAGGTGGTAAGGCTTCATTTCAGCATCAATTTTTTCTATCGTGCCAAAGTTTTAGCCAAAATTGACCATCGAAATAAAAATCAACATGAGGTGGGGCAGTAGGGCGCGCTTGCGTGCCCCAGAGGTACGCGGCCATGCACAGACCTACTAGTAAGCCTCAAGTGTGTATAGCCACGGGCGGTCTATTCTGCCTTGGCGTGCAAAGTGTGTGCAGCTAGGCACTGTAGTTTGCATGGCTGCACGCCTTGATCTTGCTGGTAGCCATTGTGCAGCTATGCACGCGGGCAGAGCGCCCATGCCTGGGTTAGTGTGCAGGCCTCCTGATGGCCTGCTTTGTCTGTGTAAGGCTAAGCGCATGTGAAAATTGCATTTTAACTCTGATTTTGATACCTTTTTTTGAGTTAAAATCCAATTTATTAGTTCCCTATAAAATAACACCAAAAATATCAAAATACACAAAAGCTTAAGGATTTTTTAAAATATTTAAACTTAAAAAATAATTGATGTGTGAGTAAAATACTCACTCATCACATATAAACTAAACCAAAACCTAAACAATATCTAAAACTAACCTGATTCTGGATAGCCTCCAAAAGCAAATGTAAAATAATCTCATAATTGGCTTTGACGTAACCTTTTTATAGGATCTCTCCTGACATATAAATGGCCATAGAACTCAATTTTCATGGCTGAATTCAAAGAGATACCCTCAAAACTATAATCCAAATACCCATTTACCTTGACTCGCTTAGGTTCTTCTTGCAATTTGCTACCAAAAATTTGTCAAAGCACGAAAGTTGGGCTTCAATTAGCCAAAAATATAAGTCCTTATGGTGTTTAGGGGCAAAGGAAAGTTAGAGCTTGAGAGGTTTTTGTTCAATTGAAACCTAGTTACATGTTACTTATTTAAACAACCAAGCAACCACCTAAGAATACTTCACCTTAAAGTACTTTCCAAGTATTCAGCCTAGTGTCACTTAAGCAACCAATTTACTAGGTTATTTGAGTGTTAAACATGTACACTAAAACCTGGGTACTAATTAGATTATGACTATTTAATTTGCGTACTAACTTAGGTATACATATACTTGCACCAAATTTTCAATACATTCAAAACTATGTCTTTGAATCCTTAATTGTTTTCTAATGACCAAGGAAATCCTATAATTAAATAATATAATTTACATATTTAAATCAAGGATTTTTTTGAAAATATCATGAATGAATTTTGTAACTAAAGGATTTATGGAATTAATATAAGAATATTTCAAAAATTCTATAGTGAATCTTAATGTTAAATTCAACTTTCGTGATTAAATAATTTGATTGATAAATCTTATAGTGATTTAAGACGGAGAAAATTTCAATTTGAAAATAACATGAGAATTTTAATAACTAGAATTTTCAAGTACACTACGAAGTTAACAGTATATCAAAAAATACTTTAATGCTCAATAAGTTCTTAATTGCCAATTAATTAGAAATCAAAGTTACGCGAGTAAAAATTTTGATAGAAAATACTAAACACACTCAAAAATTTGACACTACCCAAACAATGTCATTACTAAGTTTAGAAGCATAAAAAGTCAATTATAGATTTTTATCAAGGCTAGAATTAATTTTAAGACTAAACATAGTTAAAAAATCTATACATGATTAAAACTTACTTTGATATGGGTTCATACTATATTTATCGTGTTATTGTATCTGAAAAAAATAGAAGAGGACCTATAAGATATTAAAATCTCTTGTCAGTTAAAGTAGTCATCCCCAGTAGTGCAAAATATATATGTTAGAGGGTATCTTTAGAGATAAGTACACAAAATGTAGATATGACATTGACTTGAACTTGATTTGAGGTTTGTCCTTGGTGCATTAGTGAGACAAAAATCTCACCTCCCTCCCATTAAGAGTTGGCACTCATCTTAAGCTTTCTTAAACAAGTTTTTAACTCATCAAAGTCACTTAGAGGCCCAGCTAAGGACTAATTAAGTGAGAGGATTAAACTTAGCCTTGGTCCATAAATATGTGTACATGCACAAGGCCTTATTTTTACCTTATTTTCCTTCCATTTCTTCCCAAAAATCAAACTACTCCAAGGGGGTTTCTCCAAAGATTTTTTCTTCATTTCCCTTCCAAAACCAAGCCAAAAACAAAAGTTCCTCAAGAACTTTCTTTACATTTTTCCCCCACTTAGTACCTCACCAAGAAAAATTTTCTCCCATTTTCCTTCCCTTAAGGACTAGTTCTCTTCTCCAACAAGTTTCCAAAATTTTCTCTTCCATACCACCATAAACTCACTAGCTAAATAGAGAAAAAGAAGAAGAACAAGCAGGGATTAGAAGAAAGGAGGAAGTTGGAATTTTCATAGCAAACTTCGAGGGTAAAGTTTGATCTTTTTCATTTTTAATTACTTAGACAAAGCAAGACTGGATTTTTATGTGTAAAAGTTGTGTTTTTTAGTGCTTTAAACAAGAAGAGAGGATGAACTAGTGGCTTAGATCAAACCATCAAGAAAGTGTCATCATGGGTAAGAAATCCTAAATTTTTTTTGTTATATTTACTAAGATTAAAGTTTACATTTTTATGAGTGATTTAATGATTGGGTAAGGAAATAGTTTGTAATAATTATTTATGTGCTGGTTAGCTTAGTTTATGTATGTATACATGGTAAAAAGTTAATAGATGCATGCTAGGTTTATGTTTTTGCAAGTTGTGGTTAATGGAAAAATTTTCCACAAACTTTGAATGCTTAAACGGAAGCCTTAGAGTCGGTTTTTAAAACTTTTTAGAACATGGATCTATTAGTTTTCGACGTTTTGAATAAAACTTTATACCAAACAAAAATGCAGTTTTAACTCTAAGTAAGGTTTCCAAGCAGATTTTACAAATTGCTTAAAAGCAATTTTTGAAACTACTCAAAACTACCAAAGTTGTTTTTATAAGGGTTGAAATTGTTTTGGTCATTTCAGGCCATTTTGGATTTGAATTTCACATTTGGCTAAACACAAAACTTTTAGATTTTGATGAGACAGACAACTTTTGTGAAGAAAAGTTTTTCAAATTCTACCTTTAAAATATAGGTACAAGTAGTTTTCTAAAACTTCCCAAAAATGTATAAGCAGAGCTGAAATTTTTTTATAAGTTTTGGGCCGTTTTGAGGCCAAATCGTAATTTTTGACGAAGATGAAAGTTTTAGTTTTCAATGAAATAAGAACATTTGTGACAATTTTTGTAAAAATTATCCTCTAAAATAGACTTTAAATGGGATTTACAAAAGTAGTCTAAACTTTTTAATCGGTAAAGTTTTGCAAAATTGAACCGGAAAGCAAATATGCTAAAGATGGTGATTGAGACTTTTAAATAAGCATGAAAGTTTTTAAAACATAAATTTAAAATAAGTAACTTTCATGAAGAAAAATTCTTTAAAAAGGAAACTATCTTTAACATATAATTTTATAGTAACGTTTTAAAAACTAACCAAAAAAGTACCTCTCTATACTAGTTTTTTTTACAAACAAAGATCGCGTAGCAATGGAATTATATTTCTTGACAAACCATTAAATTACAGTGCTCCAGACAAGTAAAACAAGCCTAAGATTTTTATGTTTTACCAAATTTGGCATTATTTTATAGAATGATTTTAGTTTAGAGCCTTGAGTTATACAGATATAGTTTTTAAAAGAAAATCCTTAACGATTTCCAAATGAACGTTACAATGGCTTTTATAAAGAAACATGATATGTTAGACTCTTAGTGTTACAACTCTAGACACAGGTCCAATTCCTTCCCTAGTCTGGAAAGTTACTTGGCCAAAATTTTAACAGTACTACATATAGAATGTCTTAGGTTTGTTTTTAGGCCTAATAGGCTTCAAACCAATTTCGAGCTTACTAAGTAAAGTAAGAATGTAATTATTTAGAACTTATTTCAAGAATCATGAATTCAGGTAGTTCCCAATTTAGTTAATTTAAGTCACATAGACCTAGTAACGATTAGATAATTAATTAACTATTTAAATTAATTAATTGTCAAATCTTAAAATAAATTAAAGGCAACTAAGGGAAAATTGAATATTATGAGGATTTAATTAAGTAATTAATCCCTATAATAAGAACAAGAATAGCGATTTTTATGATCCTTTGATAAAACAAATTACGATCTAATAGAATTATCAAATTATTACGATTATGCTAAAATTAAAAATAGCATAGAATAGATTATTCTTACACTTTTGACGGGTGTCTTGTTATAGAATTTTTCTCAATTGAGGATAGGAAATTCTAGACCGGTAGAGCAACCTACGCCAAGAAATCAAGTAAGTAAAAATCTCACATACAGTGCAAATAGTTTACAATAAATGTTTTTCTAAAAGTAAAAGCATGTTTAATTTTCAAGTCAAAGTATGCGATGCTATTTCATATTGCATGCTCACTAAATTGATTAGTGAAACTTTTAAAGATGAATTAATTAAAAGAGTCGTACCAACTTCTCGATCTATGGAGATACTAAAGACTTAAACATAAAAAGATAGATTAAATTAGGTCACGGTATTGTTGGGACCTTGTAAGCCTTATTATCCCATTGATTGTGCGAGACTAGTACGACTTCTCAGGCCTGATAAATAATAAATACATGTTTAAGTAATTAAGTAATAACCACACAAGTAGGGTCATTACATTTTTTTCTCGAAACCTTGTTGTTTCTTAAAGAACCTTTCTATATACATCCCAATATGAAATAATAAATTTTGTTAAGTCGCTCATGTCCTGACAAAACTATAAGTTAGGACTTTAAAAAAATACCAAAAATCATGCAAATTAGGCTTTTTAGTGTATTCGAACTATGAAACTTGCATGAAATTCATGTCATATAATCGTTATTGATTTCATACCTCGATGACATCATCATAAGAGATCTCACATCATAAATGGATCTTTTGGGTTAACAAAACTTATATGAAATCTCCTTGTTTAGGTTAAAAGTGACCGTTTTCATTGATTTCATGCTTTATTATTACCTAAGCTCCAATGCCTATTAAATCCCTTATAATTCCATGGAATCATTATCACCATCATCTTTTTCATCATTTCGCTTACCAAATCTACTTCCAAGGAACCTAGTCATGCAACAAGACATTAAGCATAACTAAATATTCAGTACACCTTTGAGACTTAATACACATTATTAGTATGATAGATGCACCTCAAAAATCAATCAAATATGTGAATCATATGCATATATCATTAAGACATGCAATGCTTTGGCCAACAACTATGTCAGAACTTTGAGCAACCCAATGCTTCCCTCCTTATAAATACTTTGTCCTAGAAATTTCACTTACCCAAATAGATTCGAATATTTAGATTTCATTTCATCTTCTAGTTCCTATTTTATTTCCTCCACTGAATTACTTTTCCATAGGACTTTAACTAATGATATCTTTTTATTTCGCAATTCCCTTTTCCATTCTATCAAGAATATAAAAAGGTTGAATTCATAAGTCTAGTCCTTTTTAAGTTCTACGTCTTCCTCTTTAAGTTCTGTCAAGAATTTGATGCACTTGGTACATACTTTCTCAACATGGATACATAGAAGACATTATATACACCACCAAGTGACGATGGTAAGGCCAATCTGTAAGCTACTTTTCCAAGTCTTTCTGCAATATTATAGGGACCAATGTATCTTGGACTTAACTTTCTTTTCTTTTCAAATCTTTTCACTCCTTTCATTGGTGCAAACTTTAAGAAGACTTTATCTTTTGCTTCAAACATCCTTTTTCTTAGCATCCGCATAACTCTTTTGTCTGCTTTGAACAACTAACAATCTTTTTCCGATCTTTTGAATTGCCTCTTCAGTTATCAGTACCCATTCTAGACCAAGATATTTTCTTTCACTGATGTCATCTAATAAATGAGTGTTTACTCATAAATCAAACATTTCTTAAGTATAAATATTGTGAAAATCCTTAAGCATGTGTGTTATTTTGATTTTTTGGTGTTATTTATAGGAAATTAATAAAATAGGGTTTAATGAAAAAATGGCATCAAAATTAGAGTTGAAATAGAGCTTTTAGGTGCAAACATGCCTGCAGCAGCCTTAAGGCTCAACGTAAAAAAATGGAGCTGTAGCCCTAAATAAGTATGTGGCCATAAGGGTTTTTCTGTTAGACTAGGTACCCCTAAGGATTAAACAACATAATAAATTTTTGGGAGACATTTAATCAATTAAGAGTTTATTTATTATTCATATACCAAATGTTGTCCTTTTTGTGTTCACTTCTGTTAAATACATGATAAGCAAACAAAAGTCTAAGACTGTCAGTCTAAACCTTTAAGATTATGCATATGATGAACAATTATGCAGAAGAGATGAATCTGAAAGGTGATAGTCTAAAGGATAAGATCTACAATCGAGGGAATAAAGTTAAGTGCTTTATTCATGTTAAGATTGTTATGTTGCCTACATCTCTAATGGGAGATAACTTGTCTTAATCATCAGAGTAAGACTTTATGAGTAGAAACATTGTTATATTGTCATAGGTGATGGTATATTAGAGTGGGACAAAAAGTTGAACCGATTTGATTAATAATTGCATTTGGTTAAATCAATTCACTTTTGATAATCACATGTGTTATGTCTTAATCTAGAAATGAACAATGGGCCAGTATTCTTGACTTATGTCTTTTAATGTACTAAAGGGTGACATCTTGATTTAATGATGGTACGAATACAAGTATGTTAAAGGCATGACTCTTGATTGACGTAGACCCGTTGTTCATAGATATGGAATCTATAGCTTTTCTATAGAGTTAATGATATTGTCTTATTGGCATTTTCCTGTAATTAGAAGACTGGAGCGCTCAACCATTCGGATATATAGGTGTAACTGAATGGTATACTATTTATAAATAGTAAGTATTCTAATGCTGAGATAATGGAACATATGATAAAAATAATTAGGAAAGTAAAACAGAATTTATCCTTAGGTTGATTATGAATATCCTATGGGGATGTTACACATTACGATATGTCATAAACGATTAGCTTATTGGAGCTTTATAATTTTGTATTGTACGAGAATGTAGCTCTAAGTTTTTAATGGAATAGCATTAGAGTTGATAATATAAAATATATGTATCTGGATATGTTATTTTATAATTATATGAGTTTGATCTATAAATATCCATTAGGTCTCCTTTGCTAGCTCATAATTATTCCTGTAATGAGACGACGTGTTTTTCCTACATATTGGTGACTTATGTTAATTATTAGATTTGCTAAAATTTAAGTTGATTGAATTTAATAATTCATGATTGGCTTTTTACTTGAATTAATTTTGTGAATTAATTCAAGATAAGCATGTTGAATCATTTGGATATATTTTATTTGTATGGGTTTATCTATATATGACTATTTTAATCAGATAACTTTTCAATTAGGTTATTTGAATTAAAATTGAGGCTCTATAAAGGATACCCGGGTCAAATAAGATAGGATTTATCCAATTAGTTGAGATTGGATTAATCATATCAGCTTGAAAAGTTTGACTTCAATTCAAAATCCTAGTTCACAACAGCGTGGTTGACCATGCCTTTGTATCACGGTCAACCGTAGCAACGTAACCAAAAATGTGTACACATGTCTTTCAATCAGAAACTGATCCAAACTCAAAGTTTGAAGCCTAATCTAATAAGGACTAACCCTAGGTCTGACCATTATAAAAGGAAAGCTATTTTGTATAGTTCTTTAGATCATTTAAGAAGCATAGAGTGAGTACTCTAGCGAGAGAAACTCAGAAACTCCCAAAAAGCTATTGTTCAATATCTAGAACCTTAGCTCTTGGTTTTCTCAAGTGGTTGGAATGAAAGTCATCGGAGGAAAAGTGTACGACGTGGGATCATTCATGCTCCAATCGTGGATAGAGAATAGCAAAAAAGACTAGTTGGTTGAGACTCTTCCAGAACATTTTTATCCCCACGGTTTTCTATAGAGTTCGGTATACAAAAGTGGTATGTAAGATCTATTATTAATTTACGCACTTAGCATGTCAAACTTGTGTTTTTGATTTAAAGTCTTTAAAATTCCGTTGTGTATCATTTTTCAATAATTGGTATCAGAACCATGGTTTTTACGTTGATTTTATGGGTTTGTGACCATGCTAATGTACATAAATTATATGATCTTAATCTCTCCTATGCTTGAATTTAATTTTTTAGAGAGTTAGTACTCTAGGTTTTTTATATAATTAAATGTTGTCATGAGATTATGTAGTGAATGTTTATTAATCAATTATGATTAATTAAATTTATGTTTTAATTATTATATTAATTAGTCAATTATGCCAGTTATGGTTTCTTAAAAGTTAAAATCTATATCTAGGTTTTTCATATAATTAGATGACGGTTTATCATCATCGTCTAGAATTTATTAATCTACTTAAGACAATTTTTACAAAAAAACATTGGTTTAGTGTCGATAAGCAGGCCAGTTATTCAGTACCAGTAGGCTGATGGTCGCTGATTGGTAGGCTAGTCTCCTAGGTCGGTAGGCCAGCAACAGGCATAGCCATTTTTTAAAACAGTGCATTTTTTGATGTAGTTTTTATTTTTGTCTTTTGAGACAATTTTAAAAAACATGAAATTTTATAATAAGCTGAAAAATAAATTTTTGATCTATATGAGATTGAAGAATTGAAGACGGATGTCATATAAAGAAGGATACAACGAGAAAATTCAAGATGAAGAATCGATGATAATATGTTTTGATTGATCTTTTATAATCTTTATTTTCTTTTCTCTAGGAACTATGATATTACGGCTATTTATTATATTGTTTGTAGCTTTGCTTGTCTGTTGTATAATATATTTTACGATATATATTGATAACATACCATGTAGAATAGGGAATGCTGCTCATTAAAAATTGTTCATGTTAACATAAAACCTTGACTTTCAAAATACTAAGTGGGAGAAGGTTTTCGAAGAGAGGACCTAAGGCCTCTATCATTGGTCCATAGGTAGCACATGGTGGTTCCAACCCCTAGGAAGGAATTTCATCATGTACCGAGTTGGAACTTCGAAGAGATAATTTATTTTAGCATAATTTATCATTGTACAGCCTTAAGTGGCGATTATAAATCATGGATAAAATAGTTGCAATGATAGTTATACACTTAAGATTATTTTTATCATTAGCCTCCCCTAGGAGCTGTGTTAATAAAATTAATAGCCAAAGAAAACGATTATTAGTATATGCTAGATCAGACAGGTTTTGGATGGCATATATTAATTGGAAGAGATCCATGTTCCAAATTGAATTTGACAAGTCTCCCCTAGGTGGCTTGTTGAATTCTGAGTTAGAAATTATAATTCTAAGGTTGTGGCTTTTTCAAGGTTTTGATACATAAACACACTGTATGCTTACTTATTTTTGTTGTCTTACTAAACCTGTCGTGGAATGTTTGCTTATATTTGGTATATAATTTTTTATTGTAGATCAAAATATCTAAAAATGCTTTATCCTCGATACTCGATAAAAATACATTAACTGGCGAGAATTATAATGATTGGAAAAGAAACTTGAATATTGTCTTCTCTTTTGAGAAACTGAAATTTATGCTAACCACACCGTTTCCTACTAAGCCTACAGGTGAATCCACTAATGAGCAAATCTAAGTGTATGATCGCTAGAAGGATGCTAATGATAAGGCCTGTTGTTACATTATGGCTTGTATGAATAATGTGCTAGAGGCTTAATATAAGAATTATGAGACAGCTAAGCAGATCTTGGATAATCTGGAAGACATATTCAGAGGCCAAGTCTTAATGAAATGGCAAAGAAAACTTCGAAAGCTCCTCAACTGCAAACAAAGACTGAGGACTCCTATGAAGGAGCATATGGTGTTGGTCATGAGCTTAAACCTAGGAAGCCAATATACATGCTGAGTCATAGATGACTATGGTCTTTGAGGCTCTCTCTAAGAAGTTTATCCCATTTAGAGCTTCAAATAGTTTGAGCAATAGACAGCATATTACCTTGACTATGTTGATGAAACACTTATAGGAATTCAAAAATCTGATCAAGGAAGTTCCTGCTGGTAGGGAGGCGAACATGACAGCTGCATCTGGTTTCAATTTTAACTCTGGGTATGGAAAGAAGTAGAGAGCTAAGAATGAAAAATCTTCTATCTCGGCAAAAGGCAAGGACAAGAAGACTAAAAAGAGGAACTCAAAGAACCTAAAGTGCTTTTTCTGCGAGAATGTTAGGCACATCAAGAAGAATTGCAAGGACTTCCTATCTCGAAGAGGACAACGTGAACTTTTGGAGTGACTAATCATGTTTGTGTTTCTCTACAGGGGTTCAAGGAAATGAGAAGTCCACTGCATGAGTACTTTATGTTATGAATGGGTGATGGATCCTTAGTGTTGGTTGAAGCATTAGGAGACATCCATATTTACTTTGATAGTTATAGGATTTTAGTTTTGAGAAATTGTTTTTATGTTTCTAAACTTAAAAAGAATTTGATTTCTATCACTTGTTTATTTAAAGACTCTTATTCAATTTCTTTTAATAATAAAGTTGTGATTTGTAAAAACAAATCTTTTATCTATAATGGATGGATGCAAAACAACCCATATTTTATCAAATCTAAGATGCACTCACTGCTAAACACTGAGGTTACTGATGAGTCTAAAAGACTTAAAACTTCTCTCTCTAATTAGACATATCTTTGGCACTTGCGGTTAGGTCATATTAGCCTAAATAGGATTCCAAGGTTGATAAGGGATAGACTTTTAAGTCACTTAGAGGTGGAATCTATATCACAATGTGAATCTTGTTTGGAGGGCGAAATGACCAAAATACCATTTGGGTCTAAGGGCAAAGGGCCGAAGGGGTCTTAAAACTTGTGAATAATGGTGTTTGTAGTCCATAAACAACAAGGTACGAGGAGGGTACAAGTATTTTGTTACTTTTATTGATGATTACTTAAGATATAGGTATGTCTACCTAATGCATCATAAAAGCGAAACTTTTGTCAAGTTTAGGGAGTTTCGAGCTGAAGCGGAGAAGCAATTAGGTAAACCTATAAAGGCACTTTGATCCGATCAAGGTAGAGAATACCTCTCTGATGAGTTCATAGGACACTTATTAGAGAATGGGATTTTATCGCATTTGACTGCGCTAGGCACTCCGTAGTAGAATGGCATGGCTGAAAGAAGAAATAGGATTTTGTTAGACATGGTTAGGTCTGTGATGAGTTATTTGACATTACCTTTATCCTTTTCAGGATATACACTACAAAATGCATGTTATCTTTTGAACAATTTGCCTTCAAAATTGGTTCATAAAACTCCTCATGAGTTATAGACGGGTAAAAAGATATCCTTAAACCATATTCGCATATAGGGATATCTAGCTCATGTTTTGTATAAGGAAGCGAACAAGTCAAAAGCACATTCAAAAGTTTGTATGTTTGTAGGATATCAAAAATGGACAAAAGGGGGTTATTTCTATAATCCAAAAGAAAATAAAGTTGTGGTCTCAACAAATACGACTTTCCTTAAAGATTGGACGTCAACTTGTGATTTATATCTTCAACAGTGAAGCCTACTTAGCTGAACCAGTTGAACATGATAGGGATATTTACACTTACACAGAGGTCATGGAGGATGTTAATTTAAAGCTCTGAACAGAAGTTATGAACACTGAGATAAAGTCTATAGAGATTAATCAAGTTTAGAAGCTTGTGGACCTTCTTGAAGGGGTAAAACCCATAGGGTGTAAGTGGATCTACAAGAGAAAGAGATAAGCAGATGGGAAAGTCAAAACCTATAAGGCTAGACTAGTAGCAAAGTGATACATGCAAAAGGAAGAAATTGATTACGAGAAAACCTTCACCTATA
The DNA here is from genome assembly GCA_025403435.1 of Artocarpus heterophyllus. Classification (NCBI taxonomy): domain Eukaryota; kingdom Viridiplantae; phylum Streptophyta; class Magnoliopsida; order Rosales; family Moraceae; genus Artocarpus; species Artocarpus heterophyllus. The sequence continues at coordinate 17,068,341 of CM046348.1, read as the reverse complement.
GCCATGCTTAAGTCCATCCGTAGTCCCTTGTCCATAACTGCCACTCTCGACCATGAGATTTGGCAAATGGACGTTAAGATAGCTTTTTTAAATAGCTATCTTGTTAAGACCATATATATGGTGCAGCGAGAACGGTTCAAAGATAAGGGATAAGGTTTGTAAGGTGCTAAAGTCTATTTATGGACTTAAGCAAGTTTCTCATTCTTGGAACATAAGATGTGATCAAGTGATCAAGACATGGGTTCAAACAAAACATGGACGAATCATGTGCTTATAAACACATTAAGGATAAGAACGTGATTTTTCTACTGTTCTACGTAGATGACATTCTACTTATTGGCAATGACGTTGGGGTATTATCATCAGTCAAATTATGATTGACCAAGCAGTTTGACATGAAGGACTTAGGTGAAGCTAATTATGTTCTAGATATCCAAATATTTTGAGATAGGAAGAACAAAATGATAGCTTTATCCTAAGCTACCAATGTAGATAAAATTTATGAGAAGTATGCAATATTGAATTTTAAGAAAGGTGGGAAACCATCTAGGTCTAGAATTACTCTTTCTAATAAAGACTCTCCAAAATCTGATGAAGAAAGAGAATATATAAAGAAGGTACCTTATGTTTTGGCAATAAGTAGTCTCTTGTATGCGATGTTTTACACATGACTGGACATTTGCTATACGGTCAGGCTAGTAAGTTGATTTCTGTCGGATCGAGGACCAAACCATTAGGTTGTGATCATGCTTATTTTTAAGTACCTGAGATGGACAAGAGGTTACATGCTAGTGTATTCTAGTGAGGATCTAACACCTTTTGAATACACTAATTCAGATTTCCAATCCTATCTAGATTTGAAAAGATTGACTTTAAGTTCAGTGTTTACTTTGGGTAGAGACACCATTGTTTAAAAGTATCAAACAAGATTGTACTTTGGATTCAACGATGGAGGCCAAATATGTGGCAACTAGTAAAGCTTTGAAAGAAGCTGTGTGGCTCCACAATTTCCTTGAAGATCTTGAGGTAGTCCCTAGTATGTATAAGGCAGTATCATTGTATTGTGATAACATTGAAGTGATAACTAATGCTAAGGAACCAAGATTTCACAAGAAGAATAAGCATATACATTGGAAGTATCATGTGATAAAGGACTTCGTTAAGGGTGGACATTGTGCAGCATTCAAGATCGCGTTTGAAGACAATATAGTTGATCCTTTCATGAAGACACTACCAACGAGGGTTTTCAAGAAGCATGTAGAGACTATGGGGATGCGAGACATGTCATATTTACTCACTTAGGACAAGTGGAAGATTGTTAGATTAGGTGCCCTAAGGATTAATATGATGTAATAAGTGTTTTTGGAGACATTTAATCAATAAAGAGTTTATTTATTATTCATATACCAAATGTTGTCCTTTTTATGTTAATTTTTGTTGAATGTATGATAAACAAACAAAAGTCTGAGACAATCAATTAAACCTTTAAGATCGTGCATATGATGAACAGATTATGCAAAAGATATGAATATTAAAGGTGATAGTCTAAATAATAAGATCCATAATCGAGGGAATAAAATTAGACGCTTTATTCATGTTAAGATTGTTATGTTGTCTGCATCCCTTACAAGAGATAACTTGTCTTGGTTATCGAAATGGGACTCTGCAAGTAGAAACATTGGTATATTGTTATGGGTGAAGATATAATGGATTGAGATAAAAAGTTGAATTGATTTGATTAATAATTCTGTTTGTTTAACTCAATTCATTTTTGACAATCATATGTATTATGTCTTAATCCTGAAATAAATAATGGGCCTGTATTCTTGACTTATATTTTTTGATGTACCAAAGGGTGACATCCTGATTTAATGATGGTACACATATTAGTATGTTAAAGATATGATTCTTGATTGACGTAGACCTGTTGTTCATAGATATGGAATCCATAGCTCTTTTGTAGAGTTAATGATATCCTCTTATAGGCATTATCCTATAATTTGAAGATTAGAGCACTCAACCATTCGGATGCTTATTATTTATGAATAGTAAGTATTATATTGGTGAGATAATGGAACATTAGATAAAAATAATCAGGAATGTAAAACATAATTTATCCTTAAGCCGATTATGAATATCTTATGGGGAAGTTACATATTATGATATATCATAGACGATTAGCTTATTGTAGCTTTGTAATCTTATATAGTTCGAGAGTGCAGTTCTAAGCTTTTAGTGGAGTAGCATTAGAGTTAATAATTATAAAATATATGTATTAGGGATATGTTATTTTATAATTATAGAAGCTTGATCTATATATGTCTATCAAGTTCCTTTTAATAGCTTATAATAATTCCTATAATGATAAGACGTAGTGTTTTTCTTACATATTGGTGACTTATGTTAACTATTAAATTGGCTAAAATTCAAGTTAATTGGATTTAATTATTCATGATTGGTTTATTAGTTGAATTAATTTGGTGAATTAATTCAAGATAGACATGTTGAATTATTTAGATATATTTTATTTGTATGGGTTTATCTGTGTATGGCTATTTTAATCAGATAACTTTTCTATTGGGTTATTTGAATTAAATTAAGGCTCTATAAAGGATACCTAGGTCAAATAAGATATGATTTATCCAATTGGTTGAGATTGGATTAATTAGATCAGCTTAAGGAGTTTGAGTTCGATGCGAACTCTTGGATCATGACGGCGCAGTCGACTACGCCTTTGTATCACGATTGACCATGGCAGTGTAACCAAAATGCGTTCATGCATTTTTCAGTCAAAAATTGATCTAAACTCTAATTTTGAAGCCTAATTTGATAAGGACTAACCCTAGATCCTACCACTATAAAAAGGGAGCTATATTCATTATTCTTTAGATCATTTGAGAAGCATAGAGTGAGTAATTTAGTGAGAGAAACTTTGAAACTCACAAAGAGCTATTGTTAAATATCTAAACCTTAGCTCTTGGTTTTCTCTTATGGTTGGAAGGAGAGTCACCAGAGGAAGACTATATGACGTGTGATAGCAAAGAAGACTAGTTAGTTGAGGCTCTTCTAGAACGTTCTTCTCTTCATTGTTTTCTGTAAACTTTGGTATACCAAATAGGTACGTAAGATCTGTTATTAATTTATGTACTTTGCATGTCAAACTTGTGCTTTGGAAAAAGACTTTGATTTAAGATTTTTAAAATTCTACTGCATATTGTTTCCCAACATTTTCTCCACGGCCGCATGCCCTTGAGGCCACCCAGTGTGCTCTCGATCTAATTCTTGTACTTTGGGTAATCTTAGCCCCAAATTCTTGATTGATGGCCCAAATTTGATGTTGACTAATCTCTAACCTCTTAAAAAGCTCTAGAGCCCTTATTTTGCAAGGTGTGGAGGAATTGGAAGAAGGAAACCCATGAGTGAGTTGAAATTCTAGAGAGAAAGCTTGGAGTTGAGGATTATTAAAGGATTTTGGTGGTTTCTTGGAGGATTTAAGGCTTGAAGTGCATCTCCACAAGGAGATTCCTCTTTCCTTCTCTCTCTACCGTAATCTTGATTGAATTTTGTATTTGTAATTATATGTTGAACATATTTACTTATGTGGATTTCATGAAGAGATTAGTAATGGATTCATCTATGCTTGTTTAAATTTCCTACTCTAAGGCCTTGTTTAGTTGGATTTAGATTATGTTTGGATTATTTCTTGATTGTTGATGTTATTAACAGTTCAATTTCATTTATGTTTCTTGATACTTAATGCTACTAGTTAATTTGGCCAATAAACTAGTTGATGCAATTTAAGAATTTCAATACTCAGGAGCGATTGAGTCTTTCATTGTTAATTAGAAAATGTAGCCTATGTTTTTGTTGAGACCTGAGAGGGCTAGGAACAAGTAGATAATTGACTTGAGAGTTTTCGTTTTTGTGAGGCCGGGCGGTGATCGATGTTTTGATAATCAAATTACGAGTCAAGCTTAATGCATGTGAAATTAACCAAGTTAGATAGGGATATCAATTTAGGTATATTGCACATAGAATCTTATTTGATGCTAGGGAGAGGTAACAGGGTGAGCTTAGAATGCTAGATTAATAAATTGGATGGAATGAAGTTAATAATCATGAAATAGGATAAACATAGGAAGAATTGAGCTAAATCAAGTCATTATACACATTATTCATAGATTGTCCTTATTGTAAATTATTTATTTTATTTTTGGCTTTTATTTAATTAGTTTCATTTTCCTCTTATTTATTTTCCTTTGAACTTCAATTGCCTAAATAAAGCTTGGTCATTGTAGTTGTGGTAATTAGCTATATTTTAGATTCCAATCCTTGTGAGAGATGACAACTCTTAACTGACTAATCCTAAACTAAAACTTGATCCCATGTGTTTGTGGGTATAGGCATATCATCAAGTTTTTGGCGCCATTGTTGGGGATTGAAAATTTTAAAAAGTGGCTAATATTATGACAAATTGATTAGGTTTTAATTTAGGCATTTCTTTTCTTTTATTTTATTTATCTTTATGTTTAATTTGGAAATTTTTATCTTTATTTTTATTTGTTTTTATTTTTGCCTTCTTGATTTTAATTTTTGTTCTTGAGTTTTTATGAGAGGTATTTGGAGATGGTTGATTGACAAATACTCTTAAGATTCACTCAATGAGATACAGAGCCTTTTCACTTTGCTTGGTGGCGATACAAAAACTTACTCATTAACTTGCCAAATCATGGTTTTCAAGGACGTTCAACTTCAAATCTTCCTTGATGGCTTGAGCGGCATGACATAAAGTTGGGTAGAAATGGGAAGTGCTACCACCTATTTCTACCACTTATCTACTGACAAAATCTAACACTTGTTAGAAGAAATGGCAGTATACAACTACGAGGCGATAAATTGTTTAATGAGAAACTATGGTTGGAAGAGCAATTCTAACGTGATGGAGCCGTAAGTTGATGCCTTACCTCGAGAGACGATTTCAGCATTGGAAGGGGTGTTGATGTAATTAACAATAACGATCAATCACTTGAGGAACAACACCCACCAATTGTTAATTGCCCAATCTTCTTAACTTCACAGTTTACAAGAACAAGTTGGACAATTGGCCAATACATTTGCCGAGTTGTGAGGAGATAGTGTGCTTATCATGTTTAAGGCAAAACCATGTGTGGAGCTTACACTGAGTAAGGAGGACTTAAAGATTCTTTAACAAAAATCATTAAGTGATGATGTGACCCAAGACTTTGACCTTCAAGAGGAATTACAAGAAGAAAAAATACCGGGTGTCCAAACTGTTGAGCCAACTATGCCCACCAAAAATTATATCTACGAAGACCTTTTTGGCCATCTTTTCCACCATCGCTAGCAACATTCCTTCATCCCAACCAAACCTATCCTTCAAAGCTGGATTTTATTGATATAACAAGCCAAAATCCAAATCATGTCAAGCTTTAGGATGTCCGCGATGAGGACCTAGTTATGGTGTTCTTTGACTCCTCTTACGGGTGGAAATGGCTCTTCGATGAATGCTTCTCCAAAAGTCAAGCCGATGATTTTAAATCAAGCGCTATTGGGAGGCACCCCAAGCTTTCTCTCCTTTCACTCTTTTTGTTTTAGTGTGTGTTTGTATTTATGTTTTAGTTTATTTTGGTTGCATTAATGTTTGATTTTTGTGTCTTTTGATAGGTTTTAAAATAATTGAGAGCTAAAGGACTTGAGTTTTGGTGGAAAATGATTAGGGAAGATGGACAAAATTTTAAAATAGGGCTAAAAACCCTCGCGGTATATGTTCTAAACCCCTGCTCTTTCGTTGCTCAAAACATTGAGGACAATGTTTAATTTAAGTTTGGAGGAGAGAACACTTTGTTGACCACATGTTGGGTTTTTGCCTTAAATTTTTTGTTTTTTTGTTGATTATTATGATTTTCTTTCTATTACTCTTGTTTGGTAGTTCTTGTTTAGTTTGTTTAGGCTGTTTAGTTATTTTATTTATTTTTTGTTTTCTTGTTTGAATGAAGTATGAATTTTGAGAAATTGGATAACTAAAACTTGACTGTGATGTTAACCACAAATTGTTTTCTTAAGTCTTTCAAAATGTTATTCATTGAGATTTTTGTGTGCTTAACTTGTATTAGTGATCTTCATTTTTGACTCTCTATGCTTGAGAATCATGAATCACAATCACCTGAGATTTTGAACTTTAAATGAAATTTTGATTTGAACTTTAAATTTTGAACTTTTGGGGAAAATTATGTGCATTAGATCATTTTTACATCTCATGAAGTCTAGAACCTATTTTAGTGAGACTCAAGGTGAAATCCTAGGTTAGGTGACAATGGAAAGATGATTGAGGCATTTTTTGGACTGTTTGAGCCTTTGAAGCCAACCTATGTAAACTTTACTACTAGTTTCCTTGTTGAGCATTTTTTACTTAATTATTTTATTGCCCACATAAGCTTAACCGAGCCATTTTTCATGAAATTTCTATGACTTACCCTATCATCATAAACATGTTTACATCATCATTTGAATTTGAAGATTGATTGTTGAGAGCGGGCATAGAAAGTGATGTGATTTGAATTTGTTCTGGTTGTATTCGTTTAGTGACTCATTTATGTTTTTGTGTTTTTGTGTTATTTGTTTTTCCTAGTTTCATTGTCTTTTGTTTAATTTCTTTTATGTATATCTCTCCACTATTCAATTGTATGAAACCAAATAAGTTTGGGGGAATTTCATTTCATTGCAATTCACAACAAATGTTGAAAAAAAAAAAGAAAACAAAAAGAAACACCAAAAAAATGAATGAAAAAAATAATAAGAAGAATAAATTCTTATGAATATCATGTTTTGCTTTTTTTGCGGATACTTGTGATTCATTTTTTGTGGGAATGATTGAAGATAGAGTAATGATTTAGTGGGGAATCAGTTGTGAGTTTACATTTGTTCATACGAGGTCCAAGGAGTATTACATGTCTAGGATAATCTAAGCCAAAAATTTTCCTTTCTCATCTACCCGTCGCAGTAGCCTTACATTACAAGCCTTGAAAGTCCTTAATCTTCAATAGCATGCTAACCTATATTAGTGGAGAGCAACACAAGCAATGGGCTTATGGTAGTTATAAATTTCATTATCTAGAGATTTCTTATCATCTATCTATTAACATAAATTTATCCATCAATTCATAGAGTGAGAGTAATTTAGCATACATATACACTTAGAGAGCCTAAATGAAGTGAAATCGGTGTTCATTATTAAAATTCTAGACATTTGCAATTTCCAATATTTGCATTTTCTTTAAGCTTTAAAATATTTTGCGACTTTGAGTTTTATGTTTTGCCAGTTATTGAATGAATACAAAACTCACACTTGGTTTCCTATTGTTTTTATTGTTGGTTTAGTTGTCATTGTATTTGTTTTGTTTTGCTTAAGGACAAACAAATATTTAAGTTTTTGGAGTGTTTGATAAATGAGTATTTTACCCTGTAAATCAAGCATTTCTTATGCTTAAATGAAATGACAATCCTCAAGCATGTGTGTTATTTTGATTTTCTTGAAGCTATTTTGTAGGAATTTAATAAAATGGGGTTTAACGAAAAAAAGGCATCAAAATCAAAGTTGAAATAGAGCTTTTGGGTGCGAACACACCAATGGTAGCCTTAGGGCCCAACACTGCAGCACCAAAAAATGGCACTACAGTACCAGATAAGTGCACGATTGCATGGGTTTTTATTCATGGCCGCGAGTTCCTAAGGCTTCTCAACATGCTCTCGAGCTCATTTTTGTATTTTGGGTAATCTTGGCCCCAAATTCTTGATCTAATAGCTCAAATTTTAGTTGATGATTCTTGAAGGATTTTGGTAGATTCTTGAAGGTTTCAAGGCTTGAAGTGTATCTCCATAAAGAAGTTTTTTCTTCCTTTCTCTCTTTACCCTAATCTTGATTGAATTTTGTACTTGTAATTGTGTGTTAGAGATCTTTCCTTTTATGGATTTCATGAAGTAATAAATAATGGATTCATCTATGTTTGTTAAATTTCCTATTCTAGGGCTTAATTTAGTTGGATTTGGATTATATTTAGATTATTTTGTTGATTGTTGATGTAATTACCATTTCAGTTTCATTTTTGTTTCTCGATACTTAATGTTACTAGTTTATTTGACCAATGAACTAGATGATGCAATTTAAGAATTTCAATGCTTGGATGAGATTGAGTCTTTTATTGTTATTTGGGACGTAGTCTATGTTGTTGTTGAAACCCAGGAGGGCTGAGAACATGTAGATAATTGACTTAAAAGTTTTAGTTTTTGTGAGTCTAGGAGGCTATTGATACCTTGATAATCAAATTATCAGTTGAGCTTAATGGATGTGAAATTAACCAAGTGAGACAGGGATTTCAATTTGGGTATATTATATATAGAACCTTATTTGACACTCGGGAAGGTAATGAGGTTAGCGTAAGGCCTTAGATTAATGAATTGGAGGGAATAAAGTTGATAATCACAATATAGGATAAATATAGGAAGAATTGAGCTAAATCAAGTCACTAGACAAATTATTCATAGATTGTCCATATTGTAAATTATTTATTTTTTTCGGGTTTTGTTTACTTAGCTTTATTAGTTTGATTTTCATTTCATTTATTTTCCTTTAAACTCTAATTCCCTAAATAAAGTTTGGTCATTGTAGTTGCAGTAATTAGCTAGTTTTTAGACTTTAATCCTTGTGGGGACGACAATCCTTAACTCACCAATCCTATACTAAAACTTGACCCCATGCGTTTGCGGGTATTAGGCATAAAAAAGCCTTCATCATGATCCCAATGTACCAGGGACCTATACTTACTACCATACAAAGCCTTATGAGGTGCCATAGCAATAGCTGCTTGGTAGCTATTGTTGTATGAAAATTCACCCAAAGGTAGGCATTCATCCTAAGACTTTTGAAAATCAAGAACACATGCCCTTACATATCCATAAAATTTGAATAGTCCTCTCTAATTGACCAACTGTTTGAGGATGGAATGTTGTAATAAAGGTAGACTTAGTCCCCATTACTCTATACAAACTTTTCTAGAAGTTGAAAGTAAACTAAGAACCTCTATTTGAAATAATAGTCATTGGTACCCAATGTAGTCTCACAATCTCTTTCACATACTCAAGCATCCATGGAGTATTTAGTGCAAACAGGAAGGAAATAGGCTAACTTTGTCATTTTATTAATAACCACTTAGATTGAATTATATCCATTCTTTGTTCTTGGCAATCCTGTCACAAAATCCATTGCAATATCTTCCAATTTCACCTATGGAATCTCCAAGGGCTGTAGGGTACAGACTGGTCTCTGATGTTGTCCTTTTACCTGTTGACAAGTAGGATATTCTCCCACAAATTTAATAGTATCTCTCTTTATCTTTGGCCACCAATAATGAGCTTTCAAATCCTTATACATCTTACTCATACTAGGATGTATTGAATAAGGAGTATCATAGGCTTCTTCTATTATCTCTTTCTCAAGAGCACACAACTTAGTTCCAAGTTTAATCACTCCATCACTAGAAATCTAGAAGCTCTTACCCTTACCTGCTTTAATTTTTCCTCTTTAATCGACAAAGGAAAGTATCTGAACTCGATTTCTACTTAATCCTTTCTAACAATGTGGGTTGCAATGTCATTACAGACAGTCGTCCAACCAACCCATAAGGTACTATTTCCAGCTTTAGCTTCTATAAGTCCCTCACAATTGGTATTTCAATCAGTGACATAGCTGATATACACTCTGAGGATTTACAACTCAATGCATTTACCACTACATTAGCCTTACGAGGATGATTATTGATAATGCAATCATAGTCCTTAATCAAATCAAAATATCTCTTTTGTCTCATATTAAGCTCTTTTTAAGTGAAGAGATACTTAAAACTTTTATGGTTTGTATAACTTTCACTTCTTTCTCAATATAAGTAATGCCTCCATATCTTCAGTGCAAACACCATCGCTACTATATCTAAATCATGGGTTGGGTAATTTTTCTCATAATCTATCATCTGATAAGGGGCATAACGTATAACTTTCCCATCCTACATCAATACTCACCCCAACCCACTCCTAGAGGTATCAATATGCACCACAAAGCACTATCATTCATAGGAATGGTGGGAATTGGAGCTGTTACTAATCGATTCTTCAATTCTTGAAAACTGGTTTCACATGCATCAGACCACGTAAACTATATATTCTTCCTCCTTAACTATGTAAGAAGATTGACAATTTTTGAAAATCCTTCAACAAACCTTCTATAATGCCCTGCTAACCTAAGGAAACTTTGAATTTCTAAGGTATTATTCGGTCTAGGCTGGTTAATCACCACCTTAATCTTACTAGGATCCATAGATATTCCATCTTTTGACACAACATATCCAAGAAATCCCACCTTCTCTAGCCAAAATTCACATTCCTTAAACTTGGCATACAACTGCTTTTCCTTTAAAGTCCTTAAATCCATCTCTTTATGCTCTACATGCTCCTCCCTCGAGCAAGAAATAACAAAATTGTCTAAGAAATCCCTAAATATCCCATTCATTAGATCCATAAATACTGTTGGAATATTGGTCAATCGAAATAGCATGACTAAGAACTCATACTGACAATATCTAGATCGAAAAGTAGTTTTTGGCACATCAACTTCCTTAATCCTCAACTGGTGATAACCTGACCACAAATCAATCTTAGAGAATATTGTGGCTCCCTATAACTACTCAAACAAATCATCAATCTAAGGCAAATGATACTTATTCTTAACTATTACTTTATTTAGTTCTCTATAATCAATATACAACCTTATTGTCCCATCCTTTTTCTTTACAAATAATCCTAGTGCACCCTAAGGAGAGAATCTTGGTTGAATAAATCTTTTGTCTAATAGCTCCTGTAATTAAATGTTCAGCTTTTTCAACTCAACTGGTGCCATTTTATAAGGTGTCTTAGAAATCGGGGCCGTACTAGACATCAACTCAATCTCAAACTCAAGATCTTTATTCGGTGGCAACCCCTGGTAAATCCTCTAGAAATACCTCTAGAAACTCATTCACAACTAGAACATCTATCATTCTTACTATTTGCTTCACTTGAATATCAACAACACTGGCCAAAAAGCCCAAACATCCACTATCAAGTAGTCTTCTAGCTTTCAATGCTGACATCTTAGGAGTTCTCAAACTATATTTCATGCTAATAAATGAAAATTCTTCCTCTTCTAAAGGTCTAAACCCTACTATCTTCCTTTTACAGTCGATGCATGCATTATACTTTGTTAACCAATCCATGCCCAAAATCATCTCGTAATCTGGTTTGTTCAATACCACTAAATCCATAAATAACTATCTTCCATCAATTATTATAGCACAAGCATGTAGTGTCTAACTTGACTGCATAATTCTCAAGATGGGAGCTTAGCATTATACTACATCTCAAGTTGATCTGCCTGTTTGCTCAGTTTTCTCACATACTCTTTAGATGCAAATGAATGAGTAGCTCTTGGGACTATTAATGCATGGGCAATAATTCCATGAATAAGTATGTCACCTATGACAATTGATGGACATGAAGCTACCTCAACCTATGTAAATGTAAAAACACTAGGTGGAACGCTCTTCTGTTGATAATTTGGAGTCGAAGGCAATCTCTCATAGAATGTCCTTGCTTACTGCAAGTAAAACATACTCCATGTCTATACTCTCCAGGATGAAACTTTCCACACTTAGGGCATTTATTCCTCCTATTAGTAGTAGATGGTGATGCTTGTGTCTGCTGACTAAAACCCTTTGTTTTCTTTGGTCCTGTGAACCTTGGTTTCAGTTACTTTGTCTCTTTTGACCTCCTCGAGCCTAGGGTGGTCTTTGTTGTTGATGAATTTGTTGTTGTGGTGGTGGTGGTGGTGGTTATCCTCTACCTCTATCTCCCTAGAACCCTTTTCTTTGATTTTCTCTCCTTCTATCCTACCTTTCCCTCTCTTCTTTATGGGCATCCCATACTTTCCTCTTTGCTTTGTCCACCTTTAAAGTCTTATTAGCCACTTTTGTAAAATTTTCCCCTTCAAGATCAACCACTTCTAGGTCTTTGTAGATTATAGAATTCAATCCGTAAAGAAAATGTTTGGTTTTCTGTTGTTCAATGTTATTCAGATGAGTAGCATAGTGTGATAATTCATTACTTCCTCAGATATTCAACAACAGTCATCGTTCCATGTTTAAGATTAGCAAATTCTCTTATCTTGTCATCCATGGTGACAGATGTTACAAATTTTTCGTCAAGTAAATTTCTAAAGGTATCCCAAGTCATATCAGTGATATTATGCATAAATGTTATGGTATCCCGCCAGTAACCAGCATCTTCCCTCAGCATCATTACAACACAATACACTTTTTTCAATATCTGAGACCTTGGCACAATGAAACAATCACTCTAGGGTACGAATCCAATTTTCTACAACTTTAGAATCTGTAATACCCTCAAATACTGGTGGCTTATACTTCAGAAATCGCTCACCCACTGCATCCACCACTTAATCCTCAACTGCTGGTACATATGGAGGAGGTGGTGGTGGTGGTGTTATAGATCGCTCAACATGTAACTTAGCTTGCTACTCCAAGGATCCCACCATCATATCAACAAACCTGTCAACATGAGCGTCTCTACTATCTCAATCATTCGAGTTACTACTCTTCCCAACACGTTTACCCTGACTCCTAGTTCTCACCATGACTTCCTACAATTCAATTCATCCTTTCTTACATATGCTCACAATAGAAAGCCAAAACATGCATAAAGCACCCAAAACATTGAACAATGCACAGTAATGTGCATTATAAACATGAACTTATGGGTTAACTGTGTTTTCCTTTTCCCTATGAGCCTTGTATATGGGCAGTCTATAGAATAGGCATTGCTTTGATACCACAACTATAAAACCCACCTAGTATGACTCTAAAATAGCTATCTAGTCATACTAAGTAGTGCCACTTTTTACCTTTACCTTATATCTTTCCTAATATGTTATATGACTTAATAATAAAAATGAGGGCAAATTTGAACTTTTGAAATCTAACTCAAGGATGAAGTCAAAACATGTTTCACAAAACCCATTTGGTTGGCCAAATATATTCAACATAACACATATCTTAAAATAGAAACAGTCGAGTACTAAAAATAGCCACTACAACCTCTAAAAACTATACAAATATCAGCACCTTAACATGGCTGGTCAACTAGTTCATACACACAACTCCATAAGCATCAAGAGTATGTCGGTTAGCAATCTAGCCCTCAACTAGTGTTAGGAAGTGCCCTCATCTGCATAACCATAAACGAGTGAGCTAAAGCCCAATAAGTAGAACAATGCATAACAATGCAATAGTGAAAATATGCATGAGGTCAAACTTGAAATCTTCATTTAATAACATTTAATTCAATTTTCATTCTCACTCTTATCCTATGCACGCGATTAAGGTTTCTTGGACGAGGTGGTATCTCAGATATCTCATCGGACCTTGTGACCAAAAGATAAATATATATAAAATGTTGTCATGTGGGGCATACCACACTGCAAGTCTCCATCAAGACATATAGGTCTAGACATCTCCATTGAGAAACTTTCATAATTTCTTATTATTAAACCCATCACAAATAACCAAAAGATCATTTAAGGCCATTCACTTATGTATTTACTTCATAATAAAGCCTTTTATTCACATCTTTTATCAAGTTGTACGTGCATGCTTATGTCACAACAATAGCATGTAAATCATGTATTTATTTGTCGTATTCATTGATACATATGACATACGTATGTCTTTTATGGTGACACAGGTGAAATTCTACTTACTTTTCTCTTTTTCACAGTGTATGGGATTCTTAAGCTTCCCCTTAGGGGATCCAAGTTTCCACACCTCTGTTTCATCATGTATTTTAACACATTATTATCAATCCAACAACACTTTATGGTAGGCATTAGTGAGCTCATTTTCCTAGTGTAAGCCTTCATTTAAAGTCTAATCCTCGTAAGAGATCTCACATTCAGCCTTCAATCATTAAATATCTTAAAATTAAGCTTAAAATGTGATTGCAAATCAAAATAATGAAAATTGAACTAAATTTCTCAACTTTGAAGGTCAAATGATTTTCTAAATTTTTCTAGCTATTTTCTAAAAGTTTTGGTAGCATATCCCCTTAATTTCTAGAGTCCCCAAATGCTCAATTTCCTATATTTGACCTAAAAATAAACTAGAATTTCTAACAATATTCATAATCTTTAAAGTCATCTCAACACCACAATATCTCTTATTTGGACCAACCATAGATTCTTGGCCATAACTCCCAAACTACAACGTATTTTCATGAGATATTCTAGGGTTAGTTAGTTGACATATAGATGAATATGAAACTAAACCAAAACCTGACCTAAATCAAAAACAGAGTTGCTTTTGGACATCCTCCAAAAACATATGCAAATAATCTCCCAATTGAGTTTGACAAAACCTTTTTATGGGATCTTTCCTACATATAAAAGGCCATACAACTCAAGTTTCATGGCCAAATTTGAAGAGCAACCCTTTAAACTATCACAAAAATAAAACCGAACCAAAACAGCCACTAATCTTGACTCGATTAGGTTTTTCTTGTGATTTGCCACCCAAATATTGTCAAACCACCCAAGTTGTGCCTCAATTTCTCAAAAATGTAATTCCTTGTGGTGTTTAGGTGCAAAAGAGTGTTAGAGCTTGAGAGGTTTTTATTGAATTGAAACCCAATAACTTGTTACTTATTTGAACAACAAAGCAACCATCTAAGAATACTTCTCCTTGAAGTACCTTCCAAGTGTTTAGCCTAGTGTCACTCAAGTAGCCAATTTACTAACTTATTCAAGTGCTAAACACACACACACAAAAGCCCAAGTACTAATTAGGTTATAACTATTTAATTTGTATACTAATTTAGGTGTATATACTCGCATCGAAATTTCAGTACAATGAGAACTATGACTTTGAATCCTTAACCGTTTGTTATAGAAACCTCATTCTTTCTTCAAGAACCTTTATTTAGACATCCAAGCATGAGATAATTAATTTTCTAAAGTTGCTCATGTTTTGAAAAACCCTAAATTGGGACATGAAAATTGAAAAGCCAAAAATCATGCAAATTAGGGTTTCTAGTGTATTCAAACTGCGAAACCTGCATGAAATTCACGTCACCTACTTATTATTGATTTCATAACTTTAACTTTATGACATCATCATAAGAGATCTCACATCATAAATAGACCTTTTTAGTTAATAAAACTTACATGAAATCTCCTCATTTAGGACAAACGTTACTGTTTTCACTAGTTTTACTTTATTAATTCCTGAGCTCTAGTACGTATAAAATCCCTTATAATTCCATAGAATCATTATCACCATCTTTTTTTAATTATTTCACTTATCAGATCTCCCTTCTAGGAACCTTGTCAACCAAGAATACATTATGCATAATTGAATGTTTAAATACACCTTTGATACTTAATGCACATTATTAGTAAGATAGATGCATCTCAATAATCAATCAAATATGTAAATCATATACATATATCATAAAAAGATGCAACGCTTTGGCCAACAAGTATGTGAGAATTTTGGGCATTACATTTGTAATATGTTATGTTGAATATGTTATTTGTAATGTTGAATATGTTAATTTTGGTTGATTTCACTATGTGGTGGTTGTTAATAATATGTTTTAATTAAATATATAATAGATGTTAGTACATGGTATAGGATAATATTAAGATGAATTACTAAAAAATAGAAAAATTACTTAATTGTCTAAAATAAATAGAGTAAGTAACAATAATTAACCTAAATATAACTATTAAGTTAAATAAAATAAACTTACTTAAAAATAATGAAATAAAAAGAAATATTTATTAGATACTAAGTTAAGTATAGTTAGTTAGTAAAAATAAGTATTAAATAAAGATTAAATATTTAATAGATAATTATTAGTTATTTAATAATAGTTAACTCTTAATAAATAATACATAAAAATTTACAAAGTTATTATGAATAATTTTGAAACTTAAAAATTATCAAATCTAAAAATAATAATAATTAGATTAATAAGTAATAATAAAGAATAAATATTTAATAATGAATTATTAGTAATAATTAAGTAACAATAACTAATAAGTAACAATTAATAATAATAACATAAAATTGAATAAAACTTGACATGATTAAATAACACTTGTTAAAATTTAATAAAATTAGAAAATGGTTATGAAAAGAAGTTAGCTTTATTTCTATTGAAATTATTTGAATTGGGTGGCTAACGTACTATTTAGATTTTAATACGCAGTCAGTAAGAATTGTAAGTGCATATGAGTTTATTGCTTATCATGTTGTATGTTCATTTTTAAAGTAATCTCAGACCCATTCGATAATCGGTGAGTGATTCATTGATTCTTGAATTGCCCTATTTGGATAGTTTGGAATATAAATTTAATGTACTTGTTATTCATTTCCACCCACACTTTGGAGAATTGAGGGGAGATGCTATCAAAATTTTTACGAGTAAGGGATGTTATGGAATAAACAACAAATGCATAAGTTACAATCCTAAATGGGATATGGCCTTACCATGTGGATGAGAAGTAAAGGTGGATAATAGTTTTCCATGCATACATTTGCATTATCTGTTTGTACATGTTTGTTTTTTAGTTGATTAAACACAAAAAGATATCAATTGACAAGAGTTGGATACATTTGAAAAATTGCCTATCCAAAATTAAAAAATACATCAAGTATGTTTCATTACTTAACCTATTTATTTTTAATAAATTTTAAGCCTTACTTGATGTGTATTAAGCACGTTAAATTATATACTTGTGTGGTGAGCACATGGGAGAACTACAAGAAACTGGTCACCAAAACATGAATAATGTTCAAGAAAAAGAGCTCCCCAAGTGGTTCTACAAGAAGATAAACAACCTATCATCTTGCATTTTAGTATTCATATTCTACTTTAACAACTTGAATATAATATCACATTAACATTTTTCACGCAAATGGGTGTAGATGTATGATCTCTGCCAAATTAACTCACCGAAGGCTACTTATGAGTTGTTTTGCTTTGTCACCATGATCAAACATTTTAGTACTATCATGCTCAGGCTGTATGGTGAACAAATGAAAGATGAAGACACAAAACAATGGTGTATGCGTACTTGGAACAAAAGACACCACTTGTTATAGGCAGTTGGAGAAAATAATTGAACTTTCATACATACATGATTCTTCAGTGGTGATATTAAGATGCAAATGGTTTGATACAAACCCATTGCGAAGGAGAATGCAAGTGTACAAAAATATAAGAAAAGTATTTTTGTAAATGTTGAGTGGTATAAGGATGATCCTTTCATACTTGCCTTTCAAGCACAAAAAGTTTTTTACACCTATGATTTATTCAATAGTCTAAATTGGAAAGTTGTTAAACACTATAGGCATTGGCATAATTGAGATATGCCTGATAATGTCAAACATGAAGTTTAAGTATTACAAGACAACTACTCTTTAAACTTTAACATAGAGGTCGAGCAACCTGAGTTGGACACCTTGACATTTAGTTGGCCTTATGTTGACTCTAATGTTGCCTAAGATGTAGAAGCTATCTTCGTCAACAACCTAAAAAACAACATGGGTTTCATTCATGATGATGACGCATTAGAGGAGTATGTCGATGATGAGAAACAAAACTCTTCTGATGGTACTGTGTACATAAGCATGAAGATAATTGAGTCTTTTTATATTGTATTCGTGTTATAAACTTTTATGTTCATAATTAATTGTCACCTCAAAAATATAATGCATAAATTATTCTTATTTTTTACTACCTATGTATAACATGTTTGGTCCAAGTGCGACTTATGCCGAATTAGCTGGGGGAGTTAAGCCCCCACCAAGACATTCGACCATGTTACTGTCCAAATGTGAGTCAAGTATGAATTTCAAAATTTACATTTTTATTGTTATATTTTAATTCATAAACCTTACATATGTAGCCCTAGTACCCCCAAGCCGTAGGGGTGAAAGCAGATGATGGGGATAAACATTGCCAAATGGGTGGCTATACATGGCAAATTATATGTTCAGTCTTATAGAACAAGTGACATTATGAAGGTTGTCGATGAGAATATAGCTTGGTTTATAATGCAGTGGGTACATGCAAGGGATTGTGCAACACCTTACTATAACACCTAGAGATCTATCCCGTTACAGAATAAAAACAAGATTCCCAATCAGATGGCGGTAATAACCTTTTTATCATTTTAATTTTTTTATATTTATTGTGAAGCTTTTTTTAACTAAACTTATCTATGAAAATGCAACAATGGTTTGAAATTAACCTAATGGATGAACTAGCTACATACATTATGCATGAGGCCTAAAAATGCTACAGGACTGGAAGTGCAGCCTTCATAGTCACTTTGAAAAGCATGGTAGGGCCAAAATGCCTAAAACTGTTAAGGATTTTAACTATTGGTAGAAATATTGTGATCAGTTTATCTCGCCATAATTTTATGATTATTTCCCCCATCAATATCTCTTTAATATGTTTGACATAGGAAAATGTATTACAATACTTTAACTTTTTTTTTCTTCACAGGCTAAATCCCAAACAAATTCAGCAAAGCCCAAAGAGTCTATGTGGGCAACCTATCAAGGGCAATTATCTTTCTCCCTACTTCAACACAAAAAGATAAGGTACTATTTACATTTTTATTAAATAATATATATTATAAAAAATCAATAATTGAACTCTAACACCAATTCAAGATAAGATAAAACATATATTTTTATTAAATAATATGTAAGTATATTTTAGTCACCTCTTTAATTATGATTTTGTTTTATCTCTTTCATTTGATAATTAATGATAGGGGCTAGATAATTGGTGAGAGACAAACTCAATGTCATAGTCTGGATCAAATTCTTCTACCCCTATTGTCAATGAGGTTGTCTTTCTTGAAACATGCGTAGGTCGCGTAGAGGTTATCAAAAGGGAGTTGGACCTACACCAAGTCAAAGACAATTAGGTTCTGGTTCTTCTTCTTTTGGATCACAATATAGGTTCCAGCACATATAGTTACCTCTTGTTGTGCAACTTTGCCTTGTACAAATGTACAGCAGCAACTTGGAGATGGTTATTGCAATGAGGCAAGTAAATCCAAGAGTTAAATGTTAACATCCCTCTAGCCTCATTGAGTATTGTGCCTTCAACTGATGAAGAAAAAGATGAAGATAATGAAAATATAAACTTAGGGTTAGACATTATGTATTTCATTAGACTTGTATTGTTATAATTTACTATTAGACCTTATGTATATGTTTTATTTTGTGTTGTATTATTTGACCCTGATTATAGGATTTTTCTTAATTATTATTCATTTATGTAATTTTAATTGAATTACAATAAATAAATTAATTAATAAATAAGATTTTATTTGAAAATATTTTTAATAAAAAATTAAATTCAAATTAAATAATTTGGGACAAATAAAACAAATTTAAATTATTTAAAAGGATTTAGCGATGACATGTTGGTATGGCCAAACATATATTCGTCACTAAAAGATTATTAAACAATAAAAATTTCACAAATATTTTGAAAGATTTAAAACTTTGGGCACTGACAAATTTGAAACATCGTCATTATAACTTTTGCTGACATCATATTGGATCTGTTCGTCGTAACATGAAATAGAGACGACATGCCATCGCTAAAACTTAGCTACGGTATGATGTTGTCAATAAAATACTTTTAGTGACTTGTTCTACAGCGACGACTTAAATTACTTACAACGGTGGCAACCATTTTTTTGCTCGTCGTAAAAGCCCCTTTTTTCTAAAGCCCTTTTTTTGTAGTCAAGTCCTAATGGATCTGTTACCTACTAAGGTGGGGTTCATTGCCTTTGAGTAGCAGAGAAAAAACTCAAAGCAGTTGTGTAGGAGAGATCAGCAATGTAGACATGAGTACTCAACATTAAGATTACGTCCGTTTGGTAAATGGATTGAAATTGTGTTGATTTAAATTATTTTGATTTGAGTTATATGATTTGAATTGTTACTCAAATTAACGTTTGAATGTATAATTAAAATGTTAATCTAAATAAGGAATAAAATTAAAATTTGTGTTTGGATAAATAGTGAAAAAGTTTTTGATTTATTGACAAATATAATAAAATCTTAACGTTCATGATCTTAAACAATATGTAATATGGATCTTAATTTACTCCTCTCTTCCTTAGAAATGCAATGAAAGAAGAATCGTTTCAATTGAATATCAAATGAAGAAGCTATGACTTTTTTTTTCTCAAATATAGGAGAAAGAATTTTAGCTTTTACCGTAGTAAATATATTCGAGTCTAAAGAGTTCTAGGGGTTACAACTCTAAAAACTTAAATTCAAAGGATTTAAATTAAGAGAAATAAACATATATTTAAAGAATTTTAAAGATTTAAATCTAAAAAATTAGCTGAATATACGAAAGAAATAAAGCCTAAGTTCTTAACTTGGTCTTTGTAGGAAAAAGAGTTTTTTTTTTAATCAATTTGAGCAAAAAAGAATTCAACGACTGAACGTAGCTTTTTGTTTTTCAAATACACGCATGCATACATACATACGTATATACATATATATATATATACATATATATATATATATATAGATTTTTGCCTAATTTACTTGAAAATATTCCTAATCACAATCATTCACGGCGTTGAAGAAAACCAATAAAATTCCACAAAAGCAAAAAAGATCAGCCGCCGAATATGACACTTCGCTAACAAGCCCACACAGAAATGCCGCCATCCAAGTGTCAAGCTGTCAAACAACACATAATTCGCCTAGTGGATTAGATTCCATTGAATCCAAAACGCCAAATCACATCCGAATACGACGAAGTGACGTGCCACCACGTACGTGGGCGGTGATGCTTTCCACGTGGCAATCATTTAGTGGATGGAAAAAGCCACAAAATCTCTAGGTGGGCCACCTTTCACCGCCCAACGCCCTAATAACGTTTGCCAAACTCGAAATACTTTTGAGGCTGTTTTTTTGCCGGAGATGAGGATCTGAATTCGGAATCAAACGGCACGTAGCGACATTGACTCATCTCATCATGTCTCCTCGTGTTTGCACTTCATGGCTTCGTCAGTTTGCCTGCTAGCGTACGAAGTTTTCAGCTGACTATGTATTGGGATCGAGCTATAATCAGACTATAATATATAATCTAATTACGCATTCATCACGAGATAATCTGAAATTTTAGAAGAAACAATCACATTATATATGTGTCATTAAAATTAGATTACATCTTGTATGTAATGTAACTTAAGCCGGTAAAATTTCAGGACTGTGATTATTTATGTGTAAATTTTAAAAAGATAAGGTAAAAAATAATTGAGGGACTAATAACGTTGAAAATTGATCAAAATTAAATAATTCAAAGCTTAGAATTTATATAAAGCTGATGTAATTAGCACTAGAAAATTAGCAATCCTTACATCCATTAAATGGTGAACTAATCTGGAGACTCTAAAACATTTGGTTATGTTTTATTACTTAAAACTAGAAGTTAAAACATTTGCAAACAAAACTTTTACACTAGTTCTGGCCCGTTTGGTAAAATTTTTGGTTGTATTTTTAGTCAGCAGAACAAGAGAAGCAAAAGCTATAGGTCTTTAGTAAATGTTTGAAACCATATATTTTTAAAAGAACCTAAATGAGTTAAAAAGTTTCGAAGTTTTTTAATAAGTTAAATAAATGTTACAAGTTAATGATGTATATTAACACCAACTTTAAAGTCTATTTCAGAAGTGTTTTTTTAAAAAACTATATTTTATGGCCTTGATTAAAAACGCTTTTAGAAAATAAAAAACACATATGACAGATCATTTAAACACTTTTAGAAACAACTTTTAGGCTTAAAAAGTTAAAAACGTTTAAAATACTTTCCCAAACAGGATCTTGATAGGTGAACCGCGTTCCCATCCCACCCACTGTTGCTCGGAAAAGAAGAAGGTAAACGACTCAACTTTCAAAATGTGGTATTTCTTAATAATGATTTACGCTCAAGTTCCTTTCATGAAGGAAAAATATAAAAACATATTGCCTTAAATCTACAAGCAATAGATCACGGTGAGACTTTGAACTTGACCAAAGGAGTACCATTTCAGTATATTATAAGATCAATCGTATTATACATGTTTCTAAAAATTCAATACCAAACAGAATATTACTTGATTTTTATGTTTCTTTTACTTTTAGCATGTAATGTTAAAAATGTTAACTTGGCATAGCCCCATTTGAGGTCTACTGTGGCCAATATGAGATGTATTCATGGCTCGTACGACTTTGTTTCCTCTCCGGCCAATGAGGATACACTAAATTGGGCCCCATGTCACGACTGTCCGTATGTGTCTCAATTGAATGGGGCCCACTAGCTTTCTATCCGGTAAGAAAATAATGGTGGGTTTTTAAAGAGACACTGGGCGGTGGACCATATGTATTGCCACGTCATCTTGTCATTCGTTTCCACAAAGTAAATTATTCTAATTACTACGTTGGGACCCACACCTATCACCAAGAGCGGGCTTTCGCTATTTTGCGTCCAAATCATACAAGCATACACGTCAGATATAATTCATACGTAGGCCGTAGACAGTTATGCATAAAATTTGACTACTAGTTGAGTATTTAGATAATAATTCTTTTTAAGGGAACTGAATCTCATAAAAAAAAGGCATAAAATAACAAAACATAAGCTTATAGGGTGTTTGGAAAGGTGGTAGGAACCCATGGTGGGAACCACTTTTGCTATAGCATATGAGAATTTTATATTGTATTATATTTTTTTATTGTTACTGTAGCATATGAGAGCTTTACACTGTTCATAACTGAGATTGTGGTGAAAACTGAGTGGTTCCCACCACTGCCAAACACCGCCTTAAATAGCAATCAAAGAAAATATGAGCCCGAATTATGAATATTTTTATCGATACTAGGGTGGCACGGTTTGTTATATTTGGTTGACATAACAATAGATCGTATTTCAACGTTTTCCTTGGTCATTTGCGTACAATTGCAAAAAAAATAAAACCAAAAAAAAAAAAAAGAGATCAATATCAGTTATATGGAAACGGTTCTTCCCGTGACTCTTTATAATTGTACCCAAAAAAAAAGAAAGAAAAGGGAATCATAGTTTACCGTGAGCCGTTAAATGAGTTAAGAATAAAATTAAAGCTTTCTTTCGCAATCTAATTAAAACTAATAAATTATATTTTTATGCTTTCACTGGTTTCCAAACATTCTCTAAACAAGTAAATAATATTGCATAGGAAAAGGCCAAATGGGCAAAAGGCAAGCTGTAAACAGACATATGCATGAGACTATGAAAAGTATCGTACTCTAGGTCACCCTACAAACCCGACTGCACAAAGCACAGGAACACACACAACCAAAAAGAAAATGATGGCTAAGATTGGAAAGACAAATTTCAAATAGTAAATTAAAATGACACATTGTTTAGTGTATAACACCACTTTCAAGGCATTCTAACATTATTACCAAACATGCTAATCCCCTTTAATTCAGTGAGATGAGATTTTGGGGTCAAATCTCAAGACTCCTCAACTTCCACCCACTTAGTTCCCTCTCTCTCTCATCAAGTTGAGTAAGCTTTGCTCCTATATAAATACTCCTTTCTATTGATCCTTTTCTCATCGCTCAAAAGCAATCCCTTTCTTTCCTTTAGCTTCCTCTCTTAGTTATCTTGCTTTCTTGCATATTCTCTTTAATAGTTTTATTTTCAATCATATCGAAATTCAACCATGGCCGCTATTGAGGTACTCACTGATCATGGATCATCATCTCCAGTGTCCAAACTTCATTTTTTTGAAAAAAAAAATTAATTTTCTTTCTCTTCGCTTTCATCTATAAAAAAAATGTCCAAACTACTTTTAAGTTTAGTAGTCTTCTAAGGACAAAGATAACGTGTGCTTAGTTATGATCTTGAGTACATATAGCTTTACTACTACTTGGCATGCCATACGTAGCAATATTGCTTGCCAAATTAACTACTACTTGGTGTCATCTGTAAAATACTAAACTCACCAAAAATGTTTATCGATTAAGAAAAGGGATCTTACAAATAAAATTGTGTTTTGCATAGTATATAGGAAAAAAATACTCTCTTTTGAGTATTTTACAGAAACAGATCAGTTGATCATTTTCATTCTTTTGTAGCTGGCTCATGATCTAATAATATTTATGTTTTTTTTTTTTTGAAAGTACTAACTATATGTTTGGCCACTCAATCCCTTTGAATAATGTTCTTGCACACTGCGCACGTAGGTTGTACAGGCGCAAACAGCCATTCAAGAGCAGAAACCCCAGGAATCAGTGGAGGTTAAGGATATCACTACAATTACTACAACAGCAGAAACAGAGACCGCAGCGACGACAGAAGAAGTGCCTCCCGCGGCCGAAGAGCCAAAGGAGACTGAAACAGCCACACCTGCAGCGGACGAAACAACGGCTGCTGATGAGCCATCAGCGAAGGCTCCAGAAGCCGAAGCCCCAGTAGAGGAGGCCAAGGTGGTGACTGATGAGGAGGCAACAGTAGAAGAGAAAACTACTCCTACTGAGGAGGAGAAGATCACCACTACTGTAGAGAAGACACAGGTGGAGGTGAAGGCTCCGAAGGAGGGCGCTACTGAAGTACCGGTCGAGGCTTCGGCAGCAGCGGGAGCGGAACCGGACGCGGCCGTCGAAGCTGATGCTCCAAAGGATGATCAGGAGGCTGAAGCTACTACTGTTAAGGAAGAGGAGAAGAGTACGGCTGAGGCTGAGGAGGAGAAAGTTGTCAAAGAGGCCCCAGTTGAGAAATCCGATGAGTGATTGATTAGTAGGGGCCGTGAAAGAGAAAACGACGATCAGTTTGGATGTTTGTGTCAAGTAGGTTTCATTTTCCCGGTGTATGTCCTAAAGTACTACGTAGTTCACATAAGTTATGTTAATTTTGTGGTCTAAGTAGTAAGAATAATAATAATAATAAGAGAGATAATTGTAGCCAAGTTAGAATGGGATGGTAATGTAAAACTAGGATAGAGGGGAAGCTAGAAAGATCTGTACTCGTGGGTTGCTACCAATGCCTGCTTGCCACGTGGTGGACTTGCATTGGTTTTATTATTATTATTATTATTATGTACAATCTGGGTTTTCTTCGTCTGCTTCCCGGAGGAAGATGCGTGTATGTTTGAACTTTTGATAGAAATAATGCTGCTATGTTTTATTTTAATATTGTATATACACATATATATTAAGATATATATATATATAAATATATATCAGTACTTTTCCATCTGGTGATTGTCACGTTGATTTGCATTATTATATATATAATAAATTCAAATTGCATTTTAAACCCTACCGATTCAAAATTTACAGTTCAACAATTCAAACACATGAACCTAAGGGGACCTCACTTTTTTGTTTCTTCAGAGAAGAAACTCCTACACATGATAAACTTTAGTTTATGATGTTGCATAGCGTACTTATGGAAAAAAATTTATTTCTTCACCCCAAATATTAGCCTGTACTTATACGTCGTATGGCCAAGAAACTGCAAAACGGACTTGGTTAAGGCGTCTAGATAAATGTGCATACGTACATATTATAGAACTTGAGAAATTGCAAAATATTGAATTGTAAGGAACGGGGAAAGTAAAAACTCTTCAGACAAAGGGTAGCACATGGCCCTACGCTAGTGCATCATGTGGTAGCACATGATCCTAGAGTCTCACGAAAAAGCACATTAAGAGTTCAACTTTTAGGCTTCTAAGCTATAATAATAATGATGATGATGATGATAATATGGCAAGTCTACAATTCCACCACTTCCACAAACATATTATCAGTCGTTGATGTATCTGATTTAGAATATTATATTATTTGAGTTAGATCCAAGGGCCAGCATGTGATAAGTTCATCTAAGGGTATATTTTTGTGTTGAAACCGGCATCTGGTTAAGACTTACAAATTAAATGAAAAATTAAAATCAAAAGTAAATCTCTCACACACGTCTTTCTCTTTTGGTGTGGCAATTTCTCTCTATTTCTCTTTCTTTCGTTTAGATTGGGCATTGACAGGCTGCTGGATCTCCGTTGAAGACGATGGTAGATCAAGAGGTGGTGAGATCTCGTTTGCGACGAATCTAGAGATCAGTTAGGTGGCGCTACCTGGTTTCCACTCGACAATCTCCACACTGTTGACAACCTCGGCAACGATCTCTAAGGCGGCAACGGTTGCAGCAAGGCGATTGCAGTTTCCCCTTGCATATTTAATATCACTACAACAAACAAGGTCTTTTGCGACGATAGTCATAGCAAAAGATAAAAAGTCATTATAAAAAATTTATTTATGACGACATATCATTGCCAATAAGTTGTTACTGAAAACTAGTTGCAAATAATTTTTTTACAACGTCATCGCATTTATATTTACGACGACAAATAATCTTAAAAACATCACCGCAATTATATCGTCGAGCTTGTCATTGGTGTGACGTGGCCAACATTTTTAGCGACGATAATTTCAAATAATATCATCGCAATTAATTGAACTAATGTTGACATGGTTCATTATTTGTGACAACTTTTTAAAAAATGTCACAAATATATTTTGTTTCTTCTTTCTTGTGACAACATTGTCATTGCAAATAGTTTTTTATCAAAATTTTTAAATACAATCTTTAGCATTAATAAATATTTTTATTAAATTTTTAATATTTTTAATAATTGTTATTAATTTTAAATAAAAATGATCAAATTATAATAATAAAAATAAAAATTTAATATTAAAAAGATAATTGATAATACGTTGTTCTAATAATAAAATAAAAACTGAACTAAACATAATATGTCAAAATATTGAACAAAGAAGAAAATGCAATCTAATCCCCTAAATTTGTAGCATTGTCATTGCCATCATTGTTGTCGTCAGCGGTGTCTAGAGGAAGTAGATGACCTAATTGAACAAAAGTTGGAGGTGACATCAGGAGCAGGAGTTGGACGCCAAAGAGCAACTGGCCCACCAACTCCATCAACGTTCAATGGCTCTGGTACATATTCATGTTGTACTTGGTTGATCTTCATAGAAAATCTTCTACATGTGGGTCAACAAGTGTCGAATATGTTCCATCCGACCAGGAGCCAAATGATGAACCAATGCCAAAGTAAATCCTCTGTGGGAGTGTGAGGCCTAGTCCAATCCTGTGTTCTCTTTATCTACCTAAGACATGATCTAAAATTCCCTCCTTGTTAAGCGTAGGTGTGGCTGAGGAGGAAACAAACTGTGTCAGCTAGGTTTATCTCTCCTGCTCCATCATATTCTATACAAATAAAAGTTAGCACATGTTATAAAAACACAAAGTAATTTGAATAAAAGAAGATAGTATTGAAAATTAAAAGTACTTACAAAAGTCTACTATGCTTCAAGGTTAATCTAAGTCTCCCTGTGATGATGCATGTCTGCCTAGTTGTCTATGGCAAACATCGACTGTTGGGTCACCGTGTTGGCCTATCCAATTTTTTGAATGTATTAGAATAATATATTCTTTGATAATTTTTAAGATTGCTTGTAATTGAAAAAAAAAAAAAAAACTTACTAACCTTCTTCTTATTGCAATGTTAGGAGATGGATATCCGACAATGCAAGCTTAACCACTTCTGGTTAGCATGATTGTTTTTATTTGTCGTTTAGCATTAGCAATATTGAAATTAATATATCTAATAAATAGCAAACTTAATAGATATACAATTACCTAAAATTTCTCAGACATAAACCTATTGCAGCAACGACCCTAGTGTTCTTAATTCTTGAGGTTCTGGGGGTTCGCTCTGATTTGTGCCTCATTTGCTAATCCTCTAAGTGCTTTGAAGTGTTCGTGGAGGTCGTTCTTCCAATCTTTGTAGCACTTGGATGCTTCCTTATCAACTACACCTTAGAGAATACCATCCAGGTACTGGTAATCGAGAGTAAACCAATCATGTAACATATTCAAGATCATGATAATTATTTATTATGTTCTATAAGAATGAATTTGAATGAATTCCAGCATGCACTGCTGAATATATCCCTTATGCAGGGCATTTACATCTTTCCAAGTATCGTGGAATGGCTTATATGCATCTCGAGTGTAAATACCAACGGCACTTTCAAACCATGAGCCAAACCTCCCAAGTGCCTTCCAAGTATCGTCGGCCTCATCAAATGTGACTGGAATCTTTTCATACTTTTTTACAGATGCAGCGATCTTAATACCCTTTGCCTTTCCTATACTGAAACATCGGTGAGGTACGGCATTTGGTGTTGTAAACATAGATCAACATTTCATATTAAAATTAATTGACCGAAGAAACTTGACAAATTTGTAATCAGGTTGTAACATACCCAATTGACAGTATGACGGGAAGCATACAAATGCTTCCACCAATCTTTTAGAGAAAAGTAACATAGAACTTTCCACGGAACTTTTTTTCCCCTTTTTAATCTTCCAACGACGTGTTACAAGCAGGACACACCTGTAAATCAACATTTTCCTTCCAAAACAAAGCACAATCATACTTATAGACATGAATTGTTTCGTAGGTTAGGTCTAGTTTACTGTAACGCCTCAAAATTTATTCAATGTTAATGTAATATAAATGATGAATTAGTGTGCCATAATTAACGTTTTAACATTAATTAGATTGTTTGGTTGGATTTTGAATTTTTGGCTGTTTTGTTAAATTGATGTGTTCAAATAATTTCTTATTGTTTTAAAATGATGTTTTGAGTTTTAAAACACAATAATTTGTAAAATGTTAAAAATACTCTGTTTTACAAAACCGTGGGCGGCACATGGTTTTCGCACAGTAAAACCTCCTACCGATTTTCTCTATTTATTTCCTTCTTCTCTCTCTCTCTCCTCACTCTCATGCTGCTTCTCTCTCTCTCTCTTCCTCTTGATCTCTCTCGGCACCCTCTCTCTCTCTCTTCATCTCTCTCAAATTTTTGAATCAAATTTGAATCCAAGCTTCGGGTTAGCAAAGAGGAATCTCGGGGACGTGATTTGGCAACCGAGATCGCGGATTGAAGCTTCAATTCGAGGTTAGATTTGAAATTTCTAAACTTTTTACAAAATTTTCAATTTTGTGCATTTTTGAAATCTAGGTTTGTTTAAGCTTAGAAAACCGTGGATTTGAGTTAAAGGAACTTAGAACAACTAGAATCTAAGCTTAGATTGAAGAAAATGAATTGGATTCAAGATTTTTCATTTTTCCTCAATTTTTCCTATTTTTGGATTTTTGGGATTTTTGTGTTTGAATCTTGTTTAAATGAGTTTTAAAGTGTCAAAATATGTTTTTCTATCATCTATGAATGTTTTCTATGCTTGGGATTTGAGAAAAATAGGTTAGAATCAAGATTTGAATTTTAGGGATCGAGAAACCCGTGGCTGGGATTTCTGGATTTTCCCAGTTCGGTAGGCCGAACTGTGTGTTCGGCAGGCCGGAGTGAGGATCGGCAGGCCGGTGTTCTTCCGACCGGTAGGCCGAACCTGGGGAAGTGTTCAGCCGACCGAACTTTGCTTCCTACAGGCCGAACTGTGCAGTTCGGCCAGCCGAAGCAGGGAGTCCGGCAGGCCGATCGAGGCATGGAAAATTTTGTGATTTTCACCCGTTTTCACTGTTTTGAACCCTGATTTAAATCCCAACCTTATAGGATGATTTTAATGATACAAATGGCACACTAGGACATCATGAAATGGTTTAGTAACATAGAATGTCTCGAACTAGATATTAATTGACTTAGTTTGTATCTAGGATCGTTCGTGGTTCCGCGGAGCTAACGTATAGCGGACCGGGATTATGGTGTGGGGCACCGGCATGAGTATTGAGGTAGGACTTCTATCCCATTTCTTTGGTAGCCTGGTTTTGAAATGATTTGGTTTTGAAAATGATTTCGATTGAAATGTTTTCAACGGTGTTTGAAAATGGATTTATTGGTCATATTTTAATATACTGTGATTTGGAATGAACTTCATAATAAATGTAATTGACAACACTCGGTAATTGGGTTTTGAATGATGATGATAATAAACACATAGGCATGATGCCATATCAGAGATCGGGTCGTGTAGCGATCAACCTTGGGGGCAGGTCTTGAAACCCAGCTGGGCCACTACGGTGGTGATGTCATGGTTTGCCTAGGTAAAAGAAAAATGGTATTTCTGATTGTGCGAGTAGACTGTTCTGGGTCAGGACGGTTCTACTCAAATTTATTTATTTATTTATTTAAGGTTTCTTTTGAGTACTCCTAACAATGAAATGTTTCTTTAAATTAAATTATTTTATAAAACATAGTCCTACTGAGCCTTTCGCTCACGTTTTATTGTTTTAAATTTCCCCCTCTAGGTGGCTTCCCATTTAGGTTTGGAGAGGATTCTTCAGACCGAACTCAGGAGTAATAGGAGGATTGATTTATATTTTGTATTATTTAATTAAGGCATGTAAGAGTTAACTTTATTTGTACTTGGACTGTAATTGTATTTATGATATTGTCAGAACCATGTGTGTGCACAAGTTGTTGGTTGTGGAACCCATACTCGCTGTGCTTTATTAATTTTTATTACTTGCTTAATATTTATAAATTCTTTTTTAAAAAAATGTGGTGGAAATCTTCTTGTTTCTCACTTAATTTGATCTTTAAACCATTGGTTTTAATTAAATTCTCTTTTAATTAACTTAAATAATCCGTCACGTCACCTCCTGTACTCCGGGGCATGACAGAATGGTATCAGAGCTCAAGGTTATGAACCTTGGGAATTGTGCACACATAGGTTTGACAATGAAATACCTCTGACAGTCCAAATTTTGTTTTCAAAAGTGAGAGAATGGCACCTAGACATCGTTCGACTGCTGACGTCGAGTTCGGAAATGATGAGACCATGATGAGGTCTATGTTTGCGGCTTTTCGGCAAATGGCAGCCAGGGTTAGACCGGGGGATTCCGATGTTGGTAGTCGGCATGCGTACTTTAAGGAATTTCGGCGTACGTCTATTCCAACTTTTGATGGCAATGGGGATCCGCAGTTAGCAGAGTATTGGTTGGATTCGATCTTGAAGCATTTGGATACTCTTGGTGTGCCTGAGGAGTATCGTGTGGAGTTCGTGGCTTATAAGCTCGAGGGTGGCACCAACACTTGGTGGAAACAGACTAAGCGTCTGGAGCGCGGTGGCGATATCAGTTGGGACAAGTTCGAGGAGCTATTCTATGATCGATATTTTTCGCAGGGGTATAGAGATCAGAAGGCAGCTGAGTTTTATAGATTGCAGCAGGGTGATCTGTCAGTCCGGGAGTATGAGGCAAAGTTTAATGAGTTGGCTAGGTTTGCTCCATCAGCGATGGCATCGGAGCGCGAGAAATGTATTAAGTTTCAGGAAGGGCTCAAGTCTCCTATTCGGCGGTAGTTGGTTGCTCTACGGCTTAGGAGTTTCGGAGAGCTTGTGTCGTCGGCGATCTCCGTGGAGAATGATTATGTGCAGTATTGTGAGGACCGAGCCAAGGCTTCAGGAGGACTGCAGAGGAGTGGCAGGAAGAGCACCAGTAGTCGTCCAGCTCCGGGGAAAGGCAAGCAAGGCGGTGCGACCAGTGGTAGCAGCAGTTCATTTGGCAGCGGGCGCAGCAATCCTTATAGCTTTCATTGTCGTTTCTGTCAGCAGCCCGGACACATCAAGAGGAATTGCCCAATCAGGAGTGCTCGTCTTGGATCTCAGACCGGGGAGGATGCCAGTCGTTCATCTCAGCCTCAGCCTCAGACCCTACCTCCGCCTCTGCAGTACCCGCAGTTGTAGTATCCGTAGTTCTCTCCTCAGCAATTCTCATATCCGGTACGGGGGCAGCAGCCGCAGCATTTTCAGCGCAGTGTTTCTCAGTATCGAGCACCGAGTACAGGTAGTGTGCAGTCGTCTTCATCTCAGCAGCATCGGCCGAGTAATCCAGCACCTAGCAATGTCAGTAGAGGAAAAGGGAAGGCGCCAGTGCAGGTTTATGCAATGGCATCTAGAGGGTCAAATTCTCATGTTGGTAACGCGGTTGTCGATGGTATGATCTTGGTTTCCAGATCTTTAGCTCGCGTTTTATTTGATACCGGTGCCCCTCATTCTCTCGTTTTGAGTTCTTTTGTACATGCCTTGGGATTAGAGATAGAAGAGTTTAATGAACCCCTAGTCATAACTTCTCCCTTGGGGCGGGTGTGTGTAAATTGTATGTGTAAATCCTGTAAAATAAAGATTGGGGATGAGATTTTGAAAAGTGATATGATTATACTCCCCATGAGCTCCTATGATGTAATTCTAGGGATGGACTGGTTGTCCAGGTATAGTGCAGTTGTGGACTGCCAACTTAGAAAAGTGACCTTAGTGTCTGATAGGGGGACGGTGATCACTTACCAGGGTGGTGGTGATTGGTTAATGAGTGAGCGTCTCATGAAGTCGTGTCTAGGAGGGCGAAGGGATCTAGGTTGTTGTGCTTTTCTTGCCAACCTGGATTACGAGCCCTATGTTTCGAGTGGCAGTGTAGCGATTCCGGTGGTTGATGAGTTCGAGGATGTTTTCCCCGATGAGTTATCAGGGTTACCACCGCATCGGGAGATTGAGTTTGGTATCGAGTTGTTTCCAGGGACATCATCGATTTCTATGGCACCTTATCGGATGGCGCCTGCAGAAATGAAGGAATTGAGGAAGCAACTTCAGGAGCTTGCTGATAAAGGGTATATTCGGAACAACACATCTCCGTGGGGAGCACCGGTTTTGTTTGCTAAGAAGCACGATGGGACTCTCAGGTTATGTGTGGATTATCGACAGCTGAATCGTGTCACGGTGAAGAACAAGTATCCCTTGCCTAGGATTGATAAGTTGTTTGATCAGTTGGGAGGTTCGCGGTACTTCTCAAAGATTGATTTGCCGTCAGGTTATCATCAGCTCAGGATCAAGGAAGAGGATATTCCCAAGATAGCTTTTAGGACTCGGTATGGGTACTTCGAGTTTCTGGTCATGTCTTTTGGGTTGATGAATGCTCCGGCGGCTTTTATGGATTTGATGAACAGGATATTTAGGCCGTATCTGGATCAGTTCATGATCGTGTTCATCGATGATATTCTTGTGTATTCTAAGACTTGGGAGGAGCATGAGCAGCATCTTCGGATCGTGCTTCAGACTCTGCGGGAGCACCAGTTGTATGCTAAGAGGGAAAAGTGTGAGTTCTGGTTGACTGAGGTCAAGTTTCTGGGTCATGTTATCTCGGAGCATGGTATTTCAGTGGATTCGTCCAAGATTTAGGTTATATTGGAGTGGAAACGACCAAGGAATGTAGCGAAGATTCGCAGCTTCTTAGGTCTTGCTGGATATTACAGGAAATTTGTAAAAGATTTTTCGAAGATTGCAGCTCCGTTGACGAGATTGATCAAGAAAAATGTCAGGTTTGAGTGGGATGAAGACTGTGAGCTTGCTTTTCAGGAATTGAAGAACCGGTTGACTTCAGCTCCAGTGTTAGTTATTCCTAGCAGTGACGAGCCGTATGAGGTTTATGCGGATGCTTTAGGGCGCGGACTTGGATGCGTGTTAATGCAGCATGGATGTGTAGTTGCGTACGGATCGAGACAGCTACGACCTCACGAGCGGAATTATCCTACTCACGATTTGGAGCTGGCAGCGGTGATTTACGCGCTGAAGATTTGGAGATGTTACTTGTATGGAGCATCGTTTCAGGTCTTCTCCGATCACAAGAGTTTGAGGTATCTGTTCACTCAGAGGGATCTTAACTTGAGGTAGCGTAGATGGATCGAGTATATGGAGGATTATGATTTTGCGTTGCAGTATCATCCCAAGAAAGCTAATGTGGTCGCAGACGCACTTAGCAGGAAGTCTTCTAGGATTCTCGCTTGTTTGATTTTTGAGGACTGGAGCAGGGATGCGACAGTGAGTGAGTATCAGCTACGGTATCATGAAGACTGTGATCGCGTTTCGGTGTATCATGTGGAAGCGACTCCAGCTCTTGTTCGGATGGTGAAGCAAAGTCAGTGGCAGGATCGGTATTTGTAGGGGATTTGGTCGTGGATTCAGAACAGGGAGCAGTTCGAGGAATGGAGCGTGCATGCAGATGGATCGTTGTACTTCCAGGAGCGTCTTGCAGTTCCAGTTATCGCCGAAGTGATGAAAGCCGTTTTAGATGAAGCCCATAGGTCTCAGTTCGCTACTCATCCGGGGAGCACAAAGATGTATCGTGATTTGAAGAGGCAGTATTGGTGGAGAGGCATGAAGAAAGACATTCGAGAGTACGTGGCCAAGTGTTCGACGTGTCTTCAGGTGAAAGCTGAGCATCAGAAGCCTGCAGGTCAGCTTCAGCCGCTTCCTATTCCAGGGTGGAAATGGGAGCATGTGACGATGGATTTCCTCACAGGTTTGCCGAGGACGAAGCAGCGGCATGATGCAGTTTGGGTTGTGGTCGACAGGTTGACGAAATCGGCGCATTTCATTCCGTTTAGGTCGACATGTTCTAGGAGGGTTCTCGGGGAATTGTATATGCAGAATATCGTAAGGTTACATGGAGTTCCTTTGTCCATCACCTCTAATCGAGACACCAGGTTTAATGCTAAGTACTGGAGGAGTTTTCAGGAGGCTTTAGATACGGATTTGAACTTCAGTACGGCGTTTCATCCTCAGACTGATGGGCAGTCTGAGCGGGTTATTCAGGTTCTCAAGCATATGTTGCGTGCTTGTGCATTGGACTTCAGCGGGAATTGGAAGCAATGTTTGCATCTGGCGGAGTTCGCGTACAATAATAGTTATCAGGCAAGTATTGGTATAGCACCGTTTGAGGCGTTGTATGGGCGACCGTGTCGGTCACCTGTGTGTTGGGCCGAACCAGAAGATAGGGTTATTCTTGGGCTGGATGAGATTCGTGATAGCAACGAGAAAGTCACGATGATTCGAGATCGGTTGAGGGCAGCTCAGAGTCGGCAGAAGAGTTACGCGGATAGGAGACGTAGACCCTTAGAGTTCGAGGTTGGGGATTTCGTTCTCTTGAGGGTATCGCCTCGTAAGGGAACTATGCGGTTTGGAGTGAGTGGGAAGCTCGCGCCGAGGTATATTGGGCCGTTCGAGATCACTCAGCGTGTTGGTGTGGTCGCTTATCGGCTTGATCTTCTGCCCGAACCTTCTCATGTTCATGATGTGTTTCATGTGTCGATGCTTAGGAAGTGTCCACCTGAGCAGGGTAAGATAGTTTCATTCTGCGATGTGCAGGTTCAGGAAGATACGACGTACGAAGAAGTGTCGATTCAGATTATTGACCGGAAGGTGATTAGCTTGCGTCGTCGTGAGATACCGTTGGTAAAGGTCGTGTGGCAGCATCACGGGGTTGATGAGGCCACTTGGGAACTAGAGTCGAGTATGCGGGAATTGTATCTGCATTTGTAAATTTCGAGGGTGAAATTTCTTTTAGGGGTGGAGAGTCGTAACGCCCCAAAATTTATTCAATGTTAATGTAATATAAATGATGAATTAGTGTGCCATAATTAACGTTTTAACATTAATTAGATTATTTGGTTGGATTTTGAATTTTTGGTTGTTTTGTTAAATTGATACGTTCAAATGATTTCTTATTGTTTTAAAATGATGTTTTGAGTTTTAAAACACAATAATTTGTAAAATGTTAAAAATACTCCGTTTTACAAAACTGTGGGCGGCACATGGTTTTCGCACAGTAAAATCGCCTATCGATTTTCTCTATTTATTTCCTTCTTCTCTCTCTCTCTCCTCACTCTCACGCTGCTTCTCTCTCTCTCTTCCTCTTGATCTCTCTCGGCACCCTCTCTCTCTCTCTTCATCTCTCTCAAATTTTTGAATCAAATTCGAATCCAAGCTTCAGGTTAGCAAGGAGGAAGCTCGGGGACGTGATTTGGCAACCGAGATCGCGGATTGAAGCTTCGATTTGAGGTTAGATTTGAAATTTTTAAACTTTTTACAAAATTTTCAATTTTGTACATTTTTGAAATCTAGGTTTGTTTAAGCTTAGAAAACCGTGGATTTGAGTTAAAGGAACTTAGAACAACTAGAATCTAAGCTTAGATTGAAGAAAAATGAATTGGATTCAAGATTTTTCATTTTTCCTCAATTTTTCCTATTTTTGGATTTTTGGGATTTTTGTGTTTGAATCTTGTTTAAATGAGTTTGAAAGTGTCAAAATATGTTTTTCTATCATCTATGAATGTTTTCTATGCCTGGGATTTGAGAAAAACAGGTTAGAATCAAGATTTGAATTTTGGGGATCGAGAAACCCGTGGCTAGGATTTCTGGATTTTCCCAGTTCGACAGGCCGGAGTGAGGATCGGCAGGCCGGTGTTCTTCCGACCGGCAGGCCAAACCTGGGGAAGTGTTCGGCCGACCAAACTTTGCTTCCGGTACAGTTCGGCCGGCCGAAGCAGGGAGTCCGACAGGTCGACCGAGGCATGGAAAATTTTGTGATTTTCACCTGTTTTCACTGTTTTGAACCCTGATTTAAATCCCAACCTTATAGGATGATTTTAATGATACAAATGGCACACTAGGACATCATGAAATGGTTTAGTAACATAGAATGTCTCGAACTAAATATTGATCGACTTAGTTTGTATCCAGGATCGTTCGTGGTTCCGCAGAGCTAATGTATAGCGGACCGGGATTACGGTGTGGGGCATCGGCACGAGTATTGAGGTATGACTTCTATCCCATTTCTTTGGTAGCCTGGTTTTGAAATGATTTGGCTTTGAAAAGGATTTCTATTGAAATGTTTTCAACGGTTTTTGAAAATGGATTTATAGGTCATATTTTAATATACCGTGATTTGGAATGAACTTCATAATAAATGTAATTGACAACACTCGGTAATTGGGTTTTGAATGATGATGATAATAAACACATAGGCATGATGCCATATCAGAGATCGGGTCGTGTAGCGATCGACCTTGGGGGCAGGTCCCGAAACCCAGCTGGGCCACTACGGTAGTGATGTCATGGTTTGCCTAGGTAAAAGAAAAATGGTATTTCTGATTGTGCGAGTAGACTATTCTGGGTCAGGACGGTTCTACTTAAATTTATTTATTTATTTAAGGTTTCTTTTGAGTACTCCTAACAATGAAATGTTTCTTTAAATTAAATTATTTTATAAAACATAGTCCTACTAAGCCTTTCGCTCACGTTTTATTGTTTTAAATTTCCCCCTCTAGGTGGCTTCCCATTTAGGTTTGGAGAGGATTCTTCAAACCGAACTCAGGTGCAATAGGAGGATTGATTTATATTTTGTATTATTTAATTAAGGCATGTAAGAGTTAACTTTATTTGTACTTGGACTGGAATTGTATTTATGATATTGTCAGAACCATGTATGTGCACAAGTTGTGGGTTGTGGAACCCATACTCGCGGTGCTTTATTAATTTTTATTACTTGCTTAATATTTATAAATTCTTTTGTTATAAAATGTGGTGGAAATCTTCTTGTTTCTCACTTAATTTGATCTTTAAACCATTGGTTTTAATTAAATTCTCTTTTAATTAACTTAAATAATCCACCACGTCACCTCCCGTACTCCGAGGCGTGACATTTACTCGGTAACTTCTTCGACTCATAATGAGATTCAAGTAACTTGTTTCTATCCGGGATTGCATCTTTTGATAACTTCAACATAGCATCCATACATTCATTAGGCCACTTATAGACCACTTTTAAGTGCATCAATTTCACTAAGAAATTCAATGATGAATACTTTGTGCAACTTGAATACAATCCCACTTTGTGCTCAAATAAGGGATCTTTGAACTCATCATACTGGGGATCTTCAATATCTATTTCCGTCTCACTCAACATATCATGATTAACATTAATACCAGTAACGTCTTCAATGAATGCAAACACCTCATCTACCAGTTCTCTTACAACTAGGCCAGTATTTGAAACCTTTTCTACTTCACCATGGTGAATTCATTTAGTATACGACGTATCAAAATCGAGTCGATGCATGTACACTTTTATTGTTTCAACTAGCCACACATCATGATTTTTACACTTCACACAAGGACAACAGATAATTCTAATGATTTGCATAATTCTTTCCGACCTCAATAAAAGCAGGCAACCCATCCCAATACTCATCTAACAATCAGTTCCTCAAATATATCTAACTCTTATCAATCAACAGTTCAACTATACACAATAACAGACAGATTCATTAAAATCAACTAGCTAATGTATGTATGCATATAATTCTACACACTACCTTTACTCCAAACTTATAGGGTAAGACCCTATCCTATTGTAATTTACGTATT
This sequence comes from Artocarpus heterophyllus, assembly GCA_025403435.1. NCBI lineage: Eukaryota > Viridiplantae > Streptophyta > Magnoliopsida > Rosales > Moraceae > Artocarpus > Artocarpus heterophyllus. Next base: position 17,029,851 of record CM046348.1, on the reverse strand, counting down.
GTGTTACTCATTCCACAATGCCCTTTTTCTGTAGAAATTTTAGCAGCATCTCTCTTTAGTTCTCCTAAGTGTGCTACTAGGCATACACCCAGAAAACAAAGAAAGATGTATTGAATCCTTTACCGAAGGCACAAGTGAAATTAAATGACAAACACGTAAAATACATTACCAAACTATCCAAACAGTACAATTCAAGCCTCGATATTACCATATACCGATCCTTGAACAGGTTGATGGTAAACTCATGCACGCACGTGCAAAACAAAAACACAAATTTGTATTTGCATACGTTGTTTTTGTAACTATAAAGTCATCGGAAAAAGTTATAATTTAATTAAATTTTATGCAATCTTGTCAAATTATATGATAGTTTTATTTTTCTTATTGTTTTTAAATAAATTAATTTCTTAATTTTTCATGAACAATAATATTACAATTATTCATCCATTTATAATAGCATATACTTTTAAATTCAATTATTTTTTCATATCAATTAATTAAAACAATATATTAATTAATTAATCTTTAACAATAATATTTAATTATTAAACTATGATATTGTTCATCAATTTATAATAATGATTTGTTATATTATTTACTTTATACTTAATTAATTAATTAGTTCATTAATTAATTTTCATTTCCTTATTTTAATTTTTAATTGGTAATGACCACTTTGAATGTGATATTTAAATTATTATTATTAATAAATTCAATATTTATTCTTTCAATTTTTTAATTACTGTAATGCATTAAAATTAACTTTATACTATACTAACTTAATTTTATTTTCAGCTTAAACCACATGGATAAACAACTTACTAACTTAACCATAACTATGCAATTATAAAAACAATCATAATCACAATTCACAATTCACAATCCTAAACAACAATCACAATCACACAATCTAAAATATCTAAATATCAAATATCACAATTTTACAAATATCACAATCCCAAAAATCTAATTCTACAACTATCCACATTACAACAATCCTACATCACATAATTCTAAAAACAATGACAATCATAGTTTATAATTTTACAACAATTCACAATCTAATTAACATATTCACAGTTCCAAAAATCCAATTCATAACACAATTCCAAAAATCTAAGTACCAAAAAAATTAAAAAAGTTATATAATCTAAAACCCATTATGAACAGGCTTTAGAAAACATGGATAGCAGTGAAAAATTCAACGTTGGATGGCCAAAAAACAACCAAAAAGCTCCAAAACTCGACAAGGAAAAAGTTTAGAAAATTTTCAATTTAGGGAGATTTCTATGAATATTGTTTGATAATATGAGTTTTTACAATACAAAACTCATGAGTCTATATGTTTTTAGAAGTTTGGGAAAGATTTTGAGTCAAAATAGGGCGGAGAAACAGAGAGAAAGGGTCAGAGGAGGAGAAAGAAGCCGGAGAAAATGAAGGAAAAGGAGCCTTTGGGTTCGTTTACATGTAGAGCTTTTTACAATAACAAAATGTCATTGCAACTAAGTATAATGTCGTCACAAAAGATAAACAAAATGACAGCATCTTATTTATTTTGGATAAAATGAGTCTCAAACAACTTTTTGCGACAACAAATTATAAATGTCATCACAAATAAAATTTAATAGACCGCCTTTTCCTCCACTAAAATTTTTGCAAAAAATTAAATTTTTACTTTTTGTGACGACTTTATCGTCGTAAAAAATCGCACACTTAATGTGTTTGACAGTCAAACACAGCTGTATCCCATTGGTATTTGCAATGACAATGTTGTCACAAATATAAACTCGGTGATTGTCACGTGTACCTTGTTATTATTTACGACGACAATATCATCACAAATACCTACGTAGTGGTGCGAGAAAACTTCATGCCACATAGGTTTAGGCGCTAAATATTAACTGCGATGAATGTCGACGCAAATACGAAAGGATAGTTTTTTTATTATTTGTGATGACATATCGAGGCAAATATGTATGGATATGCGATGATATGGTGTCGCAAATATTTTTACCGTCAACAATATGATGGTGTGTATAGAGCCCACATTTGCGACGTTATGTCGTTCCAACTATGCAAATATTTGCCACAACTTTTGTCGTCATTAATAACCCCGATTGTAGTAGTGATTTTTGAGATTTGCTCGATCTTGGGATTTTGGTAGGATTCAATTTCCTAAAGATTGGTGTTTTCGAGTTTGCTTTTGTAAACATGATTTCTGAGTTATTTTCGATGCTCTTTAATTATTTTCTTCTGTATTTTTAAGTAGTATAAAGTTGCATTTTGTACTTAACGATACACCAGAATGTTTTCTCTTCACAATCAGATTCTGTGTTTACTCTATCATATTTAACCCCTAACACAACAAGGTATTCTTCTTGGCTTCCTTTTCAATTGTATATGACAATTGTTTGAAATCTGTATGCTACTCTTTTCTTCCATATCTTTTTTTTTTTTTTTTTTTTTTGGTGTATTGTTCTTTTTGCTATTCCTATCGGTGCAGCCTATTAATATATTGGTTGCCTACCTGGGATTCAGCAGCGTGTGCTATTTATACGTTACTGTGTATTTGTTTTGCTCTTTAGTTATGTTAGAGCTTATTTGTACTTGGCTCTCTGTTTAGGTTTCGATAACTTGAGGGGTTTTTGCGCCCTTAAAAGCTTAGCCAACTTACAAAAAAAAAAAAACCTTAGCCAACTTCAACAACATTTAATTCTAGATTGATAAAAAGGAAGCAGCAAATTACTCGAACCAAATGCAGAGTATTTGGAAAAGATCCAAAGAAAGCTCTGCTTTTCATCTGTAGCTCTTATGATCCTCTAGGATTGATGACAAACCAAGTTTGAACGACAGTAAATACAAGAGCTGCCGGAGATCTTACAAATCCAAGCCATCAAGATCTTACACTTTCTCGCATAATGCTTCTCTATTTTACTGTGGATCTCCTCGAAAAGATCTCCGTCACACTTGGGCAAGTAAGTTAAATCTAGTGTATTGAATAATTCAGCTACTTGTGGGTCGCTACCATGAGCATTCTGCAGTATGCGTGCTGTCTTTAGGTCTTTCACATCTTGTTCGGTATCAATGAGCATATCTAGAAAGTTTAAGTAAGAAATGAAAGAATAATACCTCTCTTTATCGTCTAGGGTGCACGTTTCGTAGGCAAACAGGTTCAACAACTTACGCATTGTTGAGTCGTTCACTTTCAATGCAGGAAGCTTCAGGCGACCAAAAATTCCAAGGCAATAAGTATTAAAAGATACGGTTTTTAAGCTACAGGATTTGCTGAGCTTCATTGTTATTCCCGATGATTTAAGATCGATCCACAATGCGTTCATGCTTTGCCAGTTAAAGCTGGAGAGAGGCTGGATAATCTAGAGGCCATTGTATTATTATAACTTCTTGTTTACGAAAACAATCCAAACTTAGGAGACATTTCTTTGATTAATCACAAATAGTGATTGAGACGGGTTTATTTCCGTCATCACTTTCATCTTCATCAACTTCAACATCCATGACACTACCAGCTATTGATACCTTCCGAAGAAAGTCAAGAAGATGAGCCGGCCTTATATTGTGGAGTACTTCAATGTCAACTTGGCGACAATATCGTCGATCAACAATGTGAGGAGTTGAAAGGGGATTTGGTTTTCTAACAAAAACAAATCCTGTTGGATAAAGGCTGATTGAGTGCTGTTGATCTCAAACACTTTTTCTAGCTCACCACGAACACATGAGCTGCGTATAATCTGTAGTACTGGACACCCGTCTAAGAAGAACAACCTGGCTAGGGAATCGTCATTATAACGATCAGGAATCGACCAAGAATGTAGCAGTTCTTGTAGCAGATCTTGGGTCACCCTAAGAATGTCTTTATCGACATGATGAGTTATTTGGTTGTCATGGCTGGTCCTTCCTTCACCTGCGTGATCTGATGCTTTTTTAGCTTTTAATATCTCTGACGTTTTCCTATTCCCTTCATTCACATCCCCACTCGATTTCCCATGTGTCTCCATTTTTTCACGTAAACAAATTAATAGCGGAAAAAATAAATAAATAAATATAAATATATATATATATATATATATATATATTGATTTTGAGAAAAAAGTGCTATATGCACATAAATATATAATGTTCAACTAAATATACCAAATGAGGATATTTGATCGAATTGATAAATTTCCTCCCTCATTTTTCCTTTTAAAAATTGATTCCGCAATATAAACACCTATTTATATTCTATTTTAGTCTTATGAATAATTATAAGAATCGGTCGTACTAAAAAAAAAAAAAAGAAAAACAATATGCATTTTTAAAAACAAAATAAAAAAGGTCTAGAAGGAGAGACTACTATATAGAGGTAAGATGCTTATAATTTTGCAGTGAATTTCCCATGAAAGTTAAAGAAATTAGGGGAAAAATGAATACCTTCGATAGAGTTCAGATCTTGGTCTATTGATCGGACTGGCGTCTAAATGCAAGGATAGACCAATTTATTAACTGGATGAGAATAAGAAAAAAAAAAAGAAAGAAAAAAAATTAATGAAGTGAAAATTGATTAATTTATAGAACATCACCATCTCATTAATTTATAAATATTTAGAGAACCCCAAGAGTAAAAAATAATACTTAGGGTCTGTTTGGTTCGAGTATTTGAATATAGTAGTTAAATGAAAATTTAAATTTTTATAAGAGAAAATACTATAGTAAAATAATTCAAACCGTGATTGAAGTATCTAAACAAACGAGCTTATAAATATTCTTAAACTAGTTTTTTTCTTTTTAATTGAACATATCTCACTGTGTGCTTAATTAATCAAATGTGAGTATTTGTCTTCCCTATTTTCTACAATTTATTTAATATTAATTTTAGAGTCACAAATTAGATCTAATTTCAATTTTTAGATCTGTTTTCTCTCTCCTCTTTCTCTCTCTCTCTGTCTCTCCTCCGTCCCTCTCTCTCTCACCTATTTACCCAACCGACTTTTAGATCGTTGGTCCTTCGTCGTCGCCGAATTTCATTGGTTTTTTGAGATTTGCAGTGTTTTTTGTGTGTGAAGACGACCAAGGAGATCCGTTTTCAAAGAAATCAAAGATTGACAGCAAGATCCAAGGGTGATCGACTATCCGGCAACTCTAATCTTCGGCCAACAGCAGCAAAAGGAGCTCTCTTTCCGACGACAAGAGCAGCAACGATTGTGGATCTGGACCAAGGACGCCGCCTTTTCGTGATTGCCGCTCCAATCATCACAATCTAGGCAGTGGCTATTGGAGCGTTTTTGCGAACCTCTAGTGTTTGCCGAAGTAGTGAACTTCGTGGTGGTCGCTGGAGTCGCGAACTCGTGGTGGTGACGTGGGATTGAAAGGACGTCCCGAGGATGTGGGTCACCTGTTATGGCAGAGGAGTCTCTTTGTTGGGAAGGGAAGCCCAAGGCGAGATGGAACTTCTAGTCTTTGATCAAATTAGTTGAGATCAAGTTTTCTGATTTGTTTTTATTCAAATTAGATTTTTTTTTTCTCTTATCTGATTTTTAATCAAATTATATTTTGTTTTTTTCTTTCTTTTTTAAGACCTGATAATTAGAAAATATGGTATTTTTTGGTTGTCGGCAATATCATTGGTAATTTTTTTATTTACATAGTAATACAATATTATCAAAAGTAATATTGTATTTCCTAATCTTTAGAGATATGATAAAATCTCAGGCAAATTTTTTTATATTTACACACTAATACAATATTACAGAGTAATATTATATTTTCAGCCACCAACGGTCCAACAAAGCCATCATTGAAATTTTGTATTTATATAATAATACAGTATTATAAGGTTAACATTGTATTTTCGACCCTTGATGGTCTAACGAAGTCGCCGTTGAAATTTTATATTTATACGGTAATGCTATATTTCTTAACCGTTGGTGATCCGATGATGTTGGTGGTAAAATTTTGTATTTACTCGATAATACAATATGACAAATTCAAGCATCATGCTTTAGAATGTAGAGATCCTAATAATAGAATGAAGAGAAGGCCAATCATGCAGAAGAAAAAAGAGAAGAAAATGGCACCATTCTACTAGCATAAAGCAAAAAAAATAGAGCTCAAGAAAACACATGATACCTCAACACTAGTGCAAATCATATGCAGAAAAAGGAGCTTGTTCATAGAGCTTGATGAATCAATAAGTGGTAATGTATCTTTTGGTAATAATTCAGAACTCCCAATAAAATGGAAAAAGTAACATCCTCATTCGTTTGAAAGATGGAAAACACCAGTTTAATCCAATGTCTATTATGTTCCCAACATGAAGAATAACATTTTGAGTTTGGGACAACTCTTAGAGAAAAGTTATGATATTCACATGAAAGACTATAATCTTTCTATAAGAGATAGAAATAATAATGCAAAAGTGCAAATGTCTAAAATAGAATGTTCTTGATTAACATTTAGAGTACTACAACAAAGTGTCTCAAAGCTTGCTACAAAGATGCATCTTGGCTTTGACATCTTTGATTTGGGCATCTTAACTTTGAAGGACTAGATTTTTTCAAAGAAATGGATGGTGAGAGGATTACCTTGTATTAATCACCCTAATCAACTGTGTGAAGGATGTTTACTCAAAAAGCAATTCAGAAAAGCTTTCCAAAAGAGCCGAATTCGAGAGCTCAAAAGCCGCTCGAGCTAGTGCATACAGATTTGTGCGGACCAATCAAGCCATCCTTCCATGGTGATAATAATTACTTCCTTATCTTCATTGATGATGTTTTAAGAAAGACTTGGATTTATTTCTTAAAGCAAAAATGAAAAGACTATTAATACATTCAAGAAATTCAAAGCTATTGTAGAGAACGAAAGTGGTTGGGAAATTAAAGCCATGAGATCCAATCGTGGATGAGAATTTACTTTGAAAGAGTTTCAAGAGTTTTGTGAAGAAAACTAAATTTGAAGGCCTCTAACATTCCTAAGATCCCCCCAACAAAATAGAGTAGTTAAAAGGAAAAACAGAACCATCCTTGATATAGGTATAAGCATGCTAAAGAGTAAAAAAATGCCAAAGGAATTTTTGGCAGAAGCCATAGAAACTGTACTCTACCAATCAAACAAAGCATCAACAAGAAGTGTATGAAATAAGACACTGTAAGAAGTTTAGAGTGGAAGAGAACCAGGCATCTCTCATTTGAGAGTCTTTGAAAGCATCGCCCATGAGCAAGTACTAGAGGAAAAGAAAAACAACCTAAATGACAAGAGTAAGAATCTCATCTTCATCGGGTATGACACCAGTTCTAAAGGCTACAAGCTATGCAACCCAAAAAATGAGAAGGTTGTTATCAATCACTATGTAGAGTTCAATGAAGAAAGATCTAGGATTGAAATGTCTAAGAAAAAAACTATTGACTTCTTCCCATACTTTGATGAAGAAGACGAGGAGCAACCAAGGACAACAGAACAACCAACAGTAGAATCCATGATACCACCCACTTCATCAAAGACAACTGATAAGAAAAGTTCACCAATATCTTTCTTAAATGAAAGAAATAAAGAATGCACAAAGAGTCTCTAAGAGCTCTATGAGGTGACTAAAAGGCTAGATAATCTCACTCTCTTTTGCCTTTTTGTTGATCGTGAACTAGTGAACTATCAAGAAGCTTTACAAAAGGAAAAATGGAGAGCTGCAATGGATGAACAAATATAGGCTATTGAAAAGATTGACACTTGGGAACTTGCTACTCTTCATGAGGGTTTTAAGGCCATTAGCTTCAAATGGGTGTACAAAGTGAAGAACAATGCCTAATGGAGAGATAGAACGATATAAGGCAAGATTAGTCGCCAAGACTAGAATCAAAGAGCTGGAATCAACTATAATGACGTATTTGCTCTAGTTGCTTGTTTACAAACTATAAGATTGATAATTCCACCAACGGCTTAAAACAAATGGAAGATTTATTAAATGGATGTAAAGTCCACCTTTCTGAATGGAGTTCTTGACAAAGAAGTCTGTATTCAACAATCATAAGGCTAAGAAGTAAAAGGGCAAGAAGGCAAGGTTCAAAATTTAATATCTGACAAATTCTCAGAACATTACATGTAATTTGATAAATTATAATTAACGAATATACGTGTCACAAAGATTATAGTTTAAATCTAATTTTTATGACAAATTTCATAACAGTAAAAATGAGATTTTTTAAGATTAAAACTCATAACATAGTCTTAGCAAAGTATGAATGATTTGAAGTTAAGAGTAAGTCAATAAGCAAGGAAGATTTGCTAGAAAGTTTAATTGTTACATAATGCGTTGCAATAGCTTTTGGAATGAAAATGCTTTGCAAGAAAAATACTATATATAAATATATGAATTGCATACTATAGAAATTAAGTAGTACAAGAATTATGCAGTGTTAGAATAATGCAACATAAGGATTATATTAATAAACTTAGGCAGTCTAGAATTTACACCTTACAGAATTAAGCAATATAATTATAGTGTGAAGATGATATGGATAAGTATGGAAGCTTGTGAAATTCTTGGAAAATATATTGAGAGTATCAGAAATATATCAACAATATAGGAAGAACATAGTATAATGTAAATTTGGACTGTTAAAGGAAAGTGGGTCCACTTGGTGACACCATGATGAGATCATAAAAGTGTACATTTTTTAAAAATAAAACCATTTCTTTATACTTTTATTTCTCATTAAATCCACTAATTAATAACATTTTTATGTTAATAAGTGTTTTTCTGTCTTAGTCTACAAATATGTTTAAAAATATGTTTTTAGTGTGTTTTTATGTTTAATAATATTTTAGTGTGTTAAATATATGTTTAGTTTGTAAATAATGAAAATCATAAAAATAATGTTGTGTGATTTTATTTTGAGCCTTAATATACTTTGTAGTATGTTTTAAGTTTATCAATATGTTCTATTATATTTCTAGTAATTTTTAAAACTAATCCGGAGCATTGGATAGCCTATTTGTTAAGATTTGTTAATTTAAGAAGTTTTTATCTATTTTTAGCAATTTTTGTGTGTTTGATTGTAAAATAAATATTTTTAATTATTGTAAAAAATATGTTTGTCAAATAATTAATTTTGGTTTATCTATGTATTTTAGATTTAAAATATGAAGAAAAAGCAGAGCAAAACGGCATGAAAATGGATAAAAATGAACCTCAAATACTCAAGAAATTAAAAAAAAGAATTTAAAAACAAAAAGTAGGTCATGTGGCATCACAGAAACGGTCGAATCGCGTAGTTGAGTAGATCACAGCCGTACGCGTGTTCTCCACGATCTCAAAATATGCGTCAGATCTGGTGTGGTCGTCCCACGTGCGGAAGTCTTTTGAACCGTCCGATTAGCATGCTTGACCATCCAACGGTCAATAGCGTGGCGTTTATTTTACGTCTGTTGTCTCGATCCGAGCCATTCCTTTAGTCCGCGTTAACAATCCTATGGTCTCCACATGTCTACTTCGTGTGGTGCACTCCACTTGATCGAATAGTAAAATAGGCACGATAATGAGGGCTGAATCACGCGTAAAGTGAGAGGAAATATTTTAAATCAACTAATTGTCACACCCCGCCGAGCAACAAAGAGGCTACTTACTTGTCTTGGGCATTTTTAGGGCAAAACATAGCCTAAGGAAGACTCTAGAAAATTCCAGGGTAATCTACATCATTCCACAGCATTCCAGGAGGTTCTACACCAGTCCAGGAGCATCTTGAAGAACCCGAAGAACCTAGAAGACTCAAGACTACTCTGGAACTCTCTAGAACTATAAGAGCACTTAGGCACATTGTAGAATAGTGTAACTTCATGCTTATAAATATCTTCCATACTTCACTAGAATGTTCTAGATGGGAAATAGTAGCCGTTGGATCAATGCAATCTAGACCGTCCATTAGTTAGGAGGATGCCCATAAATAGGACCAACCCATTCATTTGTAAACCATCCCAGGAAATCCAAGAATAAAAGCCTTGTAAAGTTTTCTTAGCTTAATACAACTTTCCTTTCAAAGTTCTCTTTGTTCTCTTTATGTTCTAGGCAAGAGCGTGAGTGAGTTAGGCTAACTTAGCATCGAGACTGTGCTAAGCCCACACGAGTAGCTTGGAGAAAGTAAGCTCATGATAGTTGGTATCAGAGCCAAGCTCAGGCTGAGACAATGGCTAAGAACAATGCTCCTTAAAGGGCCATGGGATCCAACCTTTCCGACGTGGAGGTGACGCAGGAGCGAGGCTACGAAGAGATAGTCGACCCCAACGTCATGACTAAGCGGGGTCGGTCTAAGGATGTGATCTCTGGTTTTGACTCATGCCTATCTCGGGTAGAGGAGGCCGTGGGTGGCATGGAGGCCCAAGTGGATGATCTAAGCCAACGAGTGGATGGCCTAGAGGCGGAGGATGCCGCTATCCACATTGCGATTCGGGGCATGTTGCTCGAACTAGAGGAGTCCTTGCGGGCTGAAATTGGGAAGGTCCGTGATGAGTTCGTGGGAGAGCTCACCAAAGTGCGTCGAGCCCACAAGATGGAGATGAATAGCACACTTGCACTCATTGAGGATATGCACGGGGACTTAGCCCTTTAAAAGCGTGCTTTGGCGATAGGGCCCAACAGTAGCATCATTGAGGCTAGGCGTATTGAGGTGCCAAAGCCTAAGAGTTTCGGGGGATCACACAATGCACGAGAGGTAGACAACTTCTTGTGGGGCCTAGACCAATACTTTGGAGCCATGGGCATCATAGAAGAGGACGCCAAGATCCAGTCCGTGGCTCTTTATCTCACTGACACAGCCATGCTTTGGTGGAAGAGAAGGCGAGGAGACGTCAAAAAAGGTACGTGCACCATGACTACCTTTGATGACTTTAAAAGGGAGCTTACAAGGCAATTTTATCCTAAGAATGCCGAGGATGAGGCTAGAGCTCGTTTGTGAAGGCTTAAATAATCAAGGTCTATTAGTGATTACATTAAAGAATTTACTAATTTAGTGCTTGAGATCCCTAATTTGTCCGACAAAGATGCACTGTTTAATTTCATGGATGGACTACAACAATGGGCCAAGACTGAGCTGAGGCGACGTAGGGTGCAAGACCTTGCCACTACCATAGCTGTGGCCGAAAGCTTGATTGACTATGCAAGCCAAAAGGAGTCCACCAATAAGTCGAAGGACAAGAAGAGTGGTCAAGCCAAAGGTGAGGGAGACAAGGGCCAACGCAAAGATGAGCACCGCCAAGATAACACCTCAAGGGGCAAGGATAGGGGCAAGCAAAAGGATAGCAAGAGTTCAAGTAAGTCCAACAACAATAAATGCTTCCTTTGTGATGGTCCCCATTGGGCTAGGGACTGCCCATGGAAAAAAGCCTTAAATTCGCTCCTAGCAAGTCATCAAGATGGGGCAGAAGCCAATGGCAGCGACTCTGGTGCACACATGGGGTCTATACAGTTGCTTAATGTGATCTAATCTGCTCCTAAAACCCAAGCCAAGGGGCTACTCTTTGTGGACGGGACCATAGAAGGGAAGCTAACTGTGGCCATGCTTGACTCAAGTGCGACCCTCAACTTTATCTCAATCGAGGAAGCCCAAAGGCTAGGACTTAGAGTGACTAGTGGAGGGGGCTCCATCAAGTCAGCCAATTCAGCTGCTCGACCCATTCACGGCATAGCCCGAGGAGTTAAGACCAGCATGGGAGCCTGGTCTGGGCATATGGACTTCTCAATCATTCCAATGGATGACTTTAGGGTTGTCCTAGGATTAGAATTCTTGGAACAAGTCAAGGCATTCCCTGTACCATTTGCCAACAGCATGTGCTTCATGGATGGCAACAAGGCTTGTGTGGTGCCAACAACAAGGACCAACAAGCAAGACATAAAGGTGCTATTGGCAATGCAATTTAAGAAAGGCGTCTGGAGGGATAAGGAAAGCTACTTGGCTATCCTCAAGTAGTATGACGATGAAGAGCAAGGGCCACAAGAAGTCGAGCCAAAGGAGGCAGCAACTATCCTCGAGGAGTTCAAGGATGTTGCACCAGCAGAGTTACCAAAGAGGCTACCACCAAAGAGGGAGGTCGACCATCAAATCGAGCTGGAACCAGGGACCAAGCCACCAGCCATGGGTGCATACCGCATGGCACCACCAGAATTAGCAGAACTAAGAAGGCAACTTAAGGAGTTACTAGACGTAGGGTTCATTAGGCCTTCCAAAGCACCATTCGGTGCACAAGTTCTATTCTAGAAGAAGAAAGATGGTTCCTTATGCATGTGCATCGACTACAGGGCTCTCAACAAGATCATGGTAAAGAACAAATATCCCATTCCTCTGATTGCCAACTTGTTTGATCAGCTAGGTCATGACCGCTATTTCTTAAAGTTAGACCTTCGCTCGGGGTATTACCAAGTTCGCATAGCCGAAGGAGATGAACCTGTTGGAAAAAATAGTACGCAACAGAATTTTAAAAATTTTACATCAGATTAATTTCCAAAACACAAGTTTGACATGCTATATGCATAAATTAACCAGATCTTACTAACCTTTGTGTGTCGAAGAATCCTCGCAAAATGTGAAGAGAAGTAATGTTCCATAAGAGCCTCAACCAACTAGTCTTCTTTGCTATTCTCTATCCACAACTAGAGTAAGTGTGGGCTCACACGTACAGCTCTTCCACTAGGTGACTCTCCTTCCAACCAATCGAGAGAACCCAAAGCAAGTGTTCATGATTTGTGAATAGAAGCTCTCAAGGAGTTTATAGTTTCTCACTAGTAGAGTATCACTCTTAATCTCTCAATTGATCAGAGTAACTCTTAAGACTTACTCCCTTTTTATAGAGATTGGTCCTAGGGTCAGTCCTTATCAGATTAGGTCTCAAAAACTCGAAATAGAATCAAGTTCGGATCAATATCTGATAAGATCTGTGTGGAAATACGTGATCTTATCTTTCGCTGATCGGCAGGCTGAACCACCTGATCGGTAGGCCGAACAGGCCCCATCGACAGGCCAAACACGTCCATCAGTAGGCCAAACTATCGAAAAAAAAGTCTCACGAATCTTTTATTTTTCACCTAAGATTCTATAGGATAAAGTCTCTGTTTTAATTCAAATAACCAATAGAAAAGTTATCTAATCAAAACAACTTTATCTAAATAATTTCTAAGAAAATAAATCAATTCCCAATAATTCTACAAGTTTATCTTGATCTAATTTATCTAAAATTAAATCAACCGATAAATAGACAAGAATTATCCGATCCTTATAATTCAACAAGTTTATCTTGAATTAATTTTTATCACAAAATTAATTCAACCGATAAACAGACATGAATTATTTAATTCTTCCAAATTTCAACCAATCTAATAAATCCAACATAAGTTACCAATTATTGGAAAAGCACGCCGTATCGTTATAGATGTTGTGAGCTAGCAAAGGGGACCAAATGGACCTATATAGTTCAAGCTCCTGACAATTATGAAACCCAATATCCCAAATATACATTTCATAATTATCAACTCCAACGCTACTCCACTAAAAGCTTAAAGCTGCACTCTCGAACTACATAAAATTACGAAGCTCGTATAGCTAAGTCTCCATGACATATTATAGTGTATCGTATCCCCATATGATAATCCATAATTGGCTTAAGGACAAGTTCTGTCTTACATTTCCAATTATTTTTTATCTTACGTTCCATTATCTCACCATCAGAAAACTTACTATTTAATGACAGTATACCATTCGGTTACACCTATGTATCCAAATGGTTGAGCGCTCTAGTTTTTCAATTACAGGATAACGCATATAAGAGGATATCATTACTCCTAAAGTGGAGCTATGGATTCCATATCTATGAATAACAGGTCTATGCTATCAAGAGTCATGCCTCCAACGTACCAGCATGCATGCCACTATTAAGATGTGGGTGTCACCCTTTGGTACATCAAAAGACACAAGCCAAGACAATGGGCCTACTATTCATCTTATGATTAAGATATAACACAAATGATTGTCTAAAGTGAATCAATTTTGCAAGATAGAATTATTAATCCAAATCAATTCACTTTATGTCCCGATCCAACACATTGTCACCTATGACAACGTGCCAATGTTTCTATTCATGGAGTCCACCTCCGATGGTCAAGACAAACCATCTCCCAAAAGGGATATAGACAACATAACAATCTTTGCGTGAATAAAGCACCGAACTTTATTCCCTCGATTATGGATTTTATGATTTAGACCATCACCTTAAGAATCATGTCTTTCGCATAATCCGTCCATCATATGCTGAATTCTTGAGGTTTAGACCGACAGTCTCAGACTTTTGTTTGCTTAACATGCATTCAACAAATATGAAAGTAAAGAGGACAAGATTTAGTATATAAATAATAAATAAATTCTTTATTGATAAAAATATCTCCAAAAACTTATTGTATTTTACTCCTTAGGGCATATATTTCTAAAAATCTCCCACTTGCACTAAGTGAGTAAATACGACAAATCTCGCATCCCCATAGCTTCCACATGCTTCTCAAAGACTCTCCCAGTAAGTTTCTTCGTAAATGGATCAGCTAAATTGCCCTCTGATGTGATCTTGCACACCGTGACATACCCGCCCTCAATGAAGTCCTTTATCACATGATACTCTGATCAATATGCTTACTCTTCTTGTAAAATCTTGGTTCCTTAGCATTGGCTACTGCTGCACTGTTATCACAATACAGTGATACCTCATTATCCATGCCAGGAACTACCTCAAGATCCCCAAGGAACTTGCGGAGCTACACTGCTTCTTTCGAAGCATCACTAGTTGCCACATACTCGACTTCCATCATTGAATCTGAAAGTGCAATCTTGCTTAGCACTTCTCCAACTGATGGCACTGCCGCCCAGAGTAAACACAAAACCTGAAGTTCATTTCCTAGAATCCAGAAAGGATTGAAAATCTAAGTCAGTGTATCCTAGAGGAGTCAAGTCCTCACTCGAATACACAAGCATATACCCTCGAGTCCTTCTCAAGTACTTGAAAATATGCTTTACTGCAACCTAATGGTTCGGTCCTGGATCCGCCTGAAATCGACTTACAATCCCGACCGCATAACTAATATCCAGTCGTGTGCAAAGCATGTTATACATGAGACTACCCACTGCCGAAGCATAAGGCACCTTCTTCATGTATTCTCTTTCTTCATAAGACTTTGAAAAGTCTTTCTTAGAAAGAGTAATTCCAAACCTAGATGGTTGTCCACCTTTCTTGGAATCCTACATTGCAAACCTCTTGAGAATTTTATCTATTTAGCTGGTCTAGGAGAAAGCTATCATTTTGTTCTTCCTATCCCGAAAGATCTAGATACCGAGAACAAAATTAGCCTCATCTAAATCCTTCATGTCAAACTACTTGGTCAACCATAATTTGACCGATGACAATGCCCCAACGTCATTGCCAATTAGCAGTATGTCATCTACATAGAGCAGTAGAAAAACCACCTTCCCATCGTTAATGTGTTTGTAAACACATGGTTCATCCACATTTTGTGAGAACCCATAAGTCGTGATCACCTGATCAAATCTTATGTTCCAAGAACGAGAAGCCTGCTTAAGTCCATAAATTGACTTTAGCAGCCTACAAACCTTACCCTCTTGACCCATGACCTTGAACTCGTCTGGTTGTTCCATATAAATGGACTCATCAAGATAGCCATTTAGAAAAGCTGTCTTGACATCCATTTGTCAAATCTCGTAGTCGAGAGCGGTAACTATGGACAAGAGAATTCGGATGGACTTAAGCATGGCTACAGGCAAAAAGGTTTTCTCATAATCAATTCCTTCCTTTTGCGTATAATCCTTAGCTACCAATCTAGCCTTAAAGGTCGACCTTTCCATCCACTCCTCTTTTCCTCTTGTAGATCCACTTGCACCCTATGGGTTTTACCCCTTCGGGAAGATCCACAAGCTCCCAGACCTGATTAGTCTCCATAGACTTCATCTCAATGTTCATAGCCTTTGTCTAGAGTTCTAGATCAACATCCTCTATAGCTTCTGTGTAAGTATAAGGATCCCTGTCATGTTCATCTGGTTCAGCCAAAAAGACCTCCCCATTGAACATATACCTCTCAGGTTGACACCCGATCCTCCCACTATGCCAAAGCCCTTGAGGTTGTTGTTCAGGTTTGTTTGGTTTTTCTACACTAATCGGAATAGTTTCATTTGGAACCTCCGGAGTGATCGGATCACTCCTTAACTCCTCAAGTACCACTTTGCTTCGAGGTTTAAAGTCGCCCATGTAACTCTCCTCAAGGAAAGTTGCATTAGCTGAAACCATGACTTTATTTTCCTTTGGGTTATAAAAATAACCCCCTTTAGTCCCTTTTGGATATCCTACAAACACGCAAAATTTCAAACGTGCTTCCAACTTATTCGGATCCTTAAACAGGACATGAGCTGAACATCCACATATGCGAATATGGTTTAAGGATGTCTTCTTACCTGTCTACAACGCATGAGGAGTTTTAGGGACCGATTTTGAAGGCACATTGTTCGAAAGATAACATGCGGTTTGTAGTGCATGTCCCCAAAAGGATAGAGGCAATGATGAATAACTCATCATGGACCTAATTATGTCCAACAAAGTCCTATTTCTTCTCTCCGCTATGCCATTCTGCTGCGAAGTGCCCGGTGCTATCAAATGGGATAAAATCCCATTCTTTAATAAGTGTTCCAAGAACTCATCAAAAAGGTATTCCCCACCTCGATCGAATCAAAGTATCTTTATGGGTCTACCCAATTGCTTTTCCACTTCAGCTTGAAACTCCCTAAACTTGTCAAAAGTTTCGCTTTTGTGGTGCATCAAGTACACATGCTCATATCTTGAGTAATTGTCAATAAAAGTGACGAAGTACTCATACCCTCCTCGTGCCCAGATGTTCATCAGTCCGCAAACATCACTATGCAAGCTACTTCCAGACCCAAAGGAAACTCAATCCAAAGCAAGCTAGATGGCAAGACTTCCTAGCCGAATTCAATTATGTCATGGAGTACAAGCCAGGAAAGGTGAATATGGTAGCTGATACATTGAGTCGAAAGGCGGAACTATCGAGCATTTCTCAAGTCACTAGCCCATTATTAAGCAAAATCAAAGAGGGGCTAAAGGCAGACCCTCAAGCTCAAAGCATCATCGCCTTGGTGAATGAGGGCAAAACACGAAGGTTTTGGCTACCTGATGACATCCTCTACAGCAAAGGCAACCGAATGTACGTGCCAAAGTGGGCCAATTTAAGAAGAGACCTAATAAGGGAGTGTCATGACTCCTTATGGGTAGGCCACCCAGGTATGAGGCGCACACTTGTTCTCTTAAAGTCTGTCTACTATTGGCCTGACATGTGAGATGGGGTCGAGGAATCTGTAAGGACCTGCCTTGTTTGCCAACAAGATAAGGTAGTCCAGCAACAACCAGGGGGTATGCTTAACTCACTACCTATTCTAGAAAGACCCTGGGAAAGCGTCTCTATGGACTTCATTACCTGCCTGCCGAAGTCCGATGGATATAGACGCATCATGGTCGTGGTGGATAGGTTTAGCAAGTATGCAACTTTCATTGCAGTGCCAACTGACTACACCACAGAAGAGGCAGCTAGACTATTTATGCACAATGCAGTCAAGCTATGGGGTGCTCCAACGAGTATCGTCAGTGACCGAGACCCTCATTTTACTAAAAGGTTTTGGACGGAGCTGTTCAAGATGCTAGGGTCAGACTTGAACTTTT
Source organism: Artocarpus heterophyllus (assembly GCA_025403435.1). NCBI lineage: Eukaryota > Viridiplantae > Streptophyta > Magnoliopsida > Rosales > Moraceae > Artocarpus > Artocarpus heterophyllus. The sequence goes on along the minus strand of CM046348.1, from coordinate 17,012,094 downwards.
CAACAAGCTTCCATCCCTAAAGTGACAGCCAGACAGAATGCATCAAAGCTCTATTAGAGCTCTACTTACGGCACTATGTGAGTGCCAACCAATAGGACTGGGCCAAACTTTTAGATGTTGCACAATTTTCACACAACCTGCAACAAAGTGAGGCCACCAACAAGAGTCCTTTTGAGATCATCACTAGACAACAGCCAACAACCCCTCTTTCCCTTGCCACTCGCTATGAAGGGAAGAGCCTTGCTGCATTCAAGTTTGCCAATTCGTGGCACGAGCAGGCAGAATTGGCCTGGGCAACATTGCACAAAGCGGCAAAGCACATGAAGAAATGGGCAGACAAGAAAAGGACGCACGTAGAGTTTAAAGAAGGAGACCTTGTCCTAGTAAAACTACTACCACAACAATTCAAGACATTCAGAAAGGTCCATAAGGGTCTAATATACAAGTATAAGGGACCTTTTGAGGTAATCAAGCACATAGCTAAGGTCTCATATAAACTACACCTCCCACCCAAGTTAAAGATCCATCTAGTCTTCCACATAAGCATGCTCAAACATTACCATGAAGACTTGGAAGATCCATCAAGAGGAGTCTCCCATCGAGCACCTACAACCGTGGTCACTTCCTTTGACAAGGAAATCGATGAAATATTAGCAGATCGAGTCATCCAAAGACGGGGTGTGCCAAATTATCAGGAGTATTTTATCAAGTGGAAGGGACTGCCTGACACCGAGGCTAGTTGGGAAACTAAGGAGGCACTTTGGCAATTCAAAGACAAAATCCAACAATACCACGAGGATGCAACGAGGGCGTCACAAGCATAGGTGGGGGAGGATGTCATGCCCCACCGAGCAACAAAGAGGCTACTCACTTGTCTTGGGCGTTTTTAGGGGAAAGCATAGCCCAAGGAAGATTCTAGAAAAGTCCAAAGTAATCTACATCATTCCATAGCATTCCAGAAGGCTCTACACCAGTCCAGGAGCATCTTGAAGAACACAGAAGGACCTGGAAGACTCAAGACTACTCTAGAACTATAAGAGCACTTAGGCACATTGTAGAATAGTGTAGATGTCTCTAGAATACTCCATGCTTGTAAATATCTTCCATACTTTACTAGAATGTTCTAGATAGAAAATAGTAGCCGTTGAATTAATGCAATCTAGACCGTCCATTAGTTAGGAGGATGCCTATAAATAGGACCAACCCATTCATTTGTAAACTATCCAAGGAAATCAAAGAATCAAAGCCTTGTAAAGTTCTCTTAGCTTAATACAACTTTCCTTTCAAAGTTCTCCTTGTTCTCTCTTGTGTTCCCTTGTGTATTAGGCAAGAGCATGAGTGAGTTAGGCTGACTTAGCCTCGAGACTATGCTAAGGCCGCACGAGTAGCTTGGAGAAAGTAAGCTCGTGACATAATGTTGATTTGTTACGAGAAAAATAGAAAAATAAAAAAATAAAAAAATCATTCAATTTCTATACTGATTGGAATAGTGGGCAACTGATTAAAATAAAAAAAATAAAAAAAAACATAAACATAACATAAAGAAATAAAATACCAATAAAATAATAATAATAAAATTTGTTAATGGTTAAAAAAAAAATCTCCCCTTTTCTTTTTTTCATTTTCCACGGGCCTTTGGCCCTTCATTCCCCTTTTCTTTTTTATTTTCCTTCTAGCTGAGTTAGACTCAACAGTATCCCTCTAGGGTGGCGACATTATTGGAGTACTCCCCTAAACTTAATAAAAATAATAAAATAATATCCAAGTTAGTGTACAAAGTTTAGTGAAGCAAAGAGATGACCTTGTATGCATAGTACTCTAGTGTGGATTTTAACTCTATAGCTGCTTTGTAAAGTTTATATTTTTAAATTTTTAATAATTATTATTAGTGTTGTTATGCTACAATTTTTACATAAATTCAATAATGTTTTCTTTATGTAATTTAAATGTGTTGCATAATTAATATCAATAATAATGAAATAATGCTTAATTTTATGGAATGTCATTTATTGCAGTATGGCTTGTTATATTGTTGATTCTAGATATCTCATAAAATGAAGTGTTGCTAGAATTAATGTAAAAATTTATTCCATTTAAATATAATAATTTTGATTCTTATTATCTTTTCAATCTTAAAATTATGGCAATTATAATCGTAGTGATAATGGCTATAATTTTTATAATTAGTGCACCAAATCATTAGTGAGAGATGATTATTTTGCATTTTTTATGTCACGTACACCAATTAGGGTAGTGACGTGGTATATTAATTAAGTTAATAAAACCATATTTTAATAGAAATTACCCATTAAATAATTTGAGTTATGTAAAAACATGACAATTTAAAACCTTTGGATTACTATTCCCAAATTAAAGCAGGTAAAAAAAATAAAATAATGAGGACAAATAAATACGAGTTGGACCCCACCTGACCCACATTTGTGCACACACATAGTTTCGACAATAATAAATTACAACCACAATCTAATACTAAAAGTAAAATTTAAATATTACATGCCTTGAATTAAGATGAGTAAATAACCTTAAAGTAGGAATCCTATAGTCTAAGCGTCTGCTTGATGGAGTACTAATCAGTCCTAAGCTACAATCCACCTAAGGGAAAAGGTTTTAAAACAATAAAAATGTGAGCATAAGGCTCAGTAAAACTAAGCTTTGGAAAATATTTAATTCAGATATAAACATCTAGCCTTTGTATCTGAATAATAAAATACATGAAGTAAATAAAATTTATTAAATTCATTCTTACCATTTGATTCATTATTTATCTGGAAATGATTTTATTATCTTTTCTTGGACAAACCAATAGTATCACCACCGTAGGAACCCAGCTGGGTTTGGGACCTGCCCTCAAGATCGTACTCTACATGACCCGATCTCTAAGTATGGCATCATGTCCTAATGTACATGTATCATTATCCAAGTCTCATATTACCAAGTTTTCTCATTACATTCGTTATGATCATTCATTATTCAACAAATAATGAAAATAACTAATTAAATTCATCTCAATCATTTCTTGAAAACCCTTTATGAAAGGAAACACTTTGTGACCAAAACCATTTAAAAACATGGCTACCAAGGAAAAAGGTTTGGAGCCCTACCTCGATATCCCGTACAGAAGCCCAACACCATAGTGTCGACCCATTATACGTTAGCTCTATAAAACCACAAACAACCTTAAAGGTAAACTAAGTTCATCAACATCTACCTTAGAGTATTCTACATTACTATGCTAACTCATGGTGTCTTAGTATGTCTTTAATGATCACAAAATCATGTTGTGAAATCAAGGTCTCCATATATGTTTTAAACAGTGAAAACGGGAGAAAAGCGACCATTTTTCTAAGGTCCAGTCGACCTATTGAACTTCCATAGTTTGGCCTACTGCCCGTACAGAACCAGCTTGTCAAACTGTTCCAGGTTCGGCCTACTGACAAGTTGAGTCCGGCCTGCCGGACTTATAAATCCAACCTGCCAATACTTAAGATTGGCTTGCTGAATTGGCAAAATCTAGAAATTTCCAAATTTTGAGTCTCGGCCTCCTTGAGCTCGAAATCTCAGTTCCAACCTCCTTTTTAGTTCCTCGAACATTTATAATGTTCATAAATGATAGAAAAACACATTAGAACACATTTAAACACTTTTAAACAAGTTTTATATAGAAATTTTCAAATTATTCCGAAAATAAGAAAAAGGAAAAAACTTGATTTAATTCTATTTTTGTTCGATCAAGCCTAGATTCATGATTATTTGGGTTTTACAAACATAGATTGAAGGTTTTGTAAGTTCACGAAACTCAAATTTGAACATACAAAGAAAATTAGAGACTTTAAGGCAAAATTTGAAATTTTGAAAAAAAGTAAACTAATCTTGAATTTGAGCTTTGAATCAAGTTTGTGGAAGACCAATCATGCTCCTAAGCTTCCTATCCGGCTAAGAATCGAAGCTCTTGCTCAAGTTTTTGGATCAAAATGGGGGGGGGGGGGGGGGGGGGGAGAGAGAAAGAAAGAGATGTTGAGAGAGAGAATGAGAGTATGAGAGAGAGTGGGAATAAAAGAGAGGTAGAGAGGAATAAATAGAGAAGGAGATAGTGGTTTTCAGTCAAAAACCATGTCCTCTACATGGTTTTCTAAAAGGGACATATTAGGTATTTGATAAATTATTTTGTTTGAAAATTTAAAACAACAAATAAAACAATTAAAAGTAGGATTAATTTGAAAGTACCACAAAATAATAAATTAAGTTCAAATTACATTAAGGCATACTAATTCACCATTTTACACACTAATCTCACTTAATTAATTTCTGGGTGTTACAGCTCTCCACCCTTAAAAGAAATTTCATCATCAAAATTAGAAATCAATTCAGAAGCAAAATAAATATGAGTACAACTCTGACATGGTCGACTCTAATTCCCAAGTCGCTTCATCGACTCCATGGTGTTGCCACACAACTTTCACTAACGGTATAACACGGCGTCGCAAACTTGTTATTTTTCGATCGATAATCTTGGTCGACACCTCCTCGTAGGTCGTGTCTTTCTGAATATGCACATCATGAAATGAGATAATCTTGTTTGGCTCAGACAGACGTTTTTAAAGCATCGATACTTGAATACTTCATACACATGAGAAAGTTCGGGAGGAAGATTGAGACGATATGCGACCACGCTAACACGTTGAGAAATCTCAAATGGACCAACGTAGTTTCCCACTTACACCTAAACACGAAACACCTTTATGCAGTGAAACCTTCAATAGGATGAAGTCACCTACCTCAAATTCCAAAGGTCGGTGCCTTTTATCAGCGTAACTCTTTTGCCTACTTTGAACGGCTTTCAACCGATCATGAATCACGGTGACTTTTTCATTGCTCTCATGAATCTCATCAGTTCTGAGAACGATCTTGTCCTCCGGTTTTGCCTAAAACACTAGCGAACAACATGGTCTTCCGTAGAGTGCCTCAAATGGTGCCATATCAAAACTTGCTTGATAATTGTTGTTGTATGCAAATTCTGCCAGATGCAAGTGCTTCCTCCTATTTCTACTAAAATCCAATAAACAAGCATGCAACATATCCTCAAGAATCTAAATAACTCGCTTAGACTGCCCGTTAGTTTGAGGATGAAAGGCGGGGGTGAAATTCAAATCCGTGCCTAAGGCTTCCTAGAAACTCCTCCAATACTTGGCATTAAATCGGGTGTCTCGATCTGAAATGATGGACAACAAAACCCCATGCAATCTCACTATATTCTCAAGATATAATTATCCAAGAACTCTCCTTAAACACGTCGACATAAAAAGTATGAAATAGGCAATTTCATTAACCCATCGATGAGAACACAAATTGCATTATGCCTTTGATTCATCCTTGGCAAACTAGTGAGGAAATCCATCATAATATGCTCCCATTTCCACCCAAGAATGGGAAGCGGTTGAAGTTGTCCTACGGGCTTTTGATGCTCATATTCCACCTGAAGACAAGTCACGCGCTTGGTGATGTACTCGAAGACATCCTTTCTCATACCTCTCCACCAATATTGCCTCTTTAAATCGTGATACATCTTGATGCTTCCTGGATGAATAGCAAACTAAGACTTATGAGCTTGGTCCATCACGGTCTTAATCACTACCTCTATTGCAGGCACTACTAGACGTTCCCTGAAGTACAATGACCCATTTGCGTGTATTTTTCATTCTTTAAACTACTCTCCGTTTTGAATTTGCATCCATATCCCTTGTAAATGTTAATCTCGCCATTGATTTTGCTTCACCATCAAAACGAGTGCTGAGGTAGACTCTATATGATACACTGAAACCTGGTTGAAATCTTCATAGTATTGTAGTCCATATTTACTCACTGTAGCTTCTCTTTTCCAATCCTTTAGTGCTAAACAAACAAGAATTCCTAAAGACTTTCTGCTGAGTGCATCTGCAACCACATTAGCTTTCCCAGGATGATACTGCAATGTGAATCATACTCTTTCATATATTCCATCTACCTTCGTTGCCTCAAATTCAAATCCCTCTAAGTGAACAAATACTTTAAGCTCTTATGATTCAAAAAAACCTAGAATATTGCTCTATACAAATAACATCTCCAAATCTTCAGGGTGTGAATCACTGCGGCAAGCTCTAAGTCATTAGTGGGGTAATTCTGCTCGTGTGGTCTCAACTGTCATGATCCATAAGCCACAACTCATCCATGTTGCATCAACACACATCCAAGTCCTCGTCCTGATGCATCAGTGTAGATCTCATAAGGCTCGTCAATACTCAGTATGATTAGCGCTGGAGCGGTGGTCAACCGGTTCTTCAATTCTTAGAAAGAAAACTCACATTCTTCATCCTATTTGAGTCGAATGTTCTTTTTGATCAGTCGTGTTAACAAAGGCGCTATCTTCGAAAAATTCTGTACGAATTTTCTATAGTATCCAGTAAGTCCTAAGAAGCTACAGATCTTAGCCATGTTTCTTGGTCCTTGCCACTACACTATTGCTTCTGTCACAACCCGCCTTTTCGGGCTATGATAAAACTCTTTCTTACTTACTTTAGGGCAAAAATTTAGAATTTTTTTTTATAAATACTTTACATATACTGGTCTAATAACTTCTGAAAAACAAACATATACTTGTATTTACATAATCACCTTTCCTTTACAATATAGTTTTTCAAACATTACTTTTAAAATATCTTAAAACATATACAGTGGAAAACATACTGCGGCGGAATCCATACCCAGTCTGTACACTGCTCATCTTTCCACCAGCTCATCAATACGATTACTCTGACCTTTTCGTCGGAATACCTACAGCATGAAATACTTAGTGAGCTTATGCCCAATAAGTCTCATATAATCCCACATGCACATTTAATAAAATGCATGATCTCGCTTTCTTATAATCCTTCCTTATCATTATTATTTCTTATCTTTAACTAGGGCCCAAGTGTTCGTATCATTACGCACTTAGGTCTACGTAACACCATGACCATCCTGTAATCCTTAAACTCCCCTTGAGTCAGGAGTCGGTACGACACTTTTCTTAACTTTTGGTGATTAGTTTACCAATTCACTTATTATGGTTATCATAGCATGCATGAAGTGATGATCACATGTTATACATAACATAAATACTCTTGGAAGACATAATACACACAGGTACATACTTTAAATACATACTGGTACACATTAATATACGCACAGGTATGTAGCATACTCACAGGTACTTACAATAAAATATACACACTGGTACATATTAATATACGCACAGGTATATAGCATAATGTACTCACAGGTACTTAACATAAAATATGCGCACAGGTACAGATCATCATATACACTCAGGTACATGTATATATTCCATATACTCACAAGTATACCCTTTCATTGTTATAAATACTCATGTCATTGCATACATACAAGTATACACCTTAATATACACACAGGTATACATATACACATTTTGCACTCTAAGCCTACAATTTCATACTATAGGTGGGATGTGTACTTACTTGATACGAATGTCGAGCAACTTAACCTCGATTTCCCTTCTCCTAGACTCCTAGGTCATGTAGGCTAATATCAAAGCCATTAGCCAAATTTCACTATGTTTCAATACGAAACATCCGTTAGTTAATAAATTGAGTTGCATTATTATGTACAACTCTAAAAACCACAAGCTTTTGTTATTTCTATCTAACTTTACCCTATCGTTTCTAATGAAGGACGGGAACCTATTTTTACCATTCTTTTTCCAACTGACACATTTCAGAGCGGTTCGGGTTATTCAGGCAAAATGACAGTTTTGCCCTCCGTGGGTCCACTAACCTACCCGAGCTCGATTTCGTTATTTTTACGAAAATAACCATATACTAACTTTAAAATAACACCCTAGTGGGTTTAATCTCTTTATTTCTCAATTATGCCCCATGTTCATAAAACTTTGCGATTTAGTCCTTGAACTGAAAATTTTGACGATTTCGCCCCCAGGACTAAAATTTACTTATTTGCATCAAAATTTCCTATTTTTCTCAAGGATCATTTTTGCTCAAAGAACCATATTCAAAATCCTTTGGGAAATGACATTTTTTCCCTTTTTAAAATTTTTCACAATTTTCGTAAATTCTTTGAAAAATCAAAATCTCACAAACGACTGAGTTTTTCGACGAACCGTTCACAAAGCCTAACAGTTTCGTCGAGATCTACAACTTTCATGTTTTAACTTTTTCCAAAATCTCACTGTACAAGGGTGTTGTTTTTGGCCATTTTTCAATTCTGTCGAGAGAAATCTTTTTCTTTCAATTTAGTCCCTATGGCATTTATACAAAAATCCGTTTCAAACTTGCAATTTTACCCCTGCAGAAACCATTCTATGCCTTAATCAAACATTCTCATACTCAAACATCACTTTTACTAAAACTAACATTAAATTTACTAAAATAACACTTTTTGCAAAACTTACCATTTTGCATCATAAATCAAAATTTCACAACTTAAACATGCCATACTTCACATATGCATGATATTTCAGCAAATACATGCTTAAGAACCCATGTGGGTTTGAAAGAATAGAAATCAAAATAAAATCCATAAAATTTCAAAACTTTAAAACTTAAAACTTACCAAAATAACACCCTTTTGGTTTCAAGCCTTCAAAATCCCTTTGAACTCCCTCCTAAGCTTCCTTTCCATACAAAAATACCATGGATAAATTTCTCTCTTCAACCCATAAAAAAATCCATGAAAACTCATTAAAAAGTTTAGGATTTTACCTTAAAACTTGTGGAAAATCTTTGTACTTGCTTGTAAAACTTGTTTGGGGTTATTTTTGCAAAGTTTGGGGCTGAGAAAATTTTTTTTGATGTCTCAACAATGGCTACCGGAACTTGGAGAAAAAGAAAGGAAATGAAATTTTGTGATAACCATGCATTAAATGCTTCCTTATCACATTTAGTGACTCATGGTAACCCATGAGTATACCACTAGGTCTCACAAGGTGGTTGGGCCACTTTTCTAGACATGTGGCCCAATAGAAAACCAAGAGTGTCCACTTTGTGGAGTTAAAAATTTATACTGTGTAATTTTTCACCATACAGTATTTTTTCTGTACTGTCGTGGTCAAATCAGTGTACTTTCTATCCTTAGATTGTATAAAAATATTTGACTTACTTTTTGTTCACTTTTAGAGGCCAATCATAACATTTTTCGTATCTGCATTTTTATTTAGCAATATACTCATACTGCTTCGACCTCCTTTTTACCCCTAATTTGGGTTTGGACAACTTTTATATCCTATTTATATTCTAATCACCCACTTATTTATATCACAATTTTATAATTAATCGTGATATAAAATTCATTTTATGGATATTATTCACAAATTTCTGAGTAATTAAACTCATAAAATCTGTATTCAAAAATATCTAATATTGCATCACATTTGCCATAAAATTTACATTCAATGCCGTTTATTCCTACTTTATCGTAATTTTTACAAAAATTCATATTTTTAAAAGTAAATTTATTAATTAAATCTAATTAAATATTAGGTTTTATTAATGAAAATTTTCTCGGTCATTACAGCTTCAATCTTAGAAGAATCCACAGAGATACCTTTCTTTGAGATGATGTGTCTCAAAAACTTGACTTCGGTTAACCAAAATTCACACTTTTCCTTCTTGGAATATAGCTAGTGCTCTTGTAGGGCCTAAAGCACAATCCTCAAATATTGCTCGCGCTCCTCCCAGGTCTTAGAGTAGATCAGTATGTCATCAATGAACACGATCACAAACTAATCTAAATAAGGCCTGAAAATCTTGTTCATCAAATCTATTAAAGCTGTAGGAGCATTCATCAATCCGCACGGCATCACAAGAAATTTGAAGTGTCCATACCGAGTCTTGAAAGCTGTCTTGGGAATATCTTCTTCCTTAATCCTGAGCTGATGGTATCAAGACCGCAAGTCTATCTTCGAGAAATACCATGAACCTCCTAACTGGTCAAATATCTCATCGATTCTTGGCAACAGATAGTTATTCTTCACGGTGACCCGATTTAGTGCCAATAATCTATACATAATCTAAGGGTACCATCATGTTTCTTAGCGAATAAAACTGATGCATCCTATGGTGATATACTGTTTATCCGCAAGTTCCTAAAGTTGGTTTCTCAATTCCTTCATTTTTGTCGGCCCCATTCGATACAGTGCTATGAAAATCGGAGTGGTTCGGGGGAATAACTCGATACCAAACTCAATCTCTTGGTGCGGTGGTAGTCTAGGTAACTTGTCGGGGAAAATATCATCAAACTCATTAACCACTAGTATCGCTACATTTTTGCTAGCTACACTAGACTCTTCTTCTAGGTTCAGAGGGAACGCATAACAATCCAGATTGCTTCATCCTCTAAGACATTTCTTCGGGAGTTGCTCACTCATTATTTGATCATTACGACCTTGGTAAGTGATCATCGTCTCCCTATCAGACACTAGGGTTACCTTCCTAAGGTGTTAATTGACTAGGGCACTACACCTAGACAACCAGTCCATTCTTAAGATTACATCATAGGAACTCATGGGGATTACAATCAAGTCACTTTTTAGAGTCTCACCCCCAATCATTATCTTATAAGATTTGCATACACAGTTTACATACACTCGCCCTAAGAGTGAGGTAATTATCAAAGGCTCATCAATTTTTTTTTTTTTTTAATCCCAAGATATGCACAAATGAACTTGAAATGAGAGAATGAGTGGCACTAGTATTAAAGAAAACATGGGCTAAAGACTGGGAAACCAAAATCGTACCGTCAACAACTGCATTGCTGGTCTGAGCATCTGAACTCCCTAAAGTCATAGTATGAACTTGAGTTGGAGCCTTTCCTTTTACTCTATTAACATTGCTAAGTCCCGGGTTTGTCGGTCGATACAGTTGTAGTGGAAGAGACTACAAGCTAACTGTACCAGGTGCTCGATACTGTGGGGCATTCCGCTGGAAATTTTGCGGCTGTATCCTTGCATTAGGAGTGCATCTATTGAGGAGTGAACTGATGAAATTACAATTGTGGGATTTGTTGAGGCTGAGGCTGAGCGAAAGATTGAGGTTGAGGTTGACGGCTTGCCTCTTCTCCAACCTAAGGTCCTTGTTGAGCATTCCTTATTGGACAGTTCCTCTTGATGTGTCCTAGTTGTTGGCAATAGTTGCAATGGAAGTTGTAAGGGCTGCTTCGTCTGCTATTTGATGTATTGCTACTCCCGCTATTCACGTTACCTTGCTGATTCTTCCCCTAAGCTTAACGGTTGCTATTACATATCCTGCTACTACTTTGAGGTCCTTCTGATGTCCTTGCTCAGTTCTCGCAGCACTTTCCACAGATAAAGCTGACAAGACTAATTCACCAAAATTTCATAGTTGTAAGGCAACCAATTGTCATCAGATGGATACTTTGAGTCCTTCCTGAAACTTAATACACTTTTCTTGCTTAAAAGCCACAGCGGATGGAGTGAATTTGGCCAGCTCATTAAACTTTGCTTTCAGGAATATCACCCTATTTCTGAACCGTCATATCACCCTATTCCAATTGATAAAATTCAATGACCTTTTGGTCCCTATATCCCAATGGAAAATATCGCTCATAGAGTAACACTTCAAATTGGTCCCAATCAATATTCCTGTTGTTCTCCATACATTTTGCTTGCTTCCACCAAGTGTTTGCACTACCTTCCAATTTATAGGCCGCAAATTCCACTCTATATTAGGTTGGTATGCCAAAGGTATCTAAGTGCTTAACCACCGAGACTAACCAATATTCAGCTGCTTACGAATCCTTGTTTCCATCAAAAGTCTAGATAGATGCATGTTGGAATTCCCTAAAGTACTCATGCTGACGACTTGCTTCGTAATCCTCAGGCCTAGTCCTCGTTGCCATTTGCCAGAAAGCAGCAAACATAGCCCCCATCATGTCACAACCCGCCTTTTTCGGGCTGTGATAAATCTTTTTCTTACTTACATATAGGTGAAAACTTAAGAATTTTTTTTTATTTTACATATAGATATTAACATCTTTGGAAACACCCATATATACATAAATTTACTTAACATACTTGTTTGTACACATACTGGTTTTACAACTTTCAAAATATGGACATATACTTGTATTTACATAACAACATTTCCTTTACAATACTGTTTTTCAAACATTACTTTCAAAAGAACATAAAATATCTTACAGCAGGAACAAAAACCATGGCAGTATCCATACCCATTCTGTACATTCCTCATCCTTTCACCAGCTCAGCTATGAAATTATTCTGACCCTCTTGTCAGAATACCTACAGCATGAAACACTTAATGAGCTTACGCCTAGTAAGTCCCAATATAGCCCACATGCACAATCAATAAAATGCATGACCCAATTATGCTTTCTTATGAACATTCCTTATCCTTTTCATATCTTATTTCTTACTAGGGCCCAAGTTTTCGTACCATTGTGCACTTCGGTCTTCGTAACAACGAGACCACACTATATCCTTAAACTCCTCTTGAGTTAGAAGTCAGAACAACACTTTTCTTAACTTCTGGTGATATATTTACTAGTCCACTTAGTATGGTTATCATACCATGCATGAAGTGATAGTCATATGTTATACACAAACATAAATGCCCTTGTACGGCATAGTACACATAGGTACATACTTTATACACACACAGGTACACTTTAATATACACCAGGTACATGTCATAATGTACACACAGGTACATGTCATAATATACACATAGGTACACATCATAATATACACACAGGTACATGTCATAATATACACACAGGTACATGCCATAGTACACACAGGCACATGCCATAGTATACATACAGGTACATACCATAATATATGCACAGGTACCTGTCATACTGTATGCACAATTATTTATTCCGTATACTCACAGGTATACACTAATGTACTTATAGGTATTCATATCATAGCATATACACAGGTATACACCTTGATATACATACAGGTATACATATATATATATATGTATTACATTCTATACCTACGATTTCATACTGGAGGTGGGATGGAACTTACTTGATTCGTGTACTACGCAAAGCAACTTCGGTTTCCTCTCTCCTAGACTTCTAGGTTCCTGTTGGCCAATTACAAAGCTATTAGCCAAAGTTTACAATTTCCTTTATGTCTCAATACGAAATGATCGTAAATTAATAAATTGAGTTGCATAATTAAATACAACTCCACTAACTCCCGATTTTCTTATATCAATCCAAACTTACCCTATCGTCTCTAACGAAGGGTGGAAGTCTGTCTAATCATTCCTTTTTTCCCATCTAGGGACGCTTTAGAGAGATACCGTCTACTTGGGGAAAAAAGACAGTTTTGTCCCTAGTGGGCCTATTCAATTCCCGAGCTCGATTTCGCTATTCTAACGAAAATAGTTGCGTACTAATTTGAAAATAATATCCTAGTGGGTCGGATCTTCTTATTTCACATCGATGCCCTATTTTAGTAAAACTTTGAAGCTTAGTCCCTGAATTGATAATTTTAACAGTTTTACCCCTAAGACTGAAATTAATCTTTTTAAACCAAAATTTTCTATTTTTAATAAGGAACATTTTTACTCAAAGTACCATACCCTAAATCATTTTAAAAAATGACATTTTTGCCCTTTAATTTTTTTTTTCAATTTTAATAAATTCTTGAAAAATTAAAATCTCTCAAACGGTTGTGATTTTTGATGAACCGTTTGCAATGCCTAATAGTTTCATTGAGATCTACAACTTTTATGTTTTAACTTTTCCAAAATTCTCACTGCACATGGGTGTTTTTGGGCATTTTTCAATTCTATTGAGAAGAAACTTTTTCTTTCAATTTAGTCCTTGGGATATTTTTGTAAAATCTATTTTTAAATAGTATATTTACCCTTGTAAAGATAGTTCCAGTCCTTGTCTAAATCATTTTCATGTCAAATCATCATTTTTTTTTTGCAAAATTAGTACTAAAATTATAAAAATAACACTTTTGTAAAAACTAACATTTTCAACAATTTAACCCTAAATTTCACAACATCAACATACCATAAATCATATTTCTATGGGAATTGATTAAAAAATTGCTCAAGAACCCACATGCTTTTAAAGGAATAAAAATCAAAACAAAAATCACAAAATTTCAAAACTTTAAAAATCAAAACTTACCCCAAATAACACTTTGTGCTTTTAGCCTTCCAAGGCACCTTTGAAACTCCTTCCTAGACACTATTTTCATGCAAAAATACCATGAATTAATTTCCTTTCCTCCACCTAAGAAAAAACCCAAGAAACCTTAAAAAAAAAAAGTTCAGGTTTTTACCTTAAAACTTGATAAAATCCTTGGATTTTGCCTCTTGAACTTGATTGGGTCTAATTTGGCAAAGAGTTGGATTTGAGAAAATTTTTGGGAAGCTTCAACAATGGCTGCCGTTGGGGTTGAGGAAGAAAAAATGAAATTTTTTGGCTTAATTCAACATTAAATGCAAGCTTATCCACATGGGTGACTCACAAGGTAATCCATTAGCTTACCATATGGCTAAATGGGATTGGGCCACCTTTCATGGCTTGGTGGCCCAATGAAATTCAATTGGATGTCCACTTGGTAAGCCCCAAAAAATTTATAATGTATAATTTTTTACCACACAGTATTTTTCTTACACTGTTGTGATAAAATCAGTACATAACATTCCCTTCGACTGCATAAAATGTTTTACTTACCTTTGGTTTACTTTTGGAGGCCAAATGTAACATTTTTTATATCTACGTTTTCATTTAGCAGTATACTTATACTGTTTTGGTCTCCTTTTCACACTGAGTTAGGGTTTTAGTGGATACTATGTCTTATTTATACTTTAATTACCCATTCATTTGCATCATAATTTTACAATTAATTGTGATATAAAATTCACTTTACAGATATTATTTACAAATTCTTGAGTATTTAAACTCGTAGAATTTGTATTATCAATATCCAACATTACATCACGTTGTAGTGAAATATCCATTTAATATTGCTTATTTATATATATTGTCAAAATTTTTACAAAAATACCATTTTAAGGGTAAATTCATTAATTAAACCTAATTAAATATTATATTTTATTAATAAATTTCTCTGGTCATTACAACCTACCCCCTTTAAAAATTTTCGTCCCTTAAAATTAGAACAATTCCAGGTAGATTCTCTTCATTTCATCTTCTCGTTCCCAGGTTGCTTCTTCCACTTGTTGATTATGCCATAAAACTTTGACGAGTGGTATCTTTTTGTTCCATAACTCCTTCTCTTCTCGAGCCAAGATTTGAACTGGTGTCTCCTCATAAGACAGGTTTTCTTGCACTTCAATAGGCTCATGCTGAAGTATATGCGAGGTATCATGTACATATTTTTTTTTAGCATGGATATATGGAATACATTATGTACCGATGCCATTTCGGGGGGTAGGGCTAACTTATAAGCTACGTTACCTATTCTTTCCAAAATTTCAAATGGTCCAACATACCTTGGACTGAGTTTTCCCTTTTTCCTAAATCTTACTACTCCTTTCAATGGTGTTATCTTTAAAAAGACTAAGTCCCCTACTTGAAACTCTAAAGGTCTCCGTCGTCGGTTGGCATAACTCTTTTGCCGATTAAAAGCCATTTCCATCCGTTGACGGATTAACTTTTTATCTTTCGTTGTTCTTTGAACAAAATCTGTGGTCGACAATGCCTTTTCTCAGGTTTTGTACAAATGTAAAGGTGATCTAGATCTTCTTCCAATAGAGCTTCAAATGCAGCCATTCCTATGGAGGTTTGATAACTATTATTGTACGCAAATTCGATCAAAGGAAGCTTTTTATCCCACCCTCCTTTGAAATGTAGCACATAGGCTCTTAACATATCTTCAAAAGTCTGGATGGTCCTTTCCAACTGACCATCCGTTTGAGGGTGGAAGGCTGTGCTAAACGTCAGTTTCATTCCCATTGCTTGGTGAATGCTCCTCCAAAACTTGGAAGTGAACTGACCATCCCGATCAAAAATGATCGACTTTGGAACTCCATGGTACCTAACTATCTGGGTAACATATAGTTCGGCTAATCGGTCTATGGTGCTGTTAAGTTTAATGGGTAAAAAGTGTGCCGACTTGGTTAATCTGTCCACGATTCCCCATATAGCATCATGTCCTCTCGTAGTTTTGGGTAACCCAGTCACCAGATCTATAACAATCTGGTCTCATTTCCACTCTGGAATATCTATCTTTTGTAGCTCACCTACAGGTCGCTGGTGTTTCGCTTTGACTTTTTGACACGTGAGACATTTGTTGATGAATCTCGCAACATCACTCTTTATTCCATGCCACTAGTAGTGCTCTTTCAAATCTTAGTACATTTTGTAGCTCCTAGATGAGCAACATATAGTGCCTCATGAGCTTTTTCTAGTGCTTGTTTCTTTAATTCTTCATCGTTAGGAATGCATAATCTACCTTTATAACGAAGAATGCCATCTTCCAAGATGCTAAACTCTGTTTCTTTGTTCTCAAGGACCTCATTCCTATATCTAAGCAGCAACGGATCTGCTTCTTGTTGCTCCTTTAAATTTTCCCATATAGCTAGTCAGAAGGATAGATTGGCTAATTCTCTAGTAATTATCTCTATTCCCGCTTCTACCAAGTTTTTCTGAAGAGGTCTTGGCATCAGTTACACCATTGCTAGCGAAGACGTCGTTCTACGACTAAATGCATCAGCTACTCGATTAGACTTTCTAGGGTGATATAAAATTTCACAGTCGTAGTCTTTAACCAGCTCAAGCCATCTTCGTTGTCTCATGTTAAGCTCCTTTTGTGTGAAGATATATTTCAGACTCTGGTGGTCTATATAAATCTCACATTTAGCTCCATATAGATAGTGACGCCAAATCTTCAGTGCAAATACGACTGTTGCTAACTCCAAGTCGTGCGTTGGATAGTTTCTTTCATGATCCCTCAGCTGTCGGGATGCATACGTAATTACCTTTCTGTTTTGCATAAGAACGGCTCCTAAGCCTGTCTTTGACGCATCATTGTAAATCATGTAGTTTCCTAGGTTTGGATCCGGTATAGTTAGTACTGGGGCACTCGTGAGTCATCTTTTTAGTTCTTGGATACTCTCTTCGCACCTCCTGGTCCATTCATATGTAGCTGCTTTTCATGTAAGGGTCGTGAGTGGTGCTGCAAGTCAGGAGAATCCTTCTACAAAATGTCGATAATAGCCCGCTAGACCAAGAAAACTCCTGATTTTGGTAACACTTTTCGGTGTAGGCAGCTTATTTACTACTTCTACCTTTGAAGGGTCAACTGAGACTCCATCTCATGAGACCACATGTCCTAAGAAATGAACTTTTTCTAGCCAAACTTCACATTTCGAGAACTTGGCATGCAATTGATGCTTCCTTAGCAACTGCAGTGCAAGCTTCAAATGTTCCTCATCCTCTTCTGATGTTCTCAAGTAAATCAAGATATCATCAATGAAAACGATGACGAACTTGTCAAGGTAGTCCTTGAAAATCCGATGCATAAGGCCCATAAATGTTGCAGGGGCATTAGTCAATCCAAATGGCATGACACAAAACTCATAATGCCCATACCACATTCAAAACGCCGTCTTCGGCATGTCCTCCTCTTTAACCCAAAGTTGATGATGTTGGAAAAATAGTACGCAGCGGGAATTTTAAAAATTTTATATCAGAGTATTTTTCAAAACACAAGTTTGACATGCTATATGTATAAATTAACCAGATCTGACTAACTTTGTATGCCAAAAAGCTCCCGCAATCAGTGAAGAGAAGTGACATTCCAAAAGAGCCTCAACCAACTGGTCTTCTTTGCTATTCTCTATCCACAATCGGAGTGAGTGTGGGCTCACACGTACAGCTCTTCCACTAGGTGACTCTCCTTCTAACAATTGAGAGAACCCAAAGCAAGTGTTTGTGATTTATGAACAAGAGCTCTTAGGGAGTTTATAGATTCTCACCAATAGAGTATCACTCTTAATCTCTCAATTGATCTGAATAACTTATGTGACTTACTCCCTATTTATAGAGGCAAGGTCTAGGGTCAGTCCTTATCAGATTAGGTCTCAAAATTTGAATTAGAATCAAACTCGGATCAATATCTAATAAGATCCGCATAAAAATGTATGATCTTATCCTTCATTTATCGGTAGGCCGATCAAGATAATCGGCAGGCCTAACAGGCCCCATCAGCAGGCCGAACAAGACGATCGGCATGCCAAACTGTTGATTAAAATATCAACGAATCTTTTATTTTCCACCCGAGATTCTATAGGATAAAGTCTCAGTTTTAATTCAAATAACCCAATAGAAAAGTTATCTCATTAAAACAACTTTATCTAGATAATCTTTAGGAAAATAAATGAATTCCTAATAATTCTACAAGTTTATCTTGATCTAATTTGTCCAAAAATTAAATCAACCGATATATAGACAATAATTATCCGATCCCAATAATTTAACAAGTTTATCTTGAATCAATTTTATCATAAAATTAATTCAACCAATAAACAGACATGAATTATCTGATTCTTCCAAATTTTAACCAATTTGATAAATCTGACACAAGTCACCAATTATTGGAAAAGCATGTCATATCGTTACAGGATGTTGTGAGCTAGCAAAAGGGACCAAATGGACCTATATAGTTCAAGCTCCCGATAATTATGAAACCTAATATCCCATATATACATTTCATAATTATCAACTCCAACGCTACTCCACTAAAAGCTTGGAGCTGCACTCTCAAACTATATAGAATTACGAAGCCCGTATAGCTAAGTCTTCATGACATATCATAGTGTATCATATCCCCATATGATTATCCATAATCGACTTAAGGACAAGTTCTGTCTTACATTCCCGATTATTTTTGTGTTATGTTCTATCATCTCAGGATTAATATACAATACAAATGATTGTCTAAAGTGAATTGATTTGCCAAGAAAGAATTATTAATCCAAATCAATTGACTTTATATCCTGATCCAACACATCGTCACCTATGACAACATGCCAATGTTTCTATTCATGAAGTCCACCTCTGATGGTCAAGACAAACCATCTCCCAATAGGAATATAGACAACATAACAATCTTTATATAAATAAAGTGCCCAACTTTATTCCCTGAATTATGGATCTTACAATTTAAATCATCACCTTAAGAATCATGTCTTCCGCATAATCTATCCATCATATGCCTAATTCTTAAGGTTTAGACCGACAGTCTCAGACTATTGTTTACTTAACATACATTCAACAAATATAAACGTAAAGAGGACAAGATTTAGTATATAAATAATAAATAAATTCTTGATTGATAAAAATGTCTCCAAAAACTAATTGTATTTTTACTCCTTAGGGCGTACATGTCTAACAATCTCCCACTTACATTGAGTAAATATGACAAATCTCGCATCCCTATAGCTTCCACACGCCTCTCGAAGACTCTCCTAGTATGTGTCTTTGTAAATAGATCAGCTAAATTGTCCTCTGACGTGATCTTGCACATCGTGGCATGCCCGCCCTCAACGAAGTCCTTTATCACATGATACTTCTGATCAATATGCTTACTCTTCTTGTGAAATCTTGGTTCCTTAGCATTAGCTACTGCCATACTGTTATCACAGTACAATGATACCGCCTTATTTATACCAGGAACTACCTCAAGATCCCCAAGGAACTTGTGGAGCCACACTGGTTCTTTCGAAGCATCACTAGCTGCCACATACTTGGCCTCCATCGTTGAATCCGAAATGCAATCTTGCTTTACACTTCTCCAACTGATGGCACCGCCGCCTAGATTAAACACAAAACCTAAAGTCGATTTCCTAGAATCCAGATAAGATTGAAAATCCGAGTCAGTATATCCTAAAGGAGACAAGTCCTCACCCGAATATATAAGCATATACCCTCGAGTCCTTCTCAGGTACTTAAAAATATGCTTTACCACAACCCAATGGTTTGGTCCTAGATCCGCCTAAAATCTACTTACAATCCCAACCGCATAACTAATATCTGGTCGTATGCAAAGCATGGCATACATGAGACAACTCACTGCCGAAGCATAAGGCACTTTCTTCATGTATTCTCGTTCTTCATAAGACTTTGGAGAGTCTTTCTTAGAAAGAGTAATTTTAGACCTAGACGGTTGCACCTTTCTTGGAATCCTGCATTGCAAACCTCTTGAGAATTTTATATATGTATCTAGCCAAGGACAAAGCTATCATTTTGTTCTTCCTATCCCGAAAGATCTGGATACCGAGAACAAAATTAGCCTCACCTAAGTCCTTCATGTCAAATTGTTTGGTCAACCATAATTTGACCGATGACAATGCCCCAATGTCATTGCCAATTAGTAGAATGTCATCTACATAGAGTAGTAGAAAAACTATCTTCCCATCCTTAATGTGTTTGTAAACACATGGTTCATCCACATTTTGTGATAACCCATAAGTCTTGATCACCTGATCAAATCTTATGTTCCAAGAACGGAAAGTCTACTTAAGTCCATAAATTGACTTTAGCAGCTTACAAACCTTACCCTCTTAACCCTTGACCTTGAACCCATCTGGTTGTGCCATATAAATGGACTCATCAAGATAGCCATTTAGAAAAGCCATCTTGACATCCATTTGCCAAATCTCATAGTCAAGAGTGGCAGCTATGGACAAGAGAATCCAGCTGGACTTAAGCATGGCTACAAGCGAAAAGGTTTCCTTATAATCGATTCCTTCCTTTTGCGTATAACCCTTAGCTACCAGTTTAACCTTAAAGGTTTCAACATTTCCATCCACTCCTCTTTTCCTCTTGTAGATCCACTTACACCCTATGGGTTTTACCCCTTCGGGAAGATCTATAAGCTCCCAGACCTGATTAGTCTCCATAGACTTCATCTCAATGTTCATGGCCTCTGTCCAGAGTTTTGAATTAACATTTTCTATAGCTTCTGCGTACGTATAAGGATCCCTATCATGTTCATCCGGTTCAGCCAAAAAGACCTCCCCATTGAACATATACCTCTCAGGTTGACGCCGGATCCTCCCACTACGCCGAAGCCGCTCAGGTTGTTGTTCAGGTTTGTTTGGTTTTTCTACACTGATCAGAACGGTTTCATTCGGAACCTCTAGAGTGATCGAATCACTCCTTAACTCCTCAAGCACCACTTTGCTTCAAGGTTTAAAGTCATCCATGTAACTCTCCTCAAGGAAAGTTGCATTAGTTGAAACCACGACTTTATTTTCATTTGGGTTATTTCTAGTCCCTTTTGGATATCCTACAAACATGCAAACTTCCAAATGTGCTTCCAACTTATTTGGATCCTTAATAGGACATGAGCCGGACATCCCCATATGCAAATATGGTTTAAGGATGTCTTCCTACCCATCCACAACTCTTGAGGAGTTTTAAGGACCGATTTTGAAGGCACATTGTTCAAAAGATTACATGCGGTTTGTAGTGCACATCCCTAAAAGGATGAAGGCAATAATGAATAACTCATCATGGACTTGACCATGTCCAACAAAGTCATATTCTTTCTCTCTGCTACATCATTCTACTACGGGTGCCTGGCGTAGTCAAATGGTATAAAATCTCATTCTGTAATAAGTGTCCTAAGAACTCATCAAAAAGGTATTCTCCACCTCGATCGGATTGAAGTGCCTTTATGGGTCTACCTAATTGCTTTTCCACTTTAGCCCGAAACTCCCTAAACTTGTCAAAAGTTTCGCTTTTATGGTGCATCAGGTACACATACCTATATCTTGAGTAATCGTCAGTAAAAGTGACGAAGTACTCATACCCTACTCGTGCTCAGATGTTCATTGTTCGGCAAAATCACTATACACAAGTTCTAGAACCCCTTCGACCCTATTGCCCTTAGACTCGAATGGTCTTTTGGTCATTTTACCCTCCAAACAAGATTCACATTGAGGTATAGATTCTATCTTTAAGTGACTTAAAGGTCCATCCCTTACCAACCTTTGAATCCTATTAAGTTAATATGACCAAGGCGTAAATGCCAAAGATAAGTCTTATTAGAGTGAGAAGTTTTAAGTCTTTTAGAGTTATTATCATTCATCTCAGCATTAAGCAATAAGTCCATCTTAGGTTTGATAAAATATAGATTATTTTACATCCATCTAGAACAGATATAAGATTTGTCTTTACGAATCACCACTTTGCCATTAAAAGAAACCAAATAGGAGTCTTTAAATAAACAAGCTACATAAATTAAATTCCTTTTAAATTTAGGAACATAAAAACAATCTTACAAAATTAAATTCCTATAATTATCAAAATAAAGATGGACATCTCCCACTGCTTCCGTTGAGACCAAGGATCCATCGCCATCCAAAGCGTGAAGTCTTCATGTAGTAGACTTCTCGTTTCTTTGAATCCCTGTAGAGAAACACAAACATAATTAGTTGCATCGGAATCTATGACCTAAATGTCACATCTACCTCTTTTGGAAAGGAAGTCCTTGTAAGGCTTCTTTATGTGCCCGACCTTTCCACAGAAGAAGCACTGAAGCTTCTTTGGGTTCTTCTTCTTCTTCTTCTTGCGCTTGGTGCTAGTAGGAATAGAAGACTTCCTATTCTTAGCCCGTTTCTTCTTTCCATTCCCAAGGTTGTGATTAGAACCAGAAGCGGCTACCATGTTGGCCTCTCCACCCGCAGGAGACTCCCTGATCAGCAGTTCAAACTCCTATAACTGTTTCATTAATTCTGTTATGGTCATATCCCGTCTATTGCTTAAATTAAAAGTAGCTCTAAACAGAATAAATTCCTTTGATAGAGTCTCAAAGACCATAGTCATATGAGTTTTAGCATCGATGTCGGCTCCATTGGTTTGAGCCTCAACGAGGTAACCCATGACTAACATCATGTACTCCTTTACAGATGTCCTTGGCCTCTGCTTATAGTTAAGAAATTTCAGAAGCACCCCTTGCCGCTTTATTATGGCTTGGCCTCCAAACATATCCTCAAGATTATCCAAGATCTATTTCATAGTCTCATAATCCTGATGTTGAGCCTGTAGCATGTTATTCATGCTAGCCATAACATAGCAGCGGGCCAGATCATTAGCATCTTTCCAGCAATCATACGCTTGGAATTGCTCTCCCATAGGCTCCGAAGGACAAGGTGTTGTCAGTACATATTTTAGTCTCTCAAAGGAGAGGACGATATCCAGGTTCCGTTTCCAATCATTATAATTCTTTACGGTTAATAAGTTTTTGTCAAGTATCAAAGATAAAGCGTTTTTAGACATTTTTAATCTAGAATAAAGAATCATATATCAAACATCAGCAAACATATAATAATAATTTAGTAAGATAACACAATCATGTAAAAAATACAAATGTGTTTATGTGTCAAAACCTTGAAAATATGACAACCTTGCAATAATAATTCCTAACTCACAATTCAACAAGCTCCTAGGAGAGTCATGCCAAATTCAATTAGGAACATGGATCTTCTCCTAATTAATATATGCCATCTAGGACCCATATGATCCAGCATATACTAATAATCGTTTCTTTGGCCATTAATTTTATTAACAGAGCTCCTAGGGGAGGTTAATAATAAAATTAACGTGAGTGTATAACCATCGTTTCAATATCTTATCCATGATTTATAATCACCACCTAGGGGTGTGCAACCATAAATCATCCTAAAATACCTTATCCTCTCAGAGATCCAATCTGGTACATGATAGAAATCTCTTCCTAGGGGTCAGGACCACCATGTTCTGCCTATGGACCAATGATGGAGGCCTTAGGTCCTCTCTTCGAAAACTTTCTCCCACAGAATCTTTTGAAATCAAGGTTTTATTTTAAGATCATGCATGAACAATTTTAATATGAACAGCACTCCCTATTTTATATGACATGTTATCAATATACATGGCAAATCATATTATAATGTAGACAAGCAAAGTAATTAAGCAAAGCTACAAGCAAAATAATAAATAACTGCAATATTATGGTTCCACTCTAGAGAATAGAAAACTAAGATTATAAGAGAATAATCGAGACATATTATCGGTTCTTCATCCTTGAATCCTCAAGTTGTATCCTTCTTCATGTAATCCCCATATTCAAGTCTTCAATCCCGTATGAATCGAATACTTCATAATTCCAGTCATATCTAAATTTAATGTTTCTTAGAATTTTCCTAAAAACAAAATTAAAACTGCGTTGAAAAACTACACCTTTTTTGGAAGAATTTCTAGCTCTCGGTCGGCAAGCCGATATGGGTGATCGGCCTACCGGTCACAACCCATTGGCCTGCCGACTCATAAAAGATCAGCTTGCCAAACTAGAAGTTCGGCCTGCCACCAGAGCCTCTTGATTTTTGCCCCACTGTCGGCCTGTCGAACCTCACGTTCAGCCTGATGATCACGACCCATCGGCCTGCCAATCAGGAGGGTCAGCCTGTCGACTCATGAAAGATCGGCCTGTCGAACTAGAAGTTCAGCCTGCAGCTAGAGCCTCCTGATTTTTGCCCTGTTGTCGGCCTGCCGAATGTCACGTCCAGCCTGCCGATCTGCAACCATCGGCCTGCCGAACTATGAGGTTTGGCATGCCGACCGAGCAGAAATCTCCTATTCTAGAAAATAAAATTTTTAATACAATTCATCAATTTTATCTTCAATAATTCAAAAACATAAAATTATAGACTCAGAAAATACTTGGGAGTGCCATCATCAAACTTCTAGATCCGTCTTCTCTGAATGATTATTTAATTATAAAATTCCTACAAATTTAAAAAGAAATAATAATTCCTAAATGGAGATGATAGTCCTCCATCTAATTACATGAAAAACCTAGATACACATTCTAACCTCTAATGAACCATAACCGGTATAAATTAATTAATTAATAAATAATTAAATAACGATTTAATCAATCATAATTAATTAATGAACATTTACCACATAATACATGACAACGTATATAATATATAGAAACCTAGAGTGCCAACTCTCTATAAAATTAAATTCAATCATAGGAGAGATTAAGATCACAAAATTTATACATAAAAAATAATCACAAACTCATAAATTTATGTAAAAACCATAGCTCTGATATCAATTGTTGGAAAAATAGTACGCAAGGGAATTTTAAAAATTTTATATTAAAGTATTTTTCAAAACATAAGTTTGACATGTATAAATTAACCAGATCTTACTAACCTTTGTATGCCGAAAAGCTCCTTCAATCAGTGAAGAGAAGTGACGTTCCAGAAGAGCTTCAACCAACTGGTCTTCTTCGCTATTCTCTATCCATGATCGGAGTGAGTGAGGGCTCACACGTACAGCTCTTCCACTAGGTGACTCTCCTTCCAACTAATTGAGAGAACCCAAAGCAAGTGTTTGTGATTTATGAACAAGAGCTCTCATGGAGTTTCCAGATTCTCAACAGCAGAGTATCACTCTTAATCTCTTAATTGATATGAATAACTTATGTGACTTACTCCCTATTTATAGAGGTAGGGTCTAGCGTCAGTCCTTATCAAATTAGGTCTCAAAATTTGAATCAGAATCAAATTCAGATCAATATCTGATAAGATCCACGTAAAAACGCATGATCTTATCCTTTGCTCATTGGCAGGCCTATCAGGATGATCGACAGGCCAAACAGGCCCCATCGATAGGCCGAACACGATGATCGGCATGCCGAACTGTCGATTAAAATCTCAGCAAATCTTTTATTTTTCACCCAAAATTCTATAGGATAAAGTCTCAGTTTTAATTCAAATAACCCAATAGAAAAATTATCTAATTAAAACAACTTTATCTAGATAATCTTTAGGAAAATAAATTAATTCCTAATAATTTTACAAGTTTATCTTGATCTAATTTATCTAAAAATTAAATCAATCGATAAATAGACAAGAATTATCCGATCACAATAATTCAACAAGCTTATCTTGAATCAATTTTATCATAAAATTAATTCAACCAATAAACAGACATGAATTATCTGATTCTTCTAAATTTTAACCAATCTGTTAAACCTGACACAAGTCACCAATTATTGGAAAAGCACGTCTTATCGTTGCAGGATGTTATGAGCTAGCAAAGGGGACCAAATGGACCTATATAGTTCAAGCTTCCGATAATTATGAAATCTAATATCCCAGATATATATTTCATAATTTTCAACTCCAAAGCTACTCCACTAAAAGTTTGGAGCTGCACTCTCGAACTACATAGAATTACAAAGCCCGCATAGCTAAGTCTTCATGACATATCATAATGTATCGTATCCCCATATGATTATCTATAATCGGCTTGAGGACAAGTTCTGTCTTACCTTTTCGATTATTTTTATCTTACGTTCCATTATCTCACAATCGAAAAACTTACCATCCAAAGACAGTATACCATTCGGTTACACCTATGTATCCAAATGGTTGAGCACTCCAGTTTTTCAATTATAGGATAACGCATATAAGAGGATATCACTACTCCTAAAGAGTAGCTATGGATTTCATATCTATGAATAAAAGGTCTACTCTATCAAGAGTCATGCCTCCAACGTACCGGCATGCATACCACTATTAATTTGTGGGTCTCACCCTTTGGTACATCAAAAGACACAAATCAAGACAACGGGCCCACTATTTAACTTAGGATTAAGATACAATACAAATGATTGTCTAAAGTGAATCGATTTGCTGAGACAAAATTGTTAATCCAAATCAATTCACTTTATATCCCGATCCAATACATCGTCACCTATGACAACGTGCCAATGTTTCTATTCATAGAGTCCACCTCCGATGGTTAAGACAAACCATCTCCCAATAGGAATATAGACAACATAACAATCTTTACTTGAATAAAGTGCCTAACTTTATTCCCTCGATTACGGATCTTACGATTTAGACCATCACCTTAAGAATCGTGTCTTTTGCATAATTTGTCCATCATATACCCAATTCTTAAGGTTTAGACCAACAATCTCAGACTATTGTTTGCTTAACATACATTCAACAAATATGAACGTAAAGAGGACAAGATTCAGTATATAAACAATAAATAGATTCTTTATTGATAAAAAATGTCTCCAAAAACTTATTACATTTTTACTCTTTAGGGTATACATGTCTAATAAATGATACCTAGAACATAAATTGATCTTCGAGAATAATGCTGCTCCTTTCAATTGATCAAATACATCATCAATCCTTGGAAGTGGATGCTTGTTTTTAATCGTGACCTTGTTCATTTTCCGGTAATCAATACATATCCATAAGGTTCCATCTTTCTTCTTGACAAATAAAACAAGCGCTCCCTATAGGGAATGACTTGGCCGAATAAATCCTTTATCCAGCAATTCTCGTAATTGTACCTGTAGGTCTTTGAGTTTCCCTAGAGCCATACAATACGGTGCCTTCGAAATCGGGCCTGTAGCTGGCTTCAATTCAATTTTGAACGAAATCTTTCGTTCCTATGGTAACTGCGATAACTCGTACGAAAACACATCAACAAATTCATTTACTATGGGGACATTCTTTGGTCCTAACTGAGCTTCTTGCTCTTTGTTTACTAAGTTCACCAGATAACTGGTGCATCCATTTTTCAACATCTTTCTTGCCTTCAACGTCGAAATTAGCGCCTTTGGAGCCTTAGGAATCTTCCCTGAATACATGAACTTCTCACTTCTAGAAGGTCGGAACGTAACCTTGCGATGTCGGCAGTTAATCTTAGCAGTGTCCTTTCCCAAGAAATCTATTCCCAGGATAACGTCAAAATCTTGTATAGTAATTATTATTAAATCGATATACAATTCTCTCCCACAAACTACTATGGGTACGTGACGTAACCAATAATCGAAATTCAATACCTCCCTAGAGGGAAGTGCAGTCCTAAAAGTCTGTGCTATCCTATCCCCTTCATTTCCTATCCGTTTGGAAAACTTAAGTGATGCAAATGAATGCGTTGCTTTAGAATCAAATAAAACATAGGCATCAGTATTGGCAATAGAAAACTGCCACATCGTCTTCTTTCTTTGTATAGGCATAGATCCGTCCACTGGGTTTTGGAACTTCCAAGCGTCCTTGACTGATACTAGGGCCTTCAATCTGTGCTTGGACTACGTGAAGTTGGGTTTCCTGAGGCCTTTGCTAACTCTGAGTATTCTGATTTTGGGGATTTGAAAAACAGTTTCTAGCATAATGCCCTTCTTGCCACAAAGGAAGCACTTGTTGGTGCTAGCTTTACATTCTCTAGCATGTCTCTTCCCACACTGACTATAGAGAGGCTTGTTATTCTCTCCATCATTGATCCTGTTCTGGGGTTGTCCTTTCTGATTCTTTGAATCAACCGTGTTCCATTTCCTCTTATTATTAGCATTATAGTTTCATCCAGCTAGATGACTCTAGGACTACCCTTGACTCGGAACGCCTCCTTGTCCTTTGTGTGTAAAGCTTGACTCTGTTTGGCTAAAGCTTTCTCCTCCTTTTGAGCTTCGAAAATGCTTGCTCTCTCCTCCTTGTCGCAGGCGATTCTAAATTCAGCTATAGGAGCTTGTTCAATGCAATCTTTGACATCTTTAGGGGCCTGCCCTCAACTATCAACTGCAAGGGCGATGTCGGTTCGAAACATCCGCATGAGTCTTCTTATCCGTTCCCAATCAATAGGTACCAGTTCAGGGCAAAGTCATGCTAATTGATTAAATCTCTTTACAACGTCAGCCACTAACATGTTGCCTTCTTTAAACTTGTTGAATTCTTCTTGCTGGGCTACCATTGTTTCCACATTAAAGTAAGCCTTTCCAAATTCTTCCACGAAATCTAGCCACGCCATTTTGCTTACATTCCTTCTACGTTTTACTGACTCCCACAATCTCCTAGCATCCTTGGTGAGAGAAAATGAGGCACAGAAGACCTTCTCACAATCACTAAGCGCCATAAATTTCAAAACCCTCTCTATGCCCGTAAGCCAATCATCGGCTTCTAGTGGATCCATAGATCTGTCAAATTTGGGGGCTTTCATCCATCAAAATCTTGTACAAAATTCAATAGCAGATGCTACTGAAGCAGCTGGAACAACTGGTATAGCTGGCTCCGCTTGTTGAGGCAGTGGTACTGGGGGTGGCGAGTTCACACGTGCCTATGGTTCGGGATTCTGGTTCACTAACTGTTCTCTTAACTCTTGCATTTCTAACTCATAAGCTCGGAGTTTCTGTTGTAACTCTGTAATCATGGCCATTAGGTTTGGGTTCGTAGGTTCTCCAGGTGTATCAGCCATAGATAATAAAGTTTGTTTACAAGCCTACCGTACAATTTCGTTATTACATTAGTATATACTATTAACTTAATAGTATTTTTAAAAAATATCAAATAGCATAAATACATGCAAACATGAACAATGACATAAACTCAATATCTCATTTCATACATTTCATTTTCATTAACTTGTTTCTTTTACATTACATAAGTAACTAACATACATACTTACTTTCCTTTCTTACATGAATTGTTCATATCATTCTCGAGAGCAATTATCACATCCAGCTACATATACCCTATCACCACAAAGGATACCACTTGCTAGATGCACACACATATACAAAAGCAACAAGGCCCAAAACCTTGCTAATCACACATCTATGTGCATCTTAATACATATAATTCATCATAGATCCCTTTCTTTCTAATCTAACTCTACTCTGGACATATCACTATGTTCGGGATCCTCCTCAAGGTCCTCTTTCTCCTCTTCATCTGAATCGATAGACTCGTCATCACTAGCAATTATAGGTTCGGGAGGCACTGGAACAAATTCAAGCTCTTCATCATCGTCATCACTACCATCATCCTCATCATCATTGTCTTCATCATCTTCTTCCATGTCTACTAGGGGATCCTCTAAGGGAGCAGCCACATTTTGCTCCGTATGCAACACTTCCATAATAAAATCGTTAAGAGTAAGAAAATCCCTTGGGTATTGCATCTGTTGCTGGACTGCGTCGGGAAGATCTCTCCAGATAAGGTCACAAATTTGCTGCAAGGGTATTTCCAGTGGGATCAATGGT
Source organism: Artocarpus heterophyllus (assembly GCA_025403435.1). NCBI lineage: Eukaryota > Viridiplantae > Streptophyta > Magnoliopsida > Rosales > Moraceae > Artocarpus > Artocarpus heterophyllus. The sequence goes on along the minus strand of CM046348.1, from coordinate 16,981,958 downwards.
ACCAGCATAGGACAAAACCTTAAAATGTAATGATCTATTGGCTCACCTACGTACCTACCCCACAACAGTTCTACACGTAAATACAACCTACGATGCCAATCCACCCATAACATCGAAATTACTTGGACTTGCATGTTATCAATAGGTGGGAATGGTGCGAATGCTTCTGAGATCTACGCTTTAAATCTTTCCCAATTATGTTGAAGCTCTTCTAGCCCGAGCCCTATCCACCATTCCAATGCGGCTCCTGCAAGTTGCCTTAAGGCTAATGGAACTTGTAAATGCTGTGGGGTATGGCAAGTCTCGAAAATTACTTCTATCTCGTGAAACCATTCTATCAAGATCATCGGTCTTCGACTGCCATAGTAGCTCGGAGGTATCATCTCTCGAAAGGCAATACTCGCTCTCTGGTCCGCATCCACGTTGGGTTCATTCAAGGGTGCCGCTATCTATTACATTTACAGTAATTAACATAACAATTTCATATAAAGTAAAAACTTAACATTCCTATACTTAAAATTAAACTATCTTACATGAGCTATGGCAGTGAGACTGACGACAATGTACAGTAGGGTGGCAGGATTTTCACTTTGATACCAACTGTCACAACCCGCCTTTTTCGGGTTGTGATAAATCTTTTTTTTACTTACATATAAGTGAAAACTTAGGAATTTTTTTTTATTTACATACAGATATTATCATCTTTGGAAACACCCATATATACATAAATTTACTTAACATACTTGTTTGTACATATAACGGTTTTAGCAACTTTCAAAATATAGACATATACTTGTATTTACATAACAACCGTTACTTTACAATATTGTTTTTCAAACATTACTTTCAAAATAAAATAAAATATCTTACAACGGAAAGAAAAACCATGGCGATATCAATACCCATTCTGCAAATTCATCATCCCTCCGTCAGCTCAACTATGAAATTATTCTAACCTTCTTATCAGAATACCTACAATATGAAACACTTAATGAGCTTATGCCTAATAAGTCCCAGTATAGCCCACATGCACAATCAGTAAAATGCATGACCCAATTATGCTTTCCTATGAACATTCCTTATCCTTTTCATATCTTATTTCTTATTAGGGCCAAAGTATTCGTACCATTGTGCACTTAGGTCTTTGTAACACCAAGACCATACTACATCCTTAAACTTCTCTTGAGTCAGGAGTCAGTATGACACTTTTCTTAACTTCTGGTGATATATTTACTAGTCCACTTATTATGGTTATCATACCATGCGTGAAGTGATAGTCACATGTTATACACAAACATAAATGCTCTTGTACGGCATAGTATACACAGGTACATACTTTATACACACATAGGTAGACCTTAATATACACCAGGTACATGTCATAATGTACACACATGTATATGTCATAATATACACACAGATACATGTCATAACATACACACAGGTACATGTCATAATATACGCATAGCTACTGTCATACTATACGCATAGTTATTTATTCTGTATACTCATGGGTATACACTAATGTACTTATAGGTATTCATGTCATAGCATACATACAGGTATACACCTTGATATACACACAGGTATACATATATATATGTATCATATTTTATACCTACGATTTCATACTGTAGGTGGAATGGAAACTTACTTGATTCGTGTACTATACAAAGCAACTTTGGTTTCCTTGCTTCTAGACTTCTAGGTTCCTGTTGGCCAATTACAAAGCTATTAGCCAAAGTTTTCTATTTCCTCTATGTCTCAATACGAAATCATCATAAATTAATAAATTGAGTTGCATAATTATATACAACTCCACTAACTCTTGGTTTTCTTATATCAATCCAACCTTACCCTATCGTCTCTAACGGAGGGTGGAAGTCTGCGTAATCATTCCTTTTTCCCCATCTAGGGATGTTTTAGAACGATTCAGTCTACTCGAGGAAAAATGATGGTTTTGCCCCCAGTGGGCCTACTGACTTCCAGAGCTCGATTTTGCTATTCTAATGAAAATAGTTGCGTACTAATTTGAAAATAATACCCTAGTGGGTCGGATCTCCTTATTTCATCTTGATGTCGCATTTTAGTAAAACTTTATAGTTTAGTCCTTAAATTGAAAATTTTGATAGTTTTACCCCGGGGACTGAAATTAATCTTTTTAAACCAAAATTTTCAATTTTTTATAAGGAACTTTTTGCCCTTTCAAATTTTTTTCAATTTTAACAAATTCTTGAAAAATTAAAATCTCTCAAACGGTTGCGATTTTCAATGAACTGTCTTCATGGCCTAACAGTTTCGTCGAGATCTACAACTTTTGTGTTTTAACTTTTCTGAAATTCTCACTGCACAAGGGTGTTTTTGGTATTTTTCAATTCTACCGAGAAGAAACTTTTTTCTTTCAAGTTAGTCCTTGGGCCATTTTCGTAAAAATTTGTTTTAAAACAGCATATTTACCCTTGTAAAGATAGTTTTAGTCCTTGTCTAAATCATTTTCATGCCAAATCATCATTTTTTTTGCAAAATTAGTACTAAAATTAAAAAAATAATACTTTTGCAAAAACTAACATTTTCAACAATTCAACCCTAAATTTCACAACATCAACATACCATAAATCATATTTCTATGGGATTTGACTAAAAAATTGCTCAAGAACCCACATGCTTTTAAAGGAATAAAAATCAAAACAAAAATCACAAAATTTTAAAACTTTGAAAATCAAAACTTACCCCAAATAACACTTTGTGCTTTTAGCCTTCCAAGGCTCCTTTGAAACTCCTTCCTAGACACTATTTTCATGCAAAAATACCATGAATTAACTTCCTTTCCTTTACCAAAGAAAAAACCCAAGAAACCTTAAAAAAAAGTTTAGGTTTTTACCTTAAAACTTGATAAAATCCTTGGATTTTGTCTCTTGAACTTGATTGGGGCTAATTTGGCAAAGATTTGGATTTGAGAAAATTTTTGGGAAGCTTCAACAATGGCTGCCGTTGGGGTTGAGGAAGAAAAAGTGAAATTTTTTGGCTTAATTCAACATTAAATGCAAGCTTATCCACATGGATGACTGACAGGGTAATCCATTAGTTTACCATGTGGCTAAATGGGATTAGGCCACCTTTCATGGCTTGGTGGCCCAATGAAATTCAATTGGGTGTCCACTTGGTGGGCCTCAAAAAATTTACACTGTATAATTTTTCACCACACAGAATTTTTCTTATACTGCCATAGTAAAATCAGTGCACAACATTCCCTTAGATTGCATAAAATGTTTTACTTACCTTTGGTTTACTTTTGGGGGCCAAACGTAACATTTTCCATATCTGCGTTTTCACTTAGCAGTATACTTATATTGCTTCGGCCTTCTTTTCACACTGAGTTAGGGTTTTGGTGGACACTATGTTTTATTTATACCTTAATTATCCATCCGTTTGTATGACAATTTTACAATTAATTGTGATATAAAATTCATTTTGTGGATATTATTTACAAATTCTTGAGTATTTAAACTCGTGGAATTTGTATTATCAATATCCAACATTGCATCACGTTGCAGTGATATATCCATTTAATACTGCTTATTTATATATATTATCGTAATTTTTACAAAAAATACCATTTTAAAGGTAAATTCATTAATTAAACCTAATTAAATATTAGATTTTATTAATAAATGTCCCTGGTCATTACACATCATGCCCTCATCAATTCCAGGGTTCGTGTCAACAGCAGCCAGACGATGCCTAGGTGCCATTCTTTCAGTTTTGAAAATAAAATTGGACTGTTAGTGGTTTTTCATTGTCGTATCTACGTGTGCACAATTCCCAAGATTCATAGCCTAGGGCTCTGATACTGTTTTGTCACGTACACCGATCTGGGTAGTGATGTGGTGGATTAATTAAGTTAATAAAACTATATTTTAATATAAATTAGCTGTTAAATAATTTGAGTTATGTAAAAAATGACAATTTAAAACCATTGGATTACTATTCCTAAATTAAAGCAAGTAAAATAAAATAAAATAATGAGGACAAATAAATACGGGTTGGGCCCACCAGATTCACATTTGTACACACACATAGTATCGACAATAATAAATTACAACCACAGTCTGATACTAGAAGTAAAATTTAAATATCATATGCCTTGAATTAAGATAAGTAAATAACGTTAAACTAGGAATCTTACAGTCCACGTGTTTGCTCGGTGGAGTCCCAATCAGCCCTAAGTTGTAATCCACCTAGGGGAAAAGTTTTAAAATAATAAAAATATAAGCGGAAGGCTTAGTAAAACTAACCTTTGGAAAACATTGAATTCGAATACAAACATCTAGCCTTTGCATTTGAATTATAAAATACAGTCAGTAAATAAAATTTATTAAATTCATTCTTACCATTTGATTCATTATTCATCCAGAAATAATTTTATTATCTTTTCTTGGGCAAGTCAATAGTATCACTACCGTAGTAGCTTAGCTGAGTTCGAGACCTACCTCCAAGGTCGTACTCTACACGACTCGATCTCTAAGTATGACATCATGCCCTAATGTACATGTATTATTAAACATGTCTCATATTACCGAGTTTCCTTATTACGTTGATTATGATCATTCATTATTTAATAGATAATGAAAATAACTAATTAAATTCATTTCAATCATTTCTTGAAAACCCCTTTTGAAAGGAAACACTTTGTGGCCAAAACCATTTTAAAAACATGGCTACCAAGGAAAGAGGTTTGGAGTCTTACCTCAATATCCTAGAGCGAAGCTCAACATCATAATCCTGACCCGCTATACATTAGCTCCACAGAACCATGGAAAACCATAAATTTCATCAATATCTACCTTAGAGTATTCTACATTACTACGCTAGCTTATGGTGTCTTAGTATGCCTTTAATGATCACAAAATCATGTTGTCAAATCAAGGTCTCCATATATGTTTTAAACAGTAAAAACGAGTAAAAAAAGTCATTTTTTAGAGGTTCAGTCGGCCTGCTGAACTTCCTAGACCAGCCTACCGAACTTCCACTGTTTGGCCTATCGGGTGTACAAAATTAGCCTGCCAAACTATTCCAAGTTTGGCCTACAGACAAGATGAGTCTAGCTTGCTGGACTCATGAATCTGGCTTGCCCATACTCAAGATCGACTTGCTAAACTGACAAAATCTGAAAATTTTCAAATTTCGAGTCTCTGCCTCTCCGAGATTGAAATCTCATTTCCAACTTGTTTTTAGTTCCCAGAACATTTATAATGTTCATAAATGATAGAAAAACACATTAGAATACATTTAAACACTTTTAAACAAGTTTTACATATAAATTTTCAAATTATTTAGAAAATGAGAAAAAAGGAAAAACTTGATTTAATTCGATTTTTGTTCGATCAAGCCTAGATTCATGATAATTTGGGTCTAACAAACCTAGATTGAAGGTTTTCTAAGCTCAAAAAACTCAAATTTCAACATACATAGAAATTTAGAGAATTTGGGGCAAATTTTAAAATTGTGAAAAAAAAAATAAACTAACCTTGAATTTGAGCTTTAAATTGAGTTTGTGGAAGCCCAATCGTGCTCCTAAGCTTCCAATCCAGTTGAGAATCGAAGCTCTTGCTCAAATTTTTGGATCAAAGTGAGAGAGGGAAAGAGAGAAAGAGAAAGACGTTGAGAGAGAAGGGGAAGGAAAGAGAGGGAGAAAGGAATAAATAGAGAGGGAGATAGTGGTTTTCAATCACAAAACCATGTCTTGCACATGGTTTTCCAAAAGGGACATATCGGGTATTTGACAAATTGTTTTGTTTTAAAATTTAAAATGACAAATAACATAATTAAAAGTAGGATTAATTTGAAAATACCACAAAATAATTTAAATTAAGTTCAAATTATATTAAGGCATACTAATTCGTATTTTACACACTAATCTCACTTAATTAATTTTTGGGTATTACATTTTATAGGAAGACTTATTGCATTCTAGCTTGCTGTATTGTTGTTCTTGGTTGGCTTATAAAATGATTTGGTGCACTAATTCTCATAATTAGACACCAAATCATTAGTGAGAGATGATTATTTTGCTACTTTTTATATGAAGACTCTTACTGCATTATGGTTTGCTATATTGTCACTCTTGATTGACTTATAAAATTAGTAAAAATACTTGCAATTAATGAGAAAAGATATAATAAATCAAATGAATTAGGAAATTAATAATTTAGAGTTAAAATTTCGTATCAGATCTGAAACGTACAAGGAATTCTTAAAACTTCATTGTTTTAATTTTATGTTTTAAAATCTTATTTTAAAAGTTTTCAAAAATAATTGTTTCTTTTAAATTTTATTTAAAAAGATCCATTTCCACTTTAAACCAAAAATTTTCAATCTCTCAAATCTCCACATTCCTGTGGATACGACAACTGTTATATACTACAAAAGTCCATCGTTTAAGAAAAACATTTTTGACGATACCAACACACCTCAATGATGGAAAAAAATTTTACATTTCCTTGTAAGGCCGACGGTGTCTAGTGGTTGAGAGCTAAGATTTCTTTTATTTTAGTCCTTTTGATTGTTGATTTTTGCTATTGCGCACTCGTCTCTTCGTGCTCTTTGATTTGATATACTGTGGTGATATGTTTGGAACAATTTTTTATACTCTTAATCACAAGAAATCTTTTCTGATTTGAAAGATCTGTCAAAGCTGCATCCAATAGCATACATAGATTTTCAAGAGACCTTACAACCTTGGTTTTGATATCATTTTGTTGGAAATTTGTCACTCAAAAACAAACTTTTATAAACTCACAATTTAAAATAGCACAACTCTCTTTCACAATATAATTCAAGGCTTTGCTTTGTTTTTCACTCACTCACTCATTAGAAGCTATGCTCTTTCTTTCTCACTCTTAGAAGCTTTTTGCTTCTTTACTCTCTTTGTTTTTCTTTTTTTGCTCGATGGCTTAGCCTACAATGAGGAAGACTATTTATAGTTGCAACAAACTAATACAAACCACACATAGTGATTTTAATAAATTAATCGAATAAAACTACAACCACATACGTATCCAACCAAAACCACATAAGCTTACTTAATCTCTTTTGCACGTAATATACTAAAACTTCACACATTATTATTGTAATGCTGCAATATTTTCTTTAAAAACTTCTAGGCATTGGGCTGCAGTACTTCTTCATATGATAGGCTTGAATTAGGAGCTTCATCAAGTTTTGAGTTTGGATATTATAAAACAAGTTTATTCTTCAACAGAAAGAGGAATGGAGAGGAAAAATCGGTGGAAGAAAAGTGAAGAGAGGGAATGAGATGACAAAAAGTCACGATCAATGGAGATAATAGATAGAGAGACACTTCAGAGACAATGAAAACTATCATCTTCAACATGTATATCAAGTGAGAAAAAGTTAGTCACCGTGCTCCCGTGTTAAAAAAGACTGAAACCTTTTTTCTTTCTTTCTTTCTCTTTTCTCCCATTTTCTTTCACGATCTTCTACTTTTTTTTTTTCCCTATAATATATATGTGTGTGTGTGTGTGTTTTTTTTTCTCATTCTTCTTGTATTTTCATACATATTTATTTTTTTTGTCCTCAATTCTTTTACGCCCTTTTTTTGTTAATATGCTTAGTACAAATGCCCTCTTTGCGTGCTTTTCGGCTGGTAGAATATAACACGACAATGACTTACACAATATCAAACATTTTATTGTCTTTATACAATGGAACACAGACAGCGCACACCATAAGCGTCCTTAACGACTTAGTCAACTTAAACAACATTAGTTCTAGATTGATAAAAAGGAAACAAAGAACTCAAACCAATTGCATATTTGGCAAATTTTCAAAGAAAGCTCTACCTTTGATCTGTAGCCTTATGACCCTCTGGGATTGATGGCAAACCATGTCTGAACGACTGTAAACAAAAGAGCTATTAAAGTCAAGAGAAGTCCCAAAGTGGGCCAAGGGTTTCTGACATAAGCGGTATAAATCTGGGCCATCCTGATCTTCCACTTTCTCGCATAATGCTCTTCTATTTTATTCTGGATCTTCTCAAAATGATCTTGATCAGACTTAGGCAAGTAAGTTAATTGCAGCGTATTGAAAAATTCAGCTACTTTTGCGTCGCTACCTAGAGCGCTCCGGAGTATGCGTGCTGTCCTTAGGTCTTTCACATCTTGTTCGGTATCAATGAGCACATCTAGAAAGTTTAAATAGGAAGTGACTGAATAGCACCTCTCCTTAACGTCTAGGCACAATTCATATGCAACCAAGTTCAACAGCTTACGCACCGTTGAGTCATTCACATTCAATGCAGGAAGTTTAAGGTGACCAAAAACACCACAGTGATGAGTACCAAAAGATACGGATTTCAAGCAACAGGAATTGTTGAGCTTCATCGTTATTCCACATGATTTAAGTTCTTGGACGCTACGAAGAGATCGTTTGGGATTGCGTTCATGCTTTTCTGATCCGCAAGAAGAATCCAAAGTTAAGACACAATTCATTGGTTCAACATCCTTGAAACTACCAAATATTGATACCTTCCAAAGAAGGTCAAGAAGGTGAACCGGCCTTATTTTGTCGAGTACTTCATTCGCTAATTTAAGGTAATCATCTTCTCTGTGATTAATGAGCAAATTCTTTGTAGCGAAAACGTTGTTCTCATGGACGAATGGGATAATGCAAGCCTTAAATTGGTCGGACGGCTTTTCTGCTTTCTTGGCAATCATGTCCTCGTCCATCACGTCCATCAACAATGTAAGGACTTTAAAGGGGATTTGGTTCTCAAACAAAAACAAATCCTGTTGGATAAAGGCTGCTTCAGTGCTATTGATGTTGAGCTCTCCTAACTCACCAGAAACATTACTACGTATGAATTGTAGTACTGCACATCCATCCAAGAAAAATAACCTGGACAAGGAATCGTCATTATACCAAATGGGATTGATCATTTCCTCACCAAAGCACTTCCTTATCTCCCCAATGTGGTTCTTGATTTCCGTGAGAAAACTATCTGGCGTCTTACCACTATCTCTGAATAATTTCTTTGCCAATTTAAGCTTGAGTTCCTTTTTGACCCAACGTTTCTTGGAACAAAGTGGACCAATGGAAATCTCCCTTGGAGAAAAATGTGTTTTGAGTTCGTCATTACTTTGCTGCAAAAAATACATCACCTTCCGTATCTTCGCATGCAAGGACCAATCTTCCTCATTTTCTCGAGCACTGTTATTGTCATTTTCTTTCTTCTTTAGTTCATCTAATAGCTCCGCGTCTGAGGCCACCCCAAGAACGTCTTTTTTCTCAAGCGATGACATATCTGTGGCAAAACCAATAGAGGCAAAAGAATCGATACAACGATTGATCCTTGTCAAAAACTCATTAATTGACAATGAACCTTTCTTGGCATTTTTATTGCAATTAATTCTTGAAACTGACCTGGATTGACTTGCATTTGTAAATTCAAGTATTTAAAGCAAAGAGTTTCTTAAGATTTCATGGTTTTTTTCACGATTGAAGAATTTGTGGAAGTACAGTATAAATTCAAAAACTCTATATTAAATGTCAAAATTGACTTTCATGGCTCTACCCAGCAAAATAATATGATTGATATCCTTTCACCATGATCAAGGGAGTGGAAGTTTTAAATAGTAGATAGCTTGAAAATTCAAGTTATGAGAATTTTAGTACAGCATTAGTAGTGTGCCGAAAAACGCTATAATATGCTGAGAATGCTTAACTACCTTGTAGCTAATAAAATGGTATGCAAGTAAGCATTTAAGGTTAAATGTTGTTTGGTGACTTGGAAATAGAAACCATCGATGATTTTTTCTTCTAAAATAAGCGTAGGAAAGGTTAGTTTTAGCTTTGATCGAGTTGATAAAATAGTTTTTGACAGCAGTCCATTTTCATTACACGCTTGAGAAAAAGAAGCATTACAAATAACTAGTGGACCTAGATCGGATCTCTCCGATTAATGTTTAAGCTTTGCCCGGTCTAAGAATGGAAAGTTTTGCTTTAAGATTATGCCAAAGTTTAGAAACACTTTTGTACTAAGTGATTCATCAAGTAAGTATCCAGAATACCTCGTTTGCAGACTAAACCTCAGACCTGAAACTTAAATAGTACAAATGGTCAGAACTGTGTAAATTAGACAGTATGAGTCCTAAGGAACTAGGTCAAAAGTCTTCAATAAAAATGGATCTGTCTTCAAAAATGGCATTACTTTAAACTATTTACCAAATAGTGTTGTTAGTTTTGTGGTGTTAGTGCTTTATTTCCCTCCATTTTTCATTAACCATGTGTTTGGTAAAAGTGGTTCCCATCACATTTTCAACTATAAACAATGTAATGCTACAACAACAATAAAAAAATCACTACAGTGTAAAGCTCTCACATGCTACAGTGAAAGTGGTTCTAACCAACGGCTCCCACCACCCTTCCAAACACCCTATTAATGTTGGCGCCACACATAAGCCATTTTCGACCCAATATTTTGAGTTGTAAAATCAGTCACCAAACTTTTTTTTCCAGAAAATATACAACGGTTTAAGAAAATATTCCTAAATAGTTTTAGTAAGGGAGTGCAACCTACGGTATTGGGAAACTGGACTCAAGCAACCCACATGCATACTCTAACACTACAGAAAATTAACAGAATAGGAGCACAGTCCAGAAATTCAAGTCCAATCCTCAAAGTTATTACATGCTCTACATGAAGACAAAGGGAATGAAACCATCTCCAAACATACTTCGTTGTCGTAACATTTCATGTTCTCAAAACCTGTCAAGTTCCTTTTCTCTAACACTCATGATCAGAGTAATCGAATCGGTTTTACCGATGATGTAAATTTAAGCATTTTACTAGTGTGCCTTAAGATAATTTAAATTCTTTAAAAGTATAGCAAAAAATTAAAATACAATTTCCGTTAGAAAATGGATCTATGTTTAATGGTAAAAATGTCAAACGGTTGTAGTTTAAAAAGGTTGATCAACCAAAAAAAAAAAAAAAAAATTTGGCAAAAGTGGGGAATTGCTGGATATTTTCAGCTTAGAAGGTTCAATTTCAGTGTAAATTTTTAGCCATATTGAAAGAATGAATAAAAGCTCCAAAATTCCCTTTAAGTCAGCCAAAACATCGCGTTTTAATTTTTTTTTTCTTTCTGTCTCTCTCTTTTTGGCTTTTTTCTCTTTCTTTGACTTGATTCATCTTCTTTTTTTTTTTTTACTTTTTCACTTCAACCTTTTTGGCTCTAGGCTCAATTGTTCCTTTTTTGGTCCTTTTTCTACTGACCCTCTGTTTTTTAATTCCCTCTTTTCTATTTATCAATCTGTTTCTTACCCCTTTTTTCTTTACTTTTTTCTCTTATACTTTTAGTTTTATTTGTCTATTATTTGAATCTTTCCTTCTTTTTTAACTCCATCAAAAATAATGGTTTATCCTTTTTCTTTTCTTATATATAAAAACATTTGTCTACCATTGTCTATTTAAATGGTGTTTTTTACTTTTTTGATGCCTTGCCTTTTTTTTCTCTTTTTTTCTTTTTTGTTGCTTTATTTTTTTTTTGTTTTTTGCCTCCATTAATTTGTACTATAATTTTTTACCCCTAATGTATTCCTATTTTTTCTCTTTTATTTTGTCTCTATTTCAACTTTATTTATTTCTCTCATAAATTTCTTAAATCTCGAATTTCAATTTTCTTATCAAAATAATTTGCTTGTTTGTGATCATCTTTTACTTCTAATACGGTTAGTTTGTCTCATTCCTTTTATGGTCGAATTCATGATCAAAATTTTTTGGGTCTATTTAAACTGAGAAGCCAAATCAAAATTTTATGTGGGTAATGAAAAATATAATTTTGACTTCTTGTTCAATAAATTATCTATTTTCAGATATAACCTAATACAATTCCAGCACATGAGTGTTTTAAAAAGATAAATTAATTAAAAAAGCAATTTTGAGAAAGAAAACTTAAAACACAAATACATATTGAAATAAAATCTCAAACTGTGCCACTAATCCATATCTTTTTTGTCCTTTTAGGTTATATTTTTCGATCTATTGTTTCTTTTTCTATTTTGCTTATAAAACCTTATTTAACCTATTATACCATGTTATATTTACAACAAAAAAATCACTATATTAAATTAGAGATCAAAAATATATGTTTCATAAATATTGGGGTACTTAGGCCTTAAAAAGTGAAGACCAACTATCAAGAAAAAGAAACGCATATCTTTAAAGGTTATTTGTGTAAATTTTTCTTTTTATAAATCTATAAGTAAACTTTTTTTATTTACTTTTTATTCCTAATCTACATTATAAAACTTTAATCACAGTTTAATATGTACATCACACGTCCCACAACTAGCAGTAAAAACGGGTAAAAAAAACTCTTAATATTGTCAATCAAACTAAGAATCCAAACAAATTTACATACCAAGATTAAACAAAAACCTCAAAATTTAAAAAGAACTTTTTTTTTTTGCTAAGGAATAAAAAGAACTTTAGTTAAGAGAATAAACTCAAATTTGAGCCTAAATCTGAAATTTTCCGCCTAAATTTCAAAGAGTCACGAAGTTTACCATGCTTTAAAAATCATTAATCAACTTAAAACTAAAAACCCCTTTCAGTTCTTCCATCACATCCACATAAATTTGGTAAAAAAAAAAAAATAACGCTTTGAAACCTTATATCTAAATAAACTCTTTCTCAAAAATTTGCTCATATCCTAATTCAGAAAATAGCAAGAGAAAATCATTGAGAATATTCATAATGCTAGAAAATAAGATATATCCAGAGTTTCAAGTTTGAAAATCCTCACCGAAAATCTGAATCTTAGCTTGCAACTCAACAAGGACTTCAATTTCCTTCAAGCTTTTACAAATCCTAAAATATATGTTCAACTTTTGCTAAATTCTTACCTTTTTGCAAGCTGGTTTCTTTGATTTGGTTTTTTCCCCCTTGAGAAAGTAAGGTCTGTCCTTTATTGATGAAAATGAAGGAAGAAAAAGGAGTGTGAGAGAGAGAGAGACAAGGATAAAAAAGTCAAGACTGGTTGTGAAAGCTTTGAACTTCAATAGGGCCAGAGGGCCGGCATGTTGCCAGTCTGATGGCCTCTGAGTTCGTGCAGAAGGGCTGTCGGCAGCAGATCTTTGTGAGGCTGGAAGTTGTAGCGCAACGGGAAGGGAGCAGGGCTCAGGTTGGAGTGCGGGCTAGGAGCAGGGAAGGTACTTTGTTCGTCATCCATCTGAGGTACGCATAGTGGAGCAAAGGGTTGATACTCTAGATGATGGTCTAAACTTGTTGTATGTACCTTCGGTACAAAGCGTCTGATGAGGATCCATTTAGGGACCAAAATATGGCTTATGTGGCGCAATCAGTATTACCGACCCGCTTATAAGTTAAGGGTGTAATTAAATTATCTAGTCGTGTGAATGGTACCTTTTTTTTGGCTTTGAATGTGTGTGGTGTTCTTGCCTTTATTGGCTCTTAATTGAAGCTTTCATAATAGATTATAAACAAAAAATAAGAAAGTCAGGGAGGGTTGGTTGATCGTTCTAATTTTATATATATGCTAGTATTCTGCACGTCAATGTGGACGTGGTATTTAGCAAGTTGATTAGTTATATAATTAACAACCTTATCTCATTTATTTTTTTACTAATTTATTTATAAGAGTTCTATTGTTACTTATATTTTTTTGGAAGAATTATTAATAGTCATAACTAAATATTATATGTGAAACGGAAAAAAGTAAATTTAAAAAAAATTGAAAAGAAATAATTAATGAGCGTTGATAATAATATATTCTTAAGATACGTTAATCATCTTATGAACTCTTATTATTTCCTTCGAAAACTATATTTTTTTGGGGTAAAATATAGAGTTTATTTGTTTTATTGTAAATTAAACATTTCATACAAAAATTATAAATTTTAGTGTCAACATAGCATTTGAAATATGCTAGGAATTATTGATAGGAATGCTAATAGACATTCTTTTTAAATTCTTATTATTCTATTTTTGAGATGTTACCAATTCAACATATCAGCTTCCCTACATCTTTTTTTTTTTTTCAACATATTTGCTGTAGTTTAATATAGATTCCAATCTTGCCTCCAAATGATAAGTTAATGAAACAATCTCCTTAGGCTTTAACATTTTAAAATTTGAGAAATTATGTCTACATCTCTAAGACTTGAGACAAGAAACTAGGTACTCCAATACTCTAAAAAACAGATACAGCCTTACAATATAGCATAGTGCACAAAACTTTACATATATAATTCACTAGAGCAACAAGAAAACAGTAAAAATATGCAGAAAAATAGATACAGTCAAAGTGGTTGTAACGTCCCGAAATTTATTTAACGTTAATGTAATGTAAATGATGAATTAGTGTGCCATAATTAAAGTTTTAACTTTAATTAGATTATTTGTTGGATTTTTAGTTTTTGGTTGTTTTGTTAAATTGATGTGTTCAAAAGATTCCTTGTTGATTTAAAATGATGTTTTGAGTTTTAAAACACAACAATTTGTAAAATGTTAAAAATACTCCGTTTTGCAAAACCGTGGGCGGCACATGGTTTTCGCACAGTAAAACCGCCCACCGATTTTCTCTATTTATTTCTCTTTTCTCTCTCTCTCTCCTCATTCACGTTTCAACTCTCTCTCTCTCTTAGTCTCTCGACAGCCTCTCTCTCTCAATCTCTCTCTAAAAATTTTGAAACCACATTCGAATCCAAGCTTCGGAACAGCAAGGAGGAAGCTCGGGGACGTGATTCGGCGACCGAGAACGCGGATTGAAGCTTCGATTCGAGGTTAGATTCGAAATTTCTAAACTTTTTACAAAATTTTCGATTTTGTGTGTTTTTGAAATCTAAGTTTGTTTTAGCTTAGAAAACCGTGGATTTGTGTTAAATGAACTTAGAACAACTAGAATCTAAGCCTAGATTGAAGAAAAACGGATTGAATTCAAGATTTTCATTTTTCTCCTCTTTTTCTCATTTTTGGATTTTTGAGGATTTCGAGTTTAAATGTTGTTTAAATGATCCCAAACATGTTTTAGAATGTTTTTCTATCAATTATAGTTGTTTTTCATGCCTAGGATTTGAGAAAAACATGTTAGAAACAAGATTTGGATTTTGGGGATCGAGAAACCCGTGGCTGGGATTTCTGGATCTTCCCAGTTCGGCAGGCCGAAGTTCATGTTCGGCAGGCCGGAGTGATGATCGGCAGGCCGGTGTTCTTCCGACCGACAGGCCGAATCTGGGGAAATGTTCGGCAGGCCGAACCTTGTTTCCGGCAGGCCGAACTGTGCAGTTCGGCAGGCCGAAGCAGGGCGTCCCGCAGGCCGACCGAGGCATGGAAAATTTTGTGATTTTTACCCGATTTCACTGTTTTGAACCCTGATTTAAATCCCAACCTTATAGGATGATTTTAATGATACAAATGGCACACTAGGACATCATGAAATGATTTAGTAACATAGGATGTTTCGAACTGGATATTGATCGACTTAGTTTGTATCTAGGATTGTTCGTGGTTCCGTTGAGCTAACGTATAGCGGATCGGGATTACGGTGTGGGGTACCGGCACGAGTACTGAGGTAGGACTTCTATCCTATTTCTTTGGTAGCCTGGTTTTGAAATGATTTGGCTTTGAAAAGGATTTCTATCAAAATGTTTTCAACGGTTGTTTGAAAATGGTTTTATCGGTTATACTTTCATATACCGTGACATGAAATGAATTTCATAATGAATGTAATTGACAACACTCGGTAATTGGGTTTTGAATGATAATGATAATAACCACATGGGCATGATGCCATATTAGAGATCGGGTCGTGATCGACCTTGGGGGCAGGTCCCGAAACCCAGCTGGGCCACTACGGTGGTGATATCATGGTTTGCCTAGGTAAAAGTAAACTGGTGTTTTGATTTGACGAGTAGACTGTTCTGTGCCAGAACGGTTCTACTCAATTTATTTATTTATTTAATTCAAGTTCCTTTTTTGTATAACTCCTGACAATGTTATGTTTCTTTGCATTAAATTATTTCATAAAACTTAGTCCTATTGAGCCTTTCGCTCACGTTTTATCTGTTTTAAATCCCCCCCTTCTAGGTGGTTTCCCATTTAGGTTTGGAGAAGATTCTTCGGACCGAACTCAGGAGCAATAGGAGAATTTATCTATATTCTGTATTTATTAATCAAGGCATGTAAGACTTAACTTTATTTGTACTTGGACTGTAATTGTATTTGTGATATTGTCAGATCCATGTGTGTGCACAAGTTGTGGGTTGTGGAACCCATATTCGCGGTTTTTATTCAACTATTGTTATTTGTTTAACGATTTTAAATTCTTTATCAAATGTGGTGGAAAAATCTCTTTATTTCTTGCTTAATTGGATTTTTAAACCCTTAATTTCAATTAAATTCTCTTTTAATTAATCTAAATATTCCGCCACGTCACCTCCCGTACTCCGGGGCGTGACAGAATGGTATCAGAGCTCAAGGTTATGAACCTTGGGAATTGTGCACACATAGGTTTGACAATGAAATACCTCTGACAGTCCAAATTTTGTTTTTAGAAGTGAGAGAATGGCACCTAGACGTCGTTCGACAGCTGACGCCGAGTTCAGAAATGATGAGGGCCTGATGAGGTCTATGATTGCGGCTTTCCGGCAGATGACAGCCAGGACTAGACCGGAAGACTCCAGTGTTGGTAGTCGGCATGCTTTCTTTAAGGAATTTCGACGGGCGTCTATTCTGACTTTTGATGGCAATGGGGATCCGCAGTTAGCAGAGTATTGGTTGGATTCGATCTTGAAGCATCTTGATACCCTTGGTGTGCCTGAGGAGTATCGTGTGGAGTTTGCGGCGTATAAGCTCGAGGGTGGCGCTAACACCTGGTGGAAACAAACTAAGCGTCTGGAGCGCGGTGGCGATATCGGTTGGGACAAGTTCGAGGATCTGTTCTATGATCGGTATTTTCCGCAGGGATATAGAGATCAGAAGGCAGCTGAGTTTTATAGATTGCAGCAGGGTGATATGTCAGTTCGGGAGTATGAGGCAAAGTTTAGCGAGTTGGCTAGGTTTGCTCCATCAGCTGTGGCATCGGAGCGCGAGAAATGCATCAAGTTCCAGGAAGGACTCAAGGCTCCTATTCGGCGGCAGTTGGTTGCTCTACGGCTTAGGAGTTTCGGAGAGCTTGTGTCGTCGGCGATCTCCGTGGAGAATGATTACGTGCAGTATTGTGAGGATCGAGCCAAGGCTTCAGGAGGACCGCAGAGGAGTGGCAGGAAGAGCACCAGTAGTCGTCCAGCTCCGGGGAAAGGCAAGCAAGGCGGTGCGACCAGTGGCAGCAGCAGTTCGTCTGGCAGCGGGCGCAGCAACCCCTACAGCTTTCATTGTCATTTCTGTCAGCAGCCCGGACACATCAAGAGGAATTGCCCGATCAGGAGTGCTCGTCTTGGATCGCAGACCGGGGAGGATGCCAGTCGTTCGTCTCAGCCTCAGCCTCAGACCCTACCTCCGCCTCCGCAGTACCCGCAGTTGCAGTATCCGCAGTTTTCTCCTCAACAATTCTCATATCCGGCACGGGGACAGCAGCCGCAGTATTTTCAGCGCAGTGTTCCTCAGTATAGAGCGCCGAGTACAGGTAGTGTGCAGTCATCTCCATCTCAGCAGTATCGGCCGAGTAATGCAGGACCCAGCAATGTCGGTAGAGGAAAAGGGAAGGCGCCAGTGCAGGTTCATGCAATGGCATCTGGAGGGTCAGATTCTCAGACTGGTAACGTGGTTGTCGATGGTATGGTTTTGATTTCTAGATCTCTAGCTCGCGTTTTATTTGATACCGGTGCCTCTCATTCTCTCATTTCGAGTTCCTTTGTACATGCCTTGGGATTAGAAGTAGAAGAGTTTAAGGAACCCCTAGTTATAACTTCTCCCTTGGGGCGGGTGTGTGTGAATTGTGTGTGTAAATCATGTAAAATAAAGATTGGGGATGAGATTTTGAAAAGTGATTTGATTGTACTCCCCATGAGCTCCTATGATGTGATCTTAGGGATGGACTGGTTGTCCAAGTATAGTGCAGTTGTGGACTGCCAACTTAGAAAAGTGACCCTAGTGTCTGATAGGGGAACGGTAATCACTTACCAGGGTGGTGGTGATTGGCTAATGAGTGAGCGTCTCATGAAGTCATGTCTAGGAGGGCGAAGGAATCTAGATTGTTTTGCTTTTCTTGCCAATCTAGATTGCGAGCCCTATGTTTCGAGTAGTAGTGTAGCGATTCCGGTGGTTGGTGAGTTCGAGGATGTTTTCCCCGACGAGTTATCAGGATTACCACCGCATCGGGAGATTGAGTTTGGTATCGAGTTGTTTCCAAGGACATCACCGATTTCTATGGCACCTTATCGGATGGCGCCTGCAGAAATGAAGGAATTAAGGAAGCAACTTCAGGAGCTTGCTGATAAAGGATATATTCGGAATAGCACATCTCCGTGGGGAGCACCTGTTTTGTTCGCTAAGAAGCACGATGGGACTCTCAGGTTATGTGTGGATTATCGGCAGCTGAATCGTGTTACGGTGAAGAACAAGTATCCTTTGCCTAGGATTGATGAGCTATTTGATCAGTTGGGAGGTTCGCGATACTTCTCGAAGATTGATTTGCGGTCAGGTTATCATCAGCTCAGAATCAAGGAAGAGGATATTCCCAAGACAGCTTTTAGGACTCGGTATGGGCACTTCGAGTTTCTGGTTATGTCTTTCGGGTTGACGAATGCTCCAGCAGCTTTTATGGATTTGATGAACAGGATTTTTAGGCCGTATCTGGATCAGTTTGTGATCGTGTTCATCGATGATATTCTTGTGTATTCTAAGACTTGGGAGGAGCATGAGCAGCATCTTCGGATCGTGCTTCAGACTCTACGGGAGCACCAGTTGTATGCTAAGAGGGAAAAGTGTGAGTTCTGGTTGACTGAGGTCAAATTTCTGGGTCATGTCATCTCGGAGCATGGTATTTCAGTGGATCCGTCCAAGATTGAAGCTATATTGGAATGGGAACGACCAAGGAATGTAGCGGAGATTCGCAGCTTCTTAGGTCTTGCTGGATATTACAGGAAATTTGTAAAGGACTTTTCGAAGATTGCAGCTTCGTTGACGAGGTTGATCAGGAAAAACGTCAGGTTTGAGTGGGATGAAGACTGTGAGTCTGCTTTTCAGGAATTGAAGAACCGGTTGACTTCAGCTCCAGTATTAGTTATTCCTAGTAGTGACGAGCCGTATGAGGTTTATGCTGATGCTTCAGGGCGTGGACTTGGATGCGTGTTGATGCAGCATGGACGTGTGGTTGCGTACGGATCGAGACAGCTACGACCTCACGAGCGAAATTATCCTACTCACGATTTAGAGCTTGCAGCGGTGATCTACGCGCTGAAGATTTGGAGATGTTACTTGTATGGGGCATCGTTTCAGGTCTTCTCCGATCATAGGAGTTTGAGGCATTTGTTCACTCAGAGGGATCTCAACTTGAGGCAGCGCAAATGGGTGGAGTACATGGAGGATTATGATTTCGCTTTGTAGTATCATCCCGGGAAAGCTAATGTGGTCGCGGACGCGCTTAGCAGGAAGTCTTCAGGGATTCTCGCTTGTTTGATTTTGAGGACTGGAGCAGGGATGCGACAGTGAGTGAGTATCGGCTACAGTATCATGAAGACGGTGATCGAGTTTTGTTGTATCACGTGGAAGCGACTCCAGCTCTTGTTCGGATGGTGAAGCAAGGTCAGTGGCAGGATCGACATTTGCAGGGGATTTGGTCGCGGATTCAGAACGGGGAGCAGTTCGAGGAATGGAGCGTGCATGCAGATGGATCGTTGTACTTCCGGGAGCGTCTTGCAGTTCCAGTTATCGCCGAGGTGACAAAAGCCGTTCTAGATGAAGCTCATAGGTCTCAGTTTGCTATTCATCCGGGAAGCACCAAGATGTATCGTGATTTGAAGAGGCACTATTGGTGGAGAGGCATGAAGAAAGATGTTCGCGAGTACGTGGCCAAGTGTTCGACGTGTCTTCAGGTGAAAGCCGAGCATCAGAAGCCTGCAGGTCAGCTTCAGCCGCTTCCTATTCCAGGGTGGAAATGGGAGCATGTGACGATGGATTTCCTCACAGGTTTGCCGAGGACGGAGCAGCGGCATGATGCAGTTTGGGTTGTAGTCGACAGGTTGACGAAATCGGCGCATTTCATTCCGTTTAGGTCGACGTGTTCCAGGAAGATTCTCGGGGAGTTGTATATGCAGAACATTGTGAGGTTGCATGGAGTTCCTTTGTCCATCACCTCTGATCGAGACACCAGGTTTAATGCTAAGTACTGGAGGAGTTTTCAGGAAGCTTTGGGTACGGATTTGAACTTCAGTACGGCGTTTCATCCTCAGACTGATGGGCAGTCTGAGCGGGTCATTCAGGTTCTCGAGGATATGTTGCGTGCTTGTGCGTTGGACTTCGGCGGGAATTGGAAGCAATATTTGCATTTGGCGGAGTTCACGTACAACAACAGTTATCAGGCGAGTATCGGTATGGCACCATTTGAGGCATTGTATGGGCGACCGTGTCGGTCACCTGTGTGTTGGGCCGAGCCGGAGGATAGAGTTATTCTTGGGCCAGATGAGATTCGTGACAGCAACGAGAAAGTCGCGGTGATTCGGGATCGGTTGAGAGCAGCTCAGAGTCAGCAGAAGAGCTACGCGGATAGGAGACGTAGACCTTTAGAGTTCGCGGTTGGAGATTTTGTTCTCTTGAGGGTATCACCTCGTAAGGGAATTATGCGGTTCGGAGTGAGTGGGAAGCTCGCGCCGAGGTATATCGGGCCGTTCGAGATCACTCAGCGTGTTGGTGTGGTCGCTTATCGGCTTGATCTTCCGCCCGAACTTTCTCATGTGCACGATGTGTTTCATGTGTCTATGCTTAGGAAGTGTCCACCTGAGCAGGGTAAGATAGTATCGTTTCGCGATGTGCAGGTTCAGGAGGATACGACGTACGAAGAAGTGCCGATTCAGATCATCGACCGGAAAGTGATTAGCTTGCGTCGTCGTGAGATACCATTGGTAAAGGTCGTGTGGCAGCATCACGGGGTTGATGAAGCCACTTGGGAACGAGAGTCTGGTATGCGGGAGTTATATCCGCATTTGTTTTGTTTTTGAGATGAGTTGTAAATTTCGAGGACGAAATTTCTTTTAGGAGTGGAGAGCTGTAACGTCCCGAAATTTATTTAACGTTAATGTAATGTAAATGATGAATTAGTGTGCCATAATTAAAGTTTTAACTTTAATTAGATTATTTGGTTGGATTTTTAGTTTTTGGTTGTTTTGTTAAATTGATGTGTTCAAAAGATTCCTTGTTGATTTAAAATGATGTTTTGAGTTTTAAAACACAACAATTTGTAAAATGTTAAAAATACTCCGTTTTGCAAAACCGTGGGCGGTACATGGTTTTCGCACAGTAAAACCGCCCACCGATTTTCTCTATTTATTTCTCTTTTCTCTCTCTCTCTCCTCATTCACGTTTCAACTCTCTCTCTCTCTTAGTCTCTCGGCAGCCTCTCTCTCTCAATCTCTCTCTAAAAATTTTGAAACCACATTCGAATCCAAGCTTCGGAACAGCAAGGAGGAAGCTCGGGGACGTGATTCGGCGACCGAGAACGCGGATTGAAGCTTCGATTCGAGGTTAGATTCGAAATTTCTAAACTTTTTACAAAATTTTCGATTTTGTGTGTTTTTGAAATCTAAGTTTGTTTTAGCTTAGAAAACTGTGGATTTGTGTTAAATGAGCTTAGAACAACTAGAATCTAAGCCTAGATTGAAGAAAAACGGATTGAATTCAAGATTTTCATTTTTCTCCTCTTTTTCTCATTTTCGGATTTTTGAGGATTTCGAGTTTAAATGTTGTTTAAATGATCCCAAACATGTTTTAGAATGTTTTTCTATCAATTATAGTTGTTTTTCATGCCTGGGATTTGAGAAAAACAGGTTAGAAACAAGATTTGGATTTTGGGGATCGAGAAACCCGTGGCTGGGATTTCTGGATCTTCCCAGTTCGGCAGGCCGAAGTTCATGTTCGGCAGGCTGGAGTGATGATCGGCAGGCCGGTGTTCTTCCGACCGGCAGGCCGAATCTGGGGAAATGTTCGGCAGGCCGAACCTTGTTTCCGGCAGGCCGAACTGTGCAGTTCGGCAGGCCGAAGCAGAGCGTCCGGCAGGCCGACCGAGGCATGGAAAATTTTGTGATTTTTACCCGATTTCACTGTTTTGAACCCTGATTTAAATCCCAACCTTATAGGATGATTTTAATGATACAAATGGCACACTAGGACATCATGAAATGATTTAGTAACATAGGATGTTTCGAACTAGATATTGATCGACTTAGTTTGTATCTAGGATTGTTCGTGGTTCCGTGGAGCTAACGTATAGCGGATCGGGATTACGGTGTGGGGTACCGGCATGAGTACTGAGGTAGGACTTCTATCCTATTTCTTTGGTAGCCTGGTTTTGAAATGATTTGGCTTTGAAAAGGATTTCTATCAAAATGTTTTCAACGGTTGTTTGAAAATGGTTTTATCGGTTATACTTTCATATACCGTGACATGAAATGAATTTCATAATGAATGTAATTGACAACACTCGGTAATTGGGTTTTGAATGATAATGATAATAACCACATGGGCATGATGCCATATCAGAGATCGGGTCGTGATCGACCTTGGGGGCAGGTCCCGAAACCCAGCTGGGCCACTACGGTGGTGATATCATGGTTTGCCTAGGTAAAAGTAAACTGGTGTTTTGATTTGACGAGTAGACTGTTCTGTGCCAGAACGGTTCTACTCAATTTATTTATTTATTTAATTCAAGTTCCTTTTTTGTATAACTCCTGACAATGTTATGTTTCTTTGCATTAAATTATTTCATAAAACTTAGTCCTACTGAGCCTTTCGCTCACGTTTTATCTGTTTTAAATCCCCCCCTTCTAGGTGGTTTCCCATTTAGGTTTGGAGAAGATTCTTCGGACCGAACTCAGGAGCAATAGGAGAATTTATCTATATTCTGTATTTATTAATCAAGGCATGTAAGACTTAACTTTATTTGTACTTGGACTGTAATTGTATTTGTGATATTGTCAGATCCATGTGTGTGCACAAGTTGTGGGTTGTGGAACCCATATTCGCGGTTTTTATTCAACTATTGTTATTTGTTTAACGATTTTAAATTCTTTATCAAATGTGGTGGAAAAATCTCTTTATTTCTTGCTTAATTGGATTTTTAAACCCTTAATTTCAATTAAATTCTCTTTTAATTAATCTAAATATTCCGCCACGTCACCTCCCGTACTCCGGGGCGTGACAGTGGTACTGCAAGTTGATCTACCATATTAACAAAAACTAAGTTCTACAAAACAAAAAAAAAAGGTCAACTGGTTTCATGGTTTTTGTGAAATTGAGCAAGTCAGGGCCTGGGGCTGCGGAGATTCACGTGATACTAGGGCGGCTTACATGAAAAGTTTTAAAAAACTGGGGTGAAATTAATTTTTTTTTAAAAAAATTGTGAGGCAAAAAAAAAAATTTTCAAAAATGACCGAAACAATATCATAATAATTTGGACAGCAAAACAATTATCGGAAGTTGGAATGATGGTAGCTTAATTTTAGACGTTACCATACTTAAGAGTGAAGGAATTTTTCCAATTCTATTTTTTCATGATATTCCTCAAAAAAAAAAAATTTTGTGGAATTTGGTTACAATTTTTTTTGTGGACTTGTGTATCTGGCTATCTCGTCTACTAATGAAAAAGCTTTTTTAGATAAGCTTAAATATAAAGATCAAACTATTACTTTTGCACCCCAAAAGGCAAGAAAAATAAAATTTTGAATCATCTTATTTAGGTTCAATGAATTGGAGAAATCTTGTCTTGTTTCTCACAATTTGATGGAGTGAAGGAGTATTTTTTTCTTTTTCTTTTTTTTTAGTGTACAAGCTTTTGATGAATTTAACTATTGTATTCTTAGTTATATTATTACTTTTGACTTTGTTGTAAATTTATTTTAATTTTGATGGATTATTTGTATTGCCTTCATTAGATGTAATGAATTTTTTTTTTATTTTCCACTATTAGTTATTAATGACAAAGTTACAAATGACAATATTTTGTATTTTGCAGTGTTAATTAGCTAGAAATTTCTATTTGCTAAGGAAAGTAATTAAAGTTTAAATAAATGATAGTGTGCTCCTAGACATTTTGCTTGTGATTAAGAAAAAATATTGCTTCGTTATTATTACCTGGTTTGGGTTGGCTATTTTTTTTATTAATTTTTTTACCAAAAGGACATATAACGCGTGAGCTCCCTCAGTCGCTGACTTGTATTCTGTCTCTTTGTAGATCTAACCAACGTTGAAAAAATTAAAGAGTTATTAATACTAATAGTCCTTAAATTTTAAAGTCTTCATCATTTTATATTTTGAACTTTTAAAATTACAACTTTATTTTTTAAACTTTTAAAACTCCTCATTTTGCTCCCTAAATTTCAAAATTATAATTTTGTCATTGTTTCAAAACTTTGAATTTGTCTCTTATTTTTTGATTTTCTATTCAAATAGATAGAATTAAGCCTACAGAGTTCGCATATGGGTCACCTATAAGGGCAAACATGAGATTTTATCACTCAAGTTTTGTTTCGAGTTTACACTCACATTTCATGTTTTTTATCTACTCTCATTTAAGAAGGGTTTGTATGCACATTTATTCTTGATATTGTTCAATATATCATCATCTTTAATGCTAACTCATTTTATTATATTTAACTCCAGATATTGGCGTACAATATTTACTTATTAAATGAGTTATACATTAAAAATGAGAAAAAATAAGAAGAAATGTGCAGACAAACTCTTCCTAAATGAGACTTCAAATAAAAAACAAAAGGCGTCAAGTGGGAGTGTAAATATGAATCAAAACTTATGAGCATTAAAATCCCATTTTTGCCCTTATAGGTGATCCATGTGCAAATCATGTGAGCTTACTTTTGTCTATTTAAACAAAAAATTAAAAATTTAGGAGAAAAGAGAGGAGCATTGAAATTTCATGGGCAAAATAGTAATTTTTAAAATTTAGGAGATAAAGTGGGGAGTTTTGAAAGTTTAAGGGGTAAAGTGGTAATTTCAAAGTTTAGAAGCAAAGTGAGAGAAACCCTAAAGTTTATGGGCTATTAGGGTTAATAACCTAAAATTGAAAGGAAAATATTTTTTAAATGAACGTTACACCGTGACCAGTTTAATACATATCCTAGTAGCTTTTAGGTTTTAGTTCAAAAGTGGGATACTTTTTAATGTTTTGATAGTAGTTGAAGGGTGCCAATCTAATTGGGATATTTCTTAGTGCCTTGATACTAGTTATCTCCTTTTCTTAGTTTATTAAAAAGTATATATAATTATGATGTGATCTATATTAGAAAATAGTTTGATAATCCATTGTGAGGAGCTATTTTGAGGTTCAAATTAGAGCAGGGCCCACTTCATCAATATGATGGGTCTTGGTGAATTTGTTTTCTCTATTGTGAGAAGATCAAAATAATATATTCATATACTTAAAATGGTTTTCGGGTGAATGAGAAAATGATGATCAAAATATGCCTTTTAGAATTAGTTTTTGTTGAAAAGATTGTTGGAAATTAGAACTCCCACATTGCTTAGACAACTTGCCTTGGTGGAGCTTTATGAATTTGCATTTGTGGTCTTGGATAAGAACATGAACCTAAGAGGCTCTCTCATGCGCAAAGAGAATGCAAATCATTAGCTTAGTGGGTGACGTGAATGTTGCTCCATCAAGCTTGCCTTTATGGGAGCTTTGTTTTACACATTTTTTGTTTGTTTTTTCCAACTTAAAACTTGAATTTATTTTTCCATTAAATCCAGAAATTTCAACAAATATTTTTGGCATAAAAGATGAATATAGATACTTGAATATCTAGACATTAGTGCATAAATTTAGACATGATAGTGGGCAAGTTAAATCCAAATGTCAAAGGTTATCTTCGGATTAAAGTCTCATTATTATGGAAATAATTTGGATTGAATCCTCATTATTTTTGGATTTGCAACACCCCCTATAACAGCCTATATAAGGAGACTATCCTCAATACTTTTACACCGTTTTTGGATATCATTTCTAGTTTCTCTTGTATTGTTAGGCTCAAGTTCTCTTAGAGTTTTAGGTGCTCTGGTAATAGAGTAAAGATACGGTTTCAAGTTTGCCAAAGTAATACTTGTGATGCCCAAGTCTTGCTCGATCATCATTGTATTCTGGGAAACAGACGCTCGTTGAGATTTTAAGCACCTATGGAAAAAGCTAATCTGTTTTTAAGAAAAGCATGTCTATCATGTACCTTGACATTTATTTTGTTCAAGTGTTTGACTGTTTACGTTCAAACATTTCGTTGTAATTGTTTCTCCTTCTTTTGTAATATTTTATTATCTTAAACTTGCTCCCTTCTCTTTATTTTATATTCTTTTACTAACAATCTAATGGCTCAAAATTGTCTATACTGATACATTATATATATATATATATATATATATATATATATTATTTTCATATCGTAGCCTAGAATTGCGATAAGTTGTTCTTTACTTGGAGTTTTAGGGCAATTTTGGGCCAAAACTCACAACTTGAATCCAGTATCCATATCAGCTATCTCTTGGGGAAGTCCTTGCTCGTGAAAATGCACCAAAAGCGTTCGTAAAAGCCTTTTGGGGCTGTTTAGTATTATTTTTAAAATAGGTAAAAATATTTTTATTTTGAAAAATGAGAATTTTTTAGGAATTGTGCTGAAAGTATTTTTAAAATTTTTGTCTCGAAAAACATGCGAAAATATTTTTAAAAATTCTGAGAACGAAACCAAACAGGGCCTTGTTTCTTTTCCCTTTTCCCGTCAATAACAGCCTTCCAAGTCTCTCCCACGCATATTCCAATTAAAAAGAAACAAAGAAAAGTCTTTCATGATTGTCTTTGAAAAGCACAAAATTTTGAGAACCATTCTTTCTTTTTAACCAAATAAATCAATTGACAAAAATTGAAACGAATAATAATAACACAACTCAAATGCAATTAATCCCTACAAGTTGTACGGTAAACAAGCAGAATTGTCAACTTTTTTTTACATAGACAAGTGATATCATAAAATACAAAAGCCAGAAAAAATTAAAACAAAACTGTATTCCCTGCTATGATTATACTTGAAAAATGATCACTATATTGGCTTGTCATGCATTCACTGGTGTCGTTTGTCCCGCTCATGTCGTTTGTGACTCTTTTGTTGCTTTCAGGACCTGATTGGAAGGGCTTCTTAAAAGTTTTTAATTTCCTGACTTCAAAAGCTACTTAAGGAAATGTTTGGATAACCTATCAACATGCTGTTTGGCAAGTACTAGTTTTAACTACTATCTCAGTTATGAACAGTGTAAAGCTTTCACATGTTGTAGTGAAAAGAAAAAAAAAGTTGCTACAGTGCAAAGCTCTCGCATGCTAAAATAGAAACAGTTCTAACAAATGGTTCCCATCACCATACCAAACACCTTACAAAAGTTTGTTTACTGTCCAGAAATGCTTCCTGTTAAAACCACAAAATGTGAATTTTATTCAAAAAAAAACTTTTGAAATAGACTTTGAAACTTATATTGAAGTGTTAATAATACATTACAAGCAGAAACATGATATTTTTGTAACTTTAAAAAAATTGCAACCATTTTGATCTATAAATTTTTTTTTAAGAATATGATTTCAAACATTTACTGAAAGCCTATAGTTTTTGCATCTTTTCTTCTACTAAAAGCATAAGTAGAATTTATATCAAACGGGCCCTCAATCTTATTATTATTGCCGTTTTCACTATTGATTTTTTTTTTTTTGACGTTTCTTATATTAGTTAACTCTCTCGAGATCGTTTCACCGATTGTTATACTTTTTTGTGTTTGCGTCCTTTGTTTTCTCATCGTTTTGCACATCTCTTCTGCGGTTCATCATTTTAATGTCGTATACCATTTTTTTTTTCGATTACTTAAATATGAGTCGTTTGTCTTATATTCATGTCATTTTCTCAATGTCTCGCCGTTTTCTACTTTTTCTTCGGATATTGTTCTTTTCAGAATCACATCATTCGCAAATATGTTGCTCTCTGTTTCCTTCAACTAGTGTTGTTTTCTATTTCTATAGATTTGTCCTTTAGATATCGAATATTTGCTGCGACCTTTTCTTTATATTGTCGTTCTTCTGGGGATAATGTCGTTTTTCTCTAGCTGTTTTATAGTACCATAATCAATGTTCAATGTTCACGTAATTTAACCATGACAAAGCTTTTCGACTGCTTTCTATCCAAAAAAAAAAAAAAAAACCATGACAATGCCTTCACGTTTTTTTATTTTCCTTTTGATCTTTTTAAACATTATATACTGATATGTGCCCGTTTGATTTATAGACTTGAACAAAAATTTATCTTTTTAAAAAAATATTATAACAAAAAGATTTGAATTGTTATTCAAACAAATGAACGGCAATAAATTAGCTAGAAAGGGACAGAATAAGAGTACTCCGCAAGCCATAGGAGGCCCAGTCTTTGTCTGTAATTATCCTACAAAAATTATCAGGCCTTCTTTACACGTGATGTTACCATAAACATAAATAAAGAACAAAATTATAAATAACAAGCGAAAACTGGGCTACAAACGATGAAGCGTTGTTGTAATTGAGATTGTAAATATTAAAACCAACATGCGAATACGTAACATAAGATTTTTTTTTTTCCCCCACCTTAACAATAATAATAGTGGAATTTCCTTTTATGAGGATGAGAAGACAGAAAAAGTGCAGAGTGAGAAATGAAGAAAGAGAATGAGTCAATGGATGAAAAGTGAAGTTATAGTCTGACGAAAGAGAAATTACGGTGAGCTAATGATGGAGAATAATCTAATACAATGGCAAATCAAACATATCATAACAGAACATCTTAGTACAACATGAAACAAGTGCTGTGCTATTGCATACATTTTATTTTTTCACCTAGAATTTTATCCTTTTATATCTATCTTAAAATGCCGCTAAGATATTATTTGAAATGAGATAATATTGAAATTAATTAACTTCCCTGTTCTATAATCCTGAAGATCACTTGCTGTTTATATTTTGTCTTTAGCCGGATTCACATCTCTTTTCGTTTTCCAAGAAACCGAAGATTATTAAGTTTGATGAAAACCATAGTTATTTAATATAATTAATAAGCTGGGAATGGAAATTGAACCAATCTCATAACAGTAATGATATACAAATTGTTAGAATTTTCAATCTTATTTTCATTGAGAGAGAATTAGATGAGAGAAAGTATTAATGGAGATAATAAAAAGATAACGAAAACAGATATCATATGAGATAAAACAACAATATTTCATTAAAACAAGGAACCAAACATTTTATTTTATTTATACAATGCAACACATGAAACAAGGCACGCTATATACGAGTCCTTAATAGTAGTTTAGTTAATAGCAACCAATATTAATTCAAGAGTAGTGGTGAAAAGGAGACATCAAACTCAAATCATGAATTGCAAACTTGGCAAATTTCTCTGCCTTTGATCTTTGTGGCTCTGAATTTCTGGGATTGATGGCAAACCAAGTCTGAACGACTGTAAACAAAAGAGCTATTAAAGTCAAGAGAAGACCCAAAGTGGGCCAAGGGTTTCTGACATAAGCAGTATAAATCCGAGCCATCCTGATCTTACCCTTTCTCGCGTAATGCTCTTCTATTTTACTGCAGATCTTCTCAAAATGATCTTGATCCGACTTGGGCAAGTAAGTTAATTGTAGCGTATTGAAAAATTCAGCAACTTTTGCGTCGCTTCCTAGAGCATTCTGTGTCAGTATGCGCGTTGTCCTTAGATCTTCCACATCTTGTTCGTATCAATGAGCATATACAAAAAGTTTAAATAGGAAGTAAATGAATAACGTTTCTCCTTAATGTATAGGCACATTTAGTAGGCAACCAGGTTGAATAACTTGCGCACTGTTGAATCATTAACATTCAATGCGGGAAGCTTAAGATGACCAAAAATACCAAAGCAATAAGTACTGAAGTCGATGGATTTCATGCCTTGGGAATTGCTAAGCTTCATCGTTGTTTCAGATGATTTAAGTTCTCAGATTGTACGAAGATACCGTTCTTCGTTGCGTCCATAATCTGTAAAATAAGAAAATCTTTCACCAAAACAATTATCCAAACTCAAGAGACATTTCTTTGGTTGATTGAAAACATTTAAGGCAAAGTTTCGGTCATCTCTTTCGTCTTCATCAACTTCAACATCCATGATACTACCAAATATTGATACCTTAGGGAGAAGGTCAAGAAGATGAAACGGCTTTATTATGTCAAGTGCTCCAATCATTTGACTATAATATTGTCTGGAATGATCATAATGAAGCACCTTATTTGCAGTGAAAATGTTGTTCATGTGGACGAATTGGATAATGCAAACCTTGGTGGGAGGGGCGCTTTGTTGCTTCCATGCAAGCCGTGTCCATATCCATCGCGTCCATCAACAGTGTAAGGACTTTAAAGGGGATTTGGTTTCAACCAAAAACAAATCCTGTTGGATAAACTCTGCTTGAGTGCTACTGATCCCAACCTCTTCTAACTCATTTGAAACATAACTGTGTATGAACTGTAGTACTGCACATCCATCTATGAACAAGGACGACGTGACTTCGAGATATCTCCAAGAATATTCATCATGACGCAACCGCTTATCAAAGCACGTCATTGAATCCTGGATTTTGGTCCTGATTGCTTTGAAAAAACTAACCACTGTTGTCTTGCCGCATTGCTTGATGAATTTCTCTGCCAATTTGATCTTGAGTTCCTCTTTGAACAATTCGGACTTATAAGCATGAACTGGACCGATTGCAATCTCTCTTGGCTCCAAATGCTTTTTGATATTTTGATTATGCAGCGAGATTGGCAAAACCTTTTCTATCTTTGCATGTGACGACCGACTATATTCACGATCCTTTTGAGCACTATCTTCGCCATTTTGTTTCCGGCTAAGACGTTCTAGCATCCGCCTTTCATAATAGGGCAACCCGTCAAGAGAGTCTTGATCGAGAACTTCAGTTTGGTGGTCATGGCTTTTCGTTGCTTGACGTGTGTGATCTGCTGTTTTTTTAGCTTCCAATATCTCTGATATTTTCTTATTGATCTCCTCGTGCACATCGTCACACAATTCGCCTTGCATTTTCATTTTTCTATGTAGACAAACTAATGCAAATAAAACATGAATACATAACGTTTCGACCCAAAAAAATATATATTATGTATACAAGCACACGCATATATAATGTTGAACTAAATGTTCCAGCTAAAAATAATAATAATGTATATTAAGAGTTTTTTGGACCCAATATTCCCGAAAGGATTGCTTCCTTCGTTATTCATTGAAAAAAAAGATTCTAAAGTACAAACACCTATTTGTAGTCTATGATTCTAAATGTCACGTAGTTTTGGGGAAAAAATAGTTTAGAAAGAGACAATACTATCGGAAAGATACCATGTAGCAGTGAATTTACTCTAAAACTTAGAGAAATTAGGGAGAAAAATGATACCTTGAAAAAGTTCTAAGCTTCAATCGATCGGACTGTGTAGTCTAATCAAATGTGATCGGTAGTTTGAGGCTACAAAGGATAGACGAATTATCAACTAGAGAAAAATAAGAAAAAAGAAATAAGAATATTGTAGTCTCTAAAACTTTCTCTACCAAATTAACACTCGCATGTTGGTTAGAATTATTAGTTAGAATCGTGAATACTGTAATACATGAGAGCTTTACACAGTAGCATGTGAGAGCTTTATACTGTTTCTAAATAAAAAGTTGGTTAGAGCCAAATAATACCAAACAGGATATAAAAATTAGATATCATCACTAAGACTTGTATTTTCTTTTTGCCTACTTATCATGGGTCTACATATTCACAAACCCAGATTTAGGGGCAAAAAAAAGTACTTGTTATAAACGTGGTGCCATATTTATCTTGAAACGTTAAGCCAATGGAATGTAAATGTGGCACAGTAGTTATTTCTGGAAAAAATAAGAGCCTATACACAAGTCAATATTGGGATACATTTTCTTATAGATGTCTATCGAAATCACAAGCTTTATTCCACTTCATAGCTTTCGTTGTCGTAGTAAGTGCATCACTCGTTTGTAAAAATAGATTTTAGGCTTTATGTAACAACTTTTTGTGCAGATTGATTTATACCACACTTCAAAAAACTATTTGAGAAAATACCATAGCTAAGAATCTAAAGTAAACTAAAAACTCTCTTATACCCTTACTATCATATCAGTGTAATAAGGTTTCTCTCCCTCACTTTCCGCTATCTTTCT
Source organism: Artocarpus heterophyllus (assembly GCA_025403435.1). Lineage (NCBI taxonomy): Eukaryota > Viridiplantae > Streptophyta > Magnoliopsida > Rosales > Moraceae > Artocarpus > Artocarpus heterophyllus. The sequence goes on along the minus strand of CM046348.1, from coordinate 16,949,489 downwards.
TCTCTCCTTCTCCAACCCCTCTCTCTCTGACGACAACAATGATCCTAACCCTTAGAGGATGATGGCAAGCGCAAGCTCAGACTTAGACGTTGATCGTGTGGCTCAGACGACTATGGGGAGCACAAGCTCAGATTTGAACAGCAATTGTGAGGCATAGAGAACGATGACAAGACGAGCTCAGACCAGATCTTGTTCCTTCATCACGAAAATCGTGCGACAGCTAGAGGTGAAGACTTGCAACTTCGGCCGTGCAACAGATCTCCTTTGTCTCCTCCACAAATAAATCTTTGCGCAATGGTGATTTTTTTTATTCGGCTAGCACCGGGATATCTTTCATCGTCGTGGGCGCATGTAGGAGATCTATCTCTTTTATGCAATGGGAGGTCTTTCATTCCATGACCATTTTGGTGCCGTTGGTCTTGTTGTTTTCAGCCAGTATATGGCTGATAAACATGGCGGATATATCAGCTAGAAATTGCGACGGTAATCATGATCGCTACCAGTTGGTAATTGCGGAAATACCCATCACGTATATTGGATACCGGTCGATAACTGTAGTGGATACTGTGTAATAGTCAGGGTATATTTAGAATACCAAATATAATGTAATTATATGACTATGACATTCTCTACAAATATTTTTTATGTCATAAGTCAATCCAAGCTTTCTTTTGTGGAAAAATATTTGTATAAAGAGCTCAAAAAACTATTAACAGATTTCAAACTTTTTAAAATATGGGTTTTTGCTAAAATAAATCGTCCCTTATTAAAATTTTTAATTTCAACCCTTAATTCTAAAACATGTCCAAAATCTAACACCGTTTATTGAGGAAACTTTTAAAAGAGATCTCCATCCCCACAGTCACTGCTACCCTCTCCTTCAACAACAAGTATATATATATATATATACGTTGTGTGTGTATATATTACATTATGAGTATTACTTTCCAAGAAAACTAGTAATTTAAGGCATTAGAGAAAAATGAACTATCAGTAAGGACTCATTTTAAAGATAAAAAAATAAAAAATGGCACAGACAAATTGGGAAAGTTAAATATGTAAGACTTAAATAAAACCAAAAACCATACGAGCTTAGATATGGTCAAAACTATGAAACAATAAAAGAAATATTTGTTATTGTTATTTAATTGATGACATATTTGACAAAATTTAATTTAGTTTGGACAAATAAAAAAACACAAAACAAATATATATATATATATATATATGCATATATAAATGGAAAGCACAAATAAAAAGACAAGACAAAAAAGGAAAAAATAGTAATATTCGAAGGTAAGATAAAGGTACAAAACTTGAAGGTAAGTTTAGTGAAGTAATATTTTAGAAGATGTAAAAGAGTATTTGAATAGTAGATGCTAGAAAGTGCTTTGTTTGCAGAAATTAAGTGTTAATTAACTTTAACTGGTCCATTCAAAACTTATATGGTAGAAAAAATGTTAAAAAAACTCTTCTAATATAGTAGATAGTCAATCAAAGTAAGAATCCAAACAAATTTATATACCAAGATTAAACAAGAACCTCAAGATTTAAAAAGAACATCCGTTTTAACAAAAATACCAAAATACAGAATAAATTAACCTAAACTTGAGCTTAAATCTGAATTTTTTTTCCGGTTAAATTTTAAAGAGTCATAAAGTTTTATCATGTTTTTAACATCGTTGATCAACTTAAAATTAAAACCCCCTTCCAATTCCTTCATTACACCCACAATTTGAAGCATAATATCTAGATAAACAATTTGTTCATATCTTAATTCTATAAATAGCAAGAGGAAATCATTGAGAAAAGACATGATGTTAAAGTAATTCATTGTTGTCGCTTGTTCTACTTATGTCGTTTTTGTTTCTTTTATTGCTCTCAATCTCTATTATTTCTGTTTTCACTTAGTTTTTTCCCTATTGTTTAACTATTCTTATGACGTTTCTCATATCATTGTGATAACCCTTTTGATATTGTTCCAAGATTGTTATTGTTTTTTATGTTCATGCCTTTTGTTCTCTTTAAAGATGCAACAATAGGCCGGGGCCGGTGGGCCGACCCAAGGCCTGTCACTTTTTAAGGCACAACCCAGTCATTAAATATTGGTGGGCGAGGCTGGGCCAACATTTATTAGCCTATAGGCCAACCCAGCAAATCTAGGCCTGTAATGGGTCGGCCCATCTTGACCCATGTAAGGCCCATATAGGCCCACAATGGGCTAGCCCATCGAAGACTCATTTTGGCCAAATTTCATATATATATATACACACACACACACACTCTATGTTCATTCATGGGTAAATATGGCTCAGTATGGCCTTCTCCTATAGAAGGCCTCACACATCACATTATGGCAAGCTTTTTTTGTTGTCTTTTTAGTAATTTTGTAAATATCTTTATATATAATTATATTGATTATAATCTTTTTTCTTATATCAAGATTTTGTCTCATTCAGTTTTTTTTGGAAAGGTCGTTAATGAGACAATCGTAAATAAAATATGCCTTTTATATTTCCATTGACTATTCATACTTTTATATTTATTAACTTGTTTAAAAATTCAAAAATAAAAATGAAAATAAAAATAATTGAATATTGCATGCTTAGATGGGTTGGCCCATCTAAACTCATAATGGGCCAAGATGGGCCAACCTCTCCTAACTCGTAGATGGACTCGAATGGGCTAGTCTATTCAAGGCCCATGGCATGGCTTAGCCTGGCTCATGGCATGGCTTAGCTTGGCCCATGACATGGCCCAACCTAGTCTACGTAAAATTGGTCCATGGTGTAGGCTAGGCCGAGGAAATTATTCTTTAGGCCAACCTGACTTGTCACATAAAATTCCTGGGCTGGGCCAAGCCAGCCCATAGCCCGCGTGGGCCTAATGAAAATGGGCCAGCGCATGGCCCACGTGGGCCTAATGAAAACTAGCAAGACTGGGCTAGGGTCGGCCCGTTCTTGCATCTCTAGTTTTCTTGTTGCTTTGCATGTTTCTTTTGCGGTTCATAATTTTAACATCCTTGTATATATTTTTGCTTTCATTTATTGTGATATGAGTTGTTTTTTTTATATGTGCATTTTTACGGTCCATGCTAATATTTGTGAGTATAATGGAATTTTGACAAGAGGAGAAAGAGATACTTTATCAATTTTAGATGATCGTTCTTGATACACATATGTATAATTAATTAGAACAAAGGATGAAGCCTTGGATAAATTTAAACTTTTCAAGCCTGAGGTTGAGAATCAAAAAATATAGAAATGTCAAAATGGTTTGAAGTGACAGAGATGCTAAATATTTTTCTAATAATTTGATTCCTTTTGTAAAAGAGCATGATATTATTCACCAAAAGTCAACCCTTTTTACTCCCAACAAAAATAGGATCTTTACGGATATGATTTAACTCCATGTTTCTTAATGCTAAATTGAAAAATAATTTACAGGGGAAAGCTTTACTTATTACATGTCATGTTTATCATAGGATCATATCTATGAAAACATATGCCTGTTCATATGAAATATGAAAAGGAAGGAAACCAAACTTGATGTATTTAAGGGTATGGGTCTATTTAGCTTTCTATAGAGTACATGGCTTTAAGACATCAAAGTTAGGTACAAGAGGAATCAAATGTGTTTTTGTAAAGTATACTGAAAAATTCCAAGGTATATAGATTGTTTAATCTAGATTCTAATGTAATTGTGCAATCAAGATATGGTGAATTTGTTGAAAATAAATTTAGTATTTGATTCTATCACTGAGTTAGAATCTAATATTGATTAACCACGTGTCTATACTCTCGGTACCTCCCCCAATATAAGAAAAGAGTCTTTCACTTCTTTCAATTTGAGAAGAAGTCAACGTAGAAGAAAACAAAAGAGTTTAGCATTTGATTTTATTTCATCTCAAGCATTAACCTTCTTGCTTGAAGGAGATAGAAATGGTGTACTTAACAAAATACTATTGTTGCATTGAGAAAGATCCAAAGATGTTTAGTGAAGTCATCTCATCTAGAGATGCCTTCCTTTAGAGAGAAGCTATAAATGATGAAATAGATTCAATAATGTCTAATAGAACTTAAGGGTTTATCTCTCTCTTTGATCAATACTGATTAGCAACAACATGGTATTTAGAAGAAAGTATAACACCAATGAGTCTATACAACTTCGGTCATGCAACAGATCTCCTTTGTCTCCTCCATGAATAAATCCTTGCACAATGGTGATCTTTTTTTATTCCGCTACACACGAGCATAAGGATACCTTTCCTCGTGGTGGGGGCATGTAGGAGATCTGTCTCCTTTATGCAATGGGAGGCCTTTCCTTCCGTGACCATTGTGGTACCGCTGGTCTTGCTATTTTCAGCCAGTACATATACACATACTGGCCGACAAACATGGTGGATATATTAGTGAGTAATTGCGATGGCAATCATGACCGCTACTGGCTAGTAATGGCGAAAATACCTATCACATATATTAGACACCGATCGATAACTGCAGTGGATACTGTGTAGTAGTGAGGGTATATTTGGAATTCCAAATATAATGTGATGATATGGCCATGACATTCTCTGCAAATTTTTTTATGACATAGGTCAATCCAAGCTTTATTTTGTGGAATAATATATGTTTAAAGAGCTCAAAAAATCTATTAACAAATGTCAACCTTTTTACATGGTTTATAATTAGATGTGATAAAAAAAATATTGTTTCATAACCAACTAAATCCTACCAATTACGTAGTCTAAATATATATGGAAAAAGTTATGGTAGAAGGCATTGTTGATGCTCTTGAAATGATCAACACGACATGCAGTTATGCACCATGGTTGGACTGCATTTTCAGCCTTTAAGTATCTTGCTTGGTTTATACCTACAAGAAAAGGAAATAGCTCAGAGTCAAAGGGGGCACCGCTGTGGCGCCAGCCAAGGGCTATCCAACGCTAAAGTTAGGTACTTGTTTGGGTGAGCTTAAGAGGAGAGAGGCAGAGAACAAGCAAAAGAGTCCACTTACCTTGAGGGTGGGGTTAATGCTCCTATTTGTAGTGTTTGACATGGATTGAGTGTGAGGCGTTGCCTTGTGACTGGGGTGTACCATGGTATAGTGTTAGGGTGGTAGGTGATAGGTGACATAATCTCCTAGTGTGGAGTATTTCTTATGCCACAAGGTGGTCTTATTAAGGTTGTCCACTTCTATACATGGAAGTGTTGTTGTATTAGACAAGCTTGCTCTAGAGATTGGTGTAAGATAGCATAGTTGAGTATGTTTGGTCCCTTACTATAATGGTGGTCGGCCCACATTGAGACCTTAGAGTACTCTCAGCCGACTAGGAGTTTTGACAATTTTGAGTTGGTGTGATAGCTACCTATGTTGAGGATACTACTCAGTGCGCTTCCCAAGGAGGTTCTTGGTTGACTACTCCAAGACCAACCCTAATAGGCTCCAAAATTCCCCACCAATGGAGTACAAAATAAGGAAATTTGGATCATTGTCCAATGAATGTTATGAAATGAGCTCTTTGTTTAAAAAATAGTCTTGGATGGGTGATAAGTTAGTTGTAGGCTAATTAATTAGATGATTCTAACTTAATATTTTATTAGTTTTGAGCAATTTATAAGAATTTCATAATGGTTTATGCTCCTTTGTAGATTTTGAGAAAAAAAGATGCATATTAGAAAAGTGCTAGGCAAAACGGACCAAAAAATATGCAAAATTGGACTCAGGGATGAAATGAAGCCTAGATCCAACTTATGAGCCCCTAGACACTCCTACAAAAGAAATCTCATAGAAAAACCCTAAGAGCATAGTGCCTCGGCGTCACAACTTGGGCACCTAGGCACTATTTCAAAAGAGAAGACCACGGAGCAACGTAGCGCCCAGGCGCTACAATCATGGTGCCTAGGCACCACTATTAAGCCTAGGCGCTACAATCATGGTGCTTAGGTGCCAGAAATATGGAGCACTAGGAAGCCTAGGTGCCAAAAATATAGAGCATAGGCACCGTTGCGATCTTAAATTCAATTTTGTCTAATTTCATTCCATAATTTCCTTTTCAAAACCTAGCCTATAAATAGAACATTATGAGGGATTGAAAGATGAATTTTAATGAGGAAGACTACAAACAAGAGAGGAGAACTCATTGTTTTAGAGAAGAAGAATGGTGCAACTCGGAGACAAAACCCATCTTTGCATCCAAACACAATTCTTTTCCTTCACTTATTATGTTTAAGACATTATTTAGGATTGTTTTTGGTTTCATGAGGAACTAATTTCTCTTTTATCGTAGCCCATATTATAAATGTTCACTTTTATTTAATTCAATTTAATTTAATGCTTATTCATTATCTATGCTGAATGTTTAATATGATCTTAATGCTTGTAAAAGTTTAGTGCACCTTTTGCATGATTTGTGATTTAGTTTGAGGCTGACAAGTGATAATTAAATTGGACTGTGATTGATCTATGAGACTTATGTAACATTGTAAATTTCCTATTCTTAATGAATCTTGGTAAGTTTAAAATTTTCATAGACATGTAGAAAATTTATTAACTAGGATAAATTGTTAATGCTTGAGAAAGATTAGCAATTACCTAAGAGAAATTCGTTATCGACATAGAAGTAAACATCTATCGATTAAATAAGATAATTTGAATAGGACTAATTTAGGTGAAATCAGATGTCTTAGTCTTTTATTATTTAGGCTTTCATTTATATATTTTTTTGTTATTTTTCTCTTTTATATTTGATTGTTCAAATAATTTTAAAGTTAACCAATTTTGGTACTTAGCTAGATTAATGCAATCCTTATGGAAACAATACTCTACTCACTCTTTGTTACTTGTCTACGATTTAATGCACTTGCAGATTTTTCACAACGAGTTTTTGGTGTTGTTGCCGAGGATTGTTGTTTAATTTAGTTAATATCGTTACCAATTACATCTAGGATTACTTTGAACATTTTTTATTTGTTTTATTTTATTTTTATTTGTTCTAATTTTCTTTATCTTTGAGTCATTTGTTTTCCAAGGTACTTCGTGATGTTTCATTAGAATATCCTTGCAAGTTTTGCCCATCAACACATGGAACCATTTTATGCAACTTGGGAGAGATTTAAAGATATGCCTGAGTGGTACCCACATCATAACTTGCCAAAGTGGACTCTTCTCCAAATATTTATTGAAGGATTACGTTTTAAAGCTAGAGATTGGGTGGAAAAAGGCACAATTTTTGAAGATCATTCTTTCTTTTCAAGAACCGTTGATGAAGCTTACTATTCATTGGTGGATATGACGGCCTTTAATTATCATTGGCATTTGCATTCTTCAACGCACAATCCCTGCCAGGAAAGGCACCAAAATCTTTTATAGAATATCCACCTTAACATGATGGAACAATCCTATAGCCAATATCAAGAAGAGAAGACACCTTTGGAAGTTGCTTTAGACCGTTTAAAGGCCACTCTTGGGGAAAGTCATGAAATCTCCAACTCTAGGCTATATCTTGGTGAATAAATCTATTTAAAGAGCACAATTTTAAAGAGTCATCTAGCGAAGAAAGTTTCAACATTAAATCATTGTGGTGACCATGAAACGACAAAGGATGTAGTTTTGTTTGATGATGATTGTGTGAAACCTCAGGAATTTGAGCCTTTAAAGGAAATAGAGCCTTAAGAAGAAGAACAAAAATCCTTTGAAGTTGTGTTAGCTTAACCATTTGCTGAGTTGGGCTCTTGCTCAATCAACAACAATCTACACTTAGTAAATCAAGAAGAGTCTATCCAAAACTATGACTTTTATGAAGACCAATTCATAAGCATGTTAATGTATAGCCAAAAGGAAAGGGAAGAGCAATTAGAAGGGTTATTAGAGGAATTCCTATATGAGGAGAAGCCACTAGTGTCATTGGAGAATATAAAAGCGCAAAAGACCATTGAATTAAGCTCATCAATGGTTCTAATATATAGATCACCAACTGATTCATGTTGGCCAAGGACATCACCACCATCACATCTCACCGTGTTCAAGCTTGAGCAAATAATGAAGTTCCCATCCAAAGCATATCATTTGAAGACATGTGTTATTGGTGTAACATGCAAATCACTTTTAAATCTTACCAAGCTTGAGGGCATCTATAACTAACACACATATGTGGTGTTGTTTGACACTTATTATAGACAAAACTGCTCTTTGACGAGTGCTTCTCTAAGAGTTAGGCTGATGACTATGAAACAAGTACTTCATAGGAGGCAACCTAAACTCTCTATCCTTTTCTATTTAGTTTTCATCACGTTATTTAATTTGTTACTTGTTTTTTTTTGTTTAATTTATTTTGCAACTTAATCATGATGTAAGTCTTGTTTGTGACGATTTCAGGTTTTCGTGGGACATCAATGCGCTCAGCTTGCCAAAAAAATTCAAAAACTGAAACCTTATCTATAACTTGGTGCAGATGATGAATAACACAGTCATGCATCTGAACCTAAACTTGGACAATTTTCCTACAGTCTCTGCTTTCAATGAAGATAATGAAGAAAATAAGGATGAGGAAAATAAGCTACTGTAACCTTTGGATTAGGGAGTGCTCTTTCTTTTCTCATTTTGTTTTCTTTTTACATCAAGGACAATGTATTGTTCAAGTTTTGGGGCTGTTTGTTGCTTTATGTTTTGTTTGTGTCAATTTGTTATTTTGATATACTTAAGTTTTAAGTTAGGTTTCGTTTTATTTTTTTTTTAGTAATTATGATAGTAAAGTTGTGTCGTTTAAGCATAGTTTAATTTGAATTATAGGAGGTCAATGATATGATGATGGTTGAAATTGAATATGGCTTTTAGGGGATAATAATTGTTATTGGCTTGTCTTTGTTTTCTTATGATAGGTTTGCCATGTTGTGATTCTTTGAGCACTTTGAGCACTCACGCCTTAATTACCTAAATATTCTAAACTTAGAGAAAGTTTATGTTGATTAAGTGATTTTTTTTTTATCTCAAATGAACACTACAACCTATTTGATAATCACTTGATGCAAAATCCTAGGCTACACAACATTAAGGACATGATTTAGGTCATTTTTAGACTGTTTGAGCCTTTCAAGGCTACCATTAATATCATTTAATCACTAGTTACCTCGTTGACCTTATTATCCTTTTTATTTGTTACCTATATAATCAGCCTAGCCTTTGAATAATTTTATCCTACTTTGTCTTTCACCCATAAGTGTGATTTGATTGTCCAAGAAATTATTTGAAGATAGTTGGCATTACGGGAGGATGGGTGGACTTTTGAGAATGTTATCACGGGGTTATGTATTCATATTTATCATTAAAAAAACAAAAAAAAAAAACAAAGAGGAAAAAAAAAAGAATACATCCAATAAATGTGAATGACAAAGGAAGTGTAACATAAGTTTGGGAGTGCACTTAGAGAAAAGAAATGATGCTTTTATGAGGTCCTAAGACAAATTGTGTGTTTATGGGTGAATTTTGAGCCACATTATATCCTTTATCTCACCTTTTTAACTTAGCCATACATTTCAAGCTGAATAAAGTCCTATTAATCTTTGATGTTATGATAGTCTACATTAGCAGAGAATAGTTTGGAAAATAAGCCTATGGAGTTCATAAATTTCACTAATCTAGAGATCTTCCAAAACAAACTTGTTGACATAAACTAATCCGAGTGTAGTTGCATAAGTGCTAGAGGCATCATACACACACACACTTTCAAGGCATTAGGGGTATGGTGGGATTGGAATTTAAATTGAAATTTTACATGATTGCAATGGTTAGAGTTCCCTTTGAGTCATAGAATTTATATAATCTTGAGGCCAAGTATGATGAAAAATTAAATTGATGCTCAAATTATGTCATATGTTAGTGTCAGTCCCGTCTTTTCTTTTTGTTTTCTTTTTCCTCTTTTGTATCTTTTGCTCAAAGACTAGCAAAATCTTAAGTTTAGGGGTATTTGATAAGTTAGTTTTAGGCTAAGTAATCAGATGATTCTAGCTTAATATTTTGTTAGATTTGAGCAATTTATAAGAATGTGATAGTGTTTTATGCTTCTTTGTAGATTTTGAGGAAAAAAATATATATTAGCAAAGTGCGAGGCAAAACGGACAAAAAAATGAGCAAAATTAGACTTGGGAAAGAAATGAAGCCTGGACACCAACTTATGGGCTCCTAGGCTCTCCTGTAGAAGAAATCTCATAGAAAAAACCCAAGAGCATAGCGCCCAGATGCCACAACTTGGCCATCTAGGTGCCATGTTGATGGAGAAGACCACGGAGCAGCGTAGTACCTAGGCACCATTATGAAGCCTAGGCACTACAATCATGGCACCTGGGTGCCACTACAAAGCCTAGGCACTAGAAATATGGAGCCTAGATGCCGTTGCGATCTTAATTCAATTTTGAGTCTAATTTCATTCCAAAATTGTCCTTTCAAACCCTAACCTATAAATAGAACATTATGAGGTTGAAGCACAAATTTTAATGAGGAAGACTACAAACAAGAGGAGAGAACTCACTGCTTTAGAGAAGAAGAATGGTGCAACTCAAGGACGGAACCCATCTTTGCATCCAAACATAGTTCTTTTCCTTCACTTATCATGTTTAAGACATTATTTAAGATTGTTTTTGGTTTCATTAGGAACTAAATTCTCATTTTCTAGGGTTGCGATGTAGCCAAATTATGAATGTTCACTTTTATTTAATTTAATTCAATTTAATGTTTATTCATTATCTATGCTAAATGTTTAGTCTGATCTTAATGCTTGTAAAATTTTATACACCTTTTGCTTGATTTGTGATTTAGTTTGGGGTTGAGAAGTGATAATTAAATTAGATTGTGATTGAATGCTATGAGATTATAATAGGATAGAGATATCTATGAGTCTTGTGTAACATTGTGAATTTCTTGCACTTAATGAAGCTTGGTAAGTTTAGAATTTTCACAGAGATATATGAAATTTGCTAATTGGGATAAATTGTTAATGGTTAAGAAAGATTAGCAATTACCTAAGAGAAATTTGTTATCGACATAGGAGTAAACGACAGTCGATTAAATTAGATAATTTGAATAAGATTAATTTAGGTAAAATCAGATGTCTTAGTCTTTTATTATTTAGGTTTTCATTCATATATATTTTTTATTTTGTTATTTTTTGATTTTATATTTGATTGTTCAAATAATTTTAGAGTTAACTAATTTTGGTACTTAGCTAGATTAACGCAATCTTCGTAGGAACGATACTTTACTCACTTTTTATTACTTGTTTATGATTATGTGCACTTGTAGATTTTTCGCAACAATGGGGAACACAAAAAAATTATAAAATATGGGTTTTTGCTCTAATAAATCTGAACCCCTTATAACTTATTAAAATTTTTAATTTCGACCCTTAATTCTAGAACATGTCCAAAACCTAACACAATTTGTTGAGAAAATTTTTAAAAGAGATCTTCAGCCCCATAGTCGCTGCCACCTTCTCCTTCAAAAACAAGTAAATATGTACACACATTGTGTGTCTGTCTGTATGTATATATGTATGTATGTGTGTGTGTGTATTATGCGTATTATTTTCTAAGAAAACTAGTAATTTAAAGTATTAGAGGAAAAGGAACTATAAGTAAGGACCCATTTTAGAAAAAAAAAAATAAAAAATTGGCAAAGACAAATTGAGAAAGTTAAATATATAAGGCTTAAATAAAACCAAAAACCATATGAGCATAGATTTGGTCAAAACTATGAAACAATAAAAGAAATATTTCTTATTTTTCTTTAATTAATGATATATTTGAGAAAAGTTATTTTAGTTTGGACAAATTAAAAAACAAAAAACTATATATATATATATATATATGGAAAGCACAAATAAAAAGAAAAGACAAAAAAGGAAAAAAATGGTAATATTCGAAGGGAAGACAAAGGTACGAAACTTGAAGGTAAGTTTAAGGAAGTAATATTTGAAAAGATATAAAAGAATATTTGAATAGTAGAAGCCAGAAATCTCCCAAGTGTTTTGTTTGCAAACATTAAGCTTTAATTATCTCTAAGCTGTCCATTCGCAATTCATGTAGTAGAAAAATGTTTAAAAACTCTTCTAATGAAGTAGATAGTCAATCAAAGTATGAATCCAAACAAATTTACATACCAAGATTAAAAACAAACCTCAAGATTTAAGAAGAATTTCAGTTTTAACAAAAATACCAAAACAGAGAATAAATTAACCCAAACTTGAGCTTAAATCTGAAATTTTTTTCCAATTAAATTTCAAAGAGTCACAAAGTTTTTATCATGTTTTCAACATCATTGATCAACTTAAATTAAAACTCCCTTCTAGTTCTTCCATTACACCCACAATTTGAAGCATAATATCTATATATCCTTTCTCATATCTTTATTCTGTAAATAGCAAGATAAAATCATTGAGGAAATACATAATGCTCAAGTAATTCACTATTGTCATTTGTTCTGCTCATGTCATCTGTGTTTCTTTGTTGCTCTCAAACTCTATTATTTCAATTTTCACTATTTAGTTTTTTTTTTCTTATTGTTTATATTTTCTTATGATGTTTCTCATATCATTGTGATAAGGACCTATGATCGATCGCTTGTAAAGCTTCCCTGTTATCAGACAATACCTCATTGCTTGGACTTTGATTTTCCTTGTGACCTGCTTGTCTTCCAGAGCCATCTATTGCTTATGTTCATCTCGATTGGGGTCCTCTAGTCATCTTTAGGATTGACATAGTTCATCCCCTCTATAGTTTCGATGCTGGGTGGCTCGATGTATTCTAGAAGGATGACCTTCTTTTCTTTCACCTCAATAGACAATCCAAGATTAGCGAGCACCTCCGCTCTTTAGTTCAACTTCCATAGCACGTGCCTTACTTTAAACTTGTCAAAATGATGCCTTAATTTATTTATAAACTCTTTAGTCATCTCGTGCCTCGTATTCTCTAATGATCTGATTGACAACCAAGGTTGAATCACCTTCCACAATAAGTTTGGAGTCCTTAGTGTTGTGACTAGTCTTAAACCAGCGATCATGACTTCATATTTTGCTTCATTTTGGATGCTTCAAAACCCAATCTGAAGCTTTGTTCAATTCCCTCGCCTGTTGGTGACTATAGCAAAATCCCAACCCTAGAACATTTTTCATTGCTAGCACCATCCATCTGCGTAGTCCATACCTTCGGCTTGCCATTGTCTGGCCTGTACATCAGTTTTGTGACAAAACTGGGCAGTACTTGTGCCTTTCATGTAGTTCGAGGCTTGCATTCAATATCAAACTCAATGAGTTTGATAGCCCATTTTTTAATCTCCCCAAAATGTCTAGCTTGTGTAAAATGGCTTGCATCGGTATGACGAGAGCACTACAATCGTGTGGTTTTGAAAATATGGTCACAACTTGTGAGCAGATATGAGGAGTGCAAGAGCGAGTTTCTTGATAATTGAGTACCTTGTTTCCACATCTAATAAGGTGTGACTGACAAAGAACACCAGCTTTTGACCCAGCGTAGAACTAATTGCTATTTCTAAAATTGACAAGAAGAGATACAACGACTCTCCATCTTTTGGTTTTGATAAGATCGACGAAGTAGAAAGTACTTCTTCAGATCTTGGAAGGCTTGTTCACAATAATCATTCTAGTCAAACTTTGTGTTCTTCTTTAGCAACCTAAAAAAGGGCAAACAGTTGTCTGATGAGCGAGCTATAAACAGGCCAAGAGCTACGACTCGCTCTGTCATTTTTTGGATTTCTCACTTGCTTCATGGTGATGGCATTAGTTAGAAAGCTTTTACTTGGTTCAGGTTCACCTCGATCCCTTGTTTTGTCACAAGATATCCCAAGAACACCCTACTGGTAACCCCAAAAGTAGCACATCGAAGCACTCTTGTAAATGCTGTACATGAAGATGAGCTTGCAAAGACACCAGTATATCATCAATACAAACTTGCATATTTTTACTGATTTATTCCTCGAACATCATGTTGACGAGCCTCTGCTAAATTGCTCCGACATTTTTCAGCTTAAATGGCATGACCTTGAAATAGAAAATACCATGCTCAGTGATGAAGGCAGCTTTTTCTTCATATTCACAGTACAAAAGGATTTGATTATAGCCAAAGAAAGCATCAAGGAAGCTTAGGACTTCATGGCCAATAGTCGCATTGACAAGACAGTTTATGTAAGGTAACAGGACAACTATCTTTTGGGCAGGCTTTTATTCAGGTCTGTGAAATCTACACATACTCACGATTTCCTATTTTTCTTTATCATCACGACATTCACCAGCCAATCCAGGCACTGAACTAGGCGAATGAATCCTGCTTCCAACAATCGCTTGACCTCCTCTTTCACTATGTTATTTCGTTCGACCCGCAATCGTCTCCTCTATTGTTGCATGGGTCGATGGTTTGGATCGACGTTGAGCTATTGTAAGATAATACTTGGGTCGATTCCTGGCATATCTACATGGGACCATATAATGCAGTCCTTGTTATCCTTTGAAAAAATCTATTATAGTAGATTTTACCTCTAGGTGGAGCTGTGAGCTGATATTCATTATCTGGCGTTTTTGTTCAGGGTCAATTTGTACCTCATCTAACTGTTCAAGTACTGGCTCCCGTCGCTCTTGAGTGCTTGACTCATTAGATAGGCTCGTCTGTAGTTGCTATAATGTTGTTTTCTTATGCTTTATCGCTGTCAGATAGCAACTCACCTCCTAGCTCCCCCAGATTTCCCTTATCCTTCACTTAATTAGGAATCAGACTCGCTAGTGATAGGTGGATGGGGTTGCTTTCATCGAATGTATCCATGGTCGCCCGAGGATCATGTTATTACTAGAAGGGTAGTCCATGATGAGAAAGTTCTTCATCTTGTTTTCTCCAACAGCATAGATAGGTAGTCTAATCCTTCCTAATGTCGTAGTGGCTTTTCCATTAAATCCCACCAATGTGGTGGTTGACTTTTCTATTTCCTTTTCTTCAATGTCCATCTATTTTAACGTTGAGAGAAACAAAATATCTACCGAGCTCCCATTATCAGGAAGTATCTCCTGATTTCATAATTTGCGGCATTAAGTTTGGTCACCAAAGCATTGTTGTCTGGCTTGTCTAGACATGAAGCTTCATCGCTGTGAAAAGAAATAGTGTGCTTGCCAAATTCTTCTGCTAACAAATTAGTTGTTGCTTGGTTTGCTTTACTCTTAGGGGCTTTCAATTGCTTTATGGAGTCTCTACTATAAATGAGCCCATACAGACGGCTTTGATCACCTTCTTGACTGGTGGTGGCAGTGGCATTTTTTCTTGTGGTTGTCAATTCCTTTGATCCGCTTTATTCATGGTCTAGCCTATAGCTCTATTTCCCTCGTTTGTACAAGTACTCCTTCAAGTGTCCTTTCTTCAGTAATTATGCAATCTTGGCTTGCAGTTTCTTGCAGTTAATCATTAAATATCTTGTGTCTTAGTGAAACTCATAGTATTTTGTATGGTCGTGAGATTGGTTGAGGACCATTTTGTTCGGCCACCTGACTCAATCTTTCCCTTCCAACTAGGTGATTAATTTAGTCGGGGATATGTTCAAGGCATATCTTGGCAGTGACAATGGTCTGCTCCCTTTATGGTTTTCACTCTTCTTTTTTTCTCCGCTCCCTTCTTGGTAGTGTTCTTGTTCATCCTCTTAGTTCTGGTCGAGTCCTTGACTGTTTCTGACTGTTTCTTGACCATCTTGTATTGTTCTCTGTTCCTTGCAAGTTCTCATTCATAGTGCTCATTTTCCTCTTCGAGATCGATCCATCCCTTGGCTTTGTTTAGGGCCTTCTTGATCATTTATGGATATTCTAAGCAGATGCAATTTTTGAATGAGACTTGTGCAAAAGTCCTCTCTTTAAAGCCTCCGAGCTATCCCATCCTCCAAATTCGAAATATCTGAGATGGCTTTGCTGAACCATTTGATGTATGACCGTAGCAATTCTCCTGGGCTCTAAATTTCAGACCAAAGGTCTTTGGTCGTTTCGTCTGTCATGATATGTACAGAGTAGGCTTTGACAAAAGAGTCTGCCAACTCTTTAAAGCTATAAATCGTTTTAAAGGCAAGTTGCTGAACCATCGGAGGGCTAGTCCTCTCGAACTCTATGCAAAAAATTTGCATATCATCTCATCCAATATCGAATCTACAATGTTGGTTGCGCTGATGACATTCTTGTATTGTAGGAGGTGATCCTTTTGGTCTGTGGTTCCGTCGAAGCATACGAACATGATATTTTCATACTTAGGAGGAACGACAGAAGTAATCTTCCTTGTAAATGGAGTCTCGTGTCTGTTCATTGAGATGTCATCGAGCATTAGGTCTTGCTCGTGGCTTTGGTAAATTTTTGGTTTATTTTCTCTTTGACTATTCTGGTGTTCTGGTCAAGCATGTCTTTCATCATTTGCTAGATGGCCTCGGCGGTTAATAAGGTTGGCATTTGTACAGCTTTCACTTGTACTCTTTACTCGAATGTTTGTGGATTTTCTCTACTTACGCTCTATTGAGCGTTTACAGCTACTGCTGTTGCTGTAGTTGCTGGTGTAGGTGCTAGAGTCGTATATAGTGGTTGCATCCACCCAGTGGTGCTGTAGGAAGGTTGTTGCTTGGTCGAAAGTGGCATCTAGAACTACCATTGTGTCATTGTTGTTGTTAAGGATGTCAAATACCCATAGCATGGGTAATGATACAAGTAGGCTATTAGCTAGGAATTTTGGTAGCTAATTTGGCTCTTGAGAATAGTGTTCTTACTGCTGAGTTGGTCTACTCGCCTGTTGTGCTCCCAAGAAAGTGTTGTCTACTCGTAAAGCATCTTTTTCAATGTTTCCACCTAGGCAGTAAGGATCCCCATTTGTTGGTTTCCTTGATACATGGTCTAAATTTTCTCATTGTATGTGTTAGGTGTATTCTGGACATTTGCGTTGTCTGCCATATCTGGTGCTGAAGCTTCAAAATGCTCGAATTGACGATTTGAAGGCCCCACGGTGGGCACCAAATTATAGATGTTGGATCTACAACTAAATATAAACGGGTTAGTTTCCAAACTAATATTAACTGCTTATAAATTTGGGCCCTTAAATCTTCGTTATTAGGATATGTTTAACTTTCTAGAATGGAATCAAAATAACGACAGAATAATAATTTCATCAAAACTATAAAATAATGGAATAGTACTACGAAATAAAAGATACCATACGCCGAGATTTATAGTAGTTCACATCTAATGTTCTTTACTATAAATGAATGAATAAGTACAAATTACAAAGTGTTTGAAAGAAAATAATACAAGGATGAGAGAGTATTTTTCAGAGTTTTTGTAGAGCTCTTCGTATCTTTCTACTAAAGTTGTTGATGCCTTTGTATAGAGCACAATGTGAGATTGTGGCTCCATATCGATGGAAGAAGTGTACGCAGTAGTGCATGCAGTAGTCGGACATGTGTTAATATATGATAGAGCACAAACATCGGGCTTTTTTCCATGTCTCATTTCGTGGCTTAGCATGTTTCTTCTTGTAAATATCAAGTTTTATACATCGATTCCATTGAACCGACACTTGGCAAATCTGCAATGATGAGGAATATTTAGATTTACATGACAAAACAATCAGAAGTATAATTGAACCATAACCATCGATTCAATTCATGCCTCAACTCGACTAAGTAGTAAGCACCTGAACTTCCCATGTCAAACTGCTGCAAATTAAACACTCCTGTTGAGCTCGATTCATTCCGAACGTAATTCAGATTCCTCATTTTGGGCCTTCATTGAACGATTTGGGCCTGACTAAATC
Source organism: Artocarpus heterophyllus (assembly GCA_025403435.1). Classification (NCBI taxonomy): domain Eukaryota; kingdom Viridiplantae; phylum Streptophyta; class Magnoliopsida; order Rosales; family Moraceae; genus Artocarpus; species Artocarpus heterophyllus. The sequence continues at coordinate 16,931,667 of CM046348.1, read as the reverse complement.
GTACCCACACACTTATACAGTTGAATTGTTGGCACGTTGTTGTGTTGTGTTTGTTTTTTTATCCACAGTATTTTGCCTTTACAAATTTGCTGCCAAAAAGAGCCGTTTATAACCAAAAAAAGAAAACACGATCTTTTCAAAAACAAAATGTGAGTTTTTATTAATATTTCTAAATTGTAATTTAATGTGTAGTATAAACTAGTATTTTTTTACTATAATTATTAAAGTTTAAAAAATGAACACAAAAATCCGAATCTGAATTTTAGATGTGCCAAACACAAATTCATAAGTCAAATCAGGGTTTCAAACACTTATCAAAAACATATTTAGATTTTGTTTCCAACTCGAATTTTTAACCTCTCCCAACCAAATAATAACTTGAATTGCAATTTAAATCATACAATTCAAATTATACAACTCAAATTAAAAAAATATAAATCAACACAATTCGAGTCTATTTATCAAATGGACCTTTAGTACAAACAACTACTATACTTTTAGAAGACGAGGGATTTAGTGTGTAAGACGGAAAAAAGATTTAGGACAAGTTGAAGACAAGGGATTTTTAAAAATGACTTTATGAAAAAGTCATTTTGGACAAATGACTTTTTTTGGCAATTTTGTGGCACAAAAAACAAGCTTTTTAGGCATGAAAACTGCTCTTGTTTTTTTTTTTCCACTCTGTTGAGGTTCGTTTTCTTGCTACAATTCTATTTCTTATCTTGATGAAAAAAACTGGAGCAGTTTTCAACATAAAAAAACATATTTTTTTGTAGTAAAAAAAAGAGTTCATTTGTTAAATTCAAAAATTTTTTTTGGCTCTTTTTTCAAAATATCCCGTTGAAGACCCCTTTTTTTTTTTTTTTTTGGGGATTTTTCAAACGATGAAAGCGGAGTTAAACCGTGATGATGTCGTTAATGAAGGAAACGACGTGACCCGTGAAAAACGATGCCCGTAATTATGTCTGCTCTTCGTGGATATCTTTATCCTCCGTTGCATCAACTGCCACAACGGTTCATTTTCCGCCTCAGGATATGGCGTCAGTGCTTACAAAAACGACGATGGCGAGAGGCAGAGACGAAGTGTATGTCGCAGCAGTCCCTCTGACAGCAACAAAGGGACCTGCCCAGCTGTTTATGTCCTCTGCTTACTCACTCAATCTGTGGGATTTCCAACATTTCATGGTTATAATCAAACCCCACTCACCACCACCACAATTTCAGGTTTCATTTCTATTCAATACTCATCTTGGGTCCCTAATACTTCTAGGTATACTGTTTCTTTTAGTTAATTTCTCTTGGTCTTCTCTCTTACCTGGGTCTTTGTTTTAATATTGTCTTCGTAATTTGCTTTAATAGTCTTCCGGTTTGTATATTTCTTTTTATTGGGCATGGAATTACAGTTGCTACTAACAAATTCATATTATTTCTGATAGGGGTTTGTTGTATAAATGTGTCGTTCATCTTTTACATTCCAAACAAGAAAAGTAGAAACACTAATTAATATGCAAAAGACTCTAACAGATTTAGTAATTCAACCCTGATAACAAATCAAAATCATCTGTAGGTTCGATTGAAAACGCTGTCAAACAGTGTACCGACTTTCGACACGAGCAAATTGAAAAGGTATACCATTAATTGAACACACAAAACTTTTTTATACACATCATTATAGGTGGTGGATCACTCTAATTAAACAAAATCAAGAGACTAAAAACACTGTAGCCTAATGCCACATCGAAAGATGAAAAAACCACCTTCGTTATTACAATGTAAAACAAAACAGAAACACACTCGACAAAAAACATCAACGCCTTTATTTGACACGTTCAAAAATTAAAACACATGGATACAAACCAAAAGACAACAACAAATTTTCCGGTAACTTTCCGACAACTACTCCAAATGAGGAAGTAAGCCAGGGCAATGCCCGGACCCCAAAGAGGAACCAAGGAAAGGCCAAAGCATCAGCGAGTGAGAACCACCTGCCGTTGCCATCCAGAGAGAGTGCCATGCCAAGGATCCACTACCTGGCGGAGACCGAAGTCCTCAGGAGGCTGAGCCCTTCGAGCCCCCATCCACCTCCAACCCACAGGAGGAAGGCTATCCAACCTGCCTTTCCAACCTGCTCTGACCATTGCACCACCCAGCCAAACCTGAGTTAGAGTCACTGGCACATGCACGCGGCCTAAATAGGCCACCTACCACATGCCGGAAATCATGTCACCAACCCCAAGAGACGCGAGACTCAAAATCTCATGCTAAAGAGTGTGGAGGTTTGAGTTCTCTTCAAGGCATAATATTAAATATGGAGAATGCTAATTGAATAGGAATCAGTTTGGCAGCGGATCATGAAATCTTGGTGATCTTCTCTATTTAATGAGTGGGGAGTCCACTTTAAAATCGTCCACCTTACACCCACCCCCTGAGTGTATGCTTCAACAGGCCCACCCATCCACCCATACACACACAGTGCCGTTCAAGAAACCTCCGGAGAAAATGTTTTCTGCGTTGATCGGTGACCCTCTCATGGAACTAGGAGTGCAGAGACCAGCCCAGGATCAATGCCGAAAACTGGATCTTAGAGGCCTATCACAGAGGCGGCGCGCCAAAGTCTAAAGAAAAAGAAACGCTAGCAGTTCAGGGGAAAAGAGAGAAGGGTATAGTTTTGACGTATCTTTTCAGTACCTGTTTTCATTAAATTTCATTTCTAGGCATCTAAAAGCTCTTCGTACTCTTGCAAACTGAACACTTTTGAATTCTGATCATAGTTGATATGCATAGAAGTTTCCCTCAAAACACACACGCATATGCTCTGGGCTCTGCATGCATCCTTTACTGCTACCGCTGCCTCATAGTACGTACTAGGATTGGCCGACTTATTAAGTGGACTTACGTATTTACAAGTTTTTCTACTGTAACTTAATCTTGCTTTATCTACAATCATTAGATTACTTCTAGGACATGTTTACCAAACCTTAAAAGAAAGTAAAGGAAAAGATAATAGCATTGGAAAAGAAAGTAGAGTAATGAGAGTAAGCATCATTCATTCTTTTTTTAGTGTTTACTTAATTAATTAATAGAGTAATGGGAAATAATCTCATTCCTTTCTAATGTTTGCTTACTTAGGAATTGGAATTTTATTCAATATAATTACTAAAATTTCATTTTTACATAACTAATAGGTATTAAATAATAAAATTTCAATTTCGACATCTAAGTAAATATGGTATTCATTCCAATTGGTAGCAAATCAATACTAAGGATGTGGGAGGATTGGGATTCCCTATCTTCATTCTCTATATCATACGGGGCCCACAAACTTCTCATTATTAATTTTGTTAGTAAACACATTATTTAAAGGGAAAGAAAATCACTTCTTGCTTTCTTTTTCGCTTTGATGCAAAGTAAACATGCCCTTAAACTAATTTGAATGGTCAAAGATTTGACACCTTACTAGTGCCTAAATTAAAGTGAGGATGCCAGCCGTGCTATCTCTCTATATATGAATAAATATAGACAAGCATGGCCATGTGTATCTACTTTATGAGAAATCATCTACTGGCATTCAAAGTTTAGGAAAATAATGCAAGTTTACCTGACTCTGTTGTTACTTTATGATATTGGTCTCATGGTATAACTCTTTTTCACTTGCTACAGCTGTCAGCTATTTATGTTTTAATAAACAGTGAAATTTTATTGGTAATCCTGAGATAAAAGTTAATGAAAACTTCTGCCTGAAAAGTTATCTCTGATCTTGGTATGCTTGTTATTGCATGTTGAACTCCACTGCTCTAATTGAATCTCCTTTGCAGGCTTTGGTTTATGATTTTCAACCCAAAGATCCTGAAAACGTATTTGTAGCTCTTGAAGCTTTATCTGGTAGACCAGTATCAGGTTAGGCTACATAGACTTTATTTGGTACAAACTATAACTTCTTTAATGTTAAAAAAAGAATGTGCGACCATTGTGATATATTACTTGATATATGGATTTCACAAAGTTTTGGATAACGAATAGCGCAATATCAAGGACCAAGACGTTAAAAATGACATGAATTGTCTCTTGTTGCTTGGTCGCCCTTTTTTGGCCAAGAAACATTTTCAAGATCGATCTTTGTGCCCTTTGATTTTTGCTGTTTGATCTGACATGTGGGCAATACCCTTATACTGCTGTTTGAGAAATACAGAGCAATCATTTAAACTCCTATGAGATCGTAAGGGAAGATAAATTTATTGGAACTCTGATCCTGCAAAAAGTTGTTTCCGCAACTAATGAGAAATAATCGCCGAATGACATGGTAAAAGAATGAACAAGGATTCTTCCGATAGCAGCTTCATTTGTTTATAACATGTTATTACAATGTATGTTTGCAGTTGTAATCACAAAGACAGGGGCAATCTTCTCTAGTTCATGTGGTAAAATATATATGTACTTCGGTTTTTCTTAGTTGCCTTGTTCTGTTATAGGAGTTGTTCTTACTAGGAAGTTATCCAAACTGCCGAAGAACAAATGCTGGTTTGTTGGATCTTCTAAACCGAATGCTGCAGATATAGCATGTGAATTCAACAAAAATTGGGAAACCAATTTGAGAGTTGGCCAGCATGATTGTCGGGATTATACTAATGGTAAGAATTATCACTCTCTCACTCTGTCTCTCTCTGTTCAATGATTCGTATGGGCATAAATTTTCTTGTTAGGCTAGAGTTCTGGGTAGGAGGAAAGTAGTATTCAAAAACTAGGGCCCTCGATATGTTGTAGTTTCGAGAGAACCCAAGTCACGCTCGTAAGAGAACTAATCCGTAGCGTCTGCCATTCATTTTCATGACTAAAAATGAAATTGACTGAAGACTTCAAATCAAACCTTCTTTCTTTTTGTTTCCCTTGCATGATTAATGCTTTTTTTTCCTCACCTTGAAGGATTGGTTGAGTTCCTTACTGGAGAGAAAGATGTCTTGCAGCGCCTCCAAAGAAACAACGGTATCCAGGGGTAACAAACACATCAGTGTGTCAGGTGCTAATTGGTCGCCCCAGGGAAAGATTTTTGCATATCTCCCTCTTCGAACTTGAAGGAAGAATGTCAGTAAATAAAGTTTCAGTAAATCCAACCAAGTACTCATATCTGGGATTAAGAAAGAAGGAAAGCATAAAAAATTTAGTTGGATCATTGAATGTTTTTCATCCCCCAGATATGGGTAGAGCACTATATATTTCTTATTGCTTGCCACTTTCTTACACTAGCATAAGCCCACAATTGCTTGTAAAAAAAGGTTTAGTTTTCTGCATTGGCTCTAGACAATACACAAAAGTAGAACACAGAAGTACTTGGATCAACATACATTCCAATCTCATCACCAACTTTGAGTCTTCTCCTGACAACAAAATGGGTAACCCAACCGAGCTTAAAACCGAAGACACTTCCATGTCTGACCTTCCTAAAGGAAAGCTCGTGCTGCGTACTGGTGTCCAAGTCAACCATCTTGACCCTCACATCCTCTCCTTCCTTTGCCTTCTCAACATTGTTACTGCCAATGCTGCAAAGAACATGTTCTGCCTCTGCTCTTGTGAACTTGAACATTCTGTTAAGCGCAACGTCTGGCTCCGCTAGGACTTTCCTGATCTTCCATTGGCTCGGATGGGTTTGAGGTCTAACGGCTGATATTTTTTCTTTGTTTCCCTCCTCAGAAGATACATTGCTTGTACTAATGGACATTGAAGAGGACTTGTTCGAGGTTTTGAGTTTGTTTGCAAGGTTTTTATGGAACCAAAACCATTGAACCAAGTATTTATTGGCATTGTGTAATTAATGATAAGGGTGACAATGTGTTTGCTTCTTCATTCCTTTTAAAGAAATGCATGTTTACAAGGTTTTTTCGTGTTCCAATGAATTTTAAATTCTTACCATCTTAGAGTGTTTGTTTTGATATTTTACTGAAACGTAAGAGGTTGTTTGCTTTTTCTGGATACTTCAATTAATATTATCAATATTATTCTTTATTTTCCTTATTTTCTTCATTGAGTTTTGGGGCTTGGGGCGGGGAATCTAGCTTGGCATCCTAAATAAGATTTTGCGCAGAAAGGTGAATGATAATTTATTGATAATTTCTTTTGTTTGTGCTAGACAACACTAATGTGATTAGGGGAAGGAAGATTTGGCATTAATTAATTTGCCATAGATTTAAGGATTTTTATTTAATTGAACAGCATATATATATATATATATATATTATAGTTAACATCCATTAGCCAAAAGAACGGAGGATTTTGACAGTAATTACATTACGTTTCATATCTTCCTGCAAAAAGGGCAAAAAAAAAAATTTGAAAAAGAACTTTAAAAGGGGATGTATAGCTTATACATATGAAAAGATTGTCTGGGGAAAAGCAAACTAAATTTGGGACTCAATGTGGATCACTACGGTACATTACATTCATATTTTCCGATATAAATCTAAAAATGAATATTTATCTTTTTGTACCATCTGTTCTAGATTTATCTAAAAAACTATACTTTTATTTTTTATTTCATTGAACATATATGTTCAGATTATATTTAATATATAAATTACTACTTTATTTCTGTCAATAATTAATTTTTAATTTTAAAATAATTGAATTATCCTAGTAAGCAAGAATAAAACTTAAAAAAAAAAAAGAACAAAAACATACAAAGCACTTCTTTTCTTTTAAGGTATTTTTTTTTTTAAGTTTTTAAAGTTATCTTATTTTATTTATTTATTTATTTTAAGTGAGTTATCTTCTTTTCAATTTGTAGGTATTTTAGGTAATTTTTTAAGTCAAAATTTAAAATTGATCAAAAAAATGTATAACTTTATATATTAAATTTAATCTAAAGATATAAATTCGATAACATAAAAAGTCAAAATATATATTTTTAAATAAACCTAAATTATATTACATTGTATAAAAAATAAATAACCCATTAGAAAATTTGAGACTCAATGTGGATCACTACGACTCAAAGAAACTGTGGGCTCGTTTCTTGTTTGTGTCAAAGTACTCCTTTGTTTGGGCTTCTGATTTATCCTCTTTCTATGTATATTGACAAATCTGTATTAATGGCGCCACAGTTATGTAACGTCACCCACTTAATTAAATGCTTATTGGTTGAATGAAAAGTTCACTGTTTTCAAAAAATAAAAATAAAAAGAAAATTATCTGGCCTTCAAAGGCGTAAGTTGAAGCACTTTTCTCTTAGTGGTGTCTTTATGGTGAATATTTTTGTCGAAAGCCTTATTTTCCGCGAATTGGCAATTGGCTCTACAAGTTTTCCTTTTCTTTTCTTTTCTTTTTTTTTTGGGTAGAATTGAAATACTTTTTCTTGCACTTTCCACTTGTTGTTTCACCAATTTTAATAGGGTGTGTGAAAAAGGTGATGGAAACTAACGGTGGGAATCACTTTTACTGTAGCATGTGAGAGTTTTACACTGTAGCATATTTTTTTATTGTTACTGTAACATGTGAGAGCTTTACACTATTCATAACTAATATTGTGGTAGAACTGAGTGGTTCTCACCACTGCCAAACACCCCATAAATGGTTCGGTCAAACTCAAAGCCCACACAATTACACAAAAAGCCAGTAATGTTGCCAGAATATTGAGTTCCCTTTGCTGATTAAATTCTCATGCAAGAGAAATTATTCTTTTACGAGCCACCGAGAAAATCATCAAGATGATTGTTCATCCTCCAATTGTGAGCAAATTAATGCCGTAACAACAAATGACTTGATGGTGGTACCCATTTTACTTGTTTGAAATGAATAATGTGTCCCTACAATCAAAGTTGTCCTCTGGAGAGTAGCAACAACTCTTGATAAAATCATATGAGGATTGTGATTATCTGATTAGACTGTTGTGACGCATTGAATTTTAGATCAGTTAATCTTGTGCCTAATCTAAATTATTAGTGTGCCTAATTAATTACAATTGTTCATTTCATGTTTTAGGTTATATATAATAAGATTATTTTAGAGATTTTGGTCATGAATTTAATTTCAAATCAATTCCTTTTTATTTAATTAATTTCCTCACACCCCCTACACACTTTGCTATGATTACCAGATTACCTCCACATGATTCTCCCACATATCTCTTTCCCTTTGCCTGTATCTCAACGTCTCTCTTCCTCTCTTTTTCACCCGGAGGCACACACATGACTTGATCCCACATCTCTCTCCTAGTCACGTTGCTTTAACATAAAATAAACCCAATACACACTTTCTAAAGCAAACACGTTTCACTCATACACACTCTTTCTTCGAACCACTCAGGCAAAGACTCGTTCATACTTTTATCTTCTCATTTCCCCACATAAGACCCACCTACACTCTTATCCTCTCATTTACCCATACAAGACCACTTTCATCCTCTCATTTCCCCACACAAGACCCACTCATATTGCTAATAGCAGTATACTGCCCATTTACCTTAGTAAACCATCTATTAACCTGAGTGCTATTGAAAATAGTAAATCTGTCTTTGGTAGAAGTATATTATCAATAAACCATAGTATACCACCAGTTAACTTGAACCAAGAATCTAACTTTGCTCACCTCCTAATCTCTTAATGTCTTCTAACTTTTCCTCTACTATCCTAAATAATTTCTAAATCTTTTTAGAGACTAAAACAGATCGATTGTTTAAGTTTTTTATATTGTGTCTAAGTCAAAAGTTGTTACTTTGGTATTCAAAAAGTTGCATAAAAATTTTAATGGCAAACTAGTGAAATGGATTAACACATGATTTACTTATGAATATGATTATATGTTGAGCTTTAGTTTTGATTGTCCTTATATACACCTTACAACTAAGGACATGTGGAGCTAACATTAATCGGTTCTAAGATTAAAAGATTGTTCTTAAGCTCGAGAGATAGGATTTCTAATCTCTTTCTTGGTAGCCACGATTTGAAATTAAATTATTTTGTTTGGGCCAATAACGTTATCTTTAAGATGAGCATGTTTCCTACAATATTGTTTGCAAACACGTTTTGGCATATTGCTATAAGTTTACAAAATGTATATAATATGTAAATATGAGTAGTTTCATATTTTGACAAATAAATTTGAGAAATTATGATTTATACTTGGAATGAGAAATTATGAGCATAATGGGGAATTCAAACACTGTCGAGGACATGTGGCTCCTAGTGATTGTTTTTAGTAACTAGAGAATCATGTTATGTAGAGTGTAACCTTAGAGGCAAGCCCCTAAACCCCAACCAGGGCTCTATAGCGTGGGCATTAGCTGAAGTATTGTAAGTATGTTAAGTATATGACACATAAAATGGTTAAGAACATAAAATTTAATTAAAATTGTCTAATCTCTTTCTTAATTATTTTACTACATTTACAATCTTTGATATTCTAATTATTTACTTAGTCATCTTATTCTTTATTTAAATACCTTAATTGTTTGATGTGTTAAAGTTTGTTCAAATATTATCCTACTAGTCCTTTCATTCATTTTTGTGCTTTAAATTAACCCCACCTTTAGGCGGTATTAAGAATGGTACAGAGTAGATAGTAAGGGTTGTAGTTTTGAGACGAAGTTGGACCTCGAGTAAAGATCTTCTTATTTGTAGTTATTTTCTTTTCTTTTTGTCAAGGAATGTAGAACCTTAATTTTGTTATTTCTCATCTCTTGGACTTTACATTTGGATTGTGATTGATTTCGTTTGTATCGCACTTATTTAAATTTCTTGTTGTATATTTTGAACGTTGGATTGTATACTGATCCTAAACTGATGCCAAAGGCGTTTTACTGTTAATGGTTATGTTTTGAGGTTTTCTTTGAAAATATTATTCTCTTTTAAATTCTAAATACTTGGACAAGGTTTTAGATGTCTTAAAATGAATAGACCTAGAATTACATGCTCCAAGAGTAAAATGGTCAACTTATATAATTAAGCGGAAGTTAAAATAAATGTTTTTATTTATTATTTAACTATTTGGAGGACTAGTTTAGGAAAGTAATTAAATCACATTTAACTAATTCTTATTTATAATTTGATTACAAGTTTAAAAAATAAAATAATAATATTTCACTTAACTTAAATTATTTTCAAAGATTAAGCCTCAAGGTCATGCCCCTTTTTGAGTTGTGATAAATTTGGTAAAAAAGCCCTAGGTTTTTGAACCTACACACAGACATCAAGAAAACCACTGATAGTCTAATTTCCTTTCTTTCAGGAGATGCCTTCGCGTAGAAGAGCCGCTAACGCATGACTGCTCCAAACAAAGATATTTTGAATGCCATGTATGCTGTCTTCCAGGGAATGACAATGCAAGCCCGTAACATGCAAAACGATGATGATCGACAGCAAAACTACTTTCGTGAGTTCTGTAGACATCGATTCTGATATTCAATAGTGAAGGTGACTATCAATAGGCAGAATATTGGTTGGAATCCATGAAGAAACATCTGAGTGCCATGGGAGTACCAGAGGAATTCAAGATCAAGTTTGCCACTTACAAGTTCCAAGGACGTGCTGACACATAGTGGACTCAAGAAAAGAGGTTTTATAACCCTGAGACTATGACCTGGTATGGGTATTTCGAGATCCTAATAATGTCTTTTGGATTAACAATTGCCGTTGTACCCTTTATGGATCTCATGAACCGTGTATTCAAGCCTTACCTAGATCAATTCGTAATAGCATTCATAGATGACATCTTGGTTTATTCTAAGACTCGAGAAAAGCATGAGCAACATTTAAAAATAGTTTTGAAAACTCTTTGTGAACATCAGTTGTATGCAAAGAGGTAGAAGTGTAACTTCTGGTTAACAGAGGTCAAATTTCTTAGGTATGTCATCCCTAATCAATGAATTTTAGTGGATCCTTCAAAAATTGAAGCTGTGTTACAATGGGGAAGGCCGAAGAATATGGTAGAGATTAGAAGCTTTTTGGGACTTGTAGGTTAATACAGGCAATTTTTCAAAGCCTTTTCTAAGATTGCCGCTCCATTGACTTGTTTGACAAACAAAAAGTATAGTACAAATGGAATAATGAGTGTGAACATGCCTTCTGAGAATTAAAGACCAGGTTAACAAATGCACCTGTGCTAATTATACCAAGTAGTGACGAGCCATATGAAGTCTACATTGACGCTTCGAGACGTGGTTTGAGTTATGTATTAATACAACAAGGACGCATTGTAGCCTATGGTCACGGCAGTTGAAGCCACATGAACGAAACTACCATACCCATGACTTTGAATTAGCAGTAGTAACTTTTTCTTTGAAGATATAAAGATGTCATCTTTATGGTGCCAACTGCCAGATTTTCTACGACCACAAAAGTCTGAAGTATTTGTTCATGCAATGAGGACTTGAATTTGAGAAAAAGGCAATGGATGGAGTATTTGGAAGATTATGATTTCTTATTATAGTATCACTCGGGTAAGGCAAATGTAGTGGTCGATGCATTAAGTAGAAAGACTCCAGGGGTTTTGGCATGTTTGGCATTATAGGATTGGAAATGGATGGCAACAATTGGTGACCTCAACCTCCATACCATGAAGACTGCAATCAAGCCATGGTATACAGTTTTGACTCTACACCAGTTCTTGTGTAACAAGTCAAATAGAACAGTGGCAAGATTTACATCTTTAGACTATTCAAATTTGGATATGGAATGGAAAACATTTGGATGAATGGAATATCATATCAGATAGGACTTTATATTTTAAGGACCACTTAGCAGTACAAAACATGGAAGAGACTAAGAAAGCAGTTTTGAACAAAGCCCATAAGTCTCGTTTTGCTATCCATCCTGGAGTATAAAAATGTACCACGACCTTAAGAGATAGTTTTGGTGGAGAGGTATGAAAAAGGATATTCATGAGTATGTTTCTCAGTGTACTACATGCCTTAAGGTTAAAGTAGAATATCTAAAGCCCGTTGGAGAATTATAGTCACTTCTTCTAGCAAGGTGGAAATAGGAACATATTACTATGGATTTTCTTATGGGATTGCCAAGGACATAACATAACCATGACGCTATCTAGGCTGTTGTGGATAGGTTGACTAAATCCGCATACTTTATTCCTTTTTGGTCTGCTTGTTCTAGAAAAGTCTTAGCTGAATTGTGTCTTGAGCATATCATTATAGTATCACTCCATTATCGATCACGTCAGATGGGGATATCATTTTAATGCCAAGTCTTAGAGTAGTTTTCAGGAAGTGATGGGGACAAAATTGAACTTTAGTACTACTTTTCACCCTCAGACAGATGGACAATCTAAGCGAGTCATTCAAATCCTTAAGGATATGCTTCATTCTTATGATTTTGGCGAAAATTGGAAGAAGCATCTGTATTTAGCTAAGTTTGCTTACAATAATAGCTATCAGTCAAGCATCGATATGTCTTTATTTGAGACTTTTTATAAGAGACCAAGCAGGTCACCAATTCATTGGCTTAAACCTAAAGTCTGACTCACTATAAAGAAGGAAGACATCCAGGACAGTAACAAGAAGGTTACCATTATTCGGGAATGATTATGAACTGCGTTGAGTCATTAGAAGAATTATAGGTGCCAGAGACATAGACCATTAGAATTTTGAGAAGGCGATTATGTTTTACTGAAGGTTTCCCTTCACAAGGAAGTTTCTAGTTTTGGTGTTAGTGGGAAACTCGCACCAAGGCATAGTGGGCCATATCGAATCTTGCAATGGGTTACTCTCATTGCCTATTGCCTTGACTTGCCTTCGGAATTATCCTATGTTCACAACATTTTCCATGAATCTATGCTCCATAAATGTCTATTCGACCCGATGTTGTTGTTTCATGACATGAAGTGCCGCTTTGGGAGGACACAACATAACAAAAGGTGCCAATCCAAATAATTGATTGGAAGGTGACGAGCTTGAGACAAGAAGAGATCCCGTTAGTCAAGGTACTATGGCAACACTATCGTGAGGACAAGACGACTTGGGAGCTAGAGTCAACAATGCATGAAGTATACCACACTTGTTTTGCTTTTGAGGTAACCTCCAATTTCAAGGACGGAATTTAATTTTTAGGAGGGCGGTGTTGTAACACCTTGAATTTTAGATCAATTAATCTTATGGTTCAAAAGATGTCATAGACTCTTTTCTTTCATTGTTAGTAGAGGAACCAAGAGTTAAGTCACATGGTTGATCAGTATTAGATTCCAATTCAGTGGTAGAATTATTACTAAAGTTATTTTCAGTAAATAAACATCTCTTGATTCCACAATTACATTAGAGTCTAAGCTCAGTAAACTATATGCCTTTGATTTTTTAGCATATCCCACAAAAACGCACAATTTTTATTGTACCTAACTTTGATGATTTAGGTCATGTACTCTATAGAAGGCTAAATAGTCCCCACACCCTTAAATTCAACGAGTTTGGTGTTCTTCTTTTCCATACTTTATGTGGAGATACAAGTGTTTTTATTGATGAGATCTTATTATGAACATGAAATGCAATAAGTAATGCTTCCCCCATAGACTATTAGGTAATTTAGTATTTGGAAGCATAGAATCGCATTTGTGACGATTATGCTTTTTCTTTCAGTGAAACCATTTTGTTAAAGAGTAAAAGTAGCTGATTTTTTTCAATAATACAATACTCTTTGCAGAAGGCATCAAACTCATTAGAAAAACATTCACCTACTCTACCACTTTGAACTATTTTGATCGTTCTCTCTTTTTGATTCTCAACTTCGGTTTTAAAAAGTTTAAATATTATCAAAGCTTCGTCTTTTGTTCATATTAAATATACATAAGAGTATCTAGAACAGTCAACAATGATAGTGATAATGTTAGACATGTATGCCCTAAGAAGTAAAAATGTAATATATTTTTGGAGATATTTTTATCAATAAAGAATTTATATGTTATTTATATACCAAATCATGTCCTCTTTACGTTCATATTTGTTGAATGTATGTTAAGCAAACAAAAGTTTGAGACTGTCGGTCTAAACCTTTAAGAATTAGGCATATGATGGACAGATTATGCAGAAGACACGATTCTTAAGGTGACGATCTAAATCGCATGATCCATAATTGAGAGAATAAAGTTAGGCACTTTATTCATGCAAAGATTGTTCTATTGTTTACATCCCTATCAGGAGATGGTTTGTCTTGGGCATCGAACGTGGACTCTGCGAATAGAAACATTGGCGCATTGTCATAGGTGACAATGTGTTGGATCGGGATATAAAGTGAATTTATTTGAATTAATAATTCTGTCTCAGCAAATCATTTCACTTTAGATAATCATATGTATCTTAATCTTAATCTTGAGATGAATGATGAGTCCATTGTCTTGACTTATGTCTTTTTATGTGCCAAAGGGTGACATGCACATTTTAATAGTGGTACACATGCTAGTACGTTAGAGGTATGACTCTTGATAACGTAGACCTGTTATTCATAGATATGAAATCCATAGCTCTTCTTTAAGAATAGTTGATATCCTCTTATATACGTTATCCTGTAATTGAAAAACTGGAGCGCTCAACTATTTGGATACATAGGTGTAACCGAATGGTATACTATCTTTGGATGGTAAGTTTTTCGATGGTGAGATAATAAATGTAAGATAAAAAAAATTGGGAGAGTAAGATAGAATTTATCCTTAAGCCAATTATGGATAATCCTATAAGGATATGATAAAATATGACATGTCATAGAGACTTAACTATATGGGCTTCGTAATTCTATATAGTTCGAAAGTGCAACTCTATGCTTTTAGTGGAGTAGTGTTAGAGTTGATAATTATGAAGCGTATATCTAGGATATTGGGTTTTATAATTATCGGGAGCTTGAACTATATAGGTCCATCAGGTCCCTTTAGGCAGATCTGCCAGTTTAGCCTGTTGATCGAGCAATAAATAAATCACTTGTTTTCATGCGAATTTTATCTGATATTGATTCTGATTTGAATTTTTGAGGTTTTATCTAATAAGGACTAACTCATTGGCCCAACCTCTATAAATAGGGAGTAAGACTCATAAGTTATTTAGATCAATTGAGAGATTAAAAGTGAGACTCTACTAATGGTGGAAGAGCTGTACGAGTGTGCCCACACACACACCGATCGTGGATAGAGAATAGCAAAGAAGACTAGTTAGTTAAAGCTCTTCTAGAAGGTTACTTATCTTTATAGATTGCGGAGCTTTTCGACAAATAAGGTTAGCAAGATTCGATTAATTTATGCATAGAGCGTGTCAAACTTATTTTTTAGAAAGTACTCTGGTATAAAATTTTAAAATTCCGTTGCGAACTATTTTTCCAATGAAAAAGGTATCTTTTCCCTTCTTCAGTAAAAATTCTATTATATTCATAAATATCAGAATAAATTAAAACCAATAATTGAGTAATATGTTCGGCTCTAGGAAATGGTTTCTTAGTCATCTTTGCTTTTGTATAAACTTCATATTTATCATGACTTTTATTTTTGAATATATCAAACTATATTTTGACATGTACTTTAATGATCTAAAATTAAATATACTAAGCATGCATGCATACCAGACATCAAAAAAGTCAACAATATAAGAGTAGCCCTTTCTTATAAGGCCCTATTCTTAGAGATAATACAATTTTATCCCTCAACTTCAACTTTGAGCCTGTTCTTACACAAAAGACTAACATGCACAAGATTCTTTTTAATATCTGGTATATGATATACATTATTCAACGTCATTTTCTTCCCAGAAGTAAATCTCCACAATTCCTTTCCCC
This sequence comes from Artocarpus heterophyllus, assembly GCA_025403435.1. Lineage (NCBI taxonomy): Eukaryota > Viridiplantae > Streptophyta > Magnoliopsida > Rosales > Moraceae > Artocarpus > Artocarpus heterophyllus. The sequence goes on along the minus strand of CM046348.1, from coordinate 16,915,927 downwards.
ACAATAACCATTGCATCGTGATTCTCCATAAGAACCATTTGTACTTTCTTTTTTGTTGCGTATGACAAGAACAATTTCTTGTCATTGCAAACACAAATGGTAGCATTGGAATCGAACCATCAAGCATGGGACTTTGTAGTTGTAGCCACGTTGAGTTATATGATCATGCTAATTTGAATCTCTGAGAGCATTGCACAAATCTATTTAGATTTTTCTTCATGGCATTGGCTTTGTTGGAGTTAATTTCTTCTATCGTCTTCTTGTACTTGTAGTCACTTTGACAATGACCTTTCTTTCTATGAAAGAAACAACTTCTGAAAAACATTCTCTGGCCATTTTTGGATTTTTTGAACTGTTTGTCATTATTGACTTTGAAGTTATTATGAAATTTTATATGCTTTTATGGTATTAACTTTAGAAGAATCCAAATTTTGCCTTTGGGATTATGAGATTTTGTCTCCTCTTAAATCGTCAAATGTTTCTATAATTTTTCTAGAGTTATGTTATATCTTTCCTATGAAGGAGTTCCTTTCTATAACTGTTCCAACTCTAGGGTAATTTAGAAATGATAGACCCCACTTAGAACGATTTAGAAATTTTCTACTTTTAATTCATAAAGATTTGTAACCAAAACTTCTAACTTATGAATTTTATCAAGAATAGACTTTGAATCTATTATTATAAGTTCTAATAGGCCGTTCAGTACGTAGGTTGAAAACAATTTAAGGTAGTTTAAATCGTAAAGGGGTTCAAATGGCGTTTGCTGGAGTAATAAGTAAGGCCAGTTCAAACTATAGAGACAGATTCAAATGGTCAAAATCCTAAAATCTTAGCTTTGTAACCCCCCTCAGGGTCTTATAGTTTGAACCATTTTTTTTATAAAATATAGTTTTTCAAATACCAGTTCTCGGTTTAAGCTAGACATAATGTTTTTATTCTCGTTTTGAACTTTTATCTTCTAAATGTTAGTTCAAAACTATCATTTAAACCATACAGTTTACCATAGTTCAAACCATAAAATTCTAAACCACACTACTCTGAACCCGCACACCAAACAAATCATAAAAATTTTAGAATAAGAAATTCTATTGTACCTTTCTTTTTTGTTTTTTACTTGTACTTGATTGTGTTCCCCATTTTCAGAGGAGATTGTGTTGAGTCATAGAGATCACAAAGCCTATCAGAAAGTGTGCTGAGTATGTGACCTGACACATGGCTTTATCATCTTAACATTTTTTTTCTTGTAGCCTTGACTTCGTCGAAGTCATCATCTTTTGGTTTCGAAAGATGCTTCAACTTTAGATCTAGAATGTAGGCAATTTTTAGGGCGTTAAGAAGGAAAAACTATTTCCTTCCTAATGAGTGAAATTGATTCCATCGAATTGATCAAGTTAAGTATTTTGATTAAGGAAATAGGTCAGATTTTTCTTAACCTTCATTGCAAAAAATAAAACCTTAAGATTGCTAAAAAATGTAGGTAGAAATATGAAAATAGAGGGAAAGAAATTTTGGAAATGACAATAAGTTTGAGACATATAGGAAGACTTTCCTTAAGATTTTATTTGCCTCCCATTATAAACGTTTGCTAAGAAGATTTGTGACAAATTATCTCCAAGATATAACAAACCCTAACATTATATCTAGCAATAATATGATGTTCCAGAACAAGACAAAAAATCTAGAAATTTTGGAGTGTTAATAAGACGTAGGGGCGTGTTTTCATGAAATGATGCAACTATTGCAACTTATGCAACCAGTCACTTAAAGGTGTCCTTTTATGAAATAATATAACTATTATAATAAATATGTTCGTTTGTAATAAATATTAAGTTTTGTATAAACGCATACAACCAAACTACAAGAATTCTAAACAAGACAAAATAACACAAGTTTAAAATCAACATTTTTGAGCTGATGTAGCGGCACCATGTTTCCGGTGTTACCAGGCCAATGTATTGCACTGAAGTGTAGCACGACTTCAACTCAGCACTGCTTGTTGGGCGCTACAGCACCAGTACACTGCACTGCAATATAACATGGCCTCAGGCTGTCATTGCAGCACTGCTCACTAGGCACTGCAGTGCCAGTTCATTACCTCAAGAAATATTATGCATTAATTTCAACGCCATGGCTTCACAATTTGTGGCTCTAAACGCTGATCCAAAACTCATAAAAAAATACTTGTTTTTCTTATTTGTATGTGTAATTTTTTGACTTGATATTACAATCTCTCTTTTAAACATAACAATTTAACTGCCACTTTAGGGCATGGTGACTAAGGGATATATAGTTTATTTATGCAACATGTGTTGGGTGAAAAGTAGTGAGAAATTGTTGCTTTTTTGCACAGTCAGCCTTTTCGAGTCTAGTTTTATGGGACATGGAATCTACACTAAAATGGGCTAAGTGCTCCATGACTTCCAAGTACTAAAATCCCTTTTATTGGATCGGACTTTTCTATACAATAACTGACAATGCAGCCTAAGAAAACCTACAAATGGCGGTCACACTAAAAAACGAATGGGTCAATGCAATATTGAAGGGAAATTTTTAATTTAGTATTCTGTGTTATATCAAAATATCTTTTTGGTACCTTATGTTTTGAAATATTTTATATCGGTACCTTGACCTTTTAGAAAATCTTTTTTAGTACCTAGAGGTGTTTTTTAGAACACAAAAAGACACAAATACCCTTTTGCTTTAATTGACTAAAATTTTGGGAAAAAACCCAAAATCTAAAAAAATAAACCCTTAAAAATTCCAATAAACCCAAAACTCTACCATCCCCATCTCCAAAACTCTCTCTCATCCTCGTCCCCAAAATCTACCATATCCACCGAGCTTCAAGGATGAAATCCCCTCTCTCATGGATGAAATCCCAAAATCTACCGTATTCACCAAATCGACATAGCTCAATTTCCTCTCCTCTACCTCCTTTGCCTTCTTGATCATGCTGTCCACCTTATGACATCCCTGAAAAGCCTCCATGATCACCTCCCACCATCGTGGCTTCCCAACTAGATTCTTCGCCAGTTGCTGCTTCAGAATCTCAATTTCCTCTTTGCTTTACTCCTTCTCCTCCCACCGTTCCTCTTCCTCCTTTCCATCCTTCTTCAATTCTCTCACCGTCACGCTCGTGGTTGCTAGAGTTTCCGATCTGAGCGAGGCTAGAACTGGAATTTGTAGAAGGATGAATATGTTCAGCATCGATGTCGTTTTCCTTTGTTTCCCTTTGGATTGGAGACTCCGATGGTGATTTCACATAAACGGTGTCATTGGACCCGTGTCTAGGCGTTCCAATGGTGTCATTTTTTATTGCCGTCTTTTGAAAATCTAATAGACTTCTCCATCATCATTAAGTAAGAGCCTTTTCTGATGCAAAAGAACAATTTTATTCTTGGAAAAACATTTTTTAAAAAATTTTTGCAGCGAAAAGAGGAAAAAATGGATTTGGTTTTGGAAAAAAATAGAATAGATGAAAAGAACAATTATGGCCAATAATGAAGGAGAACTGTTCTTCTTCGTAGGCAGCTCGAGCCCGAGAGGTAGGGTTTTTTTTTTCGATCAATTTATGCCTGGGTTTTTCATAAGCACAAGTGTATTTTTTTTTTTTTTTAGATTTTAGTTTTTTTACTCAAAATTTCAGTCAATTATACAAATGAGTATTTGTATTTTTTTGTGTAAAAAAAAAACACTTATAGGTATTTTTTAAAAGATCGAGGCACTGATATAAAATATTTCAAAATATAAGATATCAACGCATATTTCGATATAACACAAGGTACTAATCTAAAATTTTATGAAAGCTATTGCAGGTTCTTGAAAGTTCCGTTGGCGCTGGTACACTTCTAATGAGCATGCGCCATCAAGATTTGAACAGATTCAAGTGGGAAAAGATTTTGAGTTTAATTAATCTTACAAAACAATGCAATAAAATGGAAGATTTTAACCTGTATTAGTGTGAGCAATAATGCAGCAACTACGGATAAAGGGAAGTTTTAATAATATTTCCATTGATTAGTATAAGAATTTCCTCCCAAGAAAAATATATAATTACAATGTGGAACTTTACTCTTGCATGCAACAGAGTTACACGTGTTAGTAAGGTGTGGCTATTGACACGGGATTATATAGTTGCAGATCAGATATTTCTCAATTATTTTAAACCACAACTTCTTTCCTTGTGATGGCACAGTTAAGAGAATGAGTTTATTGGAATACTTTGTGCTACCAATTCCATCAAATATCACTTATGGAGTTTGACAATTCAATCAAATATCATTTATGGAGTTTGACACACATTATGTACCTAACTATGTTGAAGAAAATGAATAGAAATCTAAAAATAGAAGTGAGAAAATCTGACAACAAAGGTCGGATTTGAGGCGTACAATAATATATTTTTTAAGGTTTTATTTTTTTCTGCTACAAAAGTTTACCAATAAAATTTATGGTAAATTATTCTTAAGATACAAAAAACCCTAAGCACTATTTCTAGTAGTAATATGATGCTTCAGAACAAGATATTGAAACTGAAAATTCTAGAGCATTAACAAACACAGAGGGATTTTTTTTCATGAATAGATGCAACAATTGTTGTAATTTACACAACATTTTACATAAAGATGACCTTTTGTGAAGCAACATATCTATTACAATAGATATACCAGTTGGTAACAAATATAGTTTTGTATGAAAGTAAACAACTAATCAATACAACGGTCTGAAATAATTCAAAATCACACACTGTTCAAAATCAACAAAATCTAGTGGGCACTACATTACAGATGGTGCTGCTCATTGGGTGCCGCAACGCTAGTGTTTTTTCTTCCCACTACCAAGGCGCTATATTCATGGCGCCGATGTGTTGGATCCATTGTCCCAATTGTGATTTTGCACATTTTTAGCGCCGTGGCTTCACAATTCTAGCAGCGTGGCGCTAGATGCAATCCAAAACATTTTAAAAATACTTGCTTTTCACTTAATATGCATGACAATTGATTCCACTGTTTGAGAGACATATTACAAGATCTCTTGCAAACTATTAGAAAGAGCAATGCAAAAGAGTAAACTAACCAATTTATTCCAATGACCAAACTTATAAAGGTAAATTGCATACAGATGAAAAGTAAGTGAAATCATTTCATTGCTTACTTCACATACCAATGAGGGTTTCGATCTGAATGAGGCTTCCCACATGAACAACCGTTTGGAACCAATTAGGCATTCCTTGAAACACAAGATCCTTGAATTTTCCACTATTGGGATTATAAAGAACCAAAGCTCTACGTTTTTCCTTGTACTCCAACAGAATCTCACCACTCCCCAAAACACACAAAACTCTCACTGATTTTCCTCTCGCTTTAGAGACACTAAAAGGTGGTTGAATAAAATCTTGTTTGATACCCTTTGGTGTGTAGTTTGAAATGACCAATTCCTTGACCCATGATTCCTTCACACCATACTCTCTCATGACCCAAATCTCTAGCTTCCCATTGCTAAAACAGAATGCTGCGGAGAGACATCCTCTCAACACAAAGAGATGGTAATCACATCTCCTCAAGCCCACAACATCCGGGTTCGGAACCTCCCGGAACATCTCATCCCCGAGGTCGAACGACACGAGATTCCTCCCCGTCCGATGCCTCCGGGGCCCGGTCACCCAATGAAGTCGCCCATGGACTAAAACCTGTGCTGCAGGCCACTTGTGGAGATCATGTGATACTTTGCCCAAACTTCTCCATGTTGAGCTTCCCAAAGTGAATACTTGAACTTCTGAAGATGAAATCCGAAACCGACTCCTTAACCCTCTATATCCGTTCTTGTAGTAGATGATCTTAACCACCTTGTACTCCTTTGTTATCGGATGAAACCCAAATCCGAACACCACCTCTTGGTTTGGATACTGATTCGTCTTGGGAAGTTCTCTGTAGTCTCTTGTGAAAGGATTGTAAATATAAAGTCCCTCATTATACAATGAATCAGATAAGCAAAGCAAGCCATGACATGATCCAACGACATCAAATTCCGGCAGCGAGGAACAGAAAGGTGTTTGAATCCTCTTCACTGCCTGTTTCTCATCATCCTTATCAGCATGGAAATCAACAAAGTAGAGCTGGTTTCTGATGGGAAAGTCGCAGTGAAAGATGAGGCATGGATTTTCCTCTTCTGTTCTTGAATTGTACAAGTCAACAAGGTTAGGATCTTGCGTTAGGACACGCCAAGCTCTGCAAACGTACTTGAATTGTACCAGAGACGTTATCGGAAGCTTTGAGAGTATGTCGAAGACGATTTCTCGAGGAAGAGTTTCGATCCCACTTGTGGCTTGATGATCTTCTTCTTGCTTGCTTCTGATTCTTTTGCTCTGTGTTTCACAATCTGAGTCCATAATAAGGAGATTGGTCTACTTTAAAGCACAGAAGAAAGACAAGAAGAAGAAGAAGAAGAAGAAGGTAAAGGTAAGGGAATACCAAGATAGACTAATTAGACAAGCGTTTTTATTCCAAGAGACGGAAGCTACAAGGAAATAGTGTTAGGTGGGATCCACGATTGAATAAGTCTCCAGTAGAGAAAAAGCAGAGGTGGTTTTTTCTCATTCATGTGTAGTGGAAAATGGCTTCAAGTATAGCACGCAATCTGCACCATCCGATTCATTACGGACGGCCGTGATTTCCCTCAGAAAGTGTAGTAGTGTGAATATAGTTTCTCACCAATGGGGCAATGGCCTGAATGATAGCGACTCAGCAACAAGGAAAGTCTTGAATAAGAACAAAATGCACGCCCTCTTTCTACTACTTTGGTGATTCATCTATTTCTCTTTTTTATTCTTTTATTTAATTCATTTTTTTGTTCAACCAAAGAATACTGTTGCATAGAGCAGCAACAACTATACGCTATTCTAAACAGGTGGTGTTTCCTTCTATATATATATATTTTGTTTTCTTCTGTTATTACATTAAGATAAAGTGATTTCCTTGTATATGCGTAGACAGGTAATTAGCCAATCTTGTGGTAGGGTAAGCTTGATGAAAATCTCCTAGAAGTTGCCCCAAAAACTTCAGAACAGACCCAATGATATATGATTTAGAAAAGTTCAAACTATAGATGATAATACGCATTATTTTACATATACAATGCATAAAGAGGGTAAACATGATCAGCAAATGACAAAATTTGAAAGGTTTTTATTTGGATCATGGCCAACTGCACTTAGAAAGACGAGCCCACGAGGACTTTTGTGGCGCCTCACTTTTGGACATCCAATAAAACTTCAGCTACAAGAGGCTATCTTTTAGGTTTTTGGACATTTGGGGTGTCAAAAGTAGTCAGATTAAAAGAATAACGCTTTGCCGAATTGTCAATACTTCTGTAATATATGATACAGTTGCTGTGTTTCAAGTCAAAATTTTGAAAACCAAGCATGTAAATAAGAATAAAAAAAGAAGCCAATAATGCAAACATCAACCCATTTTTCCCAATCCAACAACCCCTAGAATTGCTTTTCTAACTTCTTTAAAAAAAATAAAATTTTGGCTAAAACTGCTGAACTTAAAAACATACAATCTACCTTGTTGGGCCAACCACAGCCACTCTTGCTTGTCCATGCTATTATCCGATTAATTCCCATGTGAGAAAAGAAAAAAAATTTTAAAAAAAAGGAAAGAAACAATGAAAATTTGCCCATCAAATCTAGACTCATTGTGCTATAGATAATCATTTATATAATCTTGCACAACTCTGTGAGCAAATCAACTATTTACACCTGCACATGGAAAGTACATACCTATGTCACGCTTTCTTTTAATTATTTATTATTGCATAAATTAACACAAGGTGATGGCTGACATTGCACTAATATACAAATTTCTGTTCTTGCTTTATCCTTTCTTTTCTTTCTTTATTTAAGGATAAGGTAATACTTCAATTTCTTTTTCCCAGTCTCCAGACTTTTACATAGTGTTCCTTTTGAAATTTCTGATCTCAAGACTAGAACTTAAAGAAACAACATTCTGTTGTCTAGTTGTTAATGGTGTGCTTCCACTTAGACAAAGCCTGGATATTTGGAAAAACAAAAGTACAGAACAAGAATCAGATCGTGTCGTATGTCCAAGGCAAGTTCTCCATAAGCAAGGCAAAAAAAAAAAAAAAAAAAAAAAAAAAAAAAAAAAAAACCTTTCGCAACCAATAAAAATTTCCAAAAAATTAAAAAAAAACCTACATTGTATTAAACCAACATATCTTTACGAGAATATCGTTATTTTACATGTTTTTTTATGTTGGTGTGATTTTGATGGGTATCTATATTAATAGATAAAACTTATAATTTATCATGATTTTATTGTAGACTTTTTCGAAGGTAATCAAAAAATTAATATTAGTAAGACAACATTTTAATTGTCCCGTATTCATTTTGTTAGTGTCATACTTTATTATTTAAAATGATTCTCGTTCATTATAATAATTAAAATTATGCATGGATATAATCTAACAGTTAAAAACTATATTATCTTCATGGTTCTCTTCCATGCCCAATCACATAATTCTCCAATTTTGTCACCTATAAAGTTAAATTACAACTTCTCTTCTTTTTTTCTTTATGGGTTTTGGTAGTTTATAATGAATTGGAGTTTGCTTAATATGTACGCTTATGCTGCAAGTTGCAATCCTCATTTTGATTGACAGTTTAGTGGATTCCTCCCTAACCACTGTAGCTTATTCTTTTTTTTTTATTATTATTTTTGAGAAGTAAATGTTAGAATTTCGTAAGAAACGACCCCTTACAAGTCTTAAAATTACTGGTACGAATCTTTACGGAGGACAATTTGATTGAAGCTTCTGAAACAGAGAATCTAAACCAAGGGGATCAAATTTCATCCGTAACTGGGCTGAATTTCTTGGAACATGCCAAACTTCATTGGAAGCTTTAGGGCATGTTTGGTCGAATATTTGAATCACAGGTTTGAATTATTTTGCTACAGTATTTTCTCTCATAAAAATTTAAATCTTCATTCAAATACTCTACTTAAATACTCGAACTAAACGGGCTTGTATTTTATATAATTTTATTATTATTTTTCATTCATGAAGCGTATTCAGATTTTGTTATTTACAAACGGATAGATTGTTCGCTTTGTAAACTGAAATTAGTTTAAATTATAAGCGAAAGCAATAAGACGCACGTTAATAATGGGATTTTTGCCAGGATGTGCACATAATTGATTAAGAGAATCGTCCATGATTATTGTGTTTGATTTAGTTAACTAATGAAATTAATTAAGGCTAAGATTATTTAAATAATCAAAAATAAAATTTACAAATAAAAATTAAATCTAAAATAAGCTAGAGCATAATTCCCCTCCACGTTGCTATCAAATTTAATACCCATGTTGACAACTGGAAAACCTACTTTCTGTTGATAATCTTTCTTAAGCAATATCAAAATCATTTTCACACATTAATCCACCACATCTCTATGTGAATTGGAATATGGGAAAGTTCATTAAGATCAATGGTAATTCACATATAAATAGCACAAATTACGTTGGCACATCTCTGTATGCCCCTCAATTTACGACACTCATAACAAAAGCAACAAATCATAAATCACCTTTCGATTTTTAAAATGGTTCTCAAATCAATTAAATATTGGCCAAATATTCAAAAGCATTAAGCATATTATAATACTCAACATGGTTAATAATCTTTAAATAACAAAAAATAAATTGAATTAGCTTTTCCTAACTAGGCTACACCTTAGCTCTAGCAAAACAAAATTAATTTATAAATGAAAATAAATCTAAAGTTAAAATTAGATAACACTAATATTCAAGTATTTTTAAAATATACAAAGATTTAAAAATAAAAGTGGGGAGGAATAACTAAAATAGAAGTGTCACAAACTCCAAATACTCTCTCTCTTCTTTAGAGCCCCAAAATGTTCTTTTAATGGTACTTTATTGGTAACAAAAGTCTAAGTAAAACTAAAAGCAACTCCCAAGAATAAAATCCTACCACTCTAAAATAAAAATATATTTTTTTCCCTTTCATTTTCTTCTCGCTTTTGGTTGGATTCCCTAAAATCAAGTCTGAAGCTCGTCCCCAAAAAATGGGTCTCCGTCCTCGAGCTCCTTTCTTAAATAATGAAGTCTCAGCCCTCTTTGATTACGCTAATTCTATCAGCAAATATCGTGTAAGGAGTGCTTCAAAGCTTGTGGACAAGTGGCATCGTTCGCTTGAGCAACGTGAAAACTGCATGACACGTGGCACAGCGAGACAAGCTACAGCGCGAGGTTGCATGGGATCTCCATGTTCTCTTCGAAACTGATACAATTATTTAAGAAATCAGTGGACAAATTTGAATTTTTTTTTTTTAAAAAAAACCTTGTAATTTACAAGCAATTATGGATATGTGCTCACAAAAAATGGGCTAGCCATAAATATTAACAATAATTTATAAGTTAAAATGATACACTATCCAAACCATACATATAACAATTTTATAGTAATTACAAATATCAAAATATGATATTTAAACAAAAGTGTGCCCACATAAAGACACCAGTGTCCATATATGCAGAGTCATGAGGATAGAGATCATGCCAATGGACCTCCAAATAAACACTATTGAGATATGACATCGTCTATATCACAAGAACTACATGAGCTAATACTCAGTAGGTAGAAACTATGCAATTCTATGTAGTCGCATCACGTATGAACTCATAAAATTTCTATTGTTCCTGTTATATCATAGAAAAGTATAATGTGTGCAAAGTTATGTACACCATGAGTTGCCCCCCTAGGCCTATTATAAAGTTTGTATACATACTAATGAACATTCACCTAACAATAAAGCACTTCAATCTAACCTATGAGACCTTGTAGCTCTCAGATAATAGGAATTACAAAAAGGCCTGAAAATGGTTTCAATCTATCCCATAAAACCATTTGAGTCCTATAGCACGTCATAACTGTTATGAAAATAGAGTTATTTAACCTCTTTTATGCATTTAAAATGCTTAGTCCTTGAGATTTTATTTTATTTTTAGTTATTTTTAGCTATTTTATTGAATCTGAGTTATTTTTATTTTATTTTATTTTATTTTAAAAAATGTCCCAACATAAGTATAGAACAAGTTTGCTGCACTTTATGTTGCAACAAAACCTAGAACATTTTCAAAGATTTGAGCTTTAGAGATACTTAGATGCCATATACGTTTCCAGACTTAACATGAGTTTATTAGAAACATCACGATAAACAACTTTTGTGAAGATATTTCCCTTGAATTTCAAGCGGATCAATCCAAAAAGCATACTTTATAAATCTACCTGGTTTGAAAAGTGGACAAAACTCCTTCAAGATATTTGATTTTGAAAAAGATTAAATATAAAAGTTGTAGATCTCATTGAATTTTACTAGATTTTATCATGAAGTTTTAGAACGATTTAAACGGACCACAAGCTTACTGATTTAGCTCAAAGTCCTTAAGCAAGAAAGGATCTGCATTACATTAATTTTGGAGCTATGTTACACAATGTAAAATTTGACTCTAGCGTATCTGAGTCAAACAATACAAAAATAGATCAACAATATAGACTCGAGCTAATAGTCACATGTCGTTTGAACATGACACAAAGCTAAATAATAGAAGAAAAGGATTATGTTGGAAAGTGCTAGAACGTAATCTAAGTAAGCTCTAAACCTAACCTATGGCTTGGGGACATGATTTTCAAATGCTTGATGCTTGTTTGGAAAACGCTTGCATCTGATATGTTCACCAAGTTATGCTTAATATGTGTTATGTTAGATAATTAAACATCATCATGATATGTGGCATGTTCACTAAGACTAGATGATTGATAATTTGAACTTGTAAGACAAAATAAAAGAAATATCGTACCAACCTCTTGACCTAAGAAGAGAATTTATGTTAACATATCAACTTCTAGACCTAAGGGTAGGATTAGAAAGTGGAAGATCCCGACCTAAGGGGAGGTTAAGAACTCTCTCAACCTATGGGGAGTATCAAATTAAGTTAAGTTATGATCTCAGTGTTCAATGATCATGCACACTTGATACATACACTTGGGCCCCATAGTTCAATATAAGTTAAGAATAATGATAGTATGTTCATAAATAAGCATAAATAGAATCATGTATTATGATATTGTTAGTATTCCTTTTAAAATGTTTTGTGAGTCATATTTAAGCTTACTGAGCAAAAGCTCATTCAGTATCTTCATGATGTAGGAATCTTGCTAAGAGGTTGATATGATTATTTAATGGGCTTCGCACAACGAAGAAACAAATGCGAAGTTAGGTTTTGGATACCACAATGGTTAGTTTCCATTGTTTCGAAAGACTTTTTAATTATTAAAGTTGAGACAGACTAGTAGTACACTAGCGCCGTTTTGGTAAGATAGTATGAGTATAAGTTTTAAGTATATTTTTGTGGTGTTAGTTAAATAACAAAACTATATATATATTTTTAAATTATTCAGCATTTTCTTCTTACTAGTGAGTAAGATTAAGATTGAAAAATCTAATTCAAACAAGCTAAGTAACGACTCAAAAAGTCCGATTGGCACAAGGCCTGCCCAAACGAACAACCGTATAAGCAAATCTGGCATTCCCTGATACGTATAATCCTTGAAACTTCCTACAGTTTATTGCATTGAATTGATTTGTGCGCTAGCTTTAGGACTTCTTGGAGCTTATTGGGCATTGCACACGCTTTAGGCTATTTAAACCAAGTCACTAACATTTCTAGGCGCCAGTAACCTGTCAGATTAGCATTTATAACTGGATCCCATGTTATTTGGTCTGTTTAAAGCTTTCCGAGTGTGTTGACTAAATAGCCCATTTGGAAGCTTCAAGACTCATTTGGACGATGTTGGGCTTTCTTAAAGACTCATTATTTCAGTAGATGACTGAAATAGAACCTGCTAACCAGGTTTTATCATAACTGGACGTGTTTGGAGATTTTTGACGTTGTGGGCTTTGTGGGACCTCGCTCGACAGTGCTGGAGCTTGGGCTTAGGTTGTGGAATCAACGTGATGATGGTCCACCGTCGAGTTATTTTATGGGTTAATGAGACAACTGGCGTAATTACGTTTATTGAATTAAAATATGACTCTAATTTATAAAAATTCTATAAATGTCTCGTAATGATATCATTAAAATTATTTATATATAATTATACAGTACAATATGTAATATCATTAAGATAATTACTATATCATTAAGGACATTTTTAAGATATTTTAAATATTGTGTTAGCTTTTAATTTCATAATAATAATTTGGACACGTATTATAATTTTTTCATTAATTTTATGCAAAATTTTTATAAATGTTATCTTTTTAAGATTTATTTTTATAAAGGTTATATATGTTTATTTATTATACAACTTTACATGACGTAATTTTTTTTTAAATATAGTATGAATTAACACAACCTTTAAAAGTATGGTATGGCATGTAATTTTCTCTTACTTAATTTTGGGTTTTAAAATTATAATGGCCACATTTCTTTGGGGAAGAACTGTGGTAGCGCTCGGCTGAGAGGCACTGCCCATGGTTCATGATCCAACGACATAGAGTTTGGTAGCTTCCATACAGTCAGTAGAAGGGAATTTGGACGGTTTTGGGTGTAGTAGTAGATTGTGTCTACTCTGACGCTCGGGTATTAAAAAAAAGAACCCTATTGGCAAGGGCTTCCACTAATTTGACATGATTTTTTATTTGGATTATAACTCTCTCTGTTCAGCTAAGTTTGGATTATTCAAGAAGAAGATAAAAAAAAACCAATAATTTAATAATAACTCCTCCCCACATTGAACACCAACTTAGAACAAACATAATCTCATATCATCATTTAATCAGCCTCGAGGATTGTTGAGGGTAAGCTCGGCGCCACCACCAAGGACCTTAACTTTGGTGGTTGGCTATTGCTATCGGCCCCGGATGCTTTATACTTTTTCCCGAGGTGCCTCTTAGGCATCCAAGGCCGCGCCCCAAGAAGGCTGCCACCTCGGGATGTACAGTAGCTCAGGTCGGACCAACATTACTCATAAATAGGCTGCTACTCGCCATTATAGGCCAACACAAGGCAGATACATTGTCATCCGATAGAGTCCAATCCATTGGGCGATGGGCGCGACACTTGTTACCTACTGCCTGACACACCTTGATGTGACACCCGGGTGGTGGGCAAAACCCACCTTATATCCGATCCAAGTGGTGGCCTATAAATAGGACGCATTTATGGCATTCTAGAGAGAGACTTCTTCTACACACCTAACTAGCTGCCGACCTCTGCCGAGCAATACCTACCTTGAGCATCGGAGAGCCCTTGTCTATTGACTAACCCCACTATCTTCTCCGAAGCATCCCTCCTCTTGCAGGTGTGCACTTTCGGGCAGAGGCGAGCCCAAGGAGAGGTCAGACCGTGCGCAGCCGCACGTGGGTGTTGATCCGATGCCAGACAACGGTAAGCATCAACATTTTGGCGCTAGAAGGTTGGCCCCTACGCCTTCATCCAAACTTCAGCTACTTTACCTCTGACTCCCGAGATGACGACTTGAGGTAACGCCAGAGATGACACAGCCCGACAGGAGGGGTCGGGCGATGCGAGAAATAGGCAACCAGCCACAGGCCGGCCTAGGGGTCGTCCTTGGACCGCGAGATCCCGGTCCGGGGGGCAAGGAAGCACAGCGAGGGTTGAGCCGGTGGAGGCCCCAGCCACCCAAGATCTGATCCGGGAACTTACAGACGCGATCCGGATCCTGACTCAATAGCTCGCGCAGTAGGCTCAGCGTCAAGCCGCACCAGCCCTGTCGGCCCTAGCCCAGGTTGACCAGGCTGGGGGTCGGATAGAGCGAAGTGCGGCCAACCTTGAAGAAGCCCAATCCGATCAGTCTGCAGGTTTCACCAGTGGAATCCCAGCTGATAATAGGGTAGTTCAGGAACGCCGTCTTGGGCGCCAAGTGGCTCGTGCCCCCTCACCACAAGGTTCCCGAGCCTCGGTATTAGACCGGCTCGGGTCTCAGGGAGTAAACAAAAACCACCATGCTGGAGCTGGGGGCCGTGTTGAGGGCGGAGTACCCTACAGGGTCGAACTGCCTGAAGACACCAATAGCCGCCAGTTTGGGCACTGCAGCGACAAATCGACGAGATCTGGAATTGTAGATTTGGTCTAGATGAGACAGGAGCTCAGGACCCACCTTTTTCGGCTAACATAATGCGGGCGCCCATGGCGCCAAAGTTCAAGGTCCCACAGATCAAGTCTTATGACGGGACCACAAATGCTGATGAGCATGTCGAACTCTTTCGGGGACACATGCTACTGCAGAACGCCAACGACGCGGCGATGTGTAAAGCCTTTTCACTCACTCTTACGGGCCCTGCTCGGCAGTGGTTCTGACGACTTGAGCCCAGATCAATTTCTTCTTTTCGGCATTTGGCCGACGCCTTCTCTTCGGCATTTTCCACCACCAAAACGCGGAGGAAAGAGATAACATGCCTGTATGCTGTTAAGCAGGGAGACGGTAGCGTTAGGGACTACATTAACCGGTTCACCCGGGCAGCTCTTGAGGTCAAGCACGTCGAAGACGAGATCCTCAAGCACATTTTTGTTAGGGGTCTCCGAGACGAAAAGATGACCTGGTCCTTGGCCTTTGAGCAGCCAAACATGTTTTTCCAAATGCTCGGGTATGCCTAGAGACACGCAGACGCTGCCGAATACATGAAAAGCCGTCGGGAAGAGGCTGGCCCGAGTGGAACAAAGAAGGATAAGAAACAGAAGAAGGCACCAGAACAAAGCAGCACCGAGCATAGTAAAAAGCAGAAGAAAGAGAAATTCAAGAAGCCAAAGTGGCCGACCAGTAAGTTTTAAAGCTACACACCATTGGTGGTGACCATCGACGAGGTGCTCGCCCAGGTTAGTGGCAAAAATTTACTAACACCACCACCCAAGCTCCGAGGGAGCAAGGTGAAGTGGAATCAGTCAAAGTTTTGCGAGTTCCATAAGGATGTGGGGCACACTAATCAGGAATGCATCCAGTTGAAGGACCAGATAGAAAGATTGGTCCGAGAAGGTCTTTTATAGGAATTTATGGAGCGGGTTATAGCCCCAAGGCCCGCCTCGGGAAGGAACGATTCGTTGGGCCGAGACGTACAGAACCGACCCAAGACCGATGATGGGAACACCTCGGATCCCCCGAATATTGTCCACACGATATTCGACGGGCTTGTTACTGGGGACACGTCGAATGGGCGACGATCTTACGTCAGGGAAGCTCGGCGGATGGAGCGGGGTGAATTCATAAACATGTCCGAGCACATCAACAAGATATGCCATCAAGGAGACACCTCGATCACATTTACCGAGGAGGAAGCAGATCGATTGATGCACCCCCATAATGATGCCCTGGTATGCGAACTGCCTATTGCCAACAATGTAGTACGGCGTGTCTTAATCGACAACGGCAGTTCGGCCGACATCCTCTTCAAACAAGCTTTTGACAGGTTGAAGATAAGCAACGTCCCCTTGGTCCCGGTTCGGACCCCGCTCTATGGCTTCGCAGGGGAATGTGTCCAGGCAACCGGGAAAGTCAGTTTCCCGGTGACTTTCGGAGAAGGAGCCGCTAGGATTACTCGGGTAGTCGACTTTGTAGTTGTTGACAAACCCTCCCAGTACAATATCATCATCGGCCGGCCAACGCTGAACGGCTTGAAGGCCATTGTGTCAACATACCACCTAGCCATGAAATTCCCGACCAACGGCGGCGTTGGAGTGATACGATCATCCCAGGTAGACTCCCAGACTTGTTACGCTAGTGCTGTTCGAGCAGCCTCAGCTCTGCACCATGGCGTCCTGGCCGTCTATTCGGTCGATGAGACCGATCTCCCAACCGACCCGGCGCCGAAGATGTTGGCAGACCTTGACCCCAGGTTGCCCGAGGAAGAGGTAAGGGCCACTCCGGTCGAAGACTTAGTGCCGTACTCCCTGGATCCTCAAAGGCCTGAACGCACAGTCCAACTCGGATCACAGCTGCGACCTGAGATCCGGGTCGACCTGGAATGCCTACTTTTCGAATATCGCGACGTTTTTGCGTGGTCCCATGAGGACATGCCCGGTATTGACCCGAGCATTATCAGCCATCGGCTCAACGTACAACCTGGCCATAGGCCGGTGATACAAAAGCGAAGGGCCTTTAACCCAGAGAGGTACGCCGCAATCAACGATGAAGTCCAGAAACTCCTCAGGGCTGGATTCATCAGAGAAGTCAAGTACCCGAAATGGTTAGCGAATGTCGTCCTCGTCAAGAAGGCGAACGGCAAATGGCGGGTCTGCATTGACTACACCGATCTCAACAAGGCCTGCCTGAAAGACTACTTCCTACTTTCTCGGATAGACCAGCTCATCGATGCCACTGCCAGCCACGAGCTTCTAAGCTTTATGGATGTGTATTTTGGGTACAATCAGATAAGGATGGCCGAGGAAGACCAAGTCAAAACCTCATTCGTTACCGACCAGGGCTTGGATTGCTACGTCGTGATGCCGTTTGGCCTGAAGAACATCGGGGCTACTTACCAACGCCTCATCAACAAGATGTTTGCTCGGTTGATTGGGAAAACTATGGAGGTCTATGTGGACGACATGTTAGTAAAATCTGTCCAAGAGAAGGACCACATGGCCGACATCCGAGCTAGCTTCGACATTCTCCGGGAATACAGGATGAAACTCAACTCGGTGAAATGCGCCTTCGGCGTCAGGTCGGGCAAATTCCTTAGATTTTTGGTCAATCAACGAGGAATCGAGGTCAACCCGGTGAAAGCCCAAGCAATTATCGACATGCATTCTCCTCGGACTATGAAGGACGTACAACGACTCACTGGCATGGTGGCTGCCCTGTCAAGGTTTGTCTCCCAGGCTACCGACAAGTGCCACCCCTTTTTCAAGGCACTCAAGGGAAGGTTTGAGTGGAGCAGGGAGTGTGAAGAAGCTTTTCAAAGCTTGAAGACTTACTTAGCTACGCCCCCGCTCTTGTCCAAACCTCTGCCCGGCGAAGCTTTAACCGCCTATTTAGCCGTGTCAGAGAAATCTGTCAACTCCGTCTTGGTCTAAGATGACGATGGGATCCAAAGACCCGTCTATTATACTAGCCATGCATTTCAGGATGCCGAGGAGCGGTACCTACCACTGGAAAAGCTGGCTTTCGCCTTAATAACGTCGGTCTGGAAGTTGCGACCATATTACCAAGGCCATACTATCAAAATCCCGACCAAGTTTCCTCTTCGGCAAGTCTTCCAGAGTCCAAAAATATCGGGCTGGATGGCCAAGTGGTTGGTAGAACTCGGCCAGTATGATTTGCATTTCGTGCCGAGAACGACAATAAAAGCTCAAGTCCTAGTGGATTTCATTACCAAATTCACGGACGCCGGACAGGCGACCCCACTCATTGAAAAATCACCCGTTGAAGAGCCCGACACAGCTGGCTGCAGTGAACAAGGCCCTTCCCCGGAGCCGGAGTGGAAACTGCACGTCGACGGCTCTACCTGCGTCGACGGGTCGGGCGCTGGGCTGATTCTGACAAGCCCGGACGGGTTTAAGGTCATCTATGCCCTCCGGTTTGACTTCAAGGCCTCTAACAATGAGGCGGAATACGAAGCTCTATTGGCCGGACTTCGAATCGCCTGAGATCTCGGAGTCAACTGCCTCACCATCTACAGTGACTCAATGCTGGTGGTGCAGCAGGTCACCGGAAGATTTCAGGCCCGAGCAGACTCGATGGCGGCATATTTAAAGGAGGCAAAACAACTGCTTGGGCAATTTAAGTCCTATTCTTTTAAGCAGATCCCCCGGTCGAAAAATGTGAAAGCCGACGTCCTCGCCCGACTAGCTTCTAGATTGGGCGGAAGTGACTTAACGTCTGTCCCCATCGAAAGATTGTCCGAACCGAGCATCTTTAAGGAGGTCATAAGCATAGCCGAAGAACCGAGAAGTACCTGGATGGACCCGATCATCCGATACCTGACCACAGCCGAATTACCCGACGACCGAAAGGAAGCACGACGGGTACGCAACGGCTCAGCCCGGTATTCGATGATTGGCGGTAAATTATACCGGTGAGGCTACACTACACCATGCTTGAGATGCTTGGACCCCAAGGAGGCCGAATATTTAATGAGGGAGATCCACGAAGGCCTATGCGGCAATCATGCCAGAGGACGTTCTTTAGCCCAAAAGTGCCTCCGACAAGGATACTACTGGCCCACCATGCAACAAGATTGTGGGAGCTTTGCTCGAAAATGCCTCAAATGCCAGCAATTTGCTAGAATTCTTGGCTCCCACGCCAAGCCGCTCAATCCAGTGACCTCGGCATGGCCATTCGCAAAGTGGGCCATCGACTTGATCGGACCTCTCCCGCCGGCCCGTTCGTAATTCAGATACTGCATCGTCGCCATAGATTACCTTACGAAGTGGATCGAAGTTGAACCCTGTACCAACATGACCGAAGCCAAGTGCACCAACTTTGTGTGGAAGAACATCATTTGCCGGTTTGAAATCCCGCACACTATTGTGACTGACAATGCCAAACAATTTGAATCCTCGGGTCTACGTCGTCTATGCGAAAAGCTTGGCATTAAGAAGGTCTTCTCCTCCCCGAGTTATCCGCAGAGTAACGGCCAGGTTGAGGCCATGAACAAGACAATCAAAGATAACCTGAAGAAGAAACTCGAGGGGCTTAAGGGTGCGTGGATTGATGAACTACCCCAAGTGCTCTGGGCATACCGAATAATTGCCTGAACAGCGACCGATGAAACACCGTTCGCCCTAGTCTACGGGGCAGAGGCTGTCATTCTAGCCAAAGTAGGATTACCGAGCTTTAGAGTTGAACAATACGAGGAGACTTTGAACACGGAGCTGATGATGGCCGAGCTCGACCTACTGGAAGAAAAAAGAAACCGAGCAGCGATTCGTAACGCAGCTCGGAACCAGGTGGTGGCTCGGTATTACAATAAAAAGGTTCAGCCTAGAAGCTTTAAGGTTGGTGACTTGGTGTTGAAGAAGGTCACGATTCAACAACCTGGCCTCGAGTCCTTTGGTCCGAAGTAAGAAGGTCTGTTTAGAGTCGAAGACATCGTACGACCAGGCACGTACAGGTTAACCGACATGGAAGGGGATCAGCTCAGACATCCATGGAATGCCAAGCTCTTAAAAAGATTCTATTGTTAAAATTCAGAGCCAGAGACTCCTTTTTGACCTCCGGCCACAATTCTTTTGTAACTAGACCCGCTGAACAGGGCTAGAAAAATCCATGTACATATCACATTAATGGAGTACAACTTTCCTATACCATTCCACCTGAGTAATGTATTTAAAGGAAAAGTAAATCCAAGATGCCACAACTCTAGCTCGGAGGACAAGATAATAACTCCCACCAAGAGAAAGTCATCCTTATTAAACCGGGCTGGGGGGCTGGTGGGTATACCGACCATAGGTCTATCGCTGTACAGAAAACCCTTTAAGTTGCTTGGCATGGTCCTGTGCCCGACGAGTCCTACACTTGTAAAGCTTCTTTAAAACTTAAGCAAGTCTAAGGGGGCAACAGGGTAAGGGTGCTCATACACGCTATGCTCTACCCGACTGAGATTAGAAACCTAAACCTACTTGGATTAATCAACCAAGCAGAGAAGGATAACTACTCGGATTAACTGAGAACAGAGGTGCTATTCACCTCCGCTCGGACAACTCGACACCTAGCCGAGATTGAAACTTACATGCTCGGATTAACTGAGCAGGCAAGGCAAACTCGAGCCAACTCTATGGCTGTCGAGATGGCTGGTTCCCAAGCTGGGATCCTCCCCGAGGAGCACCTAACTTGGACAATAATGGTTACTTGACACTAGATGCCAGTAACTGGATGTCCGAGGAATACCTCGCATCGAGGTGCACCTAAAGCTAAGACTGTTAACCCAAGGACACTCGCACTTGGAAAACAATGTGGAATGTAAAGCAAAACAAAACTACACGCAAGAATCCAAAAAGAGCAAAACGGGAAGTCTTTATTTATCGGGGAAGTATAAGGAAACCGGGCACCTCCCGAGCCCAAATACAAAAAAAGGGGAAAAAAGAAAATACAAAGTTCAATCGGCCTGGGTCTCGCCCCCAGCTGCATCCTCACCTCCGCCTCTTATGGTGCTCTGCTCATCCCTATCGTCATCACCGTCTACCACGACGACCTCGTCCTCTTCACCCCACTGTTGCTCGGCATCGTCTTGGTCAGGCTGAACGATGACCGACCAGTCGAATCCCGCTGCCTCGGGGTGCTTCTCGATCAGGTACTCATGAAGGTCTGTCATGCCGTGGTAGTAGAGATCGGCATACTCCGGGGATGTTTTAAATTCTTCGACCGCACCGGCCAGGCGACCAGGGAGCTCAGCCACGAGGTGCTGGTGCTCCGCTTACAGGGTTGTGAGCTGCCCCTCAAGCCGTGCAGCTTTATCCTCCGCCTCTCTGAGCTGCCTCGTTGCCTCTTGGGCCTCGGCCTTAGCCTTTCGAGCTTCCTCCTCAGCTCGTGAGAGGGATTCCTTGGCTCGATCCAGCTTAATGCTCTTATCATTGAGCTTCTTGTCGAAATCCTGCATCCGGAGGAAGGTCTTCTTGTGCATCTCCTTCTCCTTGTGGATCTCCCTTATCCCGGTGGAGTGCACCATGTGTAGAACAACGCTCACCTGCAAGAAAAGGAGTCAGTCCTCGGCAACATGATAAAAGGATTCCAACTATCGTTAAGCTCAGATACTTACAAAGGCGGCGGCTCGGAAGGCCGTGTTGCAGAGACTCTGGAAGTGCTCCCTCCGGATGTTCATGAAGAAGTCATCCTGAGGAACCGCATCTCTGAGGCGCTCCAGAACGACGCCACGGTAATTCGGACGCCTTCTCTGCACGTCCTCGGATGAGCCTTTGGCGGCCTCGCTGACTGGAGTGACCTTTGGCGAGGCTCTGGTCGGCTGTGGCAGAGGTGGTGGGACATGGACTGATGTGGAGACCTGCCCGGTACGGGTTGGAAGCTCGGGCCTCGGCGTCCGCTTACGCTTTCTCCCGGTGTCGACTGCCTTGCCCTTCTGCTTCCTTAAGCTTGCCATCTGGGCGCGTCTATCGGCGTGGGAGGTCGGTGCCGTCATTTCTACACGAGGAAATGCAAAGTCAAAGCGGGGTCGGGATAAGAAAAAGACGACAGTAAAAATAAAGTTTTGAGCTGACCCCCGATCCAGAGCTGGCGAGACGGGTATAGGAACCTAATCACGTCCTCGAGGTCCTCGTCGGCTACAGGTGGCCCTGCATCGAAGGAGCCACTGGACGAGTCCTCGGAACTGGACGTAGAAGGCTCCCTCGTCGGCCACCCAGACCTGGAAGTGCTTGGCCCCGGAACATCCACGGCGCTCGGACGAGCAATTGTAACCTGCCCGGTCGCTTGGGCAGGATGGACAGCTTGGGGAAGAGTGTTGGACTCCCCGAACCAGCCGTAACCGGCTAAAGTGTCCTTCATGAGGAGGAAGGACTGCTGCCTGGTCGACTCCGGCTTGTCGAACAGCTCATCGACAGCCCTGATGACACGGCTCGGGGCCCAGGGGCGCTTGGTCCAAACATGCCCCTGTTCAAACGACCTCGGCACCTGCTGATTTTCAGGGACGGCCTCACCGGCTCGGGCTAGAAAGTTCCCCCCGGCGTAGAACCACTCGTACTTCCATAATTTGTCCGAGTCGGGGTTGCCTAGGATAAAATCCTTCCGGAAGCCGGTGAAGTAGTACCAGCCGGATTGCCGAGGAAGCTTCTTCATCTTAAATACTTGTTTGAAGGCCTCCAGCGGCATCTTGGTACTCCGGTGGTACTTCCATAGAATGTACATCCCAATCAGCGACCTATAGCTATTTGGGTTCAATTGGGCCGGGCACACGTTGAAGTCGTTGAGTGCCCGGCGGAGAAAGCTGCGCAACAGTAGATGCAGCCCAGCCCTAAAGAACTCGACATAGAGCATGATGAATCCCTCCGGCGCGTGTAAGGGTGAGTCTCCCTCACTGGGGACGGTGAAAATCACATCGTGCGGGATGCCATACTCAACGCGTAGGTTCTCTAACCGCAACTCCGTGATGGCACTCATATAGCCTGCCACCGAGGTTTGCCCAGGTCGGCTTACCCGATATGCCGTCACACCCCGAACGCGGGTGACTTGAATCTCCTGCTCCATCTTCGGCTGCTCTGCCTCTGCCTCCTCGGCTGCATGCTCCTCATCGGAGACGTCAACCGTGATCACCCCTGCGACTTGGACGGGGGCCCCAGCATTCTGACCAGAAGTGCTCGGAGCATCCTCGCGAGCCCGAAGCTCGGCCCTCTCCCTTGGAAGAACTCAGGATGAGCCAGCTGTAGCCGCCCCTACATAAGGGACTTGCTCCCTGGCGCCAGTCCAGCATGTTTAAAAATTCCTGTTCGGGTACCATCTGGGAATCGACCCTCAGGATTTGCTCCAGCCAGCCAGCCCGCCCCATCCCATCTTGGGGACGCTACTTCGGCGTCGGACTGGGTAGAAGAAGAACTACTACTCTCTGCGCTACTGTCCGACCAGGAAACCTCTACGTTCTGGGAATCGGACAAATCACTCATTTTCACTCAAGGAAAATTACCTGCTAGGGTTCTCGGTAGCTCGGGAGATACAATCCTCGGCTATATAACTTGAGCTCGGCAGCTAAAACTCTTTGGGCATAAAATTTCTGAAAATGAAGTGCAAATTACAAAGAGGGTGGCCCTATTTATAGCCATTTTGGGTGGGAAACTCGAGCGCAAAAACCCAGAAGGCGCAATTAATACGCCTGACAAGTGCGAAGACGGCTGCGATGCGACACGCGTCCCCGTCTGATCCGCGCATCTTTTCACCGCACCCCACTTTGAAGTGTCGTTTGGCCTTCCTCATTTGAGCCGACCTCACCCACTCGACATAGTCCACCCGGCCGGACACCGACCAGGTGAATTGGGGGGCTAATGTTGAGGGTAAGCTCGACGCCACCACCGAGGACCTTAACTTTGGTGGTCAGCTATTAAGCTCGGCAGACCCCCAGGAAGCTTGCTATCGGCCCCCGACGCTTTATACTTCTTCTCGAGGTGCCTCTCAGGCATCCAAGGCTGCGCCCCAAGAAGGCTACCACCTCGGGATGTACAGTAGCTCGGGTCGGACCAACATTACTCATAAATAGGCTGCTACTCGCCATTATAGTAGGTAACAAGTGTCGCGCCCATCGCCCAATGGATTGGACTCTATCGGACGGCAATGTATCTGCCTTGTGTTGGCCTGCCTGACACACCTTGATGTGACACCCGAGTGGTGGACAAAACCCACCTTATACCCGATCCAAGTGGTGGCCTATAAATAGGACGCATTTATGGCATTCTAGAGAGAGACTTCTTCTACACACTTAACTAGCTGCTGACCTCTGCCGAGCAATACCTACCTTGAGAATCGGAGAGCCCTTGTCTATTGACTAACCCCACTATCTTCTCCGAAGCATCCCTCCTCTTGCAGGTGTGCACTTCCGGGCAGAGGCGAGCCCAAGGAGAGGTCAGACCGTGCGCAGCCGCACGTGGGTGTTGATCCGATGCCGGACAACGGTAAGCATCAACAAGGATCTTTCTTGAATACAAGGCCATTGATTCATGGAAAAAAAATCATATCATCATCACTCTTTTTTTGCCTCTTGTTCTCCTCAACGGCGACAGAAGCAGGGGCACTAGAGCGGAAAACTCCGGTGGGGGCTGCAACGGCGGTCGACGCTGCACGTCTGCCCAATTCAGTGCTTAAAGTGGGGTCTTCAAGGTTGCTCTTTACCGCAAGCTTGACAAAAAAAACATCCGGGCCAGCACTGACCACTTCCTAGATTTCATCTTACAATCTTCTCAGTTGAGATGGTGATGCCATCGTCATCGAGAAGCAAAGTGGCCCACGTGCAGGCAAAGCTCAAACCTAAAACCCATCCAAAACCTAATTTTCTTCTAGCTCCCTAATTTTTAAGAAATCAACTTAAAACCAGAAAAAAGATTTACCTTTGCAAACTCTGCAACTTTCTCCCACCAAAAGACTTCTTCTCTCTTTATTATCAAATTATGTTTTTCTCCACTTTTTTGTCTGATGAAGCAAAGATAGATCTCTTAAAAAAAACCCAAACAAAAAAACGGAAGATTTTGACGAAAGGGCAAAAAAAATAAAATAAAACAAATCCACCAATAACCATAACCAATTGTTATTGTAACTTAATGCAATTACTTTTTCATTTCGTGCACAAGTTTTTAGATAAAAACTAGGATACAGGAGAGTCTATTTTAAAGACTCTGCACCTTCCAAGTCCACAGCCGTTCGATTTTATCTCTCTGGTTTGAAAGTGGACACCATGGGTAATGCTTCTCAGCCAGGGACTCCCACGGCTCTTCCCTATTTTTCGAGGAAAGGAGAAAAATAACAAATTTAAAAGAGGTAATTTAAATTAATATCAATTATTAGAAAAGCGTTTAGTAAGTTACAAAAAAACTTACGTCAGTTTTATTTTATTTTATTATTTTATTTTTTATTTTTACACCCCAAACTCTAGTTTCTTAGCTCCCCTCCTCTGATGCTCTCTCTTTTGTATCTCACTTGCTCAGCCTCTCACAAGCGAGCTCCTCATTGACAACATCGACACCCCAAGTTCTCATAGTGCATATGTGCAGCTATGGCCAACCTTCTCAATGTCGATATAGGCGTTGAACAGGTCGTCCTCAGACTAGACTTCAACCTCAATGAGACCACTAGTCGACATCATTCCCTTGTGGATGCCATTGACTAAAAGAGAGAGAAAGTGAAAAAAAAAAGTGACATCTATAAGTTTCCCTTTTCTTTTAATTTCCATGGACCAAACCTGTTGCAGCCTCTTTTTAAGCCCGTTTAAATCATCAGCTTGAATTAGAAACACTTCATGAAAGAAAATACTACAAAATTAGTTGAAACTGAAATAAGTTGGACCAAACTGACCGTGCTTCTAAATGGACTGTATATTTATACCTCAGTCTCATGTTATTGTTTCCAAAGGTCGTTCCATGAAAATGAGCATGCACGTGGGAAAACGTTTGCTTGTGTTTGTTAGTTTGCATATGGTCAATTTTATGTGACGAAAATCAGAATTATTTTCTTCATACACGATACTCTTGACATCTTTGAACT
This sequence comes from Artocarpus heterophyllus, assembly GCA_025403435.1. Lineage (NCBI taxonomy): Eukaryota > Viridiplantae > Streptophyta > Magnoliopsida > Rosales > Moraceae > Artocarpus > Artocarpus heterophyllus. Next base: position 16,889,677 of record CM046348.1, on the reverse strand, counting down.
TATTTTTCTCACTTATCGCTTATTTATTTATTTTCTTGTTTTTGATGAGCCAGGTAAATCATCAATGATAGCTTGCATTTATATACAAATCAACTTGCTCAATGTCAACGACCATTGATGATTTTATTTATTCATATTCCCAAAATGTTGTCATAAGTCCCACATAAATATGTATGAGACTTTACAATTCTTAGTTTTTAACTACTTTAAAGTTACACTAGTTTGTAGAAAGAAACCCAAGTTTTGATGAAATCCAATGATGCAAAAAAAAAAATAAAAAAAAACTGGCACTATTTGACGTCTATGTGTGTCGATGACATTTGCCTCCTTAGTAAGAGTGAAGCACAAACCCCACAGGCCCACACTTTCTGGTATCTATGAGATTTGGTCTCTTTTAATGGCGTCTATGAGTTCAAACTTACACTACATAAACAAAATTTCTTAACTTAAATAGGATGAAAGGTAGCAACATTTTCAGAATACCGTAATAAGCAAAATTTTCAAAGTGGGAGAGAAGTATTTGTTTTTTTTTTTAGGTGTTTTTGGTGTTGGTCTCCTTTTATGACCCCACATTTTGAGGGACTTTTCGTGATTTAGTAACCGTATTCAAAGTTTCAAACCATCACTAAAAGTATATCTTAAGGATAATTATGTAATTATATACTATCACTTTGCTATTCTTAAATATTTCAAAATTTTTGCTATATTTCAAAGTATGTTGTAATGTAAAAATGTTACAACAACAAATAATTACTTGAGAGGAGCATTCATTGGTATAGATTGAAGGTTGTTGTGAAAATTTAAAGATACAACGATGGTTAGCCAAACCGTCGTCTAAACTATTGTCATGATGTATGATGTACTTTAGATAAAGGTTTTAAAGTGTTGTGGGCATCCACTCATGCGATATTCTTGATTTTAGACAATGGTTTCTGAGAAAAACTATCGTCTAATGTACAGTTTAGACCGTCATCTATTGTCCTACAGCTACAAATAATAATAATAATAATAAATAAGTAAATATTATTTTGGTCATATTTCCCACATGTGGCCGTGAATGTCTTGAATTACTCATTTTCTAGCCTCACAATTCACTGATTTTGGTTACTCTATTCCACACTTGCAAAAATAAATATTTATAACAAGTAAAATATTTAAAACATATAAACACAGTTATTAGAGTAATTCAATAAACTTTGACACTAATCATAATTTATGCAATGAAATGGTTCAATAAAAATACAACAAAGAAAAATGCAATACAACAATAAGGGAACGAAATACATCATAGTAAATTGCAATACAACATGGTCACTTTTTCCTCTTACATTTGTTAGTGTTACCAACACATGTCCATTCAACATCTCAACAGACTAAATGTGAATTGTCATTATCAAAAACATCAACCTCCTTCATCAATGGTAATCCTTTGGTAAAAGATGGAATATCGTTGCATTCATCATCAATCTCATCACCATCATGAATTGTTCTTGGATTCATCGGGACGATTAATGACAATTCCAAATATTTAGGATCGGTTGTCAAGAAAACTTGTTTTGCTTATGATGCCATGATAATTGGATCATTCTTGTAATCCAATCTTCTAAAGTCTAGCACTATAATGCCGTGATTATCAACTTTCATGTAGTTATTGTTGGCCTATTTGCAATTAAAAATAGTCACTTGGTGTATGCAACAGTCAAGTTCCCATATGTTGTCAATATAACCATAATAGGTCATTGTTTAAGGTATAGAATTCCTGTCTTTTGCAGAGGAAACATGTGTGAAATCGACACAAAGACACATGCCACTATTTTTTACTGGTTGCTTTTCATTTCTTTCGTGAGAGTAAAAGGTATGAGTATTAATTGAATATGAACTACCATGGAACAGGGTCCTCTAGCCAACTTAAATAAATCTTCTAAGATACCTTCGGTTTTAAAATTCATGAGGCTTTGCATAGTTGTGTGCTTCCATACACTCTCTAAAAATGCGGGTGTATATGTCTGACAACCATTTCTAATCCCTCTTTTTGGATTTTTCATATTTTATTTCTTTCATATGGACGTCTATGAATGATTCAACCACATGAGTATTATGCAAAACATAAAACATGCCTACTCCTATTCCTCGTGAGAAACCGACGATGGAAGATATTGTTTAAGGCTTAATGCTAACCTTCATTGGCAAACCAATTGCTTCAACATTAGATAAGTACTCGAAAAACATTCCCTAACTTCTTCAGCTATGTAATTTTCTACAATGAAACCCTCCGACCTATTTCAGTTCTTGACATAGCCCTTCAAAATCTTTATGTATCTTTAAAAGGGGACATCCACTTCAAGTACACCAGCCCATAATGCCTAACTTTGGGTACTAAGTGCACAATTAGATGAATTATAATCTGAAAAAATGATGGTGGAAAGTACTTCTCAAATATGCACAAGGTCTTACCACTACTTACATTATATCTAGATTTTTTGGATTGATCACCTTGGAGCATATGGAGTTGAGAAGAAACGAAACTTTGTAAGTGCATATCTTACCTTCGACAGGAGAATTCTACACAACACAAGTGGTAACAATTACTACATCAAATTGTGACAATCATGTGTCTTCATGTCAACAAGCTTTAAGTCTTTCATTACACTAAGTTTTTGAAATTGAAAGAATACCTTTTCGAAACTTTGATCGAAGCAAGTCATTCACAAAACTTTTTTTTCTTTTGCCTTGATAAGTTGTACTTTTCTAGAGGCAAGTAAGTTTGGGTGCCTCTGTTTTAAGGAGCCAAATCACCTGTTACATTCCATTCGACAAGATTCAACCATGCATTGAGACCTTTTTTAGTTTTGTTGGGAATATAAAGCAATGTACCCACTATCGATTCACAATGTTCTTCTCAATGCGTATGACATCCAAGCAATGGTGAATGAAAAGAGTACTCCAATATAGAAGTTGGAAGAAAATTTACTTCTTCTTCTAAGGTCTTTCTCCCACCAACAGATTATTATTCTTTTTCCTTTTCTCGAAATACATATTAATATCCCTCTTTATCGCAAACACTTATTGACCTGTCAAAGGTCTTAGAGCTTGTATTTCTTCAATCTTGCCATTAAATGTGTTCTTTTACCTACAATATGGATGGTTCATAGGAAAAAAGTGTCTATGATCCTTGTAAACTTTATTGTTATCATGCTTCAACAGAAATGAAGATGTCTCCATCATGCAAATAAGACAACGTATTGAACTCTTTATCGAGGACCCAGATTGGTTTCCATATGTGGGAAAGTCATTAATAGTCCACAACAATATTGCTTGGAGTGTGAAAGTCTCCCCTCGAAAAGCATCTAGGACTTGTATACCATTTTCCCACAATCTCCTAACTCATTAATGAATGGTGCTAGGTACATGTGAATGTCATTTCCCAGTTGATTAGGCCTAGAGAATAGCAATGTTAACATTAAGAACTTCCGCTTCATGCACAATTCAAGTGAAAGATTATAAGTGATAAGAATGACGTACCAAGCATTGTTCTTGCTGTTAGAATTACAATGAGGATTCATTCCATCTGCTGATAAAGGAAGACGAAGATTCCTAAGTTTTGCACTAAATTTTGGATTCTTTGCATTAAATTCTTCCACTATGGCAAATACGTCGTATGTCCTAATATGCCATCATCGATCCTGGTAGTACCAAGTTAAATCCTTCACATGATCTGCATTATGAAACAATCACTTCAAGCACTTCCATCTAATGGTATCTTAGTTTTTCTTCCACTTAGACTCATTACACCGTTGGAAAAATTGGTTCAATAATGCAGCGAAATTTAAAAAAATTCTATTAATCACCAAAAAAGTAACTCATGATTCTACAAAGAATAAATTAAATCTAATTTAAGTACTGGTTGGAGACTAGAAACACAATTTTTGAGTGAGCAATTCTTCAATAATGAATCTCTACTATTAGATTTTCATTTCCTTAAATTGTTTTGTGTGTGGGCACAACTCAACAAATCTCCACTACAACTACACTCCTTACAACCATTCAAGTGCTAAGGAACTAAGATTACTAAAGATAAGTAATCTAAGTTTTTCTCTCTAATTTGTATTTTAGTAGTATAAGAATAAATGAAGACCCTAGGTCTCTATTTATAAAAGTTAGAGGAAGAGCAGGAAGTCTATCAGGATTAGGAGAAAATTTTCTCTTTCCTAGACTTGAAGTTGGTGCCACTTAAAGGAGAATTTTCTCCAAAAAATTGGCCAATCATAGTGTAAGGAGTGCATCATCCAAGATAATTTCAATGCAAACAATTCCAATTTAGATTAGAATTCTATTATTTCAACTAATAATTTGATTTAAATAATTGTGAATAATAAACCTTAATTTAAATTCAGCTAGGATTTAAACTATTTATTCAAATTCAAAATTTAAATTATTAATTATCTAAAATCCTAACTACCAATTTGAATAATTATTTTCTAGATTAATAAAATAATTAATTCTTCTAGAAAACAAGCAGATGTGGTGCCATACCTAGTAGGCCTATGCCTACTAACAGTCCTATCCTGGACTGTGTTACGGGTCCTTTTAGGCCTAGTGACCTGATTTGTATGTACTTTTGTCTTAGTTGTAGTAATCTATATTTGCCTAATCTCTCATAAAGGAATTAATGAGTGAGCATTGGGACTCGATGGACATATCTTATCAAGCTACAATAATAACATATAAATTAATCCCCATTAATTATATGTTTAATTATTAACTTTAGTGTCACTCTACTAAAAACCCAAAGTTGCACTCTTGATAATATACCATATTATGAGACTCTTGATGTATAAGTCTTGTCCATGACCTTTCATATTATGTGTATCCCTATAGATTATCCATAGTCAGATGAAGGACTTAGTTTCGTTTTACCTTCCAATTATTTTATCTCAAAGTTTCATTATTTCACCATTGGAAAATTCATTCATTTTGTAATACATACAAATGGAATATCATATGGTTACTGTATGTATCCAGATGATTGAGGCCTCATTATATTTTTCAATGCCCGAGTAATGCCCTTGAAATGGTAACATTGATTCTTTGTTAGAGAGCTATGGATTTTGTGTATGTGGATTGTTCTCTCATCAAATATAGGTTACATCTCTAACATGCCAACAATAGAACCTTTGTTTATCAGAACTCCTGCCTTTAGCATATAAAAAGAAACAAGCTACAAAGATGGAGCCATGAATCTACTTTAGGATTAAGAGGACACACAAATGATTATCAAAGTGAAACAGAATTATTATTAAATCAATTCAACCTTAGGTCCAAGTGTGCGACCACCATTACGTCTACCACACCAGTGTGTCTACCATGAAGTCAATCCGCTCTGACGACCAAGATAAATTGCCTCCCAAATTGAACATAGATCCCCATTATATTCTTCTCCCATATAAAGTGCCCTAATAAATGCATAGGTTGTGGACCAAATAATTTAGACTATTAAATTATCTATTTGCATATGAACCCTATATATGCCCATAAATATTTTAGACTAAATAACTTAGACTCCATGCTGACCACAGATTGTACCAGAACAACTTCTATTGAACCCCACAATTTCTTGATGGATTGGTCGGCCAATTGTAACACCATAAATATGGGTTTGATCTCTCCAAATCCCAGTTGAAAATAGACAAATAAGGCATAAGGTTGATACTCGTTCCTAGGTCTAGTAATACTTGGCTAAATTCGTGTGTCCTAATCTAGTAAGCAGTTCTGCTTGATCATCGCACACACCTACATAGTCAAAAATATAGTCTTCTTGACATGGTGCCTCCTTTTGATGGTGCATAGATCCTTGATGACCTTGGCATAAGCCGGTACTTGTTTGATCATATGCAACAATGGTTGATTAATTTTTCCTTGTTACAATTGTTCAAGGATCTCACCATGGTTTTTCAGGACCTTCCTTGATCGAAGAGCTTGTAGCAGTGGCTCTAGTATTGGAAACTTCTTTTTCCTTCTTCTTTTGAAGTGTTTTCTTTACTGCTTAAAGTGGTGGTGCTTTTTGATGGTGGTTCCACTGTTTTGCCACTTTGACAAGAGATGGCTTTCACCTCCTTGACATTTTGAGTTTTAGAGTTAGAGGTCTTTGCCATATGTTGACTCTTCAGGTTGGATTGAGCCTAAGATGGAAATTTGTCGTGCTCCTGAATAGCCAAGGCACTTGTTGGCTTTGCTATTTGGCTCTTGATCTCCTTGTTTTCTTCCACCAGTTGCATAAACATTGTCTCAAATTTTTGGTTTTTTTCCATGCACCTCCATGAATGCTTTCATGGTGTTCTCAAAAGAACTCCTAGTCAGTTGTGGTGTAGAGTATGCATTTGGCAAAAGTGGTTTTCGGTTAGATCTTCATTGGTTCCTAGATAATTGTGCTTGTTAAGGCGAATCTCTTTGACTGAAGTTCGGGTGGTTCCTTCTGACAAGAGTGTATGTTTCTAAGAAAGGTGTGTAAGATTTTGCATACATCTCCTCATCTCATAGAGAGTGTGTGATGAAGGCTTTTTTTGCCTATATCCACAAGCGTATAGGGTCAAGTTTTAGTATAGGATTGGCGACTTAGGGTTGTCATCTCCCATGAGGATTGAAGTCTAAAACTAGTTAATTACTACAACTATAATGACCAAACTATATTTAAGCAAATAGAATTTAAAGGAAATAAATAAAAAGAAAATAAAACTAATGAAACTAATCAAACAAAACCAAGAAACGAAAGAAATAATTTACAATATGGATAATCTATGTGATGGTCTGTCTAATTTACAATAAAGTTGGTTTTTTATTATAAATATTAATTTCAATATTCCAATACTACGTGCTATTATAAATAGAAAAAGTTGACGACAAATTAAAATAATCGTGGCAACCAGAAGTGATAGAGTTTGCATGGTCGGATATCCCTCTCCCAACATCACGACAAGAAGGTTAATAATCTTTTTAATGACAATTAGTTATAAAAGTTATCAAAGAAGATATTATTTTGAAACACTAAAATCATTGGACAAGCCAAGACGGTGACCCAGTAGCCAATGTTTGCCATAGACAATTGGGGGGACATGAATCATCATGGGGAGACTTTGATTACCTCAATCCACAACAAACTTTTGTAAGTATTATTAATTTTCAATATTATCTTTTCTTATTCAAATTAGTCTGTGTATTTATAACATGTGTTTACTGTTATTTGTGTAGAATTCGATAGAGTGAGAGAAACAGACCTAGATGATACAGTTTGTTTCCTCTTAAGCTGCACCTACGATTAACAAGGAGGGAATTATGAAGCAAGTCTTAGGTAAACATAGAGGACACAGGACTGGAGTAGACCTTACACTCCAATAGAGGATTTACTCTGGTGTTGGTTCAACCTTTAGCTCTTGGTCAGATAGAACATCTTTGATGCCTGTTGAATGTGGAAGATTTTATGCGAAGATTGTCTGAGTAAAACAAGAATATGCACCAGAGCCAATAGACGTTGATGGAGTTGATAGGTCAAATGCCCCCTTGCATCCCACTCCTACCCCTCATGACTCCTCCGACTTTTGTTCCTTAGATCCTTCGCCTCCTCCAGACGCCACTGATGACAATGATGATGGCACCGACGTTGCTGTAAATTTTGGGGCATTACATTGTGTATTCTTCTTTGTTCAATATTTCGACACATTATGTTTTGTTTGATTTTCATTTTATTATTGAAACAACATATTATCAATTGTCCTTTTAATATTAAATTTTAATTTCATTATTATAATTTGATTATTTCCATTTAAAATTTGAATTCAAAATTAATAACAATTATTAAAAATATTAAAAATTTAATAAAAAATTTTAAAATATATTGAAAATTTTGATAAAAATCTTTTTATGACAAAAAAAAGAGCAAAAACATATTTGCGACAACATTTTTTTGAAAAAGTCATCGCAAATAATGATGCCAGATTAGCATCAACACAAAGTATTGTGATGACATTATTTGAAATTGTTGTTGTTAAAAGTGTTGGCCACCTCACACCAACGACAATCTCGACGACATAATTATGGCAACGTTTTTGTGATGATTTGTCATCGCAAATACAAATATGATGACATAGTTGTTGCAAAAGAATTATTTGCGACTAGTTTTTTGTGACGACATGTCATGACAAAAAAATTATTTGTGACAACATTTCTTCTTTTGCAATGACTTTTTCTCCTCGCAAAAGTCCCTGTTGGTTGTAGTGAATCAGTTGCTCGGTTAATTCTGTCTCATTATTTGGTGGTTAAACTGATTCCTAATGTGATGGCAAAATCCATTGATAGCATCATGTGCTATTTTTGGTGGGGCATCAATGAAGGCAAAAATGTTATTTGTTGGAAAGCTTGGAAGGACATAAGCCAACCTAAAAGCTATGGGGGTCTTGGATCAAGGATACCAAAAGATGCGAGTCAGGCTATGTTACTAAAGTGAAGATGGCATCTCTTTACTGAAAACCATAGTCTTTGGGCTCGGGTGCTAGTTAGGAAATATGGTAGAGGCCTCGACAAAATTGAATTGACTGCCAAGCGAAGCAATTCTCCTCTTTGGAAAGCTATGGTCGATCTAAACTCTTTGCGTTCTTCTAGGGCATGCTGTAAAATTGGTGATGGTAGAAGCATTGACATTTGGACTAAACTGTGGAAGCTTAATCTCCCCAAGTCAAGCCAAAGCCCATAGCTTTTGCGTTGGCATAAATATTAAAAAGGTTTATGGCCTTTTTGTCTCTTCTGGTGTCTAGAATGTGAACCTTGTGAGGGCTTAGTTTGATCACCGGTTGGCTAATGCCATCCTGAGCATCCCCCTCTCGTTTACTAGCTCTAAAAGGCTAGATTTAGGGTTCTAAGAAATTTGGTGCCTTTTCATTCAAGTTAAGGTACATCCTTGATCAATGCCAAAGATTTACTACACAAGTTGATGCAAGAATCAAGAGGCCAAAGTTGTGGTTAGCGAAGCTTCGTCAGAGACATTAGATCCTTTAGCGGTAAGTCATTTGGGATATCCTTCTAGTTAGAGTGACTCTTAAGCGCTTCGTGGACATTGATGACTTATGTTTTTCTATGGTGACATGCAGGAATCATTGTGCCATAACTTTTTTATGGTGCCAAAGACCTAGGACCATTTGGTTTACGTCACAATGGGGATTGAGAACTGACCAAGTTTAGATCTCCTCTATGGCAGAGTTTTTCACTTTCTGTCTTCATAACAATGGTGTTTCATTTAAAGATGATTTGATGATTTTCTTCTATATGCCTCGATTGCTATGAACTGTATTTGGCAGGCTAGAAACAAGCTGGGTTTTTATAAGAGAAAACCAAGATTTAATGTCATTAAAGATTCGATAGCCCAGGCTTTTTTAGAGTTTTCAAAAGCGTTTCATGAGTCGTTGCCTTGCCTCCCACATGAGTGGTCTCTATAGTCATCGCATTAGGTAAAAATTAATGTTGATGGAGCTCTAAACAACCACTCTATTGGTGTTGCAATTGTGGAGCATGAGACTAAAGGAGATATCCTTTGGATCTTCCATGAGCATTCTCCTTCCTCCATTACCGAAGTGAGTGAGGCCACTACCCTCAAGACTGCCCTCAAGCTAGGTGCTGATAAGAAAATCAGTGTTATCATTGTTGTATTCAAATGCCAAGAGATGATAATGCATTTTGCTAATCTAAAATTTTCCTTTGACTGGAGAACGAAGGTGGTTCTTGATGACGCTTGTAGGGTTGCTGCTGCCATTGCCCTCCTCGAAGTAAACTTGGTTCCTAGGAGTATCAATATGGCTGCTCACAATATGGGTCTTTGTGCTTTAGAGAGGAATTTAGCTGCGGTTATTTCTTTGATTGGTATTCCTGCTTTTGTTTCGCCTGATGTTTTGGAGCGAATATTGACTTAGTCTGCTGCCTCTTCCCTCTCATTTAGTCATGGACCACATGTTTGCTTAAATGCTTGATTATTATAATGAAAGCAACGAGAACCACTATCAATACATGAAATATTCCCATTATTATTTATTTCACTATAAATGTCATAAATAAAATTAAAATATTTATTTCTTAGGGTACCGAATCTAATGCATACACCAAGCATTCATCAAAATTTTCGTACACTTTTTGGTATAGCTCAGTAAAATCATTCGAGCAAGCATATATCTTATTTTACTCCATTCCATGTATATTCAATGTCTTCTTCGCCTCATATATAGTTGCTGACACTTTATTATTAATAGGAAACACATCATGTAAAAATTCTAAAAGTCCCGTGAAACTTGAATTTGACCACCCATTTGATGCTTTCAAATTCTATAATCTAATCAAACTCGATAGTTTGGTATACTTCGAACACCTACTATACAACTATGTCACTGCATCTTTTATCATCATCTTAAATAACTTTGGCTAGTGCATAAAGTTTTCTTCTATATAATTTATCATGTCAACCATGTTACTACCGTCCCCATCTCGTAATCAACATGTCTGACATGGACCTTTCCTCGCACCGCCGATGATAAAGTGAGGACTTCCTCATCATGTTATATCCATATTTGGTAAGTTCGATACAAATAAAACCTAATATTATCATATGATTGTTTTCTAATATTTCCACAATCTACACGAGGACAACAAATTATACTCCCTTTGACATCAGCCTTCGCAAAAGGTAGAAAATCGTCAACCTATTTCTCATATATATTCGTCACTCATTATATGAGTATACATCCATTTTCTTATCTATTGTTACAAAATCAAATCAAATTTTGTTCAACAAAAAATTTAAAATAAGTTCTAGCAATTTCTAACAACAATCCAACAATTTTTTGAAAACCTAAATAAAATGTAAAAGTAAAATTATTTCAAAGAATCCAAAAAATCAAAAAATAAAGTAAGAGAAACAATTTCCTACCAAAAATAACTAATTTCAAACAATTTCCATTAACAAATCCATTCGTAAAACCTAAATTAAATCTAATTAGCCAAACAACTAAAGAAAACTAAAACTAACATACCCAAATCAATCAAGTTCAATCTTACAAGAAATTCCACAAATAATTTATAACTAATTTTAAACAATTTTTAACAAGAAATTCATCAACAAAAACCTAAACAAACCTCAATTGACCAAAAAAAAAAATATTAATATAAAAAACATTTACTAAACTTGAGGCAACAGTGATCACGTGAAGTAGCGAAGGAGGGACAATGAGGAAGAGCAGTGGCAAGGGTGATAGTGTAACACCCAAGAATTTCTAATGCATTAAAAATGCATTAAGTTAATGATTATATTAAGACGAAAAATACAGTTTAAGGAAAAATACTATATAATAACATAAAAAATTATACAGTATTAGAATAATACAGTGTAAAAAAGTACACTGATAAAGTTATGCAGTATGAAAATTACACTATAAAAGTAATACATTGTAAGAATTAGACTATTTAAGGTCATGTAGTATAAAAATTAGACTGTTTAAGTTGAAACAGTATAGGAATAATATTGTTTAGAGAATATGGATAAATAAGGAATGATGTGGTAGTATAGAAAATATGCCGACAGTATAAGAAAAATACTGTGTGGTGAAAAATTACACAGTGTAAATTTTGAGGCCCACAAAGTGGACACCCAATTGGATTTCATTGGGCCACCATGCCATGAAAGGTGGCCCAATCCTATTGAGACACCTAGTAACTCAATGGGTTACTTGATGGGTCACCTAAAAGGATAAGGAAGCATTTAACGCAAGTTTAACCAAAAAAAAAAATTTCCTTTCTTCTTCCTTTCCAAAACCGGCAGCCATTGATGAACTTCTCCAAGAATTTTTCAACTTCACATCTTAGCAAAATAACCCCAATTAAGTTCAAGAGGCAAAGTTCAAGGAATTTCATCAAGTTTTAAGGTAAAAACCTAAACTTTTTTCAAGTTTTCAAGGGATTTTTCATGGGTTAAGGGAGAAGTTAACTCAAGGTGTTTGTGCATGAAAATGATGCCTAGGAAGGAGTTTCAAAGGAGCCTTGGAAGGCTAGAAATCACAAAGTGTTATTTGGGTAAGTTTTGATTTTTAAAGTTTTGAAATTATGTGATTTTTATTTTGATTTTTATCCTTTTAAGGGTATGTGGGCTTTCAAGCAAAGTTTTGCTTAAAACCCATAGATACATGAATTATGGCATGTTGATCTTGTGAAAATTTAGGGTTCAATTGTTGAAAATGTTAGTTTTTGCAAAAAGTACTATTTTTGTAATTTTAGTACTTTTTGTAATTTTAGTAGTAATTTTGCAAAATTGATAAGTGGGCATGAAAATGATTGAAACAAGAGTTGGAACTGCCCTTGTAAGGGTAGAGATGTTGATTAAAAATGGATTTTTATAAAAATGCCTCAAGGACTAAATTCAAAGAAAAAGTTTCTTCTCGGCAGAATTGAAAAATGCCCAAAAACACTCTGTACAGTGGGAATTTCAAAAAAGTTAAAGCATGAAAGTTGTAGATCTCGATGAAACTATTAAGTTTCACAAACAGTTCATCAAAAATCTCAACCGTTTGTGAGATTTTAATTTTACAAGAATTTGTTAAAATTGGAAAAAAAAATTAAAGGGCAAAAATGTCATTCTTTCAAAGGATTTTGAATGTGGTACTTTGAGCAAAAATGTTCCTCATTAAAAATGGGGACTAATGGTTTAAAAAGTTTATTTTCAGTTCTAGGGGGCAAAAATGTAAATATTTTTGTGTCTCGAGCCAAAATTGTAAATTATGTGAAAATTAGGTTTTCACTAGACAATGTTGGTTTCCTACACTACTGTAGGTAGTAAGTATCGTAGATGCTAAGTTTTAAAGGATTTAAAGTTTAGTTAAGAAAAGAAGAAAAGAAAAACATTAAGGGCAAAATGGTCATTTTATGAAAAATAGCCAAAACGGACCCGAAACGCTTGATGTTGGGAAACATTCCTTAGTGGGAATTTTTCCGTATTATTTAGGTAATGAAATGTTAAAGTTAAGTAATGAGTTTTATTAAGTTAAGAAGTGGACGAAAAACCTGTTAGGGGCAAAATCGTCATTTTCAAGGTAAATGGCTAAAACGGAGTTTAACACTCCAAATTAGCATAACGCTCGTAGACGAAAAATGTTCCATAATACGTTAAGTAATGTAACTGTCACGTGTGACAAAAGATTTAATAAGAGATGTTTAAGTAAACGAAAGGTAGCTCGGTGGGCTGCAAAATTAAGTGAAGAAAAGGGGTAAACCGATAGGGTACCAAATTAAGTTAAAAAGGAATGAATGTTTAAGGTTTAAGTTAAATTATCAATCATGTGGATTGATAATAAAGAAAGTTAATTAATAAGTTGGTTGTCATTTAATTAGGACACAAAAGCCGACTGATAGAAGGAAAAGGAATGAGATAGGAACGGAATAGAGAACGCTAGAGCATAGTTCAGGTGAGTTGAAACCTCACCTACAGCATGAAGTAAATGATTTTTTTAAAATTATTTATGTATACATTTGTAAATGAGTTTGCAATTATTATGCAAGTTTCTTTTAAAGTATGTTTGCATTTATTATGCAAAAAGTTTTAAAATACAAAAGAAGATTTGCAATGAATTTACAACTGTTATGTTTAAAGTCTATTTGCATAGCGATATGCATAATGTTTTTAAAAGTTTAGGTTATGATATTCAATGTATTTAAAGTATGTTTGTATTTTTTTTTTTAAATACATAATGTTTTACAGTATAAGTTATAAGTTTTATGTGGCATTTGTTATGTAATAAGTTTCAGAGTACAAGTTATGATTTGCAAAATGTGTTTGCGTTTCATGATGCATTTGTTATGCAATAAGTTTCAGAATACAAGTTGTAATTTGGAAAATGTGTTTGCGTTTTATGTTGCATTTGTTATGCTATAAGTTGCATTTGTTATGCAATAGATTTTACTGTACAAGCTATGATTTGCAAGTGTGCTTGCATATGATGTGATTGCATTTAATATGCTCACTAAAGTTAATAAGAAGGTAACGTAAAGATAAAAAGAAAGTGTCATACCAGCCTCCTTGCTATGAGGTAATGAAAGTAAAGTTAAAGTTTGACTTTCTAGATGTGAGGTACATGACCTTAATGTTTGATGGTCTCAAGTCTTCCACAAGGGAAGCATCATGTTTATGATCTCATGATTAATGATGTTAGTATGAACACTAAAGCAAAATAAGGAAAGTTAAAGTAAGATACGAAAAGATAAGGAACAAGGATAGAAAGTTAAAGTAAGATAAGGAAAGTTAAAGAACAAAGATAGAAAGTTAAAGTAAGAAGAGAACGATCATAAGACACTCATAAATGAAAGTTCATAATTGAGCATAAATAGAAACATGTGTTGTGATTTTACTTGTTTCCCTTATTATGAAACATTTATATGCTATGGAATGAAACATTTATATGCTATGGAAAACATTCTGAGGAATGTTTTATATTAAGTGTTTATGAAAACATAAGTGATGTTTATGAAAAGCAATCTGAGATTATTTTATGTTAAATATTTTATGAAAAGTGTTTATGAAAAACGTTACAGAAAGGTTTTATGAAAAAGTTTATGAAAAACGTTTTAGAAATGTTTTATGAAAAATGTTTATAAAAAACGTTTATGAAAAAAATGTTTTAAAAAAAGGTTTTCATGAGAAAAGTTTCTAAAGCATGTTTTAAATGATTTGTGAGAATTTGTTTGAATTTACTAAGTGAAAGCTCATTAAAAGTTTTTTTATGCTGTAGGTAGTTTATGGATGACCAATAGGACCTGTTAGAAGAGCTAGGTGTTGCAGAGGGCAGATGCGAAGATTTGGGTATGGATACCACCACAGTTTGCTTCTGCTACACAAAGAAAAGGTTATCCACTCTTTGATATAGTATTTTTAACATTTTAAGAAAAAGGTTTTTTTTTCATACCGCTGTTCAAAAGAAAGGTTTTTCATTAATTGATATAGTGTTTTTAAAGTTTTAAGATAATCAGAGTTTTAAGATATTTTTTTAAGTATAAGTCATATTTTATGAAATGTTTTATTTTCTTATAAAGTTGAGTTTTAATCACGATTTAGTAAATGTTTCTTAACAAGTTTTAAGAAACGATTTAAAAAGGGTTTCAAAGTCAAGTGTTGAGCGAGGTCTCAACTGAATGGCGACAGAGATCGCCACAGTTTTTAAGAACGTTTTAAAGGATGTTTAAAAAAAAATTATTTCAGTATTTTTCTTACTAAGTAAGTAAGATTACTGTTTAAATAAAAGTTTAAGAAAGTTAAGTGACTGCCCAAAAAGGCGAGTCGTCATAGATAGAGACAACATGAGGCAAGGGCGAGGGTCGGCGTGGGAGGCGGGCTTAAAAGGTGAAGGTGGACGATAGGCTTGATGGGTGATTGCGCAATGACAACGGCGGCGGAGATAGAGAGGGGGAACGAAGGCGTCGGCAATTGGGTGATAAGGGAAGGGGAGAGGGAAGAGGTTGAGGAAGAGAGAGAAACGAGTACTAGGCACGATATCAAATTTTTCAGAAAATTTAAAAGGCCACTTCATATTATATGACGATTTCTTGAAAATTATCGGTTAAAGTGAAATATTGGACTACGGTTTTTAAAAAATTATCATCTAAAGTGCGGTATGGATTTTTGAAAGAGGGAGATCTCTGTACCATGCTTTTGTTACACATATGTAACGGTGGTTTTGTTTTTGTTTTTTTTTTGTTTTTTCTTTTTTAGAACCATTATCTTTTAGGCGTTGACTAAAATACTTTCTGTAGTAGTGATTTCTACACAACAGACAGAAAGGATAAGATATGATCAAACGAAAAAGATAACATAAAACAAAAAAGAGATGTGCTTATTTTTATATTAAAAGATAACATAAAGCAAGACAATCATTAAATGCAATATTAAATATATATTTATATATCTATATATTATGCCTCTTAATGCTACGTTTATTATTACTTTTTTTTTCTTTTTTTCTTTTTTTTAATAAATGTTCCGTTACACGAACCGGGTGTTGGATCATGACTGAATCCACATCGTACACATGTATATCTATACAAATGCGTATGTATATTTATATTTATTAAAATTCAACCATTAAATCGTTTGGCGCGCGTCTGTGTTGTAGCATTCGGTGTAATATCTAACTATTGTTTTTCTAATGAGCATCATAAACGAATCTTACCCAACAGAAGCCAAGAATTAATCAACTATATTTTTATTTTTCCGAAGTTCGGGAAAGAAAATTAATTAATGAAACCAACCACAACAAAGCATTGGGGACTTTTGGTGATTTAGTAATTCTATTTGAAGTTTCAAACCATCATTCGAAGTAGATCTTAAGGATAATTGTGTAATTGTATTTCAAAAGATTAGAAAAAAACGCACCAAAGTTGATCGAGACCTATTTAGCGCGTCTCATCAAATAACGACACGCTACGTTTCTATTTGCATGTGGTACAACCGATCGTGCAGCATGGGGTCCTACCACCTTCTTGCCCATATCTAAGTTCACAGTTATAATAATCTCCAAATGTAAACTTTCCATATATATATATATATGCAGTCTTGTAAATTAACAAGTTAATTGTTGTCAGGTGACCGAGTTAGGCTTGGTTGGGTATTGGGTCAAAAAAACTCGAGAATGATCTTGGCTCATGTTGTTTTGATGTGTTCTAGAAGCTTCTTCTTAGATGATACCTAAGAAGGATAAAATGGTCTATTTGCATCCATATTTAAATTAAAAGATCTCTAAGATAGTGATAAGCACCCAAGTTAAATCTAATTTACCGAATCTAAGATACTAATAAGGGATAAGTCCTGTAGGAGATCACGGTGATGATGTCTAGCCAATAAGAGATGTGAGTATCATGTCTTTGAATTTAAAATTAGGCTTAGGGGTAAGACATCGACTATCCCTAAGTAATATAAATAGAGACAAGTTCTTTGTCTAAGTCTAATTTTGACACAAATTTTTTGTATTCATATTTTCGCACAATGAAACTGTACCACCAAAGAAAACCTATAATAGACGTAGCTTTTAATTAAGGTGAACCACTCTAAATTCTTGTGTTCTTGCTGTTTTATTTACTTTACACGTGAGTGATTATTTCGGTGAGAAAATTTAGAGATTATTTGTTAGATGAGTTTTGCTTGTCAATATTAACTTTGATGGTACGTTGTTTTTGACCCAAATTTGAAAAGCATATTGACTTTGACCTGCATTACCTTTGTTCCTAAAAACTACTCAATATGACTTGATTAAGCGAATATACCGCAAAACTTTTTGTTGTGCAGCATTAATCATATGTCTTCGTGCAGCACTAGTGATTCTAGTGTTCCTACAAACTAGAGACATAACGTGCACATGATAAAAGATAATATAGACAAATCGAATAATGCTTGATAAAGAGTGGTAGCATGATTAGTAATTTCTTTTATTTAAGAAATCTGTACCCTAACTTTGCTTGTTTACAATAGGCCGACTTGGACCTCCTTTCTCTGTGGGCAAATCATTAATGGAAAATATATATATATGCATGTTCATGAACTAGCTAGTGTCCCGATGTATATAGAGCACTTATGTTCACCTCAAGTCGCTTACACTGGCACAACAAATATCCAACAATTTTACAAAAACAATAATCACAACACATGAACATAAAAACACAAAAATAAAAATTAATCACAACAAATACAATAATTATTTATAATACAAAGTCAACTAAATAAAACCTCACAAGAAAATCATCTAACATTAATACAAAACTAAATAACAAATTAAATACATAAGCTAACACACTAAATAAAATACTAACTAATTCAAACAAAATAATAACCAGCAAAACTAAATCCAACAAATTCCACAATAAACTAATCACGCAAACTAATCTCATAATTACACAACACACAAATTGAATTCAACAAAACTAAACATAATTATTCAACAATTACATCAACAAATTTCATAATCATGCTAACTCTCACACAAATGAAGCCATGGATTTGGGAATGAGGTGACGGAGCGACGACAACAATAGACGGTGCAACAGAGGCGAGGTCAAGGGCGAAGAGAGAGAAAGGGCACGACGGAGGGCTTGGGCAGTGGAGAATGAGAGGGCACGATGGAGGGATTGGGCATGAGCCTGGGTTTGGGTGCAAACGGCAACGAGCTTGGGCAAGATTGACGATGGCATCGACAATGACGAGCTTGAACATGCTCAAGATCGACAAGGACAACAGGCTAAGGGAAAGAGAGAGAGTGAGTGAGAATGAGACAAGCAACCGTGAAAGAAAGAGGGAGCTTGAGATCAAAAGATTTTTGCAAAAAATTAAATGTCCCGCCATAAATTTAGACAACGGTTCTACTCAAACTATTGTTGAAAGTCACCCATAGGATGATAGTTTATAAGAAACTGTAGTGTAAAGTGTGATACAGATTTTTGAAACACGAAAAACTCCATACCGCTTATTTTTAGGTATATGCAACGATGGTTTCTTAGAAATCATCATCTTTTGCGAATCATGCAATGTATATTTTGTAATAGTATTATGGGCATAACATTTTCATTAACTGATGATTCAAAAATTCATAAATGTTTCGTTGTACCTCCGATTGAATCTAGAGCAAAATAATGAACAAATCCAGATCTACATAACCTTGGTGGTAATTTTTGTCAGATCCATAATTTAAATGAAATGTCCTTATTATTGGAATTTTAATAACCGATGTCAATACAACGTCAGTTTTAGATATACATTAGAAATTGCTACCCTCTTTCTCTTTCATTCACTTTCTTTATAGGGTTTTCTTGGGTTGTGAAAAAAATTTGGTTGTTCTGCTAATACCTACATACTATGAGCATGAAGATCAAAGTGTAAGATATGGTGAGATTGCCGCATAGAGATTATAGACTATGTTTGTTCGTGAATTCGAGAATTACATTGGTTTTGTACGCTTCTGACAAGAGCAGTTAAAGTCACACCCATATATATATATATATGTATATATATTGCTTTATTTTGTGGACTAGTTCCTGGTTTTTATTCTTTCCAAAAATATATATATTAATCAACTCAATAATAAATGCTGTAATGCTGTATTTCAGAGTAAGGGCAAATTTTTATTCCATTGTGTAACCTACATAGGAAAACTGAATTGAAACTAAGTTAAAAAAAAAAATGCGTTTACGCTTAAACCCTTTGTTGCGCGTAAATGTGAATGACAAAAACACACCATTTAATATCATCCCCTGATTTATGTTACCAAATCTGAACCCTTCATTTATTCATTCATGTTCATTTAAAAAACAAAACAAACCTAGTGCTAGCACACGTAGGAGATTAGACGACAGTTTTTAACGATCTAATAATAAATTGTCGTCTAATCATTAGATGACTGCAAACGAAAATCCAAAGTCATAAAATTCCTTGGAGATTAGACGACAGTTAAAAATTGTCGTCTAAGGTAGACCAAAGGTGCCATTTGGCTCGAGGGATGAACATTAGACACTGGTTTTCATAAAAAAACCATTGTCTAATGTGAACTTTAGACTATGGTTTTCTACTAAAACTGTAGTCTACAGGCTTTATGCTAATTTGGTCATTTTTTTCCATGGCTGGCCTAATTCTGTGATTCCATTTTGTGGTGTTACAATTTACATATATTTACCATTTAACACATATTACACACTTGAGAAAATAAGTTAATTCATAACTCAAAATATTTAAAACAACTATAAATTGAAGAAAAAAGTTAACAAATTTAACATGCAATTAGAATAAACTTTTACATTATTCATTTTGATTTTAGAATTAAATGTTATGTTAAAAAAAATGCACCAAAGTTTGCATTACAATAACCAAGAGAATGAAGTATAACATAATAAAATACAAATGAAATATCTTATCAAATAGTTCAATAAAGAAATACAATAACATAAAGTGATTATTTTTTCATTTTACCTTTATTAGAGTTAGCAGCACAAGTCGATTCAACTTCTAAACAGAAGTGTGAATCTCATCATAAAAGACATCAACCGTAGGAGTGGCAATACAGGTTGGTGGGTTGGGTTAGTGTCGTGTTGGAGTTAATTTTTACAAAAATTAGGTTGACACTAATCTAACCCGTTACACAAATGGGTTGAGAATTTTCAACCATAACATGACCTCTTTTGATACGGGTTAACACGAACGCGACCCGTGCCAACCCGTTCCTTATGCACGTGTCAAAAAATGATGACTCGTGACCCGTTTTTGACCCGCAACCCACCTATGACTCGCCTACACTAATATATATAACATTAAAAAAAACATAAAATTAGAAGAGCTTCATACCACAACAACAAGAAAATGAGTGATAAGAGAGGTAGGGTTTGATCTTTTAAGGGCTTATATTATATCTTAAATAATATTAATCATAGGAAAATTTTTTCAAAGTTAATTAATTAAACATGGGTCAGTAACGGGTCATTTCAGTGTCAGATGAGTTGACCCGAACATGACCTGTTTTTTGACAGGTCAGTTTTGGGTCGACACTAAAATGACCTGTCATCAAATTTTTTGACTCTAACCCGCAAAAAAGTGTCAGATTCGTGTCGTGTCATCATGTCACAACCTGTATTGCCTGCCCTAATTAACCGCCTTTGCCGATGGTAATCCTTTGCTAAAAGCCTACTATAAATTGGGAATTCCACGACGGTTTAAAACAATCATGAAAAAATTTCACGACGGCCAAAAAATGATCGTGAAAACTTCAATCGTAGTACAAAAATCGAGTTTTCACAACGGTTTTTTATCATCTTAGAACCTCAAAATATGCGCCAATTTGGGGGGTGTGGGAGGAGCTATTTCATGATGGTTTTTTGAGTTTTCACAATGGTTTTCCTAAAAACAATAGTGGAAACTGCACATTCCAGGATAGTTTTTAGAAAACTGCCTTGGAATTTTGGTATGCATACATCACTTCCATGATGGTTTTTTTGCTAAAACTGTCGTGGAAAATTGGTATTGTACAAAAAAAATGGCCAAAATTTTTGATTTCTCACGGATGGCCAGTCCCATGTGTTATCCATTACAACAAGGCCCTGATTGCACACAAAAATTGATATATCTTGAAATTACAAGGTATTTACAATATCATTTACATTTGAGCTATTTTACACAATGGTTTATGTACTATCTCTATCTAAAAATAATAAACCTATTTACAAATTATACCCACTCTAATCTAACTTCATTTATATTGTATGTATATAAAATTCTCTTTTTCCTAAGGCTTATATATCACTATTAATTATATCTCGTATGAAACATAAAATAAAAAAACCACATTCTACGTTTCCTTATTGTCTTGGACACTTACGTCTAGAATATAGTGTTTTGTTCGGTCAGAATATGACACCACTTCCCGTTTGAAGCTTCCAATCGTTAAGCGTCCTAACAATATATCATGATGAAATGAATTAATAGACAATACAATTATGTAAAACTTAAAACAGTTAATTTTATAAGAGAACATTAATACTTACAATCTCGTGACTAATATGAAATCATCACCTGGTGGGTGTCTAGGAGGATCAAGCCAATATATTTGGTCCTCCCATGGTGAAATAAGTGCCAACATCTAATGTTTTCCAATATTGTATGACACAAAGAATAATTTTCCCCTCGGTGCTTGAGCTCATAGATGGAGGAGTGAAGTGACGTGCTCTTTGCAATCACTCTATAGGTCTCTTATAGCCCTTGAAACTATTGCCAGAGATATGAAGCCGAAATTGTGAGCCTTGCCTTGAAATTCACAATATTTCACCAAAAAACTACAATAAAAAACAATACAGTCAATTATTTGAAAGTACCTTAATTACAATTCTACCTATATTTATAAAGATATGAATTAAGGATAAAGTTATTACCTGAGGTATACCATGATACAGTTTGCTCCAATTTGATCAAAGTTGATGAAGTAGTAAATGTCTTCATACCCTACATAGATAGGCAATTCATTGCTAGTGACATTTACTGGTATTGAGCACTGAATCATGAACCCATTTCGCATGAAAGAATGTGCGTATAAAGCTAACTACATAAATTCTAGAGGTACTGAAGAGAAGTTAAACGTAGGCAGTGGCTCATTCGCAACAGGTTGTTCTTGTTCTACTTTAGGTTGTGATTATCTTGCTTTTGTAGAGCTTTTCTTGTTTTGGTATTTCTTTCCCTCTAGATCTTATGGAACATGGCTAGGTGCTCGAGTCATCTTTGTCATTGCGGCAACTTCAATTAATCTCTCCGGCCATGTGACGAAGCTTTCAGTGGCTTCACCCACAATTGTTGCTTCAAATGTCAAAACATGTAATGCAGCTGCTCTAACTCTGATGGTAGTGATGCTAATACATACATTTTCTTCCCCTAACAGTCTTCCATGGACTATATTAGTTGGAAGACTCCATCCATGCCTTCCTAAGTGCAACAAGTGTACACCCACCATTAATTCTTTCATCAAAAAAGAGCCTGCATTCTTGACCTTGTTCGGAATTTGACGATGAGGTGACAATTAGACTTCTAGAGCTTGTGGAGCTTTTGCTATATTGTCAGGGGGTTATAGCTAGCCTTGAAGCTGTTACATTGTGAGATGCTATCATCCATTTACCTAGCACGTCCTTGGGAAATGAGCTGGGTCATAAGAGCTTGTAGTTCTGCAACTTCCATCTACATCTTCGACATTTGGAAATTCAATTTTGAACCTGGTTAGAGGTTGAAGTATTAAGATTGCTTCATATACTTTGATTAATAGCGAACACATCCTAAATGTTCTAGTATTCCTAGTGCCCTCATCAATATGTCATCATTGCCAATGGATTGAAAGGTCCCTTGACTTTGCTGCATCGTATACTCATCCTGTAAAACAATAACAAAACCATGTTATTCTTAATATCCTTTAATAGGTACTAAATTAGAAATTAATAGTTTGAGTTTAATAAACTTACAATCAAGTTCGCAATTTTTACTACTCTTAGATTTTTAAACTATCCATCAGGACCTTGACGTGATTTTACCCACAACTCCTCCCGTGTTGGTAGCATGCCCATCTCAATTAACTGTATTTCACTATGTTAGTAACATATTAATGATAGAATAATTGATATATGTAATACGAGTAAGATATTAACATACTAATGATTGCTCGAGCTCTCTATATCTAACTTGGCCAATCATAGAGTAGTTTTCATTTTTTGTTCTTATTTTTCTTGCTTGTGATGATAACAGTTGGAATTTAGCGAAGCGTCGATACCTCACAAAAGCTTCTCAATCGTCATCGTTTATGGAGGGGTAGTAGTGTACTACCGTAGGAGGCCGCTTATATATATTTTCATCCTCCTCTAGAATGGAAAGGTATGGCTATACAAAGGTAACATGGAGGTCAAATCTAAACCCTTTTGCTAATTTGCCACAAACCTTCAAAGCCTTTTTCCTATTCCAATTCTCAACTATGAAAGCTTCGTAAATATCTCTCCAAATCACATCTTTTCTTGTTCCAAATGTATAGACTCCAATTTTTAATCCATATAGGAACATGTTCTCGACTAAGAACTCCAATCCAACTGCTTAATTCATGGCCGGGTGCACCTTTTAGTTGGCTTTTTGAATTAAACGTCGCTTCTATTTTTAAACCTTTTTTCTTCATCCAATGAACTTTTTTCATCGAAGTAGCTCTACTCTCTAAATCTACTTTGGGATCAAATTCGGTGTGCCTTTGTGGCTTACTACCTTGTTTTCCCTTCCTATACTGAGAGAAAGATGGAGCGCACTCTTCATGCTCCTCCTCATAGTGGCACTATCAATCTCTTAAGACATTTTACCTATTTAAAGTAAGCAAAAACTAACACACACATATTAATATTAAATTACAATTTTATTAAAAAAAGTATAAACAATCAATTCTAATAAATAATAATCCATACTTTTTATTCTAATTGAAAACCTAAATTTAAAAATAAAAAAGAAACCAATCCATATATTATAAATTCACATATTAAAACATAAATTTACATATTATAAATTCACATACTAAAACATAGACATATTATAAATTCACATATTGAAACATAAATAAACATATTATGGATTCACATATTAAAAATCAATTCACATATTATAAATTGACATATTAAAACATAAACATATTATAAATTCACATATTAAAACATCAATTTACATATTATAAATTCACATGTTAAAAGATCAATTCACATATTATAAATTCACATATTAAAACATAAACATATTATAAATTCACATATTAAAAGAGAAAGCAAGGGTAGGGGAAGGAAGGAAGGGGGGTGAGCGGGGGGGTAGGGGTGGAAGGGCGGGGGAATGAAGGGGCAGGGGGTAGGGGTGGGGGGCAAGGAAAGGGCAAAGGGGTGGGGGAAGGAAGGGGAGGTGGGTGAGGGGGTGGTGGAAGGAAGGAATGAGGGTAGGCAGGGGGTAGGGGTAGGGGCAGGGGAAGGAAGGGGCTGGGGGGGCAGGAGGGGGGGGGGGGGGGGGGAGGCAGGGTGGGGAAAAGAAGGAAGGGGGTGGGGGTGGTGGAAAAAGAGGGGGTGGGTGGGTGTAGGGTAGGGACAGAGGGAAGGAGAGGGGTTGGGTAAGGGTAGGGGCGCAGGGGCAAGAGAAGGAAGGGGCAGGGGAAAGGAAAGGGCTGAAGGGTAGGGGAGGGAAGGGGAGGCGGGGGAAGGAAGGGGCGGGGGCAGTGAGTGGGGACAGAGGGAGGGGAAGAGAAATCGGGAAGGAGAGAGACAGGGAGGACTTACGGGCGAGTGGGTGATGGCGACGACACGACGTCGGTGATTTTTCACGAAAAGAGAGCTTGAGAGAGAGTGAGCTTTTTTTTGTGAGAAAGCGAGAGCTGCGATAAGTTTGATATGAAAGGGGCGTGCGAGTTTCAAAAAAATAAGGCCCTAGGTCCCACATTACACGATAGTTTTTTTGAAAAACTATCGTGTAATGCTCAACCTTACACGACGATTTCTTGAAAAACCGTCGTGTAATGTTCAAGCTTACATGATGGTTTTGCAAGAAACCGTCATGTAAGATGATGGTTTCTTGAAAAACCATCATAAAAAATGGTCAAATTCAGTGCTTACATAAGTTTTTCTCTTCTGCTTAGGATGGCCAGCCCGTTTGTTAAGCATACTATGGCCTAGAATATTTACTGATTCCTGTTTTCTTCACAAATATAACTATAAATAGATTTTTCAAACCTTTTAAAAAAAGTGAAATAAACATATTATAATTTTGTTTACAGATGCTCATTTTTTTCATTGGTTCCTCAATGCATATCCATTCCACATCTTCATGAAGCAAGTGCAAAACATCATCTTTAAAATCATCTATCTCTTCAACCGGTGCCAATCCCGTTGTGAATGAAGGGATGTCCGTGCAATCCTTGATAACTTCTTCAACATCAATAACTATTCTTAGCTTCATCGGGACGACTAGAGATAATTCCATGTCTTGGGGATTCGTAGTATAAAAACTTGGATTGCTTGTGATGCCATAATGAAGGGACCATTCCTATATCCTAATCTTCTAAATTCAACTATCATGATGTCATCATTATCGATCTTAACATAGTTATTGTCGGCCCACTTGTACTTAAAACATGCTATGCACAAGCCCCCATAATCAAGTTCCTAAATATCTTCAATGAAGCAAAAGTAGTTATGGTCCCATATATCGGATTCTTGTCATTGGCGGAGGCAATATGCGTAGCCTTGACACAAAGAGTCACACCACTATTTTGGATAGGATGCGTCTCATCTCTTTCATGAATGTAGAAATTGTAACCATTTATGGAATATGATGTATACCTTGTAACTATCGACGATGGTCCTCTAGCTAGGTTATTCAAGTCTTGTGACATGCCTCCATCATGTGATGTGTAGCACATGCCATAGATGTGTGCTCTAATCCACAACCAAAAGGTTCGATTGTGTTCATCTTGCAACCACTTCTCATTTCTTGCTCTTTTTGGGTTTGCCTATTTTAATTCATTCATGTGCACCTGAATGAAAGGCCTACTTCATTATCATTGTGCAAGACATAAAGACAAGCTTGCTTCCACTCCTCTCGATTTACTGAGGAAGGATTGCCAGTAGGTAGTCCTCTAGCATCAATGTTTATAGTCTTTGGCACCCCAATTGCTTTCGCATTAGACAAGTACTTAGAGCAAAATTCAATCGATTCCTCAACTATGTAACTTTCTACAATACATCCCTCTGGCCTATTTCAGTTCTTCACATAGCCCATCAAAACCTTCATATATCTTTCAAATGGGTACATCCATCTCAAATATACTGGTCCGCATAACTTAACTTCACGTAGTAAGTACACCATTAGATGAATCATGATGTCAAAAAATACTAGTGGAAAATACTTCTTAAGCATGTATAAGGTTTGCACCAACTTTAATTGTAGTGAATCTAGCATAAGTGGATCAATTACCTTGGAGCATATTGAATCAAAGAGCAAGCACAACTTTTTAATTGCAAATCTTACATCCTTTGTTCGAATTTCCCGCAAAGCAAGTGGTAGTAATTCCTGCATCAACACATGACAATCGTGTGTTTTCATGCCAATAAGTTTCAAATCCTTCACTGACACCAACTTTTTAAAGTACAAAGAATAGTCGTCCAGCACTTTCAACAAAGCAAGCCATTCACAAAGCTTTCTCTTTTCTGCTCTTGATAACGTGTGCTTCACCGGAGCTAAGTGCGGTTCTCTCTTTTCTCAAGAAACAAATTAGGCCTAATCTCCATTTCCATGAGATCTAACCATGCTTTTTCACCATCCTTAGTCTTACTCAGAATGTCAAGCAACACGCTGACTATGGATTCACAAACATTTTTCTCAATATACATAATGTCCAAGCAATGACGAACAAAAAGTGTCTTCCAATATGGAAGATCGAAAAAGATTGATCTTTTTTTTCATGGTCCATCGATCGACGGCTTGTCCTTACCTCACTTTCTCTTCCCGAATACCACTTTTTTATCTTTTAGATTTCAAATATTTGTTCACTCATCAAAGGATGAGGAGGGTCTCTTTCTTCGCTATTGCCATCAAAGGATTTCTTTTGTTTGTGGTAATGATGATCTCTTGGTAACTATCTTCAGTGACCAAGAAAATTAGTTTTCTTACCATTCTTCAACCGTTTGTGAGACGTTTCCTTCATACAAATAAGATAACTAATAGAATTCTTCACCAAATAACCAGATAAATTGCCATATACAGGGAAGTCGTTAATTGTCTATATTAACATTGCATGGAATGTGAATGTCTCTTCTCGGTAAGCATCTCTAACTTTGACTCAATTTTTTCATAAGTTTTTCAGGTCATTGATTTGGTGAGGACCCAAAATCAATAAAGACAACATTAAAAACTTCCGCTTCATGCACATCTTTAGAGGGTGATTGTAGTTAACAAGTATTACAGGCCAAGTGCTATGCCTACTACTCATGTTACCATGTGGGTTCATTCCATCCGTTGACAAAGCAAAATATATATTTCTTGGATCCTCACTAAAGTTGGGATGATTGGCTTCAAAATTCTTCCATCGTGGTGAATCCGTCGGGTGTCTAAGAATACCATCGTTGACCCGTTTGTCATGATGCCATGTCAAATTCTTGGTATGTTCTGGGTTTTCAAATAAACACCTCAAACGTGGCACCAGTGGCATATACCATAACACTTTCTTTGGCACTTCATTCTTATTGTCTTTTGGCTCTTTTCCTTTCTTCCACCTTGTTTATTGATAAATCAGACAATAATTCTTATACTCAGACTCATTCCTATGAAAAACACAATTATTTTCACAAGCATGAATTTCCTCATACTCCATTCCCAAAGTACTCAAAGTTTTCCTAGCCTCATACATACTAGTTAGTAATTTATTACCCTCTGGTAGAAGCCTTCCTTAAGATTCCAAAAGCTTTGTGAAACTAGAATTTGACCACCTACCCGACGCTTTCAAATTCTATAATCCAACTAAAGCAGACAATTTGGTGAAATTGGTACACCCTCATACATGGGTGTCTCGGCATCATTCATCATTGTCTTAAGTAAATCTAGACAGTGTAAGAAGTGTCCTTCTAAATCATTGACCCTATCAACGTTATTGTCATGATCATCTATATTATCCTCCACAATAGCTTTATTTTCTTTACTTACTAAAGTTGGATTGAACTTAGACTCGCCATGAAAATGCCACATTTGATAACTAATTATAATTTTATTTCGAAATAAATGTCCTTTAACAATTGGAATTGGATGCAATTTATGGTTTCCACGTTGAACACAAGGACACTGAATTTTATCACCATTGGCATGAGTTTTGACAAAATCCAAGAACTCTTTTACACCATTCACATATTCTCTAGACAATCGAAAATTCCACATCCATTTTCTATCTATTTCGCAAGTCTTAAATCGAAATAATAAATAGCAAGTCAATTAAAAATCATTTCACAAATTACACATACCCATCATATTCTAATCATAAAACAAAAACATTCACCCATCATAAAACAAATTACACATATCTATCGTATAACAATTTAATCATACTCATCCATAATACAATAAACACGGATTAAACAACAAAATCAATACCAATTTATCAATTAATAATAAATAGCAATTCAATTAAAAATAATTCCACAAATTACACTTAACCATCATATTCTAATCATAAATAAAAAACATTCACTATAAAACAAATTACACATACCCATCATAAAACAAATCAATCATACCCATCCACAATACAATAAACACGGATTAAACAACAAAATCAACAACAATTTATCAATTTCTAATAAAAACTTACAATTAGAAAGGAGATTAAGGAGTGTGGAGGCAGAGAGGGACAATAATAATAGTTTTAGAGGGGTCTGTGTTCATATTTTAGAGGTGAGTTTCTAATTTTGTTTGATTGTCGAGGTAGGAAAAAGGATTTTAAGTGAGCTACCATGATGGTTTTTGAAGAAAACCGTCGTGGTATGCACCATCTCTACCATGACGGTTCTTATAAAAACCGTCATGGTAGAGCCAGTACCTACTGTGATAGTTTTCATCTTCTTGGGCATAACTATTTGCGTATTTTTCCCTTATCACGATGGCTTTTAAGAAAAGGTCATTAAATGAGGGTCTTAAAATCTCGAATTTGTTGTAGCGAAGATAGAATATTACTGCCATTATCCTCTTCACCATTACTAACTACTCTTGGCTTCATTGGCATGACTAATGTGATGTAGAAGACTTGTTTAGCCTGCGGCGTCGTGATGAATGGATCATTTTTGTAACCCAATCATTTTTGTAATGCCATCATTATCAACCTTCACGTAGTTATTGTTGACCCACTTGTACTTAAAAAGAATTACTCAAAGTCTGCAATAGTCAAATTCCTAAATGTCGCCAACATAACCATAGTCGGTCATTGTTCCATATACGGGCTTTTTATCTTTTTGTTGAGGAAACATGCATGGAATCGGCATGAAGAAACATACCACTATTTTGGACTGGGTGCTTCTCATCTCTTTCATGAGTGTAAAAGTAAAACCATTCATTGAATATGAAGCATATCTCACGATCGTAAATGAGACTCCTCTGGACAACTTAAACAAGTCTTCAGAGACACCTTTGCTTTGAGACCCACGAGACTTATTATATATGTGTGTCCATATCCACTCTCTAAAAGTGCAGTTATGTTCATCTTGCAATCACTTTTCATTCCTTCCTATTTTGGTATTCGCAACTTTTATTTCCTTTATGTGGACCTCTATTAATGGTTAGATCACATGAGTATTATGCAAAATGTGAAGACATGTCTACTTTCATTCCTTGCGAGAAACAGATGATGAAGTACTAGTAGACATTGTTTTCGGCTCAATGTTAACCTTCCTTAGCAAATCGATTGCTTTGACATTGGACAAGTATTCCTAGAAAAACTCCAAGGCTTCTTCGGTGATGTAAATCTCTACAATGCAACGCTCTGGCTTCTTTCAATTCTTGATATAACCATGCAAAATCTTTATATCTTTCAAAAGGCTACATCAACCTCAAGTACATCGGCCCACAAAGACTAACTTCATGTACTAAGTGTACCATTAAGTGAATCATAATGTCAAAAAATAAATGGTGGAAAGTACTTCTCAAGCATGCACAAGGTCTCCAGCAACTCTGCTTGTATTGTATCAAGCTTTGTTGGATCTATCACCTTTGAGCATATGGAGTTGAAGAAGAAACAAAGCTTTAGAAGTGTATATCTCACCTCTAATGAACAATTGTTGCATCAAAGTGTAATAATCATGTGTCTTCATGCCAACAAGCTTCAAGTCCTTCAATGGCACCAAGTTTTCAAAGTTTGAAGAATACCCTTCTAGAACTTTAATCGAAGCAAGCCATTCATAAAACTTTTTCTTCTCTTGTCTCAACAAGGTATACTTTGTTGAAGGCAAGTAAGTTTGAGCACCTATTTTTTCAGGAGCCAAATCCTCGCTTATTTTCATTTCGACAAGATCCAACCATGCATTGAGCCACCTTTAGTTTTTCCTAGAATGTCAAGCAACATACCCACTATCGATTCAGAAAAGTTCTTCTCAATGTGCATGACAACCAAACAGTGACGAATTAAAAGAGAACTCTAGTATGGAAGTTGAAAGAAAATTGACTTCTTCTTCCATGGTCCTTCTACCACTAGTGTATTCTTCTTATTTTGTGAAAACCACTTTGATATTCCTCACCATCCCAAACATTACATCACCTGTCAACAGTCCTGGAGGCCATTTTTCTTCAGTCTTACTATTAAATGCTTTCTTCTATCTACGATGTGGATGGTTCATAGGCAAAAACCATCTTTGCCCATTGTAAACTGTCTTCTTAACATGCTTTAGTCAAAATGAAGATGTATTCATCATGTGAACAAGACAACCTATTGAACTCTTGACCAAGTACCCAGATAGGTTTCCATATACAAGAAAGTCATTAATAGTCCACATTAGCATTGCTTAGAGTGTGAAGGTCTCCTCGTGGTAAGCATCTCGGACTTGTATACCACTTTCCCACAATCTCTTCAACTCATTGATCAACGGTGCTAAGTACACATCTTTGTCATTTCTTGGTTGTTAGGTCTAGAGATCAATAAAGTTAGCATCAAGAACTTTTGCTTCATGCATAAGTCTGGTGGAAGATTGTAGTTGACAAGAATGACTGGTTAAGTACTATGCTTGGTATTTTGGTTACTATTAGGATTCATTCCATGTATAGATAAAGCAAAACGAATATTCCTTAGTTACGTAATGAATTTTGAATCCTTCACATCAAATGTCTTCCATTGTGGTGCATCAACTAGATTCTCAACATGCCATCATCAATCTTCCTATCATCGTGCCACATTAAATCCTTTGCATGATCTATATTGCAAAACAATCGTTTCAAGAGCTGTTCTAAAGAAATGTAGCATAACACCTTAGCTGGTACATCTTTTCTTCCCTCCGATGGTTCCTTAGCTTTCTTACACCAAGACACATTACACATCGGACATTCATCCAAGTCGTCACACTCTTTTTGTTATAGCATACAATCATTTGGGCAAGCATGTATCTTCTCATACTCCATTCTTGGCGTACTCAACATCTTTTTTGCCGCATACATACTTACCAACACTTTATTATCATCTAGAAATGCATCATGTAAAAATCCTATAACCACCCATCTGCTAACTTCAAATTCTATAATCAAAACAAACCTAATAGTTTGGTATACTTCAAACACTCATTATACAGCTGTGTCTCTGTATCTTGCATTATAATGTCAAATAAGTATGGTTGGTACATAAAATCTTCTTCCATGTCATTCATCATATCGACCATGTTAATACTGTCATCATCCTCATCATTTATACTACTACTAACATGGACATTCCCCCTCATTGCCGATGATGAAGTCGAGACTTTTTCACCATGTCATATCCATACTTGATAAGTTCGATCAATCCCATATCGATACAAATAAAACCTAACTTCATCATTTGTTTGCCTTCTAATGTTTCCACAATCACTACAAGGACAACGAATTTTATCCCTTCTCACATTAGCCTTAGCAAAACCCACAAAATCCTTAATCGCTTTCTTATATTCACCACTTATTCTACTAGCATTAATATATTTTCTATCTATTACTACAAAATCAAATCAAAATTTGCTTAATGTAACCATGTCATATCCATACTTGATAAGTTCGATCAATCCCATATCGATACAAATAAAACCTAACTTCATCATTTGTTTGCCTTCTAATGTTTCGACAATCACCACAAGGACAATGAATTTTATCCCTTCTCACATTAGCCTTAGCAAAAGCCACAAAATCCTTAATCGCTTTCTCATATTCATTACTTATTCTACTAGCATTAATATGTTTTCTATCTATTACTACAAAATCAAATCAAAATTTACTTAATGTAACAAACACAAAACGATCAAATAGATAACTTACAACACTAACATATATATAAAAATTACACCAATATTCACATTATCAAGTTCAATTAAAACTAACAAGCCCATATTATTAAGTTCAACCAAAACATAAAACTAACACAGAAATTAAACAAAATTAGCATACCTTTTTTTACAAACTAAACATAACAAAACACACCAATTTTCATGTTACCAAGGTCAACCAAAAGTAATAAGCTTATATTATTAAGTTCAACCAAAACATAAAGCTAACACAAAAATTAAAAAAATATATATCATACCCAATTCATAAACCATATAAATTCCTAGATAAATATTTCTCATATCATCAAAAAACTAATGAACAAATTAAAAACAAACCTGAACCTAACAAACCCAAATCATGAAGTTTAAAATCATAAAAAAACTAATAACATACCCATCTTGGAATATGATGGGAGTGTGGTGAGGAGGCAGAAGGTGATGGGCGAATGGCGACCGGTGAACCGGTAGCGACCAAGGCTATCAACCAACCAGAACCTATCAAAGTTTTTTTACTTTGAAACTTTGTGTTATATTTTTATTATATTGAATGTATTTATTCTATATTCTTTTTCATTTCACTAATATATATAAATTTCAAAATTTCAAAATACTTTTTAGGTGTGAAAAAATAAAATTTTGAAGAAAATTTTTGTATATCAAAAAAGAAGAATTCGAATAGTATAAGGGTTTTTATTGATTTTTAATCATCAATAAAGACTATTTTATTATAGTTTTAATTTTTATGGCTATTTTTATCGACAAAATTACTAAAATACCTCTAATTTTGTAGTCATTTATAAATTTTATATTAAAATTCTAACAGAAGGATCATTTTTATGAACAGTTTATATTTCAGAAGGAATAGATATTACCTTTTGAAGTTTTAGGGGCAAAGTATTACAAAGGCTATAATTCAAGGGGTGTTTTGTAACTAATATTTTATTTTATTATATTGAAGTGGTGATATTGGATTGGATTAAATATCAAGAGTAAAATTATATAAGCCCATTACATCCCTACAGTAGAATAATCTTGTGATTACACAATTAATGGGCTCTTCACACATATGCTATAAAAATAAAATTTAGATTGATTTATACAACTAAAAAAATAATTGCAAAAAATGTCACGTTATGTCATCATACTATAATTTATAGAACCAAATATAGCCTCATAGCACAAATTAAATTCTATAAAAATAAGACAGTGTTTGATCGCCAATAAGAGTATATTAGTCTTTTTGATTTAATTGCCATCTTTATTTGTGGCATTTAATTATGTAGTTTTTTTTTTGGATGTGCTCAAATCAACCCACACAAAAAAAGTGTGACACAAATCATATATATATCTCCAAATTAATTGAGAATAAAGAATTATGAGCTGTATTTTATTTGAGACCATATCTTTATTTGGTGGACTATGTTTAGTCTATGCCATCTTTATGTCTAAGTAATGAGATGATTTATTTGTGCAAATAAATTAGATAATTATTTTATTATCATATTAATATGATTACCAAAAACTGATAAAGATGTATTTTTGAAAATCATTGAAGAAGACAGGCTCTTTTAGGGTTTCTTTCCTCCCCCTTTCCTTTTGGTGCACCACCTCTGTATGAAGAGTCAAAGGATAGAGTATGGCACCGACCCTAGTTCGATCTTTGGACTCCTAGTCCCATGGCAGGTCTATAGAACAATATGACTCTATTTTCTTCAGCGATTTCACAATTGGTATTGGATGCTAGGGGATGCATTTGGGCCTACGGTTACACCGTCAGGCATAAGGATGGTGGCTGTTGGGGCTGCGTACTTGCACTATTGAGTCTGAAGCGGCTTGGTGCAACAAGGGCCATACTTGATTGAGGAGGCAAAAGGGAAGGCTTTCCTTTCGCTAGCTAAAGGCGCATAGAGGCTTGAGGTGCTCTGCTTTTAGAAGAGCTGGGTCTTTTTTGGATAGCAGATCTTTAGGGTGGTGCTCCCTTTGGTTGGTGTCAACAGGCAGCAACGATCGGCAACATTTGGTTCCTAAGCGCTGGTGGCCAAACTTTTTCTAGGCATCCCACAAGTTGTCAGTTTTTGCTGTAGTGGTCTCCCTGCTATCTTGGTGTCGTCAGCGATAGTCACTGGGAAATACATTGTTGTGTTTTGGTCTATAATCCTCTGTTTTGGGTTTTGTTTTTATCAAATAACAGTTTTGATGTTTCCACCAGATGTGTTTTGTTTTGTCTGTCCATTGTAACAACGGAGGTGGTTTTCCCACCTTCTAGTATGGGGTTAAGCTTTGATGCCGTTAGTCTCTCGACCTCAATCGATAGGAATTATCCATCACCTATAGTGGTATGAGTGGAAAGTGTTGTTTGTACTCAATTATCAATGTGCCTTTTCAGTTTTCCTTTGTTAGAACTCGATACACGTTATACCCCTAGAGCTTTTTCAACTGAATCTACCGATGGTTCTAGTCTGTAATCAGGGTTGACTTATTATATGTATTACAGTCTTTTACATCTAAATTTGCGTTTGTACTCTTCTAATTTAAAATTCAATTTCCATTTTAAAAAAATCAATTTTAAGTGCGTTTGTTTCAAACGCCAAAATTTGTCAGAGTGCATTTGTTTCATCCAATTCAATGTAGTTCGAGCGGACATCACAGCTTGACTTTATGTTTGGTAAAACTTTTAGTTCAAAGTAATTGACAATACAAATTGTGTTGAACTGTGTAACTTATAATTCAAATCCCCTCCATTTTAAAATTTTGAACCATTATTAAACAGTGATTTCACCCCTATATTTTTGTGTTTAGAATTTAACACTACTATTTCATACTTTTTCAATCAAATTACTTCTTTTAACATATTTCACATTATTTATTTAATTAAATAAAATTTTTATGTTTCAAACTAGAGTTATCAATACTCTTCCAAATACTTTAACTGCACATCTAAATGCCACTTTGGATTACTATTTAAATTATATAGTTGGATTTTTCTGTTTAAATAAAAAAGTTTTAAATTAATACAATTCGAAACAACAAATTAAATAGGGGGCAAGTTAAATGTTGAAAGAGACAAGCTCAAGATTTCTTGTAGTATTTAGAAATAGGCTTTTTTTTTTCATTTTTCTTAAGAAAACCATATATCAATGAGTCTTATTTATTTTATTGAATGCACTAATATTTGATGTTTGTATGTTTAACATGCCATCTAAAATTAAGTTATGTCACTCTATGCATTATTTTTGAATTATCTAAAAGTGGTATTTATGATTGTTTGATCAACTAACATAGAAAATATTGTTTGATAATTCACCTGATTAAAAATCCATCTTTTTACATATTGAGTAGGAGAGGATTAAAATAAATTTATACCCACAGTCTTCACTATTAGTTCATAAGTAAAAGATATATATTTTGAATTCATAGTTTTGGTAGGTCTCCCTAGAGAATATATATATATATATATATATATATATCATGTTTTATTTGATTGAACATCTTAAAAGATAAAATCAAATGTTACTTATTAAAATTGATTATCATACAATAATAATTTTAATGAAAGAAGCATGAGGATTTTAATTAATGATTATTACACTCAGCTAAGTCTCTTTATTATTTTTTGCTATGGAATAGAATAGAGATATTTTTAGTCCAGAGATATTTTTAGTCCAAAGATATTTTAAGATAGTCTATCTTCAAAGATAACTAATTGGAGTAGTTTTGAAGGATTTAATTCGGTGGATACTGGGTCTGGTTAGGTAAATATGATCACCCTAAGATGACATATTATAATAGAATTAGATTGTCGTTACAATAATTTTTTATAGTTTAATTGGACTCCATGTGTTTATTTAAATCTATTTAGTCAAATTTATTTATACGCATTTGTTTAACTTTTTGAGAAAATGTCATCGTTGATTTCTTTATTCATAATTTAAAACCAAAACAAACTCATTAGGCTGAATTGTACTGACTGGAAAAAGAATCTGTTTATTGTTCTAATTGCGAAGGACTATAAGTATGTTTTGTCTACACCTTGCCCTATCGAGCTTGTAGATAATGCATCTCGTGCAGAAAAGGAGACGTGTGAGAAATGAGAAAAAGCCAGTCAAATGGCCAGTGCTATATCACGTCTTCCATTTTAAACCACTTTTAACAACTTGAGCCAATGGAGCATACATCTAAAACTATGTAGTCTCCATGACAAGTTTGGCCAGTTTAGCTGCCCAGCTAGGCAAGGTGCAATTGACAAGATGATGGGAATGAAGTGGCACCTGGTGTAGGAGTTTGTGAGCATGTGCTTAAGATGATGAAACATCTTAATAAGCCAGAGTTAGTGGGAGCTCAAATCAAGCAAGGCCCTAAGTCGATATCATACTCGGATCACTAACTGATATGTTCATCGATTTCAAGGTGAACTATAACATGCGTAGAATGAACATGTCGAATACTGAGTTAATGACTGAAAGCTCTTTTGCTCCTAAGCCTGCAAGCAACAATGGGAGGAAAAAGAAGAAGAAACCCAAAAAGAAGGTGAATATTGTGTCCAACTCGCCATCCTTCAAGAAGAGGCAAGCCTAAGGGCAAGTGCTTTAATTGTGAGATCAAAGGACACTAGAAGAAATATTTCCTTAAGATGAAGAAATCAGGAATAGCTAATATTTTTGTCCTTGAATTTTTAGTGGTAGAATCTACCAATTCCTAGATTGTAGACTCAGGAGCCACTAACCATGTTTGTAATTCTTTGCATTAGTTTCATGAGACAAGGACACTAAGTAAGGGATATTTCATCTTGAGGATGGGAACTGGTGGGTTGGTGTCAGCAACAATAATAGGATTAGTCTTTTTTATCTTTTAATAAGGGAAGGACTTTATGTTTAGAAAATTGTTTTTATGTTCCTAGTGTTGGAAGGAATTTAATTTATGTTGGACGTTTGCATGAACATGGTTACAATGTTATTTGATTCTTTAGTGAATGCTCGAAAGAACAAAGTTTTTATTTGCTCGAGTACATTGAAAGACTATTTATATGCCATAAGTCCTAGATCCTATGCACTTAACACCGAATTAGTTTTTAACAACCACACATTTAAGAAACAAAATGTTTCTTCAACTAACAAAATGTTTCTTTGGCATTTAAAGCTAGGTCATATCAATCAAAATAGGATACAAAGAAAGGCCAAAAATGAATTAATTTATTTTATTGGATTTTGAACCATTGCCACTTTGTGGATCCCGCCAAACAATCCTTTCCTTGGAAAAGTAACCGAGCATCTGAAACATTGGTATTGGCACATACAGGTTTATATGGTCCATAGATCTTCAAGCTTGAGGAGGCTATGAATATTTCATCACTTTCACTAATAATTATTCATGATACGGTTATTTGTACCTAATTTGACATAAGTCTAAGGCGCTTAATAAATACAAGGAGTTTCAAACTGAAGTCGAGAAACAAATAGGTAAGCACATAAAGCAACTTTGATCTGATCGAGGTGATGTGTAGCTCTTTAGAGCATTTAAGGATCACTTATTAGAAAATAAGATTTTATCCTAGTTGTCTATGCCTAGCTGTCCCTAGCAAAATGGTATAACTAAAAGAAGAAACCAAATGTTGTTAGATATGGTTAGGTTGTTGCTTAGTTATCTAACCCTATAAACCTAATTTTGGGGCTTAGCCTTGGAAAGGGCGGCATACCTACTAAACTTAGTACCTTCCAAGTCATCCTAAGATACCCCTAGAACTATAAAATGGTTACAAACCTAGTTTAAGACACATAAACATATGGGGATATCCAGCACATGTGCATAAAAGGAAGGCAAATAAGATGGCACCTCGTTTAGAGGTATGTATTTTTCTGGGCTATTCAAAAGAGACTAGGGGCAGATTATTTTATGACCCTATAGAAAAAAAGTTTTTGGGGCAACACATGTAACTTACTTACAGTAGGACTATATGAAGAACTATAAGCCTTTAAGCAAGATAGTTCTTCTAGTTTCTTTGAGTCCACAGATTCATCAAGACCCATAGCAAATTTAAGATTTGGGTGATGAAAATATTAATGAGGGAACAGAAAGGTCCGACACTAACCTTTAGCTAGTATTCTTGTCGTAATGGGAGAGTCACTAAGACTTCCAAATGGTATCTGGATTACTTTATTGAAGCTTTTAAAGCTATCTTATCTAATACTAAACTAGATCCCCCTAGTTACAACAAAGCAAAGAATGATACAGATGTTAGGGATTGGCAACAAGCCATGAGCCGAGAGATTGAATCCATATATTCTAATGAAGTCTAGGATCGTGTAGAAGCACGTGAAGGGATAAACTAATAGGATGCAAATAGATCTATAAGAGAAAGAGAGAAGTAGATGAAAATGTTGATGTGACGACCCACCTTTTTTGGGATCAATAAACTTTTTTAAACATCATTTCTTAACTTTAATCTTACTTTTAATAAGAAAAACACTAGGTCATTTTTTTCTTTTAAAACATACTTGAAGTTGCTGTAATATCTGTTGTAGCGTAAATTAAAACATGAATATAAAACTTGACTTAATAACTATTCAAACCATTCAGTATAATATATCTTTTAAAATATTTTCATAAAAAATTTCCCATAAAAATTTTCTTAAACATTTATTTTCTTAAAACATTTAAAACACTATTTCTAATAGCGGAAAACCTTTTCTTTAACTAGCAGAAAACTGCTTCCATGCCCAACCTTCGCATATATTAACCGCATCTACGAGCTCTTCAACTAGTCATATTGGTCTCCCGTAGGACTACCTATAGCATAAAGGAATTACAATGAGCTTTTGCTCAATAAGTTCAAATATAATCTCCTAAAACATTAAAAACTATCTTCATAAAACATTACTTTTAAACTTTCTCCTAAAATTTTCTTCATGGACCTTTCTTGTAACATTTTTCATTACATGTTTTTCATTAAAACTTTTCATTATACATTTCTTAAAAATTTTTTTATAAACATATCTCATAGGCATATCATAGAAAGGAATGCAAGCAAGGTCATAATACATGATCCTATTTATGCTTATTTATGAACTTTTTATTATCATTCAAAACTTACTTGAACTCTTATCATCATTCTTATCTTGCTTTATCTTGTGGGCTTTAGTGTTTCTCCAAACATCATCAGTCATGAGATCATTACTTTAACATAGCATAACGCTTCCCTTGTGGAAGGCATAGGACTATCAAACAATGAGATCATAACTTTAACATAACTTGATACCTCACATCAAGGAGCTGGTATGAAACTTATCTTTAATTTTCCCTCTTGCAAACTTTAGTAAGCATATCAAATGCTAACATTTCATATGCCATAACTTAATACATAAGCATTAAATAATAACATATGTAATCATAACTTGAATTTTTAAAACATTATGCATAACCAATGCAAACATATTTTAAGTACAACAATTTGTAAATACATTACAAGTTTTTGACTTGATCTTTAAAACTAAATGCATAAAATGCAAATATTTGTCAAACATATATAGCATTTGAAAATCATTTCTTTATGTCATAGGCAAGGTATGAGATTTACTTGGACTTAGCTCTAGTGTTCTCGTTTCATTCCTTTTTCCATTTATACATCAGCTTCTATGTCTTGTTTCAAATGACACCTAACTATTAGCTAACCTTTCTCATTATTGACTTACTTCATCGATAATGGAACTTAAACATTGACCATTCATGGTATTTACTTAACTCCATTCTTATCAGTTCTTTATTCCATTGCTTAACTCTGGTGTCCTTACATATTTGTTAACCAATGCGTTGCATGATTTCATGACATTAATTGCATTATATAATAATTTATAATCATTTGAGATATGTTTGATTATATTAATAGCATTTATCATTTTCAAAAAGTACATTGTGTACAATTTCATTTGAATGTATAGCTATATGACATGAGATTTCCTAAAGATAGATCTGATTTGGGAAAAAAAAAAAAGGAAAAGTTAATTCTAATGGTGTTTGATATGTAATTATAGTGGATGAGTTGAGATTAGGAGTTCAATGATGGTTTTAAGGTTATTTACGCTAAAAATACCATTTTCGATGAAGTAAAGTTATGTATGTGTTTGGAATAATGATTAAAGGAGCCTTTATGACAAGTAAGGAATCTCGTAGAATGTTATTAAAAATGTTACATTATAAGAGCATGATATGTGTTTTGGTGGTAAATTTACCTTGAAACCCTAAATAAGTGACCTTTTCGATATTTAAGTTTAGACTCAATTAGGGTTTTAACAAGTTAAGAATTGAGTAACGAATCATGTTTTTCAATGTCTGAGTGTATTTGAAAGAGATTTAGAAATTTTGATTTAGTTTTGGTGAAAAACTATTAAAGTTTAGAAACTAGTATTTTTAATGTATCGAAATTACGATATGAGCGAGTACACCTAAGTTAGTAAGTCAAATGGATGGTTATAACCTAGTTTTCATTTAGGGTTATGTATGAGTATTTTATACACAAAATAGTTGGTGAATAATCTCTAAAAGAGAGACACTAATAAGCTTATTATGAGAACACTTAAGTGTTAAGTAAAGGTGAGGTGTGTGTGTGGCACTTTAAAAGGAATTACGCAAGTAGGTGAGCTTATTTCAACCCATTTTCTCTTGATTTTGACCATCCTCTAAAGTAAAACTCCATTTCCAATTAGGGTTCAGGAAGATGAGCCCATCTATAAGTGTCTTGGTCAAGGTTTGGGTGGTGATAAGAGAGTAAAACCGAAACTAGTCAAGGTAAACTTGATTTTGTGGTTTTGAGCTCCAATCGTTCAAGACAGGGGATAAACCTACAATATGATACTTTTGAACAATTTTAGGGTTTATTTTAAGTGTTTAGAAAGACCATAAGCCTTGGTTTCATCCTTTTGAAGTAGGAAAAATAGAATTGGAGGTGAAAAGTTCAAGTTGTTCACTAAGGTAAGAATTTGTAAACTATTTTTAGGTTTCTTTCTTTGGTTGTATAAATAGACTTTGGGGCATGATATGAGCATAAAGCTATTCAAGGTTAGGAATCATAGGAAAAGGATCTAATAAAAAGGGATTTACTTGTTGGAATGAAAAGTTTTGAAATTATGTGAATTTTAGAGAATTTGGGGTTGATTTATGGTCTTATGAATCCTTTTCTTTTTTTTTTTTTTTATTTGTAGGTTGTTTTGATGAATTTTAAGCTTTGGGGAGTGTTAAAATTAAGGGGAAAAGTTGCCCAACAATAGTGGAATGCTAAAAAGTTGGCTAACGCTCTCCTTTAAACTTGTAGACTTGTATATATGGACAAAGTTGAGATGTTTTAGGACTTTTTATTACCGCTTCCTTTTGTATGTCTTTAGAGGTTGTAATTATGACATGGCTTTTTTTTTTTTTGAGATAATATAACATCAACTAGTTTAAGTTTGTAAAGTAAAGTTATACTCTAGTTATATAAAGAATTTCAATGGTTCAAATTTTCTCATATTTTTATATTAATCTTACATGCTTAATTATAATTGTAAATAATTAAGAGTAGTAATACTTAATATCAATAACATATATATTTTAAACTTATATTAGGTGGGTGTTATATTAACTTGACCGTTCCTTGATCAAATTCCACATCTTACTAGATGGTTTTGTTACTCAATGCGATACAAAACATTTTTGGCTTAAGGACGTTTCACTAATCTGCAAGGTCCATTTTAGCAATTTTATAAAAATGTCGATTTTACCCTTAACAAGTTTTTCGTAAGCTGTGTAACTTTACTAAGCTTCCCTTTTTACTACTTAATGGGTTATGAAAAAATTCCCACTAAAAAGTGTTTTCCTAATTCGAGCATTTCGAGGTTTGGCCTTTTATGAAAAATAACTATTTTGCCCTTGACAGGTCTTTGAAAACTTTCAGAATCCGTTTTAAATCAAATCTTATATTTCTTTACTTCTTATAATGGTGCAAAAAACAAAACATTAGCTTTCCTTTCAATAAAATCTATTTTATCGAAACTTTAGAGTTTTGACTCGTAATTTAAAAATCTTGGCAATTATGCCCTTATTGTTTACTCTCATTTTTTACTTGACAAAAAATCTTAATCCTTTCAAACCTAAAATCTATGGTTACTCAGTACCCAGAGCACTACT
The DNA here is from genome assembly GCA_025403435.1 of Artocarpus heterophyllus. Taxonomy (NCBI): domain Eukaryota; kingdom Viridiplantae; phylum Streptophyta; class Magnoliopsida; order Rosales; family Moraceae; genus Artocarpus; species Artocarpus heterophyllus. Next base: position 16,846,915 of record CM046348.1, on the reverse strand, counting down.
GGAAATCAACATTTTCTCAATAAAAATCCAATTTCACAAGGTTTTATAGTTTTTGCCCAAAACACAAAAATCTTGACATTTTCGCCCCTGGAACCAAAATTAACCACCTTATACTTGAAACATTCAATTTTTCACACGATTAAAACTTCCTTAAACTCCTCAGCCTAATTAGAACCATTTCATAGCATTTTCTTTTTTAATGAAATTTTATGCCTAAAATCTCGTAAAATTCATAACTTAAAATCGGTAAGGAATTTTCATGAGTCATCTATGATTTTTAATCATTTCATTGAGAACTACAAATTTTACGTTTTAACTTTCCTCAAAATCTTTCATTTTAATGACATTCTTGGAATGGCACAACTGAAATCAACCTGTTCCAGCTTATTCCTACTAGAGTTCGAGTGGGATTTCTTCAAGTAAGTTGTCCAATCGACATTTCCAATAAATCTCATATTGAGCTTAGAAAAAATTCAACCTCTAAGGGTCTCAAACACTAAAGTTTTTCAAAAATTTAGATTTTTATCTCCATCATTGCTTATCCTTGATCTTCAACACTTGCACTCATGATTTGGAGGCTTGGAATCATCAAACTTTTGAAAGAACCTTTCACCTTAGGGGTCAATTTTTGGGAGGAAGAAATGGACTTGTTTTTGGTTCTAAGTTTTCCAAATGGGCACTTAACATTGTGATTTCTTCCCAAGGGCTAAAATGAAAATGTTTTTGCCCAAAAATAAGTCCCAAAACTAGATCTCACAAGGGGTGGATGTGGGTTTTTGCCCATCTTAAATGTGGCATCTAGGTGGGTCCCACAATCATCTTTTTAACAGTTCAAATTTCAACTGATAGTATTTTCCTATACTGACATTATTTTTCTCATACTGCTAGCATTTTTTCCTATATTATGTTTCATGGTTTACAAACTTCTACACCATATACATAGTATAATTCATATACTGCTTAGCTTTACACTAATTTCTATACTGCATTACTTTATGTAGTATAATTTCCATATTGCTTAACTTTATTAGTATAACTTCTATATTGCATAAATTTATCAGTGTAAATCTTATACTCCATTATACTCATACTGCATAATTTTTGTACCTCTTAATGTTTATACTGCATATTTTCATATTTTTATATGGTATTTTTTCCTTAAACTTTATTTCTATCTTAAAATTTGTGACAACACACACTGCGACAATTAGGCTTTCGAGCTTATTTTCATATCTTTTCTTTCTTGTTTAAGATTATGACATGATTTTTAACCTTGAAAACCCCATTTTCACTTTGATAAAATTTTTCATAAAAATCAGATTTAAAAAATAATCCTCGTAACACTAGAATTATTCCTTAAATTCTTAACAAATTTTTTAGCATAACACTTTTAGCTCATAAAATTCGTTCATAAATTATTTAACAAGATCCTTAATTATTGCAGGTGTCATAGTTGAAACCTTCAAAGCAAGATTAGTTGTTTAATGCTATACTCAGGAAGGGGGTATAGACTATGGGGAGACTTTCTCTCCTAGTGGCAATGCTTAAGTCTATAAGGATTCTATTAGCTATTGCTACACATCTTGATTTGGAGATATGATAATTGGATGTCTAGATAGATTTTCTTAATAGCTATCTTAAGGAAGACATCTATATGCAACAACAAGAAAGGTTCGAGATTGAACAATAAGAACATAAGGTCTGTAAACTAAAGAGATCCATTTATCGATTGAAATAGGCTTCCTATTCTTGGAAACTCAGATTCGACCAAGTGGTTAAAACTTTTGGTTTTGATCAAAGCGTGGATGAACCCTATGTTAACAAAAAGTGCAGGGTAACGCTATTACCTTCCTAGTCCTTTATGTCAATGACATACTCTTCATTTGAAACGATGCAGGAGTATTGTCTTCTATGGTGAATTGGTTAGCAAAGCAATTTGATATGAATGATCTAGGAGAGGCGAGTTATATCTTAGGCTTAAGCTTATGTGAGGTCACAATAATAAACTTCTAGCAATATTCTAAGCTGTTTACATAGAGAAAATTCTGGCAAAGTTTAACATGGATAATTCCAAGAAATGTCTACTAACTTTTGGACATGGAATTCATCTTTCAAAGGACCAGTCTCCAAACGCCCCTGAGGAAGTTGAGAAAATGAGACATATTCCTTATGCCTTGGCTATTGGAAGTCTCATATATATAATGTTATGTACTATGCTAGATGCTTGTTTCGCAGTTGGCATGGTCAGCAGATATCATTCAAACCCAAGACCTGAGCACTGGATTGGAGTCAAGCATATACTTAAGTATTTAAGGAGAACAAGAGATTATTTGTTTGCATATTCTAGTGATAGCCTAGTTCCACTAGGTTACATTGGTTCTTATTTTCAATCAGATAAAGATTCTAGAAACTCCACTTCTATATATGTGTTTACACTTGGTGGTGGAGCCGTCAATTGGAGGAATATGAAACTCCCCCATAAAAGTTGAATATGTACCTACTTCAGAAGTTATAAAGGAAGCTATATGGCTCAACAAGTTCCTTAATAAACTTGAAGTAGTACCTAGTGCAAAATTAGCTTTCTAAGAGAACAAGCTGCACATAGATTTTTACTTGTCTGAAGGAACTTTTGGCTCTTTAATGGATGTCCATGTAAGTTTTCAATAATTCTTCGCATCATTATTGAACTAGGATGACCAAATGGTCATGCCAGAAGGTCAATATCTGAGGATTTTCTTTAACAACCATATGTGATTCAATCACATTTAAATATGTATAATGCAATCACAGGAAAGTTTTGGTGTTTTTTTAATATGTACTTCTTTGCAGAAATCTCAATAGTAATGTACATATACTTCTTCTTTTGTTTAGTCTCAAAATGAGTACCATATCTATATAGGTATATGTCATTAAAACTCAACAGATGCCTTTTGGATTATGGAGAAAACAAAGCATTATTTATGTAAAACTTAGTTCCGTTTGGCAATATGAAACAGGTTTTACTAGTTCCTTCAATCAAGCCTGTAGGACCTGATATTGTATTTACAATTGCCTTTGTCGGTTTTAAATTTGAGAAGTATCTTTTATTTTTGAGGATAGCATACGTTGTACCATTATCTAATATACAAATATCCCCAGCATTAGCTTTGAAATTTGCTCCTTTATTAGTATTATCCATATCAAGCTTCACATAAAAATAAAGAATTTAACAAGAACAAAGTTTCAAACATATTATTAGATAAGGAACATTTTATTTTAGATAATGCGTAACATAGCATTCATAAAACATAATAGTAATACATTCAAAAATTACAAATAAAGTATGACAAAAAAACTTAAATTTCACATTTATTAATTAATTGCCACAAATTCCTTGTTAGTAAAATCATCAGTGAAATCTAAAGCATCAAGATGAGTTGAATCATCTGTTGTATCAAGATATTTGATAAAATTCACTTCCTTTTCTTTCCCTTTTAGAGATGCCTTATAAAGTTTGCAAAGATGCTCTAGTGTTCGGCAAACTCAAGTCTAGAGCCCTTTGGTACTATATCTATCGCTGGAATCTACTGGATTCCAAGAAGAATTCTTGTGAATATTTTTTTTTCTTTATCATGCTTCTTTTGATTGTGTTGATTTGTGAAGGGTTGTAAAAACCACTTGACCGTGTCCCCGACCATTACCACAACGACGACTATGTTCACAGTCCACTACCACGACTACAACCATGACTATGTCCTCGTTTAGAGTTTTCAACACTTGCAGCATTTGCTTCTGGAAATGTTGTTGAATCAGTGGGACAGGGCTAATGATTTTTGATCAAGAGTTCATTATTATTTTTTGCCAGTAGAAGGCATGAAATAAGTTCAGAATATTTCTTAAAACCCTATAACCTACATTGTTGCTATAGGGTTATGTGGGATGCATGCAATGTGGAGTAAGTTTTTTCTAGCATTTGCTCATCAGTAATTTCCTCCTAGAAAAATTTCAATTGTGAAAGTATTCTGAACATGGTAGAATTATAATCACTTTCTTAAAATCTTGGAAACAAAAAGTGTTCCATTCATTATGGATAGTGGAACGTATAACTTCCTTTTGATGACCAAATCTTTCTTTAAGATCCTTCCATAGAGCATTTAGATATTTTATCGTGAGGTATTCACATTTTAAACCCTCATAAAGACATCTACGAAGGAAAATCGCCTTTGCCTTATCTTTTGATGATATGATATTGTCTTCATTGATTTTCTTCAAGAAACCCATTGACTCGATGTATTTTTACATCAAGAGTGGAAGACATAAAATTCTTTCCCATGATATCCAATGTAATAAACTCAAGCTTTGCAAGGTTTGCCATGGTGATAACTATAATAAAATAGAATAATAATTAGAATTACAACTTTATTTATTTAAAATATAAATAGTACAAGCATTACATGTTAAATATAATAATAATTAACAAAAGAGGAAAAATAAAGAATGTGATAAATACAAATAAAAAAATTAAATTCCATAGGAGAAGATTCTCTAATAATAAAAAGAATAACAAGCGCGATGAAGAGAACAATTGTGACCATTAAGAATAGATTAAACATTTTGTGAAAATTTTAACTATAGACAATATCTAGAGAAAAGAAGAGAAGTTGAAAGATGATATATTGAAGTTCATAATTTACCAATTTATAGATCAAAAGCCAGCTGTTTGTGACTATTATATAGTCCTTTATTACCATTGGAATAGTATAAAGATGGTATTAGCCTTTATTGATATTTTAATAAAAATACAAAGAATATATAAACGAATACATAAACAATAATCAACTACAAGAAAATTTAACATAATCAACAAAGAGTTAGGAAATATATATATATATATATATATATATATGCAGGAATAATAATATGTATATGTTAGAACAACAATAAGCTATTAATAGATAGGAGGCTTGGCCTTCCATATTAAACATAAATAAAGCAATTAATAAGTTGGTTGCCTAGCCTTCCATATTAAACATAAATAGAAACAATTAATAAGTAGAAGGCCTAACCTATCATATTGAACAAAACTAATTGAGTTAAATGATATACCTTTTACTTTTACTTACTAGACATATAGATTTGTGTATAAACTAGAGCGTTTGTATTGATAACGTGTTATGAAAACTAAAAAATGCAACATTAAATTATAGACATAAAAAGAATTTTTAGAGTCTTAGAGAGAAAAAGTAGAAAGAGATTCTCTTGTTTATTATGAATGAGTTGTGTTATGAATACATGAGGGAGGAGGTATTTATAAAAAAATTTACAGCACTATATATTGATATTATTTACTTATAATATCATTGCTTATATCGTCAATTATTGTTATTTATCTAAGATTTTATTTTTACAATCTTATTAGTGAACAACCATCTTCTCAAATAAGTTTATAAGGTATCATTCTTCGACAAGTTTATAACACTACTTTTATTTTTTGTTTGAAAAATATTCCATATGGTACTATTAGCATTAAATGTAGGGGTGCTACAAGTACTAAAAATCTGAGTGTTTTAGAAAGTCATATTGTAATAATTAGGCACCTTTGACGGCATGTTGGGGGCCCATTGTATGGCCTACATGCACAAAGGAAAAAAAAAAAAAAAATCTAATGTCGAGAAGTTCCAAAAAGGAATCCATAAAACTTTGTGATAAACATTAGCACTAACAACTCCACCACCAACGCCCCATTACCAAAAAGCTCAAATTATAGGTCAGAGGTTTGGTGTCCCGTAAATCCTTCCCCCAATTCAGCCTCTTTATTAATCTCACCAAACCCATCTCTTAGCCCAAGTTCCTTTCAGTAATTCCCAACATCGATCAAATTAAATAATAAGATGCTCCGTAGGATGGCGATTCTAGGGCAAAACCTCCAAAACATTAGGAAGAGCCCCAGAGTAGCAGACGAGAGCATGTTTGGAGGCGGAAACCAAGCACAGTTACCAATCGTAAACAGAAGATCAACCCCCAGATGGAAGGGTTTGGCGATCATTTGTAGCGTCGTCCGAGCACCGATTCTGTCGTTCTTTTCGTGCTTTTCTCAACCTCATAATCACATCAATGGTGGCAATATCACTGCTTATGGCGCCTGGGCTAGTGGCGAGTTTGCGCAGATATCGGAGATGAACCATTTCATGGTAAGTGACAGCATGCGTTATGCAATCTTGATGTGAAGATTAAAAAAAAAAAAAGGAAAGAAAGGAAAATAACGTAATTAGTAGCAAATTTGTTTAGTTAATTTAGAGTAGAAAGAAAAACAAAAGTGATTTTGATCATTCGACTTTTGTGGGATCTCCATGTAAAACTTTATTCTCGTTTTTAAACCGGTAGTGATATATGCATATTGTTTAGTGGGGATGAGAAGTACAGCATATGTGTATGCATATTTTTAGAGCTTTTTGTTTTAATGGAATCTCTTGCTTTTAGGTTAGTGTATAAATATACATGTTTCAGTTTTATTCTCTTTCGCTTTCTGCAATCAAGTCTCATAAAGTTACAAACGCAATAACGGATTCTAAACAACATGCTTTGGATGGAAATTAAGCATTAATTAATCTTTACTTGGAGCCACAAAACGTACATATGGAACTTTCAGAGTTGGTGTTTAAGTCCTAGATTTTAAGTAACTAGGGCTTATATATAACAAACACATCTTCCGTGTCAAATGAAATTTGATAGCGGAGACCGTAGAGGAATATAATATTATATGTGGGCCGTCTACATATCTTTTTATTTTATTTTATTTTTTTGCACCACCAGCTTCTATTTTTTTCTTTTTTGGATATAAAAGACATTTATTTTAACCGGGCAAGGTGTTATATATATTCAAAATATCACCAAGATTACTGAAATAAATGTTGTTATGGCATGTCTACTGTACGGCACCTCTTTTTTGGAGAATCAAAACTCCAGGGGCAAGATGGACGTTCGGATGAATCTCAATACGGTTGTGATTCATCTTGGAGGTAATTATGAGGCTGCCAAGGTAAACCGATTTGGCTGTAAAATAAATTAACAATATTGCTCTGAAAGAAAGCGAAAAGCAAATACAAGGGTAAAAAACGTCTTGTCGTTCTCATCACCCACTCTCTACCCTTCTCTCTTTCTTTTTTCACTTTCTTTCGCTCATTCTCTTCCTGCCCACTTTTTTTTTTTCTTTTTTTGTGATTCGTGCACATTGACTCTTTCTCTCTCTCTCGTTCTTTCTCTGTGTATCACGACCCGAAAATGAGAGCCGCAATTGAGTAAAAATTAAGTAAAAATAAAACGATATTTAATTTACTGCACTGACCGAAATTGCATCGGCTTGTAAATATCAACAAAATGAAATTCACAGCCTTACGAGGGTTCAAAATTATAATGCAATCCAAACACAAATACCATAAACATCAACATTGGGACGACCAAGTTATGCAGTTACGTACAATAGTTACAAATATACTAATACTTTACCCTACATCACTACGCATAGTCTATCTAACTGGTCTTCTAAAACCTGGGAGTGGAATTTTTTAAACAATAAAACATAATCGAAAGACTCAATAGGATTATAGTTAAATCATAACGTTCAAAATTTGCATAAATAGATAAAAGAACTATTTGTAAATACACTTACCAAAACCAAATCATATGATTTTGTCTAAAATCATAATAGTAAAATACTTACTTTTGACATGCCTGATGAATACCACCAAAGTGGCCAGTACAGATTTTTGGGACTTGCCCCCTAGGATGCCCTCTGTGCAATCGAACTCTGAAGGCTTTGATGATAAAATTCAACCATACAAGGAAATCTCACGAGGCAATCTAAGCACGAGGAGTCTCATACCAGACAACATTTGAAACCAGTCTAAAAAAGAATAGAGCACAGAGCAATCTCAACCCAAGGTTAGAGTACCTCAGAGTAATCCTAGTTCGAGATTTGTTTTTTTTTTTCGTGATTCTTTTGGAAATCGTATTTTCAAAAGCCTTGAAAATTTTAAAAAGACAATTCTATAAACACATAAAATTATTCAAAATTGAATGACTTAAATTCAGATATTTTAAATAACTTGAAAATAAAGTAGAAAGAATTCTTAAAAAAATCATTTAAAAATAAACTTTGGCTAAAATAATTTCTAAAGATGGCTACCGAGGGAGAGATAGATAATATCCTACCATGGTATTACCATACCGACATCGTAAGCTTCAAACCGATTCTCACACAACATATGCTCCACTAACGTTCAAAAACCTTTAACCTTAAAAATACACGATAGATGGAGGACGGCATGGCAGTTGCCACAGCCGCTCTATCGGCCTCCAAAGAGGTGGTCAGCCTACAATGATTTGCAACTCCAGTTGGTATGATATTGTCCATTTCACGTCTAAGCTCGCATGGTTTTGCTCTTGGGCTTCACCCCAAAAGGCCTCTGGGTAAATGCTTTTATACCATTTGTAACAACCCGTGCCTCCACTTCGCATGATATTGTCTGCTTTGGGCCTAAACCCACATTATTTTTTTTTAAGCTTCATCCCAAAGGCCTTCCATCATTAGAAGATGGTATTCTTGCTTATAAACTATTATATATAACCATTCCTAAGCGATGTGGGGCCACATGACCTATCTTTCCTTGGCCCTTTGCCTCAGGGGACTTATGGTTGTTACACGACCACTACCTGCTAGAAATGGGCAGAGCCTAGTTCACTTCTTTGTGGCCTGACTTATTCCAACTGAAGTTTTTCTATATCAAATCATTGTTACATACAAAAAAAAAAAAAAAAAAAAAAAAAAAAAAAAAAAACCTCAAAACACCAATATAAATGTACTAAAACATGAATAAGTTTTTTCCCCATAATTTAACAATCAAACTCACAAAATCAAAGGTTTAAACCAACTCTTAGAAAAGCAAAAACCCAAACTTACAAACTCTGACTTTAAAGATTTTCTTTTCAATAATGTCTCACATGCACCAACCCAAATATTGTTAAACATGCTTAGATTGCATTTCAAAAGCTCATCAAGATCAAAACTCCATAATTTCCACATGCAAACTTTGATATGCACAAAACTGCTAAAACCGAACATGCATGTCTCAATAACTTAGATTCAAGGTCAAAAACCAAATTAAAAACCAAAGGAAAAATCTACATGAAAAGAGAGAGAGAATTTCAGATTTGGGTTTTAGGGTTCCCACCTCAAAATCCTTAAGCAAATGGTGTTTAAGCTTAGAGAATCTCTGAGCTTTTGTTTGATGAGGACTAAGAGAGTATGATTTTTCTTGAGTTTTAAAGGATTTTAGTGGCTGAAAATTTGTTTTTAGCAAGGAGGGCAAAGAGAGATAAAGAGAGAACGTGAGAAGTAGGGAGAGGGGAAAAAAAGTGAGGTCTGATGGTGCTTGGGGGCTTTCACGTGAATTAAAATGGGGAACAAGCAATGACACTTTTGTAAATAAAAGACAAATATATGACATAAGGGTAAATACATGGATCTGATTAAATAAAAATAACATTTTAAAAACATTGGCCAGAATTTTTAAATGGTTTAAGAATTAAAATAATTCATATGAAGTTCAAAGTAGACAGGAATTACATTTAGTTAAATTTGGGACACTAATTAATTAAATTACCAGTAGGTGTTGCTCTCTCTCTCTCTCCCTCTCTCCCTTTCTCCCTCTCTCACAAATACACACACATAGCCAGGAACAAAGCATTTAAGAAACATGAAACTAGATAGTTTGTTTGATCAAAAAAAAAAAAAAAAACAGAGCTTGTAATATGCGCTCGAAGGAAAAAGCAATTTTCCATACTCTGGTTTCCACACTTCTATTTTCTCAATAAAAAGGACGGTGCAAGTGGTGACATATGGTGGAGAGAGAAGTTTAAAAAGATAGAAACAATTTTCTTAAAAGGGGAAAAAAACTGGAATTGATCGGTCAATTGTGTGTGTGGGTAAGACAAAAAGATTAATTTATTGCTACACCAACAATGTTGTCAACCAAGTTTTTTGGGCATTTGTAGGTTGCTACTTATATTTTTCTTATTCTACCCTCACCTCTATGAGGTTTCACTCTCTCTACGTGGTGTCAAGTTATGTTGTTAAGAGAAAGATGGGAGAAAGAGCGGGAGAATAGGAAACAAGGGCAGATAAGCTAATTGGTGAAAAGAGGAAGATAAGTATTGAAAGAGAGAATGCCAACAAAAGATAAAGGAAAATGACGAAAGGTGAGAGAATTTCAAATGATTAGAGTAAAGAAGGAATCTGTTTATATCCCTATTATTGTTTCGAGGGAGTTGCCGATGTGTCAACTCGTACACTTGTGTAAGCCTTTGCAACTAATGTTAATTAGCATTATCCAATATTACACAGCATTATCCAATATTGTTACTGTTAGAAAATAAGTACACAATGGAATTTGGAAATTTTTTTTATAAAAACTTTTTTCATAAAACAAGTTAGACATCCTATGTATCTTAAATTAATCAAAGACCTTACGTACTTTGGTGAATCGGTAACCACACTTATGATAAAAAAAATTTCAGCAAAATTACTACATTAGAACAACGTTTAGAAGAGGCTCAACTAACTGTCTTCTTTGTTATCCTCTTTTCCTTCATCAGAATGTGAGTGGGCACACATCGTTCAATTCTTTTCTCGATAATGTCTCCTTCCAACTACAAGAGAAGACCAATAATTATAGTTCTTGATGTTGCACAATAATTCTATAGGAGTTTTAAAGTTTCTCTCTCTATAATACTCTCTATAAATTTCTTTAGTGATCTGAATGATTATAGAAACAAGTATCCAATATATAGTGGTAGGTAGAGCTTCAATTCTACTAAGACTAGGCTTCTAAATACGTAGTTGGGTTAAAATCCGCATCGAAATGCTTAATCTACTTTATACGCATTGGCTTGCCAGTTCTGACAATCGGCCTGCCGCTTTGCCTTGAATGCGTAACTCAGATTATGCTCATTGGCTAGCTGTACCTTGTCATTGTCTTGCCAGTTTTGCCAAATTCTTGAAAGTTCTATATTTTATTTTACACAGAAATCTTTCACAGAGCCTTAATTTAATTCAAATAACCTATTAAAGAAGTTATATGATTAAAACAGTCATATATAAATAATCTCATATCAAATAAAATATATTAAATAATTCAACACATTTATTTTGAATTAATTTACAAAATTAATTCAACCAATGAACTAACATGAATTATCAGAATCCAATCAACTAAATTTAACCAACCATAGAATTCACATAAGTTACTAATTTGTTAAAAAAACGGTCATATCGTTATAGGAAAATATGCGAGCTAGTAAAATGGATCTGATGGACATTGATGAGACTTAGAAAATACACATTTCTTAAAGCTAAAATTAGGGTTATACAAAAATCGTCCCGCACCCGCTAATCGCCCGTGCCCGCGCCTGCCCATCTCAAAAAAAGCGGGTTTACATTAGCAACCTATTAGTGAGCGGGTTGAACCTGCCCACCAATATATTCGGTGGGCGGATTTGGTTTTAAGTTTTTAAGGGCGGGTTCAACCCGCACCCGCCAGCCTATATATTTTTTTAAAAAAACTTATCATTTATTTGATTTTGTTGTTATTTTAAAGATGATTGAACAATCTAACACTTCAAGCATGGGCTCGGCTGCCTCTTGACATATTAGAAATTGAAAATTCTCCTATTATTTTGTGAAGTGATCAAAATTCAAATCAAGTAAATTAGTAGAGAAAGCCCTAAAAGAAAAAGAACACTTGACTTTGTTCATCATTTCATTTGTAGCATTCTATTATTTTCAAACCCAATGAATAGGCTTTAATTTTTATGGACTCTTAACTTTATTTATCACTTTATATGTAGTTGATGTTTCTTGTTGCAGTGAATGATTTATTTCTTAATTTGTACTTTTGAATATGGTCACTGTCTTCAAGCATCAAACTTGTTGGGAATGCTTTATGTATTATCATCTTATATTTTCTACAAATTTTCTTCACTTTCTAAAAAAAAGGTCCAAAAAATTACATTGGATAATAGCATAGGTCTAAATCGCCTCAACCCACCCACACCGGCCCGCAACCACCCAAAACCAAACCAAAACCGCCCGCCATGTGGTGGGCTATTTACGGGTTGGTTAATCGCCAACCCGCCATCCAAAAAAATCGCACCACACCTGCCCAAAAACCATCAAACCACTCGCCGTTCACCCCTAGCTAAAATCAATCATTTTGAATTAATATTTCTTGTTTAACTCCTCAATTAAAGCAATTATGTGTTACATAGTATTTTAGAGTCTTAGAATAAAAATATGTTTAATTATAAGTTTTTAATATGTTTTTATGTTTAATAATATTTTTGAAAATCTTTAGAATCATTTTGTATGTAAAATTTTAGTTTAGCTTGTAAATAATTAATACAGTAAAAATAATGAGTGGTAATTTTATTTTAAGTCTTAATCTATGTTATAGGGTATTTTAAGATTGTAAGTATGTTTTACACTATTTTTAATAATTTCTAAAAATATTTTTAAGTCCTAAAAATTATATTTGTGTCAAATTGAAGAACTCAAAATTTTAAAAGTTTGTAATTATTTTTACTAAATTTTGTGTGTTTTAATGTAAAATAAATATTTTTAATATTATTGTGAATATTATGTTTCTAAAATAATTAATTTTGTTTTAATTTTCTATATAGATCTAAAATTTGAGGAGAAAATAGAGCAAAATAGCATCAAAACGAGCAAAATCATACAACAAAGGCTTCAAAAATACAAAGAAAATTTGAATTTCAACCTTAATGCCACGTGGCATTCTACAGGCTATCTGGTGAAGCGGTCTAAGTGATCCAATCTGTTCATCTCCTTCACGCATGCTAGGGGGTATCTGACAACACGCTGACGTGGTATAGCTCAATGTCAGCTGCAATTCCAAAGGCAGATTTACTACAGCCATTCCCCTGTTCTCTAAGCCTTCGGATCAGCATATTCCCCCAGATCCAATGGCTCTTAGTATTCCTTTCTGGTCGCACTTGGTCCGTTTAATTCTAAGTTGTTTCTTGAAGCTAGGCCCATGAATCTAGTGCTTCAGAAGATGTAGCACGCATGCTTTCCGTCGACGCAAAGCAACGAATCATAACCAAAAATTAGCATTCTAATTAAAGAGTAGAATTTGGAGAAGAAAAAGGAGAAAATTATTAATAATTGTGTAAATTGCACAATGTGGAGCCGAAAAGCCAGAAAAAATGAAAAGTAAAAAATGTTAAAAAATTGTGCAACAGTAGCATATTTTGCCTATAAACACCGAGGCAGCCCCTGTTTTGGCACCCCTTCTCTGAGGTTAAAAAACTACTATTTACGTTTTTAAATAATTTTTAGTTTTTAGTTTTTTATGTTTAGTTTTTAATGTTTAGTTTTTTAGTTTAAGTTTTTGTAAAATATTTCCTAGCTTATGCTGTAAAAATTATGCTCAATAATATTTCTAGTGTTATTATCTTAAATATGTCTTTTTAATTTCTCTTTTTATCCTAGGAAAGGGGGTAAATTCAAACAAAATTAACTTAAATATTTTTAGTTTTTTTTTTAGTTTTCAAAACAGTTATAATACCAAATCATTTTCTAAAAGATTTAAGATTTTAGTATTTTCTTAGCTAGAATTCTATCAAAATTTTGATTTTTTTTTAATGACATAGGCGGGTATAGATAATATTTGGAAAGACCTTGATTAGCTATAGATAGAGAATGACATAGGCGGGTATGGATAATACTTGGAAGGACCTTGAAATTATGCTTGTTTATTAAGTTAAGTTTTTGCTACATTATAGACATAAAATAGCATAGTAAATGCTTGATTTATTGTCACCATAGGATGACATAATGTATTTTTAAACTAACTAATAAATAATTAGAAAAAATAAAATACGTATAAGTTAATTGCTAGAATGGAACCTTTGAATCTTAGCACTGTTATAATTATTGTTGTATTCTTTTTTTAATTTGTTGTTATTAGTGTTGTTATTATTAAGTTATTTCGAATTAATTGTGCTGATTGTTAAAATTCTATTTAAATTTAAGCTATATTCTTGTTGTTAAAATTCCAAAATAATTAATGAAAATTTAAAAATAAAAAATGTTGTAAAAATGTGTAAATATTGTAAATATTTTAAATAATTAACTTTAATCCTTATATTTTTTAGCTTTAAAAATAAATAAATAGCCAATATAAAAAATATACAAGACCTTAGCAATATTTTTTCCCTATGGGTTCAACCTTGGATTCATCGGGTTTTATTACTCGGACAACCTTATATTTAGGTTTATTTTGGATTGCAATTCTCAAGATTGAACAAGATTTTGACGATGTTGTCGATGAATGAAATTGTTTTTAACTGCAACATATTTTGTATTTTTTATTTTATTTTATTTTTATTTTCTATTTTACTAGCTTGTTTTCTATTTTATTTGTTTTCTTTAAATATTTGTTCTTTTATAGGAGTTAAGTACTGTTTACGTATGAATTTTGTATGTATTTTATGTAAATTACTATTCATGTAGTTACTATTTACACCTGTCACTATTCACTTACTATTCATAAAAAATTCAAAAAAATTTACAAAAATTTAAAAAATATTATTTTCCTTCCTTTTTTAATTATATTTTCATTATTTTGTTAATTTTAGGATTTAGATTAGGTTTTTTCAAGACTTAATAAAAATTGTGGTTTTAAGAAAAGCATACTTTGAGGAAGTTTTGTTTGGGGACTGATACTAGTTCGAAAACCTTTTCAATAACCAGTTACTTTTGAAGATTCTCCTAACACTAGTCATTCCAAGAATGTTGTTTGACTAGGAGGTTAGTTTTTAAGGAGCCTTAGGTCCACTAATATTTTCTAGGAACATTCTTAAAGGATATAATTCCTAAAATCTATAAAATAAATAAGGCAGATGCTTTTGACTTTGTTTGTGTCTAAAAGTGTAAATTCGATATAACGTCAAGTATAAGGTTGTCTACGTAATAAAACTCGATGAATCTGAGGTCAATCATACAGGGAACAGGTATTACAAAGGTCCAATATATCAGTTATTTTATTCTTAGCTAAAAAATTTTGAGGATTAAAGTTAATTTTATTTACAGTATTTACACATTTTTTTACTTTTTTCCATTTTTAGATTTTTTTTGGTGATTTTTGAAATTTCAACAACAAGAAATGTGACTTAAATTCGAATGGTAAATGGAACATTAATAAGTAAAATTTAACTTGGAAGGTGGAACTTTAACAATAAGTGTTATTAATTTTACAAGAAATAATAATTTTAACACACACTGAGAATTAAAGGTTCAATTCTGGCTATTAATTTAGATAAGTTTTAGTTTTTCTAAAATTATTTATTAAAATGGTTTTAAGTATGCAATATGCTATCCTTTGTCTATAGGAAATCATGAGTTACCAAATATTTAATGTGCCAATTCATGTATATAATACATCAAAAACTCATTTCAGTAAATATGTATGTTTTCAAATTTAATTAACTAAAATTATTAACAAAATTTATAGTTAAGCATTTACAGTGTTATTTCTTGTCTATGAATAATCAAAGTATTCCTAAATATTACTCGTGCCAGTCTATGTCTACGATAAATCAAAACTTAATTTTGCAAGAGTTTTAGCCAATTTAATATGAAAATCTCAAGCTTTTTAAAAATGATTTTGAAATTTTTGCAACTTAGAAAACTTTGAAAAACTAAAAAAAAATATTTTCCTTAATTTTTGATATTACATCCCCCTCTCTCCTCTGCAAACGGAAATTTAAAATGTCATGTTGATAGTAGAAACACACATAATTTTATTAAGCATAATTATTTTACGATATAGAAACTAGAAATATTTTACAAAAACATAAAACTAAAATTTAGAAGAAAACTAACCTAAGAAGAAAGAAAGAAGAGAATTTACCCCAAAATGTGGAGTATTGTCTGAATTACATTAAAAGGAAGGGGGTATTTATAGTAGAGGAAAATCAATTATTTACAAGATTTTTTATATTTTTATTTATTCTTATATTATTTTTTATTATCTTATTGGGATATTTTTAGGTTGAATATTAGTAGGATGCAAATTGAGTGATATAGGACTTTTTGGAATAAATTTTACCAGCAGCCCACGTTTTAATTCAGCATTTATTTATTTATTTATTTTTCTTTTTTTCTTCTCTCGGATGAACCTAGATGGGTTGAATTTCTCTGGAAACTCCTATGTGACATGGCTGAAGGATGGACGCGTGCTGGATGTAGATTGCACGGACTCAGACTCGTTGAACGGCACAGATGAGGAAGCTGGAACTTGGACCGAAATGACTTATTCGTGGTTGTTGGGTTAGTCGCCAGTAAGCAGATCTAACGGAGAGCAATGCGTGAGATTGGAGGCGAGATATGCTGGATTTTGCATTGGGGGAAGGGTTGCGTGGATGCTCCGAATGAGCTGGGCAAGGGCGATCCAACGGCTGACGTGACACCACGTGCCAATTTTAAATTTTATTTTCCTTTTTTGATTTCTTGAGCATTTAAGGTCTTTTTTGCCCATTTTTGTACCGTTTTAATTTGTTTTTTCTCTAGAATTCAAATCTGAAATAAAATAAATAAGCACAAAATTAATTATATTACAAAATTCTTTTCTCAATAATTAAAAATATGTATTTTACAATAAAACACAAAAAATTTACTAAAAATTAATAAAAATTTTTAAAAATGAACAAACCTTAATACGTATGCTATTTAAGACTCGAGATTATTTATAGAAATTACTAGAAATATAATAAAATATATTTACAAACTAAAAACTTATTTACAAATATTTTAAGACTCAAAATAAAATCACACAATATTATTTTGATGGTTTTAATTATTTACAAACTAATAATTATAAAACACATAGAGATGATTCTAAAAATTACTATAAATATTATTAAACATAAAAACACACTAAAAACATATTTTTAAACACATTTAGACACTAAGACATAAAAATACCTATTAACACAAAAGTACAATTAATTAAGGGATTTAATGAGAAATAAAAGCATAAATCAATGATTTTATCCTTAGAAAATGTACACTTTTACGGTCTCATCATACCTCCAACTAGCTCATTGCTATTCTCGAGCAATTAAAGCGATAAAAACATAAAAAAAAAAACTAAATGATTTATTTTTTAAAAACTTGTGACTCTTTTGCAGAACGTCCTTGAGGGTTGTTTCAGAATCATGGCTTAAAATAAAAGACAGATATTATTAAATTTTGTGCTTTATATGTCAAGAGTACGTCTTATATTGAAGATAGATTTTTTTGTATGTATGTGTTATTCTATCACTAATTATTGTATACAAACTAGATAAATTTACATTAAAATAAGCTAATTTATTTTAACAAAATCTTACAAGTTTGTTTTTCATTCCTTTCTCCACTAATGTAGAATAACAATAAATTGAAGACCATTAGGACTTTATTCAGCTTGTAATGTAAGGCTATAGTAAAAAGGTAGGATGAACGATAAATTTGAAGCTTGATTCATCCATAAGACACTTATATTATTCTTAGACCTTTGAAATGTACAAATTATATCCCAAGTAACAAACTTAGATTTTTTTCTTTTTTTTTAAATTTTTTGATATATTTTTATGATTTTTTTTTGTTTTTTTCTTTTGAATTTATAGACAGAATGAACAAACTTGCTTTCATAACCTTTCTCATCCTCCCATAACATTAGCATAACCCAAAATACATCTGAATTGATTTTATGCCTTATGAGTGAAAGGTAAAAAGAAAGGATATGAAATTTTTAAAAAGGCTAAGCTAAAAATTTGTAAGTGACAAAGAAAATGGAACATTAAGCAAAATGGGTTAACGAGGGATATAAAACATAAACAGAAAGTTTGAAAGGTTCAAACGATCTAACGATGGCCTAAATTGTGTTTTCAACTTAATATTATCTAGAATTTCACCTGGAGAGGAATTCAAACAAATTATAAGATTTTGTAAAAACAAACCAAATTATATTAGCATAAACAATCTCTAAATTAGTGTAATAAATCAAAATTTTAGATTAAGTGCTCAAATTTTAAGAAAAATCAATCTAAATACAAAGCAAACACAAGAAACTAACATGAGGTTAAACAATATCTAAATTTTATAACAAGCCATGATATAACCATATTTCGTCATCGGACAGGAGGCACTTTAAAAACAAATACAAAGTGAATAAATATTTACAAAACATTTTTTTAGGTTTTTCAATATTTTTGATTTTTTAAGATTTTTTAGATTTTAGTTTTTATATATACATATATATTAAATGCAGATGCTAACAAACTCAACAGAATGAAATATGTTGCAAAACATGGTTAGGACACATCTCAAGAATGCTAAAGACTCCATAACTGAGCTATCCTAAACATGAATGCATGCAACATGGAGAACATATGCAAAAATAAAAATATACGGAAGATGACATTTTTGGACCAAATCAAGACACATTTCAAGACTAATTCCTTCACTTAGCTATCCCAACGGTAGACAAGAAGAATCTTCAGTTTTACAAAAAGCACACCTTTTTTTCTTTTTCTTTTTCTTTTTTAATTTTTTTTCCTTTTTTTGGGTTTTTCTATTTTAATATGCTTGGTTTTAGAACAAGTCCTATTTTATGCACAAAAACATACTCAAAATTTGAACATTTTTTGTACAAACCCTTTCCCCCAACCTGAATTGAAATTGTCCTTAATGTTTAGCAAGATTAAGTAGAAAGAGTAACATAATATATATATATATATATATATATATATATATAAGAGCGGTTATTCAAAACACAAAAAGAAAAGTTAAGAAACATCTTGTAAGTAAAATTGAAAAATAAAAGAGTTTAGAGAGAAAGATTCAAATCTCGTCTTCGTTTCTTGCAGATCTGTGAAGTTTCAGTGTCTGCCTCAGTAGCAATGGCTTGTATTTTCTCGAGCAATTCCTCGACAGTAGATGCAAAGAAAAATATCTTTCTTTTTGACTCTACAAGAAAGTTTTGTTCCACAACATTATCTAGAAAACTTAAAAGACCATCAAAGAAACCATTAACATTAAACACACCTACTGGTTTATTAAGAATAACTAGCTGATTCCAACTAGCTATGACAAACATTTCTTCTAGAGTTCCTAGACCTCTTGGTAAAACAATGAATGCATCTGAGTGACGAATCATAAGTTTCAAACGATCAGGGATATTTTTTAATAGTCTCTCGGTTCCTATGGTTGTACCACAAACATTATCTTGAGTAAGAAAATGACGGATAATACCTAGGACTCATCTTACTTTGGCTCCAGCTATGATAGTTCCTATTAAACCAAGACTACCCCCTCTATACACAAGGTTTATCTTTTTCTTAGCCAACACTTGCCCTAAATGAAATCCGGTAAGTTTTTGGAACACTTATTAGAGAATAGGATTTTATCCTATTTGACTGCACTGGACACTCCACAGCAAAACGGCATGGGTGAGAGAAAATATAGGATTTTGTTGGACATGGTTAGGTCCATGATGAGTTATTCGACATTACCTTTATCCTTTTAGAATGTGCCTTCAAAATTGGTTCTTAAAACTATTGGAAAATGAGTACATAGCGGAATTTTAAAAATTTCAAATCAGAGTATTTTTCAAAACATAAATTTGACATGCTATATACATAAATTAATTAGATCTTACTAACCTTTTTATGTGCCAAAGAGCTCCTGCAATCACTGAAGAGAAGAACGTTCCAGAAAAGTCTTAACCAACTTGTCTTCTTTGCTATTCTCTATCCATGATCAAAGTATGTGTGAGCACACGTCGTACAGCTCTTCCCCGATGACTCTCTCGTTCCAACCAATTGAGAAGACCTAGAACCAAGGTTCATGATTATGAACAATAGCCCTCAGGGAGTTTCAGAGTTTCTCACAGTAAAGTTCTCACTCTAAACTTCTTAACTGATCTAAATAATAAGAAAACTCACTCCCTATTTATAAAGGTCGGATCACCCTTTACTGAATTCGAACCACAAAATGCGCAAATGTTTTCAAAATTTAGAGATGATTAGGACGAGGACTCCATAACGATTTCTAAGAAACTATGACTCTTTTTTTTTGTTTTTAAGATTTTAAGTTTTTTTTTTTAGTTGAAAACTTTTTACATCGCTCTAAGTAAGAAGCTAACGAGGAATGAAATATATTGCATGATTGAGTGTGTTCGAAGACAACTGGGCAACTAAAGACAAATGTGAGACAAATGTGACTTAACTGTAGAACTTTTGAAAATTTTAGTAGACAAGAATGATTCAACTTTTGAAAAATTAAAACAAAACTACGCAACTTTTTGACAAGATAGGGACAAAACCAAAATGTATACGACACACCAAATACCTACCAAATAATATATCTGACAGATAAGATAAAATATTAAAGCAAACAAGACAAACACAATAATTGAACAAACAACTGTTGTAACAATCACAAGAACAAAATTCTTTTTTTATTTTTATGTTTTTTTAATTTTTTTTATAAAAAGTTATTTGAGACTGAATGAAAACTCATATTCATCAAAACATGTCTCTACAAAATTTGTTACTCAACCATTTTGATGATTTTTCATTAAAACTAAATTTATATCTTAAATAATTTCTTCAACATTTTTTAAAGAAAATAAAGCAAAAACATACAAGAACTAAAAATACGTCACAGATTTTGCTTAGAACCAGATAAATCAGGTGACTTTTTCTCATCAAATATTCTCGTAAACTAAATAGTCGGGGTTTTTAACGTCAGATTCCCTAGACAATCTTTTTCAGAATGAAATTGTAGCTAGAGTTTCTACACAACCCCCCAAACATATCTACTGGGATGTGACTCAAGAAAGGCTTGGAGATCTTCCAAGTTCTCTTTCATAAGATCATTTTTACAAAACTGGATCTTATCTTCTCTATTTGTAGACACATAATTAGGTGAGGGACACTTACTAGAACAGGTTTACTGAGAATACTTAGGGCACTTTGATTCCATATGACAAGCTCTTTTTTTCCTATCATACAGACTTGTATCCATCCTAGGCAAACCAATATTATTTACATCACTAGGATGAAGAAGACCTTCTATATACATTTTTACATTAGTTGAAAGTTTAAAATGAGAAATAACCTAAAGATGAGTGATTCAAGTTTTGTACTCTTCCTAATTCTTTCTGAGAAAGAGAAGGAAAATATTTCTTTAGGTGATCATATTTAAGATCCATGATTTAAGAGATAAAGAGAGATTCTTGAGAGTGAATTGAGAGCTTTGAGAGAAAGAGTTTTGAGTGCTTTAAGTGGATCTAAGAGCTTTTAAGAGAGTATTGAAAAGATTTTGTGGGATTAAGAGAGAAAAGATTGAAGAAATTTTCAGAAGAAGTGTTTAAAGATCAAGAAAACTTTGAAAGTTTTTTGAAAATTTTTGAGGAAAGCTTTAAATATTTAGAGAGAAGGTAGAGAGAATACGAGAGTTTAGAGAGAGAAAGAAAATTTTAGAGTAAGAAATAGCAGAATTCTAGGCTTGAATTTACAGTGAACAGTTTTATAGACAAAGGATCGTTACTGTTTAGACACGGGGGAAAGTATTCTTACATGTGTGAAAGGTTAATCTTCGACTAGGCCAAATAGAAATTGAGCTAAGTAATAGCAACCTAATGGATTACTAAACACACTAAAAACTAACTTAAAATATTTTTGTATTTTTTTGAATTTTTTATTTTTTGCTATTTTTAACTTTTTGTTTTTAATTTTTTGTGTTTTTTTAAGAAAAAATTCTAAAACTTAAAAAACTGCATTTTAATCATTTCATTAAAGTGTGTATCTAGAGGCCATAGATACAAAGCACCAACTAATCAAACTTGATTATATCCTCTATAACCTCAACCACTTTAAATGAATTTTTGAAATTATTTTTCTAAATTTTAGGAAAAACAAAGATAGAAAAAGATACAACACACTAAAGCAAAGTTACAAAATCATAAAAACATAGACATACAATACAAACATTAATCTATAATTATGATTTCATCCTCAAAATCAGAATCATTGAGGTCGATAACTGTTGGAACAGTTGCGCTAAACCTTCCTAAAAGATAGCATTCCCAAAAAGTTAAGATGCCAAATACTTCCAAAAACCTTTTTCTGAAATTCTTCTTCATCCATGGGTTTGTACATGAGTTCATCCATAGTGTCACCCATAATTTCATCCTCAAATTCTTGTTCAAAAACTCCATTTTTTGATTTAGGTTTAAAATTGAATTTTCATCTTCAAGAGTTTGTTTAACTAAAACATTCACAAGATGGGGCATTCAAGTCAAAAAAATTGGCCAAGTCAGCTAAAGGATCAACAAATGTTTCAGAAGTACTACTCTTAATAAAGTTCACTTCACACTTTCCAGAAGGATATTGCGCTACGTTAAAAATGTTGAATTCTAAAGTCATATTCCTAAAAGACAATTTTAGTACTCATTTCTATAATTAATCAAAGCATTAGAAGTTGCACGAAATGGATGACCAAAACAATAAAATCTATTAGGTAGTAAAATTTATCAATTTGAATTAACACATACTCAACAACACCTCTTGAAATTTTTATAGAATGATCAGCTAACTAAAGTGTGATAGATATTGGCTTAAGTTCCCCTAAACCTAACTGTTGGTAAATAGAATATGGCAAAAGGTTGACACTAGCACCAAGATCTAGCAATGCATGTTCAATTTGAGTGTTTCCTATGATACAAGAAATTGTGGGACAGCTTAGATCTTTGAACTTAGGTGGTGAGTGATATTGAATGATGGAACTAACATTCTAGTTAAAAATGCAGTCCTAGTAACATTATGCTTTTTTTTTAATTGTGAACAAATCTTTCAAAAATTTACCATATGATGGCACTTGTTTGATTCATCTAAAAGTAGAATGTTAACTTTTATTGCTTGAAAAGTTCAAAAATTTTAGCATTTTTATTAGACTTCTATTTTGAAAACAAAGCTTAAGGAAATGGAACCTTTGGAACAAATTTTCCTTTTGAAACAACATTTTCTATTTCAAAATTTTCTTCATCATTATTAATTTTATCGTCACTTTTCAAAGATGAATTAACCTTTTAATCTTTCGAAAAGGTCGTTTTATCAACAACTTTTCCATTTCGAAGAGTTGTGACAAAACTAACAGTTTCTTGTTGTGATAGTGAACTAGGAGAGGCAACTTCATTAACAGATGGGTAATGTATAGGTTGAACAGGAACTTGCCTTTTTCTTTTATTGGAAGTAAAAAAGTGAGCTTAGAAATAGACTCTTTAATTTTATGAATGTCTTGAGAAGTGCGAGTGTTATGAACTTCTTATTTCTGAATGAATGCTTTTTGAGCTTATATGAATGATTGCAAATTGTCTTTAAGAGTGTTGACTTGAGAATAAAAATTTTCAGATGGTGGAAAATTTTGTGGAGGTCTTTGAAAATTTTGTGAATTTGATAGAAACTATGGATTTTGAGATTGTTGTGGAAATGGTAGACGATTTTGAGAATTTTGAGGTAGAAGTGATGGTGGTGGTTGAAATTGTTGTTGTGGTCGATCATTTCTTCAACTAAAATTAGGATGATTTTTCCATTGTGAATTATATGTGTCAGAATGTGGAGATGGAAATGGCTTCCTATTGGGTCCAATTGATTTGTGTAATTTATCTGTTCATGGGACTCTTCCTTAAAAATTGGGCATTCATAAGTTGAGTGTCCTAGATTTTGGTAAACACTATACAAAGATTTAATTTGGACTCTTGAACATTCCTACGTTCCATGGCTTTAATATTTTAATCAAACATGCAATCTTAGCATTTAGATTATTTTCTTAACAAGTTGAAGGATCCCTCTTTAAGCATTAAAAAGGTTATACCTAATTGAGCCGTCAGAATTATCATGTTGCCAGTATTGAGAGTTATGAGCCAAATTATCCAGAAAATCTAATGCTTCATCAGGTTCTTTATCAAGGAATTCTCTATTACACATTGTTTCAACAAATTAACAGGTTTTAGGAGTTAAATTTTCATAAAAGAAACTAATATAATGCCATTTTTTAAAACCGTGATGTGGGCAAGAGTTTAACAAATCCTCAAAACATTCCCAACATTGAAATAGACTTCCTTTACATTTTGGAAAACTTTTGAATTTGTTTCTTCAAAGCATTAGTTTTACGAGAACTAAGTTTGCATTTCTTGCCATGTGCCAATTGATCTTGGTTTTAAAGAAGTGATTCAAGTGTTTAGCTATAACTTTTAGAGAAAAAGGAAAAAGCTTAAGCTTAAAAACTTCAATTGTTGAATGCTAGAACATCTTTGCAATGTTTATAAGGCATCTCTAAAAGGGAAAGAGAAGAAAGTGAATTTGTCGAACATCTTGATACAACAGATGATTCAACTCATCATAATGCTTCATATTTCACTAATAATTTTGCTTACAAGGATTTTGATGACAACTAATTAATAAATGTGAAACTAAGTTTTGTTTGTCATATTTCACTTGTAATTTTTGAATGTATTATTACTATGTTTTATGATTGCTATGTTATGCATTATCTAGAATAAAATGTTCCTAATCTAATAATATCTTTGAAACTTTATTCTTATTAAATTTTCTATTTTTGCATGAAGCTTGATATAGATTATACTAATGAAGGAGCAAATTGTAAAGCTAATGCTAGGGATATTTGTATACCAAATAGTCATACAACGCACATTATCCTTAAAAGTAAAAGGTACTTCTCAGATTTAAAACCAACAAATGTAATTGTAAATAAAATATCAATCCTACTAACTTGATTGAAGGAATTGGTAAAGATAGCTTCATACTGCCAAATGGAACAATGTTTTTCATAAGTGATGCTTTATTTTCTCCAAAAGTCCAAAAGGAATTTGTTAAGTTTTAATGACATATGCCTTAATGGGATACTTAGTCTAGGACTGAAGAAGATAAGAAGTATATGTACATTACTATTGAGGTTTCTTGAAAAAAGTACATATTAGAAAAACTACCAAAGCTTTCTTTGAGATTGCATTATACATATTTAAATATGATTGAATCACATATGGTAGTTAATGAAGATCCTCGGATATTAACCTTATGGCATGACCGTTTGGGTCATCCTGGTTTAACAATGATACAAAAAATTATTGAAAACTCACATGGACATCCATTGAAGGGACAAAAGTTCCTTTAAATAAGTAAGAGTCCATCTACAACTTGTTCTCTTGGAAAGCTTATTTTAAAACCATCATCAATTAAAATTAATAGTGAATCACCTATGTTTCTTGAATGTATTTAAGATGATATATATGGGTTTATTCACCCATAGTATGGACCATTCAGATATTTTATGATATTGATAGATGCCTTTAGCAAATGATCACACGCCTGTCTATTATGAAATCGTAATGTACCATTTGTGAGATTCCTTGCCCAAATAATCAAGTTATGAGCATGATTTTCTAATTATACCATTAAGAAAGTTAGACTTGATAATGTTGATGAATTTATGTCCTAAGCTTTCAATGATTATTGTATGTTAGTTGGGCTAATTATTGAGCACCTTATTGCTCATGAACATACACAAAATGGTTTGGCTAAATCATTAATTAAGCGCCTCCAACTTATTTCTAGACTAATAATAATGAGAACAAAGCTACCTATTTCTATATAGGGTCATGCAATTTTACATACTACGGTATTAATTCGCATCATGCTAAGTGCTTATCATAAATTTTCCCCATTACAATGAGCATTTAGTCAAGAACCAAATATTTCCCATCTAAGGATTTTTAGTCGTGCAGTATATATACCAATTGCTTCACCACAATGTACAAAAATGAATCTCTACAGAATACTAGGAATATTTCTTAGGTATGAATCCCTTTTTATCATCTGATATCTTGAGCGTCAAACTGGAGATATTTTTACGGCAAGTTTTACCGATTATCATTTTAATGAGGCAGTTTTCCTGATATTAGGGGGAGGTAAGAAAAACCTGGAAATGGAGATTACATGGTATGAACTATCTCAATTACATCTTGATCCTTACACAAAACAATGTGAGCTAGAAATGCAAAAGATTGTGCACTTACAAAATATAGCAAATCAAGCACTAGATGCATTCGTGGATACAAAAAGAGTGACTAAATCACATATACTAGCTGCTAATGCTCCTGCTTATATTGAAGTCTCAAAAGGACAAATTGAAAATGCAGTCACTCATGAGTCTAAGGCATACCTGAAGTATGGTTGACCAATCAGTTCCAAAGATAAAAATCCTTAGAAAAGGAAAGGAGTTAAAAGGCATAATGACCCCAATATGGAGGAATGTGTTCCAAAAGAAACACAAAATGACATAAATTAAGAGACTCTTGATTTGCTCAAAACCTTAAAGGTTTAGAAAATCTTGAGATCTCATTTGATTATGTAAATACATGAGGATTATGGAAACGAAATAAAATGCAAGATATTGATGAAATATTTTCTTACTCAGTGGCATGTGTTGGAAGTGAGGATCATGAACTAAAATCCATTACTGAGTGTAAAAATAGACACGATTGGGATAAATGGAAAGATGCTATATAGGCTGAATTATATTCACTTAAATAAGTATAAAGTTTTTTGACCTATTGTTCTCACACTTAAAGCTGTGAAACCTGTAGGATATAAATAGGTCTTTATGCAGAAGCAAATGAAAAAAAGGAGGTTATGAGGTACAAAGTTTGACTTGTTGCAGAAGGTTTTTCACAAAGACTAGGAATTGACTATAAGGACACATAATCTCTGGTAATATATGCAATTAAGTTTAGATATCTAATAGGCCTAGTAGTTTCTAAAAGTTTAGAAATCTATCGTATAAATGTTGTTATAGCTTACTTGTATGGATCGCTTGATAATAAAATCTATATGAAAATCCTTGATGAATTTAAGATGCCTGAATCATCAAGTTCAAAACCCAAAGAAATATATTCGATTAAGTTACAAAGATCATTGTATAGGTTAAAGCAATCCAGACGCCTATGGTATAATCACTTAAGTGATTTTTTGCTAAAGAAAGGATATGAGAATAATCCAATATGCCAATGTACTTTTATTGAGAAAAGAACATCTAGATTTGTGATTATCTTGCCTATGTTGATGATTTAAACATCATTAGGACTTATAAATAAATTCTTGAGGCAGTGACATACATAAAGGAAGAATTTGAAATGAAAAACCTTGGAAAAAACCAAGTATTGTCTTGGTTTACAGATTGAGTACTTACAAAGTGGAATACTTTTGCATCAATCAAACCATACTGAAAATCTCTTAAAACACTTTAATATGGACAAAGCAAATCTTTTAAGTGATTGATAAATAGGTCACTCAACATAGAAATAGATCCAGTCTGCCCTTGTGAAAATAATGAAGAGGTTATTAGTCCTAAGTGCCACACTTGAGTGCTATTGGAGCTCTTATGTATCTTGCTAATTGTATAAAACCAGATATTGCTTTCACTATTAACTTAAGAAGATTTAGGTTAGTTCCTACATAGAAACATTGGAATAGGAATAAGCACTTATTTTGTTATCTCCAAGGAACAATTGACTTAGGTTTATTTTATCCTAAAGGATCAAAACAATTACTAATTAGTTATGCAGATTTAGGTTATCTGTCTAATCCATATAAAGCTAGACATCAGACTGTATATGTGTTTACACACAGAAGTACTATGATTTTTTGGCGTTCACAAAAGTAAACTTTGGTTGCTTCTTTGTCAAATCATGCTGAAGTTATTGCACTCCATGAAGCGAGTCAAGAATGTATTTGGTTGAGGTCTATGACTCAAAATATCCAAGCAACTTGTGGATTACCACTTAATAAGGATCCAACGATATTGTTTGTAGACAATAATTCATGACTCCTAATTCTTTTCATTTACCCAAGAGCTTAAAAAGAATAAAGATATTGATGCTCAATACATTTGTTCAAGTGACAACGTTGCAGATCTCTTTACAAAAACACTTCCCACATCAACTTTCAAAGGACATGTACACAATATTGGGATGCGTCATTTTAGAGATTTGTAAAGAATGACTAATATCGACTTGAGGGGGAGTTTACACCTATTGTACTCTTTTTCCCTTGTTATGGTCTTGTCCCATAGCATTTTCCTAGTAAGCTTTTTAACGAGACAACATGGGACATATATACAAGATTAATGTACTCTTTTTCCCTTTACTATGGTTTTTGTCCCATTGGGCTTTTCCTAAATAAGGTTTTTAATGAAGCGTCATAAATGGGGACATTTAAGGAGGTGTGTTATAAACTTTTCCAATATGGATGGTTGTCTACTAATAAACTTGTGAAAATAAGGATCCTAGGTAAATAGTAATAATTGATAATCTAAGCAATGATGTCATGAGTGAATAGTACTAGTGAATACTGTTGTAAATTTTCCTATAAAAACCCCCTCACTCATTCATAATACACCTCATTCCTTATAAACCAAAGATACTCTCTCAAAGAACTCTCTCTAAAATTCTTTTAGTTTCATAATTTTAGTCTTGTGTTTCTTAGTTCTTATAACAGTGCTATATATTTTGAACTTTTCTTATTACCACTTATTGATTACACTTTTTAACCTTTTTAATCTAGGTACATTATGTCATGCTCTTGTAGAATCGATTGTCACAACCTGCCTTTTCGGGCTGTGATAAAACTCTTTCTTACTTACTTTAGGGCAAAAATTTAGGAATTTTTTTAAAAAAACAGGAATAAATAATTTGCTTACATTAACTTTGGTAATTCCCAAAATACTTTCACATACCTGTATTTACATAATTAATACTTTTACTTTTACAACATCTTACTTTTCAACATTTCATTTCAAAATAACTTTAAACATACACAGCGAAAAACATTACAGCAGTGGACTCCATACCCAATCTGCACATCATCCACCTCTCCGCCAGCTCACCATTTGAACTTATTCAGACCTTCTCGTCGGAATACTTACAGCATGAAATACTTAATGAGCTAACGCCCAGTAAGTCCCATAAATCCCACATAGATATTCACATGAATGCATGAATCAATTATGCTTTCTTATAAACTTTCTTTATCCTCATCATTTCTTATCTTTATTAGGGCCCAAGTGTTCGTACCATTGCGCAATTTCATTTAGGTCTACGTAACACCGTGACTGTAACATATCCTTTAAACTCCCTTTGAGTTAGGAGCCGGTACGACACTTTTCTTAACTTTTGGTGATTCGTTTACCAATTCACTTATTATGGTTATCATACCATGCATGAAGTGATGATCACATGTTATACATAACATAAATGCTCTTGTACAACACTGGTACACATTATTATATACACTGGTATATAACATAATGCACCCACAGGTACTTAACATAAAATGTACACACAGATGCCTACTTTATACATACTCAAGTATTTATCATTGTACACGCAGGTACGAAATCATAATACACATGCTCATTTTCATTATTGTACACACAGATACATAACATATTATACACACAGGTACAAAATCATGGTACACATGCTCATTTTCATTATTGTACACACAGGTACATAACATCTTGTACACACTGGTACACATTAATATGCTCACAATTATTCATACATGACTATACCCCTAGGTATTCATATCATGGCAAACATACAAGTTTACACTTAATTATACGCACAGGTATACATATACATACATTTCTTTCTAAACCTACATTTCATACTGTAGGTGAGAAGGGTACTTACTTGACGCGAATGTCAGGAAACTTAACCTCGATTTCGCTTTTCCTAGACTCCTAGGATCCTGTTGGCCAATTACAAAGCCATTAGCCAAATTCCACTATGTTTCGATACGAAACATCCGTTAGTTAATAAATTGAGTTGTATTACTATGTACAACTCTAAAAACCACTGGTTTTTTTCTTATTTCTATCTAAATTTACCCTATCGTATCTAACGAAGGGCGGAAACTTTTTTAGTCATTTTCTTATTCCATTGGAAACATTTCAAAACGGTTCGGGTTATTTGGACAAAAATGACGATTTTGCCTTTCGTGGGTCCACTAACCTACCCGAGCTCAATTTCGTTATTCTTATGAAAATAACCACATACTAATTTCAAAATAACATCCTAGTGGGTCAATCTCTTTATTTCTCAATTATGCCCCGTTTTCATAAAACTTTGCGGTTTAGTCACGCAACTGAAAATTTTAACGATTTTACCCCCGGGACTAAAATTTACTTCTTTGCATCAAAATTTCCTATTTTTCTCAAGGATCATTTTTACTTAAGGTACCATACCTTAAATTATTTTGAAAACTGACATTTTTGCCATTTAACACTTTTTTCACTTTTAACATATTCTTGAAAAATCAAAAACTCACAAACGATTGATTTTTTAGACAAACCGTCTGCCTGGCATAACAGCTTCATCGAGATATACAACTTTTGTGTTTTAACTTTTCCCAAAATCTCACTGTACAGGGGCGTTTTTGACTATTTCTCAAATCTGCCGAGAAGGAACTTTTTCTTTCAATTTAGTCCCTATGGCATTTTTACAAAAATCCATTTACAAATTGTAATTCTACCCCTACAGAAACCATTCCATGCCTTAATCAAAAGATTCTCATGCTCCAACATCACTTTTGCAAAGTCTAACATCAAAATTGCAAAAATAACACTTTTTGCAAAAATTGTTATTTTGCACTATAAACCAAAGTTTCACAACTTAAACTTGCCATTCATTACATATACATGAAATTCCATCAAATACATGCTCAAAACCCATCATGGGTTTGAAAGAATAAAAATCAAAACAAAATTCAAAACTTTAAACTTTAAAACTTACCCAAATAATACTTTTTGGATTTGTAGCCTTCAAAGGCTTCTTGAACTTCTTCTTGGACTTCCTTTTCATGCAAAAATACCATGGATTAATTTTTTGCCCTTTACCCATGAAAAATCCCTTGAAAACTCATGAAAAAGTTTAGGATTTTACCTTAAAACTTGTGGGAAATCCTTGTACTTGCTTGTAAAACTTGTTTGGGGGTATTTTTACAAAGTTTGGGGGCTGAGAAATTTTTTTAGAGCTCTTGGACATGGCTGTCGGATCTTGGAGCAAAAGAAAAGAAATGAATTTTTGTGATAACTTTGCCCTAAATGCATCCTTATCACATTTGGTGACTCATGGTAACCCATGAGTATACCACTAGGTGTCACAAGGTGATTGGGCCACTTTTCTTGGCATGTGGCCCAATAGAAAATCAAGGAGTGTCCACTTTGTGGAGTTAAAAATTTATACTGTGTAATTTTTCACCACACAGTATTTTTTCTATACTGTCGTGGTCAATTCAGTGTACTTTCTATCCTTAGACTGTATAAAAATATTTAACTTACTTTTCGTTTACTTTTGGAGGCCAATCATAACATTTTTCGTATCTGCGTTTTTATTTAGCAGTATTCTTATACTGCTCTGGCCTCCTTTCTACCCCCGGTTAGGGTTAGGACAACCTCTATGTCCTATTTACATTCTAATCATTCATTCGTTTATATCACAATTTCACAATTAATTGTGACATGAAATTCATTCTATGGATATTATGCACAAATCTCTGATTCACTAAACTTATAAAATTTGTATTTTATAATATCCACCATTCCATTACATATGCCATAAAATTTGCAATCAATGCCGCTCATTCATATTTTATTGTAATTTTCACAAAAAATACTATTTTTACAAAGTTTCATATTTTTAAGAATAAATTCATTAATTAAACCTAATTAAATATTAGGTTTTATTGATGACGTTTCCTCGGTCATTACAATCTACCCCCCTTATGAATTTTCGTCCTCAAAAATCAAAATAATTCGGGGTAGTCTTTCCTTATTTCATTCTCTCATTCCTACGTTGCTTCTTCTACTTGTTGGTTACGCCATAAAACTTTGACGAGAGGTATCTTCTTGTTCCTTAATTCCTTCTCTTCTTGTGCTAGAATTTGAACTGGTTTTTCTCCATAAGACAGATTCTCCTGTTTGTCAATTTCTTCAGGCTGAAGAACATATGAAGGGTCTGGCACATACTTTTTTTAGCATGGACACATGGAATACATTGTGTACCAATGCTAGATTAGAGGGTAAGGCTAACTTATAAACTATATTGCCTATCCGTTTCAAGATCTCAAATGGTCCAATATACCTTGGACTGAGCTTTCCTTTCTTTCTAAATCTTACAATTTCCTTTCATGGGCATTATCTTCAAAAAGACCAAGTCTCCTACTTGAAACTTCAAAGGTCTCCATCGTCGATTAGCATATCTCTTTTGCCGACTAAAAGCCATTTTCATTTGTTGACAAATTAACTTTACATCTTTTGTTGTTCTATGAACAAAATCTATGGCCGACAACGCCTTTTCTTGGGTTTCGTACCAATGTAAGGGTGGTCTACATCTCCTTTCATATAGAGCTTCATATGGAACCATACCAATGGAGCTTTGATAATTATTGTTGTATACAAATTCGATAAGAGGAAGCTTTTTATCCCATCCTCTCTTAAAATCTAGTACACATGCTCTTAACATATCCTCTAAAGTCTAGATGGTCCTTTCTGATTGACCGTCCGTTTATGGGTGGAAGGCTGTGCTAAATGTCAGCTTTGTTCTCATTGCTTGATGAACACTTCTCCAAAACTTGGAAGTGAATCTCCCATTACGATAAAAAAATGATAAACTTTGAAACCTAGTGGTATCTAACTATTTGGGTTACATATAGTTTAGCTAGTCGTTCTACAAAACTACTGAGTTTAATGGGTAGGACTTAGTCAATCTATCAATAATTACCCATATACCATCATGTCCACCCGTAGTTCTGGGTAGCCCTGTTATCAGGTCCATAGTTATCCGATTCTATTTCCACCAATAGTGTTCTTTCAAATCTTGGTACAATTTGGTAGCTCCTGGATGAGCCACATATGGTGCTTCATGAGTTTCTTCTAATACTTGCTTTTTTTTAATCTTTCATCATTGGGAATGCATATCTTACTCTTGTAACGAAGGATACTATCTTTCAAAATGCTAAATTCTATTTCTTTGTTCTCAAGAACTTCATTCCTAACTTTAAGTAGCGACGGATTTACTTCTTGTCGCTCCTTTAAATTTTCCAAGATAGTTGGTTGAAAAGATCAATTAGCTAATCTTCCTGTGACTAGCTCTATTTCTGCTTCCATCAAATCCTTTTGGAGAGGTTTTGGTAACATCTGTACCGTTACTAGCAAGGATGTTGTTCTACGACTAAGGGCATTGGCTACTCGATTAGCCTTTTTCGGGTGATACAAAACCTCACAGCCGTAGTCTTTGACCAACTCAATCCACCTTTGCTGTCACATGCTAAACTTTTTCTGCTTGAACATATACTTTGGACTTTGATGGTTTGTGTAAATCTCACATCTTACTCCATACAGGTAGTGACACTATATCTTCAATACAAACACAACCGTCGCTAATTCTAAGTCATACGTCGGATAATTCCTTTCATAATCCTTTAACTGTTGGGACGCATAAGCAATCACTTTTCTATTTTGCATAAATACGGCTCCCAATCCTATTTTTGATGCATTACTATAGATCACAAACGTTCCATGGTTCGGATCTGGTATTGTCAGTACTAGTGTACTTGTAAGTCGTCCTTTTTAATCCTTGGAAACTTTCTTGGCATTTCTTAATCTATTCATACTTTGTTGCTTTTCATGTAAGTGCAGTGAATGGTGCTGCAAGTCAAGAAAATCCTTCTACAAAACGTCGATAGTAGCTTGCTAAATTGAGGAAACTTCTGATTTTTGACACATTATTCGGTGTAGGCCATTTATTCACTGCTCAACTTCGAAAGGATCGATAGATACTCCTTCTTATGTCACCATATGTCCGTGGAATTGAACCTTCTCCAGCTAAAACTCACATTTTGAGAACTTGGCGTACAATTGATGCCTTCTCAATAATTATATTGCAATCCTCAAGTGCTTTTCATGTTCCTCTGGTGTTCTTGAGTATAGGAAAATATCGTCGATGAAGACAATAATGAACTTATCGAGGTATTCTTCGATTCATGAGATCCATGAAAGCTGCTAGGGCATTGGTCAGTCTAAAAGGCATGACGTAGAACTTATAATGCCCATAACATGTTCGGAACACTGTTCTCGGTATATCTTAATCTTTAACTCGAAGTTAATGATGCCCTGAGCGTATATCAATCTTTGAGAATACTGACGCTCCTTTAAGTTGGTCAAACAAATCATCGATCCTTGGGAATGGATACTTGTTCTTAATCATGACCCTGTTTAGTTCCCGATAATCAATACACATTCGTAACATTCCATCCTTCTTCTTAACAAATAGAATAGGTGCTCCCCATGGGGAATAACTTGGTTGGATGAACCCCTTGTCCAATATTTCTTTTAGTTGCACCTGAAGTTCCTTGAGTTTCCTTGGAGTCATTTGATATGGTGCCTTAAAAATCGTGGCTGTTTCGGGCATCAATTCAATTTCAAACGAAATTTTTCGTTCCGGTGGTAAGTTTGCAACTCGTCCGGAAACACATCAATAAATTTCTTTACTATGGGGACCTTCTCTGGTCCTAACCGAGCTTCTTTATCTTTCTTTATTATATTCACCAGATAACCGGTACATCCATTTTCCAACATCTTCTTTGCCTTTAATGCTGAAGTCAACGCCTTAGGAGCTTTGGGGAAACTTTCCCTGAATACACAAACTTTTCACTTCTGGAAGGTCGAAACGTAACCTTGCGGTGTCAGCGACTAATCTTAGCCGTGTATTTTCTTAGGAAATATGTTCCTAGGATGACGTCATAATCTTGTATATCGATTATTATCAAATCAATATACAATTCCCTTTCACGTATGACTATCGGTACATGACGTAACCAATAATCAGCACTTAATACCTCCCCAGAGGGTAGTGCAATTCTAAAGGTTTACTCTATCCTATCTCTTTGACTTCGTATTCGTTTCGCAAACTTAAGCGATGCAAATGAATATGTTGCTCCAGAATCAAATAAAATATATACATCAGTGTTGGCAATAGAAAACTAACATGTCACCACCGATGAGGTTCCTACATCTTGTTCCTTCTTCATGTAGGCATAAATTCACCCACTTGGTTCCGGAGCTTCTAGTCACCCTTGACTGACACTAGGGCCTTTAATTTGTGCCTGAACTTGAACCGTACGCAATTGGTTTCCTTGAGACCTCTACTGAGCATGACTGTTCTGACTTTGGGAATTAGAAAAACAATTCCTGGCATAATGCCCTTCTTTTCCACAGATATAGTACTTGTTCGTGCCAGCCTTGCATTCCCTTGCATGTCTTTTCCTGCATTAACTGCAAAGGGGTTTGTTGTTTCCTACATCATTAATCCTCTTATGGGGTTGACCTTTTGGATTCTTTGCATTATTCACGTTCCATTTCCTCTTGCTGCAAGCAGTGCAGTAGCGTCCTGCTTGAACGTTCTAGGACGACCCTTGACTTGGAACACTTCCTTTTCCTTTTACTTGTATAACTTGACTTTCCTTGGCCAAAGCTTTCTCCTCCTTTTATGCTTTGAAAATCCTTGCTCTTTCCTCCTTATCACGGGCAATTCTAAACTCAGCTTTGGTCACCCGTTTGATGTTATCCTTTACATCCTTAGGAGCTTGCCCTCCAATATCGACCACAAGGGCAATGTCGATTTTGAACATTCTCATTAACCGTCTTATTCGTTCCCGATCAGTGGGTACTAACTCGGGACAAAGCCGTGCTAGCTGATTAAACCTCTTTACAGCGTCAGCTACGGACATATTGCCTTGCTTAAAATTATTAAATTCTTTTTGTTGGGCTACCATGGTTTCTACATTAAAATAAGCCCTGCCAAATTCTTTAATGAAATCTGGCCCTGTCATTTTGTCTACATTCCTTTTACTCTCTACCGACTCCCACCGTCTCCTAGTATCTTTAGTGAGAGAAAACAAAGCGCATAGGACTTTTTCATGGTCATTAAGTCTCATAAATTTCAGAACCCTTTCTATGCCTATAAGCCAATCGTCGGCCTCTAAGGGGTCTGTAGATCTATCAAATTTCGGGGCCTTTATTCTCCAAAATCTTTCATAAAATTCTATAGTGGATACTACCGGAACAGCTGTAGCAGCTAGTATATATGCCATTGATATCAATCGTTATATATCTATCGTGTATTTTCGTTACTATGTTAGTACATACTATTAACTTAATAGTATCCAATCAGTAACTGCATGTATTCAAACAACATAAATACATGCAAACATACACAATTACATGAACTCAATATCTTGCGTCATACATTTCATTTCCTTTAACTTCATACATTTCATTTCATTAGCATTCATACATTTCATTTCCTTTACCTTCATACATTTCATTTCATTTCATTTTCGTTCATGCATTTCATTTCATGAACCTCTTTCATTTCCTTTTTACATTCTTCATAACATTACATGCATAACTAACATACATACATACATACTTTCCTTTCATACATAACTATTCATATCATCTCCGGGAGCAATTATCACTTCCAGCTACATATACCTTCTTGCCGAGAAGGACACCACTAGCCAACATACATGCATATACAAAGGCATCAAAGCCCAAAACTGTACTAATATCTCATCTATGTACGTCATAATACACAAATATTTTCTTATGAATTTTTTTTTTTGTCGAACTCAACTTTAGACATGTCACTATGTTCGGAATCCTCCTTAGGATTCCTCTTCTTCCTCCATATCTGAATCAGTCGACTTATCATCATTTGCGATTATAGGTTCTGAAGTCACATGCTCTTCATCAATGTTATCATTATTATCATCATCATCATCATCCATACCTATTGGAGGATCTTCTAATGGTGCGGCTACATTCTGGTCTGCATGTAATGCCGCCATAAGAGAATCATGGATACTAAGGTAATTTCGGGGATACGGTATTTGCTGCTGGACTGCATTGGGAAGATTTCTCCAAACCAGATCTTAAATGCACCGTAAGGGTAATTGTGGCGGAATCAATGGTACCATAGTACCGCGAAATTTAAGAATGTAATGATCTACCGGTTCGCCTACGTATCTTTCTTATACCGATTTTACTCGTAGGTACAATCAGTGTCTCCTATCCGCTCATAACATCGGAATCACCTAGACTGGAATAACGTTTGCTGGTGGTATGGGTGCAAACTCAGCGAGAATCTGTCCTTTAAAACTTTACCAATCCTGAGACCAATAAATCAGGAGATGCGGTGGCATATAACAAGCGTTAAAAATCACATCAACTAAGCCATTCGGCTGCACCATAGGCTGCCGACTCCCATAATACCGCGGTGGCATCTCATCTTGAAAAGCAATGCTGGCTCTTTGATCAGCTTCCATATCACGATCATGATGCGGCTTCGCCATATACAATATTTATTGTCGTAATTAACATAACAGTGTCATATAAAATAGTACTGAACATTCTTATACTTAAAATCAAACTATCTTACTTGAGCTATGGCAATGGAGCAGACGACAATGTGCAGTAGAATGACAAGATTTCCACTCTGATACCAACTGTCACAACCCGCCTTTTCGGGCTGTGATAAAACTTTTTCTTACTTACTTTAGGGCAAAAATTTAGGAATTTTTTTTTAAAACGGGAATAAATAATTTGCTTACATTAACTTTGGTAATTCCCAAAATACTTTCACATACCTGTATTTACATAATTAATACTTTTACTTTCACAACATCTTACTTTTAAACATTTCATTTCAAAATAACTTTAAACATACACAGCGGAAAACATTACAGCAGTGGACTCCATACCCAATCTGCACATCATCCACCTCTCCGCCAGCTCACCATTTGAACTTATTCAGACCTTCTCATCGGAATACCTACAACATGAAATACTTAATGAGCTAACGCCCAGTAAGTCCCATAAATCCCACATGGATATTCACATGAATGCATGAATCAATTATGCTTTCTTCTAAACTTTCTTTATCCTCATCATTTCTTATCTTTATTAGGGCCCAAGTGTTCGTACCATTGTGCAATTTCATTTAGGTCTACGTAACACCGTGACCGTAACATATCCTTTAAACTCCCTTTGAGTTAGGAGCCGGTACGACATTTTTCTTAACTTTTGGTGATTCGTTTACCAATTCACTTATTATGGTTATCATATCATGCATGAAGTGATGATCACATGTTATACATAACATAAATGCTCTTGTACAACACTGGTACACATTATTATACACACTGGTATATAACATAATGTACTCACAGGTTCTTAACATAAAATGTACACACAGATACCTACTTTATACATACTCAAGTATTTATCATTGTACACACAGGTACGAAATCATGATACACATGCTCATTTTCATTATTGTACACACAGGTACATAACATATTATACACATAGGTACAAAATCATGGTACACATGCTCATTTTCATTATTGTACACACAGGTACATAACATCTTGTACACACTAGTACACATTAATATGCTCACAATTATTCATACATGACTATACCCCTAGGTATTCATATCATGGCAAACATACAAGTTTACACTTAATTATACGCACAGGTATACATATACATACATTTCATACTGTAGGTGGGAAGGGTACTTACTTGATGCGAATGTCAGGCAACTTAACCTCGATTTCCCTTTTCCTAGACTCCTAGGATCCTGTTGGCCAATTACAAAGTCATTAGCCAAATTCCACTATGTTTCGATACGAAACATCCGTTAGTTAATAAATTGAGTTGTATTACTATGTACAACTCTAAAAACTACTGGTTTTTTTCTTATTTCTATCTAACTTTACCCTATCGTTTCTAACGAAGGGCGGAAACTTTTTTAGTCGTTTTCTTATTCCAATGGAAACATTTCAAAACGGTTCGGGTTATTTGGACAAAAATGACGATTTTGCCTTTCGTGGGTCCACTAACTTACCCGTGCTCAATTTCGTTATTCTTATGAAAATAACCACATACTAATTTTAAAATAACATCCTAGTGGGTCAATCTCTTTATTTCTCAATTATGCCCCGTTTTCATAAAATTTTGCGGTTTAGTCCCTCAACTGAAAATTTTGACGATTTTACCCCCAGGACTAAAATTTACTTCTTTGCATCAAAATTTCCTATTTTTCTCAAGGATAACTTTTACTTCAGGTACCATACCTTAAATAATTTTAAAAAATGACATTTTTGACATTTAACACTTTTTTCACTTTTAACATATTCTTGAAAAATCAAAAACTCACAAACGATTGAGTTTTTAGACAAACCGTCCGCGTGACCTAACAGTTTCATCGAGATCTAAAACTTTCATGTTTTAACTTTTCCCAAAATATCACTGTACAGGGGCATTTTTGACTATTTTTCAAATCTTCCGAGAAGGAACTTTTTCTTTCAATTTAGTCCCTATGGAATTTTTACAAAAATCCATTTACAAATTGTAATTCTACCCCTACAGAAACCATTCCATGCCTTAATCAAAATATTCTCATGCTCAAACATCACTTTTGCAAAGTCTAACATCAAAATTGCAAAAATAATACCTTTTGCAAAAATTTCCATTTTGCACTATAAACCAAAGTTTCACAACTTAAACTTGCCATTCATTACATATACATGAAATTCCATCAAATACATGCTCAAAACCCCTCATGGGTTTGAAAGAACAAAAAGCAAAACAAAATTCAAAACTTTAAACTTTAAAACTTACCCAAATAACACTTTTTGGATTTGTAGCCTTCAAAGGCTTCTTGAACTTCTTCTTGGACTTCCTTTTCATGCAAAAATACCATGGATTAATTTTTTTCCCTTTACCCATGAAAAATCCCTTGAAAACTCATGAAAAAGTTTAGGATTTTACCTTAAAACTTGTGGGAAATCCTTGTACTTGCTTGTAAAACTTGTTTGGGGGTATTTTTACAAAGTTTGGAGGCTGAGAAATTTTTTTAGAGCTCTTGGACATGGCTGCCGGATCTTGGAGCAAAAGAAAAGAAATGAATTTTTGTGATAACTTTGCCTTAAATGCATCCTTATCACATTTGGTGACTCATGGTAACCCATGAGTATACCACTAGGTGTCACAAGGTAATTGGGCCACTTTTCTTGACATGTGGCCCAATAGAAAATCAAGGAGTGTCCACTTTGTGGAGTTAAAAATTTATACTTTGTAATTTTTCACCACACAGTATTTTTTCTATACTGCCGTGGTCAATTCAGTGTACTTTCTATCCTTAGACTGTATAAAAATATTTAACTTACTTTTCGTTTACTTTTGGAGGCCAATCATAACATTTTTCGTATCTACGTTTTCATTTAGCAGTATTCTTATACTGCTCTGGCCTCCTTTCTACCCCTGGTTAGGGTTAGGACAACCTCTATGTCCTATTTACATTCTAATCATTTATTCGTTTATATCATAATTTCACAATTAATTGTGACATGAAATTCATTTTATGGATATTATGCACAAATCTCTGATTCACCAAACTCATAAAATTTGTATTTTATAATATCCACCATTGCATTACATATGCCATAAAATTTGCAATCAATGCCGCTCATTCATATTTTATTGTAATTTTCACAAAAATTATTATTTTTACAAAGTTTCATTTTTTTAAAAATAAATTCATTAATTAAACTTAATTAAATATTAGGTTTTATTGATAACGTTTCCTCGGTCATTACATCCATGGTGATGACAAATCACATAGGAAGAAAGGTAGAGGAAAGTATCTTGGATTGGAGGGACAGAAAAGAAAAGACAAACTAAAGATGGCAAATTGATCCTTCACTTTTGACAAAACTACTTTGAAGCCAATAGAGAAAATCATAGTACATGGTTTTGTGACTTGTCTATGCATGGGAAACAACGCCTCCCACTGCAGGTGGAGTCCTACCACAAGATCAAGCCTCAATAGAAGGGCCCAATTTGGAAAGCAATGGATGTGAGAACCTAAAAAAAATGTCTTTCTTTGTTTTTTAAATGTTTGTTATTTTTAACAACTTGTTTTGCGGAATTGCAGAAAAAAATTGAGATCCCATGGAGTGATTTCTTATTTCTACCACAAGATCAAGCCTCAATAGAAGGGCCCAATTTGGAAAGCAATGGATGTGAGAACCTAAAAAAAATGTCTTTCTTTGTTTTTTAAATGTTTGTTATTTTTAACAACTTGTTTTGCGGAATTGCAGAAAAAATTTGAGATCCCATGGAGTGATTTCTTATTTCTAAGCATGGATAAGAATTTGGAAGAGTTGTGGGCTGATTGGCATTCAAAACTGCGCACCTATTTCATAGTGTTGTTGGCAAGCCTCCAAATCATGTGAACGTTGCCTTAGGGAAACTGCATCCAAATCCTAGTATCCTAAACAAGGGTGATTGGGAATATCTCTGTGACTTGTGGTCCTCGCCTCAACAATTGGTGAGTATTTAATTAACAATATATTTGTTATTTTTATATATATCTTGCATTATAAATTTCATTTCTTGTTACTCGTATCGCTTTAACAGAGAAGAAGCCTACAAAATAGTTCAAATGGAGAATAAATGGGTTGCCATGATCAAAAAGCAGGGCCATGATTAAACAAAAATCAAGGAAATTAAATGGAAACTAAACAACATACTCAATTGAAATCGCATTGACAATAAAATGAAATAATAATCATCGCCAAGTGGGGCTTAGAGTCTACAAAAATCTTACTCAGTTTAATTATAAATAATAAAATATAATTAACATCGAGAAAAGTCATACAGTATACGTAGCATATAATAGCTTCAAAGAGAAATACCATTTCTACTCAAAACTTCATGAACATTAAACTCAGTTTCGAAACCAACTGGTTCTTCAAAACCTGAGAGGGGAATTTTTAAAATAGTAAAATGTGAGCGAAGATTCAGTAAGATATTTAGTTAAAACACATTGTTCAAACTCGTATTTATATATAAAAGAATTATCAAAAAATCACTCTTATCGAAACTGAATCATAATATCTAAACGAAAACCATAGATAACAAAACTATTGTACAAAGTCAAGTAAAACACCACCGAAGTTGCCATACAGCTTTTGGGAATTAAAAAAATATATAAAACATAATTCCTTAAATGCATAAAATAACTTGAAAAATCGAATATCTTAAAATTACAAATTTTCAATTAATTGAAAATAAAACGAAAATCATTCTTAAGAATCATTTAAGAACAAACATGACCAAAATCATTTATAAAGTGGGCTACCAATGAAGTAAATATTCACCTCGATATTAGAAATACAAGTACCATTAATTCCAATCAACAATTCAAGATAAGCTCCATTTCAGAAAACCTTATAGATGCATTTAAAGTCAGAAATAACACTTAATTAAATAAAATTTTGTTAATTTTAGTATTAGTGTCCCTTTTGACGTAAAAAAACCTTAAATGCAAACTTTAAATTCTCAATGTCTTTGAACATAAAAATGTAATCTTTTGAAACATTTCACGTAATAAAACATGACGAAATAAGTCATAACATGACAAAAAAGCAAACCGACATGAATTGGAAGACCAGAGGGACTCAAAGATAGCGACAGTCACCCTAATTGATTGGCCTCCAAAGGCACTGTCGACCATTGTCCTTCCAAAACTGGCAAAAGCCAACTCTTCTCATCACGACTAGATTCATTTCTAACCTAAATCTTTCACACCAAACCATTTCTAGTGCATAAAAACACTTCAAATCACCATATTTATCGACATAAAACTTCGATAACATTTTTCCCAAATTTTCATGCTCAAAATCATAATCTCAATATCAAAAGTCAAAACTTTCTCAAAACTAAACCAATAATACATGCAATCTGAATTTTATAACTTTGATCATGAAATAATCCAACATGCATGGCAATATCTAGGTTTAGGACACCAAAACTGTTGGAAAACAATACACAATAGAATTTTAAAATTTTTTATATCAAAGCCTTTTCCAAATAACCAGTTTGACATGCTAAGTATATATATTAATAACAAATCTTACGTACCTCTTTTATACACTGAAGATAGTTGAAAACTTTGACCAAAGAAGAACATTCTAGAAGAGCATCAACCAGCTAGTCTTCCTTACTATTCTATATCCACGATCAGAGTGCAGGTGGTCGCACGTCATACAGCTTCTCCTCTAGTGACTCTCCTTCTAATCGCTTAAGAAAACCTAGTGTTAAGGTTTGAGATGTTGAACAATAGCTCTTCGGGAGTTTTAGAGTTTCTTTCAGTAGAGTACTCCCTCTCTACTTCTTAAACAATCTAAGGAGCAAAAAAAAAAAAAAAATAGTTCCTTTTATATAGTGGTCAAATTTGAGATCAATCTCTCTCAAATTAGGCTTCAAAATTGGAGTTTGGATCAACTTCTGATCAAATACGCGTAATTAGGTTATCACACGTTCAGCATGCTAATCTAAAAGATCGGCCTATTGAACTAGATCCATCGGCCTGCCGAACTTGGCCACCGGCATACTGACCAAACGATGATCTGAAAATCTCATAATATCTTATTTTACATGGGAATCTTGGATAGAGCCTCAGTTTTGATTTAAATAACCCAATAGAGAAGTTATCTGATTAAAACAGTCATATACAAATAATTCCATATCAAATAAAATATTATCCAAATAATTTAACATATTTATCTTGAATCAATTAACAAAATTAATTCAACCAATAAACTAACATGAATTATTAAATCCAATCTATCAAAATTTCATCCAATCTAATAATTAACATAAGTCACCAATATGTAAGAAAAAACATGACGTATCGTTACATGAATTATTATGAGCTAGCAATGGGAATCTGATGAACATATATAGATTAAGCTCCAATAATTATAAAATAACACATCCTAGAAATATATATTTTATAATTATCAACTCTAACGCTACACCACTAAGAGCTTAGAGTTGCATTCTTGAACTATATAAAATTATGAAGCTTCAATAAGCTAATCGCACATGGCATATCATAATGTGTAACATCCTCATAGAATATTCATAATCAGCTTAAGGATAAATTTCATTTTACCTTCCCGATTATTTTTATCTTATGTTCCATTATCTCACCTTAGAACACTTACTGTTTACAAATAGTATACCATTCAGTTACAACTATGTATTCGAACGGTTGAGCACTCTAGTCTTCCAACTATAGGATAATGCCTAGCAAAGAATATCATTAACTTTACAAAAGAGCTATGAATTCCACATATATGAATAACGAGTCTACTCAATTAAAAATCATGTCTCCAACATACCGGTATACGTACCATCATCAAATCAAGATGTCACCCTTTGGTACATCAAAAGACACAAGTCAAAAATATGGGCCCATTAATTCATTTCAGGATTAATATATAATACATATGATTCTCTAA
Source organism: Artocarpus heterophyllus (assembly GCA_025403435.1). Taxonomy (NCBI): domain Eukaryota; kingdom Viridiplantae; phylum Streptophyta; class Magnoliopsida; order Rosales; family Moraceae; genus Artocarpus; species Artocarpus heterophyllus. Next base: position 16,802,293 of record CM046348.1, on the reverse strand, counting down.
AGTAAATTGATTTAACAAATGGAATTATTAATCAAATCAATTCAACTTTTGTCCCGATCCAATATATTATCACCTATGACAATATACCAATGTTTCTACTAGTAGAGTTCCACTTCGATGACCAAGATAGGTCATTTCTTGTTAGGGATGTAGACAACATAACAATCTTAGCATGAATAAAGCACCAATTTTATTCGCTCGATTATGGATCTTATCATTTAGATTACCACCTTTAAGATTCATGTCTTCCGCATAATCTTTCCATCATATACACGATTTTAAAGGTTTAGACGGCCAGTCTCTGACTTTTATTTGCTTATCATACATTCAACAGAAATGAACGTAAAGAGGACAACATTTGATATATGAATAATAAATAAACACTTTATTGATTAAATATCTCTAAAAGCTTATTACATCAATTAATATGCCAAGTTTGTCTATTGCTCAAGTGCTATGAAGCTAAGTATACAAATTAATAATAGATCTTACATACCTCTTTTGTATACCAAAGATAGCGGAAAACTTTGACTAGAGAAGAACCTTATGAAAAATCCTCAACCAACTGGTCTTTCTTGCTATTTTCTATCCACAATTGGAGTGCGGGTGGTTGCATGTTGCACAACATCTTGTTTGTTGACTCAACTTCCAACCACTTGAGAAAACTTAAAGCTAAGGTTTGAGATGTTGAACAATAGCTCTCTAAGAGTTTCAGAGTTTTTCTCACTACAGTACTCACTCCCTACTTCTCAAATTATCTAAGGAACAATGAAAAATAGTTCCATTTATATAGAGGTTGAATTTGAGGTTAATCCGTATTAGATTAGGCTTCAAAACTCAAGTCTGGATCAACTTTTGATAAAAAATGCATAAAAAACGTGTAACTAGGTTATCGCATACTTGGCATGTCGATAAGCTAATCATCCATGATATATCATAATGTGTAACATTCCCATAGGATATTCATAGCTAGCTTAAGGATAAATTCTATTTTACCTACTCAATTATTTTAATTTTATGTTCTATTATCTCACCATTGGAATACTTACTATTCACAAATAGTATGTCATTCGGTTACATCTATGTATCCAAACGGTTGAGCGCTCCAATCTTCTAATTACACGATAATGCCTATAAGAGAATATTATTAACTCTACAAAAGAGCTATGGATTCTATATCTACGAATAACGAGTCTACATCAATCAAGAGTCATGTCTCAACGTACCATTATGCTTACCATCATCAAATCAGGATTTCACCCTTTGATACAGCAAAAGACACAAGTCAAGAATATGAGCCTATTAATTTATTTTAGGATTATGGCACTACACATATGATTGTTTAAAGTGAATTGATTTAAACAAATAGAATTATTAATCAAATCATGTAATGCCCATATTTAATTCATTAGGTTTAGTATGCTAAATTGGTAATTAGTGTGCCTAATTATAAGTTTATCCTAAATTAGCCATTTTGTGTCACTTTCTCATTTAATTGCAATTTTTAACCATTTTGTAGATTTGTTTTAATTTTTACCATATATAAAATTGATTTTAACAAAATTTGGCATTTTAGTATTATTTGTGAAAAAAAAAACTTTGAAGCTCAGCATGTAGATTCTCATTTAAAGCTACACTCTAAACCATGTGATGACCATGGTATTTCCTTAAACCAGCCAGGGAAAATACCGAGGATTTCAACCAAAAAAGCATTTCACACCCTCATTATTCCATCCTTTTCCTCTCTTCCTCACGTCTGCCTCTCCCACTCTTAAACACTAATTTTCTTTCTTCCAAATAACTCAGGCATACATTCACACTACTTCCAAAAGTGAAACACAAACAGTAAGCATGACTCCCCAGCCAAGAAATAGAGGTCAATAACTTGGTTTGAAGCCATCAAGTTGAACAAACATGCAATCAAAGATTAGACTTGATTTTAAACGAATTAAAAACATGTTTTAGAAGTTTTTTAGCACTGATTTCCCTTATCAAAAATTCATGTTCAAGACAGATTTGATTTCCAAGAAACATAGTTATGTTTTGAGCTTGTTTGAATGAAGTTTTGCATTGCATGTAATGATCTGAGTCTATATGGACCTAAACATTGTAAAATCTAGAATGGTGTGATGATTTTAAGGCTAAATTCATGTTTTAATTGAATTAAAACCCGATTAAAAAGTGGTTTCTATATCAGTTTATCTTCGAAATAATATGTAAAAATGCATAAACATTAGGGAAAAGTATTTAAAAGTGTTTTTGAGTGCTATTCGATGATTTCTAGACATTAGCCATACTCTTAGCCTTGTTAAAATAGGTTAAATTGAGCTTTAAAGCTCGGGTTTGCCGAGATTGAAAATCTAAAAATTATCCAGATTTCGATAGATCAACAAGCCAAACTCGTCCATCGACAGGCCAAATTCAAATAGTTCAGCAGGCTAGACTTAGACAACCAGTAGGCTGAACATCAGTAGTTTGGTAGGCTAACAATGCTGCATAAAAATAGTAGTTTTGCATTCATTTTTGTCGTTTAATTATAAGAATGATTTTTATTTTGTGACATGATTATTTGGACTTTAAAGGCACACTAAGATACCTTGAAATAACATACTAATGTAGAATGTTCTAAATTAGATATTAATGTAGGTAGTCCACTTCAAGGTTGCTTGCCGTTTTGAGGAGCTGACTGTGGCAAACTGGAACTACGGTTTTTGTGCTATTGTGCTAGATAATGAGGCAGGACTCTAGACATTTCTTTTCGATAACAGTGATTTTAAAATGAGTTTCAATCATACTGTTCTTTCTTAAAATTTTTTTAAGAAATAAGTTGATGTTATTTATTTATTTCCACTAGATGTTGGATATGATTGTAATGAATGATAATGAATGAAGATGATGATGAATTAATGTTAATGAATGTAAATGATAGCCCGATAAAAGAATACTCAGAGAATGAAATGACTAAATGATAATAACATCGAACGGACACGAAACCCCATTTGGAATGATATGATAGTGCATGATGCCATACAAAGATCAGGTCGTGTAGAGAGCGACCTTGGGGGCAGGTCTCGAAACCCCAACTGAGCCACTACGGTGGTGATACGAGGCTTTGCACATAATAAATGTTGATTCATGATTTGAGGTAATTACAGATAGTGAACAAGTGTGAACCTATTTAATCACTTATTATGAGCTTTGATGATCACTGATGGTGAGAGGCAACTATAGATTTGTTAAATATTTAATGCTTTTGTAATTGCTTTTAAATTATTTTATTTTATATTACTTTATTTCATTTTATTTCATGAATGATTTTGAAACTGAAGTCCGACTAAGCCTTTTGCTTGTATTTTCTTCTCTTTTTTTTTTTAAATTTTCCCCCTCTAGGGCACTACTGATATTCTCACTTGGACCTTGAGATGTTTGGCTTATTTGTTTATTTATTTATTTATTTATTTTTAAGGCATGTAATAATATGGACTATGTTTACTTTATAGTTGGACTGTGGTTTGTATAAATTTTTATATGTCTATGCTCTATTGCACCATTTGGTCTAGTGAGGCCCAAACTGCCTTCTTGATGAACTTTATGACCTTAAACCTATTCTCTGAAGTCATTTAAGAAATTTCACTTACTAAATTTTAAAGTTGGTAATATTTCATAAAGATTTAAAAATTAGCCACATTTTTTATAAATTACCTAAAAACGATTTTCTTATTAATATTAAAAAAATCGACGTGTTTAGTTAAACCTGTTTAATTATTTTAATCAATCTGCCATGTCATTACCCTGGTTTAGGTTCATGACAAATCAATTCAACTTTTGTCCCCAATCAATATATCGTCACTTATGACAACATACCAATGTTTCTACTCGTGGAGTCCCACTCCGATGACCAAGACAAGTCATTTCTCGTTAGAAATATAGCAACATAACAATCTTAGAATGAATAAAGTGCCCAACTTTGTTCCCTCAATTGCAGATCTTAGCATTTAGGCTATTACCTTTAAAATTCATGTTTTCCTCATAATTTGTCCATTATATACACGATCTTGAAGGTTTAGACTGACAATCTCAGATTTTTGTTTGCTTGTCATACATTTAATAGAAATGAACATAAAGAGGACAACATTTGATATATAAATAATAAATAAACTCTTTATTGATTAAATATCTCCAAGAATTTATTACATCATTTAATCCTTAAAGCACCTAGTCTAACAAATAAACACTCCATCTTTTCACAAACGTAGGTTTTAATCCAAAAATAAGAAGAAGAAATAAGCAAGAATTAAGTTTTCAAATGAGAACACAACATAATCAGCTTTTGTTTGAAATCTCACATTAATTCTTTTTCAAATGAAGCTAGAAATAAGTCTTCCTCTTTGAAATTTGCATTTGTCTAAAGAGGGAGAGGAAAAAACAAGAAAAGGAAAGAAAGGAGGAAATTTGTTTTGTTCTAAGTGGGTTTTAACATACAAAGAAACTTTTAAAGAGAACACAATGGCATTTTTTTAATAAAAGGTAATTGGCATGGCCAAGTATGCAACCTAACACATTTAAGCAAAAAAATCAGAATTTTAAAATGGCACCTAAGTTAAAATGTGCAATGGAATTTGATATGAATGAAATTAACACTTTATCATACTTGGCATACTTAATAATTAAATTTAATATAATTAATTTCACTTAAAATATACGGGCGTTACATGGGTGATTATGTGGGAGGACAAGGGACCAAAACATATGCAGTGCATAGGATCGATGACAAACAAGAGCCCCATTGAGTTTCATAAGGACATGCATAAGAGAAAGACAGGTTGGTTTGATCCTAGAGCACAAGAGGAATGTGTGAGTATACTTCAAGTAATTAAAAAAATTTTATGAGACCTAAATAAATTTACACGTCTAGCGATCTTTAAAAAAATTATTTACAGGACAAGATGGTTTACATGTGTATGGCGCAACAAGAAGTTGAACACCAAATGTTGGGGAATTAGGAGACTCCTAATTTCAAGGATCGCAAGAACGAACAATTGCAGAAAATAAATAGGAGAAAAGAAGAAAAAAGAGACACCAAATTTTTATACAGGTTCGTCCAAATTTGAGACTACGTCTTGTTTCTGCCGCTTGCAGATTCCACTACGATGAAGGAGATTACAGATTACAAGAGCAGTTTCTCACACACTCACAAATTGTGCTTACCAAAACTCTCTTCTATCTAACACCCAATGGGAATTTTTTCTCTCTCAAGGATGGAGCTCTCAAGAATTTTGCCTCTCACAAAATTATGCCACTTATAATTTTCACACACCCTTTCACACACCCAACCCTAGCCACCTTGTGTCTATTTATAATCAAAGGAGGAGAAAAATAGCAACTAATGGGAAACCCTAGTAGTTTCCCCTTTTTGGGGCATTTGAGTTCGACTCTAACTCAAAATTTCGCAACAAACCAGACTCCGGGCGCTGCGGCCCTCATTTTGGGCGTCGCGGCGCTGGTTTGTTCTCGGACGAACGCCGCGGCGCTGTGCCTCTGGCCTCCCCAATGCAGCGCTTTTTTTTTCTTCTTCTTTCTCCTTTGCTAGGTTGATTTGGCTCCATATTGCAACAATCTCCCACTTGGAGACTAATCAATCACCATGTCTCCCACTGCAGTGGCAACGACTTCTCACGCCTTATGGAGAAGTCCAACTGAAGTTGCGCACAACTTCAGTTTCTCGATCGGATCCATCGTAGTGAGCATATCTCTGGATCCTTTTATCACCCACCTTGCCTTATACCGTTTGCTGCCAGCACTTTTATTTTTTACCCAGTATACCTTTTTGTTGTGCAAGGATTTTTTACCCTGTGGTAACTTTGCCAGTTGCCGTGTCTGATCCAACTCATCCCTCATGGCTAACTCCCACTTGACCGAATCTCCAGCCTCCACGGCTTCATCAAAGCTCTCTGGCTCACCTCTGTCGGTCAACAAGATATAATGCAGAGTTGGGGAGTATCTCTACGGTGGTCTGATTGTCCTCCTAGACCTCCTGACTGGTGTGGCAGGAGTCCTCTGGTTTCCTTCTGGAGCTATGTTTTCCTGGTCTTCAACCTCTGGAGTTTGCACTTCCACTTCAGGCAGATCCTTCAATGGAATCATCTCAGGCTTCTTATCTTCAGAACCCGAACCCTTGGAGTCCTTGCTGTCTCTGTCCTTGTACAAAACACCTTCGTTGAAGATCACATCCTTGCTCCTGATAATCTTCCGGCTTTGGTCATCCCAGAGACGATAACCAAACTCAAGTCCACCATAGCCAACCAGAAAACACTTCTTTGACTTGGCATCCAGTTTACTTCTAGCAGCAGAATCAATGTGTGCATAGGAAACACAACCAAACACTCTCAAGTAAGAGAGATCAACCTGTTTATGGCTCCAGACTTCTTCCGGTAGCTTGAACTTCAGCGGTGTGGATGGACTTCTGTTGATCAGATGAGCGGCTGTGTTAATTGCCTCAGCCCAAAACATCTTTGGCAGCCCTGCATGCAACCTCATGCTTCTGGCACTCTCGTTTAAAGTCCTGTTCATTCTCTCAGCTACCCCATTCTGTTGTGGTTTCCCTGGAATGGTCTTCCTCATCTTTATCCCATTCTCAGCACAGTACCGCCTGAAATCTTCACCTAGGTACTCTCCCCCATTGTCAGACTGCAAGCACTTCACCTACAAATCTGTCTCGTTCTCCACCATGGCTTTCAATCTCTTGAAAGCATCGAACACATCAGATTTGTTTTTCAGAAAGTAAACCAATACCTTCCTGCTTGAGTCATCTATGAACGTTACATAGTAGTTTGCGCCACCAAGGGAAGTCACCGGCGCAGGCCCCCACACATCAGTGTGAACTAGCTCCAATTTCCTGGACTTAGGCTCTCTACCCATCTTTGAGAAACTGACCCTCTTCTGTTTACCAAAGATGCAGGCTTCACACAAACTATGATCAACAGTTTTCAAACTCGGCAGTTTTCCTTTGCAGTGAAGCACCTTCATACCCTTTTCACTAATGTGACCAAGCCTATAATGCCATAGCTCGGTATTGGCAGCAGAATCAGCAACTGCTAGGGTATCTTTGCAGCTAGAGTTCATGTAGAGAGTTCTAGCCTTGCGTCCTCGAGCAATAACCATCGCTCCTTTCGTGACTTTCTAACCTCCACAATTGAAGGTCACTTTATGTCCTTCACCATCCAGTTGCCCCACCGAAATCAAGTTGCGCATTAGTTTAGGAACATGACTCACCTTATGAATCTTCCACACAGACCCATTAGGCATTTTTAAACTGACATCTCCAACGCCAACTATATCCAAAGGTTCTCCATCAGTGAGATAAACCTTACCGTGATTTCCAGCAACATAATTCTCCAGGACATGACGGTGTGCAGTTGTGTGGAATGATGCTCCTGAGTCTATCACCCACGAATCAAAAGAACTATCAACAGACAAGATTAAGGCATCCTGTTGCTCTTCAGTGGCGGCGTTAGCTGCGTCATTGGTCTTGTCTTCATTCTTCCTTGGAGCCCTGCAGTTCTTTTTCAAGTGGCCCGTCTTCCCATAGTTCCAACACTCCATTGTCCTACCGTTCCTAGACTTGCTTCTCCCATTCCTCGACTTGCCTCTCCTGCCATTATCTCTGTTGGATTGCCTGTCAAGTTTCCTGCCCCTATTATCAACATTAAGGGCTGAGTTCGACGAAGAGGCTTCACCTGAGTCCTTCCTGCGAACTTCTTCCGCCAGAATAGAGTTTCTGACATCAACAAACTTTAATTTTGCACTCCCAAGAGAATTAGTAATGGCCACCCTCATAGGTTCCCAACTATTCGGTAATGAGGCTAAGAGGATTAGAGCATTGATCTCATCATCGAATTTTATCTCTACCGAGACCAATTAGTTTAGGACGGTGTTGAAACTGTTCAGGTGCTCTACCACCGAGGCACCTTCAGGCATCTTTAAATTAAAAAGCTTCTTCATGAGATGTACCTTGTTATTGGCTGAGGGCTTCTCATACATCTCTGACAGAGCCTTCATCATCCCTGCTGTAGTGGTCGCCTTCGCAACGTTGTGGGCAACGTTCTTTGACAAAGTCAAACCGATCACACCGAGTACCTGTCTATCAAGGAGACTCCACTCCTCATCCTTCATGCCTTCGGGCTTACTACCCAAGGGCAAGTACAGTTTCCTGCTATACAGGTAGTCTTCTACTTGCATCCTCCAATAGGAAAAATCTGAACCATCGAATTTGGTGATACCGGCTGCCATACCTTCTTCTCCAGTCATCGTTCTTGATCAAAACCTCCTCTCTGATACCAGTTGTTGGGGAATTAGGCGACTCCTAATTCCAAGGATCGCAAGAACGAACAATTGCAGAAAATAAATAGGAGAAAAGAAGAAAAAAGAGACACCAAATTTTGATATAGGTTCGCCCAAATTTGAGACTACGTCCTGTTTCTGCCGCTTACAGATTCCACTATGATGAAGGAGATTACAGATTACAAGAGCAGTTTCTCACACACTCACAAATTGTGCTTACCAAAACTCTCTTCTATCTAACACCCAATGGGAATTTTTTCTCTCTCAAGGATGGAGCTCTCAAGAATTTTGCCTCTCACAAAATTATGCCACTCACAATTTTCACACACCCTTTCACATACCCAACCCTAGCCACCTTGTGTCTATTTATAATCAAAGGAGGAGAAAAATAGCAACTAATGGGAAACCCTAGTAGTTTCCCCTTTTTGGGGCGTTTGAGTTCGACTCTAACTCAAAATTTCGCAACAAACCAGACTCCGGGAGCCGCGGCCCTCATTTTGGGCGCCGCAGCGCTGGTTTGTTCTCGGACGAGCGCCGCGGCCCTTGTTTTGGGCGCCGCGGCGCTGTGTCTCTGGCCTCCCCAATGCAGCGCTTTTTTTTTTCTTCTTCTTCTTTCTCCTTTGCTAGGTTGATTTGGCTCCATATTGCAACAACAAATACAAGAAGGAACTTATCCGCCTCGCAACAATCACTTGTCAGATCAAGAAATTGTGGATCTAGTTCGCAGAACCTAGGTCTGGATACATAAAGTGCTTGGGAAGGAAGATTGTTGATCCAAAAGGTCTCTCCCTAGTTGTTCTTCTTCGTCTTCTTTTCAGCATCCAGATTATGAGGAGCTCTCCCACCAACTACAAGCAAGCTCAGGAGGCCAAAAATATTCAAACCCAACAAACAATTGATCATTTATGTTTTGTTTTGTAGAGGAACTTAGTTAAAAATTACAACTTTATGTTTTTATTAAGATTTGTGCTAATTAATTGTAGTGACAAGCTAAAAATTTGGTTACATCACTCTTTTTTAGTAAATTGTTATCAGTATTTAATTATATCAACTATAAATTTATTACAATAACAATATAGAAAATATAGAAACCTATAAACCAAACACAAATTATAGCATATATAAATCTTTAAGAAGATTAGCACATCAAATGCAAACATTGAACGATTTAGTGGAAAAAAGGTTTTAGCAACGAAATTATTTGCCTCTAAAAAAAAATAAAAATTAAAGCTGTAGTTGGGAATATTTTCCCTGCTTGTACAGCGAATAATAATTCACAACTAACAACCTTTGCCGCTAAAACACTGTAGTGGGGAATTTATGGCGCTTTTTTTCGCCGCAGAAGAGCATTTCTTTCTTTAGTGGGGAAAAATTTCGCTGCTAAAGCCCTGTTTACTAGTAGCGAATGCTTTTATCGCTAATTAAGAAGTATTGAAGTGATAACTTCTGAATACTAGTGACAAATGTTTTTTTGTAACGACAACTTAATGTCTTTCGTTACAATTTTGTTTTACACTGATTTTAAAAATCAGTGAAAAAAAATTTTGTAGCTAATTTTATTTATCTTTTTGTTCAAATTCTAAATTTTTGGTTAAAAAAAATATAATTTTTGACTAATAGTTAATATTTACCCGCAAGTTTCCCGTCATAAAAAAATTACCTTTAGCAACGAATTTACATTTTGGATGAAAAATTTTGTAGCTCAACGTACAATTTTTTGTACGTGGGCTGGAGGAAACTTAGAGATCGCGTTGCACTTGGGCTTATATTACAACACTTGCAAGTGGCACGTCGTGTTTTTTGGGGAACTTACTTGATATAGAAATCGAAATATTTCTTTATATTTTTAGTACTTACATGGTGCGTATTTTCTTTAATTTTTGCCTCGCCTGTTTGTCTCTAGCGTTCCCTTCCTGTCTTGTTTTGTTAATTCTTTGTTCAATGAATTCTCTGTGGGAAATTTAGTCACGGGCAGTGAAACTTTTTAAATCGGGGTATATCTTGCACAACTTGTTTAATAATGCGTTATAAAAGAAGGAATTAAATGAAGGTTAAGAAATGCATGCTCAAATTGGAAATTCCTAAAGAGAAAATTAGGGTAAGATTTTAGAAACCGACTTACCTGCAATGTGATTCGTGATCAGTATTGTACGCAATGTGATTCGTGATCAGTATTGTACGAGGAATAGAAACCATAAAGCTAATTTTGGAGAGTTTATTAATCCCAAGGCAATGCGAAAGCGTCGATAAAATTTTGCAACAAGTGGTTAAGAATTGAGACAAATTTCGTTCTCCAATTTATGTATTTAAAGGGGGTGAACGAGACACAAATCGCAGCATTACATAAGTCCTAACAAATTGATTACGTTTTACCGTGAGAGAAGCGAAAAGATAGAGAGGGAATTTCTTAAAGTATACCAAGGGAGAAAACTGCAAATATATGGTGCTGAAAATGAACACAATTAAAATTGCTTTATTCCTGTTGGCAGCATCAAATATTGCAAACGCCCAAGTCTTCGATGTGACCAAAAACGGTGCAAATGCCCAAGTGGACATTACTCAGGTACATTTTCATTAGCTCATAAGAATTATTACATGTTCCAATTCAAGTTGTAGGATTGATCATTTGGCATGTCGTAACAAATTATTTCATACATTTATGTACGTGTCCTTAGGCTTTGTTAAAAACTTGGAAACAAGCGTGCGCATCAACAAGGCATAGTCAAGTGCTGGTCCCAAAAGGGACATTCAAAGTAAGCCAAGCAAATTTTCGGGGACCTTGTAAGGCTCCTATTGATTTCCATCTGCAAGGCACATTGCAGGCCCCGCCGGTCAACAGAAATTTCAAAGGTGGAGACACCTTTATTTCATTCGATTACGTCAATTCCCTCACCATCACCGGTGGTGGAACTTTTGACGGCCAAGGCAAAACAGCTTGGGGCAAGACATGCGCCAATAATCAGTATTGCAGCAGCCTTCCAATTGTAAGCTCCTCTAGTGATTACCTTTGTCTCAAATTTAAAAGCAATATGATAGTCTCTAGCTATAATCCAACATGCAAAACTCAATATAAAAATATGGAGGGTTAATTTCATATTTAACTTTGAACTAGAGCCTAATTCTATTTCAGTTTTTGACTTTCAAAACATTTCAAAACAAGTTCGCAAAATATTGAAGTTGCCCAAACTAGTCCTCCCCTTAAAATCTTGGGAAAAAGAAGGCACAAATTCCATCATTATATATTAGTATTGTCCTTACAAGTAATAAAATTACTAGATTAAGTTGTAGTTATTACTAGATTAAGCTCTACAACTGACACATATTGCTCTTCTCGTGCATTTTTTAATTCAAGATTTTAATTTGGGAAGGAGAAAAGGATTAATTGAAAAAAAAAAATTAAATGAAGGGCTAGTTTTAAGGTGTTTTAAAAGTTTCCAACCAAGTGAAATTTATCCCATAATTCAAAGACAAAATATAATTAACCCAAATATGTGAACGTCCAAAACGATTAATTTGTCATGAATAAGTAATAGAATCACCCATTTTCAAAACAAAAAAAAAAAGTAATAGAATTACCCATATATATGATGTATTTATTAAATTTTGTTTTATTAATTCATATTTATGATTAATCAAAATGTTTAGTCTACTGACAAATTAGTAAACAGAATCTCAGATTGAACTTCCTCACCAACTCAGTAGTCCAATACGTGACATCCTTGAACAGCAAGCAGTTCCACGTCAACGTTTTAGGGTGCAAGAACATCACATTCCAACATTTTAAGGTCATTGCCCCGGGTGACAGTCTGAACACAGACGGAATCCACATCGGTCGTTCCACCGACGTCAAAGTCCTCGACTCGACCATCCAGACAGGCGATGACTGCGTCTCGATTGGCGACGGCAGCCAGCAGATAACTGTCAACAGGGTTAACTGCGGACCTGGACACGGCATTAGCATAGGAAGTCTTGGAAAGTTTGGAAACGAACAGCCCGTGAAAGGCGTGTATGTCAAAAGTAGCAACCTCAAGAACACCCAGAACGGAGTCAGAGTTAAGACGTGGCCTGCTTCGCAACCGGGAATGGCTTCAGACTTGCACTTCGAGGACATAATAATGCAGAATGTGGGAAATCCAATCGTGATAGACCAAGAGTACTGTCCATGGAACAAATGCAACTTAAAGGTAAAAGTTAATTAATTGATTTTTTCTGTTTTTTTCCTCCAAATAATATGACGATAATGCTTGTATCAATGTCACAGGTTCCATCCAAAGTTCGGCTGAGCAATATCAGCTTCAAGAACATCCGGGGAAGTTCTTCAACTGCTCTGGCTGTTAAGCTTGTTTGCACCAAAGCCTATCCATGCCAAAATGTGCAACTTTCAGATATTAATCTTTCATACAGCGGAAGCGGAGGCCCGATCACTTCAATGTGTAAGAATGTGAAGCCAACGACGTCTGGGAAAGCGAGTCCACGACCGTGCATGACCAGTGCTTAATCATGATTTTTACTGATTTTCTCTTGTTTGTCAAAATAAGCATGCAATGTTTTTTTTTTTTTTTTTTGGTTTTTCAAGTAACCAGTATTTATAAAAATAGTAGATAGATACCGCAGTGTTGACAAACGATGCATTATAGCAACGTTTCAGCAATGACAGGGTATATTAGCAATTAGGAGAAAATTTTCGCTGCAAGACTGTTCGTTGCAGCATATTTTTAATTGTCAGTAATTTTTAGCAACAATATGTTAAGGTTGGTACCTTATAAATAATGACACTGTACATTTTGTTAAGAAATAAATAAAGTGACATTTATAAATTATTTTGAATGCTTATGTGTATTATGAATACTTTTATAAACATCAAGAAAATTTCATGACTATTAATGTCACTACAAATTTAGCATATAAATGTTATATGCTTATGGATACAATTTATAGATAATAATTAATTAAAGTTTAAAATCTTTAATTAAATATTACAAGTGCGGCCTAATCTCATTTAGAATAAAATAGTCTTATTCAGGCTATTAATGTAGAGACATTAGATTAGAGGTACTTTATATGATGAGATTATATAAGACTAGACCAGATAAATTATGAATATCTAATAATGATCCATTACAAATAGAGCATTCAAATTTATCACCATGATGATCATATATATAACAGTCTTAATAGTGAGTATTTATTAGACTCTTGTTTATGACATCATTTTTTTGACTTGCATGGAAAGATTTGTTAAAATATAGATCATAACTTGGCATCTTGGAAACATGATGGAATAAATAGCTGGAAATAATATTATACAGGTGAGGAATCCATTTCTTCCTTATGGAAGTTAGAAAAATAGTTCTCTTGAGTGATGATTTGAGATTTGAGCACTAGAGCACTCGTTCATAATAAGATATTAAATTAATTGTTCATTAGAGAATTATCAGAACTTAAGGATAAAGATATAATAAGAGAGGTCAATAGAAATTGAACCTAGCTCTTATTATGAATTATTTATGGAGGACTGACTTATATGTAATGATTAAATCAATGGACGACTCGCTAATTTTTCTTTGAGTAATTTTTACTACAATTTCAAGAGTTCAGTTTCATGTTTTTAGTAGAGTAACATTGAAACTAATAAATTTGATACATTAACTAAGGTCCACAGGTCCCCAATGCTATCTTTATAATACTATATTAGATTTAATGCATAAGAATGATTTATACATATTTAATTTAGAATTATTGAATTCTGAATTAATTATTTTACACTTGAGATATTAATGTCATAGAAAAAAAAAATTTCTCTATGCCATATAATATAATTTGATAAATGTTATCACATTTAATAGAGCATTAGTTAGTTAATTAATTGATATGTTTTAAATTAATTAATTGATAATATTTGAATAATAAATATTTAAATATAATTTTAATTTTGTGTGTGATACATGTGTGGTGAGACCACATTTTGTCTTTTCTAACATAGACACGAAATTAAATAATTACTTTATTAATTTAAAATTGATTCTTAAATAAATATGATTTATTTTTTAATTTAAATATATATATGTGTGATTTATTTAAATTAATTAAATATATATATATATCCACATACAAGTGGGAATTTGATTTGGTGTTGATTTAAATCTATATATATATGTATATATATATATAGTAAAACACAAGGAAATTTTGTTTTATGAATGAATCTGTGTACATATGTACGATATACAAATATATATATATATATATATATATATTCTATATGAATAATTAACACGTAGAAACATTTTTTAAATTTAAAAAAAGGAAAGAGAGGAAAAACATGAAGCACCTCCTCCTCCATATATCTGATTATGGGTATATATGGCTCACCCCCTAAAGAGTGTAGTCAATTTTTTTAAAATTTAAAAATTGATTAAATAAATAACTTGCTACTTAGTAAAAAAAAGAAAAGAGAGAGCAGTTATCTAAGAACTTTTTACATTATAATTTTGTAGAGTATCCAGAGAGAAAAAACTAAGGGTTCTTTCTCTAAAAAAAAGATATGTTATCTTATGTGTTGAGTACATAGCAAATCTAGAAAAGTGTGAGATTATTCATTTTGTAGTTTGACACCCACTCCTTGTTCCATTGATGTGGAGGCCAGACTTGGAAGATCGTAAAGTCAAAGAGGAAAGCTAGAATTCCTTGATAGGTCTTCAAGAGGTTTGAAATAAATTCTTCAAGCTTTCTTTGTTTAATTAAAATTATATAGCTACTCTCGAGAAACAAAGTTTTCAGAAAATTTTGTTTGTTAATCAATCTATTTCTTCCACTGCGTTTTCATATTTAATTCTAACAACTGGCATCAGAGCGAGTTATAACATATATAATTTTAATTAACATGATTATATCTTGATAATTTCATGTTCTTGATGCATGTTAGCAGGAACTTCACATTTTTGTAATTTTTTGTTCATGTGATGAATGATTAATTCATGAATGGATTTTTGGTCATTAATTATATGGTCCTTTTAGATTGTTCAATTTCATTTTGATTAGATCAAAACTTGTGTAAACCCATAAAGGGGTGTAGGCTTTTTTGTAATATATTATTTTTCTTTCGATTAACATAAGATACCATGGACGTAACATTCATGAACTACAACGGCATGAATCATATTCTAATTGCATTCATGTACACATGAGCTTGGAATCTACGACATGCAATGATTTAATGCACAAAGACAATGGCCTAAAATTGCCACCACAGAGGCTAGGCCTAGAGCTCGGCCATAAGCCTATACCGAGCCCAATAGCACTTGGCCTTGAGCCTCATGGCGAGCCTTGAACGCTACAAAGGTTGGTCATGACTAGAGAGACGGACTCAGCCTTGAGCTTCCCAGCTCAGCCCGAGCCCGCCTCACCAATGAACCAAAGCTTGGCTACAAGTTTGCAACTCTCAGGCACCTCAGCGTAGTGGCACTTCACTCTAGTTCCTCGCTCGACGAAGCAATAGAGAACGCACCAACCTGTAAGTACAAATGCTTAGTTTCACGGTTGTTGTTGTCCCGCGAAGAAGGATGGTGATGCACGATGCGTCTGTCTCTCCAACGCCTTGAAACTCCTCATTGGGTGGTGTTCGGCCTATAATGGAGCTGGACTTTAAAGTGGATAGTCTGGGCATGGCGGCTGTCCATTATTGAGTGTACTATAGAAGCACTTGGAGAAGAAGAAGACAATGCCTCCTAGGTTACTTTCTAAAGGCCATTGGACTACTATTCCTTAATTTTGAACATCGGCCATCTGTTTTTCAAAGCAAAACCACCAGTTTCTACATGGTAACCTACGCAATGAAATCCACCAAAATTAGAGTTGGGAATTATGTTTAATTACAAGAATATCTTTGTAAGTTTTTTCTCATTTATTTTTATTTTGTGGGTTGTAATTTAGTTATTCAAAAAGACCTAGTCTAAAATCTATTATTTGTTTTCATGTTATTATTTTATGTGATGATTGTGATAATATGTTCATGCATTATAATGTCATTTAGGATAGTGCCCACTTATAGTTATTGTAACAAGATATGCATACACTTGCATATTATTTCATATTTTATAAAGTTGTTTATAAAATGATTTATAATATTTTAGAATTAATTTAATGAGATTAAATTAATTAGGTTGATTTTATAAATTTTTTTAATTTATTTTATTAATTAACCAAATAATGTGATTTAAGTTTTAATAGTTAAAACTTGGTAAAATTCACATTAATTCTAAGCTATCTAATTATAAATTTTTTAATGTTAGGTAGTTTAGATAATTTATAGTAAACTTAGATTTTTAGAAAATCTGATAATTTATCTAAGTTTAAATAGGATTGGATTCTATTAACACGAAATCATACCAAGTAATTAAAAATTAGTTTCATTTACAAGATTTATGAAACATGATGTTTTATAAGATAAAACACATCATTTTAAAATAATGAGTAGGAGAAGGTAATATAACAATATAACATGCGGTCTCCACTATTAGTATAACACCATGAGATTTAGGTGGCGCCTCGCGATGCTTTGATTTCGTCCTCCCTATAGAGGGTATCCACTTAAATCAATAACAAGGTTGGCTTTTAAGAGATGAGATTTTATAATGTATATCAAAATTGACCTACCCTACGGTAGCAATGTTGAGTTAAGTTATTAAAATCTGAAATAGTGGGTTACACTCATAAAGATATAATTAATTTGTCAATTGTATCTTGACAAAAAAATAAACAGTTATTAATAAATATAGAAAATATGAGATATTTTGAATATATTTATTTATTAAGAATGTGTCAATTCAATTTATAAATAATTTGGCCTACCATACGGTAGCACTTTATTTATTAAAATTGAATAATCGTTGAATTAGTAAAATGTTTTACGTGTTTTTCTATATCCATCATGCATCACATTTACTATTTCAAAACATATATTTATGATGTTTGTGCAACCATTTAATTTTGTATCATTTATTTATTTATTACAGTAACAATGTTTTATCAGAGATTTGTTGAAAGATTTTCAAAGATTGCTTCTCCACTTACGCAATTAACAAGGAAAAATGTGCAATATTTATGGTCGGATGTTTGTGAAAGCAGTTTTCAAGAGTTGACGCAGAGATTGGTAATAGCACTAATTCTCACCATTCCTTTAAATGATAAAGGATTTGTGGTATACAGTGATGCTTCTAGAAGTAGGACCAGATGTGTTTTAATGCAAGATGAAAAAGTTGTAGCTTATGCTTCTCACCAACTAAAAAATTATAAAAGGAATTATTCCACATGATTTGGAGTTAGCAGCTTTAGTGTTTGCATTGAAGATATGGAGGCATCATTTGTAGGTGAAAGAAGTGAGATTTATACAAATCATAAGAGCCTTAAATAACTTTTTATAGAAAAAGAGTTGAATATGAGGCAAAGAAGATGGTTAGAGCTGAGTAAGGACTATGATTGGATCATTAATTACCATCTTGGAAAGGCTAATATAGTAGTAGATGCTTTAAGCAGAAATACTTTGAAAGTGTTATAGTTATAATTGTGATTCAAAAATCAATTGCAGATGATATTTAGAGATTAGAGTTGGAGATAGTACCATATGGATTAATTGAAAGGTTGTCTACAATGACATTGCAACCTACATTGCTAGAGAAGATTAAGCAGAATCAAGGGTCCAACCCTTATTTTTATCGTTTGAGAAATGTAATCAAGTCCATAAAGAGAAAAGATTTTTAGCTCTCTAATGATGGAGTAATTAGATGTGGGACTAGACTTTGTGTTCCAAATAAGGAAGGTCTTTAAAGGAGATAATGCATGAGGCCCATAATACCCCCTACCCAGTGCATCCTGATAACACATAAAAATGTACACGTTCGTAAGTTTAAAATAATTTATTTAGCATTTTAGTTGTTATTAAAACCTCTAATTAAGCATTTTTGCATGTTTCTAGCATTTTAGTGTGCTTTATATAAATTATATTCAATTTTATGTTTTTGTTATTTAATTATATTTTTGGTAATTTTTAGAACTATTTTTGAGTGTTAATTATTTTGTTTTTGTAAAATATATTTTAAAATCACAAGTTTAATTAAGTTTTATTTTGATTTTGACTTTGATCTTCACTTTGATTTTAATCTTTATTTTGATTTTAAAGTTTGTTTTTAGTTTTAGTTTAATTTTGTGTTAAAAGTGTGTTTAATAATATCTACTTATTTATTGTTAGTGATTTTTATCTTGTAAAAGAATAAATTTTGTTGGATTAATTTGGGTGAATATTTAAATTAGGAGTGTAAATGAAAGAAAAAATGACAAGTAAATCAACTTTGGGGGTGAAAAATTAATTTGAAGAAATACTAGGTAGCTACTTTTGAGCCAACCAAATTAAAGTCGAGCCGAGATCCCCTCTTGCTGTGCCTGGAGCCGGAGCCAAGCTGCGCCTCTCTAGTCGAGCCACAACAAGGGGACCCACTTCACATGGGCTACCTAGACCCCTTCCCATTTTGTACGGGTGTACACACCGTTAGCGTGTGGTGCCGTACCCGCGGCCATTAGATCAACATGCTTCCCAAATTGAAGACCAAATCAATGGTGTGGATTCGCCATTTGACCCAGCATAAGAGCTTCAAATTACAACTGCTAGATCACGCGTCTCATGGCCTAAATGCATGTGTTTTCATCTGACCTTCAACTGTGCCACACTGGATTTCAAGCGCAACTATGCACACCAATGGTAACCGAACTGTAGGAAGGAAAGGAAGAAAAAAAATAGTTAAAATTCCTTCTTGGATGCAAGGAGTGAAGAATCAAATGTTTTGATTCAATTTGAGATGGTTCCAACGGGAAGGAAGACAAAAATAATAATAAAAGTTTTTACAACCTCTTGAAGCATGAGCCTAGTATACATCCGCCCATGTGAAAAATGCGGTGAATCCATCGTATTTTATCTATCAAATTGTGAAAGGAATCATGTGAGGTTGCCTATAAAAAGGCAGTAGTTTTTCAGTTCAAATCATCAAATCTTCTATCAGTTTTTCATTTAGAAAGTCAATAAACTCTCAGAATTTTGAGAGAAAAATAAAGAGAAATAAAAGAAGGAAGAGGAATCCAATGAGGTTTTCGCAGCAAATTCTTGGAGACCATCACCATTCTTAAATTACTGCCAATCTTCTGAGCAACAAATATTGTCAGTTTTTAAGTTTTTGTTATTATTTTTAATTTTGTCTAGCTAAATTTATTTTTAGTTAAAGGTGATTTCAAAGCCTTGGACATGATTATGCAGCTGTTTGTACAAATTATTTTCTAAGTTTTCAATTTGAGATTATTTCTTTCGCTATAATTAATGCTTATGATTATTTTCTTGTTAAATTTGGGTGCACAACTAAATGAGAATAGGAAATTACCTAATGCTAATTGTTAGACATGTATGCCCTAAGGAGTAAAAATATAATAAGTTTTTGGAGACATTTTTATCAATAAAGAATTCATGCATTATTTATAAACCAAATCTTGTCCTCTTTACATTTATATTTGTTGAATGTATGTTAAGCAAAATATAGTCTGAGACTATTGGTCTAAACTTTAAGAATTCGGCATATGATTGACAGATTATGCGGAAGACAAAATCTTAAGGTAACGGTCTAAATCATAAGATCTGCAATCGAGGGAATAAAGTTGGGCGCCTTATTCATGTAAAGATTGTTATGTTGTCTATATTCCTTTTGGGAGATGGTTTGTCTTGATCATCGGAGGTGGACTCCGTGAATAGAAACATTGGCACGTTGTCATAGGTGACGATGTGTTGTATCGGGACATAAAGTGAATTGATTTGGATTAATAATTCTGTCTCGACACATCGATTCACTTTAGACAATCATTTGTATTGTATCTTAATCCTAAGATGAATAGTAGGCCCGTCGTCTTAACTTGTATCTTTTGATGTACCAAAGGGTGACACCCACATCTTAATAGTGGTATGTATGCCAGTACGTTAGAAACATGACTCTTGATAGCGCAGACTTGTTATTCATAGATATGGAATCCATAGCTCCTCTTTAGGAGTAATGATATCCTCTTATATGTGTTATCATGTAATTGGAAAATTGAAGCGCTCAACCATTTGGATACATAGGTGTAACCAAATGGTATATTGTCTTTGGATGGTAAGTTTTCTAATGGTAAGATAATGGAATGTAAGATAAAAATAATCAAGAAGGTAAGACAAAACTTGTCCTTAAGTCGATTATGGATTATCATATAGGGATACGATACACTATGATATGTCACGGAGACTTAGCTATACGGGCTTCATAATTCTATGTAGTTCGAGAGTGCAGCTCTAAGCTTTTAGTGGATAGCATTGGAGTAAATAATTATGGAATGTATATTTGGGATATTGGGTTTCATAATTATCAGGAGCTTGTACTATATAGGTCTATTTGGTCTCCTTTGCTAGCTCACAACATCTTGTAACAATACGGCGTGCTTTTTCAATAATTGGTAACTTATGTCGGATTTATTAGATTGGTTAAAATTTGGAAGAATCAGATAATTCATGTTTGTTTATCGGTTGAATTAATATTGTGATAAAATTGATTCAAGATAAACTTGTTGAATTATTGGGATCAGATAATTCTTGTCTGTTTATCAGTTGATTTCATTTTGGATAAATTAGATCAAGATTAACTTGTAGAATTATTAGGAATTCATTTATTTTCTTAGAGATTGTCTAGATAAAGTTGTTTTGATCAGATAACTTCTTTATTGGGTTATTTGAATTAAAACTAAGACTTTATCCTATAGAATCTTGGTTGAAAAATAAAAGATTCACGGAGATATTTATTCGGGAGTTCGGCCTACCGATCTACGTGTTCGGCCTGTCGATGGGGCTGTTCAGCCTGCCGATGAGTGAGGGATAAGATCACAATTTTTTACGTAGATCTTATCAGATATTGATCCGAATTTGATTCTGATATGAATTTT
Organism: Artocarpus heterophyllus; assembly: GCA_025403435.1. NCBI lineage: Eukaryota > Viridiplantae > Streptophyta > Magnoliopsida > Rosales > Moraceae > Artocarpus > Artocarpus heterophyllus. The sequence goes on along the minus strand of CM046348.1, from coordinate 16,780,951 downwards.
TGAGACCTAATCTGATAAGGACTGATCTTAGACCCAACCTCTATAAATAGAGAGTAAGTCACATGAGTTATTTAGATCAATTGAGAGATTAAGAGTGATACTCTGCTGGTGAAAATCTAAAACTCCCTGAGAGCTTTTGTTCACAAATCACGAACACTAACTTTGGGTTCTATTGATTGGTTGGAAGGAGAGTCACCTGGTGGAAGAGCTGTACGTGTGAGCCCACACTCACTTCGGTCGTGGATAGAGAATAGCAAAGAAGACCAGTTGGTTGAGGCTCTTCTAGAATGTTACTTCTCTTCACGTTTTGCGAGGCTTCTTTTGCAATCAAAGGTTAGTAAGATCTGGTTAATTTATACATATAGCATGTCAAACTTGTGTTTTGGAAAATACTCTGATGAAAATTTTTAAAATTCTGTTGCGTACCTTTTTTTCCAACACTAATTGCATCAATTACACATAATTCTATGTCAATGTCCTAATTTGAGCCTATAAGGCCACATTTGGGTTGAGGTGGTGGAGGTGGTTCCTTTCTTCCACCTAGGGCGGCACTGTTGTTATCGTCATTCTAACCATGATGATAGTTTTTATTCTAGTTATTCACTTTAGTATGTGTTCTAGCCATTGGAACAAGTGAAAGAATTTTTTCTAAAAAAAAAACAAAAGATGGAAAATTCTTGGCCCTCCTTCTAGCGCCAATTATTGATAGGCAAAACTCGTCTAACAAGTAATCTCTCAATTTCCTCACTAGAATAATCACTCACATGAAACGTAAATAAGGCAATATGACAAATAATAGCAAACACACAAGAATTTAGAGTAATTCACTTCAATTGAAGGCTATGTTTACTATTAGTTTTCTCGAGTAATAGGGTTTTACTATCATAAAAAATGAATACAAAGGGTTTACGCCAAAACTTAGACCTAGGCTATTCTTTAGAGCTGGCATCTATTTATAGTACATGGGGATGACCTATGCCTTACCCCTTAAGGCTATTTTAAATCCAAATACAAGATAATCTTATCTCTTATTAGCTAGATCTCATCATCATGATCTCTTATAGGCTTTATCCTTTATGAGTATTCTAGATTCAGTAAATTAAAATCAGTTTGAATGCTTATCACTATCTTAGAGATTATTTAGTTTAAATACAAATACAAATAGACCATTTTGCCCTTCTTGGGTATAATTTGGAAAGAAGCTTCTAGAACACACCGAGATCAACCTCAGGCCTCTGTGGGCTAAATACCCGACCAGGCCTAACTAGGCAACATGACAACAACACTTTTGTTTCACACTCCTTCTGACAATGGCTCCAGCATCAAGGGTGAACACATAATTGACCTTTGATCATCCTTATTTGATTGAAAATTGGAATCGGGGTAACTGCGGAGAGACAAATCTCCACTAGTATACACAAGCATATAGTTTCTCATTTTTCAAAGATATTTGAAAGTGCACTTTACAGCCGTCCAGTGATTAAATCATCAATTTGAGTAAAACTTGCTGCCTCTCCCTACTGCATAGTAAACATCAAGCCTAGTAGTGCACTGTATAGCATATATTAGGCTTCTAACTATTGATGCATAAGTGAAACATCTCATGTCCTCTTCCTCTTGAGGAGTCTTAGAGCATTGCTCCTTAAAAAGATGAAACCATGCCTAGAAGGCAAGTTCCTTCTCTTACAGTTATGCATCCCATACTTGACAAGCACCTTGTCTATGTATGCATGTTAAGATAATGCCAAAAGGTTCTTCTTGTAATCCCAATAAGTTAGATCCTAAGAACATTGCTTGCCTCTCCCAAAACTTTCAGTTGAAATTAGCTAGCTAACTATTCCTTTACTTATGACATTGATTCCTTAGCATTCCCGATGAGCAAGACGTCATCAATATAAATTACTAAGAAGACTTAATAACATCATCAAACTTAATGTTCTATGATCTAAAAGCTTGCCTAAGTCCACAAATGGACCTTTACAGCTTCAAAACTTTCTGCTCTTGGTCTTTAGCAATGAAACCTTCGAGTTGCACCATATAGATGCTTTCCTCAAGATAGCTATTCAGAAATGCCATCTTGACGTTCATCGGCCAAATCTCATAATCAAAATTCACAACAATGGATAAGAGTATCCAAATGGACCTAAGCATAGTAATAGAGGAAAAAGTCTATTCATAGTCGATTGCTTCCCTCTGTTGGAAACAAAGTGCGCAGCGAAATTTTTTAAAATTTTTAATCAGAGTAATTTCCAAACACAAGTTTGACATGTTATATAAATAAATTAGATAGATTTTACTAACCTCAGTGTGCCGAAGAACCTCCGCAACCTATGTAGAGAAGTAATGTTTCAAAAGAGCCTCAACCAACTGGTCTTCTTTGATATTCTCTATCCACAACTGGAGTGAGTGTGGGCTCACACGTACAGCTCTTCCACCGGTGACTCTCCTTCCAACCAATAGAGAGAACCCAAAGCTAGTGCTCGTGATTTGTGAACAAAAGCTCTCAGGGAGTTTTTTTAGATGCTCACTAGAAGAGTATCACTCTTAATCTCTCAAATTGATCCGAGTAAATCATGAGACTCACTCCCTTTTTATAGCCATTGGTCCTGGGGTCAGTCCTTATCAGATTAGGTCTCAAAAACTCGAAACAGAATCAAGTTCGGATCAATATCTGATAAGATCTGAGTGAAAATCCATAATCTTATCTCCCGCTGATCGGCAGGCCGAACATTCTGATCAGCAGGCCGAACAGGCCAGTTCGACAGGTCGACCACATCATTCGGCAGGCCGAACCCCCGAGAAAAAATCTCTGCGAATCTTTTATTTTCCACCTGAGATTCTAAAGGATAAAGTCTCAGTTTTGATTCAAATAATCCAATAAAGAAATTACCTGATCAAAATAAACTTTATCAAGATAATCTCTAAGAAAATAAATCAATTCACAATAATTCTACAAGTTTATCTCAATCTAATTTGTCCAAAACTAAAACAACCGATAAACAGACAAGAATTATCTGATCGCAATAATTCAACAAGTTTATCTTGAACTAATTTCTTACAAAATTAATTCAACCAATAAACAAACATGAATTATTTGATTCTTTCAAATTTTAAACCAATCTGATAAATCTGACATAAGTCATCAATTATTGAAAAAGCACGTCGTGTCATTACAGGACTTTGTGAGCTAGCAAAGGGGACCAAAATTGACCTATAAAGTTCAAGCTCATGATAGTTATGAAACCCAATATCCCAGATATACATTTCACAATTATCAACTCCAACGCTACTCCACTAAAAGCTTGGAGCTACACTCTCGAACTTTATAGAATTACGAAGCTCCTGTAGCTAAGTCTCCATGACGTATCATAGTGTATCGTATCCCCATATGATCATCCATAATCAGCTTAAGGACAAGTTCTGTCTTACCTTCCCGATTATTTTTATCTTATGTTCCATTGTCTCACCATTAGAAAACTCACCATCCACAGATGGTATACCATTCGGTTACACCTATGTATCCAAATGGTTCAGCGCTCTAGTTTTTCAATTGTAGAATAATACATATAAGAGGATATCATTACTCCTAAAGAGAAGCTATGGATTCCATATCTATGAATCAGAGGTCTACGCTATCAAGAGTCATGCCTCCAACATATTGGCATGCATACCACTATTAAAAATGTGGGTGTCACCCTTTGGTACATCAAAAGACGTAAGTCAAGATAACAGGCCCACTATTCATCTCAAGATTAAGATACAATACAAATCATTGTCTAAAGTGAATCAATTTGCCAAGACAGAATTATCAATCCAAATCAATTTACTTTATGTCCTGATCCAACACATCGTCACCAATGACAACATGCCAATGTTTCCATTCACGGAGTCCAACTCTGATGGCCAAGACAAACCATCTCCCAAAAGGGATATAGACAACATAACAATCTTTACATGAATAAAGCGCCCAACTTTATTCCCTCGATTGCGGATCATATGTTTTAGACCGTCACCCTAAGAATCGTGTCTTCTGCATAATCAGTCCATCCTATGCCCAATTCTTAAGGTTTAGACTGACAGTCTCAGACTACTGTTTGCTTATCATGCATTCAACAAATATGAACGTAAAGAGGACAAGATATGGTATATATAAATGAATAAATTCTTTATTGATAAAAATGTCTCCAAAAACATATTACATTTTTACTCCTTGGGGCATACATGTCTAACAAGCTCCCACTTGCACTAAGTGAGTAAATATAGCAAATTTCGCATCCGCATAGCTTCCACATGCCTCTCGAAGACTCTCCCAATAAGTGTCTTCGTAAATGGATCAGCTAAATTGTCCTCTGATGTGATCTTGCACACCGTGACATGCCTGCCCTCAACGAAGTCCTTTATCACATGATACTTCCGATCAATATGCTTACTCTTCTTGTGAAATCTTGGTTCCTTAGCATTAGCTACCGCCGCACTGTTATCACAGTACAGTGATACCGCTTTATCCATACCAGGAACTACCTCAAGATCCCCAAGGAACTTGCGGAGCCACACTGCTTCTTTCGAAGTATCACTAGCCGCCACATACTTGGCCTCCATCGTTGAATCCGAAGTGCAATCTTGCTTCGCACTTCTCCAACTGATGGCACCGCCACCCAGAGTAAACATAAACCCCGAAGTCGATTTCCTAGAATCCAGACAATATTGAAAATCCGAATCAGTGTATCCTAGAGGAGTTAAAGCCTCACCTAAATACACAAGCATATACCCTCGAGTCCTTCTAAGGTACTTGAAAATATGCTTTATCGCAACCCAATGGTTCGGTCCTAGATCTGCCTGAAATCGACTTACAATCCTGACCGCATAGCTAATATTCGGTCGTGTGCAAAGCATGGCATACATGAGACTACCCACTACCGAAGCATAAGGCACCTTCTTCATGTATTCTCTTTCTTCATAAGACTTAGGAGAGTCTTTCTTAGAAAGAGTAATTCCAGACCTAGATGGTTGCCCACCTTTCTTGGAATCCTGCATTGTAAACCTCCTGAGAATTTTATCTATGTAGCTGGCCTGAGACAAAGCTATCATTTTGTTCTTCCTATCCCGAAGATCTGGATACCGAGAACAAAATTAGCCTCACCTAAGTCCTTCATGTCAAACTGCTTGGTCAACTATAATTTGACCGATGACAACGTCCCAACGTCATTGCCAATTAGCAGAATGTCATCTACATAGAGCAGTAGAAAAACCACCTTCCCATCCTTAATGTGTTTGTAAACACATGGTTCATCCACATTTTGTGAGAACCCATAAGTCTTGATCACTTGATCAAATCTTATGTTCCAAGAACGAGAAGCCTGCTTAAGTCCATAAATAGACTTTAGCAGCTTACAAACCTTACCCTCTTGACCCGCGACCTTGAACCCGTCTGGTTGTTCCATATAAATGGACTCATCAAGATAGCCATTCAGAAAAGCCGTCTTGACATCCATCTTCCAAATCTCGTAGTCGAGAGTGGCGGCTATGGACAAGAGAATCCGGATGGACTTAACTATGGCTATAGGCGAAAAGGTTTTCTCATAGTCAATTCCTACCTTTTGCGTATAACCCTTAGCTACCAATCTAGCCTTAAAGGTTTCGACCTTTCCATCCACTCCTCTTTTCCTCTTGTAGATCCACTTACACCCTATGGGTTTTACCCCTTCGAGAAGATCCACAAGCTCCCAGACCCGATTAGTCTCCATAGACTTCATCTCTATGTTCATGGCCTCTGTCCAGAGTCTTGAATCAACATCCTCCATGGCTTCTGCGTAAGTATAAGGATCCCTATCATGTTCATCCGATTCAGCCAAAAAGACCTCCCCATTGAACATATACCTCTCAGGTTGACGTCCAATCCTCCCACTACGCCGAAGCCTCTGAGGTTGTTGTTCAGGTTTGTTTGGTTTTTCTACACCGATCGGAATGGTTCGTTCAGGACCTCCAGAGTGAACGGATCACCCCTTAACTCCTCAAGCACCACTTTGCTTCGAGGTTTAAAGTCGTCCATGTAACTCTCCTCAAGGAAAGTTGCATTAGTTGAAACCACGACTTTATTTTCCTTTGGGTTATAAAAATAACCCCCTTTAGTCCCTTTTGGATATCCTACTAACACGCAAACTTTCGAACGTGCTTCCAACTTATTTGGATCCTTAAATAGGACATGAGCCGGACATCCCCATATGTGAATATGGTTTAAGGATGTCTTTTGTCTTGTCCACAACTCGTGAGGAGTTTCAGGGACCGATTTTGAAGGCACATTGTTCAAAAGATAACATGCGGTTTATAGTGCATATCCCCAAAAGGATAAAGGTAATGATGAATAACTCATCATGGACCTAATCATGTCCAATAAAGTCCTATTCCTTCTATCTGCTATGCCATTCTGCTGTGGAGTGCCCGGCGTAGTCAAATGGGATCATTCTCTAACAAGTGTCCCAAGAACTCATCAGAAAGGTATTTCCCACCTCAATCAGATCGAAGTGCCTTTATAGGTCTACCCAATTGCTTTTCCACTTTAGCCCTAAACTCCCTGAACTTATCATAAGTTTCGCTTTTGTGGTGCATTAGGTACACATACCCATATCTTGAGTAATCGTCAATAAAAGTGACGAAATACTCATACCCTCCTCGTGCCCGGATGTTCATTGGTCCGCAAACATCACTATGCACAAGTTCTAGAACCCCTTCGGCCCTATTGCCCTTAGACCCGTATGGTCTTTTGGTCATTTTACCCTCCAAACAAGACTCACATTGAGGTATAGATTCTACCTTTAAGTTACTTAAAAGTCCATCCCTTACCAACCTTTGAATCCTATTTAGGTTAATATGGCCAAGGCGCAAATGCCAAAGATAAGTCTCATTAGAGTGAGAAGTTTTAAGTCTTTTTGAGTCATTATCATTTATCTCCGCATTAAGCAATAAGTCCATCTTAGGTTTGATAAAATATAGATTATTTTGCATCCATCCAGAACAGATAAAAGATTTGTTTTTACAAATCACCACTTTTTCATTAAAAGATACCACATAGGAGTCTTTAAATAAATAAGATACAGAAATTAAATTCCTTTTAAATTTAGGAACATAAAAACAATCTCGCAAAATTAAATTCCTATAATTATCAAAGTAAAGATGGACATCTCCCACTGCTTCCGCTGAGACCAAGGATCCATCACCCATCCAAAGCGTTAAGTCTTCAAGTAGCAGACTTCTCATTTCTTTGAATCCCTGTAGAGAAACACAAACATGATTAGTTGCACCGGAATCTATGACCCAGATGTTACTGGATTCCTCAACCAAACAAGTTTCTAGATAGAGAAGATCACACCTACCTCCCTTGGAAAGGAAGTCCTTGCAATGCTTCTTTATATGCCCAACCTTACCACAGAAGAAGCACTTAAGCTTCTTTGGGTTCTTCTTCTTCTTCTTCTTGCTCTTGGTAGCAGCGGGAATAGAAGACTTCCCACTCTTGGCCCATTGCTTCTTTCCATTCCCAGAGTTAGGATTGGAACCAAAAGCAGCTACCATGTTGGCCTCACCACCAGCAGGAGACTCCTTTGATCAACAGTTCAAACTCCTGTAACTGTTTTATCAGTTCTGTCAAGGTCATATCCCGTCTATTGCTTAAATTAAAAGTAGCTCTAAATAGAATAAATTCTTTAGACAGAGTCTCAAAGACCATAGTCATCTAAGTTTTAGCATCGATGTCGGCTCCATTGGTTTGAGCCTCAGCGAGGTAACCCATGACCAACATCATGTGCTCCTTTACAGATGTCCCCGGTCTCTGTCTACAGTTTAAGAGTTTTTGAAGCGCCCCTTGCCTCTTTGTTATGGCCTGGCCTCCAAACATGTCCTCAAGATTATCCAAGATCTGCTTCGCAGTCTCATAATCCTGATGTTGAGCCTGCAGCACGTTGTTCATGCTAGCCATAACATAGCAGCGGGCCTGATCATTAGCATCTTTCCAACGGTCGTATGCTTGGAATTGTTCATTACTTGAGTCTCCCGTAGGCTCGGGAGGACAAGGAGTTGTCAGTACATATTTCAGTTTCTCAAAGGATAGGACGATGTCCAGGTTCCATTTTCAATCGTTATAATTCTCACCGGTTAATTGGTTTTTGTCAAGTATCGATGGTAAAGCGTTTTTAGACATTTTCAATCTACAATAAAGAACCATATACCAAACATAAGCAAACATATATAATAATTTAGTAAGATAACACAATCATATAAAATCATACAAATGTGTTTATGTGTCAAAACCTTGATAATATCACAACCTTACAACGATAATTCCTAACTCAGAATTCAACAAGCTCCTAGGGGAGTCATGTCAAATTCAATTAGGAACACGGATACCTTCTTGATTAATATATGCCATCCAGGACCCATATGATCCAGCATATACTAATAATCGTTTCTTTGGCCATTAATTTTATTAACAGAGCTCCTAGGGAATGTTAATAATAAAATTAACGTGAGTGTATAACCACCGTTTTAATATTTTATCCATGATTTATAATCACCACCTAGGGGTGTGCAACTATAAATCATACTAAAATACCTTATCCTTTCAGAGATCCAATCTGGTACATGATAGAATTCCCTTCCTAGGGGTCGGGACCACCATGTTCTTCCTATGGACCAACGATGGAGGCCTTAGATCCTCTCTTCGAAAACCTTCTCCCACTTAATCTTTTGAAGTCAAGGTTTTATCTTAAAATTATGCATGAACAATTTTAATATGAGCGGCACTCCCTATCCTATATGACATGTTATCAATATACATGGTAAATCATATTATAATGTAGACAAGCATAGCAATCAAGCAAAGCTACAAGCAAAATAATAATAACCGTAATATTATGGTTCCACCCTAAAGAATAGAAAACTAAGATTACAAGAAAATAATGGAGACATTTATCGATTCTTCATCCTTGAATCCTCAAGCTGTATCCTTCTTTATGTAATATCCATCTTCAAGTCTTCAATCCCGTATGAATCGAATGCTTCACATTTCCGGTCATATCCAAATTTAATGTTTCTCAGAATCGTCCCAAAAATAAAATTAAAACTGCACCGAAAAAATTGCACCTTTTTTGGACACTTGGCAACTCTCGGTCGGTAGGCCGATCTTGGTGATCGGCCTACCGATCATGAAGGTTCGGCCTGCCGAACTGAAAGTTTAGCTTGCTGGTAGAGCACCCAAATTTTTGCCCCACTATCGGCCTGTCGGACCACACGTCCGACCTGCCGATCTGTGACCTTCGGCCTGCCGAACTGTGAGGTCCGGCATGCCGACTGAGCAGAAAACCCTCATTCCATAAAATACAATTTTATTGCAATTCATCAATTTTATTTTCAACAATTCAAAAATATAAAATTAGAGACTCAGGAAATACCTGGAGGCGCCATCATCAATCTTTAAGATCCGACTTCTCGTTCCATCTTCTCCGAATAATCATTTAATTACAAAATTCTTACAAATTAAAAATTAAATAACAATTCCTAGACGGAGATGATAGTCCGCCATCTAATTACATGAAAAACCTAGATACATATTCTAACCTCTAAGGAACCATAACCGGTATGAATTAATTATTTAATTAATAATTAAACAAAGATTTAATCAACCATAATTAATTAATAAACATTCACCACATAATCCATGACAACATATATATTATATAGACACCTAGAGTGCCATCTCTCTATAAAATTCAATTCAAGCATAGGAAAGATAAAGATCACCAAATTTATGCATATAACATGATTACAAACTCGTAAATTTATGTAAAAACCATGTCTCTGATACCAATTGTTGGAAACAAAGTGCGCAGTGGAATTTTTTAAAATTTTTCATCAGAGTAATTTCCAAAAACAAAAGTTTGACATGTTATATATATAAATTAGACAGATTTTACTAACCTCAGTGTGCCAAAGAACCTCCGCAACCTGTGTAGAGAAGTAACGTTCCAGAAAAGCCTCAACCAACTGGTCTTCTTTGCTATTCTCTATCCACAACCAGAGTGAGTGTGGGCTCACACTTACGCTCTTCCACCGGTGACTCTCCTTTCAACCAATAGAGAGAACCCAAAGCTAGTGCTCGTGATTTGTTAACAAAAGCTCTCAGGGAGTTTTTTTAGATGCTCACTAGAAGAGTATCACTCTTAATCTCTCAAATTGATCCGAGTAAATCATGAGACTCACTCCCTTTTTATAGCCATTGGTCCTGGGGTCAGTCCTTATCAGATTAGGTCTCAAAAACTCGAAACAGAATCAAGTTCGGATCAATATCTAATAAGATCTGAGTGAAAACGCATAATCTTATCTCCTGCTGATCGGCAGGCCGAACATTCTGATCAGCAGGCCGAACAGGCCAGTTCGACAGGTCGACCACGTCATTCGGCAAGCCGAACCCCCGAGAAAAAATCTCCGCGAATCTTTTATTTTTCACCCGAGATTCTAAAGGATAAAGTCTCAGTTTTGATTCAAATAACCCAATAAAAAAATTATCTGATCAAAATAAACTTTATCAAGATAATCTCTAAGAAAATAAATCAATTCACAATAATTCTACAAGTTTATCTCGATCTAATTTGTCCAAAACTAAAACAACCGATAAACAAACAAGAATTATCTGATCGCAATAATTCAACAAGTTTATCTTGAACTAATTTCTTACAAAATTAATTCAACCGATAAACAGACATGAATTATTTGATTCTTTCAAATTTTAAACCAATCTGATAAATCCGACATAAGTCACCAATTATTGAAAAAGCACGCCGTGTCGTTACAGGACTTTGTGAGCTAGCAAAGGGGACCAAAATAGACCTATAAAGTTCAAGCTCATGATAATTATGAAACCCAATATCCCAAATATCAATTTCACAATTATCAACTCCAATGCTACTCCACTAAAAGCTTGGAGCTGCACTCTCGAACTTTATAGAATTATGAAGCTCGTGTAGCTAAGTCTCCATGACATATCATAGTGTATCGTATCCCCATATGATCATCCATAATCGGCTTAAACACAAGTTTTGTCTTATTTTCTCGATTATTTTTATCTTAAGTTCCATTGTCTCACCATTAGAAAACTCACCATCCAAAAATAGTATACCATTCGGTTACACCTATGTATCTAAATGGTTGAGCGCTCTATTTTTTCAATTTCAGGACAACGCATATAAGAGGATTTCATTACTCCTATAGAGGAGCTATGGATTTCATATCTATGAATAACAAGTCTACGCTATCAAGAGTCATGCCTCCAACGTACCGGCATGCATACCACTATTGAGATGTGGTTGTCACCTTTTGGCACATCAAAAGACACAAGTCAAGACAATGGCCCCACTATTCATCTCAGGATTAAGATACAATACAAATTTCTGTCTAAAGTGAATCGATTTGCCGAGACAGAATTATCAATCTAAATCAATTCACTTTATGTCGCGATCCAACACATCGTCACCTATGACAACGTGCCAATGTTTCCATTCACGGAGTCCAACTCTGATGGCTAAGACAAACCATCTCCCAAAAGGGATATAGACAACATAACAATCTTTACATGAATAAAGCGCCCAACTTTATTCCCTCGATTGCGGATCATATGTTTTAGACCGTCACCATAAGAATCGTGTCGTCCGCATAATCAGTCCATCATATGCCCAATTCTTAAGGTTTAGACTGACAGTCTTAGACTACTATTTGCTTATCATACATTCAACAAATATGAATGTAAAGAGGACAAGATATCGTATATATAAATGAATAAATTCTTTTTGATAAAAATGTCTTCAAAAACGTATTATATTTTTACTCCTTAGGGCATACATGTCTAACACCCTCTAGGTATAACCTTTAGCTACCAGCCTTGCCTTGAAAGTCTCTACTTTCTTGACCACTCCTCTGTGTCTCTAATAGATCCATTTGTACACAATGGGTTTAATCCCTTTAGGAGGATCAACAAGTTTTTGGACTGAGTTGGAATACATGGACTTTATCTCAAGTTTCATGGTTTCAAGCCACTTCTCTTTGTCAATATCTTCCATTGTTGACTTTATAAGTTAATAGATATTCCTCACCATCATTCACGATGACTAGCTGGTCTTCTCTTTGGTAACAAGTAGGTAATCCATATTCCTTCCCACTATGACAAAGCACTAGCAATGTTTGACTATAATTTATGGCCTCTTTGGTTTGCTATTCGACAACTCTTACTAGCTTGTCGACAACTCTAGTTAGTTGTAGACCAATCTAATCAGCAAGTAACTCTTCTAGAACTATTTTCTTTTTTGGTTTGAAATCTTTCATATAGTCTTGTTCAAGAAAAGTGGCATTTGTTGACACAAACACCTTTTTCTCTTAAGGACCATAGAACAAACCTCCTCGAGCATCTTAAGGATAACCTACAAAGATGTAAACTTTCCGAACAAGGTTCCAACTTCCCGATCTTAGCCTTTAGCACATATACAGACACCGTCATATGTAGATGTACTCCAAAGTAGGTTTTTGACCATTCCACAACTATAGAAGTGTCTTAGGTATAGACTTAGATGGAACCAAGTTTAAAATACAAACTATGGTTCTTAAGACGTATCCCCAGAAGGATTGGGTAAAAAAGAATAGCTCAACATTGATCTCATCATGTCAAGTAGCGTTTGATATCTTCTTTCGGTAACACCATTTTGTCATGGTGTTCCAGGTGCGGTGAGTTGTGAAACTATTCCAATTTCCACCAAAGAGTCTATGAGTTCTGTGTCCAAATACTGACCTTCTTGATCTGATTGAAGCACCAATGTTTGCTTCCCTATTTGCTTTTCAGCTTTTGCTCAAAATTCTTTGAACTTTCTAAAAGTCTTAGATTTCCTATGCCTTAGGTAAGCAAAACCATATATAGAATAATCATCTATAAATCTGACAAAATATTCATACCCTTCTGTTGCTTAGACATTTAAAGACCATATACAATGGTATGTATTAACTCAAGAGGTTTTTTGGCTCTTGCACCTTTAGTTACGAAAGGTCTTTTAGTCATTTTACCTTCTAGATAAGATTCAAAGACTAAGAGTTCACAAACTTTTATTTCTTTTAAAAGGCCATCCTATAGGTCTTTCAATCCTATTTAGGTTTAGTATGACCAAGTTTAAGATGCCAAAGATATGTGTTATTATCATGAGAGATATTTTGCCTTTTTATCTTAGGTTTACAACTTTAAACATTTTAGTATCAAGTAGTGATTTAGGATTAGGTTTAAGAAAATGTAAACTATCATTTAGTTTCCCAGAACATATATTTAAACCATTCTTTGAAATAAATACAATTTCACTATCAAAAGAAACTTTAAATAATTGTTCATTTAATCTAAAAACAGAAATCAAATTTTTCCTAAAACCTAGAATAACATAAACATTGTTCAAAACTAAATAATTATAAATTAAAGTCGAACTTCACTCACTGCTTTAGTCAAAACCCTAGCTCCATTGCCCACGACCATTGTGTACTCCCCATCAGCAAGCTCTTGTGAAGAACTAAGACTCTATAGACAAGAACAAACATGGTTGATTGCTCCCAAGTCAATGACCCATGTTGAGAGTTCTTTATTTTCAACACATGTTCTTGAAACTAGTGAATCATATTTAATTTGGTTTTTCTTCTTCTTGTTCTTAGATTCGAGATTCATCTTGGTGTTCATGAACAACTTCACAACATAAAAATGAGCCTTGTCATTTGGTTAGAGAAACATGCCATCCAATGACTACATTATCTCATAAGTAGTCTTTATATTCTCATGCTTCTTACAAAGCAATTCAGACATGCCAGCTAGCAAGTAGCATTTGGTTTCTAGTTAGATTTTTACCAACGAGAATATGCCTCATGGGTAGCTCTTTTTGCATTAGCTACGGGACCGAAGGACACTCCTCTCGGATGACAAACTCGTAGTTGTCATTAATGAGTATTAGGTTATGTTACTTCTCCACTTGGCATAATTTTTATCAGTAAGTTGTTCAAGTGTGAGTAGGATGACAATTAGATTAGACATATTGTTGGAATAATAAATAAGTAAATATTCAATTTGCATGCATGAATATCATAAGCATATAAAACGAGGATTTAGGCATGGTAAATATGATGCATGAATGCACATGAAAAATACATAAAATATGTTTACTAAATTTACCCAACGATAATTCAATTTACCACAAATAAAGTGCCACTGTAGGATAGGTTAATTTATTTACAAATCAAACCAAGACACTCTCAATGAATAAAGGTTATTCAAAATATCTCATATTTTCACATTTATTAACCACCGTTATTTTGGTCAAAGATGCAATTAACGTTTAACTACATCTTTGTGAATGTAATCCACCATTTTAGATTCTAAAGATCTAACTCTAAAGTGTCGCCGTATGGTAGGTCAAATTAGTGGTACATCCCGAATTCTCATTGCAATGAAGAACAATTGTGTATTGATCCAAATCATCACTTTTCGTAGGGAGGACATAATCAATACCGTCTCCAGGTGCCATTGAAACCTTACGGTGTTAGGTCATATTGTCATACAACCCTCTCACACTCAATATTTTACAAGTATGAATTTTATTTGTAAATCAACTAATGGTTTACAATCTCTAGTAATATAAAAATTTTATATTTCTAGGTATATGAAATTCCAAAATTTAACTCATAAATTCAATTTCACAGTAATACTATTTTGCAAATCAAATTTGCAACCATTAATTAATTTACAAAGCATATTCCATACTTATAATTAAAATATTTTTCATTGAAATAAATAAATGCGTGTGTATGCATGGCATGTCTATAAAACATACAAATAAGCCTACTAGAACTAATATGACATGTTATAATACATGGACATATAATAAATTAACATAAAATAAAACATTCAATTTGGATATTTAAATTATAACCCAATTGAAAATAATGAAAATAAAAATAAATTTATAGTCTATATAATCTTCAAATTCTTCATTGGTCTTCTTGTAATCCTCTTTGATTGGTCCTCATACGCATTCTTTTAGAAAATCGGAACAAACGATGAAAACTATAGAGAAAGGTACCCTAGAAACCCTACGCTATGGTTATTCACATGATGTCTATGGTGTCCTCGCCTCCGTTCCTAGTGCCCTAGCCTCGGGTCTATGTAGGGCCGTGGCACTCGATGTTGGATTCATTTCCCTGTTTTTCGATGGTTTAGTAAACTATTGAGTAGTTGACCATCTCACAGCCAATGGTTCTGATTCCTCTGGTCTTCAGAGGCTTTGGGTCTTCAATATGCTTCCGAGCAAACATCAATTCTAATAAAAGTATGATTATTAAAGAGATCCTTGTAACCATATTATTAACGACCAAATCCACCATCCATACATTCACCATTCATTACATAAATTATAAACAATAAACATACATATTAATGCAAAGTACCTACTCATCATATACATACATAATAAAGAACAAATATTTTTACTTATAATTGATAATCTCATAATCAATCATTTAAATTAATATATTCTATAATTGGCTCAAGTACCAATTATTGGTTTTGGAAAACAATTTTCAAAAAAATTAGTAGAATTGTAGTTGCGGTGCGAATTATGTATAACAAAATTTTTTTAAATCTTTTGTAAACCTCAATAGATTACATTAATTTAATGCTTAATATATATATATATATATATATATATTATATTAACCTTGCTTACCAAAATGATCGGAGATGAACTGAAACATAAATGACATGCAAAAGATGCTTTCTTTTCCACTGTCTTCCTGGCCTAGTTCTTAGCACCAGATGAACGGATAAGTGGGTATTGAAGGAATATGGTTTCTAAATGGATCACTCAACTAACGTTTAGCCTTCCACTAATCTCAACACATGAGCAAAGTAGGACCGAGAATGGTAGAACACTTATTCTCCTTCTTTCTCTCTTTACACACCTATGAAAGGATATTTTTGTAGGGTACTATCAGTCTCTCCAAGACTCAAATGTATGTCCCTAATGAATAAAGGATGCCTCTATTTATAGAGAATGGAAGACCCATCTAATTTTCAAAGTTTTCTTTATTTTAATTTTAACATCAAATAGTTAATTAAAATAAAATGAAGAATTTTTTTCTTTCCTTTTACTACTATAGGCATCACCCACGCATAGATACCTTATCTATATGTGGTGCCAATTTAATGAGCAAGGAAGACAAAATCTGCTTGTCAGCTAATCTCATTTGTTTCTATATTTAACTTTTCATATTTAAATTAAATCAAATTTATTAAAATTAGAAATTCTAAATATGGAAACTATGTAAACAAGCTTTGATGTACACAAAGGAAAAGTGGTGCCACACACAATGGATCCTCCCACTGTGTGCACTACCTACATAGTGGGAACCCCCACTGTGTGTCTTCTAAAAATTAATTATTTTATTAAATAATCTTATTAAACAAGTTATTTAATAATTACAAACTATTTATTAAATAATCTTATTATTTAATGAATATGAATTAATGTATAATTAATTCATTTTTAGTGATCTTTAATTTAGAATTCCAAAATTCTAAATTACTTATTTAAACCAATAATTCCACTTCTATAACTGTGTTTACAAGAATGGCGAGAGAATAATTGACCGTAATTTCAACCTCCAATAAAATCAATATATTAGTTAAACTCTTTTATTAATATATTACTCTTTTATTAATTCTAATGTATCTCCACCAAACACTTAGAATTGCATTCTAAAAATTATAGATATTTAATTGCTCATTTCTTAGAGTTGTCCATTTGATATAGTCATTATATATAAATTGATCCTACATAAATAATTCATAATTAGAGGTAGATAAAATCTGTTAACCTCTTTAGTTACTTCTTTATCCTTAATTACCATTGATCCACTAATAAATAATAAATTCATGAACTTAATCATGAATTAAGCGCTCTTATTGTTCAAGGCACAAATCAATACTTAAGAGAATCATTTATCAGCTTCTTGTTCAAGAGAGAATGGATTCTATCTTGTAATATTAATATTCCTGACTACTTACTTCACTATGCCTCAAGATACAAGGAATAATATTAGATTCTCAAATTCGTATTGAGTAAATCAAAACACATAAATCTATAAATATGAATCTACTAATAACTCAAAATTAAGATCTTATATATAACTATCGGTCAATATGATTAGAATTTTCTTTATTTAACGGAAATTTGTAGCTATTCATATCACATCATGTTCCGGTCATGCATAATCTCATCATATACAATCACTAATTTAATGATTCACTAAATTAACAACTTGGATAAGACCATTCCATTCTTAATGGAAATGACTTGGACTAGTAACGCTCAGGTAAAGATTCCATACTTTAACTGACAAATATTAATTATGTGTTACTCACTATTTGAATTATAATTCTTAAATATTATCCTTTTTTATATAACACTTATATTCAATATTCGATGTCACAAAAATAATTTTAGAATTTTAATGATATTCATAAAGTATTCAAAATACATACATATAAATATGATGAATAAATTTACTTTATTTATTTATAAATATGTCCTTTGCAAAACATCATATGTTTTAAAGGCATCTATCTTAATAGAAAATTTTTTAAGGTCATCTAACTAAACTAAAAATTGTCATCTATTGTCGTGCATAGATGTTGGTTGTTACAAAGATTTTCATGGCACTTTTTGTGGTGCTTTTGACAACATTCTCCTCAAACACTGTCCTTAGATTAGTATGTTGTGTACTCTCAAAATTGTAGTAGTATATTTCATATCTTTTATTTTATTTACATTTTTTCTTTTTTTTTTTTGGTTGCTAGGGGGTGTTGTTATGATACGTATCGTCAATTTTATCTAGAGGAAGGGAAAAAAGTTTAATATATTACTTGTTTATTAATTCCAATGTAACTCCACTAAATACTTAGAATTGCACTCTTGAAATTATAGATATTTAATTACTCATTTCTTAGAGTCATCCATTTGATATAGTCATTACATATAAGTCGATCCTGCCTAAATAATTAATAATTAGAGATAGATAAAATCTGTTAACCTCTTTAATTACTTCTTTATCCTTAATTACTATTCATCCACTAATAAATAATAAATTCATGAACTTAAGCATTAATTAAGCGCTCTTATTATTCAAGCCGCAAATCAATACTCAAAAGAATTATTTATCAGCTTCTTGTTCGAAAGAGAATGGATTCCATCTTGTAATATTAACATTGCCGGCTACTTACTTCACTATGGCTCCAAGATACAAGGAATAAGGTTAGATTCTCAAATTTGTACCAAGTAAATCAAAAGACATAAATCTATAAATATGAATATGCTAATAATTCAAAATCAAGGTCATCTTGTATATGACCATCGGTTGATATGATTAGAATTTTCTCTATTTAACGGAAATTATTAGCTGTTCATATCACATCATGTTCTGATCATATATAATCTCATTATATATAATGCACTAATTTAATGATTCACTAAATTAACAACTTGGATAAGACCATTCCACTCTTAATGGAAAATGACCTGAACTAGTAATGCTCAAATAAAGATTCCATACGTTAATTGAAAATATTAATTATATGTTACTCACTATTTTAATTATCATCCTTAAAAATTATCCTTTTTATATCACACTTATATACAATATTCAATGCCACATAAATAATTGTGAAATTTTAATGATATTCATAAAGTATTCAAAATACATACACATAAATATGATGAATAAATTCACTTTATTTATTTATAAATATGTCCTTTGCAAAATATCATATGTTTTAAGGGCATCTATCCAAACAAAAAATTTCATCTATTGCCGTGCATGAATGTTAGTTGTTGCAAAGATTTCCATGGCACTTTTTTTTAGTGCTTTTGACAACATTCACCTCAAACACCGTCCTTAAATTAGTGTGTTATGTACTCTCAAAATTGTAGTAGTGTTTATATTTCATATCTTTTATTTTATTTACATTTTTCTTTCTTTCTTTCTTTCTTTTTTTTTTTGGTTGTCGGGGGGTGTTGTTACATATCTCATCAATTTTATCAATAGGAAGGGAAAAAAAGTTTGGAGGGTTGACCCTATTTTTGAGATAAGCCCCAGCTATATGGACATAACTGCATTTAAAACTTTTAAAACAACATGCTGCTCTAAAAGGAGGCTTTGCCACAAGGCTGTCCATGTTTAAGTCAAGTCATGATATTCGGCTTTGGTGAATGTCATTAAGGATGATAAAGAATGGGGATAGATAAAGATGAGCCGAAAGTCAAAAATGTTTTGTTACATATATAATTAGGTGGTTGAGGAAAATATAATTGGGCCCAAGTTGGGACAGAGTGGACGGGAGATTGGTTTTATATAGATGGGTCAGTTCTTTACTATTACTAAAAGCACTAAATGCATAGTTTAGAGAATTAGGAGAGAGAATATCAGTTGTTGAAATATTTGAAGTTGGTCTGTTGATTACATCGACACCACTGATCAGAACATATAATAAGCCTATGCAAGAACGAAAATGTCGACGTCACAGAGTTATCAAGGTTTTAATTTACGCATGATATCGACAGAAATGTCAATATTTATGGACATTTCAAAAAATATATATATTTTTTGAAAAAAAAACCTTTTATTTTTTCTTTAAACTTTATACAATTCTAAAACAATCAACGTTTACTTTATTTGAACCAAGTTGATAACATAATTAATACATCTTGGTCTAATGTGATAGTTACATTGCTTACTAAAAAAGAATACCATCATAATCGCATATTGATATTGATTATAGTATTAGTTTACATACTCAGTCCAAATATGGTACAATAAAAAACAGAGTACAAAAAAACTACTACAAAATATAATAAAGTACACACAAACTTCAAGTATCTTTGATAGCAAAAGGAGTTTCTAACAAGTTCGAAAGCATTATGTAAGTTTCAATCTTAATTTAGACAAGGTATTTGTCACGATATTACCTTTGAATAGTTCTAAAGGTAATTGTTGATATGCTATATGTATGTTTCTTGATCCCTTATTGTTATTAACACAGAAATTGGATATCGTTGGTTTATCTAACTTGATGAGCAATCTTCAGGAAGTTGTAATTACATATAAATGCTAATTTATAGTGGAGGATACACAAGTACATAAAAGAAACCATTATAATTTTGTATTTTGATACTAATGGACAAAAATAATGAAAGTGTACTATAAATATAATTGCATCTACTGCATTATATGCAAGCTTTGTAGGAATCGTAAAAATCTCATGTGCTATATGAAGAACAATAATTAGAACTACTAGATAAAAATAACGAAAATATAGTACACATATCTACATGTGTCACTCCCCAAAACTAGGGTCAGTGAGGAGGTGATCTAGTTAAAAAGGTTAATTTTGAAACAAAATTATGTTAAAATTAAATAAAATGAGCTATAAAGTTTAAATCGGAATAAGTGGACTTAATTAAAAATAAAATTAACATATATGCTATGGACTCTCAAATTAAAATAAAATACTAATTGCATAAAACCTACTGAATTTATAATTTATTCAAAAAATTACGGGATAGTATCGAACAAAACAACATACAAATACATATTACAGTCAAGGATACTTTGGAATGATATTTAATGTTCTAGAACATAGTAGAGCATACATTGGATTAAGAACCTAGTTTAGAGCTAGTTGTATCAGATTACGTGTACCATGGTAAGATTTCTTTCTCTTTTCTTATGAACCATGTTCTCTAAGTATTTGACCTAAAAATTTTTCTTATGAACCATGTTCTATAAGTATATTTTTAAGGTTATTTGAAAATATGTGTTATTAGTGGTTGCAAGTACAGTAGTGTGGTAAAACCACACCCCACTCCATGTAAAGGTGAAGAGTTCGAATCCTTCACCCCAAGTTTTAAAAAAATAACATATATGATATTAGATTATTTAATTTTAAAAATATAATGTGCCTCAGCTCTTGCATTCACTGACCTTCTTTTTCTTGAATATTTGAATAATAAGATTTCAAATAAATTGTGAAAGATAAAATAAACCTCAGTTCATGCATTCACCAAGCCATCTAGTTTGAATGAGATTTTGAACACTATCCAATATGTCTATTAGATAGTTGTATTTTGTTTATAGAGCTTTTAGAGTTCAAGTCACGTCAAGGGCATCTTAGGGTGCAGGTCTTAAAAACTCGTATGGGCTACTTAAGTGGTGTTATATAGGTGCTGTAAAGTAAGTATTTATTTTATTTATGATTTGTGATAAATCATATGTTTCTTATACTCTGTAAGCTTGTTTTCAAGCTATGCATTGTACTTATTTATTTCCAAATGTTTTATTGAATGGTTAGTTGTTGAAATTTTGAAAAGATAATTCTACTGAGCCTTTTGCTCATAGTTTTACATTTTGTCTATTTTATTTTATTTTACCCTTAGTGTAGTATGGTATGACATTCCAAGTCTATAGAAATGGCTAACAATGATGTTTACGATTATCCTATTAGAGTATACAGCTGTACAGACGAATCCTTGATCTATTCATGCATCCTATTGGTCTCGATATTTGCTCCTCAATTGTAATAAGCATTTGTATACTGTGTTGTTTGATACTGTCCTCTATTTTTATTTTAAGTAAATTGTAAATTCAGTGGGTTGCTATGTAATTAGTATTTTATTTCAATTTGAACTCCATAGAATATATATTAATTATAATTTTATGTTAAGTCAACTTATTCTAATTTAAACTTTATAGTTCATTTTATTTGATTTTTACATAATATGATATTTCAAAGTTAACTTTAATTATTTATTTTAACTAGATTGCTACGCCATAGGTTTCAATTTTAGAGCATCATCTACGATACAATATAAGGCATTGCAAAAGAATCATAAACAATCCCACGGATATATTACATGAGGAACAACAATAATTCACTAATTGATACATAGTATAAGTTACTAATAGACTAGGTGCCCTAAGGATTAAATGATGTAATAAGTTTTAGAGACATTTAATCAATAAAGTGTTTATTTTCATATATCAAATATTGTTCATTTTTGTTGAATGTATGATAAGTAAACAAAAGTCTGAGACTGTCAATCTAAACTATTAAGATTGTGCATATGATGGACAAATTATGAAGGAGACATGATTCTTATGGTGATGGTTGTAAAAGATCCGCAATTAAGGGAATAAAATTGGGTGCTTTATTTATATTAAGATTGTTATATTGTCCACATCCCTAATGGGAGATGGCTTACCTTGGTCATCAGAGTTGGACTCCACAAGTAAAGACATTGGTATATTATTATTGGTGATGATATATTAGATGAAGTCTAAAGTTAAATTAATTTCATTAATAGTTTTGTTTGAATAAATTAATTCACTTCAGATAATCATATGTATCACATCTTAATCCTTAAATGAATCAATGGGTTCGTTTTCTCAACTTGTCTCTTTTGATGTACCAAAAGGTGACATCCTGAATTATATGAAATTACACATGCCGGTACATTAGAGATACAACTCTTGACTGACATAGACTCATTATTTATAGATATGCATTCCATAGCTCTTTTGTAGAGTTAATGATATTCTTTTATAGGCATTATCTTGTAATTAAAAACTAGAACGCACAACCATTTGAATATATATCTGTTACCGAATGGTATACTATTTGTGTTGGCTATGAATAGTAAGTTTTTCAATGACGAGATAATAGAACATAAGATAAATCTAATCGGGAAGGTAAAATGGAATTTATCTTTAAGCCAATTATAAATATCCTATAAAGATGTTATACATTACGATACATCATAGACGATAAACTTATTGAAGTTTGTAATTTATATATAGTCTAAGAGTGGAGCTCTAAGCTTTTAGTGGAATAGCTTTAGAGTTGATAATTATAAAATATACTTATCGAGGATATGTTATTTTTTAATTATAGGGTCTTGATCTATATATGTCCATCGGGTCCTCTTTGCTAGCTTGTTATATTTCCTGTAACGATATGATATGTTTTTTCTATATATTGGTAACTTATGTTATTAATTAGATTGGCTAAAGTTTGATTGATTGGATTTAATACATTGAATTTTTATGAATTAATTTAAAAAAAAACATGTTGAATTATTTGAATAGATTTTATTTATATGAGAGTATCTGTATATGACTGTTTTAATTAGATAACTTATCTATTGGGTTTTTTGAATTAAAACTGAGGCTTTATGAATGATATCCGGGTCAAATAAAATAGTAAATATCCAATTGGTTTAAATCGGGTGAATCAGATAACTCTAAGAAGCTGATACAACATGTTTGCTAGTCAGCTTTGACCAAGTGGTCAACCACTATATAAAGGGGCAATCGGCCACCCTTGTTTTTTTCAACAAATGCGTTTCATGCATTTTCACCTCAGAATTTGACTCAAACTCAAATTTTAAAGCCTATTTTGATAGAGCCCCAATCTGACCTCTATATAAAGAAAACAATTTTCTATTGCTTCTTAGATCACTTGAGAGATTTAGAAAAAAGTATTTTGTTGGAAAGACTTTAAAACTCTCATAGAGATATTGTTTAATATCACGAACCTTAGCTCTTGGTTTTCTCAAGTGACTAGAAGGAGAGGCTATCTGAGGAAAAACTGAACAACATACGACCACCTGTATTCTAATCATGGAAAGAGAGTAGCAAGGAAGTCCAGTTAGTTGAGACTCTTCTGGCAGAAATTCTCTCATAGCAATTCATACAGTTTTCTAGTCTACTAAGAGGTATGAAAGATCTTTTATTAATTTATATACATAACATGTCTAACTTGTTTTTGAAAAAAATGTTATAACTAAAATTTTTAAAATCCGATACATCCTTGTTTTCCAACAGTTAATACATCAACATTTAGATGATATAAAAGCTTAAAACTTGGTAGAAGAAACATGAAGAATTTGATGAATATACTTTGTGAAAAAAATAGAATTTTTAGGATTGAAATCATGAACATATTTTTATAAGATTGAAAAAGAAAAGAGTATTTTTTAAAGATTGAAGTCATGAACGTATTTTTTAAGAAAAAAGAAACAAAAAATTAAAAACGATTTCTGTTACCAAAATCTTAATTTTATATGTGAAGTTATGAACTATTTATTAGAAAGCAAAAATTATTTCAAGACTAAATGAGTCTAAATAAATACTATTTCATTGTTTCTAATTGTTCAAAATATTCAGCATGTTTATTAAAAACAATCAAAAAGTCTTACAATTTTTGTACAAAAAAGAAATATTTTCCAGCGTTTTTTGACCTTTTGTGGCTATTTTCATAAATATTCTTGACATTCACCAATATTGAGGATATTTGTGTATATAGTAGATATTTTCTACATATCTCGGAAGAAAAATCATTTCTTTCATATCCTTGTCGAGACTTTAAACTATAGATATTGTATTAAAAATATCGACAATATTGCAAAGATTTTCATTCTTGAGCCTATCAAAGGACTCGTATTTTTGATGACATGTGACCCAAAGTTGAAGGTTTTTTCTTTCCTTTTTCTTTTTCTTTTTTTTTTTTGGGTTTTCTTCTTGAGGACGACAAGCCGGTGGTTGAAGTCGTTAGTTATAATATTGTAAAAGCATTTTTTTTAATTGTTAGACTCAACACATAATAATATGTAAAATTCCATTCCAATGTCAAATTTGGTTTTTAGGCAAGAATATTTTTTTTAATAGGTAGATCGGCATATTTTAAATTTAGTATTAAATTTAACTTGAAGTAATATGTCAAATTTGGGGATATACATTATTGATGTATTGACTTGTATTGACTCGTTGACTTAATAATTTAAAAATTAGTATCTTTTCTTTTTTAGATTTTCAATACAAATTCACAAAAATAACATATCATTCCACTAGTACAGCTGGGGAATAAATACCAGGATTAGAGGTCGCCCGTTGTCGAGCGACATCTAATGTCGTATATGACACAGCCCATTACACCGGACGACGTCTAAACACTGCCAAACAATTTTTAAAAAAATTCTAAATGTTTAGGCGTCACTTTTCAGGTGAGCTTTTTTTTTAGTCATCAACATGTCAAAGATGTAATGTTTTGACTTTTGCAGAGCTAATGTAACATTAACAATGGCACTTTAGGATATCTTATGTAAAAAATTGAGGAGAATTTATCGAGGTTGGAACTAATCGAACCCCATGTACTAAGGGTAAGGCTTCAAAAATAAAGATTTAACTTTTTTCAACGAAAAAAAGTGATGACGTAAGGATTATATTTGTATTCTATAACTTATAAGAAAAAGAGAAAGAAAGAGAAAAATATGACAACAATGATTTTTTAGTTCCAACAAAATTTTGTTGTGACAAAATTTTAGCCACGAAGCATTCAGCTACAACATATGCTCAGTCAAAGAAACTTGTACAGTGACTAAATGCATCAAGTTCTACACGAGTTTAATCTCGAAATAAGTATGCAATGTTACTGCTAATTCTTATCCAAATTACAAGATTAATTATCAGTCATAACACAAGCAGGAGGGTTCTGTATGCCAAACGCCGAGGGCTTTACATTCTTGCACTCTGAAGTGATTTGTCCTTCATCCCCACTATACTTGAGATTAATGTCTGTCATCTCAACATCCTGACAAGGAACCCCGCTGCTGCAAACAAGCTTCACGGCTAGTGCCGTCGAAGATGTTCCTCGAATGTTCTTGAAGCTTACATCACTAATCTGAACCCTAGATGGAAGTTGTGACCCACACTGGTTCCATGGACAGTACTCTTGGTCTATCATCACCGGATTTCCCACATTCTCCATTATTATATCATCGAAGTGCATGTCTGATGCCTTTCCTTCTAGGGAATTGGGCCACGTCTTGATTCTAACTCCGTTCTGCGTGTTTTTAAGAATGCAGCTCTTAACGTCCACACCTTCTACGGGCTCTTCGTTTGTGTACTTTCCAAGGCTTCCTATGCTAATGCCGTGCCCAGGTCCGCAAGCGACCTTAGTGATGGTTATCTGTTTGCTACCATCGCCGATGGAGATGCAATCATCTCCGGTTTGGATGTCTATGTCCAGGACTGTTATGAGCGTTGAACGACCAATGTGGATTCCATCTGTGTGGGGGCTATTTTCATCCGCAATGATTTTCATATGTTGAAATGTGACATTTTGGCACCCTAAAACGTTGATGTGGAACTGCTTGCTGTCTAGCGATGTTACATCTTGAATTATGGAATTTGTGATGTAGTTGAATCTGATATTCTGTTCACTTATAATACATAAGTACTATCAAAATGTTGATCTAATGAATTCCCAAAATCTCATTAATGACAAAAACAGGAGAAAATTTTTTTCACTACATCAATAGCGAAAGCTATCTCAGCCATTTAATTAATTTTTTAGCTATCTATTATGGGTAAGACTTTTGTATTAAGACTCATAAATTAAAATATTGAAAAATTAATTCAATGGCTAAAATAACTTAACGGTAGTAAAAAAAAAAGTTCTCACTCATAAAAAATTTCTTATATATAATGGAAGAGCTTACAATAGGAAGGTTGCCGCAGTACTCATCCTTGGCACAATCCTTACCCCAAGTTGGCTTGCCTTGACCATCAAAGATTCCTCCACCGGAGACAGTGAGGAAGTCAATGTACTCAAAAGCAATCCACGTGTCACCACCGGTGAAGTGTTTGTCGGCCGGTGGAGCCTGCAAGATGCCTTGAAGATTGAACTCAATTGCAGCGTTGCAAGGTCCCTGCAGAGTTGCTCCGCTTAATTTGAATATCCCTTTTGGAATCAGCACTTTACTTGGACTTCTTGATGCGCATGCATTGTTCCAAGCTTTCAACAAAGCCTCAAAAGCATAGGGAGGATAGATAAATTAGTTGATGTTTGAAGACAATCATTCAAACCCATTGATTAAAAAGATTTGGTTAGAACTAGCTTACCTCAGTGATGTCGGCTTGGGGCAATATTGTCCCATTTTCTGTCGCGTCGAAGAGGAGAGCTTGGGCGTTTGCAACATTGGATGGCGCCAAAGATAGGAGGAATAAAGTAGCTATAACAACAATGTTCAGTTTTAGACCCATCCTCAGGACAATGTTTTCTCACCGTGTATATAACTTCCCCCTTATCTTTTATAATTCGTTTCGGTTTTGCCAAATGCTATGCGGCATTTAATTTGTTTTTAATTCTTTCCTACTCCATGATTTGGATTTTTTATCTCCTCGTTGTTTAACTCGTGTCACGTACCTTCTTTTTTATTAGCTGTCTACGGCCTCTTCCTTGTATATAATATATCAACAATCAGAGGTGCCAGACGTACACGCACATATATATATATATATATATATATAAAGATCTTCTTTTATCAATTTACCAAATTTAATTAAATTTCAATTAATTAAATTACCAGATATGATAATTAAATAAATAAACGAAGGGTACAACAAATTTTAGCATGATTCATTTCTAAAACCTACGTCCACAAGGCCACCCCAAGAAATTAAACAATCTACTAATAAAATAATTTACAGACATCAATTGGACTAAATCAATTTAAGACACTCTCTTAGTGATTGACGCTTATGTTGTTATACTTCTTGATGGCCTCATTCAACAAGCACCACTCGACTTTTATCTCTACTTCATGCAACTCCTGCCAACAGCAGGACGTTTTCTCCCAAAAACACCAAATTATTCGCCTGAAAAATGAAGCACCTTCTTCCAAAGTTTTATGAACGAAAACTCATTGCCTTTATACGTCTGTACTCTCTAGAAACTCTGTACAAACGTTGCAAGCCCGAACTCAATATATGTAGGCAGCAAATCTTATCCCAAATTTAAACCGTGGCATTATATGTTGCAACAAATTTTTCAACATATTTGAATTTGAATTGAAAACATATTATCTTCACATTAACTGTCCAATTCGAACGTGATTTGGACTTCGTGAAATCCTTGCCCGTCACATAATCCTCATTTAAACTCTCTAAAATGTGTGACGCTTATAGGAAATAAGTCCTAGATCTTCCTAGATCATCCTTATCCAACTCAAATTTGAATCTTGTGATAAGATATACTCCAATTGAAATGGATTCAAAATTATCTGTAAAAATCTTTCAAAAAATATCTTCTTGCTTTCAGAATCCTACTTCAATTCAAGCTTGCTTCACAACATAAGATAAGCTTTGAGGATTAGATTAGGATTCAAATTTGCCTCTGAAAAGATCTTGAAATCCCTCGAAACTCCTACCCATAAAAGCTTCTAAAATTTGAAAATTTTCTAGTTTGTTTCTTTCTCAGATAATTAAGAGCCAATTATGTCAACACAAAACCTAACATAAATATTGATGGATACGATTTCTCCATAAATTCTCTGCAGGTGGTACAAACTCACGATAAAAGCTCATACAGTTAACATTCAGGCTCTATAGAGGCTCATATCGATAAATATGAGACGAAAAGTGTCATCATAGCATAAATATATAAAATTTCAGGGGTACATCCCTGACACCCTGGCCACACTCCACTCAGTTTATATATATATATATATATATAGATATCTGCTCCTATACTTGCATTTACTTCTGTACGTAAATTTTTGTAGCTTGATATTGTGAGCTATTCAGGATGAGAAACTGTTACCAACTAGAATATGCATGGAAGATGTACCGTACGACTTGAAAAAATGGTCTGTTTTGTAATTGTACGTTATTAATTGGCAATTGAAAATGTGTAATTTCTTTTGATTTTCTATGATCAAAACTCAGGTAAGGGAAAATCCTTTCGCTCGGTAAGTGAAGTGATCTAATGTGGTATAAATAACTGAAAATCCCTTCTTTTTTACTTTTTGTGTATCAATAGTACCGGTATAGCAACGGGCTGCCAGAATCATGGGTTTTTTTTTTTTCCTTGATGGAATGAAGACACATTTGTTCTTGGCCAAATCTGTTTTACTGTTTTTTTAAATGGGAACTCTACAATTAGTGGCAGTATTAAGAACTATATACAATCAAGGTAGGCAGTGGTTCAATCTAAAATTTCTTTTTAAATATTTATATGTGAATTTTGATAAAATTTCTAGTTTGTCCCTTCCCCTCTTGAAATTCTAAAACTCTATACTCATCCCACCATATAATATTTGAACTCTGATAATTAAGTTTTTAGTATAATCCTTGCCCTTGGAACTTATTTTTCTATCTCTATCCTATGTACCATAGAGTACAAAAAAAAAAAAAAAAACTCTACTAAGACATGTTTTTAACCATTAGATTTTTATAAGAATCTATCAATTCATCAGCACATTTTTTTTATGTTATTTGATTTTGATATGATTTGACGTTGAAAAATATGATATCTAGTTAGAAAAAGCTCTGACTCTACTTTAAATAACAACAAAAGCAAAACCTCAAGTAAACGACCCGAATAAAAGAAAAAAAAAATAGAAAAAGAAAAGAGAAACTTTTTCTATCAAATGGCCAAAAGTACGTCACATGAACCTCTTTCCATCAATTAAATGCTTCATTTAACAAGGCATGTGCATCTTAAAGGTTTGGCCTAAAAATTAAACCATACTCTACAAAAAGCAAATCTGATCACGGTTGGACAATTTATTAACCAAGGAGGTTTTGTGACAGCATAAAAACCTCATGCTTCTTCTCCTTTTTTTCTTTTTTCTTTTTTGCGAATTCATTCCTAATCAGCAAATTGTCATGCCACATTAATAGACAGATGATAAATGCTATGGCCACTAGAATTCAAAGAAAACAAAACCCTCTGATTTTTGTATTTTATATGGTATCTAACTAATCACATGTTATCATGTCATTTAGTAGGCTCAAACACTAAAGTAAAAAAAGATGGTAAAAATTACATCATTTTTTAAATGATGATGTGATTGGTTTGACACTAAAATTGAATAGGTAATTAGGTTTTGCTCACCTATTTAGTTTATCCCTTTTGGGAAATGAGGGTCAATTTGAGAAATAACACTTCTATGATATTGTTTTTCAATCTTATTACCACTTTTATAAAAAAAGCTTGAAACATATCATTTTTATAGAGTATAAAGATATAATTGATCATAGGTGTTTTGGATTAAAATTAGGCAAACAAATGTTATTATATAAGAGTATTTTGACCTTTTTTACCGAGAGAAATGGTAAGAATCAAAGGAGGAAAAATAAGTACCAGAACATAATAACGATAGTAAATAAGTGATATACCACCTAATTTACTCGTGAAATGATTTGTAGCTCAAATTAGAGATATTCACGAGCGATTTGGTGGTTTGGAGAACTAAACAAAAAATTAATTTTATTTTTTTGGTGGTTTGATATTTTTTGTAAAACCAAACAAAACTAAATCACTCATAAGCGGTTGAGCAACTTAGTATTTTTTATACAACCAAACAAAACCAAATCACTTATAAGCGGTTTAGGCGGTTTGTGCATAAGATTAATTTTTTTTATTTAACAAAATTATAAAATGTCTAAAAGTTTATCTTTTAAAGTTTTAATAAAAACCAAAAACCAAACTAAAAAAATCAAAAACATAATTAAATGACATAAAACAATATAATTAAATTTTGAACTTGAATTAAAGCATTCCACTGGTGTAGATAAACCTCTCCTCCTACTAATATCCTTAATTGACGTTGTGGTTAGTTGCACCAGCGATGAAGAGAGACAACGTAACAGTGACGATGTAGCGAGTAGGCCGGCAGCATTGTAGAGAGAAGATGTTGGTCGCTAGATGGGGGAGGCTATTCAATCCATGAATTAGTCTTCGTTGTATATGTTGGTTCTTTAATTTGATTTTGTGTTTTTGAAAGTTGATAATGAGTGATTAGGAGAAATATAGTTATAGAGTATAGAAAGGTCCATTTTATATGTGTAGAACGTTTTTAAGGACCAATAAAAAGTAATCTATATAATAAATAATAAAAATTATAATATAGAAATATTTTCAAAATAAAGGCATATGATATGGCAGTTTAATGAGTGGTTTGGCCAACTGTCTAGGCTATTTAGAAGTTTAAACTACTAACAAACCGTAAAAGAACCACTTAAATCGTCTAAAATTAAGACAAAAATTATCAATTTAGTTTAATTTGGTTTAAATTGAACGATTTAAACAGATTAGAAAATTGGTTTAAAGACCCTTGCCTCAATTGCAAGATTCACGATTATATACATAGTCATGGGGCTCTAAAATGGGACATTTTGAAAAAAAAAGGCCTCTCAAAAATTTTAATTAGAGAAATGACCTCTTTTTTTGGCATAAAGATCAAGCCTTGGTAGGAAAACTGCTCCAATTTTTTTCAAAAAGATAAAAAAACACCTTAGGCAAGAAAAAAAATCTCAAAAAGATAAAAAAATAAATTTGGAAGCAATTTTTCTATCCAAAAAACTTAAATTTTAATGTCAAAAAAAAATCATTTGCCTAAACAACTTTTTTCATAATACCATTTATCAGAATCCCCTTCATTTTTTAGGGAGGCCCCACTTTTTGGTTCTCCTTCATGTTTGAAGAATGTAAAAATATAATTAATTTGAAAAAAAAAAAAACCATCTTTTCACGAACTGAAATAACCAATTCAGAACGTGTCACGCCCCGGAGTACGGGAGGTGACGTGGCGGATTATTTAAATTAATTAAAGGAAAAATTAAATTAAAATCAAGAGTTTTAGGGGTTCAATTAAATAATATAACGTGAAAGTTCAAGAAAACCATTGCATAAAAAGTAAATAATAAATGTAGTGAGTATGGGTCTCACTGACCCACAACTTATGCACACACATGGTACTGACAATATAATAATACAACTACAGTCCAAACGCAAAGAAAATTAAAAGCATTACGTGCCTTGTTTAATTTATACAAACAATCTAATCAATTCTTCTACGGCGCCTGAGTTCGGTCCATTGAATCCTCTCCGAACCTAAACGGGAAACCACCTAGAAGGGGGGGAAATTTGAAAACAGAGAAAATGTAAGCGAAAGACTCAGTAGGATAGTATTTTAGCAAATTATTTAAAAGAAACATTTAATAAATAAATAAATTTAAATAAAACCGTTCTTACCCAAAACAGTTCACTCGGACAACCAGAATTATCATTTTCTTTTCCTAGGCAAACCATAAGAATATCACCACCGTAGTGGCTCAGCTGGGTTTCGGGACCTGCCCCCAAGGTCGATCACTACACAACCCGATCTTTGATATGGCATCATGCCTATGTGTTTATTTTCATCATCATTCAAAACCCATTTACCGAGTATTGTCATTTACATTTATTATGAAGTTCATTTCAGTTCACGGTATATTAAAATATAACCGATAAATTCATTTTCAAAGCCAACTCATTTTGAAACTAGGCTACCAAGAAATGGGGTAGAAGTCCTACCTTGATACTCGTGTCGGTGCCCCACACCGTAATCCCGGTCCGCTATACGTTAGCTTCGCAGAACCACGAAGGATCCTAGATACACACTAAGTCGATCAATATCTAGCTCGAGACATTCTATGTTACTAAACCATTTCATAATGTCCTAGTATGTCATTTATATCTTTAGAATCATTTTACAAGGTTGGAATTTAAATCGGGGTTCAAAACAGTGAAAACGGGTGAAAAATCACAAAATTTTCCACACCCGGCTGGCCTGCCAGACTCCTTGCTTCGGCCGACCGAACTGTGCAGTTCGGCCTGCCGGAAACCAGGTCCGGTCAGCCGAACATTTTCCAGGTTCAGCCTGCCGAATAGTGCAGTTCGGCTTGCCGATCCCTTGAATCCGGCCTGCCGAACTGGGAAAACCCAGAAATTCCAGCCACGGGTTTTTGATCCCCCAAAATCCAAATCTTGATTTTAACCTATTTTTCTCAGATCTCAGGCGTAGAAAACAATCATGGATGATAGAAAAAACATACTAGAGCACTTTTGAACTCATTTAAACAAGATTCAAACATAAAAATCTCAAAAATCCAAAAATGGGAAAATGAGGAGAAAAATGAAAAATCTTGAATCCAATCCGTTTTTCTTCAATCTAAGCTTAGATTCTAGTTGTTCTAAGTTCATTTAACTCAAATCAAAGGTTTTCTAAGCTCAAACAAACTTAAATCTCAAAAATACACAAAATTGAAAATTTTAGAAAAAGTTTAGAAATTTCAAAACTAACCTCGAATCGAAGCTTCAATCCGCGTTCTCAGTTGCCAAATCACGTTCCCGAGCTTCATCCTTGCTAACTCGAAGCTTGGACTCGAATTTTGTTTCAAAAATTTGAGAGAGAATTGAGAGAGAACGAGAGAAACCAAGAGAGAGGAAGAGAGAGAAGAGAAAGGGTGTGAAGAGAGAGGGGGAGGTGAGAGAATAAATAGAGGGAAACGGTGGATGGTTTTATTGTGCGAAAACCAAATGTCACCCACGGTTTTTGTAAAACAAAATATTTTTAACATTTTACAAATTATTGTGTTTTAAAACTCAAAACATCATTTTAAAACAATATGAAATCATTTGAATTTATTAAATTAACAAAACAACCAAAAATTCAAAATTCAACTAAGAAATCAAATTAATGTTGAAACATTAATTATGGCACACTAATTCATCATTTTACATTACAATAACATTAAATAAATTTCAGGACGTTACAAAACGTCAACCTGACAGTGGGTATTTATGTTTTCTTGTCCACTTCAAAGTGTTGTAGTTTGAAGATATCAAAACTTGAAATCAGATTAATTCGAGAAGCCATGACCAAAGATTATCAAGATCCCGAACCATTCAACAGGAAAAATAAATCCAAAGAATTGAACCCAAAAGATTCTCTTCAAAATTACAGAGGCAGAGTAATCAAGGGGTTTGAAAGAGGAGTGAGAAGGGTTTCTTGGTTCTCTTCATCATTGGCAAATTAGCTGTGGAGCTTTGAAGCTTGTAAGATCCATATTTGTAGAACTATAATCATAGATTTGTAAAAACCATATTCTATACCCAGATGAAGAATAAGTTTCTTTTTCTTTTTTTTTTTTCAGAGACACATGAAAACATGATATGACAGGGAAGATGGAAATTAGAAGGCCAAGAGAGGCCAAAGAAGTGATGGGCGGGCTCCACTGGTTTTTTTTTTTTATAGTTTTAAAAAATATATTTTATATATATGGTACTTATAATTTCATAAATAGAGGGATTTTAATTTATGAAAATAAAAATGTTTTTTGTTTTTTTTTTTTTTTCACTTGGGTCGTGAGAAAAAGGAGGGTTCGTTCCAAATAGCACTTCTCATCGCCTTTTTCACTTATTTAGAGTAGCAGAGTTATACGAAAATTAAAACTGTTGGTTTAATGTTATGTTTCAGTAATTTATTAAAAAGTTCAATGACATTTGATATATAAAACAAAAAAAGAATAATAAAGAGAGTAACTATATAAGCAGTTGGTAGATAAATAATTAAATGAGGTGTTACGTCACACGAGATTTAAAGATCATGGCGTGCCTTCTTTTTGACCTGTCAAGAAGCATTCAAAGGGAAAAAATAGTACGGTACCAATGTATATATATGTATTTTGAAAAGCCCAAATGATTTTTTATGATCGAATTAAATTGCTGATCTGTAAAGCTGCTTGTTAATATTTCAAGCCAGTTGTATAATTAAAAAGTCTTTATGATCACAACAGTGTTGTTTTAGAGCCCGTTTATTTCGAGTATTTAAGTAAAGTATTTGAATGAAGATTTAAATTTTTATAAGAGAAAATACTATAGCAAAATAATTCAAACCGTGATTCAAATATCCAACCAAACAAGCCCTTATTGGATTTCCATAATTATATCATAACAGTGTTTTTTCGATCATTAATTTTATTCCTTCTATTTTCTAATCTCTCTTAACCA
The DNA here is from genome assembly GCA_025403435.1 of Artocarpus heterophyllus. NCBI lineage: Eukaryota > Viridiplantae > Streptophyta > Magnoliopsida > Rosales > Moraceae > Artocarpus > Artocarpus heterophyllus. The sequence continues at coordinate 16,745,949 of CM046348.1, read as the reverse complement.
TTGATTGACTACATATAAAGCTAATATTAGAATAAAAAAGAATAACTACCAGGCTCATTAATGTTGCATATCAAGCAGATTAGCAAGTTGTTTCTCTCATGTGATCATCTAAATCAAATTCATTTTCTGTGAACTTTTCTATACATGATTAATAAGCAGATTACGATGAAGTGGCACATGGATCTGGTCGTGTTTGCCAGCATATATGATAGGCTTAACAAACTTCGACGGGGATTTAATAGGACCTTTCTTCCCCCTATATATTCAAGGTCAAATCAGCAATTTTCATATTCTCGCATGGAAATTCACTACTACAAGCAAGGTTTACAGCGAGTGTAGTTGTGGAAGTAAACCCTAATATTCTTGAAGCTCACATCACCTATCTTAATGTTGGTTTTGGAAAAATTTTTTAACAAAATATAGCAAAAACTGGTAGTGGTGCGGATCGCGTGTAATAAATTTTCTCAAAAACTTTCGTAAAACGCTATAGATTATATTAGTTTAAAACTTAAAAAATATATTATACTTCGGTTACCGAAATGATTAAAGGTGAATGGGAATTAAACAACTAGCAATGGGACATACTACAATAAATTGCTTGTTAGGTGACTCTAATTAGACAACGGTTAATCAAATAGCCGTTGTCTAAAGGCACACGGCATTCATTGGGGTTATAAGTCGTGTCATTTATATGACGGTTTCTAAAAAACTGTCATCTAATATATATCTTTAGACGACGATTTTTTTAAAACCATTGTCTAAGATGTTTTATAATCACGCTCTCAAAAATCAAACCTAACTCTCTTAGCTTTGATCAGTCCCTCTTTCTTGCTCTTACTCCCTCTCTCTCAAATCTCTGTTGTCGGTGGCTCTCTCTCCGTCCGTCGGCCTCCTTCTTTGTGGTTGAGCCTAAGCCACTGCTTCTCCTCGCCCAAAGTATCCCTCTCCTCTCGAGCTGTCGCCTCCTCTCCTCTCAAGCCACTACCTCATCTCCTCGCTGTCACTCCGCCTTCTAAGATGAGTATGTTATTAGTTTGTTATGATTTTGAACTTTATGATTTAGGTTTATTAGTTTTAGTTTTATTTTTAATACGTTTAGATTTTAATGATATATATGAGAAATATTTATCTGGGAATTGTATAGGGTTTATCAATTGAGTATGTTTATATTGTTGATAAATATATTAGTTTTGGGTTTAATTTATGCCTTGCAAGTAGATTATTTGAAATCATAACTAGAAGTTTGAGATTATACTACTTTCATTTAACGACCTTTTTTTAAAAACCGTCATGGGAAGGAAAAAAATGTGGGGAGTTATGCCCGAGAAGATAAAAACTATCGTGGTAGGAGGGGAGGTCTACCACGATGGTTTCTAGAAAAAAAAACGACCATAGTAGTTTTCACTTTCCACGACAGTTTTTGAGAAAAACCATCGTGGACGGTTTTTGCTAAAAACCGTCATGGAAGATGCCTTAAAGACCTTTATTCCAGCTCGACAATCAGACACGAATTACAAACTCAGTGTAATACCTCTCAAGCTAACTAATAAGCTTGTGGAAAGCCTATTTAGTTAGGACAAAGAGTATTAACCTTTCTTTTAGATTATAAATGTTATAGTTTACTTAAAATATTCATTACATTACAGAAGAGTTTTGAAACTGTTGTTTCACTCATTCCTTATTTACAACATAGTATTTCAAAATAAGATGTGCAATGTACCAACATATCCAAAGTTGTAATGTATCTGTTTACAAAACCGTAACAGAGCTGCTCAGTTTGACAAAACAGAGTTCCAAGATATATATCAAAAGCTGCTCTAAAACATGGCATATGAACAAATCTCTGTCCGACAGCTCTGGATATTCGATCAACCCCTAACCCTGTACACCCTTTCCTACATCATAAGAATTATAATGAGCTAAAAGCTGAGTAAGCAGAAACTAATACATTAACATAAACATTGAATGCGAATGCAATCATACATTTTCTTTTATCAGTTTTTTTTCAACAATTCTTTCTTCTTTTGGGTTCCCTTGGAGTGTGGTACTTAACCAGTAATGATAGGCCGTGGTTTTCAAAACCTCTTCATCATTTTGGCCAATGTAACAATAATAATATGAGGTTTCTGTCTAGGTCTTTAAACCTCATGTATTTGCCATATTCAATCTCAGTCTGTGTGTCTTTTCTTATCATTTTTCAACCTCAAAGTATTCGCCACCCTTTGTTGGGTCTGTTGGTCTCACCCATGTCACGTGCCTACCCGACCACCAATTAAGCAACATAACCCTATTTTAGTTAAAAACCTCACTCCTTTTTTAAGTCATATCACATGTCTTAATGTAAATGTCCTGAATCATGAATGCATTTCAAGAATCTATATCATTCCCAAATAACAACAATTCAATCAATGCACCTTAAAACATAACATGACATACTTCTTGTGATGCAGTAAAAAGTAGTTTCTACTTGCCTCGAGTCCAATTTATGTTGAATGAAAAGATCAATCCTCTTAGAAGATAAAATGTGCTAAAAGGCCTAAAATCATAAATATGTATACCATTCAATTCCTTAATAAACAAACTAATTGGATCAAATTACAAAATAGGCTGAGCATCAAAATGTCATAATGCACACTTTTAGCCAGGAAACATGCTATATTACTAAAATTATGATTAAACATGGAGATTAAAAATTCAATCATCTCAACAAACATTCATTTCAGCTCATTCTTGCTACAAATTATATTATGTCAAACACACTCTTTTTAGCCAAAGTCAGGTCTTCAATAAATAATTAACATTTCTAAACATTAAATATCATCAAAGGAAGTACATAATCTTTATAAAAACAACCTAATACATGAGAATTAAGTACGATGCAAATTTGATATTCCACTTGACCTAGTTTTGCATTTTCTTTCTATAAATTTAGAAATAACATTCTAACTAATTCCCACCTATCTACAAGCATTCAAAATCACTAATAAACACTTAGGATCAATAGAAATAAAGGAAATGACCAAATTCCACAAGATTCGCAGTTGTGCATAGAAACTAACTTAACTAGCTTAGTTTGAGCTCAAACCTATCCTAACTTACTTTTTCGACATCCATAACCATATATAACATAAAATAACTTCATTTCATCATAAGAAACATAAATATAGATGTTAACTTATAGGGCTTGAAGTTAGGGCTCTATTCAAGGTCAAAACACTTGTTTTCAAGGTCAAAATGGTGAGAACTTGGCTTGGTTTGTATAACCTAAATTTCTATGGTCTTGTTTATGTTTTTGTGAGCTTTAGGACGTGGAAATGGAGAGAAAGAAGTGGGGAGAGTGCTGGACGTTTTGGCACTCCTAGGGAAGATAAGAAGAAAAAATAGAGTTTTCTAATGCATTTGACTTAGTTCAAAAGAGGTGGGTTAAAGGATGAGGAGACTTGGGAGCTTTTGCCATCTTTTTCTAGGGTTTGACATGTGAAAAGAGTGCTGAGTAAGAAAAGAATTTAGCTAATAGTTATCCAATTAAAATCAAGCACAAACAAGTGCAACTTAATTTTTTTATAACCTAGTTAACCAACCAATCAAATTCCACCATTTTGTATACTTTTAATTCTAATAAAATCTATCTATTTTTAAAGTATAAATAAGAAAAAACAGTTAGTTTGGAATGCATTTAAAATGAAAAAAAATACTTTCTAATCAATTCGTGACCGTTTAGCACACCAATCTTCTTTATCAAGAAACCGAGCTTTTCACTGCAATTAGAACTTTTTAAAAAAACATGTTAGATTATATATTAATAATTCAATATCATATTTATGAATGTAAGCATGTTTATGAATGATTCAATCTTAAAAATAATAAGTAATCATGCTCGTAAGTTATGCTTTCTATATGCTTATAATTTAATAACGTGTGTTCATTAAATATGTAGATATGCAAGATGCTTATTATTGGCTAATTGTGAGTAAATTGAGTATTACAATCCTCCCATCCTTATAAAATTTCGTCCTTGAAATTTGATATACCAAATAGTTCTAGATATTTGTTCTATATCTCTTCTTCTCTTTTCCACGTGGCTTCTTCTACTGAATGATTCCTCCATAAAATCTTAAGTAGTTGAATCTTCTTGGTCCTTAGCTCCTTTTCTTTTCTATCAAAGATCTGCACTGGTTTCTCCTCATATGCTAAATTTGAAGTTATTTCCAATGGTTCATAACTTAAAACATGCGAGGGCTTTGGAATGTACTTCTTAAACTTAGACACATGGAAGATATCATGTACACTAGATAATGAAGGAGGTAAGGCTAATCTATATGCTCTATCACAAACCCTTTCAAGGATTTCAAATGGGCCAACATACCTTGGACTCTTTCCTCTTTTCTTAAATCTCATGATACCCTTCATTGGAGCTAACTTCAGGAATACATGATCCCCAACAGTAAACTCTAAATCTCTTCTTATTTTATCTGCATGCTTTTTCTGTCTACCTTGTGCTGTCCTCATTCTATCACGTATCCTTTCTACTGCCTTAGTTATTTTTCGTACCATCTCTAGACCAAGTAATTCCTTTTCTCTAACTTCATCCCAATGAACTAGAGATCTACATTTTCTTTCATATAGGGCTTCATAAGGTGCCATTCCAATTGTCGCTTAGTAGCTATTGTTGTAAGTAAATTCCACCAAATGAAGCTTTGTATCTAACTGCCTTGCAAATTAAGCATACAAGCTCTTAACATATCTTCGAATGCCTGAATTACCTTCTTTGACTATCCATCACTTTGAGGATGAAATGTTGTACATAATGCAAGCTTTGTTCCCATAGCACCATGTTAACTCTTCCATATTGCGGGCGTGAACTTAAGATCTCTATCAGACACTATTTGAACTAGCACTCCACACAATCTGACTAACTCCTTTATATATAATTGAGCATATTGGTCCATGGTATAAGTGGATTTTACCAGGAGAATATAGGCTAACTTTGTTAACCTATCCACAACCACCCATATGGAATTAAATCTTTTTTGAGTTTTAGGCAATCCAAGTACAAAGTCCATTGTGATGTGTTCTCATTTCCACTCTAGAATCAATAAAAGATTTAACAACCATGCTAGTATTTGATGTTCAATTTTAACTTGTTGATAAGTTAAACATTCAGCCACAAACTTTGCTACATCTTTCATTATTCTAGGCCACCAATAATGCTGCTTTAGATCTCTGTAAATTTTTGCACTACCTGGGTGTATTGAATAAGGAGACATATGAGCTTCTCTCAAGATGTCTTTTTAATGTCCTTAACAAAGGGCACACATAACCTCCCTCTATATCTTATAATCCCATCATCAGCAATTGAGAAGTTTGGTCTCTGTCCTGCATCAATTTTGTTATCAAATACTTGTCCACCTTTTGACCTACTCTAATTTTATCTTGTAGCATAAGTTGTAATACCAGAGCTGACATTCTACTTGTTATACCTTTCAAGATATTTCAAGCTATAACCTTTGCAAATCCATTAATATTGGCTTTGAATGACATAAAGGGATGACATTGATTTTCTACACAAGGCATCAGCGACCACATTTGCTTTACTAGGATAGTAATTGATTACACAATCATAGTCCTTTACAAGTTCCAACCATCTACGTTGCTTCATTTTTAACTCCTTTTGGGTGAAGAAGTATTTTAGACTCTTATGGTCAGTATAAATTTCACACTTTTCACTATATAGGTAGTGTCTCTAGATTTTCAAAGCAAAAACTACAGCAGTAAGTTCCAAATCATGAGTTGGGTAATTCTTTTCATACTCTTTTACTTGCCTTGAGGCATATGCAATTACCTTCCTATTTTGCATCAACATAGCCTAAACCATTCTTGAAGACATCACTATACACCATAAATCCACCAGTTCTTGTTGGAATGGTAAGCATCGAAGTTGTGATTAGCCTATGCTTCAATTCTTGAAAACTCCTTTCACAAGCATCAACCCACTAAAATTTCATATTCTTTTTAGTCAACGATGTTAAGGGAGTAGCTATTTTAGAGAACCCCTCAACAAATCCTCGATAGTACCTCGCCAATCCTAAAAAGCTCCTAACTTCTGATACATTTGTTGGTGTTGGTCAGTTAGCAACAGCTTCCACTTTACCTAGAACAACATAAATTCCATTCTTAGACACTATAGCCCCATTTGTTTTTATTCTCAAAATTTTTGAAAATGTTTTTTGCACGCTTTTCAATGCAAAAATTTTAAAAATACTCTCAATACAATTACCCAAAAATTCTCATTTTCTAAAACAAAAATATTTTCATCTATTTTGAAAACAATACCAAATGGCCACTATATGTCCTAGGAATGCCACTCATTCTGGCCAAAATTCACACCTCTTAAATTTGGCATACAACTTGTTTTCCTTAAGAACTTGCAGCATAATTCTTAAGTGTTCTTCATGTTCTTCCTTACTCCGAGAATAGATCAAAATATCATCAATGAACACAATCACAAATTTTAATAAAAAACTACTTGAACACCCTATTCATGAAGCCCACAAATGTAGTAGGGGCATTTGTTAAACCAAAAGGCATCACTCAAAATTCATAATGCCTATACCTTGTTCTAAAGGCAGTCTTTTACACATCTTCTTCTTTGATCTTCAATTGATGATATCCACTCCGTAAATCAATTTTTGAAAAAATGGAAGCACCATGTAATTGATCAAACAAATCATCTATCTTTGGCAGTGGATACTTATTCTTAATAGTCACCTTGTTTAACTCTCTATAATCAATACATAACCATAATGTGCCATCCTTTTTCTTTACAAATAACATTGGCGCTCCCCAAGGAGAATAACTAAGGCATATAAAACCCTTATCAAACAATTCTTGTAATTGCACCTTCAACTTCTTTAATTCTGTTAGTGCCATTTTGTAAGGTGCTTTGAAAATTGGTGTAGTTCCTAAGACAAGATCATTTACAAATTCAATTTGTTGATCAGGTGGTAACCCTGGTAAGTCATCTGGAAACATTTTTAGGAACTCTTGAACCACATCTACATCTTCTAACTTTAACTTCTATTCCACTAAAGTGTCCATAACACTAGCTAAATAGCCAACACAACCTTTGCTAAGCAACTTTTGAGCTTTCATTATAGTTATAATTGGTATAGATGATCTCCTTGTAGTTCCACTAAATAAAAACGGTTCTTCTCTAAGTGGCTGAAAGATCACAATCTTCTTGTTGCAGTTAATTGTAGCATGATATTTTGTCAACCAATCCATACCCAAAATGACTTCAAAATCAACCATATCCAAAACCATGAGATCCACATATAAGGTTCTATCACCAATCTAAACCAAGCAAGCCCTTAGCATTTGATTCGATTCCATTTCTTCCTCAGATGGTAACGTTACACTATATCTCATTTTCAACAAATCTGGTGTAATGCCCAATTTTCTCACAAATATTCTTGATGCAAATGAATGCGTAGATCCTGAATCTATCAATGCACTTGCAACAACTCTAGAAATTAAAATATTACCCAAGACTGTAGGAGCATTTGCATCAGCTTGTTCCTTTGTCATCGTATACACCCTTCCCTAGACTTTCTTTTGTATCATGGGACAATCCTTTGCCAAATGTCCTAGCTTCTAGCACTTGAAACATAAGTTGCTACCTTTATAACACTCTCCAAAATGATTCTTCCTATACTTAGCACATAATGGCTTCTCAATTACATTGGCAGCTTGCTCAACTCTAGGGCGTTTACTGTTTCCCTATTGTGGCTTCTGTTCTACCTTTTTCCACTTGGTAGGATTCCTTAGAGTAAATGTTGACCTCCTTTGTTGGTGAAACTTCTTAATATCTTTCTCATCCTGATCAACCATCAACGCCTTGTCCACCAACTCCTTAAACTCCATTGCAGAAGACATCCTCACATCCCTTCTAATTTTAGGATTAAAACCTCTCAGGAAATGGTCTATCTTCTCATTATTGTCTTTAGCAATATAAGGGACATATTTGCAACCTTCATTGAATTTTCTAACATAATCACACACTAACATCCATCCTTGCTTTAGCTCCAAAAACTCCTTCACTTTTAATGATCTAGCATCCCTAGTGAAATATTTTTCATAAAAGATCGTCTTGAATTTGTCCCAAGTCAACTCATCCATATTCACTCCAAGCTTAATTCCTTCCCAATAGGTTCTAGCTCCTTTTTGCACACAGTACCTTTTCTGTATCACTAATCCTCTTGTAATCAAAAATGGCATCCAAGGATTTCACCTATTCCTCTGCAACTAATGGATCTGAACCACCATCAAAGTAAAAAGGCTCCATTTTCATGAATTTCTTATAAACAATTTGTGAAGCATCCGGCCGAGGTAGAGTGGAGGAGGCGGTTGGCACTGGTTATTCTTTTGCAATTCTAACAACTATTGTATCTGTTCACCATGCATCCTGGTCTGTTGCTATATCAGATTTGTCAAATTATCCACTATATCATGATTCCCTCCTGATCATCATCCCTTGCCTTTTTTTCTTTTTTGATGTCATATCTTCCTATATAATACCCAACGTTATTCCTTTAATTAGCCCATAATAAACACAATCATAAATTAATAAAATCATAAAGCAACGAATCATAAAGACAAGAGATATCAACGGTTGACCAAGTTTCCCAGCCAGGATATGTTCATATGCCTTCTTTTTGTCTTCAAAAACTGATTTAACCTTCGCTCTAAAACTAAAAACTATAATACCCCTTAAGCTAACTAATAAGCTTGTGGAAAGCCTATTTAGTTAGGATAAAGAGTATTAACCTTTCATTTTACATTATAAATGTTATGGTTTACTTAAAATATTCATTACATTACAGAAGAGTTTTGAAACTGTTGTTTCACACATTTCCTTATTTACAACATATACATTATTTCAAAATAAGATGTGCTATATACTGTCACATCCAAAGTTAGTAATATATCTATTTACAAAACCATAACAGAGCTGCTAAGTTTGAAAAAACAGAGTTCCAAGATATGTTTCAAAAGCTGCTATAAAACATGGCATGTGAACAAATCTCTGTCCGGCAGCTCTAGGATACTCGGTCAACCCCTAATCCTGTACACCCTTACCTGCACACCATAAGAACTATAATAAGCTAAAATCTGAGTAAGCAGAAACAAATGTATGAACATAAACATTGAATGTGAATGCAATTAGACATTTTCTTTTATCAGTTTTCTTTCAATAATTCTTTCTTCTTTTGGGTATCCTTCGAGTGTGGCACTTAACTGATAATGATAGGCCGTGGTTTTTGAAATTGTTCATCATTTTGGCCAATGTAACAATAATAATAAAGGGTTTCCATCTTGGTCCTTAGACCTCAAGTATTTGCCGTATTCAGTCTCAGTCTTTGTTGCTTTTCTTATCTTGGTTTTTCAACCTCAAAGTATTCATCACCCTTTGTTGGGTCCGCTAGTCCCACCCGCGTCCCGTGCCTACCCAACCACCAATTAAGCACTATACCTCCATTTTAGTTAAAAACCTCATTCCTTTTTTTTAAATCATTTCACATGTTTTAATGTAAATGTCATAAATCATGAATGTGTTTCAATAATCTATATCATTTCCAAATAACAACAATCCAATCAATGCACCTTAAAACATAACATGACATAGTTCTTGTGACGCAGAAAAAAAGTAGTTTTCGCTTACCACGAGTCCAATTTGTGTTGAATGAAAAGATCAGTCCTCTTAGAAGATAAAGTGTGCTAAAAGGCCTAAAATCATAAATATGTATACCATTCAATTCTTCAATACAAACTAACTGGATCGTGTTATAAGTTCATATTTTAATGGTTTTGCATTAATTCAAATACAAATGGGCTGAGCATCAAAATTTCACAATGCACATTTTGACCAAGGAACATGCTAGATTACTAAAATTATGATTAAACATGGAGATTAAATGTTCAATCATCTCAACAAACATTCATTTCAGCTCATTCCTACTACAAATTATATTACGTCAAACACACTTTTTTTCACCAAAGTCAGGTCTTCAATAGATAATTACATTTCTAAACATTAAATATCATTAAAGGAAGAATATAATCTTTATAAAAACAACCTAATACATGAGAATCAAGCATGGTGCAAATTTGATATTCCACTTGACCTAGTTTTGTATTTTCTTTCCATAAATTTAGAAATAACAATCTAACTAATTACCACCTATCTATAAGCATTCAAAATCACTTAATAAACACTTAGGATCAATAGAAATAAAGGAAATAACCAAATTCCACAAGATTCCCAATTGTGCGAAGAAACTAACTTAACTAGCTTAGTTTGAGCTCAAATCTATTCTAGCTTACTTTTTCTACATCTATAACCTTGTATAACAGAAAATAACTTCATTTCATCATAAGAAACATAAATATAGATGCTACCTTATAGGGCTTGAAGTTAGGGCTCTATTGGAGATCAAAACACTTGATTTTCAAGGTCAAAATGGTGAGAACTTTGCCTAGTTTATATAACCTAAATTTCTATGGTATGGTTTATGTTTTTATGAGCTTTAGGACATGGAAAATGGAAAGAAAGAAGTAGAGAGAGTGCTAGACGTTTTTGGGGCTGCTAAGGAAGATAAGAAGCAAAATAGAGTTTTCTAGTGCATTTGACTTAGTCAAAAAAAGGTGGGTTGAAGGAGGTGGTGGCTTGGGAGCTTTTGCCATCCTTTTCTAGGGTTTGACATATGGAAAAAGTGCTCAGTAAGAAAATAATTCAGCTAATAGTTACCCAATTAAAATCAAGTGCAAACAAGTGTAACTTAATTTTCTATAACTTAATCAACCAACCAATCAAATTCTACCATTTTACATACTTTTAATTCTAACAAAATCTAGCTATTTTTTAAGGTAGAAATAAGAAAATCAATTAGTTTAGAATGCATAGAAAATAGAAAAATACTTTCTAATCAATTTGTAACTTTTTAGCACACTAATCTTCCTTACCGAGAAACCGAGCTTTTCACTACAATGAGAACTTTTTTAAAAAAACATATTAGATCATATATTAATAATTCAATGTCATATTTATGAATGGAAGCATGTTTATGAATGATTCAATCTTAAAAATAATAAGTACTCGTGCTCGTAAGTTATGCTTTTTATATGCTTGTAATTTAATAACGTGTGTTCATTAAATGTATAGATATACAATATGCTTATTACTGGCTAATTGTGAGTTAATTGGGCATTACTACCCTGGCCGTTCCTCTCCGCCTCCATCCTTCTTAATGTCCTTCCTAATTGTAAGTGTTTATTAGGTACATTTATAAATAGGTTTTGATTTTTTTTATTACTAATCAATGTTTATTGTTTTGTGGATATAATTAGTTATTTGAATCTGGATATGATTAATTTGTTTTATAAATAAGATTTATTAATAGAATGTGATGGGTATGTGTAATTTGTGAAATTGTTTTTAATTGAATTTCATTATATATTTTTTGATTTAGGACTTGCGAAATGGATAGGAAATGGATGTAGGGTTTTTTATTATCTAGAGAATATGTGAATGGTGTAGACGAGTTCTTAGATTTTGCCAAAACTCATGCCCATGGTAATAAAATTCGGTGTCCTTGTGTTCAATGTGGAGACTTGGTTACGCCCAAAAATGTTTTTTCTTTAAATGGCGGGCGTTTGTAGTATAAAAAAGTTGTCGTATCCACAGGGAGATGAAAATTTATACCTCGACAAATTGATAAAAATAAACGTTCAAAAAGACAAGCACTTTTTCAGAGCAAAGTGTAAAATGAGATAAATATTTTTGTTGGTTTTATTTTATTCAATTCAAAATTTAAAGCATAAAATTAAAATGGTGAAGCTTTGAGAATCCCTTGTATGTTTTGTAACTGATATGGAATTTTAACTCTAATTAATAATTATCTAAAGTATTTGATTTATTCTATCTTATCTCATTAATTGCAAGCACTTTTTACTAATTATATAGGTCAACCTAAATCGACAATATAGCAAACCAAAATGCAATAAGGGTCTTCCTATAAAAACTAGCAAAATATTTATTGGTGCACTAATTATGAAAATTATAACAGCTGTCACTCAATTATAATTAACATAATTTTAAGATAAAAAAAATAATAACAAATCAAAATTAATATATTTTTATGGAATAAATTATTGCGTTAACTTTGGCAGCACTTTATCTTATAAAATATCTAGAATCGACAATATAACAAGTCATACTGCAGTAAAAGACATTCCATAAAATTAAGCATTATTTCATTATTATTAATATTAACTATGCAACACAATTAAATTACATAAAGAAAGCATGACTGAATTTATGTAAAAATTGACAGCATAACAACATCAACAATAATTATTGAAAACAAAAAGATATAATTTATTCCAAAAATATAAGCATTACCACACAAATATAGAGTTAAAATCCATATTAAAATACTATGCATACAAGATCATCTCTCTGCCTCACCAGACACTCTACTCTAATTTAAGCATTATTTTATCTAAGAAGATACTGTTGAGTTTAACTCAACAGAAAGGAAAAGAATGGAAAAGAGGGCCAAAGGCCCGAAGAGATGCCTTCTTCAAGGGGCATTGCAAGGCTATTTATAGCCTTGAAAAGTTACTGTTTGCCATATGTAATTATCATTTTTCCCTATTGAAAGTTGACAAATTCGGATCAAATTGATCCTTTTTCTCCTCCTTTTCTTCTTCACGCTAGCCCTTCTTCAATGTGTGATAATCTCGTTGAGATTCTATGCTTCTCGGCAGCTGGGAGCACGGTTATGGGACGATCTGGGCCGTTGAAGACGTGATCCGATGGTCTGGAGACACGTGCAAAAATGGGTCCAGGTGGGGCCGCGTGGCTAAGAGAGAAGACTGTCAGATCAGTCTTGGTAATCCAATCCGATGGCCGAGAGAACAGTTACATGTGGAGACGACCGCACGCGAGCAGACACATCCCGATATGCTCTCTGACTCGCCTGCAGCTTGGTCGACGCGTGTGACATACGCGCCAGTCGCATAACGACACGTGGAACGCACTACTGCAATCGGCTGACGCAATGGATGACGCTTTGACACACATCCCTTCTCTGCACGGTTGAGATTGTTTGGGCAGCTCATCCAAGGGCCAAAAAATTGCCACGTGTCCCATTAATTTCAAATTCAAATTTTGTTTATCTTCTTGATGCATTTGATGTCCGATTTTATCCGTTTTGGTGTCGTTTTGCTCCGTTTTTCCTCCAGATTTCAAATCTAAAAATCACAAACACACTGATATTAATTATTTTACAAACATAATATTTACAAAAATATTAAAAATATTTATTTTACATTAAAACACACAAAAATAAATAAAAACTCCTAAGATTTCCAGTCTCTTACGGTTTGACACAGATATAATTTTTATGACTTGGAAATATTTTTAAAAATTACTAAAAACATAGTAAAACATATCTACAAACTTAAAACACACTATCAAATACTCTAAAACTCAAAATAAAATAACCGCATTATTTTTACGGCTTTGACTTTTTACAGACTAGACACTTATTTAACACACTAAAATGACTCTAAAAATTACTAACAATTCTATTAAACATAAAAACACACTAAAAACACATTTTTAAACATATTTACACACTAAGACACAAAACCACTTATTAACACAAAATGCTACTAATTAGAGGATTTAATGAGAAATAAAAGCATAAATAAATGATTTAAGCCTTAGAAGATGTACATATTTACTGTCTCATCACACCCCCTAACCAGCTTATTGCTAGTCTCTAGCAATTAAAGCGATATAATTTTGAAATGATATATTGAATGATCATACAATAGAAACTATTTAACTATAATTTGACTTATCTAACTAGATAGACTAACAAAACTAAAATTTTATTTGAAAAATTTATATACTATTTAACAAAATGTATACAAACCAAACTTAGTGCAGAAAGGGATAATAAATAATTATGAAGTTTCAAAACTAAGAATAAAATTATTTTGATATTTTGCTTCAATTCACTCCTGTAGGCAGCAATACTTCAAATTATTGATTTGGAACAATTAAAGAGCAGAAACATAGAAATATTTACAATTATGGATAGTGCAATGCTTAGTTCCCTTAAGCTTTCTCCATAATCCATTTAACGAGCTTTGGGTTAGTAACTCCCAGACCGGTTGGTCTAAGGTACTAGCTGTTGAAGCACCCCTTAGAACTTCCTTACTCGAGTTAAAGAGGCTACGAAACTAAACTTATCCAAATTTATTTATATAATTACACACTTTATTTATTTATAATTTATTATTTTTTTCTTTTTTTATTCCTTTTTTTAAATTTTAATTAGTTTATTAATTTTGAAAATATTGCTACCTTTATTTGTTCATCTTCACAAAACAATAAAGCTCAAATATTTATAGCTTTGACTTACCACCACAATTAAACATTACAGTGCGTGTGTGAAAAGAATGGCTTACAAACACTTTGAAAAATAAACACATAAAAATGTTAAACAAAACTAAAGTTTTGAGAGTGCATAAAATTAGATAATTCAAAGAATAGAAAAATGATATTACATTAATATGAAATTCAACAATCAAAACAAAATAATAAGTCATTAATTACTAAGAAACTAATATTTACAAGACATTTTTTTAATTTTTTTTAATTTTCTTTTAATTTTATGACCCAAAAAAAAATAACACACAAAAATGAAAAATGCACAAAAATTTGGAGCAAAATAAAAAATTTGGGTAAAATCGAAAAATTTTTGGCACAGCACACATCGAAGCACAATTTTTAAGCACAACCCTCTCCCCCCAACCTAGAATGTATATTATCTTAAATGTATAAAAGAATAGTGAGAGCAGTAAAAATATTACCTAAATCAGCACAGCTTCAGAGATGATCTGTGGTAAACTTAACAAACCAAAAACTAAAAACTAACAAAACACACAACAATATATTCCAAATTGGGTCTTTTAAAGTCAGATTTTTCGAAAGTCCAAAATCATATTTTTACACAAATTCTTCAGAATTCGTCTCAAGAGGCCGCAAATATAAAGTATTTACTAATCACAATTGATTATAACCTCCTTAATCTCAGCTATTCTGCAAGAATTAATTTTGATATTTATTTTTAACTTTCAAAGTTTTTTTTATATGAGAAAATAAGCAAAAAAAAAAACAAAATAACAAAACAAACAACAAAAATAAATATTTAAAAGAGAATAAATAGAAAACTACTCGGGGTTGATAAACTGGAGCCATAAGAGTGACTTCTTCGGGTTCAGTTATCCGTTCTATGTAGCTTTTCAATCTCTGGCCATTTACTTTGAGTATCCTTCCATCGGATGGATCTTCAATTTCAACAACACCATTAGGAAAAACCTGTTTCACAATATATGGACCTGTCCATCGTGATTTTAACTTACAAGGATGAAGGTGAAGATGAGATTCATAAAGATGAACCCGTTGATTTGGCTCAAAGTTCTTTCTCAGAATATGTTTGTCATGAAATGCTTTCATTTTTGCTTTGTAAATCCGTGAATCGTTGTAAGCATCATTCCTTAATTCCTCAAGTTCAGAGAGTTGAAGCTTCTGTTCAATACCTGTAGTACTAAGATCAAAGTTGAGAGCTTTAATAGCCCAATAAGCTTTATGTTCAAGTTCTACAGGTAAATGACAGGCTTTTCCAAAGATGAGCCTATAGAAAGACATTCCTAAAGGAGCTTTGTAAGCTGTACGGTATGCCAAGAGTGCATCTTGAATACGTGAGGACTAATCTTTTCGAGCAGGATTCACTGTTTTTTCCAAAATTTGTTTGATCTCTCTATTTGCTAACTCAGCTTGTCCATTTGTCTGTGGGTAATAGGCAGTCGAAACTTTATGAATCACACCGTACTTTCGCATCAAAGTTTCAAAAGATCGGTTGCAAAAATGTGCGCCTTGATCATTGATTATAGTACATGGCGTACCATACCTAGATAACACGTTTTCTTTCAAGAATTTTATAACAGTTGCATTATCATTAGTATGGCATGCTACGGCTTCAACCCATTTTGAAACATACTCCACAGCAAGAAGGATGTATAGGTACCTAGAAGAAGGTGGAAAAGGTCCCATAAAGTCTATTCCCTAGCAATCAAATATTTCAATTGCTATAATTAGGTTTAGAGGCATCATGTGACGACGAGACAGAGTACCTAACTTTTGACAATTTTTGCAGGAACGACAATAATGATAAGTGTCTTTGAACAAAGTGGGCCAATAAAGACCACATTGGAGGATCTTTGCAACAGTTTTCTTGGCAGAAAAATGACCACCACATGCATCAGTGTGACAAAATTTTAAGACACTATTCACTTCATCTTTAGGAATGCAACGTCTCATGATTTGATCACAACAGTATTTGAAAAGGTACGGATCATCCCAGTAAAAGTTACGCACTTCAATCAAAAACTTTCTTTTCTCTTGCAAACTCCAAGCAGATGGAATTTCTCCAGTTGCCAAATAATTGACAATGTGTGCATACCAAGGTAACTTGGTAACAGAGAACAGATGTTCATCAGGAAATTCATCATGAATTGGTGAACCATCGATAGAATCATTTACTTCTAAACGAGATAAGTGGTCAGCTATCACGTTCTCAACTCCTTTTTTGTCCTTGATAGTCAAATCAAACTCTTGTAGAAGAAGGATCCACTTGATAAGTAGGGCTTTAGCATCCTTTTTAGAAAAGAGATACTTAAGGGCAGAATGATCAGTGAAAACAGTGATTGGCGAACCGATTAGGTATGAACGAAACTTATCAAGCGCAAATACTACATCAAGTAATTCCTTTTCAGTGGTTGAGTAATTCATTTAAGCATTGTTCAAGGTTTTGCTTGCATAGTACACTACAAAAGGTTTTCCTTCCCTTCGTTGACCTAAGACAGCTCCTACAGCGTAATTGCTTGCATCACACATGACTTCAAATGGTAAACTCCAATAAGGGGATTGCATGATAGGTGGAGAAGTTAACTTAGATATCAGCGTTCGGAAAGATTCTTCACATTCTTTTGTCCATTCAAACACAGCATCTTTCAACAGGAGATTACACAATGGTCTTGATATGGCTGAAAAATTTTGAATGAACCTTCTATAAAATACAGCGTGTCCAAGAAAAGATCGAACATCTCTAACAGTCTTTGGAGTGGCCAAGTTTGAAATAAGCTTAATCTTAGTTGGATCAACTTCAATTCCTCTTTCAGAGACAATGTGTCCAAGAACTATGCCAGATGGAACCATAAAATGGTATTTTTCCCAATTTAACACAAGGCCTTTTTCTTCACATCTTTTCAAAACAGCTTCCAAGTTAAGCAGACAAGTATCAAATGAATTATCAAAAACAGTCAAATCATCCATGAAAACTTCCATAATCTTCTCAACCATGTCACTGAAAATGCTCATCATGCATCTTTGCAACGTAGCTAGGGCATTACAAAGTCCGAATGACATTCGTTGAAAAGCAAAAGTACCAAGGACATTTAAACATGGTCTTTTCCTGATCTTCTAATGCTATCTCTATCTAATAATATCCTGAATATCCATCTAGAAAGCAATAGAAAGGATGACCAGCTACACGTTCTAAGATTTGATCGATGAATGGGAGTGGAAAATGGTCTTTTTGAGTGGCGGCATTTAATTTTCGATAATCAATGCACATTTGCCATCCAGTGACAACTCTTGTAGGGACAAAATCTCCTTTTTCATTTGTTATCACAGTTACACCAGATTTCTTAGGAACAACTTGAGTTGGACTGACCCATTTACTGTCCGCAATGGAATTAATGATACCAACATTTAACAGTTTCAAAACTTCATTCCTCATGACTTCTTTCATTGTTGGGTTCAGTCTCCTTTGGGGATCTCTTTTTGGATTAACACCTTCTTCCAATTGAATGTGATGGGAGCAAATCAAGGGACTAATACCCTTGACATCAGCTATTGTCCAACCCAATGCATTTTTATGATCATGCAACATGTTAATTAACCGTCGCTCTTGTGATTCATCGAGTTTGGATGAAATGATAATAGGAAAAGATTCATAAGCTCCTAAGAATGCATGTTTTAGTCCTTCAGGAAGTTGGGCTAACTTAATTTTGAGAATTTCTTCAGTGGATGGTTTTGGCTTTTCTCGTTCTAGGAATAGCTTTTCAAAATGTGGTTGCCAAAACTTTGTTTCTTTATCCAGTGAATGTTTAGGAATATCAGAATTGGGATTTTCAAGATCAGGACTTTTGGAAGATTTCTTCAAGCACATCGGTTCGCTTTTGAAATTCTTCATGAACAGCTTCATCAATGATTTCAGTGTAAAAACACTCATTATTGCTTTGAAATTGCTTCCCAATATGGAAAACATTCACTTCAAGAGTCATATTCCCAAAAGAGATTTTCATGAGACCATTTCGACAGTTGATGAGAGCATTAGCCGTAGCTAAGAAAGGTCTTCCGAGGATGATAGGAATTTTTGATTCTATATCCACCTCAGTTTGAGTGTCTAAAATGAGAAAATCCACGGGATAATAAAACTTATCAACTTGTAACAAAACATCTTCAACTATCCCTCGTGGTTTCTTTATGGATCGGTCTGTGAGTTTCAAGACCACAGATGTTGGCTTAATCTCTCCAAGGCCTAGTTGCGAGTAAATCGAATAGGGCATGAGATTGACGCTCGCTCCTAAGTCTAACAAGGCTTGAGTGATTTCATGGGATCCTATGTAACAGGTGATTGTGGGACGTCCAGGATCTTTGTACTTGATCGATACTCTTTGCTCAAGAACTGCACTTAGTTGCTCAGTTAAGAATGCAGTCTTTGGGATATGATGTTTCCTTTTCACAGTGCACAAATCTTTTATCACTTTGGCATAGGCAGGCACTTATTTGAGAATTTGTAAAAGAGAAAGATCGATTCGAACTTGCTTCAAATGTTCCAAGATGTGTTCATAATTTTTTGGCACTTTCCTAGTAGTTTGAAGAGCTTGAGGAAAAGGGACTTCTACTGGAAACTTATTCACTTCTTCTTCTTCTCTTTGAGGAACACCTTCTTCCTTACTCGCATCTGTGGTGTTTGATTTTTCCAATGATTTACCACTGCAAGTAGTAACATGACAAACCTCTTCATCCTTCTCTTCAGTGTTAGAGGTTTGTATCATGCTTTGTCCTTTAGAAATGACCAGAGCTTGAGATGAACATTTTTCATTCAATTTTGAAATTTCTTTTGTCATATGTGTTAAAGCAGCTTCAATTTTCTCACATGAGTTGTTTTGTATCTCAATGAATGCTTGTAATGTTTCTTCAAGAGATTTGCTCGAGTGTGAATCATGTTGAGGAACATTTTCTCCTGGGTGCATTTCTTCTTCATTTCTCCATTGATTTCCAAATGATTGCTCTTGATTTGAATTCCTCCTGTCGAAATTCAAGTTGATTCTTCCATCAGGATTGAAACTTTTGGGATAAGGAGTATAAGGCTTATGATTTGTCTTTAAGGCATTACATTGTTCCTCATATTCTCCTATCACTTCCTGATAAACATGACAGTCCAGTGACTGTTGGTCAAACCTTTCATTCACAAAATTTGTTCCTTGTAGTTCAGCTCTTGTGACTACATGACTTCCTTTCTCATTCTTTGCTTTGAGGATTTCTAATTCTCTTGTGATGGTTTCAACTTGAACCTTAAGGTTGTAGCTATCCTCTTTCTTTAATTAATGAACTTCAGTTGATCGCGACTTATGAGAAACATCTAATTCAGCCCACAAATGAACTTTTTCAGCAAACTCATCAAGAAATTCCTTGGCCTCTTCAGGATCCTTGTGTAAAAATTTTCTATTGCACATCACTTCCAGATATTGGCGATCTTGACTTGTGAGTCCTTCGTAGAAAAAGATGACAAGACGCCAATTCTCGTAACCATGGTGAGGACATTGACTTAACAAATCTTTGAATCTTTCCCATGCTTCGTAGAAATTTTCATGATCGTTTTGGGAGAAAGTCAGAATTTGTTTCTTCAGATTGTTTATCTTTTGATATGGAAAGTATTTGTTGAAGAAAGCAAATGTCATGTCATTCCATAATTGAATGGATCGAGGTCTTAAAGAGTAAAGCCAACTTTTAGCTTTATCTTTCAGTGAGAAAGGAAAATTTTCAATTTGATAGAATTAGGGATATCAAGATGGCTATGAAAAGTGGCAACAACTTCTTCAAATTCACGAATATGAACATAAGGATTTTCGCTTTCTAATCCAAAGAAGGTTGGTAAGAGTTGAATCATGCTAGGCTTAAAATCTTGTTGTGGAAGATTTGATGGAAACACAATACATGAAGGAGTTAAAGTGCGAGTTGGATGCATGAAATCTTTCATCAGCATTCTTTGAGGATTCTCACCGAGATTCTCCATTGCGAACGAATTTGCAAGAGTGGTTGATGAAGATGAAGAATGCAAGAAAAGAGTTTGACAATTGTTCACTAGGGTTTCTTAAGTCTGAAGCCTTAACAAATCGACTAAGTTTGAATCATTAACCCCAAGTGTTTTTTTTATTATTATTATTTAAATTTTTTTAATTTTATTTTATTTATTATTATGTTTTTTTTACAAGGATAAAGACAAATGCTAAGCTTTTCTTTATTCAGGGAGAATAAAGTAGTGAATGAAAAGCACTCGCCTGAGTTATTTTGTAGATCTTGAGAATTATATACCTTAACGATGTTTCTAGGAAAGATTGGTGGGGCTAAGGCTCCTTAAAAACCAATCTCCTAGTCAGAGCAACGTTCCCGGAATGACTGGTGTTGAAAAAGTTTTCAAAATTAACAGGCTATTGGAATGGTATCCGAGCCAGTACCAGCATCTAAACAGAACTTCCTCAAAGGATACTCTTCACAAAACCACAATTTATTTTATGAAAAACCTAACTCTAAAATTTTATGATGTTTTATTTCTAAGGCAAAAACCTAAATCTAAACCTAAAACTAACAAAATAAATATTTTACAAAGAAAGGGAAAGAAAATAAAATTTTTATGATTTTTTTGATTTTTTGATTTTTTTTATATTTTTTTATGAATAGTGAACAGTGTGTGAATAGTGATATAAATAGTAACTTTGTGAATAGTAGCCTACTTACTTAAATAATCAAACTAAAATAACAATATTTATACTATTTACAAGATAAGGACAAAGTACTTACTTGGTTTCCTGCTTAATTTAGCAATCTGACAAAGTAACAACACCTCCCCGGCAACGGCGCTAGAATTTGGTTACGCCCAAAAATGTTTTTTCTTTAAACGGCGGATGTTTGTAGTATAGAAAAGTTGTCGTATCCACAGGGAGATAAAAATTTATACCTCGGCAAATTGATAAAAATAAACGTTCAAAAAGACAAGCACTTTTTCAGAGGAAAGTGTAAAATGAGATAAATATTTTTGTGGGTTTTATTTTATTCAATTCAAAATTTAAAGCATAAAATTAAAATGATGAAGCTTTGAGAATCCCTTGCATGTTTTGCAACTGATATGAAATTTTAACTCTAATTAATAATTATCTAAAGTATTTGATTTATTATATCTTATCTCATTAATTGCAAGCACTTTTTACTAATTATATAGGTCAACCTAAATCGACAATATAGCAAGCCATAATGCAGTAAGGGTCTTCCTATAAAAACTAGCAAAATATTTATTGGTGCACTAATTATGAAAATTATAACAGCTGTCATTCAATTATAATTAACGTAATTTTAAGATAGAAAAAATAATAACAAATCAAAATTAATATATTTTTATGGAATAAATTATTGCGTTAACTTCGGCAGCACTTCGTCTTATGAAATATCTAGAATCGACAATATAACAAGTCATACTGCAGTAAAAGACATTCCATAAAATTAAGCATTATTTCATTATTATGAATATTAACTATGCAACATAATTAAATTACATAAAGAAAGCATGACTGAATTTATGTAAAACTTGGCAGCATAACAACATCAACAATAATTATTGAAAACAAAAAGATATAATTTATTCCAAAAATATAAGCATTACCACACAGATATAGAGTTAAAATCCATACTAAAATACTATGCATACAAGATCATCTCTCTGCCTCACCAGACACTCTACTCTAATTTAAGTATTATTTTATCTAAGAAGATACTACTGAGTTTAACTCAACAGAAAGGAAAAGAATGGAAAAGAGGACCAAAGGCCCGAAGGGATGCCTTCTTCAAGGGGCATTGCAAGGCTATTTATAGCCTTGAAAAGTTATTGTTTGTCATATGTAATTATCATTTTTCCCTGTTGAAAGTTGACAAATTCAGATCAAATTGACCCCTTTTCTCCTCGTTTTCTTCTTCGCGTTGGCCCTTCTTCAATGCGTGATAATCTCGCTAAGATTCTGTGCTTCTCGGCAGCTGGGAGCACGGCTATGGGATGATCTAGGCCGTTGAAGACGCGATCTGATGGTCTGGAGACACGTGCAAAAATGGGTCCAGGTGGGGCCGCGTGGCCAAGAGAGAAGACCATCGGATCAGTCTTGGTAATCCAATCCAATGGCTGAGAGAATGGTTACATGTGGAGACGGCTTTGTCAGCGCATGTGACACACGCGCCAGTCGCATAACTACACGTGGAACGCACTACTGCAATCGGCTGACGCAATGGATGTCGCTTTGACACGCGTCCCTTCTCTGGATGGTTGAGATCGTTTGGACAGCTCATCCAAGGGCCAAAAAATTGCCACGTGTCCTATTAATTTCAAATTCGAATTTTGTTTATCTTCTTGATGTATTTGATGTCCGATTTTATCTGTTTTGATGTCATTTTGCTCCGTTTTTCCTCCAGATTTCAAATCTAAAAATCACAAACACACTAATATTAATTGTTTTACAAACATAATATTTACAAAAATAATAAAAATATTTATTTTACATTAAAACACACAAAAATAAATAAAAACTCCTAAAATTTTCAGTCTCTTACGGTTTAACATAGATATAATTTTTATGACTTAGAAATATTTTTGAAAATTACTAAAAACATAGTAAAACATATTTACAAACTTAAAACACACTATCAAACACTCTAAAACTCAAAATAAAATAACCGCATTATTTTTACGGCTTTGACTATTTACAGACTAGACACTTATTTAACACACTAAAATGACTCTAAAAATTACTAACAGTTCTATTAAACATAAAAACACACTAAAAACACATCTTTAAGCATATTTACACACTAAGACACAAAAACACTTATTAACACAAAATGTTACTAATTAGAGGATTTAATGAGAAATAAAAGCATAAATAAATGATTTAAGCCTTAGAAGATGTACACTTTTATAGTCTCATCAAGACTATAGGTCTCATTCAATTTCAATTTTTAGAGGACGTTTATTTCAAAATGGGATTAGAAGTAGTTACCAAACATGGCATTTTCATGGCGAGTCTAAGTTCAATCCAACTTTTGTAAGTAAAGAAAAGGAAGCTATTATGAAAGATAACATGGATGGTCATGCCAATATGGTTGACATGGCCAATAATTTGAAAGAACACTCTTTACATCATTCGGACTTATTTCAGACAATGATGAATGATGCCAAAATACTCGTGTATGAGGGGTGTAGCAATTTTACCAAATTGTTTACTTTAGTTGGATTATAGAATTTGAAAGTGTCCAGTGGGTTGTTAAATTCTAATTTCACAAATCTTTCCAAATTTCTAGGAAGGCTTCTATCATAAGGTAAAAAATTACTAACTAGTATGTATGAGGCTAAGAAGACTTTGAGCACTTTGGAAATAGAGTTTGAAAAAATTCATGCTTATGAAAATGATTATGTTCTTTATAGAAATAAGTATAAGGATGAGAATTATTGCCTGGTTTGTAAAGAGTCAAGTTGGAAGAAAGGAAAGGAGTCAAGAGACGATAAGAATGGAGTGCTAATGAAGACGTTGTAGTACATTCTACCGATACCATGTTTGAGGCATTTATTTAGAAACATAAAGCATACCAAGAATTTGACATGGCATCATGACAAATGGATCAAGATGGTATGCTTAGACATTTGGTGGCTTCACTATAATGGAAGACTTTTGAAGCTGATAATCCCAATTTTAGTGTGGATCTAAGAAATATACATTTCGCTTTGCTGATGGATGGAATGAACCCACATGATAACATGAATAGTTGGCATAGCACTTGGCCCGTAATACTTTTCAAGTACAATCTCTTTCCCAAAATGTACATGAAGCAAAAATTCTTTCCTGACCAACCAGAGAATGACATGATGTCTACTTGGCACCGTTAATCGATAACCTAAAGAACTTATGGGAAAATAGAATCAAAGTTAGAGATGCTTATTGAGAAGAGATGTTTACACTCCATGCAATGTTGATATGTAAATTAACGATTTCCCTACATATGGCAATTTAGCTGGTTATTCGGTGAAGAGTTCTATTGCTTATCCTATTTGTATGAAGGAAATGTCTCACAAACAGTTGAAGAATGGTAAGAAACCATTTTTTTTCAATCATAGAAGATAGTTTCCAAGAGA
Source organism: Artocarpus heterophyllus (assembly GCA_025403435.1). Classification (NCBI taxonomy): domain Eukaryota; kingdom Viridiplantae; phylum Streptophyta; class Magnoliopsida; order Rosales; family Moraceae; genus Artocarpus; species Artocarpus heterophyllus. The sequence continues at coordinate 16,721,296 of CM046348.1, read as the reverse complement.
TCATCATTACCATAAATGAAAGAAAGCCTTTAATGGTAACATCGAAGAAAGAGACCCTCTTTGGCCTTTGATGGGTGAACAAATATTCGAAATAGTAAAAGATGTAAAATTGGTACTCAGGAAGAGAAAGCGAGGTAAGGACAAGCCATCGATAGATGGACCATATATGGGAAGACACTTTTTGTTGGTTGTTGCTTGGATGTTATGCATATTTGGAAAAACGTTATGAATCAATAGTCGGCATGTTACTTGACACACCGGACAAGACTAAGGATGGTGAAAAGCATAGTTGGATCTCATAGAAATGGACATTAAGCCTAATTTATTTCTCAAGAAAAGAAGGAACCACATTTACTTACCTCTGGTGAAGCTCACATTATCAAAAGGGGAAAAAAAGAAAGCTTTGTGAATGGCTTGCTTCATTGAAAGTGTAGGATAGCTATTCTTCAAACTTTAAAAAGTTGGTATCGGTGAAGGATTTGAAACTTATTGGCATGAAAACACATCATCATCATGTGTTGATGCAACAATTACTGCTACTTGCATTGCAGGGAATTCTAACAAAGTGTGAGATTTGCAATTACTAAGTTGTGCTTGTTTTTTAATTCAACATGCTCCAAGGTCATTGGTCTACTTATGCTAGGTTCACTACAATCAGAGTTGGTGCAAACTTTGTGCATGCTTGAGAAGTATTTTCCAATGGCATTTTTTGACATCATGATTCATCTAATGGTGCACTTAGTACGTAAAGTTAAGTTATGTGGACTGGTATATTTGAGATGGATATACCATTTGAAAAGTATATGAAGATTCTGAAGGGCTATGTGAAGAACCGAAATAGGTGGAGGGATATATCATAGAAAGTTACATAGCTGAGGTTTGAATTTTCCTCTGAGTAGTTGTCTAATGCGGAAGCAATTGAGGTGCCAAAGACAATAAACATTGAGGCTAGTGGACTATCTATTGGCAATCCTTCCTCTATAAATTGAGGGTTGTAGGAGCAGGCTTGTCTTTATGTCTTGCACAATGGTAATGAATTGAAGCCTTTCATTGAGGTGCACATGAAGGAATTAAAAAAGGCTAATCCAAAAAGAGCAAGAAATGAGAAATGGTTGCAAGATGAACACAATCGAACCTTTCGGATGTGGATTAGAGCACACATCGTATGCCAAGTGCTCTACATCAGAAGATAAATAGCATGTCATAAGACTTAAAGAATTTAGCTAGAGAAACATTGTTAGTAGTTACCAGATGTACATCATATTTCTTAAATGGTTTCACTTTCTATACTTGCGAAATAGATGAAAAGCATCATATCCAAAATAGTGGTGTGACTCTCCATGTCGAGGCTGTGCATATTTCCTCCACCAAGGACAAGAATTTGGTATATGGGAGACCATCAACTTCTTTGGTTTCATTGAGTTATTTAGAAACTTGATTATGGGAGATTGCACATAGCAGTTTTTAAATGTAAGTGGGTTAACAATCACTATGCTAAGACTGATAATGACGGCATCATGGTGGTTGACTTTAAAAGATTGGGATATAAAAACGATCCCTTCATCATGGTATCACAAGCAATCCAAGTTTTTTATACAACAGATCCCGAAAATTTGGAATTGTCTTTAGTCATCCCAATGAAGCCAAGAGTAGTTATTGACAATTAAGAAGTTACTGAGGATTGCACGAACATCCCCTCATTCACAAAAGGCTTGCCACTGGTTGAAGAGATCGATGATTTTGATGATGATGCTTCACATTTGCTTTGCGAAGATAAGGAATGGATATGTATTGAGGAACCAACAAAAAAAAAAAGAGGAAAAATTAGCATTTGTAAACAAATTTATGTCAATTTATTTCAATGTATTTTTTATTTTACTTTTAATTCTTTTTTAAGCTAAGGGATATATCAATATATAGTTAATTTTGTGATAAAAATAAGCAAAAAGTAAAAAACTCTAGGCCACTAGCTATATAAAATATGGGCTAGCCACCCTGGCAAAGGAGAAAAAGTTTTAATAAATTGGTGTTTTAGACCAATTTTACACGACGGTTTTGTAAAAAATCATCATGAATTCTAGCTTCACACGACGGTTTTTTCATAAAACCATCGTGGTAGCTTGACATTGCATGACGGTTTTTTAATAAACCATCATGTGGTGTGGGTGCTAGATGGTGTAGTTTTAGCCCCCACTCCAAACCACGCCCTACCTAGAACTCTTTCTCTTACTGACTCTCTCACCCTCGATACCATCTCTAATACCGCCCTCGACCCACCCCAAGCTACACTGTCACTGCTGCCATCGTCATCTCCACCTGTGACACCCGTTATTCTCCTAACGGGTATTAAGGTAATTAAATTAATTTTTAGTGTATCAATCAAAAAAAAATTGCTTCATTTAAAATTTATTTTACAATATTTATTTTTATCTATTTTTAAATTTTCAAAAATTCTCCTATATTTATTTAGTATGTTTACTGAAAAGCCTTAGAACTTCTAATAAATCTCAAAAATGTCATATTGGCATTATGTGTGTTAAAGTCTCCAGATGAGACATAAGGATATCTTTTCCAACTACTCTTGACCCTCATTTTCTTTATTTCCTCTGTGACATGCTTCAACATGTCTCCTCCATAATTGCTTCTATCACTTCTCTTCAAAGACTTCATCTTTTCTTCCTTTCTCTTCCACGGTTCCCACACTCTTCTTCTCATTTCTTTGCTGAAGCAAAATACTTAGAGAACTTCTTCAAGGCAGCCATAAAAATCAGCCACCATCACCTCCATTTGAGCAAGAATTTCAACCATACCGAAGTCAAGGAACTTGTTTTGAAGCCATTTCAAGCTTCCAACTAACCATAATCCGAGGTTAGAATCATATGAACAAATTTAGTCTTTCATTTATAAATTTTCTTTTATACTAAAGGATTATTCAAATTTGCGTTCTTAAACCTAAGTATATGTTTGTTGCTATTTTGGAGCATACGTATAAAGTCTAAGTGTATATGCCCTAGACAGAAAATTTATATTGTTAAACTTTGTGATACCTCTATGGACAGTGGCTAGTTCTTGAAATTCTAGGATTAAATTAAAATGAATTTTATAAATTGGTTTGCATATTTACAAAGTAGACATCCTAAGCTTTCTAACGAGCTATCATAAACCTAAATCGGAGTTGTATTTTATTTTCTATGAATTATTCAATTTTTAGATTGGAAACTAGTAAACTTGTCAGTTTGTTACGGTATACCAGCTGCTAACCTGAACCAAGAACCCATCTTTGCTCACCACCTAATTCCTTAATGTCTTGCAACCTTTCCAATATTATCCTAAGTGATTGATGAATCTTATTAGGGGCTAAAACATATAGATTACTTGTTTACATTTTATATTGTGTTAAGACAAAAAAATTTTACTGTGGTATTCAAAAGAGATTTACATAAAAGCTTTAATGGCATACTAGTAAGATAGGTTTACACATGATTTATTTATGAATGTAGTTGTATGTTGTGCTTTAGCTTTAATTGTCCTTATGCACGCCTTAGGATCAAGGGAATATGGAGCTAACGTTAATTGATTCCAGGATTAAAAGATTGTTGATAAGCTTGAAAGGTAGGGATTCTATTACTCATCTTTTGTGAGGTTTTTATAGAATTAAAATTGATTGTTTTACCGCAAGATATATATATATATATATATATCTATGTTGAACTGATATTATATGAGTATCACATATGAAACTATGACATGGACTCGTCTTGTATTGTACGGCGAGGAACATAATGAATTGACACATGTTATAAATTGAGAAGCATGGTTAGGAAAACTGACTCTATTAATAATGATTAAATATAGAGAAATGGTGAGACGTGAAGAGGGCGGTGGTTACGTCCTTGGGCATGAATACCCTAAAAGGTAAAATAGGTGGAAGGTGATGACGCTTCCTTGGGTTGAAAGTCCTAGAACATACTGTACAGAAATCGACTTGGTGAGGACTCGGGGCTTGATGTCCCCTCACCGGAACACCCTTAGAATGCTTAGAGGGGGATCAAGTGCGCCCATTTGGGTTTCGATGAGTTGAGTGATACTCTATTGAACGTGGGTACCTAGGAATAATGATGAACTATAATATTTGTATATATGTATATGCATGAAACTCGGTAGTGATTAACTATGGTATCCACGGAATATGATTATAATAAATCTCATAATCTGGATAATGATAATTATTAACTAACCATGCAGGTTTTAATGTGGTAATGACAAAAACCTAAAGGTGAGTAATGGTTTCCTCTACTGTGCATATTGTTGCTCATTTCCTTATATTTTTATCTTTTTAGGACTCACTAAGTATGAGGTGGCTACGAGAAAAATCGTTGAGGAAGCGATGTAGCTATATTACATTGGGACTGCTTCAATTGTTAAGAATGTTCTTCATGATAATGTAAGCGTCAATTGTTACTTTCTGTGACTGTATTACAATGCATTGAGGGTTAAAATGATGATGACGACAGTTTATATTATTAAATTTAAGGTGCTACATTAAAGTGTGGTTTAATTGTTGTTTATATTTTTATTTTTGATTTGAGAGTTTTTATTTAAGCCCCGGGCAATTTTATTTTTAAGGTTTTACTTTTATTTTTTATTTTTATTTTAATTCATTAAAAACTATTAACCCCCATATAGGGGCGTTACAAAATTTTGGTATCAGAGCCTAGGTTCGGTTAACCTAGGAAGTGTAGTACCACTTTAAAAAAAATGTTTTTGAGATGGTTTTGAAGCTGAATTTTCATTGTCATCATCAAAATGAACCTTCACATTGATTCATACAGTCTAGAAGGATGTAACATGAAAAGGCCCTAGAATGAAAATACTAACGGTTATATGAGTACAATAATTACATAGAAGGAAAGTATTAATAGTTATGAGGGAATGATAATTATATGGAATGAGTTTATAAGTAGAATACTTATGAGAGATTCGTATAATATTAGGATCTATAAGCATATCTAATTCATATAAAACAATGAGAAATTCGTATAGATACGAGGATTTAAGTGCCTTTTGTTTCATAAAAAACAATAAGAAATATAAGGCTTGATTTATTGATTTTAAAATTTGGCATAGATATGCCAAATTCTTCGTAATTGATTCAGACCTAAGTAATGATTATGTGTAGATTCAGTGGAGCACATAAGTGTCAATAACTTTTCTTGAAAGTTCTATTTACTTGAGGAATATGAGATAAGTTAGGAATCCATGGTATTGAATCTTGAGTGAGATAAATGTTAGACTTTTGGTCTGTTGAGACGGTGTAAAGGCAAGAATGCATGAATCTCAAAGTTGGAATATTTTGTTACGTACATTGTATTTAAGTGTATCAGTGAATCTTCATGAATAGATGCAATAAAAAAATGGCCAATAGGAGTTTCCTTAAGTAAATCATAATACTTAAGGCACTTATAATAATTTTGGATAATTACGATAAAAGGTTTAAGTTTTAGATGTTTAGATGTGAATTTTTGGTTACCTAAGGTTTTGTTATATGAGGAAATTAGATATTGTATAAGTGGAATTGTGGGGATTGTAGATGTTCTTAAGTAGTAACATTAAGTGTCTTTGTTCATTGATATGGTCTATGTTGGAAGACGTAAATCGTATTGATTTCAAGGTTAGTCACATTCTAAACCCTTGGTAGTAATGATGATGAATCCATTGATAGATGTTGAGTATTAGGAATAACATATGGGTGTATGCATTGTTCAATAAGGTTTTGATTAAAACAAAATTATTTGAGTTGCTAGAAGATTATGTTGTTATGAAATGATTTTAAATACCATTCAGGAAGATCCTTGATTGTCGTTAAATTAGATTTGTTGTTCATAGTAAACTTTATCTATAGTGGGCTTTGAATTGGGTTTAAGATTTATACAAATTGGTTTTAATTTTATGTTTGTTATTTAACTCGTTCTAAATGTGTTAAGGCCCAAAACAACCTGACCCTTTTCAACTTAGAATATTTGGGCCTAAGTCCAAATCCTAAATCAGTTTGACTCACACTGTCTCTCCCACGTGGTCTCTATACGTGTCATATACAGTGGTTTAATTATTGTTTACATATACGTTTACTGTGCATAGGAGCTTATTTCTCCGAGCTCACTTTCTCTCTCTTGATTTGTTATTTTCTCTTTAAATCGCAAATCCTCTTCTTTTTCACTAGAAATTCTTCTTTCCCTCTAAAAGAAGAAGGAATTATAGGATTCTGCAACTTACTATCTCAATTTTTCCTTTCTATTTACTCTTCTTTCATCTCATCATGGACCCAAAGTACCAACACCTGAGAAAGTATTTCCCATCACTTTCCCAAAAGATTCTCAAAAAGAAATACAAGGCCAGAATTACTCGGTTATGGATTCTTATGCGTTTTGACATCCCTTGTGATGTGAGAATGTTGATAGAGGGGAAGATCCGTCTGAGTGACTTCAGTCAAGATGTCGGTTTACCAGGAACGGGTACCAGTCGTAGTGCAATGAAAAGAAGAGCTCGTGCCATCGTGGTCACTTGTAACAAATGTGGAAGACAAAATTATAACGGTAAATGTACTTCACCTAGTTATATGTCTACGAATAGAGAGGATAAAATAAGGTTTTGTAGGGATGGACTTTCAAAGGAGAACTTGGATGGCATCCATCCTCCTCTTCACGATCACCCTAGTGGATATGTTCAAGGAGCTATTTTTAAACTCTGGCCTAAATTTTATGCGGAAAGACAACGCCTCAGAAATATGGTATTTCCAGATCCTGTTTGCCAATCCATAAGAAAACTGGATGGGGAATAAGTCATCACTCTATAAAGGTTATTTAGTCTTTGCTTATTTGAAGCAGTTTTAGCTGATGTTCAACAGTTTGTGTTTTTCTTTTACTCAGAATATTTGCTTTTGTGTTTGAAATAATTGTGATTATTAGATTGATACAGTAAGTGTTAATATCTCATTTAATTTATGGTTTTTTAAATATATATATATAATAAAATATATTATCTTATTAGACACATCACATACGGTACAGTAACATGTTTGAATTTTGAAAAACTTATCCAGATATTTCAAGATTTGTGTCTCAAATTTCAAAAGTTCTACAGTATTTGTCGTTTATATTGAATTTCTAGACTCGGTGTATATTTGTCAAAAGGTCTACAGTTGTGTCAAGAGGGTCTTCTGTCAAACTGTTCTCAATTGTCAAAAGTTATACAATTAGAGTATAATCTTTTTCAAAAAGTGAATCAGATTTTCTGTAAACTATCAATCACCTTATCTTACTTTCTTATCCGCACAAGATTTTGTTTAAATCTTTGGATTACCTTTTCATTACGTACTCGTCTGTCTCTTTAGCCCTTTTTGTGTATTCCTCATCCTTAAAATCTCATGTAGAACCCGAAGTCTAAGTGGAGCAGACATTAAGCAATCACTTATATAAACCAAATATGTCTACCTCCCAGTCCACCAAGAAAATAAAGAATGTCTGTGTCTTTTGTGGTTCCAGCCTTGGAAAAGATAAGGCCTATTTAGAAGCTACAAATCACTTAGGGCAAGTCCTAGCATGCAGGAAGATTAACATAATCTATGGGGGTGGTAGTATAAAAATGATGGAAAATATGACGCTAGCAGCTAGGTCTAGTGACGCTATAGTTGTAGGAATTTGGCCTCATATTCTAGTTGAAGGAAACCCTTATAAGGAAGCCATAGGTAAGGGAAAAGGAGTCAGGAGCATCCCTGGAAATTTTAAAGCCATAATCAATAATTCTGATGCTTTTATAGCATTACCTGGTGGTCTAGGTACTCTTGAGGAAATATTCGTAGTTGCTTGTGAGCAATTGTTGGGCTTTCATTCCAAACCCTTGGGACTGCTGAATGTAAATGGTTTTTATGATAGTCTTTTGAAATTTCTAGATTATACTGTGGAAGAAAACATCATTGCAGAATCGGAGAGACAAATCTCTGTCACTGCTTCAACAGTTGAGGAATTGATAGATAAGATGCAAATCATACATCCAGAATCCGACACTACAACATCCAAGTTTGAATGGGAAACGGAAAGCCGGGAGCGGCCAATTGATTTGAATCTCCATCTGTAATCTTTTGGTTTTATCTATGGCATGTAGGCATGTGTGTCCGTATTTCGTGTGTTACGAATAACCGTTTACCTTGTATTTTGTATTTTTTATGGTACGCCGCTCAATATTTTAGATTCATTGAGCCTAATGCCAGGATGGCTGGATACGGAGTACTTGATGCTCTCGAAACGCATCCTACTTAAGGTTCGATCTTTTGTTTATCGATGTTTTTGTATTCTCTAAGCATGCATGATATGGATAGCTGGTATACGGAGTGCCTTGTACTCTCGAAACGTATCCGTATCATGTTTGTAATGTATAATATTCTATTAATATTATGTGAAAGTACCAAAGTCAGTTATGGGGATATTCCATAGGAAATATGAGTATATTATTTGGGTTGAATGTTTGTGTCATGAGGATAACTGTTTAATGAAAAATATGTCGGGTTTGTCTGCAACTCTGAGATTCCGTTTAATATCTCTATGAATAAGTTTAATGTATGGTTTTGAATAGAAGTGTTTGTGATATATGTTTTATGATTATGTTTTAGTTTATTATTTGACATATAAAATCAACTATATTTGACTTTTCCTTACTTAGAAAGGAAAAGGAACCTAAAGATGAAGTATATAAAATTTCTCTGGCAATCTCCTTAAATGTGATTGCAAATCACAGTCCATAGACAATGAAGGACTGGAATCATGGTATGGTCAATATGTATGCCTGATCAGATTCCTAGACCATTATACGGTGTTATAAGTTGAAACTTGTCAGAAATACTCCCATTGAGGGATTTAGAATTTAGAGTAAGATTTATCATGCAAGTAAATAAATGGAGATACGAAAACTTAAATTTGGAGAACAAACAACATTAACGGTTTAGACTCAGAATTGGAATCATAATGGAATCAAAATTTTTACTAGTATTGCTAGAATTGAAATTTCGAGGATGAAATTTCTTTAAGGGGGGTAGAGCTGTGACACCCGTTATTCTCCTAATGGGTATTAAGGTAATTAGATTAATTTTTAGTGTATCAATCAAAAAAAATTGCTTCCTTTAAAATTTATTTTACAATATTTATTTTTATCTATTTTTAAATTTTCTAAAATTCTCTTATATTTATTTAGTATGTTTACTAAAAAGCCTTAGAACTTCTAATAAATCTAAAAAATGTCATATTGGCATTATGTGCGTTAAAGTCTCCAGATGAGACATAAGGATATCTTTTCCAACTACTCTTGACCCTCATTTTCTTTATTTCCTTCGTGACATGCTTCAACATGTCTCCTCCATAATTGCTTCTATCACTTCTCTTCAAAGACTTCATCTTTTCTTCCTTTCTCTTCCACGGTTCCCACACCCTTCTTCTCATTTCTTTGCTGAAGCAAAATACTTAGAGAACTTCTTCAAGGCAGCCATAAAAATCAGCCACCATCACCTCCATTTGAGCAAGAATTTCAGCCATATTGAAGTCAAGGAACCTGTTTTGAAGCCATTTCAAGCTTCCAACTAACCATAATCCGAGGTTAGAATCTTATGAACAAATTTAGTCTTTCATTTATAAATTTTCTTTTATACTAAAGGATTATTCAAATTTGCGTTCTTAAACCTAAGTATATGTTTGTTGCTATTTTGGAGCATATGTATAAAGTCTAAGTGTATATGCCCTAGACAGAAAATTTATATTGTTAAACTTTGTAATACCTCTATGGACAGTGGCTATTTCTTGAAATTCTAGGATTAAATTAAAATGAATTTTATAAATTGGTTTGCATATTTAAAAAGTAGACATCCTAAGCTTTCTAACGAGCTATCATAAACCTAAATCGGAGTTGTATTTTATTTTCTATGAATTATTCAAATTTCGGATTGGAAACTAGTAAACCTATCAGTTTGTTATGGTATACCCGCTGCTAACCTGAACCAAGAACCCGTCTTTGCTCACCACCTAATTCCTTAATGTCCTGCAACATTTCCAATATTATCCTAAGTGATTGATGAATCTTATTAGGGGCTAAAACATATAGATTACTTGTTTACATTTTATATTGTGTTAAGACAAAAAAATTTTACTGTGGTATTCAAAAGAGATTTACATAAAAGCTTTAATGGCATACTAGTAAGATAGGTTTACACATGATTTATTTATGAATGTAGTTGTATGTTGTGCTTTAGCTTTAATTGTCCTTATGCACGCCTTAGGATCAAGGGAGTATGGAGCTAACGTTAATTGATTCCAGGATTAAAAGATTGTTGATAAGCTTGAAAGGTAGGGATTCTATTACTCATCTTTTGTGAGGTTTTTATAGAATTAAAATTGATTGTTTTACCGCAAGATATATATATATATATATATCTATGTTGAACTGATATTATATGAGTATCACATATGAAACTATGACATGGACTCGTCTTGTATTGTACGGCGAGGAACATAATGAATTGATACATGTTATAAATTGAGAAGCATGGTTAGGAAAACTGACTCTATTAATAATGATTAAATATAGAGAAATGGTGAGACGTGAAGAGGGCGACGGTTACGTCCTTGGGCATGAATACCCTAAAAGGTAAAATAGGGGGAAGGTGATGACGCTTCCTTTGGTTGAAAGTCCCAGAATACACTATACAGGAATCGACTTGGTGAGGACTCGGGGCTTGATGTCCCCTCACCGGAACACCCTTAGAATATTTAAAGGGTGATCAAGCGCGCCATTTGGGTTTTGATGAGTTGAGTGATACTCTATTGAACGTGGGTACCTAGGAATAATGATGAACTATAATATTTGTATATATGTATATGTATGAAACTCGGTAATGATTAACTATGGTATCCACGGAATATGATTATAATAAATCTCATAATCTGGATAATGATAATTATTAACTAACCATGCAGGTTTTAATGTGGTAATGATAAAAACCTAAAGGTGAGTAATGGTTTCCTCTACTGAGTATATTGTTGCTCTTTCCCTTATATTTTTTTCTTTTTAGGACTCACTAAGTGTGAGGTGGCTACGAGAAAAATAGTTGAGGAAGCGATGTAGCTATATTACATTGGGACTGCTTCAATTGTTAAGAATGTTCTTCGTGATAATGTAAGCATCAATTGTTACTTTCTGTGACTGTATTACAATGTGTTGAGGGTTAAAATGATGACGACAACAGTTTATATTATTAAATTTAAGGTGCTATATTAAACTGTGGTTTAATTGTTGTTTATCTTTTTATTTTTGATTTGAGAGTTTTCATTTAAGCCCCGGGCAATTTTATTTTTAAGGTTTTACTTTTATTTTTGATTTTTATTTTAATTCATTAAAAACTATTAACCCCTATATAGGGGCGTTACGCCACCCCAAGCCATCGCATCGCCACTTCTCATCATCGCCACTTCTTGCCATTGCCGTCATTCTTTAAGTCCATTTTCTTTTTTCTTTTTTTTGTTCATTTTTTGCTTTTTTCTTTTGAGCCATTAGTCCAACAAAATACTAAATAATTTTATACTATAGATGGCCTACGGCACATGGGCAAAATAATGTGGTCTTGAAATTTTGTTCTTTTTTTCCTTTTTTTTTGCTTTTTTTTTTTTTTGCTTTTTTTTCGTTGTTTGCTCTCTTTTTTTTTGGGTTCATTTTTGCTTTTTTTTTTTTTTCGAGCCATTTGTCTTGTTTTCATCTCTTTATATTGTCTTCAAGATCCTTTACTTTCCTTATTGTTGGTACGTAATTAGAACAATCTTACATAAAATATCAAAATTAGAATTGTATTTATAATACTAATTTAATAGGTGGTGTAACTTGCTTGGATACATAGGGGGTATCAATAGACAAAATAGTCTAGATTGCTATTCGTACCTTCTAATTCGTGGTTTCGTTTTCTTGTCAAAAAGGAAGAAAAAATAATAAGTTAAATGATTTTACTATGAAGAAAATTACGAAAATTTTAGTTGCAAATCAATCCTTAAAATCAAGCACTATAAATACTGAGGAGTCATTCTAAAATTCCATTTCTTTCTTTCTATCTATTGTCAGGTCACGGAGTCGGGTCTGGTCGGGTATTGGGCCTAGAAAGGCCCAAGGATGATCTCGGCCTATATTACCTCGATATATTCTAGAAACTTCTTTCTAGCTGATACTCGAGAAGGGTAAAATGGTCTATTTGTATCTGTATTTAAACTAAAAAATCTTCAAAAAAGGTGATAGCACTCAAGCTGATCAAAATCTATAGGATCTAAGATACTCATAAAGGATAAAACCTATAGGAAAGCACGATGACAAGATTTAGCTAAAATGAGATTATCTTGTATTTGAATTTAAAATAGGCTTAAAAGGTAAGGCGTTATCCATCCCCGTATACTATAAATAGAGACCAGTTTTAAAGAATAGCCTAAGTCCAATTTTTGGCACAATCATTTTGTATCCATATTTTCTCATAGTAAAACCCTACCACCCGAGAAAATCCATTGTGGACATAGCCTTCAATTAAGGTGAACCACTCTAAGATTCTTGTGTTCTTACTATTATTTACTTTACTGCATTAATTACTTTCTTCGAGAGTGATTATTCAGGTGAGAAATTTGAGAGAATCTTGTTTTACGAGTTTTGCCCATCAACAGTTGGCACTAGAAGGAGGGCCTAGAATTTTCCAACTTTATTTCCCAAAAAAAAAAAAACTCTTTCAATTGTTTCAATGACGAGAACACATACTAAAGTAAACAGCCAGAACCAAAATGGCTGTCGTGGTCAAAATAATGAGAACAACGATGCTACTACCCAAGGTGGAAAGACAAGAAACACCTCTGCCACCGCCTCTAGCTGATGATCAAAATCGGATGCCTCCACTCGAAGATGTACCTCTTAACCCAAATGCAGCCTTACAGGCTCAAATTGGGACGCTAACACAAAATTGCATGCAATTGATGCAATCCTTTTAGTGGATGGAGAATGTTTTGAACAATCTTGCTTTGCCTACAGATAATAGTAATGGTCCCCCATCAGCTCCAAGAGATGAAGACACTGCAAGAAAGGTGTGTTAGTGTAGACAATGATGGTGCCTTCCAAAGGATTTCAAACCGTATCATCAGGCCCCAGCATTATATGACCGAGGTCGTATGAGCCAAAATACTCAGTGAACTTCTTATAAACAACCTCGTGGCATGCCTTGGACTGGAATGTGGCCATCATGGGATCCTCAAAGAATTCGACTCCCGAGGTGAGAGGGTGAGAGCTTTCTACCTCGGGGTCGGTTTAGGAAGTCTTTGAAACAACCTTGAGGCTAGGGGGCATCCTTCATAGGAGCTTATCTATCGAGTTGGTTTTCTCTGAATCTTCATCATCCATCTTAGTGTCTTCAGGATATTCATTAATGTCCCTTATTATCTTATCAAACTCAACCTCGGGTGTAGCTGCTTTTCTCAACCTTCGATGGCAAGGCCTAAGATGAGTTTCTTCAACAATAATGCCTTCAATGTCTAGGATTGACATATGTGTTGGGTTCATTAGTAGAGTCAGCCCTAAAACTATAGCCATACTAGGCTTCTCAGCCACTATCAAGGTCTTTTGCCATGTTATCTGTCAAGGTCCATATAAGCAAAAGTAAGGAAAAAGTTTTTAAGTCTTAATAGCCAAGAAGCTCTATCTACGAAAGACTATAGTTGCTAACTATATTTGAAGTCAATGACTGAGTGCATCTGAAAGTTCAAATTAGTTCAAAAACCTAAAAGGAAAAGCACCCTAAAGAGTCCCAAAAGTCAGGGGTTTCTACATACAGACCCTCAGATCACTCTAAAAAAGGAGGACGCAAAGATTCACACCCAAAAAAACATTACAAAATCGAAGAAAAATCAAAGACGGAGTTGAAGGGCCAAGAAGTTACCTTTTGGAATGACTATTCTGAGGATTCGATGCTGCAGCTCTTTAAAGCAAGGTTAAAGCACCTAAAGATGGTTTTCCTTGCAAAAATTTAAGATAAGGATGATTGAATTGAGCGAAGGAAGGTTTGGAGGAATTTCGCAGAGGTTCGGCTTCTAAAATGCTTCAAAAAATGGACAAAATATCACCTTGAATATCAACTATACGATCTATAGGGACATCGATCCAATGACAAACACAAAGATCCCTAATCAACTGCCACAATTTGTGTGGGAAAATGCCTCTTTAAATTAATAGTCCAGAAGCATTTTACCTGGCACGTGACGCGACAATTGACATCCATGATTTGATAGGTCGATAATCAAGGTGACTCCTCAGCTCCACTACCATTATTAGTTGTTGGAATCCCAAGAGACTTCTCTAAGAAGATATTGACCATTTGAACCTTCGACGACCTCGAGGCACTTCGGCTACCGACCTATGTAGTATCCCAAGTTAGGAGCAAATGTTGTCAAGTCACCGAGTTGGGCATGGTTGGGTATTAGGCCCAAAAAAGCCCGAGGATGATCTCGGCCCATATTACTTATGTGTTCTAGAAGCTTCTTTCTAGCCAATACCTAAAAAGGGTAAAATGGTCGATTTGCATCCATAATTAAACCAGAAGATCTCCAAGTTAGCGATAAGTAGTCAAGCTAACCATAATTTACAAAATCTAAGATATTCATAAAGGATAATACCTATAAGAGACCATGGTAGTGAGATCTAGCCAATAGAAGATGAGATTATCTTGTATTTGAATTTAAAATAGGCTTAAAAGGTCAGGCATTAGCCATCCTCATGTGCTATAAATAGAGGCTAGTTCTAAAGAATAGCCTAAGTCCAATTTTTGGCACAATCCTTTTGTATCCATATTTTCTCATAGTGAAACCCTACCATCTAAGACCCAAGTGGAAGTAGCCTTCGATTAAAGTAAACCACTCTAAATTTCTTGTATTCTTGCTATTATTTACTTTACTGCATGAATTACTTTCTTTAAGAGTGATTATTCAGGTGAGGAATTCGAGAGAATCTTGTTTAACGAGTTTTGCCCATCAACACTATCCAAGTTTGTTTCATGGAGCAAAAATTTTGTCCATATCTCCCCACTAAAACCATCCTCCGTTAGCTCTTTTCCTTTTAATATTTTGTCGATCCAAGCCTCAAAATTCTTATTAGAAGTGATTTTAAGGAGTTTGGTGTTGATCCAAAGGAGTTTTATTAAAGTAAAAATCATAACTTTGCTAGGTTGTTTTCGTCAAAGCTTCGAGTTTATGTTAGATATTAATTTCTTATATTTTGATCTTGAGTCAAGGGGTTTTAAAAGGCCATTCTCATCAAACAAAAGTGATCCACCATTTTGGAACACACTAGGTAAACCCTAACCTTAAGCTTTTTTGTTCAAAGTTTATGTTTCAAGTTATATTCATGGGATGTAATTAATGATTTTGGACTTAGCATGTAAAGAGTTATTATGGCATGATTTATTTATGTGTTGTATGATTATGAATGTGATGGTTAAGCTTAGATTAAGGTTTTTATACCAAAAAGTAAACTTTGTTGCATAAAGTGTTGCAACACACTTTTAAAATAATTTTTAAAGATCTAAATTTTTGAGGAACTTAAAGATAGAATTGGTCTTCTAGTTCAACCTATGATTTATTAGAAATGACGAGATAAATGTTTTCATGAAAAAAATTTCCTCAAATTCCAACTGAATCAACCCGAAAAAACCATTTTTAAAATTTTCTTGTTTAGAAATCTAGGCAAAAGTTCCCCGAAACGATTGAATTTGAAAAATCTTAAAATACAAAAGTTACAGATTTCATTACAATTGTTAACTTTTGTGTCGATTCTACATCGATTTTTAGTTATAAATTTTACAAGGTCTAATCGTGAAACTTTTAAAAAAGTAAAAATGAGATGTCGTTTTTAAAATGATTGAATTTGTCTAAGAGCCTTTAATCCTTGCTAAAAACTGCATGTTAGAGTGACAAACAGTTTTAATTTAGTGCCAAGGGCAAAAATGTTAAGATTTTTATATTTCAAGTCAAAACCGTAAAAACATAAGATTTTCACTACACAAGCAGATTTTCTGCATTGCTTTGGGCAGCAATCAATAACAAGTTTTATTCTAAAGTGTGAGAAAATTTTTCAGGACCTATTGAGGGCAAATTCATCATTTTTATAAAAATTGTCAAAATGGACCCGAGTTTATTGATTGAGCTCAAAGTTTTAAAGTGACAATAAATATTGTCAAACAAAGTTCAAAGTCATAAAATGAGACGTCAATTGGCTTTAGTTTACCTAAGTCAAATAGTGTAAAACTTGATCGATGATATAGAAAGGAACTAATACTCGGTTATCACCTTAACATGACTCAATGCTGACTAACTAAGGAAAAGAGTTTAAGAGGATACTTTAGCATGAAGTTCAAGTAAGTTTCAAACTTCACATATGGCATGAAGAAAATGGTTTTTATATGCCTTATTCATGTATAATTTGTGATTGCAATTGTTATGCATATTGCTTTAGATACCAAGTCATGATATAAAGTGTATTCACTAAGATACAAGATTGGTAATCTAAACTCCAAGTTAAGGAAGTTAAGATAAGGTAGATAAGTGTCGTACGACCTCTACTTAAGTGAGGATTATAAGTCTCCAACCCAAGGGGAACATCATGATAAGATACCATCTCAGTGTTCGATGATCACACGGACTCGGTATGAACACTTAGGCCCATAATTTAGAATAACATATGAATGATGAAAAGATGTTCATAAGTAAGCATAGTGGGGATCATGCATTGTATTACTGCTAGTAATCCTATATAAATATTTTGTGAGATATGCTTAGACTTGCTAAGTGAAAGCTCACCTAGGTCCTTCATGCTGAGAGGCTGGTATGAAAGTTGATGAGATGGGTGTGTCGGTGGGACAAAATATAACGGTCAGGCTATGGATACCGCTGCAAGTTTAACTTCCACTTTTTGAAAGATTGTTTATTTTATATGGTATGTTACAATCTAGTAGTAAGCTAGAACTGCTTGATTGATGTAGACAAAGTCGAAATAGGAAAAACTCAGGCAGAGGCAAGATGCGATGACAACAGCGCTGTCAAAGTCGTAACTGAGAAAGAGATTGGACTAGACATCATTGGAGGGCGCAAAAAAAATGAACTCAATGCAATCTTATACAAAGAGACTTTGACAAAGAGAGAAATCATGAAGATATAGAGAAGGAGGCCAAGAAGAGAGAGAGGCAGTTAGAGAGAGATGGAGCGATGGTGAGAAAGAAAGGGAAGAAAGAGATGCCGTGGAGAGAGGGGTGGCGAAAGAAGAGGGCAACGGTGGGATGAGCAAGAGAGGAGGTTTTGAGAGAGAGATGCTTTGTTTAGCAACCTAGTTGGAAATTTCCAACTACTACAGGATAAAGCTCTCACATGCTACAGTGAAAAGTAAAAAGTTTGTTACTATGCAAAGCTCTCACATGCTACAATATATAAGTTCTAACTTCAGGTTTCAACTTGATTTCTAGACACTCTTAGAATATTTCGTATTTGAATTAGGGTTTCAAGAATCAGATCAAGTAACATTAAGGAAAAACAGTTAATGAGAACTTATTTATAAAAAAAATGAAAAAAGGACATTTTTGAAAAGACAAAAGTAAGGTCACGGTCACTCACTTAAGGGGCATCATTTGTAATTTTCTCTTTCATATATTAACATCTAGGGAGCCCAAATCATAGCAGGCCAAGCCATAATCAACAAAGCCCACTGAGATATATTATTTCAGTCTCACTACAAATGAGAGGAAATTATCCTTAAATGATGGGTCACAAGCAAGGGAGCCTAACTCACATGTATGGTAGGTTTAGGGAAAACGAAGAAATCACATGGGTGATACCAACAAGATGTAAATATACATCAGCAGGATTCTAACAAATTCTAGAATTTATGGTACAATAATTTTCATTGGATTAAATTTTAATCGTCTAACCAAAAAGTGAGCACTTTTTTTCTATGTTTGTAGTGCAATGCGCTCCTCTTAACGTGATCAAACAATTAAAATTCAGGACCCATTTGGTTGGTAGACTGAGAAAACTCTTTGGACTCTTAGAATTCTAATAACCCGAATAAGAGTTTGGCATCCTTCAAAATCCAAATCACCCAAATCCTTCCAATCTCCCATTTTGAGAGTTTGCCTCCCTCCAAAACTCAAATCAGGTTGCTACAGTAAATCCCAAAAATTCTCTCCTATATTTGTGAAAAAAGAATCATAACTTCTTTATTTAATATCTGATTAAGATGACTCTTTTTTCATTGTGTTTCTAATGAAAGAAAAATAAGTCAAGATCCATATTGTATATTTTTTAATATCATTGAAATTAATATTTTGTTATATTTGTTAATAAATCAAAAACTTCTTCTACTATCCATCCAAACACAAATTTCAATTTTATTGTCTACTTTAAAATGTACATCTAAATGTCAATTCAGATTGCAATTCAAATCACCCAATTCAAATCACACAATGCAAATCAAAAAAATCTAAATCAACACAATTCGAATCCATCTACCAAACGGAACCTTAATTGAAAAGTCACATCCTACAGTATTCAATTTTCCTCTTATTTTTTATTTTTCATTTTTGCGCCCCTTCTAGGCTTGATTTTGAAAGCAATGGCTTTCTTTACTTCTTATTTTCGATTACATGTACAGAGGATTCATCCTATTTGAATGCCACCCCACCTGGCATGTCGTTTCCTGAAACATTTGACATATTCTCACTGCCTTTGATGTGCCTAGTGTCGGGATATAATCTCACAAGAATTTGGAGTCACTGTGTCTGTAATGTGAGATCCATTTTGAGGTCTTATATCCCGTTTCCTCTAACAATGGACTTCGTATAAAACAATACCGCAGTGCTATGCTTTTTCCACATCCAGATATGTAGAACAAGTAGTGTAACTTTCATATATGAAAGCTGGGAAAAATTAAAATAACACAATACTGATTTATTTAAGCAATATAAAATATCATTTTCAAAAGCACAAAGAATGAAAATGGTTCTAAAAACGTGTTTGGTTAAAATTTTGTAGAAATAAAAACGAAAATAAATTTTTTTTCAAAAAAACAAAAATTTCTTTTGCTTTTGAAAACCAAAAAAAAAAAAAAAAACGCTTTCGAAATTTTCTTCAGCCAAAATCACTACTCTCCTACTCCCTCGATCTGACCAGACACCCCCTCAACTAGCGACGCTAGACCCATCCTCTCTGGCGACCCTAAAGACCCCCCCTCGTAGGCCGACCCAGATCGCCGTCTTTCCCCAACCTCGTCGTCTCTCTACTGATACTCATGGAGGGCCCATGCCGTCAAAGCCCACTAACATTATTGAAGCCCACACCGTCAAGGCCCACTCATGTAGTCAAAGCCCACACCGTCGAAGCCCACGCCATTGATGCCCACTCATCGAAGACCAACCTAATAAGTCGTCTTGCAAGAGGGCTATCATCTTCGATCTTCGTGCCCTTGTGGGCTACCAATCTCCACGTCGTATGGGCCATGGACACCACGAGAGGGCCGTCACCGTCGTCGCTACAACTGGCGCAAAAGGGCCATGTGGACATTGGTTGTTGATGATAACGATGATGATGATGATTTTTAATATATCAATAATTAGTTTTTTAAAATATTAAATTTGGGCTTTTTTACATTAATAATTTTTTATTAAAAAATTACGTGTTAAAAACATACTACCATATACAACCGAACACAATTTCAAAAATAGTCTTAGCATATTTCCCAAAACATTTTCATTTTTAGATTTTTTCAAAAACAAAAAGCAAAATGAAAACACTACCAAACGCATCCACCATTTCCTTATGCATTCCAAATAACAAGTCGTTACATGTTAGCCCAATCCTGGATTTACATTCTTGCTTCTTCGTCAACTTGTATATACAAGTATATCCTTCCTGTGATAGATCCATCTCAATGATGACTAAACACTGATATAAAAACAGTGCAACTTTCAGGCTCAAGTTCGATACCATGTCAAAAAAAAAAAAAAAATTCTTTTTTAACGTTCCATACATTTTAGGTATGTCATTTTTCCACATCATCCGCATCACTTTAAAAGGATGTTCTCTTTTCAATGGCAGACTTTGTTCTACTAACAAACTCATCAACCGTCATCGTCCCAACATCTCCACCAAACCTGGATCGTACAGTAACAGTACCCATCTCTAGTTCCTTGGCTCCCACAACTGCCATTAAGGGTATCTTCTGCGTTTCTGCATTTCTAATGAGTTTTGGTAGGCGCTCACCGTGGCAAACTTCAGCTCGAATGCCATTTTCTTTCAGTGTCTTGGCTACTTTGTAGCAGTATTCAAGCTGTGTCAAGAAATGGCACAAGCAACATGCAAAAGTTGAGCCTAAAGTTCTGCATAAGCCATGTGTAGATTGAACAGAAAGAGACAACCTACCGACGTGTTGTGAACTAGCCAAATAAACAAATTTTCCAATAAAGTTATATCATTTGTTTTATGATAAGTTGAGATTTGAGTTGTGGCATTTATTATGTTTTGATTCAGGCAATCAAACAGCATTACTTAAACCCTAAGGGCTAATTGCTCTCAAAGTACCTGGGAATCAGTAACTGGCAGAACCCGAGCTTGGATTGGAGACAGCCACAACGGAAAATCCCCAGCATAATGCTCGATGAGGACTCCAAAAAATCGTTCCAACGATCCAAGCACTGCTCTATGGATCATTATAGGCTGCTTCTTTTCTGAGTTTGAGTCAACATATGTGATATCAAAACGTTGTGGTAGGTTAAAATCAACCTGGATGATTGAGTGGAGAAATAATCATTAGTCCATTGAACAGTTTTCATCCACTGGATTTCATAAGAATCTGAAAAAAGACCACGAGGAATTACCTGTATGGTCGAACACTGCCACTTCCTTCCCAGAGCATCCTCAATCTTAAGATCAATCTTTGGGCCATAAAACGGCACCACCACCTTCATCAATTTGATAGCTCCAGCCCTTGTCAGTCTAAAGCATCTTTCAAGGCAGATGTTGCTTTTTTCCATATATCATCATCTCCGACAGATTTCTCTGGCCTTGTAGAAAGATTCACCTCATACTTACTAAAGCCAAATTGCAATAACATTTCTTCTGTAAGATCTAGAACTCCCCTGATTTCATCTTTTATTTGATCGCCTAAACAAAATATATGTGCATCATCCTGGCAAAAACAGTCTTAGATTAACTAATAAACCATATTAGATGGACAAGCAATTCCCCTGCATCACATTATGCCGAAGTATGCAGAATTTTAAAGTAATTACAACTTTGAATAGTAACTCTAATATCAATTAAGTTGCTGACTTTAGTAAATAAACGCAAGAGAAAGTAGCAATTTCACATACATTATTTTAATATCATTTATACCTGAGTGAATCCTCTTACACGAAAAAGGCCATGTAAGGCTTCCAGATAATTCATATCTATATACTGTTCCCAACTCTGCAACTCGAATAGGAAAATCCTGATAAGAGTGAAGCTTCCTTTTGTAAATCAAGATATGGTAAGGGCAGTTCATTGGTCGAAGTCGATAAAGTTCATCTTCGATGTTCATCTGATCAAACATATTCTCTCTGTAGAAATCTAAATGGCCGCTAATCTGCCAAAGATCTGCCTTTGCTACATGTGGAGTATACAAAAGATCATAACCACGTTCTCTATGTATTTTTCTCCACAAATCTTCTATTACGTTCCTTACAACAGCACCCTTCGGGTGCCAAAAGACTAAGCCTCCACCCGCATCGTTCTGCACAGTTCAGCCTATAAGCTAAAACATTCAACAAAGATTCTAGTTTGATAGAATATTAAAAATGCAATCCAATCAATTTGAACAAACAAATAAGTAGCTTAACAGAATTCAAACAGACTACCTGAATAGAGAAGAGATCAAGATCTTGACCAAGGCGTCTGTGATCCCGGCGTTTAGCCTCCTCCTTGAAGTGAAGGTAAGCCTTTAGTTGTTCTTCATTTTCCCAAGCAGTGCCATATATCCTCTGCAGCATTGGTTTCTTCTCATCTCCTCTCCAATATGCACCGGCAACCGACTCAAGTTCAACAGCTCTTTTGTTGATTTTCCCAGTTGATTCAACATGAGGTCCAGCACAAAGGTCCCACCATTCATTGCCTATGAAAAATAAGACATTAAAATATCTGAAACCACACATAAGCTAGTACAATCAAGAACAAACTAATATTGTTTACAAAACCGACAAAGAAATCACGAAGATCCAAGGAAATAACAAAAATAGTTTACAGTTCTAACTATCTCAAAAAGAGAGGATACTATCTGAAGTTCTTTCCTCATTCCTCACTTCAATGGTTAACTTAACTACTCACATATTTTTTTCCACCTGAAATTTTTGCTAAGAAAAACAAATGATTATTGATATCATCTCGTGCCCAGTTTCCCTTGTTTATTGGTAATATCTCAGGGCCCACGAAGGGTCGGGTTCAATTTCACTCCCACCACCACAAACCCAATGCTGTACAGTCATTGACTGGACAGTGACTTTAAAGTGGGGCTCTGGAGTGTTGAACATTGAACCCACCCTGGGAGGAGTTTCCCACATGGATTGAAAACCCATTGTTCGTTCAATACAAAGTGCAATAAAGAGAAAAACCAATTAGCTACTCCTTACCAATGTGATAGATGGTAATGGGTTCGTCCCTTATACTTTCCAGAATTTCCAATTTGTAAGGTTCATTGAGAGACCTTATTCTCCTCTGAGCTTCATCCCTTGAAACTTCTTCTCTGACAAGTGGTAAATTTTTACCAACAATCCGATCCTAAAGATAATTGTCAAGAAATAAGCTCCTTTACCCAGAAAGCTTAGACTAATGAATAAGTCCCTAAAATTGAAAAGGATTAACTATAAAAATTCTTCTAAAACTATGGTGTGTTCTCCCAAACTATGAAATATTAAGATAAACACTCCTTTTTTTAGAACATTTAATAAAACTTGGTATATAATTAAGATTTGATACATAACATAAGAGTATTTTGGTAATTCCATCATGTACAAATCTGATCTGCATTCAAAAAGTTAATATAATTTAAAAATTTTAATTATAAAAGATGAATTGAAAAACCTTAAAAAAAATTTTAAAACAAATAATCTCTTTTGAGTGCATCGGGATAGGTTAACAGTCTAATAGCTCACTAAACTGATTCTGTTCAACAATTTCATTATTTATATAATATTGTGTCACTTATTCAAGAAGTTTTTTTGTCAATATTTCATAAATCAAGAGGAACAAATATTACGTTTTGAAGTTTAGAATGACCGAGTGTTAGTTTAAAATTTGGGGTATAGTATTACAAGGCTATGGTGGGAATTTTTGTAATTACTCCAATTAAAAACTTACTATTCCAAAATGAAAATAGCACATTAGAAACAGAAAAACTCAGCTCACCATCTCCTTCTTAATCTTCTTCAGGTCTCTGTCGTTCAGTGGTTCCATATCAAAGTCATAGTAAAAGCCATTTTCTATCCACGGCCCAATAGTGACTTTCGCATCCGGGAAAAGCTTCTGAACTGCCATGGCCATCACATGCGCACACTACACAAAAAATAAAACAAAATAAAATAAATAATTATCATCAAAAGACGGGTAACAAGAAAACCTCACCTGGGTCTCAATCAAATTACCGTATGGCGAATTCTGAGGAGCTTTTCAGAGGAGTCGTTGGTCGGAAGTACCACTATCTCTTCTTTCTGAGAATCATCATCGGTTTTCAGTTCCGATTTCTTGACCGAAGTCTGCGAAGAAGAATCGGTGGCGAGAGCAGAAGAGGTGGTGGAGAGCCAATTTCTGTTGTTGAAAAGTGCGAAAGCTCTGAAATGGCATGTCAGAGGAAGAACCAAGCGATTGAAATTGGAGGGGAAAGAAGGTTTTTTTGAAAGGAAAGAAGAAGGGGAGAAGAGAGAATGAGAAGTGGCCATTCTGTGAAGGACAAAATTCGGTGGAGGGAGGAGGAGGCTCAGGCTCTTCTTCCGAGCATCTCTGTGGGCTCAGTTGGTCTGTGTCTTTCTTGTGTGTGTGGTGGAGGTTTTTTCAATTGGAGGGTGCTTGGGATTTCGATAAGTTTTGATTTGGAGTCAGTTGGCCAAAGTTTGAGCCTTTGAGGCACAAAAATTCCCCACAACGCACCCAACTCAATTACCTCATCCAATATAATATATTATAACCCAAACTTAATGTCAAGAACTATACGGTTAAATTCAACACCTTTTAAAATATCATTAAAGTAATAAAAAAAAGGTACAAGAACACAAGGAAAATACATTTTATTTATTCACAGATGCACGCCCTGCGAAGAAGTTTTTGTATAGCCGCAAGGTAATACAGAAGCAATGCGCGGCTACGCCCTTGAAGCTCTGGCGCCATGCAATAAGAGAGCCTATTCGTGCGCAAGTTGAAATCTCGCGCGGCCGCACGTGTCGACGTCTTGGAACTTGTGTTTTGCAATTTTTTGATGTTTGTTATCTATTCTTTCCTAAACCTATGAATAAATAGGTTGAGTTCTTTTCTTTGTAGAGTGTGAATCTTAGAAATTGTATGAGGGAGGCTTGAAAAAAATATAAAGAGAGTGTATATTATTTTTTCTTGTAAACTTGTTCATCATCATAGTGAATTATTCTACAACGACTGAAAGTTGATGTAGCTCTCACATCAAGGGTGAATTATAAATTTCATGTGTTCTTTTTTTTATTTTTGTTTGCATGTTTTTCGTTTTCGAAGGAATTAGGGCTTCTAATTCGTAGCACTTAACCTACTCAAAAGACTTTCAATTGGATAGGTTTGAGTTTTTGAACCAATGTTGACCCAAACCCATCCAATATATATGTTTGAATGGTGATGTTTGGAGTTTGAGGTTGGCAATCATACAACATGATAGTTGATTTTTTTATATGGTGTTTGGCAACACAAGTTAGAACTAAAACTTTTGGTTATACAATGTAACGCTTTTACATGCTACAGTATCAAGAAAAGTGTATTACGGTGTAAAACTCTCACATGCTACCGTGTTTGTAACCAAAGTTGGTTCTAACTATTAGTTCTAACCAATGCTCCCAAACACCTTTTAGTATTAAATAAAAAATATCTATTGTATTAGTTTTTATTTGCTTTGTTTGTTGCTTTTTGACTTCTGTAAGTGAAAATTGAAATTGTTTTGCGGATCTTTTATTTTTATATTGGTTTATTATTTGGAGACAATATTAGAACTTTATGTGACTAATATGTAATGAATTTTAATTTTTCTAATATAGTTCTTTTTTTGGAGTTGAATTGTTAAAGAGTGTTTAGCAAGTACAGTGATAGAAAATATGAGCTGTAGTGCAAAGCTCTAACATGATAGAGTTTTTAGTTATAAAATTTTAGTTCTAACCACACTTCCCAAACACCCTATTATAATAAAACCTCGATAAATGAATGTTTAATAAATTAATAACCTAAAACTTCTAGTCTCGACTCGAGCCAATGTACTAAATTAATAATTTCGCTAAACGCATAAGATAATAAACTTTTCAAATCCTTTAGGGCCTAACAAAAATATAAATTAATAGTTGACAAAAATAATATATATAATTCATAATATTAAAGAGTTTTTTTTCCTTGATAGCTTCTATTTTCTCAATTCAACTATTTTACAAAATATGCATCTAACGTCCTCATTTGTTTTCTCTTTGTACCTAAATTGAACTCAACCTTGTGTTTAATTTTTTACACAGGATGCACTACATCTGGTACATTTTTTTTCATGTTGTAGCAAGTAGTTATTTAAAGTTACTATTGCTTGTTTCCCCTTTGGGGAAACATTAAAACACAATTATCATTTGGATCATGATCATCATCAGCAGGCATATCTATTATTCCTTGAATAATCTCTTCATCAATAGGTGATTCCATCATCGTATCATTTTCACTAGGATAATTCAGAAGGTGCTTAACATCCATTGCATTTCTATACCATGGACTAGAAATAGCTTTATATAATCCACAGATGCCTTCATCTTCACCAGCTTATTGTTCAATACCCACACCTTCATCTGACCAGATTTCGCAATGTTGAAAACAATTTCCTATGGTTGTTGTCTTCAAAACAATGTTCCAAGCCGTATTAATAATTTTGAAAACATTCAATATGCTAATTTTTTCAAGATTTATTGTTCTTGTCTTATAGTTCTCCAAGATGCTAGAATAAAAACAACGTCGATAATGAATTTTTAATGCTCGAATAATCCTAGCATCATATGGTTGATTCTTTGATGCTGTATTAGGAGGCAAGAAAAATAATTCAACATTTTTCATGCCTTCAATAACCTTTTGATGGGCTGGGCAATTATCCACTAAAAGGAAAACTTTTCTACTATTCGTTCTCTTATCAAACCAATGTGCAAACTCTTGAAAAGTAATCTAGTCATCCATGCTTTCATGTTTTTTCAATAATGACAATTAAGATTGCTCATATTCATATTTTTGAAACATTTAGGATTAGCATACTTACCAGTAATCCAAAGTGGTACTTCATCTGAACCATCACCATTGCAACAAAAAACAACAGTAATTCTTTAATTGTCTTTCTCTGCATCCTTTCGATTGCTTTGTAGCAAGTGAATGATCTGCCTATAGGTGAGTAGATATCCTTCCAAAGAAATTGGTCTAGTTTAGCTTGTATTACTTAGTAAAGCAGCTTCAAAATTCTCCATCATAATTGAACCACTTGCACGAAATCTTTGATAAGACAATTCCATATTTTGCCTTGAATCGTTCTAGCCAACCACTTGGGAAGTTCAATTCTAGATCAATGTCGCCATACATTTTTTGTAGAAATTCTTTTGCCTTGGTTTCGATTATTTCTCCATTCATATTGACTTTCTCTTAATATTGGAAAAACCACTCGTACAATACTTTTTCTAAGTCAGGATATTTTACTAATTTATGCCTCTTAACATTGCTATTCTTTATCTCATTTGACAAATATTTTAATGACCTTTTAAGAGTAAATGATATTGTTGATTGATTGACAGTTAGCTAAAACTTTTGTTGGAGTTATTGCTACAAATCTTTTTGAATTGAAGAGAGATGCTCATTTTTATACACGCACAATGCTCTCCTTATCTCACCGGTTAATGTAGTTTTTTTACTTCTTTCAAATGAAAAGCCATGAAGTAAAAAGATGAAAATTTTAAAGAACCGAAGGTTACCCAAAAAAAAAAATGAATGACTATTTATAGAGTTGATTTTCTGCTATGTACTTGAAACATCTTGAAACACTTCATCTTCCATGATATTAAATTGAAAAATATATTTATTGTATGTCCATGTACTTATTAACCTCCATATACATTGTGTACATATACATCAAATTTAGGCTTCTCGGCATGTGCATAATAATAATTATTATTATTTTGAATAATGTACATGACAAGTTTTTGCAATTCTCTATGTACAATATTAATTTTGGACCACATACCATTATTTTTCATATTTATAACTCATACATGAATCTCAGTAAGAGAAAATATACATATACAAAAGTAATTAAAACCTAAAACTTTTTGTAAATTAATAAATTATTCATTAATCTATAAATTAATAAATTATCCATTTCGTGATGAAAAATAACCTCTTTAAAATAATATTCTTTCCTAGTCCCCAACAATATTCACTTATAGAGGTTTTATTGAAGTTTTTAAACTTTTTTTTTTCATTTCTTCATAAATTTCAACCCACCAAAGTTTAGGTGGTTGGTTAATTTTAAATGTTGAATTGATTAGGTGGGTCAAATTTAAGTTCAACCAACCCAAAATTTGATTGGATGGATTATAAAATCTCGAAACCTTCCTAACCTACAAGATCTACTATAGTTGTTGACCAAAATTATTTTAAAAACATAAGTAAAGATAATTACGTCAAATGTATTTTTTAAAACTATGTTTAATATACTAATAATTTGAAAATGCTATTGCGCCATTTGTTTTATCAGTTCAAATCATAATTCAAAGCTTCTTGTCACATTACTTTCTCCTAAAAGGTTGAATTTCTATTCAAATTTCTGCTTAAACCTATGAACTAAAAGGGCCGTATGTAACTTCATTCCTACTCAAATTCTACTCTACCTCCACCTTCACCTCCATGCATCTCCTTACATTTTTTTGTCCAAATTCAATACATCCAATGAGCCATATTTCATTTGTGCATCATTAAATAAGCGTAGAATGTTTTAGGGAAGAAATTAGAGTTGGAAATCTTGAATGAGGACTTGAAACACATACTAAATATGCCTTTTTAAAAGCGTTATTTGCCTCGTCTGGATTGAGATTGCTTATTAGAATATCATTGCAAATTGCTTCTAGGATACGACAAGGCTTTTGTGTTTCTATACTAACTAATAATGAAGAAAACACAGAGAATATTGAGTACTATATTTTATCTACGTAAGCGAGAAAACTTGAAAAAAAAAATCAAATAATTGTTCTTTGTTCATGAATTCTTATTCATAAATTAAATACAATTATTAATCACACTTTTTAGAAATAATTACTACTTTATCATAAAACGTATAATTTTAATATATTAGTCAAATTTGAATTTCAATAAAAATATTATTTCTCTAGGTGCCATGTTTCATGCGCCTGCGCCTATTTGCAGAGATGCCTCTACAACTTCAATACCCACGCTATATGGCACATGCGCATGTATAAGCTTAAAGTGAGTCCTAAGTGCACATGTCATCCGCCCCTCCTTAAGATTGACCAACTTATAAAGTGCTACTTCACTTCTTAAGTTTCCAATAGAGAACTTTGGTTGTCTACAGCATTTTTCTTTCTATATAGACATGAAAAATTCTGACAATCCCTACTTGTTCAAGTATTAATATAAAGAAAATTACTCTAGAAATCCAAACAGTGTTTATGAATAGAGCAGGATATCTTTAGATTTGAAACTTCCCTAGGTGTAAGTACCACAAGCTAATTATTGAAATCTCTAGCAGTTTAAGAACTTTGAACCAGTTTTTCTTTTAATAAAACAACCAGTAATACCACATACATAAACACTTCTGTGTTCTTACATTTTACATTGTACTTGTTTAACACTTTTAATAGCTATGTGCTCATTATGCTTCATGAATTTTTCATAGAGAAAGTCTATTCTTTCATTTGAAATGGCACCACCTTGATGTTCACATAGGTAAAGTTTCTCTAGTATCCTTGTTATATTTAAGGTACTTATCTATCATATACTAAACTCCATTAAGAGTCTTTTTATTGCTCAACTCTCCAACATTAACAACGAACACTGATGATTTCATCTTAGAAGGGGCTCCTTAGTTTAGTGTTGAAAGCTATCCACAGAACAACAATTTGTTTTTACCCTTCGAATAAAAATAATGGTCACTTCCCAGTGTTTGGTTGGGTTACTATCATTAATGATTATTTAATCAATGAGTTTTAGCCTCATTCCTCTTGATGTTAATTTTACCTATTATCCTCTTGAGGTTTGGTAAATAGATCTACCAAGTAATTACTCGACTTTACACATGTAAGGGAGATAATTCTATTCTTGATTAACTTCATTAGACAATTATATGTTAGACTAGTATGTCAAGACTTCCTATTATATACCTAACTATAAGCACATGCTTAAGTGGTTTAACTATCACAATATATTGATATAGCTGATACATTCTCAGAGGTCGATAAGGATTTCAAATAGAAGATCCCTAAGGCCACTTTGCCTTGCTCTTTATTGTTATTAATGTGACAAACTCCAACTCCATTATTAAGTATGTGATGTAAGTTTGTTTCTTATATCTCCAAGAAATTGCATCTCCTCCTAGAGTAAACACAACCTGAGGTAGACTTATTGTCATCTAACACTTGATATATATATATATATATATATATATATATATATATATATCCTTCTAAAACAATAGAGAACCTTGTGTATTGAATAGCAAGGTTTATGGTTTTTTTGAAATAACCAAGAACTCTACCAATGGCATTCCAACGCTCAACATTTAGGACTTTCCAATTAGTATCGAGCCCTACGGCCTGCAATGGAATCCAACCAGTACAAAAACTGAAGGCACAGTCATTGCAACGTCTGTTGGGTAACACAAAAAGGTCGTGTGTGTAATGACCGAGGAAATGTCATCAATGAAACCTAATATTTAATTGGGTTTAATTAATGAATTTATTCTTAAAAATGTGAAATTTTGTAAAAATAGTAATTTTTGTAAAAATTACAATAAAATATGAATGAGCGGTATTGATTGCAAATTTTATGGCAAATATGATGCAATGTTGGATATTACCAAATACATATTTTATGAGTTTAATTACTCAGAAATTTGTAAATAAGATCCATAAAATGAATTTTATATCACGATTAATTATAAAATTGTGATATAAATAAGTGGGTGATTATAATGTAAATAGGACATAGAAGTTGTCTAAACCCAAATCAGGGGTAAAAAAGGAGGCCGAAGCAGTATAAGTATACTGCTAAATGAAAACGCAGATACAAAAAATGTTATAATTGGCCTCCGAAAGTGTTTGAAAAGTAAGTTAAGTATTTTTATATAGCCTAAGAATAGAAAGTACACTGATTTGATTACGACAGTATAGGAAAAATACTGTGTGGTGAAAAATTATATAGTATAAATTTTTGCCCGTAAGAGTGTAAGAAAGAGTTTTATCATAGCCCGAAAAGGCGGGTTGTGACAGTGTGGCCATCAGATGCATGCTGTGGCAACACTGGCAAGGAGTAAATATGAGGTTTTATGAGTTTTTGATGGGCTATAGCATGGGAAACTCAAGCTGCGGCCAGTGTGGGCGACTTCTTACCTGATTTTTGGTCCAAAAGGCTCCAAGCTTTTTGATTTTCAATCCTAACTCTCCAAGTTGATAAATATTTCAGCTTAGAGTGTTACAATAGTTCATTGGATAGTTAAAGACACCTTTTATTAGTCTTTTAAAGGCAACAAACAGTCAAAGAAAAACCTAATAAAAGATAAGAACACAATAAACTCAAGAGACGGAGACATTCATCATCTTCAACGCTAGTTTTTCTTCTCTTTCTTTATTCATGATCATCTACCACAATCCACCTTGCAATGAATAGCAAATCTCCCTACCTCGATCGACGACACAAGCCAAGCCTAATTTTCAAGCAATTCCAAGCCTTCCAGAGTGGCCACCAGTGAGAAATATCTCCAACTAGCAAAACCTCAAGCTTCAAATCTTAGACATTAGGGTATTTGAAAAAGTAGTGGGAACCGTTAATTAGAACTATTTTTACTGTAGTATATGAGAGCTTTATATTGTAACAATTTTTTTATTGTTATTATAGCATATAAGAGTTTTACATTATTTATAGCTGAAAAAGTAGTTCCCACCACTTTTGCCAAACAAGGGTTAATATTCTCATTGAGCATAGCTTTAGAGATGATAAGATAATCTGGCCAAAATTGTGTAATTATCACCCCCAAATGCCTCACTGTCGAGTCTTGGTCTAGACACAGTTAAGGGCAAGAATATTCAATTTGTACAGTGGAAGGACCCTAAGGTCTTCGTACATCTGATAAAAAATGCAAAGTCAAGACACAACACAGACAAGATTGACCTCCGCATCCGCCAGTGCCCCATCGTTATCGCCCTAGACAAACCTTAATTCAGATTCCATGAATTTCTTCACCGCCTCAGATAAAGGAGTTTTGCCAACCTCCACCTTCATATGCTTCCCTAGCGTAGGAGAGAGGCTAAGTTTCCGCCGTTTTCCTCAAGAAGCACCCTTCAATGGCCCAGGCCCTTCAACCAAAGGTTATTGGGTTAGGGAAATCGAAAATCCCCTTCAGCGGGGAGAGGGCTGCGATAAGCTTTTAGACCAACTTTGTTAGGCCCAAGTGGCCCAGAAAATTAATTAAAGGTAAATGTCTAGTCTCTCTTCTGGATTTGTCTTTAGCCCGTTGGAGGGCTCAAAGTCGTCCACATCCGCAAGGCTAGGACCCTTCTAAATGAAGAGACGACAAAAATCCATCTTTCCAGTTTGGGGAACAAATTGGCTTTCAGGCGGAAGTCCCTGGTCCCCACATGAAGAGTGCTTCTCTCCTCGAGCCTTCGTGCTGACCGTAATGCTCGCAGAGCCCACTGCCTCCTGGTCTTCCATCCTTTCAGTATTGAAATCCCTCGCACAACCATTATCCATACATGTTGCAATGGGCAGGCGAGACCCCTCCACCAATTCCATTCCACAAGAGACACAGAAAGGACGCTTGGAGGGGAAGAAACAGTTAGTCGCCGCTGGGGACTCAACTTTAATCCACCGCCTACACAGAGTTATCGACCACCCTTCGTCACCCACTACGGTGGCCGAAGATTCTAGCTTACTTTTCTTCGCATCGTGGCCAAAGAATCCGCTCCAATAGCATAGCCCATTGAGTTTTTCAAATTTAAATTGAACTCAAACTCGGTTCCCTTCATTGGCCTTCCTAAAGAAGCCTACTCGGAGCAGTTTTGGAAGATTGACATCCAGTCGAATTCATAAGACCCAACCAGGCAATTTTTTTCCCCAGAACTTGGACATGGAGCACGGCACCAATCAACTTGCCCACTTGGTACCCATTTTCCTCTCAGCACAAATCAGGAGGCAAATTGAAAAATCTTGACCCAAGAAATAGAGTGGTCAAAATGAATCTGTGAGATGGGGCAATTTGAAGGCCAATCTCTCAAGACTAGTGAGCGGTCATTCACTAACCAGTGGGGGACCTTCGAACAACTTCTTCTTGTTATCTTCCGATTTGACGCAGAAAATATAGATGTTGGGAGCTTCTTCCTCCACCCACCAACGCTTACTCAGACCCCAGGTGGCATCCAGACTAGTTTGCACAATACGAGGACTCATTCTTTGATGACAAAGAAGTTTCCTAACTGCTTTGAACTGCGAGAAATATCCTTGCTTGCCGCGCTAGGGATCAGCTCCAATGCCTCGTCAAGCTGGTGGAAACCAGAGAGGAAGATAGAGAAGATGACATGCGTCAACACCAAGAACCACTCGGCCAAAACACTTCTTACAGCCCTAAAGCTGGACCGAAGAACACTACTCAACCAGAGAGCGTAGCAATCACGAAAACCAAGCAAGAACACAGGATAATGAGGATTCCAAGAGAAGTAAGGGGAGGAGGAAAGGAAAGAGGAAAGCAGAGCACAGAGGGTTTCTACAGAGAAGGCGGAGAAAGTTTTCTTGGAGAGAGAAGCCATTTTGGCACTTCCACTTATGTTGGAAATAGATTTATAAAATAGAAAGGGTGTCAAACAAATATCTATTATAAGGAAAAAAAAAAAAAGGAAAAAAAATAATGAAAAAGAAAGAGAAAAATGATGCAAAAGGAAAGAAAACAATAATATATTATTATTCTTTTATCTTTCATAGAAAAATGAGAAGACATTTGGCAAAAATAAAAAATAAAAAATAAAAAATAAAGCAATAAAAAAGAGTAATCAAATAAATGATCCTGTATTTCTCTTTAATCTCAATTTGTGTTGTTCTTGATCCTCACTCTTCCTTTTCAAAATCCTAATCATGAGCTAAAACAGTAATTGTCTAGGGGAAAAAAAAAAGATGAAAGGCCTTTTCAAGTCCAAGCCGAAGAGCCCGTAGAGCTGGTATGTCAAGCAAGTGAGCATACTTTCTTTACAGGGAACCCATCAGAGTCCCCAACATAAACGCCAAAGGAGGGACGTTATATAACATGTGATATTTCATTCCTAACTTCTCTGCTTTCTTTTCTTTATTAATGTGTTTCTATAAAGATTGATGTTCTTAAGTATGGGTTTTCCCCAACTAAAAAGTTATATATTTACATGTAAATTATGATAATTGGTTGGAAAAACCAACGGAGATTCAGTTGAATTACTATCAACATGACATTGCTTGTTTTTTTTCTTTTTCTTTGTTTTTTTTTTGGGTTAATTCTTTGAGAAGCACAACATGAGCAAAAGAACTTAACAATTTCTCTAGTGGGAACTAAGAAAAACCACCAATTGATATATATCTTACAACCATCATATCTACAAAAAAAAAAAAAAGAAAAGATTTTATAAGATCTAGTGGTTTCAAAACATGCACCGGCAGTGGAAGTTCTTACCAAAGAAATCCCCAAAAAATATTTGAAATACGAAATTCTTTATGGCAATGTTGGTGAAACAGAGAAATGCATTGAAACCATGGAGCAAGTTGCTACCAACAATGGCAGTGGTGTAGGGTTTAAACCCCGCTTTAAGGTTCTTGCCAAGTCAATAGATTGTGCAGCGCTGGGCTTGTGGTGGTGTGACTAAAGCTTGAGCGTAAACCTTGAGTAGGATAAGCTCAGCCCTTAAATTTCCGGAGGTGGAAAATGATCCTTTTTTATTGTTATTATTTCTTTTAAACAAAGCAAGTTGCTGACTAGTGACATGATTACACTGTAAATGCGTGACGCTTAGTCTAGTTACTAGAAAATGGAATTTGTTCCAAGTGGTTTGGTAATGGAATTCATGAATCCTTGTCCTTCTAATTTTTAAGTCACGCAAGCTTTGCGTGAAATCAAACAAATATGACATGAAGGAGATTGTCTTCCGTATTTGGAAGTAGGTTGGAAATGAACAAGTTACACTCGTAGGAGTAGGAGCGGGAGAGAAAAGAAAGAACAAGTGAAGGACTGCCATGCAAGAAGTAAAGAGAAAATAATTAAGCTTATTTGAATATTTGAAAGATCAAAACTCTTAAAACCGATCAAGTTTTCTCTTATTTCCACTCATCGAAACTCCACACCAAGTTTTCTCTTGGACTTCACAGTCCAGCACTAAAGCCTCTGGCCTTCAGAGACTAAAAAAGAAGCTTTAAAATTCCATCTCTTGGCCTCCCAAGTTCAATCCAATTTTTATCAATCACAAGTCTTAGAAAGCTGTTTGATTTCCAACATTCCATGGATATAATTTCAAGACATTTCTTATTAGTTTCCTTTCTTATGTCTCAAGCCCTTACTTCCTGTGCACAATCCTGTTCAAAACATATATTTTCAAGAAACCAAATGTTCAGCTCCTGCAGAGACCTCCCAGTGCTACAAGCCCACCTTCACTGGAACTACATTCCATCCACCAAAATCGTCCACGTTGCTTACAGAGCCGCTCAAACATCCAAAGGATGGATTGCATGGGGCGTAAACCTGACAGGAAGAGGAATGGTTGGAACACAGGCCATTGTCGCTTTCCACAGCTCTAATGGCAGCATGACTGCTTATCCAACCTCCATAACTAGTTACAACCCTTCACTGCAGCCAAGTTCTCTCAGCTTTCGAGTCTCAAACATATCCGCAGAATATGCCAAAGGTGAGATGACCATCTTTGCTGTTGTGGGACCATTACCTACCGGAACTTCTCTTAACCATGTGTGGCAAGCGGGAAATTCGGTTTCAGACGACGTTCCTCAGGGTCACCAAACTTCAGGACCGAATGTTCAATCCATGGAGACCATCGATTTTCTGTCAGGTTAGCGACAAAGACACAGATGTTCCAAAATCAAATTTGGCCCTCCTGCAATCTAATAGGATTTACAAACAAGTTTCTTTAGCTCAGTCTTTCATTTTATTGCTCATCGTGGTGGGATGGCTGTTATCAAGATGGAAGTTATCTTAAATACAATATTCATGTTATTTGAAATTACTTATGTCATATAACAACAATCTACTTAAAATTTTTCATACATCATATGATAAAAGAAACAAATTTGACACGCTAGAAATTTGCTGGATAATCCAGCTCCAGCAAATCGAAGATGTCAATAAGCGTATTAGTCAAGGACTCGTTCGGATGTTAGAGTAGTTTGATACATAAAGAATATTAGTCCAACTAGTAGTAAAAGGTTAATGGGATATAAAAACAAGGAAATTGCAATATAAAAGAAGCAATATACAAAGTAGCCAGGAGCGTCATCCTTTATTATGGGTTTTTAAGTATTAGCGTTTTCCTTATGTTCTAAGGAAACTATGTTAACAAGGTGATTGCTTTTCAGCAAATTCTACAGCCTTATGACCTCAAACCTTTGAAGAATATTATCAACAATGGGTCGGCTATGTGTGTGTGACCACAGTATTTGTCAAACTTAACAGCTCGCCACGCTTGGCCTCAGTAAATTTTAACTCCAAAGTCACCTGTCAAATGGGAAAAGATAATTATATGTTAAACTAACAAAATTCAGCACAAAATATATGGAAATAGCCAAGACAAAAGGTTACCAGTATTCATACTTTAGATGCTTACCTAAAGCAAATTCACCAAGGACTGAAGTTCTAAAGTTCGTATGCAAATTTTGGATCCGTACATAGACTTAGAATTATATCACATATATATATGTCTTTTTTATATACGTCAAATGTCAAAACATCGACCGAAGCCCTCATTTCTTTATGTTGAATTCAATTGGGGGTTTTCTCAAAGAAAATAGGGAGGGGAAAAAAAAAGCAAATTAATAAAGGTCATGGCGTCAAGTAGTAGATAAACTATAAAAGATAGTGCCCAATTTGGAAAATAGACCTTTAAAAAAAAAAAAAAACACACACATTGAAACAGGACATTTTAAGACGTCAATTTTGAGGGACAAGCATACCCATATCAACCAACGAAACAAAATTAGGTAGCTGTTTAAGTCCTTAGAAACCAACTCAACAATTAATGCACATATTACTTTGAACAAAAGTGCTTAAGACAAAACAGGCTCACCTCTTTAAAGATTTCACTGTAAGAGATCTCTTCAAAACCCTACGCCAAGCATTTGAAAAATTTATCAATGAGATATAAGAAATGGTAGTACCTTCTATTTGCTCAAAAAAAAAAAAAAAGAAGAAAAAGTTCTAACATGCTGTAGTAAAATTTATTCATCTGATGAGACACCAACGCTGACCAAAAGAGAAGGAAATAAGAAAGGAGAGGAGGGGGGGTGGGGGGGGTGGGTTGGTGTGAGGGGGGAGGGGGACAATAGAAGATGTTAGAGAGAGAGAGAGAATATACCAATTTACGGAACATCATGAGGGATGGTGTATTTGATTCTCCAATTTTGGCACGAAAGACGTGAATGCCCACGTTCTTAATTGCAAATGCCATCATCATTAAAATAGACTCCTTTCCAAGTCCTGTACCACGGCTATGCTAGCAAGAGAAAAATGATTATAATTAAGATTAAGTTGAATGCCATGGAAGCACTCGTAAAGTTGACAGCAAAACAAGCAATAAACATCTAAATTTTTCTCTTTAAAAAGGAAAAAAGAAACACCAAGATTACTTCAACAGACATCCATACCCATAACCCTCATCTCAGAGTAGTGTAATTCAGTGTGACAGACACAGTAATGGTTATGGACTAGTTTCATATATCACACAAAAATATTTGGTGAACTATAGACAGACGTTACCGATAGTAAAAAAAAATACATCACATAATCCACTTACATATTTCCACAACCAATTAACAAATAATACTTTTGTAAATCTCTCTCAGAAACAAAGATGTGCATTCCAGCCCCACACACACACCAAAAAAACAAAAACAAAAACAAAAACAAGAACAAAATCAATAAAAAACAATGGGCCCGTTTGGTAGTGTTTTTGAAATGGGTTTTGTTTTTCGAAAAAGTTGGAAATAAGAATATTTGAAAAATATGCTAAGACTGTTTTAAAAATGTGTTTGGTTGGTACTTTAAGAGTAGCTAGAAAAAGTGAAAATGTGTTTGGTGTTGTGTGTCTCTAAAAACCTACATTAAAAAAGCAGTAGATGTGTCCATTTTGGTGGGGTTATTGTCAGCGTGCACGTGCAGGGACAATCATGCACAATAACTTAGGGAAATAGGAAGAAGAAAGAATTTGCGACAAAATAAGCACTTCAGCCATTTTCGTTATCAGAAGAAAGTAAAGAGAATTACCATTTGGATTCAGCAATCATTATTTCTATCTCTGCCATTTGAGGATCATCCGGATCATTCATATAGATATTCACATCGCCCACCATTGCTGGAGAAAAAGGCAGAGAAAACCACCATTACTTGCTCCCATGTCATAAGAAATGGTTCATCGGAAAAAAAAAAAAGTATACGAAGAACATAAGCAACTTTGGTACTTCAACCTTTAAAAGTGACATATTTCTTTCTAAAGCATTGTCCCCAACCACCCACAGTCAAAACAAATTCGACTTTTGGAAATAGTGATTCCCCCTCGATTCCTATTCCATCCCCAACATTTTGAGCCTCTGAGAATCTAGGCTATAAACAAAACCTGGAAACGATCTCTCTGCCCCAATTTTTAATTAAAAAACCAAACCAACATATATGTAGAGATGAAAAGGAAATGCAAAAATATGTAGAGATACCAGAAAATCAATCAATAATGGCATAAAGATGGATATTGGATGATAAAATTTTGCAACTTTGGTGTAGCTCTTGTAATGGGCTGCTTCAATTTAGCTTTAAACAATGGGTTGTACTCTTGAACTTTAAACATGCGGTATTTTAAAGAGCAATTGTGAGGACACTCTTAAATTTGTTTTTCTTTATAGTTGGTGCATTGTAAGGCATCTTAAGTTATTAGTCTAACTGCAATAGTGTAGGTCTTCACAAGCCATGTTTTACTTAATTGCACCAAGCTGTACCACAAGGACATTACACCCACTAGTCTATTCTATAATCCATCTCCATTCCACTATTGCCCCAAACAAGGTGGCTATATAAAAAGCTTGATCGTCAAAATGTTAAAATATGGGTTAACAAAATTGCTCCTCAAAAAGAACCATCATTTTCTCATTTTTCACAATCTCATAATATACGCTACATTAAACTCCACCAAAGTGATCATGCAAAACTGATTTCACCAATTCAAGGTTAAACTTCACCTCCGCCTCCATATGATTAGCCAAGATCAAAAGGGCAAATTAATAATTCTCTCGAGAAAAAGAAAATTACAAAACAAGGTTAAAAAATGAAGGAAATTTCCCAAACCTTCCACATGAGGGTCTCCATGAACAAACTCTCCCACAACCAAACGCTTATCCAACACAATAAAAGTCCGCTCTGCAAAAGCCACCACAAAAATTCTTCACAGATTCAGCAAAACCAAAGACAACCCGACACAATTCTTACCACAAACGATCGAACCACATAATTAAACCAACTAATCAACACAAACAATAAGAGAGATCCTTCGTTCCAATATCAAAATCGAAATAAATCCAGTTCAATCACTGAACAAAAGAGTACAAGAGAAGGAAGAGAGATAGAGAGAGAGAGTTTAACTGAAGGGGTCTTGGTTCCATGAAAGCTGCATCTGGTACTCCTCGTCGAGAGTGAGGGGCTCGGAGCCAGTGGCTTGGAGAAGGGCAGGGTCTCGCATCCACTCGTGGTATTTAGGGCACGTGCTCTGCCATGTACGGAACCAGAATCACCTTCTCTCCCTCGAGACTCACCACCATTTCTTTTCTGATTTCCGTGATGTGAGAATTTAGGGGGTTTCAGTGTTTCCGCAGACGTACAGAGAGTCGGCCGCTTGGTACGTAATTTTCTGTCGTTTCTTATGGTTTTTAACTGGCTAATTTACACCAATTCATCACATCTCCATTTTATTTTTTATTTTTTTTCTGTAAATCTACTGCTGCTCCAACCAGCAATGGATAGCAGTTAAGCGGTCAATTTGTTTCTTACACTTTCGAAATATTTATTTTTATAGAAAAGGAGAATAAATGCCACCATTTTTTAATAAAGCTAAGCTTAATTTAAACCATCAATTTATAATTGAAAAAACTTACAACTAATTAAGCTGCCCTCTCTTATTTTTAAAATATACGTCGGTAAATTTGAAACATACATTTTTTTGGGCTTCACAAATACAAAATTGA
Source organism: Artocarpus heterophyllus (assembly GCA_025403435.1). NCBI lineage: Eukaryota > Viridiplantae > Streptophyta > Magnoliopsida > Rosales > Moraceae > Artocarpus > Artocarpus heterophyllus. The sequence continues at coordinate 16,681,256 of CM046348.1, read as the reverse complement.
CTTCAAGTTCATTACTAATAAACTCGAGTCTATTACTGATAGACTCAAATTCATTAATGTTTACACAAAAAAAAAGAACAAAACAAAATGAAAACAAAATACCCGTTTGGTAGTATTTTTATTTTGGTTTTTGTTTTTGAAAAAAAATTAATAATGAAAACATTTTGAGAAATATATTGGAATTGCTTTTAAAATTGTGTTTCGTTGTATATAGCAGTATCTTTTTCAAAAGAAAATATTTTTAATAAAAAATTTTAATGTAAATTTAATTAAATTTTAATTTTAAAATACTGATTAATATTAACAAAACACTAATTAGTAATATATTATTTTTTTTATGACTGTTAACAAAATAAAGAGGACTTTTCTCATCCTCTTCCTCTTCCTCTGCTCTGTTGAAGCTAAAATGCCAGCGACATAGGGATCGACAACTCTCATGGCGACAATGACGACGAAGCCAGCCCCACACTTGACGGCTTCCCTCGATGGCCATATTGTGGACATTGACAGCCCAGTAGCGTAGAGATTGACGGCCCTCCCCAAGCTTCCTCCCCATGACGATGAGCGTCATGCGATGGAGATCGAGGTTGATGGGATGATTCGACAATGGCGATGGGTGGAGGGTTTGGACAGCGATCCGCGTGAACCTGGCGACGACGAGATCCGACGCTAGCTTCCCTCCCGTCGCGAGCACTAGTTGTGTGAGCTTCCCTTCCCTCACTAGCGTTGGGCTATGGCTGGGGTGGCTGCTTTGACAATTAATTCCAGCATTCGCCGGCGTTGGGCTGTAGATAGGGCCAGTGGCTGTGGGTGGGTTTGGCTAGAGGGAGGATGGGGTTACATAGTGGGGGGGAGGGGGCAACTATTGGGTTGGTTGATACAATGAGGAAGAGCAAAAACAAAAAAAGCAAAAAAAAAAAAAAGGAAAACAATTTTTTTTTTTTTTGTTTTCAAAATCTAAATTTTGAGTATTTTGAAAACAATTTTCATATCCATTTTCCACAAAATTTTAACCAAACATAGTTTTGAAAATATTTTCATTTTTTGTATTTTTGAAAATAGGAAAAAATATTCCAAAAATAAAACCAAACACCCCTTTTTTTACCTCCTGAAGCTTTTCATTGCCGTCGCCATTCTCCAACCTCCCCCGTCAACACCGCCTAGTGCAATGAGATCAAAAATAGCCAATCTACCAAGCCTTATTGTTGGATTTTTCAATCTTCACAAGGAAACCTTGAAAGACTACCATAGCACCAGTGTGTCGCCATCCCTACGCTCCTCCCTTCATCACACATTGCTCGTCACGACCATCATCGATTGCCATAGATGCTTCCACTCACCAAAACCCTAGGAGTCAAGAGTCATTCCTTTGGCTGAATTGTTGCGTGAGCATACCAACACGACCTCCGCAGATCTTCTTTTGCATGCAAAGTTGTAGCTCGACAGCAAGGACTATATAGACAGGAAGCTAACCTCGTTGGAGCAGTTGCTGGCACCAGGACGGTGTCGATAAACTGGTTGTTAGGTTTTTGAAGTAAGAGAAAGGGGTCAGAGGATTGATTTCATCAGACCTATTTGAGCATGATGGGGGTAGTTTTGACTTTATTTCCAACAAAACTCGTATAAATCAAACAATACAAAAACATGTAGTAAAACTCTATACTAGACCTAAAAAAAATGGTATACAACCTAATTTTTTTTTTTTTAGCATCTATGGTTGTAAACCTCTAAATTAAAAAAAAAATGTTTGGAGGGTAATAGCAAAATTAAAAGCGATTAAAAATTTATGGCATAATTTTAAGGAGAGTTAATAAATAACATATCATTAATTAATTCATCTTTATAATCAAATAAAATACCAAAAATACTTACACACATACAAAAACCCAAAATAGGACTCTCTCCCATTCTCTCTCTACCCCATCTTTGACCTCTCTCTCCTTGCTTCCCTACTCTCACACTTTTGTTATCCTCATTCTTCCTCTCTTTCTCGCTTCTTTCCATGTTTCTCTCCCCATCCTTCTCTCTTCCCTTTCTCTTTCATGACCACCATCATCAACCACTAGGGCAGGCTTCTTTGCGGCCAACAGCAACCTGCAGCGTCAAAGCTAGATCGACAATAAAGTTAGATTGATGACTAAGCCAGATCGGGGTTGGGCAACAACAAAGATCATGGTCTTCAAGCATTTCATCATCGAAGTCCTCCATTAGCTCACCACTCCTAGTTGATCATTGTCAGAGTTGATCTCAACCGCCCCACAGATTCATCATCCCTTATTAATCATCGTCAAAGGCATTTCAATCGCCACTCTTCCGCCACTTGTTACGATGTTGCCATCGCTCTCAGATGCAAATTCGAGAACGTTGCTAGCTTAAGATGAAGCCTCCATTTGAGATAGGATCTCAAGCACTAACTTGGAGACGCAAAGAAGCTGTCTATTGGTTGTTGTTGTGAATTTCTAGTGGAAGTGAGAGAGAGAGAGAGAGAAAGGAAAGAGAGGAGGTAGTTTATGGATTTTGAGAAAAAAAAATTTAATTGATTTTTTTCAATTTCTAAAAAAATACAGGGGCCGTTTGGTATTGTTTTCAAAATAGGTGAAAATATTTTTGTTTTGAAAAATGAAAATTATTTGAGAATTATGCTGAAAGTGTTTATAAAATTTTTACGTCAAAAAACGTGTAAAAATATTTTTAAAAATTCTGAGAATAAAAACAAATGGGGCCACTATTTCTTTTCCACAAGTTTATGAAAAAATGCTATATGCTACAATTGCTTTCCAATTTATGTAAAAATAAAATGTTTTACATTTTTTCATAGAAATTATAATACGTATGATTAGTGGTATGTCATGCTATGCTATGTATGACATGTTGTATTATGTTAAGTCATGTCATAGCATACTATGTTATGCCATGTCATGTCATGTCACATCATGATATGATGTGTTGAGTCATGTTTCATGTCATGCCATGTCTTATTATGTTTAAGCAATATAAGCAATATCAAATTATATTGCTTGCCCATTTTCAGTTAACTATGTTTATGATTTATGACTTGTAATGCTATGTAGTTATACATCATATTGCATACACACAATAAGATAAGTGAAACGAATAAGATAAGACAAGTTAAGGGTGCTGCACTAACCTCTGGACCTGTGAGAGGCCTTATGTTAAGATCAATTCAGTTTATGATCTTAGTGTTGTTGGGGACCTCGCGAACCTTAACCTCTCGAGGAACCGCACACAACTAGTATGAATACCTAGCCTATTCAGCATGACAAGATCAGACGTTAACAATTAAGCATAAAACAAGTGAATAAACATGCATAAATTGTTCATGCATGTTTTTCTTAAATGTTTTCTAATTATGTTTTGCAAATATAACTTTCTACTTGCCGAGGGAAACCTTATTTGGTTTTGTTCATACTACAAGTAAGAAACCTGTCAACAACAATTGTTGTGCAGTGGTGAGAGGTGGATGAATAGTAGAGATGAGAGTGGATACTGTTTACACAAAATTATATTTGCATTTTATTTTTTGAAATTATGCATGTATATGTAAGTGAAATTACGTAAATATGTATTGAAAACTGAGATTGTAATCATACAACCTTAGTTTAGAGAATTTTAAGTTTTGAAATGTTGCAACAGCTCGTGCAATAAATATATGAAAATTTAAATAAGAAAATTATAACGATTAATTTTAGAAAGGTTTTTAAAAAGTATTCAAAATGAGAATTTATAATGATTTTTCATTTATAATTGTTTTAGAAGATTTTAATTTAAATTAAGAAATGTTTTAAAAAAGAAAAAAAGTTTTATGAAATTATTATTATTACATTTTGAAAAATTATTCTTATGATACATTTAAAGATTAGGTCTTAAGAAATTATTATTATATTATTATTACATTATTATTACATCTTAAGAAATTGGTATTTCTTTAGAAGAAATATTTTAAGAAAGTATTATTAAGATTTCGTTTAAAAAAATTATTCTGCAATTTGTGTACTTTACATTAAAACATGTTTAAGTTCAGATTATATAGTAAATAATGGCTACGTAAGTTGGGTTGTTAACTAACAATTGGCACGAAGAGTCTATGTCTTATTAAAGTCTCAAGCATGGTGGTGATTTGAAGCCATGTTTGAATTCGAATTTTATTTATCTTCTTGGCCCCATTTAATCTCCAAAATTCCATACAAGGCCCTTGATGGCCCCTTTTTACCTATTTTACTTATACAAATGAGGATGAAATAAAGTAAGTGGTAGAGATAATAGCAGCAACAGCAACAACAACAACAATAATGACAAAATTCAATTCAATTAAAATAAAATAAATAAAAATAAAAATTAAATATAAAAAATAATAAAATTTAATTAAAAAATAAAATATCAAGAACATAGAAAAAATATGTGCATTAAAGTACGTAAATAACTCTATTTTTATATAGTTATCATACCTCAAAACTTAATATTATATTAATCCTTGAGCGAAATCATGAAAAGAAACAAAAAATAAAAATAAAAATAAACTAGAGGTAAATTGTGTTATATTTGTGATTTCCCAAAATTTCCTCAAAGATTGACTAAAGAGCGTAGCTTAGAGAAAAACCTAAACACTGACCAAGAATTTTGATTAATTCAAGTGCATGTCACAATTCTAATTGGATTCTCCAAGTGTACGTGTATGTGTGTTTGTGTAGTCCTTTCACTTTTCATTGCATGTAATTTGGATAAGTTTATGTAAACATGTAATGAGCATAAAATCTAAAAAAATAATAAACAAGTCTCATAGGTTTGCTTTTCATGTCTCTCTCCAATAATGTAGATCAACACAACATTAAGAATTCTTAAGACTTTAATAAGCTTGTAATGTTTGGCTTAGATAAGGTGTAGGATGAGAGAAATTATGTAGCTGAAATCATATTCTAATCACATTAACCAATCTTGGATTTTTTAAAAGCTCAATTCCATTCTCCAAGTGACATCTCCAAGCTTTGATTCAACTTCCTTTTTCTCAACCACTTTATTTTATTATTATTTTTTTTTTTGGCTACTGCACCCCCAAACTTGCATCTTTCTTTCTTTTTATGAACCCAAGATGTAGCATCTCTTTTTTCTTCTATTCTTTTTTACACGAAGACATAACGCCAAAAAAAAAATTCCCAAACTACACCCTTCTTCCCATTTCGCATAGCTCAAAAATAATCTTTAAAAATATCAACATGCTTAGGAGTAAGGGAAAGTTAATGGATATTATTTAATAGCTAGGTTAAAAATGCGGCTAACAAAGAAAGAAAAATTGAGGCGCAAATGCGTATAATATGGATAAAAATATGTCAAGGTCAGCTCAAAAAGGCTTAAGCAGTCCCAATATGGCCTAAGTCATTTCCTGAATGTAGCGAAGTCTGGGATTTTGTCTTAAGAGAAAATCAAGCAAATTCTAGGACTTGGAAAATCTTAAAAATCACATAATCACTTAAACATTCTCCAAAAATATACACAACTCAAAGATCACGGTATAATGCTCAAATATGGATAATCTCAATCAAAATGAAACTTAATTCATGAATTCAATACAAAACTAGACAATAATCACACTTTTTTCAAAGCTATGTAATCCATTGAATCATGGCTCTTCTCATTGGTCAGGAGAAATGGCCAAAAGTAGCACAAAAACCTCTAATTATTCAAAACACTTTTAATTTTTCAACTTTTTTTAAAAGGCAAAAACAAAAACAAAAGTTTAATCTTCCCCCAAACTCTGTTTGCATAAAATCCTCAATCCATAAGAAAGCTAGAAAAAATAAGAAAGTTTTTTAAAAAAAAAAACTCCCCTCGATGATGCTCGTTAGTGCTTAACAGTGGCTTGATATCCTTTAAGCCCCCATTGGCTCTAGTATCACTTGCACCTACAAATGAAAAAAGAGAAAACGAAAGTAAAAAGAAACTAAAACTTAAACTAAATAAAATTCAAAGAGAATAAGAAAAATTTGAATTGTTTTCCCAACAATTCAAATGGCAATAATCAAACTCCACCATGTCTTCCAACATGAAATAAGCTTCGTCAATAGATTGTTTTTAAAAAGTGATGGTAACATCTTCACTTTCAACCCAATATCTTGTTGGAGCACATAACCCATTAAAGAAGATTTGAAGTTGTCATTCCTTAGAGAAACCATGATGAGGAAACCTAAAAAAACAATTCATTGTATCTCCATGAAACACTATATATAAAAGTTCCAAGTCTTGTTGAACAAAATTCATGAGTACTTGTTGATATAACATCTTAAAGTGCCTCAGCAAAAATAAACAACACAAACAAAATTAAAAACAAAAGAGAACATAACAAAAGAAAAAAATTCAAATTAAGCCTAGAGCTAATTAGTATCAATATTAACCAAAATTAAACCAAACAATCCTCGACAATGGTGCCAAAAACTTGTTCATTGGAATCTGTAAGTGCATGGATTTATACAAGTAATAAATTGTACTAGAGTACAAATAACATTCCCACGGAGATTGTGTTCAATTTTTGATAATTACCAAAATTATATTAACTTTAAGATTATTTAAATAATCGATTAAAAAATAAAATGAAACTAATAAAATTAAAATTAAATAAATGAAACTAAAATAATAAAACTAAAACTCTAGGGATCTAATTTCACCAATTAACTTCATTTGAATTCAATTTAGCCTCAAAATGATTTGTTTTAATTTATAGAATTATTAGTCAAATATACTAAATTACCTACTCACCTATTCTAATAAAATAGTAGGCACATTCATGTTAATTAAGACCCCCATATTCCTATGAGAAATTAATTAACACAAATTCATCAAGTTCAAGCACTCATAAAGATTACACACACAATAAAGATATATTCTTATTCCAGATTACCTATGTCATCCTATTATTGATCAAGACTAAAAATTCATTTTCTAATTTCAATTTAGTCCAACAACACCACCAAATGAATGGCCAAACCACTAGGAGCATTAAGCAATAATAGAATAAAAAAATTCCAACAATCAATAACCAGTCCAAGAGAGCAAAAATAAATCAAAATTCATTAATAGGATCCATTAGAACCATAGAACAAAACTAGAGTCACAAATGAAAATAAAACTAAAAATAAAAACAAACAACACCAATATTAAAGCATTCTTATAAAATACTAAAATTTAGAAAAGAAAAAATGGGAAAGAAATCATCAAAATAAAGTCGTCACAAGCTCCAAAATTCCCTTTTTCCCAATCCTTTTCTTCTTCCTCTTTATAGGTCCAAAATGCCCTCAATGGTGTCTCAAAAGATAAACAAATAATATAAATCTAAAACTAAAATAAAAATAAAGCCAACAAATAAAATGCTAAACAATAGATTTATTTCTCTCTTCTTTTTCTTTTTCCCCATTTTCTTTTGTTGAAATCAGCTCCCTCATATCCAAAAGGTGGAGCTCTTAAAAACTCAGGCACTATTCCCTTTCCCACATTAAATGGCATGCAAATTCCCCAATTTCAATCAACATTTACACTCCATTTGAAGAAAGAGAAAAGTCGAGCTAGGGCTCTAACTCCGTCGAACATGTGCACAGTTAGGTTGGGGGACAAGTAGTCTAGGCAATGTGGTGCGCTAGCATTTGGTCAAGTGATGGGGTGCAGGAGAGCTTATAGCGTCGTGAAGCACCAAATCTGGTTCTATTTGAATGGGTTGCTAACGCAAGCCGACATGCGATGCTGTCGATTTGGACGTGAGGAAGAGTAATCTGCTGAAGACGTGCCCCAGTCAAGGCAGGCTCCATGCACACATGAGGATGAAATAAAATAAATGGAAGAGGAAAAAAATAACAATAATAGTAGTAGCAACAATAGTAGTGATGGTAATAATGATGATGATAACAACGATGACAAAATTCAATTCAATTAAAATAAAAACAAATATAATCAAATTAAAAAATATAAAAATAATATGAAATAAGAAAAAATAAATTAAATTAAAATAACAAGAATGTAGCCAAAATATGTGCATTAAAGTACATAAATAACTCTATTTTTATATAATTTTCACATGGATGACCTTATAATCAATATTTAATGTTTAAGGTACCATATAATTCTATATATAATTTAAGGGTCTAACTTTGGTTTCCAATAGTTGTGCAAATTGGAGTTAATAATTATTATTAGTTTAATTATATGATAAATAAATTATAAATAATTATTGGAGCTTAGATTATATATGTCTATTGGGTCCCCTTGCTAACTCCATAACCTTCTTTCAAATGGATCAATGAAACTTTCTTGGATTATTTATAATCTATAAGGGCATAATTAGTAATTCACGCTATGCTCCACCTTCACTGTGTGTGGGAGAATTGATTATATCACATTGTACTTTCGAAGTACATGTGGCGCCTTTCCATGAGTGGTAGAATTGATAATATCACATGATCTTTATGTGATCTATTTATAATCTCAGTGTAAAAAAATATCTTTCTCAAAATTTGAAACAAATACTTCACAATAATTATTTATTTTATAAGAGAATATAAATAATTGACAAAATCATGGAAGATACTTTTTTAAGTTAAAATAAATAATATCTCAATTTCAATTGAAATCAAATCTCAGATAGATACTGGATGAACATAAGATTACACTGATGAAGGTAGTTATGACGCGTATCACTCTCTCATTGGAAGAAGCAAAGCACACCCACCATCACTGGTAGTAGGCGCGATCTACAAAGAATCCTAGTGGAATTCTGTTTCAACTTCTAAGCACTAGTGTATTTATAAATAGCCCTTGGAGGTTTTAATTTTTGCAAATTTTTCTCTGACCTCTATCTAGTGTTTTTAATTACTCTCCCCCTTAGAGCTTTAAAAAATCTCTACTGAGAAAGGTTGAAAGGAGATATATAAGAGATTTTTCAAGAAATTTCACTAGTGCCCACTTACTAGTTGATCTAGAAGGAGGAAAATAACAAAAAAGATCTAAAGATTTTGGAATGCTTAATCATCTAAAGCTATTGCCAAACTCGTAGGTGTGTTTAATTTAATTATTATATGTAGTATCATAAGAAGGATCATAAAAGTTTAAGAAAAATTTTAAAACTTTATTCTACTACGATTCACATAATTTTTCTAGGGCAACCCAATATTTATTTCAAAAGGTTTAGTTTGATTTATTCAAGGGCCTTAGTTTCAAATACAAAAATGTCTCGATATTTGTTCAAGATTAACGTGTAATATATTATTATGTTATTTTTTGAGTGCTTTTATGATCTTGATTTTAAACTATGGACTATTCAAATGGAGTAAGTTGCGGTACGAGATAAGATTCTGCTTTCAAGAGGTTGAACAACGTTGTATCCCTCGAGAGGTTGATACTAAATTAGGATTTTAATAATCTATTTCTTTAAGGATGACATTTTAGTTATAGAAGGATATTTAACAAAATTGGTTAGAACCAACTTTTTAATTAGAAAATAGTGTAAATCTATCGCATGCTACAATAAAAGGCAAAAATTTGCTATCGTATGAGGATCTCACATGCTACAGTGTTTTAACTAAAAAGCTGGTTTTATATTAAAATGCATCATTTTAGGGGCTCTATTTTGATAAAGACGTTGAAGGTGGTTCTTCGATTTTGGTCAAAGAGCTAGGACATTTATGTTGGGAGCGTAAAATAGAATTTGGTGGATTCCAGTATTCACAAAAATGATTAGTTGTGGTTACACCTTTTGGAATCTTTGGATTCTTTGGATGTCAAGCTCAACATTAACCATTTAACTAAAACTTTAATCTTTTGGCTTTTGGATTAGGCACTTTGCAAAGTTAATGTTCCAGACGACTTGAACTCTTTATTGCTTCTCTAAAAAAAAAAAATTAGCAAAAATATTTAGAAACATGGCAAACATGCAGAAACTATATAACAAAATTTTCATAAAACTTTTGTAAAATGTCACTATAGAGCATACTAATTTAACGCTTAATATATATAGATATATATATATATATATAATTTATACATACCGGTTGAAGCATTAGGTCAGTGTACTTCTAAGCGGAAAACATTCTCTATACAAAATCACCATCTTCCTTGCTTAGCTCTTGGCAACAATCAGATGTACGTATGGGTGAAAACAAAATTAGGGATCACTAGTGATCACTCTCTTACTTTAGTCTCTCATTAATCTCAAAGCATGAGCAAAGTGGGACTCAGAATGAAGAATTTTCTTCTTTCTCTTTCTCTCTCTTTGACACGCCTACTGCTAGGGGTTTTCGTAAAGTTTTTGCAGCTTTATCAATACTCTTAATTGTGTGTAAAATGAATAAAAAAAAGCCTCTATTTATATAGAATGTGATACCTAATTAATTTTTAAAGCTTCCTTTATTTTGATTTTAAAAATCACATATTTAATTAAAAAAAAAGAGATAACTTTCTGACATGATTTTTATCATGGTCACGTCACCCCTTTCAACTATCTTCAGGATTGGATGATTTCTTCTCTCTATATGCTTTCTACTCTTATGGTTTCTAGGTTAATTTATATTAGTGATTGCACCACTATTGTCAGTATAGTTCAATCAGCTTATCCATATCTGGGACGACTTCCAGATTGGTCAAGAAATTATGGAGCTAGACTGCTTCCATAGATGCTTCACAAGCAGCCACATACTCCGCATCCATAATTGAGTTTGAAACACACTTTTGTTTCATACACCTCCAAACAATGGCTTCTTCACCAAGAGTAAATACAAAACCAGAGATCGACTTTTGGTCACCTCGATCCGATAGAAAATCAAAATATGTATATCCGTAAAAGACATTTCTCCACCAGAATAATCAAGCATATAGTTTCTCGCTCTCCTAAGATGCTTGTGATGTCTTACTAGGCACTTGTGTGCTCATCCATCTTATTCTTTCTTTCAGGTTGGTTAATAGATGATGTCTTCTATCGTTGTCAATACTTCTCGCCATTCAAGGGCATATTCATTCTACTTTTTAACCCTCAAATATGACTAAGTTTTGGTGCATGGAAGCTACGTGGACCTGTCCATCCCGGTAGATTATTTACTACTCATAAACTTTTTGCTTTGGATGTTATGTAATTTTTATTTTAATTAAAGGTGCACAACTATACTTTTTTAATATTTAGTGAGAATGAATTTGTATTTGGATTTGTATTTTGCCATTTTTCATGGTTCTTCAACAAGTTTGATTTATTTCTTAAAATTTTTCCAAGCCCAACTATAATTTTTTCAGATGTTTAAAATTGTCAAATTTTTAAAATATCTTCTAATTTAGTCACTGGCTCTAGTTTTAAGTTATGACAGATATTCGTGACGCTGCTTGACACAGACGAGATTTGCTTTGGCCCATGGCTGTAACACTAAGATATTGACTTGCCCAAAAGTACAAGCCCACACGTCGGGCTCTTTGAGTGCATCCCAAACTTCATGCATATCTAGCTAGCAACATGAAATTTTTTGTGATTTTATTTATTTATTGATTTATTTATTGCAAATTTCGTGATTTTATTAATTTTTTTACAAGAAATTTTGTCGACTATTTGAGTATTTTTGGATTTTTTATAAGTATAACACTGACAAACTAATAGTAATACAGTCGGCGGCCGCCGATTTCGATAGTTTTCCAGCGTGTACAGGTAGTTACCAGCTTGTATCAAAGTAGAAAACGGTGGTTACCAAAGGTGAATACTAGCGGCCGGTAGCCAAAATATGTTAAGGTTTCAGCCTAAGAAAAAAGAAAACGTTGTATTAACTTTGCGTATTCTAAAATATATTGATATGATCACTAAATACTTTTTTCTCATGCATAAGTCATAGATGACTTGATTTCGTGTCATTTGCGCAAAGAGCCCCAACACCCACCAACCCTCATATTCGCTTTCATTCCAAAAAATGAGCAAGCTTGAGCAAACATTATCGTTCTTTTCAACGTGTTGCTTGGATATAAGTATTATCCATCATGATCAAAACGTGACACATAAAGCATCATTAAGAGAGCAAAAAACAATTAACAAAAACCAAAAAAAGGGTAAGCTACATTTCCTTACACCTTGAGCATTCGCAAATGAAATAAACAAAACCCAATTAAACATCTGATTATGATTTATGGAGATCCTATATTATTCTTGTCAAAATTAAATCTTACCGGGAAGAATAAAGATAATAAAGTAATAAACCATTTTTCCAACTTGAGAGAGATAGAGAAATAGAAAGGAAAAGAGAGAGAGAGAGAGAGAGAGAGAGAGTTTTCCATTTCAACTATTGCATCAGTTGTGGATTCCACTACTCCCTTTCTCAGAGCCACCAATCAAACCCTCCCTCCTCAGCTTCTCCTCCTTAGCTTTCCTACAAAACACAACCCACAAGTTCACCTCCAACGACACACATGCCCCCACCAACGTCGCCAAACACATGCAATACCCTAACTTTGCATACGACCTCCCTTCCCCCATAACCTCAAACCCCTGAAACACGTTCACCACTCCCAAAACGACACAAGAATACCCTACAAAGTGGTGGTACGACTTCCAGTACCTCCTGAACTTGTTCGTCGTTTTCGGCCTGAACAGCAGCGCCAGCGTCTGCAGCGCCGCCAGGCTAAACGCTGCGAAGCCAAGCTTCCTGTGGAGACCGTACACCACGCCTGGAGAGAGGCTTCCGAGCCGGACCCCGATTGCAAACCCGATTGTCCCGAGGAGGAAACCGGAGAGCTGAATCCCCATGTGAACGTAGAACCACGTGGGGCCTAGGGACTGTATGTGACGTAAGTATCTCGCCGTGATGGCCCCAGCGGGGAGGAGGATTCCCCACGAGACGGCATTGATGGCACCGTGAATTGTTCGCAAGAAGGCGACGTTTTTTGGGTGCGCAGTGGTGGTGGAGGAGGATCCGGATAGAAGGTCGACGGTCGCAAAGGAGGAGAGGTCGGTGGTGGCGGTGGGGTGGATCGTGGGGGAGTATCCTTGGACGTAGATTCCCCGGTTCCATACCATATGGATTTTGGTGGTGGAGTTCGTGGTGAGTTTGAGAGTGGCATGGATTTGGACGGCGGCGCCGTCGTGAATAGTGGCGAGTTTGCCACCATAGAGGGCAGCGGAGGAGGATAAAAGGCGGATGTCGAGGGGGCGGGTGAGGAGTGGGGTCCGCTGGAGCTTGACAGTAGGGTCAAGGATGTAGGGGAGGAGGACTATTTGGCCAGAGTTGGGATCAGGGAAGGCGATCAAGGCACGGGCCCCAGTCATCTCGGCGGATATAGGGTTGATCCCCCAGCCGACCCAACCGGATGGGGAGATAAAGGAGCCAAAAAACGCGAGATCAAGGGTAGCGTTGTGGTGGTGGAAGGTCCATGCAATGGAGGCACGTTGGGTTGGGAGGGTCATGCATTTTTGGAAGGTTTTGGTTGGGGTTTGGGTGGTGCAATGGCATGAGGTATGGGTGGTGCAATGGGATGAGAGTGACATGTTGGGGAAGGAAAATAAGAGAAGGAAGAGGAAGAAGAAGAACATGGTTAGGGAGAGGAATGATTGAAAGAGTTTCAATGGAAGAATTGGATGTTAAACGAGATAATGGGCAATGGAAAGAGGATAAAGATTTTATGTATGTTAGGTGAATTTTGAAGAGGGCTTCTTTGGCAGGGAATGAGCATTTCATCGTCATCATGATGGGGATTGAACGAATTATGAAAGAGTGTAGTGTGCACTTAGCTTTGAAGCGAGGCAATATTATTTTTTTGGTTTGGTGGGTGTAGAAAGTGGAGGTACATTGATTTTGTTATGTATTGATCATAAGTGTGATGTATTATGAGAAGTGATGTTTAAGCATAGTTTAAAAAAAAAAAGACAAAAAGAAAAAAAGAAAAAGAAGAAGAAGCAGGATGCCAAGACTGAGCAGGACGTGCTCCTCTAAAAGAGGTTAGCTAACCCAAGTCCAAATTTACAGTCTCATTTTCCTTTCCCTTTGGCTGTCCTTTCACTATTTTTATGTTAAATCATTTAAACTTAATAATTTAAACAGATAAATAGAATCTAAATATTAAAAGTAATTAACAAAATTCACTTAGGTGTCAAAATTCAATTAAGGTGATAGCTAAAGAGACTGAAAAATAAAACAGTAAATCTTGATTCTAGCTAGCCCTCCCTTAAAATTTGATTCTGTCACTGCCCGATGAACATTTAATTGTGATGCTAATTATAGGAAAAACAAAAAACAAAAAAAAAAATGACTATGTGTGATATTGGTAAAAAAAAATAAAGTTATAGAAGTATGATAATCTGTTTATGACAACGTGTTTGTCTCCGTATATTTCTTAACAACTTTTCATAGCATAAGAATGTACTTGAATTTGATTAAATGTGATAATGAAGCAGACAATGTAACACTATTATTAAGATTTTCCCTATTTTTCTTAGGGTCTATTTGGTCTAAAATGTGCGGTTTGATTTTTATTTATTTGAATTGTGCGGTTTGAAGAATAGGTTTAAAAATTTAAAAACAAGAGAGAGTTGTTTTCTAAATTGAGGTTATTTATTGGTTCACACTGTCAAATCAAGAATCAAAACCCAAAATTACCTTTTTTTTTTTTTTTTTTTCCAAACAATGTCGTATATAAAATTTCGGTTAAAACAAATTGAACTATTGAACCAGATAGGTTCTTACTTTAAGCTTCCTTTCCAATAAGAGTTCAAGTAGTGACGAAATTAGGAATTGCGACCAAGGGGCTAATACGCCAAATATTAATCCAAAATAAACAATTATTAAATATTATGATTGTCCCGATGTAGGTTTTTATGCTCTAAATATTGCATTATAACTTTATTGTTGGCGTTGTTAAAGATGTTTGTTATTTCTTTCTTCTTCTTCTTTTTTTTTTCCGTTGAAGTTGGATACTATTAAACTTAATCATAACCATTGACTTCAAGAGTATATACTATTCTAACAACTTAATCATCCTCTAATTACTAAATAGTTGTACACGTCAACAATTTTTACTTGAACTTCTCTGTTTTTTCTTTAAATAATGGCAAGAAAATTATTCTTGATAGTTTTATAGAATTTTTCTAAATTTATTCAATCAATGACTAAGATAACAAAATTTAAAATCAAGAAAAAAAAAACAATAAAAGGTTGAAAGAGATTCAACATAATTCGCGACCAAATATTTTGAGCACTAAACGATACAATCAGCAACCAAATTACGATTTGGTCGCCAAAAGTAACATACCAAAACCAAATTTTGGTTGCAAAATTAATGTTTCTGCGACCAAATATTTTTTTTTGGTCACAGATAGTCCAAAATTTACAATTAGTTTTCAAACTAACTTAATAATCTCGTAAGTTGTAATTAATATTTTTTAGACTGTGTGTTGTACTCCTGTTTTCAACCAATTATAAATATAGTAAAAAACAAAATTGATTACAATTTGCAACCAAAATGACTTTGGTTGCAAAATATTGAATTCCATGTCCAAATTTTTCGTTACAAACTTGAATTATCTGGCGGGGATATTAAAAATTTGTTTTGCGCCACTATTTAGCAAGCAAATGGGTTTTGGTTGCAAAATAGTATTTTCTATGACCAAAATTTGGTCGCAAAAACTAAGCTATTGGCGACCAAAGTTTTTGTGGTCGCTATTCAACTTAGCACCAACAAATTTTAATTTCCTACGTCATTTTTGGTGAGCAATTTGCTTTTTGTGACCAAAATTAGTCACAGAAATTTCCTATCTCTTACAGATTTTAGGAACCAAAATTTGGTTGTAGAAAACCACTTTCAATGACCAAATATGTTTTGGTCGCGGATTCTTTAGTCTAAAAAATTCTTTTTACTTGCAGTGATCTATCGGCTTCTGCACAGTCCAAAAACTCATGGAGGTTCTTTGCTCTTTCTTCAAGCCCAACCTCTACGTTACCCGGCATATAAGAAATGATAATTGGGGAAATGAAGCCAAATTGGTTAGATCGAGAGATTGATATGATAGCTAAACTTAACTTGTTCGTATTGGTTCACTGAACTTATTAGTAAGTATGCAGTATGAGATGGCATCGCATACTATAATGTAAGGCATAAATACGCATTTATAGTTAATGTGAAAATATGTAAAATATTTTATTTGGAAACTATTTATACTGTAGACGAGATCCCTACTTACGAAGTTTTCAAAAATAGTAGTGCTAACTCGCCACGATTGTATCCATTATTCTTAGCGGATAAGAATTAAATCCTTTTTTAGAATACATTTTCCTATTTATGCTTTAATGTATCTTATTTATGCTGTTTAATTTAGCATAATCGTAAAAGGAAATAAATCCTTTTTTAGAACACATTTTCCTTTAATAAAGGACTTGAACAATCATCATATTTGTTACAAGGATTAATTAATCTAATCCTCATTATTTAATTATCGTGTTAAAGTTGACAATTAATTAATCAATGAAGTAATTAATTTATTATCCTATCCAATTACTAGGCCTAAGTAAATTATTATTCGTGTTCGGCTCATAATTGCGTAGGCCCATTTGAATTTGAGTAGTGATATTGGGCTTATAAGCCCACATCTAGTCACTATTTACTTTTATAAGCCCAGTATAGCCTACTAAGTCTAGAAAGAATCTCTCAATATTCTAAATACCACATCAATGGAAATTTGATCCAAGAAATAGCTTTTAAACTTGCACGGGTGTTGGGCCCATATTTTACTCTATGATGTTGTGGGCCTAACACGTTGGGCTTCTATGACCCCTGTCTAAAAATCCACTTAAAAAACCGTTAAAAGTTTTCTTCATAAAAGTTCTTCATTTTGATGAGGTCTGAAGCTTTTGTATTTTTTTAAATTTTATTTTTGGTCTTTAATATATCTGTTTTTGGTGATTTTTGCAAACTTTGTCGAATTAGTAGTTTTCTATAAAAAGTTTTAACTGTTTTTATAAATCTTTTTTAAAGTCCATTTTAGACATAGAATTTTCAAAAATTTTCTTCATGAAAATTCTTCATGTTGTCGAGATCTAAAACTTTCATATTTTACAAAAATTATGATTTATATTTTTCAAGGGATTGTTTTCATCATAACAGAAAACTACACTATTTTGGAACAAAAATCTATATAGGTTTCTAATTCTGTCCGAAATAGTGTTTTAAAAGTAGAATCGTAAAAAATTTTCTTCACTAGAGTTCTTCATCTCTAAAAGATATAAAATTTTTGTTAAATGAAAATCATGATTCAGCCTCAAAGGGGGTTGTTTCCATAAAAAATAGTAGTTGCCTATTGTTAACATAGTTTTGAGTAATTTTTTAAAATGGCCTAAGAGTCCATCTTAGAGTCAAAACTATGAAAAATCTTAGTCATGGTAATTTATTCAAAACGTTGAGATCTAATTTCTGTTTGTAAAAATTCTCAATTTGAAGGGTATGTTTCTATGCTCAAATTATGTAGGAATTTTTTTGGTTAAGCCATAACCTACTCTTAAACTTATTCACATTTAATTTTGCATAAACTAAAACCATAACAACTTAAACTTGCAAAAAACAAATATAACAAGTGTACAAATAAAATCTTATTTGCATGCCAACATCACCAAAACCATAAACTAAACCAATCTAAAATGAAAAGAGAAAAGGTTATAGCATATACCCTTGAAGACAAAACTTTGAGTGACTCCTTCTAACCTCCTTCTTCCTTCCTAATTTTAGCTAGTGATTTTAGTTGAGTGAGGGAAGAGAGAGAGAGAGAGAGAGACAGAGAGAGGTGAAGGGAGGGAGAGTAAGAACCTGTTTTCTCTAGAGAAAATGGGAGAGAAAGTGCAAAAAATAGTCTTTTGAAACACAATGGTCTATTTACTGACAAATGGCTAATTATACTTATGTTCTTAACCATGGTTTATTAAGAATCTACACAAGCTTATTTGGGTTAAAATTTAGGTTAATTAAACATTAATGGTGGCGCCACAACTGAGGAGAAAATAGAGGGAAAAAGCTCATTATGACACCAAGGACACTCATCATATTAAGTACTAATCAAGGTCAATCTAATGGTCATTTCTAAGTGCTTCTTCTCCTCTTCACTATCTTCAAGAGATCTCTTAAAAACAAATGTTTATTATACTGGCTGGAGATGGCTAGCTAGATGATAGGATGTTTTCGGTTTCTATCAGTTTCTCTATCATTACTTATTTATAGTCCAAACTAATCTTAAAAAAAAATTGATGCTGATACTAATTCTTAATCATGTAAGAAAATTGGACTGTTTTTAAATCTTAAAATTATTCTTAGACTGAATAGAACTTAAACGTGACTTTTCCTACACTTTGTCTCGATAATGACAGAGTCTTCGACAATGTCAATTTTGAAACTTGGATAACTTTTTTTTTATAAAAAATAGTACTCATGTAACTTGATTTTAAATAATAAGCAATTACGGACTCTTCATGTGTTAGTGTGTTTCTCGATACATTACTAAGACCGTACTGCACTTACAAATTCTTATAGATTGAATTCTCAAGTTATTTACGAATTGAAATTTCTTCCATTTCATATTGTGCTTAAAGTTATTAACTGAATTATTCGATCACAAAAAGTCAGTAAATTTAACTTTATACTTACTATAAAATTTTAGAATATGTATTAATTCTATAAATCCTTCAATTCACAAAAAAATTAAACATGATATTTTCAAGAAAAATCCTTAACTTAAATATATAAATTACAGTATTTAATTCTTGGATTTTCGAGGTCACTATATGTACCTTCTTTTTATTGCCAAATGATGCCTGCAGTATAAGTTGGTTGGGTTTGATTTTCCTCTCTTTTTTTTTTTTTTTTTGCATCATTGTTATTTTTTCTCCTTTTAGTGGTGCATCTTTGATCTCATCGTCGAGACAAGCACCCTATGACATGCCAATCATTGAGTTACGATTCAAACTAGTGGTCCGACATTACTTTGTTGACTTACTTTGTCTTTGAATAAATTTTCTGCGAGCCACAACTCCGTCCTTCCTTCTTTGGCTTTACAGTTCTCTCTCTTGCAGTCAATGCTTGCATGTAGATTAAGACCTATGGACCTTACCCTTGGGCCTTGGCCATTGGCACAGTTGCTTTTTGAATCAAATTGTTGTTGTTTTCCTTCCTCTTTTTTACTTTTTATCTTTCTACTTTCTTTACCGATGCTTGCCTTAACATTGCCTTGCTAGTATGCTCTTTCTCCTTGCGTACAGTCTTACTCTAATCTTGATTAAACTTTCAAAGTCGGCCTCTCTCATTTTTTTTGAACATGCTAGCTTTTTGCCCTATTGTGTTTGATGCATTCCTTTGTTTATAAGTTCTTGAGGTCGAAACCATGAGTACTACTCCGCCCAACCAAGCCCCCATATTCGAGGCCGACAACGTCACCATCACCCTCAAGGACCACTTCTTCGATTTTGTGCCTCCTCATCGTGTCACCGGTGGACAACCTATCTAAGCCTCCTCTCACTACTGCTCTCATAATGTCTCCATCTTTGATCCTTTGATTTCAATTTAAGCGAGGTTACCTTAGACCCACCCCTATTATCTTCTCGTGCCCTACTAACACACCAACAAGTTAGGCTGACTAGGTGACAAACATGCTACAAGATGAGACCATGAGAGGTTGTTTGGTAGCCTCAGGCATCCTCCCTTTCTTGATCTAATCTTCTCTATTCAGCCTCTACAAGGATGTTTTGAGTTTGAAGCAAGTTGTTAGGTGCTGGAGCTGTGATATCCACAATTTCATTATGGCCACTCATGAGTTAGTCCTCACATTAATGAGTGTTGTAAACATCTTCCAGCTTCCCATCCATGTAGACTTTTGTGGCGAAGGGTTCCAAGGAAGCCCTAAAACAATAAATTTCGAAATAGGCTCTTTCTGCTTGATAGAAGGTGTTCAATAGCTCCGATGCCAGTCTGGCCTACTACATCAGATACTTCCATGGTTGCTCCTCGGACTGTGAGTTCCAACAATGGTTACTACATCGGTGCAGGTTCCAACAATGGTTGTTAGGTGGAGACCATGATCGCCTTGCTCCTAAATAAATACTTGTTCCATGGCCTCCCGGGTAACACCATCATAAGACACCAATTTTCTATTGCTATCGCGGTAGCCAAGGGGAAAAGACTCATTGGCCAGCCTATTCATTGGGGAGTTTTATAATCAAATGAACATGCGTGTGGATAATGAGCTCTTTAGTGCCAACCGGTAGGTCTCAAGAAGCACCCAATTAAATCTTATTTATATGGTAATGAGTAAGGATCATTTCTGCAAAAGATTAGGTCTAATTAATTAGTTATTAACACTAAAACCTAAGTCACAATGGTTTCGAATATAATTAACTAAACTACTAAATTAAAAAACACAAGAAAATAAATAAATAAATACCAAACAATAATGAAAAAATTAATCAAAGAATCACTTTTTACCACTAAACAATTACCATGCAATTAATTACAAAATTATTGTAAATTTTCTATTGAAACTACTAATCGTAGATAGCAACAAGCTCTCCTACCATAATTTTTCCTCACTATATAGATTTAATAAGATAAGCACTCTATTAAATCTTTTTCCATTAAACAATCTAAAACAAGGTCTCTACATTTAATTTAACATAAGCTTTAAGTTGAGAAAGATAGGTTGATCAAGGTAGCTTTCATAGAAACTCGGACTATTTGACCTAGGTTATGTTTCACATACAACAATACGAAAGTTTGACCATAATTAATAATCACAATTCACAATTAATGATTAGAATATCGAGATCAAGAATTCCAATATAGCAATAGATTAATTTCAAGTCTTATTTAGTTGCACACTCAAACAAAACGAGAAAATAATCACAAATAATAATTATGAAAGAACATAAACAGTCTCAATTAGAAAATTGGGAAACAAATCTCAAAATTAATCACATGATTATATATAGGGTTTTGAACTTCTTTTCAATCGCGAACAAAACTAAACTAAAAACATTGAAATATAAAATAAAATAAAATGAAAGGAAGAGAAGAAAAGAAAGAACTAGGTTGGGTCTTATCCTCTTCAAAACCACTGCTTGATTCTCCTCCTTTTCTTCTTTTTCCTTTTTTTTTTTTCATTTTCTAAGATAACTATGCCTAAGGAAAAATTGATTAAAAGACTAAACATGTTACAATGTGTGGTATTTATATTGTAGCACTTAGGAATGAAAAATAGGTAAGCTCGGCTTCAAATTAGGACAAAACTTCGCAAAACTTTGCAAAATGCCCAGGGGCAAGTTTTATTGTGCACGGCTGCTCACAGAACACTTCAAATTAGACTTGGGACGTGCGGCAATGCGGCTTCTTGGACGCGGGCGTGTGTATGCCTCTGTACTGTGCACATGTGGGGGCACGAGTAGCGCCGTGCGGGCACCAGCTACGGCACAAATGTGCCTTTATGGCCACAATGGTGTGCCTGACTTATTCCAAAATGCTGATTTCATCCTTTTAGTACCAAAATTCTAGTTTTGGCCTCCAGTTGACTTCAAAAATGATTACGTAAAATTCTTGAGCTCCAAATCTTTAATTTTCATCCATTTTCTAGCTCATTACTTTATAACACCTACAAAACATAAAAGTCCTATATAAAACATAAAATACTCAAAAATAAGCAAAGAAACATGGGAAAATTGGTTAGAAATTATATCAAAATAAACACTTATCACCAACCGTTATTGCCTCGAGACCTATATTTTCACCAACCTTCTGTAGGTATTCTTATGGGAGTATTTTCTAGATTATGCTCCTCAGCCCCTTTCCATAGCAGTTGAAAAGAGAGGCCTCGTAGCTATTGACCTTACGGATGTCCCAAGCACCTTGTGTTGTCGTTTCACACAGAAGTCAGTGGTCGATCAATTGATCTTGGATTTCATAGATAAGCCAAAAAGTATTCAGTTCATCCCTTATTCAAACGCTGATGACTTCACCCCATAGCTTCCTTTCCAAGTGTCGAATAATGAAAGTAAAAATAATTTCATTCCCAAGTATGATGAGCAGAACAACCCCAATGTTCGCCTTCTCGATTTAGCACTTGCCATGAGGCTGTGTCGGCCTCCCATTCCCACCTTTAAGGGTGAGTTATGGCAGGTGCTCTATCATCAGCATAAAGTCCTTTTCGAGTTCAGCCTTGACTAGCCTGTTCCTAAGTTTTCCTCGATTTGAGAAAAACACGCTTCAGCAGAGGGTGTCTCTTTTCAAGTGAGCTGCAGGTTTCTTGTCTCAAGAGCTAGTGCCTTGCATGTCGCAGGTGAACAGTGTCTTGCCAGGAGTACTCTAAAATTTGCTAAGTGCTGGCGTCAGATGCTGGTTTCCTTCCATGAGATGGTTGGTTTAGTTGCATAGCCAGCTTCCGATGCCACTACTATTCGAATGACTTTGGAGAGAGCAAAGTCTAACTTTTGGGTTATCACCAGTAACCCAATGTCTTTAATTGCGGATGCATTTAAAGATGAGCTCTCCGCCTTCGATTCTCCCTCCTCTTCTATGAAAGGAAGCAAGTATAAGGCCTCAGTACCAACTCGTCCACCCCCCAAAGACAAAGAGGTTGCATCCTTCCTCCTCCAAGCAAACTCCAAAAAAATAAGCTCCACCGACATGACACCCCAAAAGAAAAGTTCCCACCTTGCCAGCGTCTCCAAGTCAACTATAGCAAGCAAAGGTCACTATGAAGAAAAGGCCCAAGATGAGGAGGATTCGGACCAAAGGAACTTAAAGGAAGCTATTTTGGACTAAAGAAGCCAGGAAAGCAGTGCTTGAAAAGTTGGAGCCGCGGCACTATAGCTGATCAAAAGTTTCAATACATGGACCAAGGACCTTAACGATGCAATGATAGAAAGTTTGTGCCATGGTGCTAGATATTGTTACCAAAAAACAAAAGTTGAGTTAGGAGCCACGATGCTAGAAAGTTGAGGTCATGGCATTGGCTTGTGGTTTCCCAAAATTAGAAAGGTGCGAATTTTTCTCAAGATGCCCAATTTTGAAAGACCTAGGGCAAGTGGTGGTGGCAATAGTGGTTGTGTAAAACAAAAATTTGTTTCGACGGAGGCGGCCGAGAGACACACCCAGTTATTGACTTAAAAGTCCTAATCCCTGAACGGGGTTTTAACATTAATCTTTGATTGAGTCTCATGTGGACCACAATATAGAATTCAAACATTTGGCAGAAATTTTCTGGCCAACCAAGACCGAGGGTGATTTTGGTGGTGAGAGAGTTTTATGCCAACGCTAATGAGCATAGAGGTGCTGAGGCCCATGTTTATGGATGTGATGTTCCCTTTGATGGCAAATACCATTAATGAGCACTTCGAGTTTCCAAATATTGTAGAAGATGAGTATGGTCAGTTTCTAAGTGGTACTATCGATTGGGATGCAGTTACTGCCAAACTTTGCAAGAATAGGATTCACTGGAGAATGTAAAAAGGGTGAGTAGATATCCTTTTAAGGTTTGGATGTATTTTGTGGCTGCTACGATGTTACTAGTAGTGCGCATCAATAATGTCGCCAAGAAGCGATCACTTTTGCTCTACTGTATCGTCATAGGCAAGTCTATTGATGTAGAGAGTCTAATTTTTTCTGATATTATATATTCGGTGCTCTCCATTAGAGAAGGGATTTAGTTTCCTTCATTGATTATTGCTTTTTGTGTTAAGGCCTAAGAAAACTGGACTTCGGGTGAAGAATTGATACATCTTAAGGGACCCATCAAAGCCACTGTCATTAAATTGATCCATAGGTCAGATGATGAGCCCGTTGCTCCCGGTCCTAGTTCTTCTGCTATTGCTGGTGCCAATCCTCATTCATTCTCCCACCTAGATCGTCTTGACATATGACTTTGTCCAAGAGGGTTGCACATATGGAGTTTCATCATAACGAGCAGGTTCATTATGAGATGGCGTGCAACCAACACTTTGATCAGATGTTCTGAATGTCTGCAGGACACATTGGGATGAATGTGGAGTAGTTGCTGCCTCTACCGCTGCTGCCAACCTTTGCCTTTGATGATGAGGAAGAAGAAGAATAAACAGCAGACGCATTTCACGACAACTACATGCAGGGAGTTTTCTTCTCTTTTTCTCTTTTCACATTGAAGTCAATATTTATTTAAAGTTTGGGGAGACATGTTTTTTTTTTTTTTTTTCCTCTTTTGTTTACGTGTTTTTCTATTTTGTTGTTCTTATTTGTGGTTTTTATGTTTTAGATTCTACCATCTCACCCACTTGAATACGTGGCCTACTCTTGAAGTGAACCATAAACTTAAATAATATCTGTATTTTGCCTTAGAGTCATGATTTTGAGGAAATCCATACAGAATCATCAGTTTTCTAAAATCCCATCTCTTGTTGATTTTAACCATTTGTCTTGTTTTTGCCCGAGGACTAACAAATGGGTAAATTTAGGGGTGTGATAATTCTATGAAATAAAGTTATATCAATACATATTTTGTATTGAAAATGGCCAAGTCTTAAGAGTTTTATGTTAGTTTAACCAATTTTTAGTTTAATTAGGTTTCTTTTTATTTTATTCTTAGTCCTTCAAGTTTTAGTTAATTTTTACTAGGTTTTTAGTTTAGTTTGTTAAGTATTCTTAGTTAGTAAATTCGGTTTAAATTTAATACTTTTTTTGCAGGATATGAGGAGAAACAAGCTGAAAGGAGGTTATTTTGAGATAATACAAAGTATATCTTATGTTTTAGCTACATACAGCATTTGTCCTTGGGTATTTAAAATTTAAAAAGTATCCCCTATGCTTTTCAAACCATCAAAAAACTATCATTTTCTTAACTTTTAATGAAATACATCATTTAAAAGGACAAATATACCCTTCGAAATCAAGGATGCTGATCTTAGTGAAATTACAACCAAATACCTAATATTTGGAGAGTAGAAAAGTAAAATCAACTTGTGATCAAATCTATATTAGCCAATATCTTTTGATATATACTTATGATATGGAAATTCTATTTGGAAATATATTTTGTATTGTAAAGTAAAACCAACTTATTTGCAATACCCAATGCAACTAACATGACTAAATAATACTAAGTTTTCATTCTTCTTTTTTTAAAAAAAAAAAAAAAAAAAGTTTCCCTTTCTTCTTCAAATAATAAAAAAAAAAAACTTACATCTTTCAAAAAAAATTCAAATAGGTGTTCAAAATTTCATTCATGTTGATAGTGAATCCAAGAGGGGTTTGGAAGCGAACATAGCCTAACACATATCTTGGATTGTGTTCATACTTTTAGGACAGTTTGGTCATTTAAAAAAATAAAGTAAAAAAGTTAAAAGAATGGATGGTTTTTTTAAAGGTTTGAAAAATATAAGGGATACTTTTTGTATTTTTAAAAACTCAAAGGTAAATATTGTATTTAACTAAAACTTAGGGGATATCTTTTGTATTTTCTCAACTATTTTGGATTAAAAAAGCCAAGGCCACTGTCACTCCCCAGAGTACGGGAGGTGACGTGGCGGAATATTTAGATTAATTAAAAGATGATTTAATTAAAAATCGAGAGTTTGAGAATCAAATTAAATAAAAATTAAGAAGATTTTCCACCACATTTTATAAAAGAATTTATAAATATTAAGCAGGTAATAAAAATTAAATAAAAACCGCGAATATGGGTTCCACAACCCACAACTTGTGCACACACATAGTACTGACAATATCATAAATACAATTACAGTCCAAGTACAAATAAAGTAAGTCTTACATGCCTTGATTAATAATACAGAATATAAATAAATTTTCCTATTGCTCCTGAGTTCGATCCGAAGAATCTTCTCCAAACCTAAATGGAAGACCACCTAGATGGGGGAAATTTAAAACAATAAAACGTGAGCGAAAGGCTCAGTAGGACTATGTTTTATAAAATAGTTTGATGCAAAGAAACATAACATTACTAGAAGTTATTCAAAAGGAAACTTGAATAAATAAATAAATAATTAATTTGAGTAGAACCGTTCTGTCACAGAACAGTCCACTCGTCAAATCAAAACACCATTTTACTTTTACCTAGGCAAACCATGATATCACCACCGTAGTGGCCCAGCTGGGTTTCGGGACCTGCCCCCAAGGTCGATCGCCACACGACCCGATCTCTGATATGGCATCATGCCCATGTGTTTATTATCATTATCATTCAAAACCCAATTACCGAGTGTTGTCAATTACATTTATTATGAAATTCATTTCATAATCACGGTGTATTAAAATACTACCGATAAAACCATTTTCAAACAACCGTTGAAAACATTTTGATAGAAATCATTTTCAAAGCCAAATCATTTCAAAACTAGGCTACCAAAGAAATAGGATAAAAGTCCTACCTCAATACTCGTGCCGGTGCCCCACACCGTAATCCCGGTCCGCTATACGTTAGCTCCACGGAACCACGAACGATCCTAGATACAAACTAAGTCGATCAATATCTAGTTCGAGACATTCTATGTTACTAAATCATTTCATGATGTCCTAGTGTGCCATTTGTACCTTTAAAATCATTCTATAAGGTTGGGATTTAAATCTGGGTTCAAAACAGTGAAAACGGGTAAAAATTACAAAATTTTCCATGCCTCGGTCGGCCTGCCGGACGCCCTGCTTCGGCCTGCCGAACTGCACAGTTCGACCTGCCGGAAGCAAGGTTCGGCCTGTCGAACATTTCTCCAGATTCGGCCTGCCGGTCGGAAGAACACCGGCCTGCCGATCATCACTCCGGCCTGCCGAACACGAACTTCGGCCTGCCGAACTGGGAAAACCCAGAAATCCCAGCCACGGGTTTCTCGATCCCCAAAATCCAAATCTGGATTCCAACCTGTTTTTCTCAAATCCCAGGCATGAAAATTAATCATAGTTGATAGAAAAACATTCTAAAACATGTTTGGACTCATTTAAACAAGATTTGAACTCGAAATCCTCAAAAATCCGAAAATGAGAAAATGAGGGGAAAAATGAAAAATCTTGAATTCAATCTGTTTTTCTTCAATCTAAGCATAGATTCTAGTTGTTCTAAGTTCATCTAACTCAAATCCAAGGTTTTCTAAGCTTAAACAAACTTAGATTTCAAAAACACACAAAATTGAAAATTTTGTAAAAAGTTTAGAAATTTCGAATCTAACCTCGAATCGAAGCTTCAATCCGCGTTCTCAGTTGCCGAATCACGTCCCCGAGCTTCCTCCTTGCCATCCCGAAGCTTGGATTCGAATTTGTTTTAGAAATTTGAGAGAGATGTAGAGAGAGAGAGTGAGCTGCCGAGAGAGATGAGAGAAGAGAGAGGGAGATATGCGTGAGAGTGAGGAGAGAGAGAGAGAGAGGAAGGAAATAAATAGAGAAAATCGGTGGGCGGTTTCACTATACAAAAACCATGTGCCGCCCACGGTTTTATAAAACGGAGTATTTTTAACATTTTACAAATTGTTGTGTTTTAAAACTCAAAACATCATTTTAAAACAATAAGAAATCTTTTGAATGCATCAATTTAACAAAACAACCAAAATTTCAAATTCCAACCAAATAATCTAATTAAAGTTAAAACGTTAATTATGGCACACTAATTCATCATTTATAGTACATTAATATTAAATAAATTTCGGGGCGTCACAGCCACAGTGTTAGAAAAGTTTGAGTCACGGCACAACTCCGTGACGCTAGAAAGGTGGCATCGTGGCAGTGGATGCTGTTATGTAAATTAAAGTTCCAAGTTGAACGCCACGGCGCCTAAAAGTTGAGGCCGTGGCACTAGTTCATGGTGTCCCAAAATTTAAAAAGTTGTGCATTTTTCTCAAAATGCCCAGTTTCAAAAACCTATAGATAGGTCTTTTTAGGGTTATTTTAAAGTTCTTTTGGAATACTTGGAAGAAAAGATTGAAGAGGGCTCAAGTGCAACCACATTCAAAACTTCTTCATTCTTCTTATTCTCTTATTTTCTATAATTTAGTTTTGTAATGAATATGGATAATACGTTTATTATGATTTTTATATTCTCAATTATGAACTAATTTTCTGTTAGCCCAAGAATAGCTACCCAAAAGGGAAGGTGAATTGGGTTTTTAAAACTTTTTGCAATTATTAAAACTTATAGTTTAATTTGCACTAAATAATAAATGCACAAATAACAAATAGAAATAATTCAAGTGACTATTAATGTACAGAGATGAGGAAAGAGAAGTGCAAACACTATTTACAATGATTTGACAATATGTTTATGTTCACTGTTGCCAAGCAAAGTTTCAACCTGGCCTCTTCCACTATTATGACCGTCTTTCGGTATGATCACTCCTTATACAAACCGTTGGCTTTCTCTACCTAGGACTCATCACAATCTTTTACAACCATCAATTTTCTATAGAGATTGACATACCAAAACAACCCGCTGATTTTACATG
This sequence comes from Artocarpus heterophyllus, assembly GCA_025403435.1. Lineage (NCBI taxonomy): Eukaryota > Viridiplantae > Streptophyta > Magnoliopsida > Rosales > Moraceae > Artocarpus > Artocarpus heterophyllus. The sequence goes on along the minus strand of CM046348.1, from coordinate 16,652,811 downwards.
GATATTGGCTAACTAAAGCTCGAACTTACTAAGGCTTTGGAAACCTAAGTCACTCGGTTTACAACTATTGGAAACTTAGAAGTACTCTATCACAACTTCTAGACATGGATAGAATACACTTTGAAACAAACCAGGAGATGATCAAGCACACAATAAGAATATTTAATAAGTCTGGCTCAAATATTCATCAAAGGCGTGTTGAACACTTAGATATTGATACAATGATGATTCTAGGTATTTTTCATACTTAATAAGGTCATAAATTAGTCTACTTATAGGCAAACACTCAAAACTGGTCGTTTATGACCGTTTGAGGCTCATTTCTAACGGCTGAAAATATAGCCAATGGGCATCGTGGTTGACCGCCATATACATAGTGCGGTCAACCCCACTACAAGAGAACCAGCCCATCTTAGGCTAGTGTGGTCGACCGCCACACACATGACCGCACCTCTGCAGCTAGCCCAGGGTGCCAAATTTTGGTTTTAAAAACAATATAAGTTTAAAACAATTTTAAAATATTTTAAAACCATTTCTAAATCTTCAAATATGGTATAAACAAATTAAAAACAATTCTAAGTCTTGAGAGTAAATTATAACAGTTAAAAAAATAATTTAGAACAATATTTCAGGACTTCAAAAATAATTTTGAAAGAAATTATATCCAATTAGAAAACTCTTGAAATCAAGTTTTAAGACTTAAAATAAGATCAACTTTGACCCAATTAAACTTGATAAAGTTCTCATGCATGCTCTAACATCATACACGCTTAAAAATAAAATTACACCTATTCTTCATGCTTGTTGATGCTCTTTCTTCAATCTTCAAGCTCTTGGTAATATGAACCATCTTCGCATTTTATTGCTTCCAAGTCTTAATAGATAATTCTTCCAATTATTCTTGAGTTGCTATAAATTATTGCTTCACAAAATAGCTCTACACACTCAAGATAAATTATTAGTAATTAAGTAATAAATTGTTTGTTGTCATCAAAAGAAAAATAAATATTTCACTTGAAACCTTGGAGCAAACATTTTCCTTGTTTGGGCTACAAGTGTAGCTAAGACAATGAATGCTTGAATTCTAATTTATTTGCTTTCAAAGAATTAAATTTTTTTTAAGAGTTTTTATTCATGATTGTTGTTAATTTTATTGTTCTTAATGCATTTGAATATCTGGCCAATATTTGAATTGTTTTGAAGACTAGATGGAAACCCCAGAAAGAGACATTTTGGAATAATATCTTGTAAAATTAACCGTAAGATGCATGCGACATCAAGTGATAGTAGTACAATTTGCGTAAACAATTGGGAGAATCATAGATCATAAAGAGTTTTAACGATGTGGAATCGAGTGATAACAAGTTTAGATGGTAAAGATATTTTTAATATCATCCCAAGAAAGAATTTTAAATAAACTAGGGTTCCTCGTTCTCACATATAAATAATTGACAATGTTAGTTAATAACTTGATTCAAATTGGTTTGTCTTGATGAACTTATATGTTCTGGTTCTTCCATATTATAGAATTTCCCTTAATTTTAACTTTCGTTTATATTCGCTTATTTTTTTAGTTTTATTATTTTTTTAATATAATTCGTCTAAATAAAATTAAGAATATTATAATTTAGTAACTGCTAATTTAATCCTCATAGAAACAATACCCACTCATCATTATATGACTTGAGTCAGTTCTTACACATGCAAAAATTCACATCAGTTTTGCCCTTCAAGCTAACCAAATGCTGCAAACTAGAATATCAAAAGAATGGAGGTCGAAATAAGTATGCCTCCTAGGTTTTTTTTTTATTTTTGTTTTTTTATAATTATAAAGTATGCAATTAATAGAATATATTATATGTAATATAAAAAACAAGTTAAGAATTGAGAGATCTATAGCTTAGCAGTAATTTTAGACTTGATTGATTTTACAATAAAGTATAACGTTCAAATTTCCTATATCCTAACTGTTCAAGAAAAAAAAAAAAGTGAAATGAAACGGTCAAGTTAGACGTGCATTTGAAATTCACCTTTTCACTTACATACATAAAAAAAATAAAAAAAAAAAAAAAAAAAAAAAACAAACAGAAACAAAAAAAATGATGCTTGCTAAGGTGAAGGGGAAAAAATGATGCTTGCTATGCGATTGTGTAATGTTGTTATTAGTTTCCAAGGTTTTATTGCCACATGAAAGAAGAAAATAAGGGGCACGAGCATGGAAGGGAAGGAAGAATCAGGAGGAGAAAACAGAGGAGTTCAAAAAAATAAAACAAAAACAATCAGTTTTCGTTCCATCGACATAAAGAAGAATCCGCCAAGCCATGGTCGGTTTCGTTTCAGCGACCAACAATGTAGACTACTGCCTCTAGCGAGTTTCTTTGGCCACTTTCGAGATGTAACTTGGTTGTTGTCGGTCATCGGTTATAATGAACAGCCTTACCAGTCGTTAGTAACTTGTTGACTTGCTTTGATATTTTAAAGGTTGTATGCTACATGTTACAGGATATGGCAGAGAAAAAGAGAAAATTATGTCAAGAATGGGATTCGAACCCATGCCCTTTCGGACCAGTACCTGAAACTGGCGCCTTAGACCAACTCGGCCATCTTGACATTGACATGTTGATAACAGATAATTATATGTATAACTCTATACTAAAGCATGCAACAAGTATACTTTAAGAAGGTTGCTTGGTTGGCAGGTTTTTTTTGTTTTTTTAGTGGTTATGTGTTTTTCCCTCTAAGCTCCCTTGTGTTTTATTTGTTACTGCATTACGTTTATTTTTTAAAATTTTTCTTAAACCAATGTGTCATCATTTTCTTTTTCTTTTTCTTTTTTCTTTTTCTTTCTTTTTCTTTTTCTCTAATTACTAATCTGCACGCCAGCTAATATCTATTTTAATTTTTCTTATATTGTATTATATTATTAGAAACATAATCCTAGAAATTATCAACGTGAATATTTAATTTAGAGATTTCTCAGTTGAATATTAAAATTTGCAGTCATTATATATCCATAATCAAATTTAGTTCCAACTTTAATATGATCACACTACACTATTAGCATGATTAGTATTAATAGGGTTTTCATATTTTTTGAACTTATTTATATATTATTTGCATTTATGCTAAACCATTATATAAATTTAAATATACAAATTTATAATTTTTTTAAGAATGAAGTGAAAAATATTTTCTTTTAAAAATTTTGAAAAATTTATAATCACACAATTAACAGGTTTTAAGGTTCAGGTACATAAAAAATAATAGGTAATTCATTTTATATTCAATAATGGGTAATTCCGTTTTCTTTGCTGCTAAACTATTTCTTCTTTTATTGCAAATTAACCCAAGGTGTAAAACCTTAAAGAAATAGGGCTGTAATTAGTAGTTATAATTTAAAACACAATCTACGGAGGACTTCATTATATTATTATGTACAATTTAGTGAAAAACTAAGGTGAAATAAATTGGAGGATTATGGAGAATAAAGAAGGATGTTTATGCCATCTGTTACTTTTCAACCTTTTCAATTTTGAAATTATATACGTGGGGAAAATCAACATGTTTAATAAAACAGGAGTAAGCGGGACCCTTGTATTTTATTTTTTTTTTGGGTTAAATCCTAAGCTTTTTCAGAGTTTCAAAGAAAGAAATTAAGGGTATCATATAATATATAATCATTAGCATAATATATAGATATATATATAATACATAATCATATCAAAACAAAAGTAAAAAAAAAAAAAAAATCTCCTTTATTACTCAAAAAGACATTAGCAAAGCTTGAATCTCTATAGGAAAAGTACATGAAAAAATCAAAGCTTGAATCTATGAAATTTCTAGTAATTTCTGTAGCAAATTTTTGCCTGGTTTTTTCTTCGTTAAAATTGTATGGTATAAGGGAATGGATTTTGTATGTGATATATGGAAATAAATAGGAAGACAAAAATGATCAATTATTTTTCTTGGGTTTTAAAAAGAATTATAAAAACTGACATAAAGATCTATATTTTTGCTCCTTCTATTAAAAGATGCTTCATTTTTTTAGCGAAAAAAAAAAAATGCTTCATTTTTTCTTCGCTTCTTCATTCTTCTACAACAAAATGTTTGAATCTTTTGCTTCTTTCATGTGCTTGATGCGAAGTCTAACATTCAAAGTAGGTTTCTTTTATTTTGGGGACATTTATTAATAACAGAATCTTTGTAAATTCTTTTTAATATCAATATGAGATATAATATATAATTATCTTATTCTCTTCAACTTATGTTCCTTTGTAAAATTCAACGACAAAATAATAAAATTTTAGTATAAGATTGACAATATGATTTAAAATAATAGCGCGTGCAATTACACGTGCAAATCTGCTAGTTTTCTCTCTTTAAAAAAAAGTCTCCAACCAAATGCTAAAATAGAGCAAAACGTCAAATTGGGGGTGTTTGGAAGGTGGTGGGAACCGGTGGTGGGAACCACTTTTACTGTAGCATGTGAAAGCTTTACACTGTAGCAATTTTTTAAATTGTTACTGTAGCATGTGAGAGCTTTACACTGTTTATAACTGAGTTTGTGGTGGGAACCACAATGCCAAACAGGGGGTAAGTTGGTGAATACTGTTGCTTCATATAGGGCAGCTATCTTTTTTTTTTTCAATTTTTTTAAGTTTAATAAATTAAAAACGATCTCTAATAATATTTTAGGATTTTTACTTGCAATTTTTTATAAAATCAATCTCATTTTTTTATATTATGCTTTTTACTTCATATTTTAAAAATATATAATTTATTTAGAGAAACTTATACAAAATATTCCCAAATGATACTACTTATAAAAATTACCCTCTCTCTTTTGTGTTTTTCATAACAACCCTTTTCTTTTTTTATTTTTAATAATAATTACACATTTATTATTTTACCTATTATTTCATCTAATCACTTAAATACTAAGAGTGCGTTTGATACGAGTATTTGAATATAGTATTTGAATGAAGATTTAAATTTTTAGAAGAGAAAATACTGTAGCAAAATGATTCGAACCGTGATTTAAAAACTCAAACAAAAGTACTCTAAATCAAATCAAATTTTTCTCTTTCTTTTCTATCTCCCCCATCGCCTCCGTCTCTCCTCTCTTCCCTATTCTGTCTAGTTCCTCTCTTTCTCTCCTCTCTTCTCTCTCTCCGGTCTCTCCCTCTTCGCCCACTGTCTCTCCTCTTTGCTCGGCCATTCTCTCTCTATGATTTCTTCCGCCTGTGACTCCTTTAATTTTTTTCCCGCAGATCTTGCCTCGAATCAAATCTTCTCACCATCACAAGAACCAATGGCGTGAATCAATCTCATTTGCACGGCCTGAGATCGATTCTCCATGGCCGCTCGTAACCTTGACAAGAAGCTTGCCTACTCCTACAATCTAATCGTGTAACGTCTCGAAATTTATTTAGTGTTAATGTAATGTACATGATAGATTAGTGTGCCATAATTAATGTTTTAACTTTAATTAGATTATTTGGTTGGATTTTTAATTTTTGGTTGTTTTGTTAAAATTGATGCATTCAAATGATTTCTTATTGTTTTAAAATGATGTTTTGAGTTTTAAAACACAACAATTTGTAAAATGTTAAAAATACTCCGTTTTGCAAAACCGTGGGCGGCACATGGTTTTCGCACAGTAAAACCGCCCATCGATTTTCTCTATTTATTTCCTTCCTCTCTCTCTCCTCTCATTCTCTCCCGGTTTCACTCTCTCTCTCTTCTCTTTCTTGATCTCTCGGCAGCCTCTCTCTCTCTACATCTCTCTCTCAAATTTTTGAAACCACATTCGAATCCAAGCTTCGGAACAGCAAGGAGGAAGCTCGGGGATGTGATTCGGCAACCGAGAACGCGAATTGAAGCTTCGATTCGAGGTTAGATTCGAAATTTCTAAACTTTTTACAAAATTTTTAATTTTGTGTGTTTTTGAAATCTAAGTTTGTTTTAGCTTAGAAAACCGTGGATTTGTGTTAAATGAGCTTAGAACAACTAGGATCTAAGCTTAGATTGAAGAAAAACGGATTGAATTCAAGATTTTTCATTTTTCTCCTCTTTTTCTCATTTTCGGATTTTTGAGGATTTCGAGTTTAAATCTTGTTTAAATGAGTCCAAACATGTTTTAGAATGTTTTTCTATCAACTATGATTATTTTTCATGCCTGGAAATTGAGAAAAACAGGTTGGAATTCAGATTTGGATTTTGGGGATCGAGAAACCCGTGGCTGGGATTTCTGGGTTTTCCCAATTCGGCAGGCCGAAGTTCATGTTCGGTAGGCCGGAGTGATGATCGGCAGGCCGGTGTTCTTCCGACCGGCATGCCGAATCTGGGGAAATGTTCGGCAGGCCGAACCTTGTTTCCGGCAGGCCGAACTGTGCAGTTCGGCAGGCCGAAACAGGGCGTCCGGCAGGCTGAAACAGGCATGAAAAATTTTGTGATTTTTACCCGTTTTCACTGTTTTGAACCCTGATTTAAATCCCAACCTTATAGGATGGTTTTAAAGGTACAAATGGCACGCTAGGACATCATGAAATGATTTAGTAACATAGAATGTCTCGAACTAGATATTGATCGACTTAGTTTGTATCTAGGATCGTTCGTGGTTCCGTGGAGCTAACGTATAGCGGACCGAGATTACGGTGTGAGGTACCGGCACGAGTATTGAGGTAGGACTTCTATCCTATTTCTTTGGTAGCCTGGTTTTGAAATGATTTGCCTTTGAAAATGATTTCTATCAAAATGTTTTCAACGGTTGTTTGAAAATGGTTTTATCGGTTATATTTTAATATACCGTGAACTGAAATGAATTTCATAATAAATGTAATTGACAACACTCGGTAATTGGGTTTTGAATGATAATGATAATAAACACATGGGCATGATGCCATATCAGAGATCAGGTCGTGTAGCGATCGACCTTGGGGGCAGGTCCCGAAACCCAGCTAGGCCACTACGGTGGTGATTTCATGGTTTGCCTAGGTAAAAGTAAAATGGTGTTTGATTTGACGAGTAGACTGTTCTGTGTCAGGACGGTCCTACTCAAATTGTTTATTTATTTATTTAAGTTTCCTTGGAATAACTTCTAATAATGCTATGTTCCTTTGCGTTAAACTATTTTTATAAAACTTAGTCCTACTGAGCCTTTCGCTCACGTTTTATTGTTTTAAATTTCCCCCATCTAGGTGGTTTCCCATTTAGGTTTGGAGAAGATTCTTCGGACCAAACTCAGGAGCAATAGGAGAATTTATTTATATTCTGTATTTATTTAATCAAGGCATGTAAGACCTTAACTTCATTTGTACCTGGACTGTAATTGTATTTATGATATTGTCAGCTCCATGTGTGTGCACAAGTTGTGGGTTGTGGAACCCATATTCGCGGTTTTTATTTAATTTTTATTATCTGCTTAATATTTATAAATTCTTTTATAAAATATGGTGGAAAATCTTCTTAATTTTTATTTAATTTGATTCTCAAACTCTCGATTTTTAATTAAATTCTCTTTTAATTAATCTAAATATTCCGCCACGTCACCTCCTGTACTCCGGGGCGTGACAAATCGCGATCTCCATCTTCTCCAGTAACGTTGATGTCGGCGACGACGTCCTTCCTTCGTTCATACATGCGAAGAGGAACAAAACCTTATTGAAGACGCAGATCATGAGCAACCAGAAGACGATGAATTCTGGATTAATTTGCTGGATCCAAAAGACATAAGTATTAGAGTATTCGGCCTTTCACATGTGCTGTTCCGTTTTTGAAGCCCTGCAAATATTTTATACTTGATGTGAGTGTAATAATGAGTACGTGCAACTTGTTTCTTAATACTAGATTGCTATTTCTCTTTTCTATGGGCGTGGCCAAGGTCGGGAGTGGAGAAAAAATGTCAAATGTGGAGCTAAAGTCGATGTCAGGATCCGTTAGGATAGATGCTATTAAAACATATGATGTTTTATAAACGACATATTTAGAAATAAATAAAGTGAATTTCTTATTATATTTACGTGTGTGTTTTATTGAATACTTTATGAATGTAACTAAAATTCTATAACTATCAATGTGACCTTAAATATTGTATAAAAGTGTAATATACAAGAAGATAACATTTAAGTATGATAATTGAAATTGTTTGTAACATAAATTAATTATTATAATTTATTATTCAATTAAAGTATGAAATCTTTAATTGAGTGTTATTAGTGGAAATCATTTCCATTAAGAATTGAACGGTCTTATCTGAACCGTTAATGTAGTGAGTCATTAAATGAGTACATTATACAAAATGAGATTATGTAGGACTGGGACATGATGCGATATGAATAGTTAAATAATTTCTGTTAAAATATAACAAGTTCTAATCACTCAAACAATGGTCATATATAAGATGATCTTAATCTTGATTATTAGTAGACTCTTTTTATGAAATTATGTCTTTTGATTTACTCGGTACGGATTTGAGAATCTAATCTTATTCCTTGTATTTTAGAGGTATAATGAAGCAAGTAGCCGAGAATGTTAATATTACAAGATGAAATCAATTCCTTCTATAACAAAAGGCCGATAAATAATTCTCTTGAGTATTGATTCAAGTCTTGAATAATAAGAGTGCTCAATTCGTGATTAAGTTCATGAATTTATTATTCATTAGAAAATTAAGGGCTCTCAAGAATAAAATATAATTAGAGAGGTTAACGGATTTACCTAGCTCTAATTATGATTTATTTATGGAGGATCAATTTATATACAACGACTATATCGATGGACTATTCAATTCTTTAAATAAATTAAATTTATAATTTTTAAGAGTACAATTCCAAGCTTTTAGTGGAGTAACTTCGAAATTGATAAATTAATTAAGTTGTTAATTACTTATTAATTTTATTAGAACTTGAAATTATGTTTATAGTTGCCCATGCCATCCCATAAATTATTTAAATTTACGAGTGAATTATTAATTTAGTTTTAAATTATTACACATTTGAAAATTAAATAATATGATTATTTAATTTGGATAACACAATATAGGTGTGACCTAGGGATGTGATATAAAGATTTATTCTTGTGCCAGGCTAACTTACTCTCCAAGGTTTTTAATTATTTGTTTAAACAAATTTAAAATAAAAAAATCACCGTGAGAAGTTCATGGCCCATTGGGTACTTCAACTACATGTGAAAACGCACTATAAGCCTTTCGTGCATCACTGAAGCTGTGTTGACAAGTTTTTGCTTTAGATTAAACGTTCTTTTTAAATAAAAAAATGGTGATAAAAAAAGATGGAGATAAGTTTCAATTTTATTTTAAATAAATCTGAATCAGAATAGAACGTCTCATATGTATATGTAAACAAGTGTTTAGGGAGAGTTTTTGTTTATTCCAATTCCAATTTTCTTTCTCAATTTTAGAGAGAAGTGTTCTTCATAGTCACCCATTGGTTTCCAATGTGTTGAGTACAAATCAAGAACCTGAATTAAAGAGTGTATGATTTCTTCCCGTAAACTCTAGGCGCCCACACATCCATTCAAGTAACCAAAAACTAGACGTGAAAGATCTAAGATGTCAAATAGTTGAAATTATCACATATAATTGCTTCAAGAGATATGATATTTAATTATATTTATATATTAATTGTATATTGATTAATATAGTTACAAAATATGGCCAAAAGTTTTCTAAAATTATTGTTGTACACAGTTTTACCGCTTTTATTATTTTTAGTTTCAAAATAACTGTATCAAGAGATATGTTATTTAATTATATCTATATATTAATTGTATATTGATTAATATAGTTACAGAGTATGGCCAAAAGTTTTCTAAAATTATTGATGTACACAGTTCTACCGCTTTTATTATTTTCAGTTTCAAAATCAACTGTATCATGATCTGGAAATATGAATTTGCTATCATCTATATATGAATTTGTTCAAGGTGATTGCCATTTATATTATATATATATATATGCACATTTATTTAAAGCTATAACTCTATTTTTTACTAAATTAATCAAGTAATTGTTCTCTATGATCTGGTTGTTGGATCTGAATGTGGCCTTTCATGGTTTGGTTGAATATCAACTTCGAGAATACTAGTAAAGCAATCCAAATAGTTTTAAAAGCTTTCTGCAAAAGCCATTTTTTCGTTTATAAATAAGACTGCTGAAAAACGAGACTCTGTTGAACAAAACGGAGAGACACATATAAAAGAGAGAGAATAAGATGAAAATAAAATATATATTATATGAATTGTCCAAACGATAATGTTTGTCTTTCTTATGCAAAGTGCTTTAATGGGTTCCCGATTGTGTAATTTTGATTGTTTGAGGCAGGCAGCTTCGGAGGAATGAGCTCGAAAATTTAGGCCAAGTTGTCGTACTTGTTTTGGGCTTCCGTTTTTTGATTGAATAGTTGGGACACATGAGCAGGTAACTTCCCACCTGCTTGGTGGGTCTTTCGTTTCTCTTCGAGTTTATTTGCTGGGCTGATGTGAAATTATGAATAACAAAAATAAGTTAAAATTTGGTAGGTTTTAACTTTAGAACCTATCAGATTACAATTTGACACCTCACACCCGTAATTAAAGATTCTAGCTCTGAAACTTATCAGGTTACGCTTTAACTTTCGCACCGGTTACTGGAGTAATCTACTACATGAGAGAGTGAAAAAAGAGGTAAATTAGACCTTTAATAAATTATCTTTTTCAATTAAAGAAGGAACAGTAACTTAGATTTTTAATAAATCATCTCTTTTAATTAAATTTATAGTTAAAAAAAAACGTTTTAAGAGAACAATCTTAAAAATATGCTATTTAAGAGGTTATTCTTGTACTTGTTTATGTTATTTACTAAGTTTTAACCCAATACTGCTGCTTGCCTCTTTCTCCCGTTCAAAAAATGGGTTCTATTGTATTTCTGCACTCCTCATAAAATAAAATAAAATAAAATCAGCTGGCGATGAAGGATTAAAAATCGAGTGGACCCAATTTCAATTCCCACCGTTTGCAACTAAACCATGGAGTTGGTGAACCAACACCCACTATCCTCCTTCACAAAACAAATTTTTGTGCAGCGGATTACTACTAACAACTTCATTGGTGGGTTCAAATGTGACTCCCAAGACCTCTTTGAAACGAATCCACATCTCTTTTGCCGTCTCACCTATCATACGATGACAACACATTCTAACATTACCACCATAAGTTAACGGCCTTTGAGGAATAACAGAAACTTCATCCTCCCACAACCCAAGGCTCTCTGCATCTCTCTTTGCAGCCTTGGGACTTCGCCCCTACCATGGAAAGCGCACTGACCATTCATGAAACCATCTCAGCTCTTTTCGGCACTACTGTTTTCTGTCCACCTCTCCATCCTTATGTTCTCTTAATAATCTCCATCTTTGCTTCTGTCCGCGTGCCTGCAAAAGCAACTGTAAATTTAAAACAAGCACCTTCTTCAATTGTTGCCCAATGATAATTCCTTACCCACATCACCTCATCAAGGCATAATTCCAAAATCAAAGTAGTCATAATATAGTGGTTGCCGACTTGGGATATTTCTAATGAGAAGTAACGATGGTGATAGAAAAGATTAACACAAACCTTGGCCATGCTCTATCTCAAAATGATTTCTTTTTTATATTATGATTCAATTAAAAACAAAACGAGAAGTAATGACTGTGAGAGAAAATGTTAACATAAGCTTCAAGAGGTTTGGTTGTAATATTTACGGGTTTGCGTTCAACATAAAGCTTCAATTTCAAGGGGATATAGGGACCGAATGGATTTTAGTGCAGTTCAGGAGAGAAAAAAACCACTTGGTTGATATAATTTTGATGTAAATATTCCTTTTTTTACCTTTTTGGGAAATACGAGAAAGAATCATGGAGGTGAGATTTTGATGTTTTAAACGTTTTAGCAAAGGATGGAAGCGACAAATCAGAATGTCCATAGCAGCGTTTGTTTATGTTCTTCTGCTGTTTAACTCCAGTTAAGTAAGAAACAATGTGTTGTCAATTTTTCATTAGTGAGACAGCCAAAAGGAACAGCTTTTTGAGACAACAGATCTAACTCCTTTGAAACCTAGCCTATAGTTTTTCTATTTTATCGTAGGCAAAACTACATGCCGTTTTGGTTAACATCCACCATCCTTCCTTCTCTCTTACCTAAAACAAATTGAAATGACAATAATTGTATACCCCTCAATGATATTCAACGCTTCAAATTAATCTGGGCACTGACAACCAATGTGAAGTTTTGATTCGCTAAATAGTGTACGACGGATTGTAGTGTGTATCTGAGCGAATACATGAGGATTTGAAGTCTCATTTTTTTTTTTTTTTATATATTCTTTCTCTTGCGTTCTTTTGTTGTAATATATAGGAAGCATTACGTGAACTAAACAACGCCCAGTAAAAATAATCCTCAGTATAATATGGACCGTTATAGTTGGAGTGAATCATGCTATTGCAATATCATTAAAAAGGAAAGAGATTAAAACACATCAACCGTATGCATGGTGATAGAGATGCACCGCCCTAGTTTTTTTTTTTTTTTTTTAACGAGCTATAACAAAGTTAAAACAACCAAGAAAGATGGCTCTTTTTGCACATATTTGGATGAGGAAACAAGTTTGTTGCTGCCACTACATATACAGTGAATAGATACGTAGCTTCAATAAATAATAATAGAAAAGGACAAAAGACCGAAAGAATATCCAAATATTACTAGAAGCAAAAAATTCAGAGAGAAAACAATTCATATATCTCAACCCCAAAAAATGGAGAGAGAAAATCCAGTTTACTCAAATTGTCCCCCATTTCACTAAATTCCGAGTTCATTTTTTTTTTTAAAGGCATTGACGACGATTGACCAGTTCTGGTCTCTCGATTCTTGAAGGTTCATAAATTTGATTTGGTTTTACCATACACCTTCGGCTGCTATTTAAATCTAGACTATGTATGAGACCATATGTATATGTCCCTAGTCGTCACATCCCAACTCAGCCTTTAAACGTCAAGTAGAAGATATCGTCATTCTCAATGAGCTAAGGTCTGTGCTTGAGAGACTGTTTGTTTTCTAAAACGTTTTTATTGAAAATACGAAGAAACCTGATAAAAGTGTGATATATATGTATAACAAAAAAAAATTGTAGAACAACACTACAAAGTATATTAGTAATATACAATTTATACTTACCATGTTGATGTGAGATGATCGGAAAACAATAAACAGGAATTGTTCTTTATATGAAACTATTGTTTTCCTCTCCTAGTCCTCGACACCGATGCGTGGGCGTTAATGGAATTAGGGTTTACTATGATTACTCAACTAACTTTTAGTCTCCCACTAATTTCAAAACATCAGCAAAACGGGACTCAAATTAGAAGAACAATTCTTCTTTTTTTCTCTCTCTTCCACACGTCTACCTTAGGTTCTCTAGCAGAGTTTTTAAGTCTCATCAAGACTCTCAATTGTGTGTAGAAAGGACAGAGGATGCCTCTTTTTATAGATAATGAGAGACAATTAATTCTACAAGCTTCTTTTATTTTTAATTTCAAATATCACATATTTAATTAAAATAAAAGAAATAATCTTCCCTTTCCTTATTTGCTCCACACGCTGCACACAAATACCATATCTCTATGTGTGGTGCTAATGAGGGAAAAAGAGAGAGAAAATTCTGCTTATTAACCAACTGAATTTGTTTCCAAATTTGAATTTTTAATTTTTAATAAATCACATTTATCAAAATTATAAGCTTTTAGAAAAGGAAACATGCATGGTGATCAAGTCTTGGACTATACAAGAAACCTTTCCCTGTATTAGTATGCCCTACACACATTGGACCTCTTCCAAAATTAATTATATTATTAAATAATCTCTTCCAAAATTAATTATATTATTAAATAATCTTGTTATTTAATACTCATAAATTAATTCATAATTAATTTATCTCGAGTGATGTTTTATTCAAAATTCCATAATTCTAAATTAATTTATTAGACTAATAATTCTACTTGTCCAAGCAGTGTTTACAAGGATGACAAGAGACTGATAGACGCATAATATCAAGCTCCAATAAAATCAATATATTAATAATTCTTTAACTAATTCCAATACTTAGAATTGTACCCTTAAAATTATAGATATAATGACTCGTATAATAGAGTTATCCATTTGACATAGTCATTGTATGATCCTGCATAGGTAATTCATAATTAAAGCTAATTAAAGCTAGATAAATTATGTTAACCTCTTTAGTTGCTTCTTTATCCTTGAGAACCATTAATTCCCTAATGAACAATACATTCATGGATGTAATCACGAATTAAGCACTCATATTATTCAAGACTCGAACCAATACTCAAGAGATTTATTTATCTCTTTCTCGTTAAAGAAGGAATGGATTCCATCTTGTAATTCTAACATTCACCTCTGCTTACTTCATTATGTCTCCAAATAGAAGGGATAAAATTAGATATTGAAATCAGTACCGAGTAAATCAAAAGACACAATTTCATAAACAAAAGTGTGTAATAACCTAGGATTAAGATCATCTTATGTATGACTATCGGACAATGTGATTAGAACTCGCTATATTTAGCGGTTCATATCACATCATGTCTTAGTTCTACATAATCTTATTATGTACAGTGTACTTATTTAACAACTTGCCACATTAACGGTTCAGATAAGACTGTTTCATTCTCAATTGAAAGACCTGTACTAGTAACTCTCAATTAAAAATTTCATAGTCTAATTAATAATTAATTATATATATTATCATTCTTAAATATTATCCTTTTATATATGACACTTATATACAATATTTAAAGTCATATAGATAATTATGGAATTTTATTGATATTCATAAAGTATTTAAAAATACATGTACACAAAATATAATGAAAATTTTATTTTATTTTATTTATTTATAAATATGTCCTTTATAAAAAATCTAATAGTCTCCTATTTGCCCTAAAGCAAATGAGACATATTCTAACCTAGATGCTTCTAAAAAACTTTGATAGGCAAGGTCTTCGTGAACAGATCTACAAGAGTTTTTTTTCGACACGATCTCCATCATTGCCACATCACCTCTTTGAGCTATTTCTAGATCAGATGATATCTTCTTTTTATATGCTTTATACTCTTGTTGTTTCTTGGTTCTTTGACATTTGCAATTGCAACATTGTTGTTACAATACAATTTAGTATGCTTATCCATAACGGGAAGACTTCCGGATTGGTCAAGAACTTATGCAGCCAGACTACTTCCATCAACACTTCACAAGCAACCACATACTTAGCCTCCATTGTTGAGTTAGAAACACACTTTTGTTTCACATTCCTCCAAACAATGGCTCTTCTACCAAGAGTAAATACTAAAACAGAGATCGACTTACAATCATCCTGATTCGATTGAAAATCATAATCTGTGATTTTTATAGAATCAGATCTCCATCGAAATACACTAGCATATAGTTTCTCATTCTCCTAAGATACTTGAGAATGCACTTCATAGTAGTTTAGTGATCAAATCTTGGATTTTATTGAAATTTACTGACTATCCCAATTGCATAGTAGATATCAAGCCTAGTATACTACATAACATACATTAAACTTTAGACTGTCGAAACATATAGGAAATGGCTCACGTCTTCTTCCTTAAATAGAATCTTTATACTGCTCTTTAGAGAGACAAATACCAAGCCTTAAGGGTGAATTTCCTCCTTTAAGTTATGTATCCCGTATCTAATAAAAACCTTGTCTATGTATGTAGCTTGAGCCAATGCCAATATTTTTTTTTTTGCAATATCAAACAAGCTGGATCCCAAGAACGTAGCTTGCCTCTCTCGAATCTTTCATTTGGAATTGGCTGGCTTACCATTCCTTTACTTATGACATTGATTCCTTATTATTTTCAATGAGAAGGATGTATCAACATAAAGTACTAAGAAGACTACTTTCTTTTCTATTATATACTTGTAGACACATGGAACATCTTCATTTTGTTCAAAACCGTAAGACTTAATTGCCTCATCAAACTTGATGTTCCATGATCTAGAAGTCTTTTATTGTTTGTAGATAGACTTTTGCAGCTTGCAAACTTTTTGTTCTTCGCCTTTGGCTATGAAACCCTCTAGTTGCATCATATAGATGTTTTTTCTAGATAGTTGTTCATAATGATATCTTGACGTCCATCTGCCAAATTTTGTAGTCAAAATGTGTAACATCTCAACCTTCTATTGGACCCCCTTTTAGGCCCACAAACTCTTATGGTTCATATACTCGTTACTCATATATACCGTCCCCTTTAGGCACCTGGTGACCTTAAAGGATTTATTTCGTGTCCCTTAGCATTTGAATGTGATACCTCTTGCTTATAAGGTCCTTAAGTTGAATCAATTGGTACCAGCTTTCAACTTAGGAACTGTATAAGCAAGAGGTATTAGGTTCGAAAGTTAGGGGATGCGAAAGAAATCCTTAAAGGCCACTAGGTGCTCAGAAGGGACAGTATGCATGAGTAATGAGTATAAAACCTATAAGAGTCTGTGGGCCCGTAAAGGGGCCCAATGAAGGATTGAGGTGCTACAAAATGTGCAATCATGGACAAGTGTATCCAAATGAACTTAAGCATAGCAACGGGGAGAACGTTTTTTCATAGTCAACTCCTTAATTTTGGGTATAACCCTTGGCTACATGCCTTGCATATAAGCCCATATATACCCAATTCTAAGATCTAGTTCTAATAGTCATAAATAACATGTCTGCTTAATATATAATCGTTATGAAAATGATATGATGACCATTACTAATACATGAAACTAAACGTGAGATATTGGCATTATTATTTATTTTATTAAAATATTATAAAATATAATTAAATTACTTATTACTTAGGGTACCAATCCTAATATACAAACTAATCGAAGATCCTAGGGGACGAGCAAGCTTTTGCTTGCGACGGAAGAATTAAGGTTTTGCTGTGTGAGTTTCTAGTGTGGTAGATGAGAAAGACAAGGATCACCTCTTTCTTTGGCATGAAGGGATTGGTAGGGCTCTCAAAGGGAGCAATCTAAGAAAGGTGAGACATTTGGAAAAAAAAAAAAAAAGGTCTTTCTTCCTCTTTAGAGCAGGCAAGACTCCCCTTTCTCCCTCTTCTGATAGCAATATTTTTAACTAGATAGAGTTTTGAGGGTCACCCATGGTGGCCCTTCATGGTGGCAGCTATGACAGCGAGACAACACCCCTCTCGCTCTCTCCGATGCCAACGACACACCTTTTCTCTCTATTTTACATTAGCTTTTTTGTAGTTTTGTATTATTTTGTTTTTATCTTTAAATAGTTTTTGTTGACTATTCAACAATGTTTTAATCTTTTGATAGTAATTTAAGGTCAAGTGCCTCTCATGTGATACAAAATAATGAGAAATTTTATGGCTGTTAGTTCAATTCATCTTTTTGCATCCAAAAAAAGAGGCTAGGAATGGTTCAATTAAAAAAAAGTATAAGAACCAAATCATGACGTGCTTTAAAGGTTAGGGGACTTCTTGGCTATTTACCCTTTAGAATATACTATTTCAATTGAAGTGATTTAAAAGGTTCTATTTACTTCTATTGGTTTAATAAAATGGCTTAAATTTATTTTTTATTGCTATTACTATTACGTAAATGGTAGTTTTCTTAAATCACTATTCAAAAAATGGTTCATCTGTTTTGTCCTTTTTTCTCTTTTCTTTTTTAATGCTATCTTTTCTTTTCATCAACTTATTAGTTTTATTTTTCCTATCTATAATCCATAATCTATATAATCAATACCATTCTATTCTATATTTATTATCTAGAATATATATTTATAATCTGTATATATAATCTATTCTATAACTATATTAAAAAAAAATGAGAGTACCTTGTGAAACAATTCAAAAAAATGGTCAAATTATTTTATTGTTTTTGTTTTTTTCCTTTTTTTCTTTAGCTCTTTTCTTTTTCTTACTTTCCTTACCATTGAAATTTTTTATTTTTTTCTTAAAACTGCTCTAAAATATAAAATATTATTTTTTTCACCATGACATTTAAAAAATACTTTCAAGTTTTTTTTTGGTAATATATTCTCAAGTTTGCACCCATTAACTATTTTTCCTAACTAATATAAAAGAAAGTTCTATTCTTTTATTGCTCAATACTTTTCCTTTATATATGTTGTCGTTTTGTACTTCTTTTTCTTTTTCTTTTTGCTTTTTTCTTACTAAAATACTGTTTTTTAAAATATGTTTCATTGAAATTCTTTTTTCTTCTTTTTTTTTTGATATTAAAATAATTGTTTTCAAGTATGTCCCCACCACAAGTATATTTTTCTCTGTAATCTTCCAAAATGTCTTGTTGCCAAATGTAGCTTATTGAAAAATGAGTGCACAGCAGATTTTTAAAATATTTAGTTAAAAAAATGTTTTTCCAAAAATAAATTAGACATACTATGTATGTAAATTAATAAAAGATTTTCAATACCTCTTAATAGACTAAAAAACCGTAGGAATTGTAATAAGAGAAATCTACTGGAAAAGTTTCAATCAATTAGACCTTACTATTCTCTTTTCATGAGCAAAATGTGAGTGGTTGTACATCATTCAATCTTTTCTCAGGTAAGCTCACTTTCCAACTACTTGAGAAAACCAAGAGCTAAGGTTTGAAATGTTAAACAATAGCTCTATGGGCATTTCAGAGTCCTCCTAGCAGAATACTCTTCTCTAAATCTACCATGTGATCTAAGAAACAATATAAAATTGTTCCCTTTATACAGAGGTCAAATTGGGGCTGGTCCTTATCAGATATGACGTCAAAACTCGAGTTAGAGTAAAATCCCAAAGTGAAAACACATGAAAAATGTGTAAGTTGAAAACAGGAGGTGCAATCGATTGCACGCTGTGTAAGGTGATCGACCGCATGTTCAACACTAACCTAGAAGGCGCATTTTTTCAACTTCTTAGACTTATCTGATTCACCCAATTTGAACCGATTGGATAAATCCTATCTTATTTGACCCAAGTATCCTTTGTAGAGCCTCAGTTTTAATTCAAATAACCCAATAGAGAAGTTATCTATTAAATATACCGATAATCCTATATAAATAAAATCTATCTCAAGTAATTCAACATGTTTATTTTGAATTAATTCATAAAATTAATTTAACCAATAAACTAATTGAATTATTAAATTCAATCTATCAAATTTTAGCCAATCTAATAAATAAGTTACCAATCTGTAGGAAAAACATGCCCTATCGTTACAGGAAATATTATGAACTAACAAAAGGGACCCGATGGATATATATAGATCAAGCTTCTATAATTAAAAAATAACATATCCCCGACACGTATATTTTATCAATATCAACTCTAAAGCTATTTTACTAAAAGCTTTGATCTGCACTCTTAAACTATATATAAATGACGAAACTCTAACAAGTTTATTGTCTATTACATATTATAATATGTACCATCCCCATAGGATATTCATAATTGGCTTAATGATAAATTTTATTATACCTTCTCGATTATATTTATCTCCCTATTAGAATACTTACTATTCATAACCAATAACAAATAGTATACCATTCGGTTATATATATGTATCCAAATGGTTGAGTGCTCTAGTGTGCAATTATAGGATAATGCCTATAAGAGAATATCATTAACTCTATAAAAGAGCTATGAATTCTATATCTATGAATAACGAGTCTACGTCAATCAAGAGTCATATCTCCAACCTACCGATATGCGTACCTTTATATAATTCAAGATATTACCATTTAATACATAAAAAGACAAAAGTCAAGAATATGAATTCATTGATTCATTTTTGGATTAAGAAATAACACATATAATTGTTTAAAGTGAATTGATTTATACAAACAAAATTATTAATCAAATCAATTCATCTTTAGCCCTGATCCAATATATTATCACTAATGAAAATATACCAATATTTCTACTCAAGGAGTCTAATTTCGATAACCAAGATAAGTCATTTCCCGTTAAGGATGTAAACAATATAACAATCTTAACATGAACAAAGCAGCGAATTTATTCTCTCGATTGCAGGACCTTATGATTTAGCCTATTACCTTTAAGATCATATATTCTATATAATTTGTCCGTCTTATACATGTTCTTAAAGCTTTAGATTGACAGTCTAAGACTTTTGTTTGTGTACCATATATTCAACATAAATGAGCAAAAATAGAACAACATTTGATACATGAAAATAAATAATAAACTCTTTATTAATTAAATGTCTCTAAAAACTATTACATCATTTAATCCTTAGTGCACTTAGTCTAACATATTCTTCATAAATAATTTTGTTTTCCGTTTATACTATTAAATTAGTTTTTCTCAAATGTGATCCCAATTAAACATCTTTTTTGCTCCCATATGTACCGCCAATTAGTTTGTTTTGATTTGATTGGTGCTCATTAAATCCTCTTTTCTTATAAGTGTGCTATACTAATCTATATAAGTATAAAATTTGATGAAGACACATAGTTTAACAAGACATAATGTTGGCACATTTATCTTTTCTAAATCTTATATTTTTAAGTGTGTGCCATTAGCATAATTTTTCTCTAATATACTTCATTAAAATAACTTCTCTTGTCCTCTACAAAATGTGTAATAATGGACAAGAGTATCCAAATGAACTTAAGCATAGCAATGGGGAGAACATTTTTTCATAATCAACTCCCTCCTTTTGGGTATAATCCTTGGCTACAAGCCTTGCATATAAGCCCATATAT
Source organism: Artocarpus heterophyllus (assembly GCA_025403435.1). Lineage (NCBI taxonomy): Eukaryota > Viridiplantae > Streptophyta > Magnoliopsida > Rosales > Moraceae > Artocarpus > Artocarpus heterophyllus. The sequence continues at coordinate 16,632,004 of CM046348.1, read as the reverse complement.
GCCCAATTCTAAGATCTGGTTCTAATTGTCATGGATAACATGTTTGCTTAATATATAATCATTATGAAAATGATTTGATGACCATTACTAATACGTGAAATATTCGCATGATTATTTATTTCACTAAAAATATTATAAATACAATTAAATTATTTATTACTCAGGGTACCAATCCTAATATACAAACTAATCGAAGATCCTAAGGGACGAGCAAGCTTTTGCCTGTGATGGAAGAATTAAGGTTTTGCCTTGTGAGTTTCAGGTGAGGTAGATGAGAAGGACAAGGATGGCCTCTTTCTCCGTACGTGAAGGGATTGGTATGTAACACCCACCAATTTTGATGTAACGGATCATGTTAAGTTAGTAACGACGTTAAGTAAATTTTGTTAATAATTTATGTTATATGTTATGATTTATGATCTTAATGTTACTAACTTTTTATTTTAAGTTTTATGACAGGTGACGATTGCATGGAATTGATGTGCTCAAGTGTTCATGTTAATTTTAAAGTATGTTTATTTATGATGCAATGATGACTTGAATGTTATTATGTATGGTATTTTAAGGACAGTTCGGTAGGCCGGACTTTCAAGTTCGGCAGGCCGAAAAGTCTACCAAGAATCGACAGGCCGATGGAAACCATCGACAGGCCAAACTTCATGGAATCGGCAGGCCGATGACAGCTGATGAGCAGTCAGTAGAAATCTCTCCAAATTTATGGATGAGATAATTACATTGATTGGATGTTTTAATGTGATTAATTTGTATAATTATGGATTAATTTCCTCATTTAAGGAAATAAAACGTTTGACTTGGCATTGATTGAATGTAATTGAGGTGGTTTCCTATTTTGAAAAAGTGAAATATGGTAAGTGAGACCAACTGATTCGACTCTCCCTCAATCCTCTCCACTTTCCATGTGAAGCTAGCCTTAATTTTAGTCAGAAAATTTCTAACTTAATGGAGAGTTTTGACTCTCTCTTTTTTTTACGTTATGCTCATTACGTTAATTTCTTCTCTCTCTCTTCCTCTCACGTATTCTCTCTTTCATTCTGAGACGTTTCTTTTATTCTTCTCTTCTCTACGTTTTCAAATCCTTCTTTCTCTTAAAATTCTTTGCAAATAATTGAAAGAAAAAAAAAATTGAGTTTTCTTTGGATGAATTCGAAGGAATTTGAGAAGAATCGTTTTGAGGTAAGGGTTCATTTTCAGTTAAATTTTGAAATGAAATCTTTTTTTTGATGTGCAACTGCCATATCTTTCTCCACAAAATTCCGTTTGCTCTGAATTTTTGATATGTTATTCATGTATGTGTTATGTGATGTTCCTCCAAATTTCACGTTATTTGAATTTTTCTATGATAAGTTATGAATTTTCTATCTTCTACCACTCACAATAAAATATTGTTGTTTGGCTATGATGCATGAAAATGTGATGTTCATTCAAGGGGTAAATGTACTTTGTTTGCTACGAAATTTAGTAAGAATGTTCATGTATATGTTATGTTATGAACTGCAAAGTTTGGTAATGTTTTGATGAGTGAATTATATGTTATGAAATTTCTATGAGATTAGGTCAAGAAAACTATTTTAACAATGTTAATTTTAGACTTTCATTTTATGTAATGTTTTATATGTTTAAATGATTTTATTGATGATGAAATAATTTTATGATGTGGAAATATATGATAGTAAGATGTTAGTATGAATTTTAAAATTTAAAATTTATGTGTTATAATTGTTAGAAAATGTATTTAAAAGATTACTCACTACCTTATTATTATTGTTGGCAAATTTTATGTTTGAAATGTATGGGTTTTTTTTTTAGATACCTAATGTAATTTTTATGACTAAAGAAAAAAAATATGGTAATATGTTTATGTTTTAACTTTACCCCTGTTAAGTATGGTGTCTGAAGTATGTGTGATAATGATTTTATGTTTTTTATGATTATAGTTATGGATGCATGTTATGAATTATGTTTGTATTAGATGAAAGTATATGTAATGTTATATGAATGGATGTTTTACTCTATGATAATAAGTATTAATTTTATTTGTATTTTTAAATGAATAAATGGCATGAACACACAAAGGAACGAGCACATCGAGACCGCGGCGTCGTCACCAATTCATATAAGATTAAGTAAGCTAGCTTTTAAGGTAAGTACATTCTCACCTGCAACATGATATGTTTTATAAGGTTTGATATTATGTTCACGATAATATTTATGATGATTTTATGATGATTTTCTTAAAGGGTTTCTTATGAAAGATTTTCATGATTTAAAGTTATGCATGTTTGATCATGGTAAATTTCAAAGTATAAAAGTTATGTATATATGCATCATCTAATAAGTGTTGCACACCAATGTTATGTGTCATGTTTGGTTTAGGATTAGCTACCATTCTCCTCTCATGACGGCGCGCCTACAATGATGATTATGGTGCAACACTTGGGCCCTTAAGATAAAATGGAATAAGTTTGAATATGGTAAAGTAATGAAAGTTATGTTTCTATGAAAATGTGCTTAATGCACTGCTATGATATGATGATGATGATGATGATGTTTATGAAATATTTTTAAATTGTGAGAATTATATGTACTTACTAAGCTTTAGCTTATTCAAGTTTTTGTCATGTTGCAGATAAGGATAAGAAAGTCATGGATTAGGCGGAGGACATAGGAAGGTGTGTGAGCATATGGAAGATGAATTGTAACTGGAAGAACGCCAATGAAATGAGTTTTTACAATTTAAGTTATGGTTAAACTATTTGAACATATATTTTATGATGTGTTTTATAGAATCCAAGAACCATGTTCATTATTCTATTTTATCATTTTAAGAATTTGATCTTCCGCATTTTGAAAGTTGAATTTGTTTTACAAATTAAGTCTTCTAAAGTTTTTTTTTGGCTCTGTCGGCCTGCCGAACATCATTGGTCGGCATGCCGATGAAAGTAAGTTCGGCCTGCCGATCTCATTGTCGGCCTGCCAAACTTTGAAAGTTTTTAAGCTCAGTTTTGCAGAGCCTCTGTCGGCCTGTCGGTTGACGACTTTCGACTTGCCGACCACGTTCGGCCTGCCGAATACCCACGTTCGACAGCACGTTCGGCCTGCGAACTGTGGGAGTAAATAGCTTTTAAATGATGTGATGTTTTATAAGTTATGATTTCACCATTTGGTATAATTACTTTATTAAAACAAGTTTTTGATCAATAATAATGTGAAATTAAATTACGGATTAAATTCATGAATGTTGTTAAAAAAAAATGTACGTATGGATCCTGGTTATGATTTCCTTAACTACGTTTACATTTAAAGTTCAAATAAGTATGTAATGTATGAATGTAACGACATCTGTGACGTCCGTAAGGGGGGGTTACATGGTAGGACTCTCAAAGGGAGCAATCCAAAAAGGGTGAAACAATTGAAAAAAAAAAAAAAAAAGGTTCCTCTTTAGAGGCGGCAAGACTCCCCTCTCTCCCTTTTCCAATAGCAATCTTTTTTTATTGGAGAGAGTTTCAAGGGTCACCTACAGTGGCCCTTCATGGTGGCAACCGTGATAGCGAGACAAGCCCCTTCTCGCTCTCTCCGATGCCAACGAGACACCCTTTCTTTCTATTTTATTATTAGCATTTTTGTAGTTTTGTATCATTTTATTTTTATCCTTAAATAGTTTTTTTTTTTTTACTATTCAATGGTATTTTAATCTTTTGACAGCAATTTAAGGTTAAATGTCTCTCATGTGATGCAAAATAATGAGAAATTTTATGTTTGTCAGTTCAGTTCATCCTTTTGCATCTAAAATAAGAGGTTAGGAATGGTTCAATAATATATATATATATATATATATGAGAATCAAATCATCACGTACTTAAAAGGTTAAGGGACTTCTTGGGCGAATATACTATTTTATTTAAAGTGATTAAAAAGATGCTACCTACTTTTATTAGTTTAATAAAATGGCTTAAATCTATTTTTCCATTACTATTATGTAAATGGTGGTTTCCTTAAATCACTATTCAAAAAATGGTTCATCAATTCTGTCCTTTGTTCTCTCTTTTTTTTTTTAATGCTATCTTTTCTTTTCACCAACTTATTAGTTTTATTTTTCCTATCTATAATCCATAATCTATATAATCAATACCATTCTATTCTATATTTGTTATCTACAATATATATTTATATTCTGTATCTATAATCTATTCCATAACTATATATAAAAACAATGAGAGTCCCTTGTGAAACAATTCAAAAAAATGGTTAAATTATTGTATTGTTTCTTTTTTTTTTTCCTTTTTTCTTTAACTCTTTTCTTTTTCTTACTTTCCTTACCATTGAAATTTTTTATTTTTTTTCTTAAAAGCGCTCTAAAATATAAGATATTATTCTTTTCACCATGATATTTAAAAAATACTTTCAAGTTTTTTGGTAATGTACTCTCAAGTTTGCACCCATTAACTTTTTTACTGAAGTAATATAAAAGAAAGTTCTATTCTTTTGCTCAATAATTGTCCTTTGTTTGTTTTGTCCTTTTGTGCTTCTTTTTCTTTTTCTTTTTTCTTTTGTGCTTTTTCCTTACTAAAATATTGTATTTTAAAATATGTTTCATTGAAATTCTTTTTTTTTTCTATATTGAAATAATTGTTTTTCAAGTATGTCCCCACCAAACGTATTTTTCTCTATAATCTTGTAAAGTGTCTTGTTGCCAAATATAGTCTATTGGAAAACGAGTACACAACAGATTTTAAAAATTTTTAGTCAAAAAAAACATTTTTTCACAAACAATTTAGACATGCTATGTATAAAAATTAATAAAAGATTTTTATACCTCTTAGGAGACTAGAAAATTGTAGAAATCGCAACGAGAGAAATCTATTAGAAGAGCCTAAACCAACTGGACCTTACTATTCTCTTTCCACGATCGGAATGCGGATGGTCGCACATCATTTAGTCTTTTCTCAGGTAAGCTTGCCTTCCAACTTCTTGAGAAAATCAAGAGCTAAGGTTCAGAATGTTAAACTATAGCTTTATGGGTATTTCAGAGTCCTTCCAGCAGAATACTCTCTTCTAAATCTATCATGTGATCTAAGAAACAATATAAAATTGTTTCCTTTATACATAAGTCAATTGGGACTAGTCTTTATCAAATATGACATCAAAATTTGAGTTAGAGTCAAATCCCAAAGTGAAAACGTGTGGAAAACGTGTAAATTGAAAATAGCAAGTGTGGTCGATCACGCATTGTGTATGGTGGTCAACTGTGTGTTCAACGCTGACCTAGAAGACGTGTTTTTTCAGCTTCTTAGATTTTTTTGATTCACCCAATTTGAACCGACTAGATAAAACCTATCTTATTTGACCCAAGTATCTTTTATAGAGCTTTAGTTTTAATTCAAATAACATAATAGAAAAGTTATCTAATTGAATATATAGAAAATCCCATGCAAATAAAATCTATTTCAAATAATTCAACATGTTTATTTTAAATTAATCTATAAAATTAATTCAACCAATAAACTAACATGAATTATTAAATCCAATCAATTGAATTTTGACCAATCTAATAAGTAACATAAGTTACAATATGTAAGAAAAACATGTTGTATCGTTAGAGGAAATATTACAAGCTAACTAAGGGGACCTGCTGGACATATATAGATCAATATCCTATAATTATAAAACAACATATCCCTGACATGTATATTTTATAAATATCAACTCTAAAGCTATTCCACTAAAAGCTTTAAGCTATACTCTTGAACTATATATAAATTACGAAACTTCAACAAGTTTGTTGTCCATGACATGTTATAATATGTAAAATTCCCATAAGATTTTCATAATCGGCTTAAGGATAAATTTCGCTTAAGGATAAATTCCATTTTACCTTCTCGATTATATTTATTTTATGTTCCATTATCTCACTATTGGAATACTTACTATTCATAACTGATAACTAATAGTATATCATTCGATTACACATATGCATCAAAATGGTTGAGCCCTCTAGTTTCAATTATAGGATAATGCCTATAAGAGAATATCATTAACTCTATAAAAGAGCTATGGGTTCCATAGCTATGAATAACGGGTCTACGTCAATCAAGAATCATGTCTCCAATGTACCGTATACGTACCTTTATATAATTCAACATGTCATCATTTGGTACATTAAAAGATACAAGTCAAGAATACAGACTCGCTGATTTATTTTTGGATTAAGAAATAATATATATAATTATTTAAAGTGAATTGATTTATACAAATAAAATTATTAATCAAATCAATTCATCTTTAATCCTGATAATATATTATCACCTATGAAAATATACCAATGTTTCTACTTGTAGAGTCTAACTCTGATAACCAAGATAAGCTATCTTCCGTTAGAGATGTAGACAACATAACAATCTTAACATGAATAAAGCACTTAATTTTATTCCCTCAATTGCGGACCTTATCATTTAGATTATTACCTTTAAGATTCATATCTTCCGTATAATCTGTCTATCATATGCATGATCTTAAAGCTTTAGATTGATAGTCTAAGACTTTTATTTGTTTATCATAGGGTTGTACAAAAACCGCCCCGCGCCCGCCCATCTCGAAAAAAGCGGGTTTACGTTAGCAACCCACAACCCGCCCACCAATATATTCGGTGGGTGGGTTTGGTTTTAAGTTTTTGAGGGTAGGTTCAACCCACACCCTCTCGCCTATATATTTTTTAAAAAAACTTATCATTTATTTGATTTTGTTCTTATTTTAGAGATGATTGAACAATCCAACACTCCAAGCACTGGCTCGGCTGCCTCTTGACATATTGGAAACTGGAAATTCTCCTTTTATTTTGTGAAGTGATCAAAATTCAAATCAAATAAGTTAGTAGAGAAAGCCTTAAAAGAAAAAGAACACTTGACTTTGTTCATCATTTTATTTGTAGCATTCTATTATTTTCGAACCCAGTGAATAGGCTTTAATCTTTATGGACTCTTGACTTTGTTCATCACTTCATCTGTAGTTGATGTTTCTTGTTGCAGTGAATGATTATGTTTCTTAATTTATATTTTTGAATATGGTCACTGTCTTTAAGCATCAAACTTGTTGAAAATGCTTTATGTATTATCATCTTATATTTTCTACAAATTTTCTTCACTTTCTAAAAAAAAGGTCCAAAAAATTACATTAGGCAATAGCATAGGTCTAAACCGCCTCAACCCGCCCGCGCCCGCCCGCAACCACACAAAACCAAACCGAAACCACCCGTCATGTGGTGGGCGGTTTGCGGGTTGGTTACTCGCCAACCCGCCATCCAAAAAAATCACACCGCATCCGTCCAAAAACCATCAAACCACCCGCCGTTCACCCCTAGTTTATCATATATTCAATATAAATGAACAAAAAGATGACAACATTTGATATATGAAAATAAATAATAAACTCTTTATTGATTAAATGTCTCTAAAACTATTACATCATTTAATCTTTAGGGCACCTAGTCTAACATAACCTTCATAAATAATTTTGTTTTCCACTTATACTGCTTAAATAGTTTTTCTCAAATGTGATGCCACTTAAACATCTTTTCTGCTCTCATATGTACCCCCAATTAGTTTTTTTTTTTTTTTTTATTTGTACTCACTAGAATCCTCTTTTCTTAAAAGCGTACTCTACTAATCTATACAAGCATAAAATTTGACCAAGACACATAGTTTAATAAGACATAATTTTGGTACATTTACCTTTTTCTAAATCTTAACTTTTTACATGTGTGCCATTAGCATAATTTTTCTCTAATATACTTAATTAAAATAACTTTTCGTGTCCTCTACTAAAATATTTTGTTGCAATCTTGAATTTTTAAACTTATATTTTAAGTGTGCCCTATTAGCTTAAATTTTTTTATTATACTTAATTAAAATAACTTTTCTCAAATTCGACTTCTACTGTTTTTTTTTTTTTGGCAATCTAGAAAGTATTATTTTTACAAATGTTGCTCTTATAAATACCTGTCTAACTTAAACACTTTATTAACATTCTCTCAAATATAATTTTTCTCATGTGTATTTGTAGTTTTCTCTCTATTTTGCCTCCACTAAAATATTTTATTATTTTAAACGTCTTTTGCTTAAAAAAATATTTATTCCACATCGTCCTCATCTTTTTTAGAAATATAAAAAGATATCTCCGGTTCAAGTTCTTTCATCTCTGTTTTGTCTTAAAATCTAACAATTCCTTTTGATTGTCGTGTACTCTATAAACAAAAAATATCTCACAGTTTCTAATTAAAGTAAAAAAGCATTACTTTTAAATAAAATCTAAAAAAAAATAAAACTGAATTACTTTAAAATTAAAAAAAAAAAAACACGTATAAAATTTGAATAACATTCTCAGCTGCTGGTTTCAATTAGTACTACAAGAAATTACAGTACTTTTTAACTTAAAAAGGTAAATAGTATATTCTAAAACATTTGGCTTATACTACGGTGTAAATAATTAATTTAGCTTGTATATATGATGCAAATAACATTTTATTTATAGTATAAATATATGTTGTTTGTCTTAAACATTTTAAAACATTCTACTTGCTTCAAAAAAGTTTCAAGAAAATGTAAAACTATATTTGTGGGTTCACTCTCAGTTTCAAGTCAATTTGAGAAATACCACTTTCATTGCATTGTTTTCAATCTTACTACTTCTATGAAAAAGTATGAAACATACCACTCTTAAAGAATATAAAGACATAATGGATCGTAAGTATTTTAGATTAAAGTAAGGCAAACAAGTATTATCTAAGAGTATTTTTGCCTTTTTGGCTGGAAGAAGTAATATGAATTAAAGGAAGAAAAAATTAGCCGTAAAACACAATAGTTATGGTAAAGAAATGATACACCAAATTTACAAAAAAAATAAGTCGTAGAATACATTAGTTACAGTAAAAAAGTGGTATACCAAATTCTCTCAGTTGCTAAGGACAGCCCAGTTAAGCCGTAGCTCAAAACATAAAATAGCCCAAAATAAGAACATACCACATGAATTATGAGGTGCAACTAGTATCCTCAGTTTACTAAGGATCCAGGGGACAACTCAGCTTGAAATGAAGCTAACAACTACGCTTGACTCGAAAATTAGCCGGTTGTTTCTTAATAGAAATAACTTGGAAGGTGTCTGTTTTTTTCCCCCTTTGAAAGGAAAATAACTTGGAAGTTAATAAATCTCTTCATGTATCATAATCAACAAGCTTCTCATGTTATGAAAACTGAGGAACTTTCCATTGCATTTGTTGATTACTCGGCAAGGTTTGGTCATGTACTGTCAAATTAAGCATCTGAAAAAAAAAAATTATATATTTCTGTACAAGATTGAATAGGATCAGATGCAAAGATAGATCACATGGCTTTGGGCTATTTTCATGGGGTATTAGGGTGATAATTATGCATCCCATGTATTTGAATGAGATCAATAATCCTATTAAACAAGAAATATTTTTGAGTGTTGAAGTTGGCATCAAACATGAGATGGGGATAATTTATCTCAAATAGATGACCCCCTTATCTTGTCTTCCAATTCCATACACTCAAAAGGTGGGTATGTCAAGGCACTAATTTTCATGTCAATATGACTTTAGTGTTGTCTGCTTGTTCAGCATTTTTTGATTGGTTATATAAATATATATATATATATATATATATATGTATAAAGATTGATCACAAGCACCTTAATAGAAAAGCCAAGAAAAGGGAAAGAGAGTCAACTTCCATGATCCCCTCCCCACCCTCCACCCCTCCTTTTTTGCCCCTTTTTCTGTCTTTATAACGTTTTGGGGTTATATTAGATATTTGAGTCTCTTTCCCGCCTGAAAATACCAAAGAATAACATAATAAAGCAAGGGGAAAGCATTGATGACATCAGCACCCAAGATGGTCCTTTTTCAGGGCTCTGGCTTCATTTGCAACTTACAATATAAAACTCTCACATACTACAGTGTAAAGTAAAATTTTTCTACAATATAAAGCTCTCACATTATTTTGATTTCAACTTATAGTTTCAACTATATTTTCAAGCATGCTCAACAACGTTCAAATACAAACACTTGAAGGGTATCTTCCACTTATCATGCTGCCCAAAGCTTGCTCTGCCTGGTCTCCCACTCCAACATCTCTTGGTGGAGAGGACTTTTCATCTCCTAAATTAATTAAAAAAAAAAAAAAGGTGCTTTTCATGTCTTCAAGTGGGAAAAAAACCCTTTGAAAAGAACAAGAAAGGAAAAAGAAGAGGGCAACATTATCCCTTGAATGGTGGAACGTAGAATGAACGTGATCAGACGGGAGGTGGCATCCCATGGAAGGTGTTATCAAATGTTTGATCAAACTAAGCTCACTCTCAGTCTCATATTCTACGACTTGGATGTATAAAGGGAATGCCCAGCTCATCCAATTCAGCAGAAGAAAATGGGGATCACGTGATACTGATGTGAACAAAGGAATCTACGATATTTATGAATGCTACAATATATACGATGTGATTGGGTAGGAAGAATTTGAAAAAAGGGCAAAAAAAATTCTTAATCGAAGAAATGATTTCTTTTTTTAACAAAAAAAACACATTTTTTGAGGTAGGTAAACTGTCCTACTTTTTTTCAAAAAAAGACGAAAATAACTATAACGAGAAGATGAACCTCAACAGAGTGAAAAGAAAAAAAACTGGAACTGTTTTTATGTCCAAAAAACATGTTTTTTGCTCCAAAAAAAAAGTCATTTGCTTAAAATTATTTTTTCTTAAAGTTATTTTTCAAAATCCCCCGATTGGGTATTAGAAAAATTTAGTTTAACAAAACCACATGTAACATGAGTTAATTTCATATTAAGAAAAAGGGAAAAATTCATGGATAGAGTCTGAATTTTTTTTTTTCTAAAATTAATTCTAGCAATTAATTTTGTCTCATAAATACTTACAGAACTCAAAAAATATTTCATAAATAGTCTCTCTGTTAAATTTTAAATAAAAATAGCTAATTTTATGTGTAAAAGGTACATGAAGGACCTTTTCTTTTTATAAATAGTCTTTATTTTAAAATTTGTTATACATTTAATTCCTAAACCAAAAATTTATGCCAAAATTAGTTATTTGTTAAATAAATGTGTAAAGTTGTACCAGATGTGGCCCTTAAAAAAATAAACTAGTTTCTTTAATACACATAATTGACTCTCTTTTTTTTATCTAGTTATTTTAGATACTTGGAGTGAGCATATTTTCCTCACCACGTTAACAAATGTCCCCAAATTATTATTATATCTCATAAAAATAAATTTAAAAATTTATACTTTTATAAATATCTTTGATATTGTACCCATTTTAACCCATTTGTACTCCTACTAATTTTTCACTTTATTTATTTTTTTGTTTTCTTAGTTAAAAAAAAAGGATCAAATTTGTGTAAGAAATCAAAATTACAAACAAATTTAATAAAAAAAAAAGTTAAAGAAAACCTTTTCCAAACAAAACAAAAGTTGAAACTAACACATTCAAAATTCATCTAAGAAGTCTTACCCGTTTGTTTTTAAATCTTAAAAGTTCCCTGGAAAAAGAATAAAGCAACTAACCACAAACTCCAATTAATAATACAACACGCCCGTATTTAGTAACATTGTTTTATTGACTTTAATTAAAAAAAAATTTGATTGGAGTTATTCATAAAGTTAAGGGGAATTTTCATAAACGACGTATTAACTTTTTATATATACCATATATGTTTAGTTTAAGGACCACAAAGCTAATACAACTTTACATATTTAATATTTTTATATATTTATTTAACAAAATAACAAATTTTGGCATATGTTTTTTAGTATAAGGACTAAATATAGATTAAATTAACATAGAAACTATTTACAGTTAAAAAAGATAGTTCAGGGACCTTTTATGAGACAAAGTTAAATATTTGCACCCAAAAATTAACGAGGGACTTTTCGTAAGACTTTTAACGTTTAGAAATTATTTATGAGACAAAATTAACTACAAAGACTAATTTAAGAGATAAAAAAATTCAAGAACCATGAATTAATCCCTAAGAAAAATACAACAATCCAACAAAACTTATAAAAAACCCCCTTCCTTCCCTTTCCTATTAGAAAATTCTCCTTTATCCCTAAGAAAAATATAAGGATCCAATTCAACTTATAAAAATCCCCCCTTCCTTCCCTTTCCTACTAGAAAATTCTCCAAAAATTTAGCGTTTTAATGAAGCTCGCCACTTTTGTGTCTCTTTTTCTTTTCCTTTTTTTCTTCTGCCTTTTCTTATTCTTTGGTGGAATGGCATTATCTTATTTTTGGGAAGTTGTTCTATTTATTTATTTAAAAAAGAAGGCTTGTACAATACTTGAGGCAATAAATAAATAAATAACCCAAACTTGGTGCATGAATACTTCAAGAGGAATAATATAAGCAGAAACCAATTGTCTGTCAGATGATTAAACTGTCAGACACAAAATCAGACATTAGCATGTGGGAGAAACTATAAAATTATCTAGAACAATAGCAAAGAGGAGACTTGTTGCTATGGCATCATCATAGTTGTTTCTATTATATTGATGACTATTTCAAATTAAATTCAAAGTGCATCAGTTTATTCTAATTATCAACTATTATTTTCTTGTTTCTTTCTTTCTTTCTTTCTTTTTTCCTTTTTTTAAACTCTGCATGAACTGATGGGTCCTTTGGTTTCTTGCCAAAACAGGCCACTTTTCCTACCTAATGGCTTGGAAACTCCAACCTGAAAAACTTCCGATATGCAAAAACATATGCCATACGAATTTTACTTGGTCCATTCAATACAATGGCCAGCTTATATAAAACCTTCCAATCAATTTCACTGATAAAAGAAAAACTTTTAAAAAATAAAATAAAATAAAATTAAAGTTACAACTTGTAGCATAAAATATTCTCAAAAACTAAGAATCAGAATATGAGATAGCTTATTCATGGGGACCCTAGATGGGCATCCCTTAATTGTTTCACACTAGTAACATCAACAATAACCTGAGATACAATCTGCCAAAAGACAAGCCAAAATGATGGGACAAGGAGGAAAGTATTCCCGACTGGAAGCCACAACTTTTTCCAGAGACATTACAGATAAAAATGTAAGGGGAAAAAATCTGTCTTTATTTTTCCTTCTTTTTTTTTTTTCGTATCACCGCCTCGCCTCACCAGAGATGCATGATACACTTGAACTATATCCCGCAATCTGATTTTACATCTCACTCAAAAATACCAAAACAAAAACCTAAAAAATGGTAAACTCAAAACTCATTCCTTAACACAAAATCCATTGTAACTTCTATCTCTAACTTTAATTCTTCGAAACACGGAATCCAGTTAGAACTTACTAGGCAAATTTTCTTTGTAACTGAAACATATTAACGAGGAGGGTGTGGAAAATTCACAATTCACCTGCTTCACAAGATTATCAATCACTCTCTCCTACAACGCTGTCATATCCAAATGAGCATACTAGGCAGCAATTCCTGAAACAAGTGGGAACAAAAGTGTGTAAGTATTACAAAGACACATCCATAATTTAGAAAGAGCGCTAGTAAATGCAATTTTTCTTCTCCTTTTAGACAGGTCCAAATTTTTTACGAATTACGACTTTCAATGAGCAGTTACACAGAAGTTACACACCTTTCGCTAGCAAAAATAATCTGCTCCATCTTTTAGAAGTGATGCAGCATTTTACTAACAACCAGCAAAACGTGTACGGTATGTTTTAATGATTTTTGACCTTAAAATCAGTGTGACTGATTCATAGAATAAGATTGAGGGGACACCAATCTTTGCCTTAGTTCAATATGTATATTGCATCCTGTGTATTGTTTATCTGCTGACAGTTAACTACATCAGATACAAAATCTCAAATTGCTGGACTTCGATAAATATTATCAGAACAAAGGCCATTCTTTGTTGGCAAATCCATCTAAAGTTCTCCAACTAATACACCTATCACTCAACCCTGCTAGGTCCTGGTCAGTTATAGAAATATAAGAGACCATGCACAGTCCTTGGAAGAGCTCATTAACTTCAAAAAATGGTTTATCTCTACTGTCAACAATACACAGGATATAGAAGAGATAAAGAAACCACCACATTTAATCCCAGTGCTTATGTTGTATGTAAAAATTTTATTTGCTTGCCAGGCTAAAAATTTGGGCAGTTCAAACTTCTTAAATTCTTCTCATGTGAATGGTAGGTTGTGGCTTAACTAAGGGGAGAGATAGTAGTAAACAGCCCTAAACATCAAATCAGACAACACACTTCAGGTCCTCAGGTCTGGTCCCTTGATGAAATCATGCCACATTTGGTTAGCAATTTGAAACACAACTCAAAACTTTTTACTATGGTGTTATCTTTCACCGAAGTTTGAATTTAGGTCCAAATATTCAGTTCAAACCCATGAACCAAATAGGCCCTTTATTACAAGGACTAGTAACAAGTTCTAGAACCGGAAAAGAGCCTTGCAGCATTAGTTGATTGAACTAAAAAGTAAAGCCTCAATAAAACACGTGTGCACTGCCTGTGGCCATTTAGTCACATTCAGACCAAAAAAAAAAAAGTTTCTTTGAAAACAGGATTCGGTCTAGATAACGATTAGACTTAAGGGCAGGTAAAGCATAAGTCAGACAGATGCATAATCACTAAAGCTAAAAAGAGAGAGTGATGAAGGGCTTGCAAAATGAACACCAACGTAAGAGAAACAGGAGCTCATTTGACAAACAAACATAGTACATTACTTATAGACTATAAATGTAGATATTTTAAGTGTAAAACGGATAAAGAAAAACCATTCTGTGGAAGATTTTGTTAAATTTATCATAGATTGGCATATGGCTACTGGCTACATATAATGTGCATCAATTACATATGATAAAAATCAAAGCATCATTTGGCTTTTATTATTAACTTAAGAAAGACTAAAAGACATACATATCATAGGTAATATATGTATGTGTATGTAAATGCATCTACGTGATATCCCTCATTGCAAAACTGCATATCAAAAGCATTGAACGAGTAAGAAACGCAAGAAGCCAGACTCCAATATCTGCTAAGAAAGTACAAGTTAACAAACTAAAACTTACTAAATAGCAACTCCTCCAAAAATAGTGCTATAATGATCGTCCTTCATGAAAAAAGGGATCTTCCTCCATCTGGGCATTTACACTTCCTAGTCCAACCAAAAAAAAAAAAAAAAAAAAACAGAAGCTTTTGGAAAAATAGAAGGATGGAAAAATGAAGTAGCCAAACAAATCAGCCATCCATAAGGAGGAAAGTTTAAAGATCAATACAAAAGCTAAAAGACAATAAACTGAATATGCACATGAGAAACATTTTTTTTTTTTTTTTGAATGAATCAGGTCACTATGATCAACTATCTGAAGCATACTGGTTGCAAACCCTCAGAAAGGTCCATCCCATGACGAACTACCAACTTCATTAAAGAGGAAAAAAAAACAGAGAGAGAAAAAGAGAGAGAGAATACAAAGTTCCATGTAAAGAGGGAAAAAAATGCCCTTGTGCTTACATCACCAGATTCATTATTGATGCATATGGGAAACTCATGGCTACCCTATTTGATTATTGATGCGTCCAGAAAAGACACAGAAATGAACGAAAAAGACCAATGGCTAAACTCCTTGAACTGATATTCCAAAATCCTTTTTGCTTGCCTGAAATCCCTTATTAACCCTTTCCCTTGCCAAAACACAGTCACAGGATACTAGAATAGGTGTTGATATGAGTGTTGATTGGGTATGTCCCTACAACGTGTCATACGCACATGCAGAGACACAAATAGGAAAAATAAAAAGAAGAGGAAAAATGGACAACAAACGCCATCAACTATCATTATCAGCAAGCATTGTTACCAACCTTGTAGACATGCACACATATAAGGACACGGGAAAGCTATCCCCATAATTTCTAAAGTAAAACTGCAAACCAGCCTAATCAAGAACTGCACACCCAACACAAGTTACCTAACATATTGTCAAAAAGAAAATATCTATAGCGAAAGGTTTTGCTTATTAAGTTACCTGTGCATGTGCATTGGACACTATAACATCCAAAATATAATAGTACGAGAAAGGAAAGAAAAGGATGGAGGTAAGGAACTATTCAAAATTAGATTTTATTAGTTAAAAAGAAAGAGATCCATATTCCATGCTATTACAGACAAACCAAAAGATGTGGTTTTATATTATTTTAGGATTTGTTAGCAACTCTGTGTACTAGATTCGAAATGAAGTTACTTTTATTGATAAAATCCATAAAAGATTAAGACAGTTCCGTCAGTAAACCATTGAATAGCTCTTACCTCTATTCGACTGTCTTTTGTTAACATTGTAACCGCCAACATAACCAGGAGCATTTTTAGCAGAAACATCTGAGGCTGCATTTTCAAACTCATAAGCAAAAGGGCCAGAACCATCTTGCTCAGAATTCGATGATCGCCAAGTGGGGTCTCCATACACTGAACTACTACCATAGAAGCCAGAAAAGGCCCCATCAAAACCTCCATTTGACACAGAAAATGAAGATGTAGAGGCCGCACTTGTTCCACTGTTTCTAGCATAAGTTGCTGTTCCAAGACCATAACTATTATCACCAGTTGCATAACCGAAATTCCCGCTGTTGTTAGAAACATTGCTTCCCCCACCTAATGCCGAAATAGCTGAAGATCCCCAATTGACACCAGTATGACCATTTGTGTTTCCACCAATGCTCCCACTTCCTGACCCCATGTATGCATTGGAACTTGTAGAGTTTGTTCCATAATTAAGTCCCCCATGTCCCCACATATTACGGGTCACAGAGCTAAAGAAGGAATTGTTTCCTCCATTACCACTATCATACCTTACAAGACTAGGAAATCTGCTTGAATTGTTCATATAGTAAGGGTTCAATCCCCTCCCATAGCTGAGATTATTATTAAAATTTGCAGTCCCTCCAAAAGCAGTGCTTAACCCTGGCTCGAAATTCATACCCATTCCATAACCAGAACCAAACGAAGTAAAGCCACTTCGACCACCAGCAACTGGACTAAATCTACCAAGTCCAAAGCCTCCAATTGTAGTTGGAGTATATCCTTGTGTGTAGCCATTAAGAAAGCTGTTGCTGACCCTACTCAGACCATAGTTATATCCACCAAGCGGGCTGCGACTTGGACCTGGTGACAACTCCTTCGGAACTGCTCGCTTCACCTCAACCATTTTACCATTCAGTTCATGAAATGTCTTAAGCAAAACCTTATCAACTGCTTCTTCTGAATCATAAGTAATGAATCCGAACCCTCTAGGTCTCTGCGTGTTGTGATCATACATCACAACTACATCTGTGATTGTCCCAAACTGTTCAAAATACTTCTTGAAGTCACTTTCTGTAACAGTGGATGCTAATCCTCCGACAAAAATCTTTCTCGTGCGGCCTGGACCTGGAGAGCCCTGAATGCTGCCACTGTTTCTACTCAAAATGCTCTGTTCATCTCTGGGAACGGCTTTTTTGGCCTCCACCTGAGGATAGGACAATCAAGGTATGAAAACCAATGTCAAAATGTAAAATGTCTCAAAAATCATCCGATCACATAAGAGAATAAGCCTAAGAGTTAATGAAATCAATACCAAAGAAAGGAAAAGGAATTTTGCTACTAGCTCATTGCGAAACAGTTGAATGCAGAATTTTGAAAATTGCATTTTTGGACTTTTAACTCCAGTGAGGAAATGAATTTTCCTTTTTATTTTCAGCAATTCAAGTAAACTAACAAACTAACAATAACACAATGCATGATCATGAAGTGAATCGGACTATGTGATTGAGCTCAAGACTTACCATCCTTCCATCAATGTTGTGCTTCTCCATTATTACTCTCTCTGCAACAGATGGATCAGCGAAAACCACGAAACCAAAGCCACGAGCGCGGCCCGTGGTCCGATCCTTCATGATAACTGCTTCCACAACTTCCCCATAAGCACTGAAATACTCCTTGAGTCTCTCCTCACTTGTGTCCCAAGATATTCCACCGATGAACAATTTACCATTATCAGATTGCATCTTTCTACGCACCAAACCACTTCAATCAATCAAAACTCAAGGAAATTCACAAATGCAAATTGAACCGAGACTCGTCTCAAAAGAAAACAACAAGAAACATCCATTTAATGATGGATCCAATCCTATATACAGAATCCTGCCATCTACCCATATCAACCCAATCCATTGTAGCATAATTTAAAATCAAAATACGAAAACAATGAAATCTTGGAGTAAAGACCGTCCCTTTCGATTATTTTTTTCGTAGAAAACTTTCTCCTACATCACAATCAAACGCTGATAAACAAGATATATACCAAACGAAGAAAATCAGTACCTTATTTTCCAAAAGCAATGGCTAAGCTCACAAATTGTTTTCCGATGAGAAACAGGCAATTTTCCGATTCAATTTATAGAGATACGATCCGTCACCGATTAAATAATTGAACCAAGGATCAATCACGCCTGAGAAAAAAGGACCCAACATGAGATGGAGAAAATTTAATCTGAGATCCAAAACCCAACACCAATTTTACAAAAGATTAGAAACCCAAATCAGGATTCTCATCAAACCCACCGATTAATAAAACCCAGATGCCAAATCTAACAAAGAACTAAGATCTGAGAGGAGGCACTTTGAGAATAAGAAACAGTGGTGGGCATGTTTCGTTCAACCTCCTCTCTTTGGGATGCCTCTTTGTCTTTTCGTCTTTTTTTTTTTTTTTTTGTTCTTTCAATTGTATTGCTTTGATTACCAAATGCTAATTTAGTTACCAAACGGATTGGAAGACATGGAAATGTATATTCTAGAAAGAGGGGGAGAGAAGTTCTAGAGAGAGAAAGAAAAGGTTTCGAGCTATCAGGTGTATGGAATTTATAGAGTCTGGAAATGGAAGAAGAAGATTTTCCCTTATTTTCTTTTTTTTTAATCTTTTTTGATCTTTTGGGATTTTGAATTTATGAATATGAATAAGAAAATTACAGAAATGTATTTGTAGTACAAGACAAAAAAGGGGCAATCGGAAATGAGAAATGGGAAATAGAGTCTAAAATGGAAGATGTTTTTCTGATCTGATGAATAGAAAGGAATAGGATTGCTTGTCCTCCCATTTCATTCCTTTATACTTATTGGAAAAAAATTTATTTTTTTAAAAGAAAAACATTACATGAAGGCTCATGGTTCTTCCGTGTGGACGAGTGTATGAAATTTTACACATAGAAAGTGGACCCTCGCAAAGAGAATTAGCCATGGATCTTGATGACGTTTTCTTCGAGGTCTCTTTTGATCGTAGGATGTAAATGGTTGGTGATGCATTCTGTTGCATGGCTTTGTGATTCTAGAGACGAGTCTATTTGGTAGTATTTTTAAAATAGGTAAAAATAGTTTTGTTTTAAAAAATAAAAATTTTTAAAGAATTGTAGTGAGAATGTTTATAAAATTTCTATATCAAAAAATATGTAAAAATATTTTCAAAAATTCTGAAAACAAAACCAAAGAGGGTTTAGCTCTCTATTGACTTTTGTTGTTCTTATGTAGAAGGTTGGTGAACTGTTGAGTTTTAATATGATTCAATGCCTTCACATTGTTATTTTCTATGTTACATGATTGAAGGCAAAGATTCAAATAAACCTCTCTGCATATTCTGCCTAACACAAGGACATTGCAAGGCCCAGTTTACTTGCTCAGTGTTGGAAAGAACTTTTCGAGTTAAAGTCTTGATCAAGAGTAACCCTTAAAATGATTCTTCCCATTGTGGGGTTTTTTTTTTTTCTTCAAGTTAGATTCTCGATGTATTAAATTCTCGTGACTATATATCTAGTTAATAAGGTTTAGTGTGTATTTAAATAAGAAAAAAAAAGAACAATTTCTTGGTACTAAGATGCGTGAAAAATAAGTAAAAAAAAAAAAAATGTTTCCCTTGTTAAGCTTTCCAATAATGTCGTGACCCATTTCAGCTTCATCAAAATATATATATATATATATATATATATATATATATATATATTTCCCCTCAGTCCATAGAAAATTTAATCAAACTTTACTACTAATGTGGTGTTTAGCAGTGGTTCCCACCACTCAATTCCCACCACAAACTCGGTTATAAACAGTGTAAAGCTCGCGTATGCTACAGTAACAATAAAAAAAGGTTATACAGTATAAAACTCTCACATGCTATAGTAAAAACGGTTCTCATCACCCTTTCAAACACCCTATAAGTGAGGCTAGGACTTCATTTTAATATGAAACACCCTATATAAGTAAGGCAAGGACTTTATTTTAATGTGCACGATTAGTTGTGTCCACAATGGAGCAGATTTTCAGCAACTAAACAAGAGACATCTGTCCAATCGGAATCTGTTTGAGAACCAATTTAATGAGCTTAAGGCATGCATAAATCAGCAAGATATGCCCTTTGATTTCTCATATATATTTTACTTACTCTGCTTTTTCGTGAATATGGATTGCGTTGTGTTGCTTTGTTCCTTGGCATCTACAATTTGTTTAAAACTATTTTGCTGTTAGCATTCATTATAAGGTAAAGGTAAAGGTAGTGCCCACACCACTCTCAAATTGGGTTTTTTTTTTTGTATCTGTTCTTTTTTTTTTTAGGGGCAAATACTACTAATAGTGTAAGGGTTCGTTTTATTCGAGTTTTAAATAGAGTATTTGAATGAAAATTTAAATTTTTGTGAGAGAAAATATTGTAGCAAAATGATTCGAATCGTGATTTGAGTATCGAAACAAACGGTCCCTAAATGTAACAATAATAAAAAAGAGCAACGGTTTTCTTCTTAAGCTATATTTGCTTCTTTGGAGGGGATGATTGAGAAGTAATTTATTTGAGTTGAAAACAAAATCGGGAGGGTTTTCTTAAGATTCAAAAGAAACTTATTAGGAAATTATGAAAAAATTATTTATTTTAAACTAGTCTAGTCTAAATTTACTCCTAGAATATCTCTCCAATCACAATTGAACATTAATATTTAGAGAAGGTATTAAAAAAATCATCTTGCTTCCCTCTCCTCACAAAATAGATAAATAAATAAATACAAAAAACTGCAAACCAAAAAATTCATTGCTTTAACTTGCATCATGGACGTATATATTCATGTACTATTTATTATACATGTTGGTATATGTAGATATTGTTGGAGAGATTGTAATATGTCTTTCACAATCATTGAAAATCAAAGATTGCACTTAATTAAACAAGAAGACAAATTAATGTATTTGGAGTCAACTTGGAGCGTCATGGCACTAGAATGTACAAGTTGCACAAAAAAGAAGTTGTTTATTGAAACAGCAAAAACGCTATTTGTTGATCACGTTGCTGCGAGGCCAGCTAGTTTGAATTGAAAACGTGCGTTCTTGAATTATTTTGAATCGGTGCTTCTATTAGTTGTATTCTTCTATACAAACCTAAACAACTATTAGTAACGGATTACATTGATATATGAATAGATATTTTCACAATTGAAGAGATACCTTTACAAGTGAATAGGAATCTTTAAGTAAAAGTTGTGTGGATCGAACCAATTGTGTCCATTAATGCAATAGCACCCCTGTCTTTGTTTAATCTTTAAAATTATTACGGAATTCAAATCTTGTTCTAGAACACCATATTGTTGCTAAATATAGTATTTAAGTGTTTGTTGTATCTTGAGAGTAATTTATCACATAAACTTTCTACCAAACTTGAATAAGTAAGGGCAAATAAAACTTTTTAAAAAAGTATTTTATACACCTTAAACACATTTCGTTTTCAAAAATTTTTAGCCTTTTTTTTTTCTCTCTATCATCACAAAATACACCAACAGGTATATGTATACAGTCATGATTGCTAACCTGTCAAAATTAAATAAGCATTGTAGCTACATTCAAGAGAACTTTTATGGTGTCAAAAAAAAAAATCCCTGACCTTGGTGCAAAAATTGTGATAATTTATACAATTTACATCAGAAGTTAATCATTAGAGCACCAAGGGAGTAGGGCACAAGGCTTCAAGGTAAGATTACTATCGAGTAAATTAAAGGAAAAGAAATATGCAAAATTCAAGAAATATGAGCTTTAGCTTGAGAAAGTGATATTTTTTGGGCATGTTTTATTGAAACATAGAATTTCTGTTGATCTAAGAAAAGTGGAAGTAGTAAGTAAGTGGTCACAGCTAACCAATATCGCAAAGGTATATAGTATTTTGGAATTACTTGGCTATTATAGGAGATTTGTTGAAGGATTTTCAAAAATAGATTCGCCGTGACCATTGTTAACCAAGAAACATATGAAGATTCAATAGACAAATACTTGTGAAAAAAGTTTCCAAGAGTTGAAAAAAGACTAATTGATGAAAGCTTTTGCCTCTACCCACAAGTGCACTGGGTCAAGTTTTTGTTTAGGATTGGTGAGTAAGGGAAGTCTAAAAACTAGCTAATTACCACAACTGCAAATAAAAGGAAAATAAAACTAATCAAACAAAACCATAAACAAAATAAATAATTTACAACATGGAAAATCAATGTGATAATGTATATAAGGACTTGATTTAGCTTAATTCTTCCTATGCTCTTCCTATTCTGTGATTATTAACTTCATTCCACTCAATTTATTAATCTAGGGCCCTAAGTTTTCCTTGTTATCTCTCTCGAGCGTCAAATGAGATTATTTGCGTAAATACCTAAATTGATATCCCTATCTAACTTGTTTATATATACATTCATTAACCTCAACCCTTAAATTGATTGTTTCTTAGTCCTCCTGTGATGAGAACACGGCTAACAAATAGAGTGTGGATCCTATTCAAGTTCCAATTGGGCCGGTTACAAGGGCTCGAGCTAAAAGGTTCAAAGAAGCTCTTAATGGACTAATTCAAAGCATTTGGATTGAGGTATATTTGTATAGGCCCACATTTTCCACAAGATTGGTTTACTATGATTCAAGCGTTGGAATAATCTAGAAGAGTTCCTCAAGGAAAACAGTTGAAGATTGTGTGAATTGAGCTTATTTTCCTAAACTTGTGACTTACTGGTTTTGACTCATCAAGAAGGATGGCTACAATCTTTTTAAAATAGCTCTACAATCTTTTCAAGATAGCTAAATTGTTTTTCTTATTTGTTATTGTTGAGTTGCAAAACTTGCATGCCAATTTGAGTAATTTCCTTTTTGTTGCAATAGACACTAATTTAGTTACTTTCCTGATTGTGGAGTAGGCGTGTTTAGGGGAGTTAGGATAGTTGTAGTTTCCTTTTTTTTTCAATTTCCTGATTTCTATTTTCTTTTTAGTTTCCCTTTTAGATATGGGCAAATTCAAGGCAAATTATTTGGAGATTTCTAGTTGCCTAATTCGTGGACCTTCTTGTATTTTGAAAAGCCATTAGATTAATGAAATGAGAACAGTTCAGATTTTATCCATAATTTGTGAGAGAAAATTCTTTTTGGTTCTTTTAGAACTTTTTAAACTTATCAGAATTTTCGTCGCGTTCACCTTTGCCTTATCAATCAATTATTCCATATTTGATTGTGGCATCTTTATTATACCAAGGTTCTTACTTCATAATAAGCAATGGATCGTGGTTTCATATAAATCTATTTCTAAATGATCTTGGAGACTTTCTTGACTCAAAGGTCTCGTCAGTTTCTTGGCAGGGTTCATATCAATTGGTATTTAGAGCAAGGTACTAGTCTTAGGTTTACCTACCTTTTTTTAATTTTGTTTAATTCGAGTCCCATTCCTTAGAAATTTCAATTCAATGACCAAAAAAAAAAAGAGAAAAGAAAAAAAAAGCAGCAAAAAAAATTGCGACAAAAAAAGAAGTTAGAAAAATATGATTCAATTCTTGCATTCTTGTTTCAATTTTACATCTTTAAGTCTGTGTCACACCCTTGTTCTCTAGCCTCTTAAATCCGAATTTCTCTTGGTGAGTTCTTGGTGAATTATTACTCAAAATTGTGATATTTGTTTGATTAGTTTGATAAGAACCTACAGAGAATAACTAAGAGTGGAAAAAGGCAAGAGTGGTAAGCACCCAAGAGGGTAAAAGCCAATTTTATATAGTGGGAAACATGAGTGTAATTGAGCGAATTATTCTTTGAGTGAAACACATAAGGAAGTGTGTGAGGTTCCTTTTCTTCTTTCTTTTTTAACTTTGTTTTGCAGCCAACATGTCAAACAACAAGGACAAATATATTTCTGGAAAGGTGTCGAGAGAGGTTGATCCGAAGTTGCTCATGGAAGGTTTAATGGGTGAGATGTTGAGAATGTTTAGAGTAGAGAAGGAGCAGGTTCATGAATGGATAGATCAGATAGAAAATGCACAGCCAAAAAACGTTCCCAATTTGCGAAGAAGAGAGAAAATGCAACCTAGGGAGTGAAAGTTGAAGAGTATTATAGGGAAGGTTTCAATGAATAAGATGACCAAGATTCGATTGTTAGCAATAGGAAGAGGAGACATGGGCAGCGGTTTATAGAAGCTAGGAATAGGGAAGATAATAATTTGGGTAGTATTAAGATGGAGATTTATTCATTTCAAGGCAAGAATGATCCCAAAGTTTACCTTGAGTGGGTGAAGAAGATAGAGTTAGTATTTGATTGTCACAATTATTTTGAGTTTAAAAAGGTAAACTTGGTAGCCATTGAATTTTCTCATTATGCGATTATTTAGTGGGATCAATTAATATTAAATAGGAGGAGGAATAGAAAGCGTCCAATAGAAACATGGGAGGAGATGAAAACCTGATGAGGAGACAGTTTTTTCCAAGTCATTACTACCAGGAATTGTAACAAAAGGTACAAAGTCTTACACAAGGCAACCAGAGTGTAGAGGATTATTATAAGGGGATGGAAATCGCTATGATCAGAGTGAATATAAAGGAGGATCGAGATGCTACTATGGCTAGGTTTTTTATAGGTTTGAACTGAGAAATTGCTAATTTAGTAGAATTGCATCATTATATGGAATTGGATGACATGGTGCATATGGCTATCAAAATTGAGAACCAACTCAAGAGAAGTGGAAGCAATACATGACAAAACCCTAGTTTGAGTTCATCATAAAGGCCGAATGTTGTTAGGAGAGAGGAGAAGCTAGTCATGGCCAAGCCCAAACCTAAGTAAAAACAAGAAACAAGTAGCCATGGAAATCAAGGTAAATTCAATTCTCCAATCACTCGAAAATCAAGATATTAAATGCTTTAAATACCATGGCAGGGGTCACGTAGCGAGCCAATGTCCAAACAAAAGAGTAATGGTATCGAGGGAGGATGGTGAGATTGAGTCCGAGGATGAAGATGATACCGAATCTATGCCACCATTGGAGGACGTGGATGATGAAGAATACGCTGCCTAAGGTGAAATATTGATTGCTAGGAGAGCTCAAAGTATGCAAGTCAAAGAAGATGACGAAGTGTAGCAAGCAAATATAACTAGCATTTTAAGTTTAAGGATTGTAGCATGTGAAAGTTTTATACTATAATAATTTTTTTTATTATAGTTGCTGAAAGCTTTATACTATTCATAGTTGTAACTAATGAGTTGGAATTGATATTCCAAACACCCCATTTAAAAACCAACAAAATCATGACTGTAATTTTAACGGGAAAAATTGTTTCAAAAGTTAAAGAAAATATATCCATACAATAATAAAATTTATTTTTATCTTAAAAAATCCCTTCTATGTCCTATCTCACTATAACAATTAATGAAGGTTAATATTTTTTTTCCTTTTACTATTTTGGTTACCTATCATGATACTTGAAATGTATATATTTTTTATTTATTTAGAATATGTCGTTTGGTAAAGAAAAATGGTTTGTTAGTCACTAACAGTATATATTTTAAATGGGCATATTTTAAGGAAGAGAAGATTTTTTTTGAGGTAGAAGAAAAGATATATGCATATTTAAAAAAGGTGAATATTTATAGTTGCATAGATAAACTAGCGGTAAAGCTATACTTAATTCTACTTAAAAATTAAGAGTTTAAATTTCCATACCCCAGGTACATAAAAAATAAGTGAATGTTTAAACTAGGCCTGCCTAACAATTTGGCCAAAAGCCTAATTTAAATGGTATTATCTAGTTATGCGGAGAATATATACAAATCAGATTCAAAGGTATAATAATACCTAGAAATAATAAGAAATGTCACTTTTTTTTGAACTAATTGTAGTAAATATCAAGTTTTAAAAATATTTATAGTACATATTAAATTTATGATGTAAATTTATTCTTATTTACACAATAAATAGATTTATAGTGCAAATAATGTATTTACCTCTTTGTGTACAATGTAAATAACTTTTATTTACATAGCAAATAAGTTACTTACATTGTAAATCTGATATTTACTATAAATATTTTCAAATTCTAATATTTACTTCAAAAAATTTCAAAAACTGACATTTTAATAACTTTTAATGTACTTTTGTAGAATGTGATGTGTGTACAGGTTTGTATACGTGTGTATGAAATTATATTATAGTTTAAAAAGAGAAAAATAAGGGGTGTACATACATATGAAAATATAAGAAAAAAAGATAGCCAAAAAAATGAAATTATTTCTAGTGTTGAGAATGGAAGAGGAATGCATATAAACTAATGCTTCCATACAGTGACGGAGCCAAGATTTATTGTTAGAGGTCAATTTTATTTTTTGCACGAACAATTGGTTCAGTCTAGCCCAATCAAGCCGAAACCATCTTCGATCGCTTGAATTGGGTCTAACCCAATTCGATTCAGTCTGGCCCAGTCTAGCTGGTTTAGCTCAACAAAGCCTAAACTAAAACAATGCCTATTCCATGTCTATATATCCTATTACTGTGCATCATAGCTCATTTATCTAAGCTCAGTCTCTCTAAACTCCTCCCTCTCTCTCTAGTTGCTCAAATCCTCTCCTTTCTTTCAAGAGTTTCTTCTTTCTGTCTCTAAAAGTTTTTCAGAATTCTACACTTTTCTATCTCAAATATTCTCAATCCTCACCCAAATTACCCATCAGGCCTAAAATCTCCTTCAAATTTCTAGAAAAGCACCTACAATTTTTACCTCGATTTTCTTTCCTACTTATTTTTATCTTTCTTTAATGGACCTAAAGTACCAACATCTAAGGAAATACTTCCCATCAATTTCCTAGAAAGTTCTCAAAAAGAAATATAAGTCTAGGATCATTCAACTATGGATTCTCTTATGTTTAGGCATCCCCAATGATGTGAGGATGCTTTTAAAAGGAAAGATTCAACCGAATAACTTCAATCAAAACATCAACTTACCAGGTATGGATACTACTTGTAGTATGATAAAAAGAAGTAACAAATATGGACGACAGAATTATAATTGTAAATATACTTTGCCTGGATTTATGTTAGTAAATAGAGAGGATAAAATCAATATCTGTGAGGACAGACTTTCTAAAGAGAACTTGGATGACTTCCATCTTCTCTTTAGAACTATCCAAATGGATACGTCCAAGGTGCAATTTTTAAATTTTGGCCCAAATTCTATGCAAAAAGACAATAGCTCAAGAACATGACATTAAAGACTCTGTTTGCTAGATTAGAAGAAAACTAGATGGGAAGTAAATCCTCAATCTATAGAGATCGTTTGAGTGCTGGTTGTTTTAAAATTGTTATAGTAGGTGTTTAATAATTTGTCAATTTTCTATAAAAAAAAAAAGCGTGTTTCTTTGCCTTGAGTATGTGTTTGTTTTAAATTGTTACAATAAGTGTTGAATTATTAATGTATGTTTTATTTTATTATTTTCTCTTAAAATAATATTTTGTCAGATAAATCACATGTTATACTGTAATATATTTAAATTTTTCAAATTTTATCTAGATGTTTCAAGATTTGTATTTTACTTTTTCAAAAATTCTACAGTAAATTACCGCTTATAATAGCTTTCTAAATTCGGTCCTTGTTTGTCAAAAAATTGTACAGTTGTATCAGAGTATCTTTTATCATTATGTTTTCAATTTTCAAAAGTTTTATAGTCTGAGTCTGTTTTTCAAAGGTCAGTCTGATTATTTATGTCCTTTTTCAAAGTTTTTTAAAGGTCAGTCAGATTATGTGTTTACTTTTCTTACTTGCACATATTTTAATTAGATTGTAAAATAACCTACCATCACATACCTGTTATAACTCCTTAGTTCTTTGGCATTTCCATCTTCTTTAAGACCCTATTTAAGACTCAGTGTTTAAGTAGAACGGATTTGAAACAAAGACTCAAAAAAAATCAAATAGTTAAAAAAAGAATTAGTCTGTCTTAGAAACTAAACATATCTACATTCCCCTCATCTAGAAAAATAGAAAACATCTTGTCTTTTATGGTTCTAGTCCTGATAAAGGTAAAGTCTACTTAGAAGCTATATAACACTTAAGACAAATCTTAGCACGTAGGAAGATTAACTTGATTTATGAGGGAGGTAACTTAAGGTTAATGGGGAATGTAGCAATAACAGCACATTCTAGGAGTAGTCAAGTCGTAAGAATTATCCCTTATCTCCTAGTTGAGGGAAACTTATGTGGGAACAGCATAGGTAAGGAAGAAAGAGTTTTGGACATCCCTAAGCCTCTTGAAAACATAATCCATAACTCTCATGCTTTCATTGCATTATCTATTGAGCATTCACTTCAAACCCGTAGGTCTTTTGAATGTTAATGGTTTTTATGATGGTCCTTTAACGTTTTTAGATTATGCTATATCATTGTAGAGTCGAGAAGACAAATCTTTGTTTCTGCTTCAATAGTTGTAGAGCTACTTGACAAAATACAAGTCAGTCATCCGGAGTCTGACACTGCAAAATCCAAGCTTGATTGGAAGAAAGAAAGCAGGAAGAGGCCATTGGATTTGAAAATTTACCTTTAGTCTTTTGGTTTTACCCACGGCATGTTCACCTGTGTTTCTTATGTTTTGAATGACCGTTCTCCTCCATGCCATGTATCTTTTTATGATATGCTGTTGTTAAATCCTTTAGATTCATCGACTCTAATGTCAAGAATGATTGATATTACGGAGTAACTACTACTGTCGAAACGCATCCTATTTAAGGTCTAATATTTTGTTTATCAATACCCTTGTATTCTCCATTCTCTATACATGCATGATTAGATAGGTGATTTTACGGAGTGCTTTGTAATCTTGAAACATCTCCACATCATGTCTATGCATTCTGTTAATGCTTTGATTTGAGTGTTTGTATTTTGAGATAGAATAGTTGTTTATAGGAGGACCCGCTAAGCTTGTTTACAAGTTCTAGTTCTTTCTAAACTCTCTACATATTATTTTAATGTGTGTTTTTAATATAAATATTTGTATTATTATTCTATTATTATTATTACTACTACAACTACTACTATTAAAAAAACTACTTAATAAAAGCCAAAAAGTTATGGGGCCACTCGTCTATGTTTCCATAGATTCCATTGTGATTTACAATTTATGTTTGTTTATTTAAACCCTCTCCCAAATTAAGAAAAGAAAGAACGGAGCATGAGTAAAAAAAAAAAAAAAGACGTCATTTTGAATCAAAATTTTAAATGCTTCACTTCGTATTATAAAGTAAGGTAATTTTCCTTTTGATAAAAACTTTTAAGGGATTAGATTAGACAAACTCTTATCTAGTTTAGGTTCAAATCCTCTTAAAATGAGATTCCGCGTTGGCTTATCCTTTGTTGAATAATGGGATTAAATACAATATATTATTAATTGGAGCACATTGTAAAAAGTTTTAGGCACCTATTTGCGCAGAGATGGAAAAAAATTGAGACCAAATTTTAATTTTTCAAAAATTGAGGGACCCAATTGCAATTTTCATAGGACAAGTATTAAAAATTTAAATTATATATTTTCCGCCCAAATTTTTGAAAATTAGAACCCGACCTTGAAATTTCAAAAATTTTACCAAAATGTATTAATAACCAAAATTTAGTCATACCATTTTCTATATATTCAAATCCAGTCCCTGATATTGTTCTATCCTACAACATGCCCTAATGTCTTAATAACTAAACAACAAATTATATATATATATATATATATATATGCGCGCCGTACCTGCAAAGCATCACTAGCCATTACTATAAAAGATGAAGGCGAGCCATAAAAAACAATCCATTCGCCATCGTGTGTTTTGATCTCCAACCCATTCACATCGTTGTTGGGGTGTTATGGTGGTGAAGCTTGAGGCTGTGTGCTCACCAATGGCCACGTACCTTACTTCTTTGATTTGTTGCTGATCATCAGGTTCTAACTTGTGCCTAGTGAATTTGAGAACAAATTCAATCGATTCAACATGTGAATTGTAGTCTTGCTTTTCCACACCATAGGAGTCGAATATCATTACGCAGTTTCACTCCTGGCAGAAAATATGTACATGAGCAAAAATATGATCAATTAATATCAACCAATATATTACAAAGTGCGTGACCAAAAAAAAAAATAAATTACAAAGTGCATTACGGGGTGAATATATTCCCAACAATTAATCAAAGGGACTATATAATATATTAGCTTGTTCACTTCAACAAAACAAATCTTTTGCGACCAAATAGTTGGGTCACAAATGTGTAAAATTTGCTTTATCCCCATAGCAAATTCTTTACTTTACATTATAGTAAGTTAAAGCTTTACATTGTTTACACTTGAAACTGTGTGGTTGGAATTACAATCCTAAACACATTAGATTTTTTATACTAAAACATGTAAAAATGATACATATATTTTATATTTCAATACATAACACTATTTTAAATGTTATATATACTTTTTATAATAATTATTAATTATTGGAAATTGTAAAATAAACTCTTGATTTTAAAATAAATGTTGCAATGAGTAAATGAAAAAACTGAATACATCAACCAATAGCGATTAAATGCTGAAAATTTGACATATGTTATTTTGTAGCCAAATTTAATACTAAGTATGGCAAATGCCCAGATTTACAAAAAAAATAGCATTGTATTATAGAACAATTTTCTGATTCAAATATTAGAATTTAACATAAACACATTAATTTCAGACTGCATTGGTGCTCTTTGCTGGTTACTAATAGAGCTACAATTGATGTTTGATACACTGGAAGGTTCTTCAATAAGTAGATTGTAGATAGTAAGTAACAATGTAAACTAGATTGCTTCAATTTTAATATGAACTTTTATATGTCATCGAGTAGATTAAAGGGGCTACCTTTAGTTTTTTCTTCCGCAAAAAAAGAGAAGAGAATGAACTAACATTGAGAGAAAGAAGAGTGCTAGCAACTCTGTTTGTCACTTTTTTTATATACTCTTTGCATGACATGTGGAATTTACTATCCTATTTTCTATTTTAATAATAATTTATTATGTTAGTGGATTCCATGTGTCAGATTCTAAATATAAATAGTATAAAAGAGAGTAAGAAAGAGAGCACTGTTAGCATTCATTGTTGAGAGAAAAATACAAATTAATAGTATAAATTTCAGGTATAGAAATTAGTTGAATATTTCATGGTATAAATTTCAGGCATAGAAATTAGTTGAATATTTCACTCACAAAAATCAAAAATCCCTAAAATTGCATTTGCAATTCTTCTTTCTCTCAAAAGCAGTCCAGCCGTTGCTGAAGGCTATGTTTTCCTCTAATATATTTCTACCACATGCACTTTACTGCAATTTTTATTTTTTTTTAAAAATACAAACTTACTAGTTTATTAACTAATTTCAAACCTTGTCCCCAGTTGTTATAATTATTTTCAGAATGCAACTATTGATTACTACAATGTTTGGAAAAAATAAAAAAATAAAAAAAGTACTTCTCAGCCACGAATGAAGAAGAATTAGAAAAGCCTTTGACATTTATTTTGAATGCATATATCTTGAATAAGTAATAATTAGCCTAACATAATAATGTTAACTAGCCATCATCATTGAAAGAATTCAAATAATAATTTCTAGATATGTTTGAAGATAGCTCCACGAAAGTATTGTTCATCAAACCTGCCAAACCGCTCGAACTAATTGCCTCACCGCAGCCTCACTGTTAAAAGGTTTCCATTTTTGGGCAGTTTTCTACGCACGCAGCTCATTTAGCCGGCCCGGGCGGTTTTCAAATTCTCATGCGTACATATATATGCATATATATTTCATACATGCCTTTTAATTCAATTCTTTTTTTTGGTCCTCCAAGTCAAACATTGTGTTAGGTTGATCTACGGAACTAAGGCTGCAAATTTGTTACAAAATTAGTTGACGACAGTTAAAAAAAGAATAAAAATTTGACTCAAAATTCTCGATCCACCCTCTCGCACCCATCTCTAACCCGTCCAACCCGCTACACTGTTGGGCGCTTATAGGTTGGGATTCTCGGAAATTTATTGTCTTCCTACCGGCTTGCCACTCACCAAACCTAGTTATGAACTACCCACCCCCCATCACGGTGGACAAAGTAGATTGGTAATTCACTTCATCTGGGATTTAAATTTCATGAGAGAATGCCTCATTTTTTTTTCTTATAAGTATGACATCCTCCCTTCTTATTTTGTATCATACTTTTTTTTTGCACAAAAAAACTTAGATATGTCCTTTTAGGGGAATAAAAATCAATGGTAGAAACTAGTAAATAGAGGTTCTTTTTTTTTATGTGTATACGTATTAATTAATTTACATAAAATAAGTAGAAATTTGAAAAGAAATAAAAATAAAGAAGGGGGAAGGGCAGAAATAGGGAAACAAAAACAATGAAGGTTATTATTTGAATAAGACAGAAAAAAACTTTAAAAACGCCATTTGTTACTGCATGATTTATTTAGGCATGATCTGTTTAAAATACTTTTCATCAATAAGTAATGTGAAGGTTACACGACTTATTACATCGAACTTTTAACGCTTTTTGTAATTGAAGGCTCAAACATCGGACAAGTAGCATAGTTTAAGGTATAGTATGTAAAATAATGTTTATGGTCTGGAATAGAATAATAAACATAGCATAAACATAGTTATGGTCAAAATTGAAATCATCCTTATAGCCAAGTGTGGAGCCAAAGTCATTTAAATTTAAATACGGAGAAAATATTTCTGAATATGTTAGAGGGTGTTTGGCAGTGGTGGGAACCATTCAGTTCTCACTACAAACTCAGTTATAAACAGTGTAAGGCTCTCACATGCTACAATAACAATAAAAAAAGATGCTACAATATAAAACTCTCATATACTATAGTAAAAGTGGTTCCCACCACTATTCCAAACATCCTATTAGTGTTTCGTTACCTAAATCGGTGGTTTTGGTTCTGTCAGAAGATTTTGGCAAAGCTCTTCTAGGCTTGTTGCATCATCAATCCCCACACTATCAATGGCGGTATTATCCGAGTGGTGGTCTCGGAAAGGCTTCTCGGACGTGTTTTTCTCTCTACATTCTTTGGGGGAAATCAAAAAGGTCGTCAAGTGCAGAGAAGATTCTGTTGTGAAGCTCCAAACAAACTTCATCCGACAGTCTTGCTATGAAACCTTCCCTTTCTTGGGATGTTGAAAATTTTTATCCGCTCTGGATCAGACTATGGTGTAAACTTCTACTTTTGGAATGCATGAACGATTGTTTCCAAGCTTTACTTATAGTAGTAAGAAGCACTAACCCTGGTAGGAAGGAAAGGAAACAAAGGGGGGAGAAAAATTGTAAAAGATGAAAAATTAAATAGATAGAAAAGTTATGTGGTATTTAGAAGGGTGGTAGGAACCGTTGGTTAGAACCACTTTTACTGTAGCATGTGAGAGCTTTACACTATAGTTTTTTTTTAATTTTTTTTACTGTAGCATGTGAGAGTTTTACATTGTTCATAACTGAGTTTGTGGCAGGAACCGTGGTTCCTACCAGTCAAACAATATGTTAGTTTCTCTTAGTTTTTTGATACAATAAGTAATAAAGAAATTGTTTAGTATTAGAGATAAAATCCAAACGGTGGAAAAATTATAATTGTTAATTTATATTTTTACCCAAATATTTTTCCCATATTTCTCTTTAGAATTAAATGGTTGTACTTTTTTGTGGTGTCTTTTACTGTCAAAATTCATCAATAATTAAAGTTCATATGTGTTTGTTGTTTTGATCACCAAACAGAGAAAAGAAATTATTAAAATCATTTCTGTAGACTAAAGTATTACACGATGATGCATACGATTGTATCCCAAACGCTTGAGACTGAAGGCTATTTAAAACATTAATGTAAAACCGAGCTGCGTCATTCAACTTAATATAAAAATAATCATAGTCATGAGAAGTTAATGGGCGATACCTATGGAAATCGCTTGAAAGATTGCTCGTTACACTTTTTTGGTGTACCTTAGACAGACAATTTTGTAATTTTATCTCAATTATACAACTGTCAATTTTTTCCGTCTGATAATCCATCCTCGTTTAGAAAGAGAAAATATTATAACTCTCATCTTGTAGTTTTTTTTTATCCCTTTTTTCTTTCCACCCAAATCTGCCTCCTATCAAACATCTTAACTTATCAATTTTCAAAAAAAAAAAAAAAAAAAACTCTCCAATATATTATTTCAAACCACTTTCAATTCGTAACAAAGAGAAGATAGATAAAAGCAATAAAATTGTGATTTCAATAAAACAAAAGGATCCTCTCAGGATGATCAACTTCAGAACAGATTTATATCCAGAAAATTCCAAATCCAGCCTGCTAAGCACGTCTTTAAGTAATCGTTTCATTTTCTTGTCCTTTTCAATAGTTATATTTAACAAATTATCGCCTGCATGTTATTGGACTAGTCAAATTTTAACCATACATTTCAAGCACTTAGTTCAACACTTAAAAAAGATGTGGTTTCTAATTCGAAACTATAAAAATTTCTTTGTTATGAAGGAGGACATTACACAAATACCACAACCAAAATTTTTGGATTTCCTTTTTCTTGCAAAAAAATGGCATGAAAGCAATGACATTTAGAAAACCAAAACTGCGCCTAAAAGTATTATGCCAGGATACCAATGGTAAGCTATCAACGACTAATGACACCCTTGTGACACCGAAGGTAGTTCAGGAAGATTTCATAAATTCAAGCCATTGGAAGTAGGCTAGCATATTACCATCGGTAGGCGAACATGGTACTAGCAGTAATGGATCGTCCTACTACTAGTTTTCTCAATGAAATTTTTCAAAAGGTTGAAAAAAAAAAAAAAGCATTCACAGCAACAACATCACCTGATGAGTGTCCAATCTACACCGATAAAACTCGTCGGTCTTGCATCAGATCACACTGACCTTGTTGCAGAAACGTGACGATTTTATTTTTTAGGAATGTTTGATTTTATGATTTTATGTTATATTTGATCTTTAGGGTTGTATGAGTTTGGTATAAATTTAACATAATTTTTGTTATTATAATGTGATATGAGAATTTTAGAATTTTTGGTTATTCGGTAATATTTCTAGTAATGTTTTGAAAACAAATGATTTTATTTTACTGCGATTTTTATATGTTAGAAATATTTGGGATTTTTTATAAGTTTTCGTTTAAATATTTTTAGGGTTGTGAGCTTTCAGTCAAATACTGCTCATAAAATTTTATTTTTTGACAGATTTATATTTATGTATTATAGAGTATGTTTTATGGGTCAAAAAGCGTTTTTCGAACCTATAAAAAAATTATTTTTTTTCCTAAACACGGTAAATTCTTTTATTTTTTTTGATTTTTACGTTTTAACTTAATATATATATGTATAATATAATATAATATAATTATAATATAAACATTGTACGATTATATATAATATAATGTAATTTTATTATAATACATAATTATTTATATACGATAATAATGTTTGCACCTATAACCTCAAAAAATTAATAATTTACATATTATTCTTTTAGACACTTTATATTATCGAGTTTTTTAATACTATAATAAAAATATTATACTTGTAATTATCATGACATCATAAATGTTATAAAAAATAAGAAAATATGTAATAAAATCCATGTAATCATTAAGTATATAACTCTAGGGCATACATATCTCTAGAGTATTATAAAAATTATGAATTTAAAGTGAGTTGAAACTCTTAAAAAAAAATAAATACTTTATGTTTATTATCATTTTCGACATAAACATCTTGAATAAATCGATCCCTTGTGGCTGTCACTTGCGACATTATTAAACAAAAATTAATTTACTTAACATAAATAATAATAGTACTTAAAATATCACATTCTAACATTAAATTAACATAAATGTCTAAAAAAAAAACTTTGGGCGTTATTATGATGCAAAAATCCCTTATTATTATTCTTGCTCAAAACCTAATTATTATTATTATTATTATTATTATTAATAAAAAAGTTCGTAAAGAGTACAGGAGAAGCTTAAGAAAAGTACACTGCAAGCCTCGCATTAAAAAAAAAAAAAAAAAAAAACAAAGGTCGCACGCTCTCTTTAACAGGTGTAACACCCTGTTTGGGCAACTCCAATCCTCTGACACAAAAATTCCCTCCAAATTCAAATCGCCCAAGTTTTCCTTCGTCTTCCCTCCAAAACCCTTTCGTTCTCTCAAACTTTGAATGTTAAATGCAAAAAGAAGGCCCAAAAAAAAAAAAAAAAGTCACAGACAATAACACGATCCAACCACTTCCTCAAAACCCCTATTTATTCCCATCTCATCTCTCTCTCCTTCCCCATCCTCTCTCTCTCTCTCTCTCTCTGTGTTTGAGTTTTTATCCGAAAATCACACCGAGAAGAAATAATTACACCAATGGCTTGTTCCTCCTTCAAGCCCTCTGCCACTTTGTCCAACGAGAGTGTCGGGTCCGTCCACGTCATCATGGGCCCCATGTTTGCCGGCAAGACCACGTCTCTCCTCCGTCACGTCAAGTCCGAGGGCAACAACGGCAGGTTTAGCTCTAACTTCGTCTTCTTTTGATGTAGCGATTTGTGAAATCAGGCTTTTTTTGTTGGATTTTAATGATTTTTAATTATTGTTTCTTAGAAATGTGGCGATGATAAAATCTAGCAAGGATACGAGATATGCCGTTGATTCTGTTGTGACTCACGACGGCGTGAAATTTCCGTGTTGGGTGCTTTCGGATCTGTCGTCTTTCAAACCAAAAATTGGAGAAGATGCGTACGACAAAGTAATTAAATTTTCTGCTTCTGGGTTTCTTCGATTTCACGATATTCTGGTTCATCGGTTTGAATTTGATTTTTTTTTTTTTTTGGGATTAAAACTGAAAGAAATGGGTTGTCTGTTCTACAGTTAGATGTGATTGGTATTGATGAAGCTCAGTTCTTCGACGACCTCTATGATTTCTGCTGCCAAGCTGCTGACCACGATGGCAAAACTGTAATTCTTGCTGGTCTGGATGGCGATTACCTTAGGTATTATTTAGAAAAAAGAACGAATTTTTTTTTTTTTAAACATTGTCGTGATTCATGATCCTCATAGATTCTTCAATTGATGTGAAATTGCCACGTTAAATTTTGGAGGATTTGGTGGGTTTATGAAAAATTACCCTACTTTATTGCATAGAGTTTTTGAACCGTTAGATCTTCAAATTTGCTTAATTTCCATATTTTCTTTAATATTTTGTTGTTATCTTGTACCGACGGGGTATTTGTTTTTCATACCTAAATTTTGTACAAATTATGGGTCTTTATGTTGTTATTGGTCGATTTCAAAATTAACTTGCAAATGTGTGATTTTTTTTTCAAACTTGTGAATATGTGATTGCATGATTGGTTAAAATTTGCTGGGATTAATGAAAATTGTTTATCATTAGTTGCTGCAAGTCCAATTTTCTGTTTGATCTCACTGTTCTATTGGCAGGAGGAGCTTTGGATCTATGTTGGATGTAATTCCTCTTGCTGATACCATCACCAAGTTGACGGCTCGCTGTGAACTCTGCGGAAAAAGGGCCTTCTTTACTCTGAGGAAAACGGATGACAAGCAGACAGAGCTCATTGGTGGGGCTGATCTTTATATGCCGGTCTGTCGCCAGCACTATGTCAGTGGGCAAGTTGCCATGGAGACTGCAAGGAATGTGCTCGAGTCCCATAAAATTAAGATTGAGGCAGCTTCTGTTGTTTAGTTACAAATGTGGCTTCAATCACTAATACAAGTGTATTTTTGCTGGGCTTTACTACATAGCTAAAATCAGTTGATTTTACTTCTACTCTATTCCCGGCGGACTTGCAGGGATTTTCTATCAATGTTGTTTTATTGTAACTCTCCTTATGTATATAATCAAGTTTCTGAAAGCCATTTCCATAATGAGTATTTTCTTTCAGTTAACTTTAACACCCAACAACTAATCCACTTGTGTTGCATAATTATTCAGTCTCTCTCCTTAATTATTGTCTCTTTTTAACTCAATTTGTTAATTCAGATGTTTACTTAAAAAAAAAAAAGATGTGCTTGCAATTTTCAAAATTATATATAGAGATACAAAGAAAGGATGATTATTCAACTGTTCCCTACATTTGATTTTGATACTTCTTTGTGCTTATATCCACTTGGACCATGAGGCAGAGGCACTTGGCTTTTGCTTTGTCTTTTTGCCTCCAAACAAGGTTATCCGATGGAAGACCTTAAGCAGCCGATTTGCATATCTTCTTTGTGAAGCGAAATTGACAGAACCAATGCAGCCTGTCAGTTGTCCAAGTGGATTTGGCTTTTTGATTAGAGACCTACTATCCTTGCTAAATGGTTTCATGCTCTGTGGTTTGCCTGACACTGGTTCTGTTTTCTTTGAAATATTCTGCCACTGGATGCTCCTCTTCAAGGACATGAGCTCTTGCTCTAGATTCTGAACTCTGAAGCTTGTTGACTCATATTCTTTCCTTGAAAGCTCAGGTCCTTGATTTGTAGTGTGTCTTTGTAGCAAGAAGCTCAAGGGTCTGCTAACAGGCTCGGCTGTATCTGTCAATGGGCTCTCTCCTAGAATCAAGCTTTTGGAATATTGGCATCTAGAGCTTGAGAGGCTTCCGGAGTATTCTCCACAATTTATGTATCTGAAGGAGTGCGAACATTCTTTGAAAGCTTGATGTGTGTTGAGCTGCTGCACGAAAAGTGCCTGGACAATCAAACGAAGTGGCATCAACTCGTTTTGAACCGCTTCAATGCATGCCTCTTGTGATAGCTTTTGGCAGTTGAGGTATTTGCATACCGCCCCCTTCTCTTCTTGGGATAAATTCAGGTGTGCCTGAAGAAACAAAACATATAATATTATTAACATCAATCTAGAACAAGGCTTAGACCTGGAGCAGCTTAAAAAATGATAAATGAGACGGAAGTTTGAAAAAGCTTACCTGTAAGAAAGTGTTAATGGCCATATAGAGTTGGTCATGAATTTGTCTATAGAATATTGGTACCTTTTCAATAAGTTCCATAAATCTTTTAGGCCCCATTTCAGGGTCAGGAGCTATAAGTGAAAGATATGAATCCCATAATTCTGCAATGATTGAATTTCTTGCTGAAAGAGTATGATCTGCATCCGAGTTACAGGATAGATATATTGAAATTATGCTTTCCATTGTAGCCAACTCCACACTAAAAACAGATCCTTTTCCACTACTGGGAAGCAAGAAGTCTTCCACCTGTGAAAAATGCAACAGAGAAGCAATTTTCTCTTCTAACTTGGCCTTACTGTCATCTTTCAATCCAAGTTCGATGGATCTAGAAAGAAGAGCAAAGTAAAACCCAACAGGAATAACTCTACTAGCCTTCTCCCTCATTGGCAGCAGCTCAAGAATACCTTGTAGAATTATCGAGACTTTATGATTCATGTTGCAATCTGAAACTTTTTCGCCCGAGTTCTCCCAGAACTGGCGTGTTTTCTTGGACAGCACCCACTTGTTTGCATAAAAAACAATAATGGGGCTAACATACCTCTCCTTCATACCTTGTCTTCTCAGTGACCCTATTATCCGTTTGAAGAATCCGAATGGTAGAGCAATCAGGTCCTTGATCCAGAGTTCCTGACTCACCATTTCCTTCATAGTTTCACAGTTCCAACTTTGGCTGGCCAGTGTCTCCAATGTCACCATTGGTCGGTCACGTCTTCTTTCTGGATCAAGGATTTCCATACACGCCATGAAGGCTAGTGATTCAATGCAGCGACTAACAATTAAAAGCTCCTCGGACAAGGGAAGCAGTTTTAGGCACTTTTGGAGGACTATTAGTGTGTCATCCCAACTCTGCAAGACTACTTGGTTCAAGTAGAGATCAAACCGCTCGCAGAGGTTGTTGTGGCAGAACTCTTCTGTCATTTCAAGAAACTCAGCCGCACAGCGGAGAGCTGCCACGTTGAAAGGGTCAATCAGTGTGGAGGAGCCATAGAGGAAGAGTGCAATCATCTCAAAGGTGTCTGGTCCTCCAGGGAAGTCTTCTGGTAGCTCAAGTTCAGTTGAGTCGTTCAACATCTTCTTGAAGTACCCGCTCTTTGAAAACAACGGATGCTGAAAATTAAAAATAAACAAGAGAGAAAAAGGGATTTAAGTCTCACTGATATATAAATTTATAAATCTACCCATCATTAGTTTCAACAATATTAACTCTGCTAGAGATAAAGATTTCTGAAAACAGATGAGAACCATGCTTCTTGGACTAAATTTAGACTATTAAATTTTACCTTGTGCAGGTTAAAGATCTTTTCGCCAATGCGAACACGAACTGTGACGGGCAAACCGGTCTCTTGGCTCCTGATCATTAAATATTTAACAAAAACTTGAGAAAACTATAAACGAATGAAATGGGAAAAAAGAGGCCATTATTAATAATTTTTACCATGAAATGACTCTAATCTTGAGCAAGGCACCAACATTAGGCGAAGAGAAAGGACTTGAAGCCACAGAACTATCTTTGGAGCCAGGGACTTCCATTGACAAAGCTCATAAAATGTTTTTCAGCTCAATGCTTATTGGAAGTAAACTTCAGAAAGCACTTATTTACAATGATCTATTTCTGTTTTAAACAAAATGCTTGAAACTTGTCTCGAGAATCGAACAGAATGGTACATGCTATACTTTCTTGATTTGAGGAAAACCAGTAGAAAAGAATCAGTGGCGAAGAGAAAACAGAGGTGGTTTAATCAGTTTTTCCACACACATTCGTGCAGTTTATTTGTTGATTTTTATATTATTGGTTTTTTCTAGTCAAAGTCAATCGCACACGAGTGAACACCCTATTCTTAAGGCTTAAAAAAAGGTGTTCTAGAGTGCTGAGAAGTTGAATTCTTGGTGCCACCGCTTGGCCTACTCGGCCAATAGAATCTGGCAAATTCTCTTTTTTCAACCCTCTCACGTGAGCCTTGCGTAACAAGTTTATGAATTTGTTACCTTTGTGACTTAAACAATCTAATTGATCTAACATATTTAATGGTCATTTCGATAGTACTACTCATAATTTCTTTGCATCTACTTGGTCAAATTTAAACTCAAATTTATAGAGTTGTACGTGTTTCAACAGTTTGGTGTTAAACTATAATAACAGTATTGTAACGTTGATATGTAAAAAAGGTACGCTACTAGGCATGCCCTACCACACAAGGGATTCAACTCGTCAATATAATTTTTAATGTCTTAAATTGTGTCTAACAATTTTTAAGTGATATGATACAAGTGATTGATTAGACTGTTTAAGACATTACAATTGGATAGAAAATCTAAGTCTATATTCGAGCCCCAACAAAAAAAGAAAAGAAAAGAAATTGTAGGACCTGCTTGTTTCAAGAACTCTTTGAATTTTTTGGACTCAAATTTGAATTCGAGTATTAAGAATCCTTTGAATAAGTGTTTGTTTCCCTTAAAATCTGAATCCTTTGAGTATCAAGAATCCAAGTTTTTCGAGTTTTGACTCTTTTAAACTTTTGATACTCAGATATCTTTGTTACAGTAAAAACTAAAATTTTCTCTCCTATATTTAAAAAAAAAAAATCATTACTTCTTCATTTGTTATTCAATTGAGATGATTCTTTTTTCATTGTGTTCCTAGTGAAGAGATGAATAAATTAAAATCCATATTACATATTTTTTAGGATCATTAACATTAAGATTTTATTAGATTTATTGATAAATCAAAAATATTTTCGCAACTACAAACAAAAATTTGAATTTTATTCTATACTCAAATTAAAACTTAAATGCACATCCAAACTTCAATTTGTATAACAATTCAAATCATTAACTCAAACCCTAATTCAAATCACACTAATTCAAATCAAATCACTAATTCGAGTCCATTTACTAAACAGACCTGTAGAGAATTGAAATTTTTGTTGTTTGTAAGTCCCATCACATATAGTCTAAGCGGAAATTAACCTTACAATTTAAATCATAGTCTGTCTTTATGATATTGAGTACCGTCAAGGATTCGTGGAATTTACACTTGCTTTATAAACGCCATCAAATTTAAATTGTAGAGTTGTGGTCAAAGGCCTACAAGTATGGTTATCCCACCGTATAATTTCATAATACTACGCCATGAGGCTGAGAGTAATGGCTATTGGCTAGGAACATAATTTCTGGACTCCAACGTGATCCCATCGAGATAGGTTTTCGTAGATGAATGGAAATGTAAAAATGAAGCAAAATGTGGAGGAGAGAGAGTTCTGAGGGAGTTGAATCGGATCTCAAGGAGAAAATGCAGTGAGGATGTATTGGGAAAGAGGAAGGAAGAGAACAAAAGATAGTAAACAAATTGAAAATGGAATAAAATATGGTGAGAGAAAGATGAAGTGCGGGCAAAGATTTGTGTCATTTGGAGCACAAGCAAATGCCCAAGACGGCACGGCTTCTGAAAACTCGGATGCCTTGGATGAAGGGGTTCTGCTTGCTTTTTTCGCAGCAGCTTTCAATCCCCAAAATCACGTTTGCTTGGTATGAAATGACTCATTGTGTATTTGTTTATTCTTTTTTAGGGCCGTTTAGGGCTGTACATGGGTTAGGTTGGTGGTTTGGAACAAGTTTTGGGCTGACCCAGAGACTTTGGGCTGCATATTTTTAGGTCCAATCAACACTAAAAAAAAGTTAACAAGACAATTGATCCAACTACTACGTTTATTGAATTAAAATATGACTCTAATTTATAAATATTTTACAAATATCTCATAATAATATCATTAAATTTATTTATATGTAATTATGAAGTATAATATGTAATATTATTAAGATAATTACTATATCAAGACATTTTTAAGACACTTTGAATATTGTGTTAGATTTTAATTTTATAATAATAATTTGGATACATATTGTAAATTTTTCTACTAAAAATATCTGTAACCCAATGTGTTTTGGTTTGGGCTGGGTCGGGTCGGGTCGTTAAGTTTTGCTAAATTTTGTATTTACCCACACAAAGTCAAAACAAGTAAGATTTCCAGAAAATAAAAAAGAAGTAAGAACATTTACCCCACAAAAGAAGATAGCTTCCCTATTAAGTAGATTATTAAGGCCAAACTTATAGCTTCCTTATTAAGTAGATTAAAGCCAAACTCCTCAGCCATGGCATTCATGCATATTTGAGTCACGAATAAAAGAAATTTTGCAGTGAATGCTTTGAATCAATGACAGCAGTGCTACCACCTTGAAAGTCACGAATAAAAGAAATTTTAATTGAAAAAGAGAACGTTTTTCATGGAACTATAAAAAAAAGACTGCACAATAAATGGGAGTAAAGAAAACATGGTCCCAAAGAAACTCTTTCCTAGAAAAAGGAAGTAAAATAGGATTCGTTTGGTAAATAGATTCAAATCATATATTTGATTTGAGTGGTGTAATTTGAATTAGGATTTAGATTAATGATTTGAATTGTTATAAGAATTAACGCTTGGATGTGCATTTAAAGTTTAATCTGAATATGAAATAAAATTAGAATTTATGTTTGGAGAGGTAGTGAAAAAAGTTTTTTGATTTATTAATAAATCTAATAAAATCTTAATGTTAATGATCCTAATAAATATGCAAGATGGATTCTAATTTTTTCCCTTCTTTACTACGAACACAA
Organism: Artocarpus heterophyllus; assembly: GCA_025403435.1. Classification (NCBI taxonomy): domain Eukaryota; kingdom Viridiplantae; phylum Streptophyta; class Magnoliopsida; order Rosales; family Moraceae; genus Artocarpus; species Artocarpus heterophyllus. Next base: position 16,587,951 of record CM046348.1, on the reverse strand, counting down.
TGAAAAAATAATCATCAATATCAAATGAAGAAGTTATGATTTTTTTTTTCAAATCTATGAGAGAGAATTATAGCTCATTTGATTCGGATTTTGAAGGAAACAAATATGTTTTCAAAGAATTCATATACTTAAATTCAAATTTGAATCCATTGAGTTCAAGCAATATATGAAACAAACATGCTCTTAAATTATTACAGCGAATACAGAACTGATAAAACAAAAGAAACAACACTAAACTACATTCTAAGGAAAAAAAAAAAACCCGACGAAGCTAAAGAAAAAAAAAAAACTTACATGAAGTGAATTTCCAAAAAAGTTCCTGTTACATGTAATAGCTTTATTATGATCTTAAACATGTATTGAACATAAAATATATGAATAAAATAGCGGAAACGCGACCGAAAAAAATATCTCTGCCATTGATGCTAACTCTGCAATCCAAACGATTGCCTTGCTGCTTTCCTCTGGTGCAGCTCTTTGTTTCTCCCAGTTTGAGAACTTCTTAACCCTCTAAATCTCCAAAAACCATAGAAAAACTGACGAGAGAAAAATAGGCTAAGGAACCTCAAACGTGCAACTTTCCTTCATATTGCTCTATCCATCATAGAGCTTTTTTTTTGCATGCACAGATCGTGCATTGGATGGTGCAAATGATGGGATCCTAAAAACTGGCCATAAAAATACCTTTTGTCTTAATCAAAAGGTTGTTCCAGTGTTTCACAGGAAATAGTTCTAACATTCTCCCACTTGGTCTATATATTTCATCATTTATCACAATAAGAGACAAAATACATGAATCATGGCAATAGGTCCTCAAAAACAGAGTATTCTCTTCCATGTATCACAATGCATCATATATTTTAAACACTAGCACATATAACTTAATAAATAAACCCTATGTTTATTCTAGGTCCAAACATAATTGATGTTTCTCAAAATAAATAAATACGTACATGAAAGAAATTAAATATAAGAAAACATCACGACTGAAATAGAGTTTCATTAAAAATTACATTTGTTCTTACGACCAAAATTACACAAAGGAACCAAGTTCCATACTATATAGATGATCCTTAAATTTCCATGGTGGCATGCCTTTTGTTAAAAGATCAGTTATCATCAATTTAGTGCTAACGTGTTCAATAACGATTGATTTATCTTTAACATGTTCTTTTATAACCAAATACTAAATGTTGATATATTGGCTTTGACTACTACTTTTGTTGTTTTTAGTCATAAAAATTACAGCTAAATTGTCACAATATATCCTTAATGGCCTAAAAATCGAATCCACAATTCTAAACCTAGAAATGAAATTCTTCATCTATACATCATGCAAGGTAGCCTCAAAACAAGATACAAACTCAGCCTCTATAGTGGAAGTAGCAGTTAGAGTCTGCTTTGCGCTTCTTTAAGATACAGTTCAATCGGCAAACATAAAAATGTATTCATATAATTTCTATGAATCAACACAGGCAACAAAGTCTGAATCAAAGTAGCTAATCACTTCCAAATTATCAATATGTTTGTACATAAGTATGTAGTTTTTAGTCTCTTGAAGGTACACTTTCTTTGCAGTCCTCTAGTGGTCTACAATTGGATTACTCTGATATCTTCATAACATTTTCACAACAAATACAATGTCAGGGCTTGTGCAGACATAAAATACATCAGGCTTCCAACAAATACAATGGTAGCATCGTCTTGTCGGCAGGTCTTATTGATATGCTCAGACATATTTATGACGTCCCCTTGCTCGACCAGCCTGGCTTCTCGAGCATAAGCTTGGCGGCCATTCACAGTGTCCCCGGTAACTAACCCACTGAAGATCGTATGTACGATGTTAGGCGGGTCTGGAGTGTTCCCACCGTCGACGCTATGCTCTTTAGGTTGGCCTTCTTAGGTCGACTGATCGTTTCTCTTGGCATTGGTACCAGGGGTCAGGATCGCTTAACAAATTCTCTAAGATGCCTGTCTTGGACGAGCTTCTCAATTTGATCTTTCAACTGAATGCAATATTGAGTATTGTGTTTGATATATATGTGGAAGTTACAGTATTTGTTCTAATCTTTCTTTGCTCTGTTCCCCTTCAATGAAGGTGGATTCACTAACAAGTTCTGGTGACTAGCCTAGTTTAGCACATTATAGATGGTCGCTACCAGGGGTGTGTAGCTTTGGAATTTCCCGGTTGGGACTCTAGATTTATCAGTTTTAGGTTTCTAGATCTGGTCGGTCTCTGACTACTCGGGTGGATCTTTCTGCTTTTTGCCCTTCTTGTCACTTCTGCCTTCTTCATCTCAATGGCTCTTCCTGTAGTCAGGTCGCGTTGACATGCCTCTAGACATAGCCGAACATTTGGAAAAATGTGCTCGGTTGCTTAAGAGCAAGCAACCAGACTAAGCCTTTGTCTCTCAACCTTATAGAGAAGGCGTGCTTCAAAGTCTCATATTCTAGGTGCCTCACCTCCAGTGCTGCTCGGGTGAAGCGGTTGATGTAGTCTCACATGTCCCTGTCACCTTGCTTAACAGCGTAGAGGTGGGTAACTTCCTTCCTCCTAATTCGTGACGTAGCTGAAGGCAATCGAAAAGGCATCAGACAGTTGGTAGAGTGAGGACATGGTGCCTAGCTGAATACAGTGGAACCATTGCCAGGCCAAACTAGTTAGAGTGAGTGAGAATGCCTTGTACATGGTGGCATCACTTGTATTTTAGAGCAGCATATGAACCCTGTATAGTTCTGGGTGCTCATCGGCATTTGTCAATTCATCATAGGCTTTGATCTACGGCACCTTGAACTTATTTAGCATGGGGGCCTACATGATGGTGTCGGTGAAGGATGGGTTCAGCATGCCGCCCTTGTCTACTCTACAGCGGCATTTCCTAATCTGGTCAATCTGTCGCTGCAAGTCTCGTAACTGGCGACTGTTGGTGCCTTTAGGGTAGTTCCACCCTGTACTGGGCTCCACCCTTTACTTTGTCGTCTCTTCCCTTCGGTCTACTTGGGCAGGGCAAGCCCCCGATCCTCGAGCCTGTCAAAGACTGAAGCTCGGGAGTCTGTCAAAGCCTGCATGGGCCTAGGGCCAGGCTAGGCCACTTAAATTTTTATAAGGAATTTTTTAAAAAATATTTAATTGGGCTGGACTGGCTTGGTTTTAGTTTGGGCCTAATCTTGGGAGCTTTATAGATATGCCACCTTTTTTGGACTGTGGATTGAAACATATTAAATGGAAAAAAAAAACTCTTTGAAAAATACCACAAGTCACTTTTTTTACTTTTGTATTGTTTTTTGTGAGTGTAATATAGTGTAAAAGTATTTTTTTTCAAGTGATAAAAGTCAATCTACTATTTAATATTTAATAACGTGGCAATGTGCATCAATATCTCCTCAATTCTTTAGCCTAGCTAGTCCGAGGCTTAGGCCCAAGTCGGGCCCAAAGAGATAGGTCATGGGCCAGGCCAACCATTGACAGCTCTAGACTATTTTTTTTTTCATCTATTAATTATCATTCATGCGCCTATTGCTCTTGAATTCATTCATTTGCGCACTAATTTGCCCTTTCCGTTATCATCCGTACCATACTATTATTAATGATTATTTTATTAATTATTTTGCTATCTTCTGTGCTTATTCGGTGATTTGCTCATTTAATATATTATTTTTGCATCTACCATGTAATTTTGATTATTCGCTCTTCAGTATACATGCTTCACAATTGTCTACTTTAATACTCATGATCCTGTTTCGTCCTTACTATATTATTGATAGTCTTCGATTATTATCTTTAGTGATTACAACCAAACGACATAAACGACTTCGACATTACATTTTATATGGAAATATCATTGCACCATGCATCCCACATCGTCCTATATCATCTTTTATCAGTGACTTAACTAAAAAAAAGTGATAAACCGGTGCCCAGACAAAATAAGCCTCATGGGTTCGATATAGTGTATACATGTATATGTACATATAGAACAATTCAAGACTTGGGAATCGGGATTGAGGAACGGAGAAATGAGCATATACTTCATTAAAACCCGTCAATCAGTGGCATTGGATCAGAAACAGCAGCTAGAGAGATATCTAAGTACGTATCACATCGGTCTCTTCATTATCAAGTTCAGAAAAGAACGGATCCTTGAGAAGCTCAGAGGCCGAAGGTCTCGCCCTTGGCTGAGCTATGCACTTCTCAATAAACGCCTTGACTTCTGGGTCGGCCACCTTGCTCAAGGCTTGTGGCTTTTTCCCCGTGGTGACATTTTTATATATCTTTGCAACACTATCACATTCGCTGTAAGGTATCTCTATAGTTACCATCTCAAGCAGGCACATTGCAAAGGAGTAAATGTCCACCATCTCTGTGTAATCCTCTTCGTACAGCTCCGGTGCCATGTACTCTGGTGTCCCTAATATTGAATGGGCTAAGTGGCTCTTGCCAACTATAGCGGCAAAGCCCAGATCACCAATTTTCACCTACAAGATCATAACTGCTTCAATGTCATCAGAGTTGAACTGGAAGTTTTATGTCTCCGCATCAAAGTATGTGCATATCCGTTCAAAAAATTGGTTTTTGAATATCCAGGTCCAAGTAATAGATGCATGATCTTCTTTCGATGCTATATATACGAGAGTCTAGATATACAAATGAAGTCTATTCGTTGCTGAAAAACAGAAACGGGTGGAAAACTTATATTCCATACAGATTTGCATAAGATAAAGACTAGCCAAACGCATTACAAATTTAAAATTAGGGAAAATAAGAAGACAGACACATCAATCAAACAAATAGAACACTTGGGATGAAATAAACTACCCACATAGATAAATACAAATAAAATCTGGGACAAAAACCACAATCTGAGCTTGTATAAGCACGAAAGAAAAAAAGAGTTGTCATTACCTGGCCGGTGTTTCCATTGACAAAGATGTTACTGCAATTGAGGTCTCTGTGAATAATGCAGGGTTCATGGGAATGGAGGTACTCCAATCCCTCAAGTACCTGTTTTGACCACTTCTTTAAAGCTTTAATGGACACATGACGATGCTTCTTCCGGTACTCCCTTAAGTTCCCTGATGTGCACACCTCAGTAATGAAATTTATGGTGTTATGCTCATCATCCTTCCAGACACTATAACAAACGATTATGTACTTGTTTTTCAATGTTCTCAAAAGCTGAACCTCCGAGTGGATCCGATTAATGAGAGATGGATCCTCACTGAACCGTCCTAAACGAACCTGATTCCAAGCAACTTCTATGCCTTCCTTCTGATCAAATGCCCTATAAACCTTCTTCACAGCCCCAGAACCAAGTAGATCATTATACCGCCCGTATCGTCCACTTGGATCAACCTCAACAAACGGTTCACCGTCACGGATGAAGAGTGACTGTGTTCTCAACAGGCATCTTCAAAGATTAAGCTTACCACACAATAAGATGAAAAGGATAAAAGATGATTATCTTTAAAAATAATAAATAAATAAACAAACATATGGAACAACAACTAACAGAAAAAGAAGAGGAAAAAATACAATAGTTCTACTAAATGCTATATCTCTTATTACCGCTAGTATCCTGTTAAATCAGGAAATTTAAAACCATTCGGCACAGTGAATAGATAGAGATATGTTTTCGTGAAGAGAAAGATGTGTGATGAACTTATGATGTGGTAAAGTAAACAGAGAAAAAAAATGACTGAATCACACAAACAAGAAAAAAAATGAACGAAACAAAAGTTAAAAAGAAATTGACCAGGCTAGATTTATGGAAATTGCAAGGCTAATTTGATGCAAATACGCAAAAGTCCAGAAATTGAAACTGAGTCAAAGGTTAAAAAAAGTTCACTGAAATTTAACCTTTTTTATTAAAAAAGAAAAGCACATTCTTGTAAATAAGACATGAAGATTACAAGTGGATGAAACCGAAAATCTCCCTTCAAATCCCTCCCCCGAAAAATCTTAGGCTACTGAAATTTAGCCTTTGTTTATTTTGTCTTCATTTTTCTTTATAGTGTATCAACAAATTATCCAGGCTTTGATTGATTAGAAAAATTATAGTGACCTCGATAGTTTCTGCAGCAATTATGTTTATTTTTGGTCAAAATATCGTCCATTAAACGAATTTGATAAGATCATTCGGAAACAGAATCTACAGCATAAATATCATTCATAAAACGGAAAAAAAATTAATGCGGGGCTTATGGCTTACGTAGCAAACGCATAAAAGCAGATTTCGAGACACGAAAAGAGGAAAATTTTCAAGCGTGGCGTGAGAATCATTAATCAGTTCCGTACAAAACCTCTCAACACGATTTTGAAGGTGAAAGACCGAGTTCATGACAAAGAAATCACAAGAAATAGCCAATGAAAATCGAATAATTGATTTGTTGAGAGAAATCGAGAGAGATTGCTCACAAATATAATTCAAAGCTCGATCAGCTATAGCAAACTAATGCATATATATACAAACACACACACACACACACACATACAGAGTTTCGAATATATGTGTAACGACGGATTCATGCATTTGAAGAGAGAGAGAGAGAGAGAGTACCGTGAGATTAGGTAAGGATGGTGAATATTTTCTGGAACGCCAAGCGGAAATCTAAAGATAAGGGAATGGCGTTTGAGCGAAAAGGTAAAAGAGAGTTAGATTTTGCAAACAGAAACAGAGAGAATGCTCAAAGAGACGTGGACGACTCTATTATAGCCGGCGCAAGGCAAGGGATCTCGTCTCCACGGCTTTTTAAAACGACGTCGTGAATGTATCATCTTATTAAAAGTGTTTTCCAACAAGTCACTTAATGAAACTGTCCATTTATTAGAAATTAAAGATTTATTAAATGATTAAGTTATCTTTTTTCCCACTTACTTATGCATATGCTAAAATAAAACCTATCAGGTTCTGTCGCGGAACCCGTCGGAACCCACCAAGTTTTGCCATAGAACCCATCGGAACCAACCCCTTATCACCAGAGCGGGGTACCAAATTGTAATCTATAAGATTCTAACTTAGAATCTACCAGATTCTAACATTTTTTTTAAACAAAGAAACATTCTGGTGTGTGTGTCGGTTTGTAACCTGCTAGGTTCTAATTTAAAACCTACTAGATTCTAACATATTTTTTTTGAAACAAAGAAGACCCAACCGCCTTCGGTCGCTAGTATGGGTGCTGGGTTATAACCTGTCAGGTCCCAATTTAGAACCTATCAGATTCCAATATATTTGTTTTGAACTTACCAAATTTCATCTCGATACTTACTAGAACCCGCTAAGTTCCAACACGAAAAATCGTCAGGTTTTGCCCAAAAAATTATTGGAACCGCCAGATTCTGTCCTGAAACTCACTAAAACCTACCAAATTTTGTCTCGAAACCTGCTAGGTTCAAAAAAAAAAGAGAGCAAATCTATACCTTATCTCAGTTAATAGATGACTTTGATCTTTAAAATGACCAAGTTATCCTTAAGTAAAAAGATAAAAAAAATTAAACTTTCAAAAATAAGAAAAAACAAAAATAAAAACACACAAACCTTAGTATAAACTTTTTTTTTTAAGTTTTTAAAGTTATATTCTTTTTAATTTGAGGGTATTTTTGGCCATTTTTATGTATTAAATCTAATTTAAATGTATAAATTCGATGAAATCAAAAATCGAATGTATATTATTTAAATAAACCTAAAATACAAGGTATAAAAAGATAAATAACCTTTTTTTGGGCCTTCCTCTTTCTATTTGACCAAATCTTCCTAGTTGCTCCTTCATGGGGGAGGTTCTACAGTGATATCCTTAGTGCAAACCGTTCGAAGCACAAAATGGAGATTTGAGGAATCGCAGCCAAAAGGGAACAAAAAGTTAGACCTGCGGAAATCATGCTTTTTGAGACTTGTGAACTTATTTAATGTTGCAACGACCTCTACATTATTGAGAAAACTAATCAATCAACGCCTACGGTTGATTTTTCAGCAACGAAAAGGAAAGAATGGCAACGAAACCTTTATGAAGGAGAGCCTTTATCAGTACGCAACCATGCAATACCCGTGCCAGAAATCGAAAACTGCTAGAATAAATCTATCAGGGTGTTAAACCGACCAGCAATTGCCATTGCTCATAGACAAACTTGCAAGCCTGGCAATTCAAATTCAAATGTGATTTCCACGAGAAATAGGAGAAGTAACACCGGTTTCATTATTCGGTCTCTTAAAGCATGCTCAAACTAGTTAAAACAAAAGAAGATAAGAACAAATCTTCAGCCAAAAAGGAAAAGAAAAAGACAAGGAAAAGGAAAAGAAAACGAGAAGGAAAAAAAATAAAAGGGTCCTTAAAAATAGATGAAAACTAACTGCTATCAAATTTGTATTCAGCCGCAACCAGATGCATACCATGCCAGATTACCAAGAAGTAGCTAGAAAGTTATTATCATCAATCAATAATTGGTAACAGAGCAAACAAAGGTCTCGTTAAGTTATACATCAGCACCGTTCTAAAACGAGAACTTAATTTAACAGGCGACAATCTGAAGGAATTATCTTCCAGCTAAGGCGTAATGTCTTCAGGGAAAAGTCTCCACTAAGAAACATGACGTCCAAAAATCAACTTATGTGAACTAGAAATTTACAAGTTAGTTTCCTTCACAAAGGGACAACAAAAAGAGATCATCTTGCACCTCCCCATAAAGGAAAGGTCTCTCTCCCCTAAAAGCATGGCCAAAAAGTACACTTCCCGCAATCAATATGCAGCCACAATCCACGCGCATCTGATTCCATCTAAGAGACTTATGATGGTCATGTTAACAATCCATGAACCAGTGTTAAGCTCACCCTTGAAGTCAACCCAAACCAAAAATGACGCTTTTGATTAATGGGTCTTCAGCAAAGGTATGTAGCTCTGTTTAAACAAGATAGCGGTAGAAAGCTGTTTCAAATTCTTAGATCATCCTCCAAACATAACACATTGACGGCAATAATTGTAAACAGGGCAAATTAGCATAAGCCACAAAAACAGAGTAATTAAAATAAAAAAGATAGAGAGAGAGGAACTACAGAAAGAAAGCTCTAGATTTTCCGGTTTGTGGACTTAACAAATCTATTTGCATTTCGTTTGACATCGGCCTCATAAGTTGAGCACCAAGGAAAATGTGTGAACTGGATCATGAATAAGCGCCTTAGCCCTTAGTTAACCAGGCAGCTTGACTCAAGGCAAAGACGCATTTTCTAATGACATGATCCCAGAATTTATTTTCCAAGCACGTCTTTTCAATATTTTCTTGACCACAAGGCGAGTTGAATATGGCAGCTTATTATTGGCAAGAGTCAGGACAATCTCATCTAACCTTCTGCAATCCTAATTATAAACTAACCTCACCGCTCGCCCTAATACTTCCTGATTCATCTAACATTATAAAAATCCCGTATGCACCACTTTGAAATGAACACTTCAAACAGAAGTAAAAGTAGAAAGGTACTATCAATTACACACACACACACACACACAACAACAACAACAACAACAAAACAAAAAGTGGCAAAGAATATTATGGGTTATTCAATTGGCATAATTACAAATTCAAACCGCAATTTTGGAAAACTATAAAATGCACATCTGAAATTTCAGAATATGATATAAAAGGATACATGCATTGAATGTAAAAGGGGGAAATATCCCTATAGCGCTCCGAAAGCAAACTACAAATTACCAAGAAGGATTAGAACGTTCTCCAACAGAAAGTGACCTTGAAGCCCTACTACTATCTCTCCCAAGCCTTGAAACACTCCTCCCACCCTTCGGAGTAGCAAGCCCCGGGCTTGCACCTCTGTAACTGGCACGAAGAGATTCATCGACAGAGGATGAAGTCTTCGCAATTGCACTCCTCATAAACTTTTGAGCAGCAGGAGACAACGTCCGCACACTCGGACTGGCACTACCACCTCTAATAGGGGACGGCAATGGCGGCTTCTGAAACATTCTCGACCTCTCTCTCAGCTTACGCGCAGCTTCCCTAGATAGTGAATGTGCCTTCTCATCTCTTACAGGCGGGCATGGGATCTTATAATGAGGCCCATCACCGCTGCCACCGATATCAAATGGGGTGTCCTCAGGCTCCAACCTCAATGGCGTCCCTTCAACCTCACCCCACGTAATAAATGGGGATTCATCAACACCCGGTGCAGGCGAAGGAGTTTTAACAAAGCTATAACCATTCTCTGCTTTCTTGTCCGACACCGAGTAAAATGGATTTGGGGTCTTCCTCAAATCCTCTAAATCATACTTCTTCGACTTATCCCCAGCTCTATCCATCGGAACTGGGGTTGCACCAGCAACAGGGGTATAAAGCACCTCAACAGTACCATCATCATTAGGCCTAGAATCCATCACTTTACCAAGAAATCTAGTATTGGACCGATTAATCTCCTTCTCTAAGCCCTTCATCCTAACAGCCCGCTCCTCCTCCGTCAACGGCGCTTCGCCACGATCAGCCGGATGATACATCAGCAGATTCTTCGCGGTGTAGTTCCAACTTTCCAAAGTGCTCGTCGGCTGATAAGACGTCCCATACCCATCAGTAATTCTATCCCTCTTCACATCCTCAATCGCCTTAACATCTTCCTTTTCCCCTTCCGTCATATACCCATACCTTTCTTTCCTCTTCCTATTCACCTTCTCTAGAATCTTCGAGAAACTATAATTATCCTCACTCGTGTAGCGCCTAAAGAACTCATCGAGTGACAACGAGTCATCGACGCCGTCGTGTTCCTCCCCGGGCTCCCCACCTTCCAGCGGAGCCCTAACACCGGGGCTTTTCAGGGTTCTGGCGTCGAATTCATCGAAAGGAGTAAAATTGCGAGCAAAAGTAGAACCAGGAGTCAGAGTTCTCCGATCGGATGTAGAACTACTCGCCTTCTTTCCTCGGCGCTCCATTATCTTCAACTGGGCGTCTCGAATCTGAATTGGATCGCCGGTCTTGATCGCCTCCAGCCAATCGAGGCGGTCCCGAAGCTTCGAGATGTCGGGGAAGAAATCGCGCTCGATGATCTTCTCAATCGCGGCGACGTAGGAATCTTCATCGAGGACCGTGGGCTGTTTTCTAGGGTCCGTCGGAGTTATAGCAGAAGAACCGCTACGGTTTTCTGGGGCAATATCGAAAACGGTAGAAGGTGAAGGGGACGAGAGATTGCGAGGAGAATGACCCGGAGAGCGAAGCATTTTTCTTCGATTAGCTTCGAACGATCAATGGATCAGAGCTACGATTAGGTATTTTCTTTTGGCCAATTTAGGGTTAGGGCTTGAGCAAGAGCAAATTGCAAGCAAACCAGAGCTCGAAAGGAGGATTAGGGTTCTCTTTTTTTTTTGGGGGGGGTGGGGGGGGGGCAAAGTTAGGGTTCTCTATGTATCGGTCGGTGTGACTGTCCTTTTCGTCTTTTACTTATTTATTTATTTATTTATTTTCCGACGGGATCTTTCAATTTCGCTTTCGTAACGGAATTTTTTTCCTTGGGGCGTCTAATTCTCCGCCGGTGGACAATATTTTTATCTGTTAGATTTCAATCTAATGGCAAAATCAATTAAGCTTATAAGCGCACACACATTAAATTGTTTTTTTTATTATACATAAAATTCATTAAAAAAAAAAACCCTTTTATTGAAAAAAAAAACCTAAACCAAAAATTGAAAAAGAAAAGAAAAAACAAAATAATGCTAATGCCGCTAGAGGGGACACCTCCGAACCTGAACGTGGCTGTTGGTGGCAACCCACCCCCTCACGACCCCATTGTGACGATGGAGGCTTGCAAATTGTTGCGACCCGTTGCCAACGTAAAGGGCCCAATTGAGATCGCAATCCTCACGATCTTGCTCTTAACGAAATGATGGCGATCAGTGCAAAGGAGCCGCGACTCCGTCGCAACCACTATGGGTTCGTGGCGACCCTATTGCAGCGTGATTTCGACGATGACTACGCCAGATCTAGAGGTCCCCACCCCTTTGGGTCAAGATTTCATTGAGGTAACAAGCTATGGGTCGCAACACCCACAACAACATGAAAGAGCCTTGGGTCGAGATTTCGTTGATGTTGCGAGCTGTGGTCGCAACACCCAGGATGCGCGCAAAGTGTAGGATGGTTATAGAGAAGGAGAAGTTGTGGTGGCGGTAGTGACAGAGCTGTGGTGGTTGGAGGGGACGCAAAGGGGGCTAGAGTAGTTATTCTTTTTAATTGTTGACAATGGCCCAACACCAACCCCAATGAATCTCATCGCCGGTCCCCATGAATGTCGTCGAGGCTCTAGCCAACGCCGTTGAGCATCGCCTGCCCCCTCCATGAATGTCGGTAGTGACCTGATTTCAACAAAGTGTTTTTTTTTTTTTTTGTTTAGTTTATAAGGAATGATGTAGGGACATTGTTGTTGGTCAAAGTTTGGTTATCTGAACTATTTGAGACATAAAGGGTTTGAGAAATAGCTATCTGTGTTTTTTGGATTCAACTATATCGCAACAGTAAGAACAAAATGATAGCTTTATCCTAAAACCATGCACATAGATAAAGTTTTAGGGAGGTTTACAATGCTAAATCCATGAAAAGTTCTCAACCTATTCAGTATGAAATAATTCTTTCTAGGGATGATTGATTTCCAGAAAGAATGATTTCACACATCAAAAGAAAGAGAATCATGGAAATAATTCCTAGTGCTACGGCAGTGGGAGTTTGTGCCTTGTACGAGATTAGATATTTGTTATGCGATTAGGATAGTAAATTGATATCAATCGAATCATGGACAAAACATTATCAAAACTATAGGATACTAATGTATTCTAGAGAAGGAATTATATGCTAGTGTATTCTAAAGAGGACCTAACACCTTTAGGATACACAGATTCTAACTTTCAATTAGATAAGGATTCGAGGGAATTGACTTTGGAGTCGGTTTTGCTCTTAGAGGATGGATCCATGGTGGGACCATTATCGAGCAATCTTATATTATTATTTCACTATGGAGGCCAAATATGTGTTTGCCAATGAGACATCTAAGGAAATTATGTGTCTAACGATATTTCAATGGAGATCTTGAGGTAATTCTTAGTATGGATAAATTTGTAGTTTTGTATTACGGTAATACTATGACTAAACAATGCCAATGATTCAAGACACCACAACAGGAGTAAACATATTAATGAGATGCATAATGTTGTTAAGAGCTTTGTAGAGCTTTAATTATATTTATGATGTTTTTGATTGAACAAATAATAATGCGAGTATTTCATATATCAATAATGGTCTTCATATTACTTTTATATTAATATTGTATCTTAGTAAACATGTGACCTGTGGCTATTAAAACCAAATCTTAGAATCGGGTATATATGGAGTTTATATATAGATAGATCCGATTCGGAGATAAGTAGTTTAAATTATATAGTCTACAGTTTATGTTCGGAGTTAGGCACTTGATGAGATTGTAAAAATATACATTTCTTAAGGCTAAGTATCATTATGTTGCATTAACATTTCTCATCAAATCCTCTAATTAATAGTATTTTTATGTTAATAAGTATTTTTATGTCTTAGTGTGTAGATATATATAAAAATATGTTTTTAGTGTATTTTTATGTTTAATAATACTTTTAGTAATTTTTAAAGTCATTTTAGTGTGTTAAATATGTGTTTAGTTTGTAAATATTCAAAACCATAAAAATAATGTTGTGCAATTTTATTTTGAGTCTTAAAGTGTTTATAAATAAATTTTCAATTTGTAAATATATTTTATTATATTCTTAGTAACTTCTAAAAATATTTCTGAGTCTTAAAATCATATCTATGTCAAACTAAAAAAAGCTGAAATTTTAGAAATTTGTGATTATTTTTATGTGTTTTAATATAAAATAAATATTTTTAATATATTATAAATATTATGTTTGTAAAATAATTAATTTTATTTCAATTATTTGTAATTAGATTTGAGACTGGTGAAAAAAGGGAGCAAAATAGTACAAAAATGGGCAAAATCGGACAAAATCACTTGAAATTCAAATTTTAACCTAGAAGGTACATGTACTAGCTCCACAACCGTCAGATTGTACGGCCATTCACCCAAGGTTGTTGGATCGTGAAATGCATGTTAGTACATCATTGCACAAGTCAACGCGTGCGACAGGTAGGCCCCGCCTGTCATCAGTGTTGCTAGATTCGGTGTACAAGCTCTACATGCACACGTTTTCGTAGTGGTGTGATTAGCCTATTTTGACTCAATCAACAGTCCTAGATTGTGTTTCTAGATATTCCACTGGTCCCATTTCTCTTCGTGTCCCTCATCCGTTGGATTGCACAATGGACATTTGAGATCACCCTATACATGTACCACCTATTGCCGCATCACACATGATTTTGAACCAAAACTCGCACAATAAAGATCGCATAATAACACGAAACAAAAAAGAAGAAAAAAATCTTCTTTCAATTGCATCTAATTCATGTGCAACCGAAGGAGGAAAAAAATAAAAATGAAATAAATAAATAAATAAATAAATAAATAAAATATAATAAAAATAATAATGAAAAGTTAGATGAATAGAATTTTTCACCACCATAAAACTCCTTAAGAATTTATATGGCCATTTGGCCTCCCTCACTTTCCTTTCTTTGTTTTTCTTTCAAACGCTAAGTTAGCTTCATAGTCTCCCCTTTTAGGAGGAGATGTTGTTAGGGTACTCATCTGATGCCACTTTTAATATTAAAATAATGCTTAAATTAGTGTAAAAAGTCTGATGAGGCAAAGATGCGGGCTTGTATGTATAGTACTCTGGTATGGATTTTCACTCTATATCTGATTTGTAATGTTTATATTTTTATGGAATAAATTATATTTTCAAGTCTTTAATAATTACTGTTAGTGTTGTTATGCTGCCCATTTTTACATAAATTCAGTCATGCTTTGTTTATGTAAATTAATTGTGTTATATAATTAATATTAATAATAATAAAATAATGCTTAATTTTATAGAATATCTTTTACTGTAGTATAACTTATTATGTTGTTGATTTTAGATATTTTATAAAACGTGTTCTACCAAAATTATCGTAAAAATTTATTCCATTTCAATATAATAATTTTGATTTGTTATTATTTTTCTATGTGAAAATTATTTTAATTATAATTGTAGCAACAACGATTATAATTTTCATAGTTAGTGCATCAATTCATTAGTGAGAAATGATTATTTTGCAATTTTTTATAGGAAAATCTTTACTGTATCATAGCTTGCTATCTTGTTGCTTTAAGTTGACTTATAGAAATAGTAAGAGTCTTTGCAATTAATGAAAAAAGATATAATATATCAAATGCTTTAGATAATTATTTAAAGTTAAAATTTCATATCATTTATGAAACATACAAAAGATTCTCAAAACTTCACCGTTTTAATTTTATTTTTGAAATCTTATTTTAAAATTCTCAAAAATATTTGTTTTCTTTTAAATTTTGTTTTGAAAATTCCTTTTCCATTTTAAGCCGTAAATTTTTAATCTTTCAAATTCTCACTTCCCTATGGATAAGACAACCTTTCTATACTATAAATGTTTGGGTTTAAGGAATCATTTTAGGCGACACAACAACACTTTATAAATGATAAAACTATAGTAAGAATCAACATCCAATTGGAAATATGGTTTATCTTGGTCATTGAAGTAGATTGACTCCATAGTACACATATTGGTGTGGTAGGCCTAGTGGTGGTCACACACTAAACTGGGTCTAAAGTTAAATAGATTGAATAAATTCTATTTCACTTAAATCAATTTGCTTTTATGTGTCATCCTAATTCTGAAGTGAATTCATGACTTCATGTTTATAGCTTGTATCTTTTAATTTGGAAAAGGCACGAGCTCTGATTAAGGAAGATTCCATTGTCGGTATGTTGAGGATGTAACCTATATTCGTTGAGAGCATAACTCACAGACGTGGAATTCATAACTCTCTAGCAAAGATCTAATATTATCCTTTCAACGTCATTATTCAGGAATTGCAAAATATAACGAGGCCTTGATAATCTACAGACATATGTTGGCCAAATGATATTCTATTTGTATATGTCACAAAAGAAATGCATTTTCCAATGGTGAAATAATAGAACTTTGAGACCAAAAAACCATAAGGTAAAATGAAATTAAGTCTTTCATCCGATTGTGGATAACCTATGAGAATACACATAACATGAGATATCATAGATAAGACTTCTATATTAGAAGTCTCATAATATGGTGTATTATCAAGAGTGCAGCTTCATGTTTATAATGGAGTGACACTAAAGTTTACAATTAAATGGATAATTAATTGGAGATTAATTTGTTTTTATTATTGGGGCATGATAATATAAATCCATTGGAATCGAATGCTAGCTCATTAATTTCTTTATAATAGATCAGGCAAGTATAGATTACTGCCAATAAAAAAAAAATATACACGAGTCAGGTCATCAAGCCTTATGCGGCATAGGGCCACAGTCTTGTTAGACTAATAGTAAGCGCATTCCTACTAGGGTAGGTGGCACATCTATTATTTTCTAAAGAATTAATAATTTAATTAATTATGGAAAATAATTAGTTAAATTAGTAATTGAGATTTTAGAATAATTAATTATTTAAATTTGGTATACAAATAATTATTTAAAATCTTAGTAGAATTTGAATTATGGATAGTAATTCACAATTATTTAAATTACATTATTATTTTAAATAATGGAATTCTAATTTAAATTGAAATTGTTTGAATTGGAATTGTCATGTATGAAGTAGAAAATCACAGTCTTCCTACATTGTAATTGACTGAATTTTTATAGAGTTTTATCTCTACAATTGGGGCCACATGTAGGAAGAGGAATGAGAAAATTATCTCTTAATTTTGATAATTTTTTAACTCCTCCTACCACTTCTATAAATGGAGACATGTGGTCTTCATTTCTTCTCAGACTACCTAAGTAAAATTAGAGAGTAGAGTTTTGATTACTCATCTTTAGTAATCTTTGTTCCTTAATACTTGAGTGATTAGAAGGAGTGTAGCTGTGGTGAGGATTTGTTGAGTTGCGCCAACATATACAACGATCTAAAAGAAGAGTATAGCATTAAAGATCTAACTGTAAAGATTTATTTTTGAAGAATTGTTCAGTTAAAAGTATTGTTTTTGGTCTCCAATTGATATATTAAATTAGATTTAATTTATTGTTTATAGCATTATGAGTCATTTTCTTGAGTAATTAATGATTTTTTTTTAATTTCGCTATTTCAACGAATTGATTTTTCCAACATTCATGTGGGCTTTTTAAGGAGAATTGGAACTAGGTAAGTAAGGATGTAATCGAGGTCTGCCTATAGACTCTAAATGAAGGCAGGTTAGTACACTCCCAAAATTCTGCTCATATAGTTTTGATTCCAAAGATGAAGGCCCCACGAAGAGTAATGGATTTTCCACCAATTAGTCTTCGTAATGTTATCTATAAGATCGTGACAAATTATATTGCTAATCGCCTCAAAATCCATCTCCGGTAGATAATTTGCGAGGAGCAGAGTGCTTTTGTCTTCGGCTAATTAATCACAAATAATATTATTGTGGCGTTTGAGACCATGCATGCTATACGAAGGAAGAAGGATGGCAAAAAAGGGTTAATGGCTCTAAAGCTAGACATGAATAGGGCCTATGACAAAGTAGAAGGCCTTTTCTAGAGGCAATTATGGGGAAGTGGGGCTTCTCGAGGAGGTGGGTGGAGCGAATTATGGATTGTATGGCAATTACATATTTCTCATTCCTACTTAATGTTGAACTAGTGGGTTGTATGTCACTGTAGAGGGGTCTCTACCAAGACAATTTTTTATCATTGTGTCTTTTCTTACCATGTGCGAAATGTTTCCAAGCGCTATAGCAAACCATGGAACAAGATAGAAAGTGGAAAGCAATTGCTTGTGCTAGAGGAGTACCTAAGATTAGCCATTTATTCTTTACAGGCGACAGAGCCATCTTTTGTTATGCAAATGAAGAGAATTATGGGGCAAGTATGTAGGTTTTATATAAGAATACATGTGTAACATCTGAGACATTCTTAGTGCATTATATATACAATATTTAAGAGCTATTATGAGTAATTTATGTACAAATTTTCTAGGCTAAAAGCTATGCTCAAAATTTGTTAATTGTACAAAATGCAATACAAATGTTACAAGGATTATTGTGTAAATCTAATTTTTGTTCCAAATTCTATGTGAAATATATGGGATTTACAAGATCAAAATATTATGCTATAGTCTTAAGCAAAGTATAAGTTAAGAAGTTAATGATATGAAGAATAAAGTTAGATAATGTGTAAGGTATGGGTGAATTAATTAACTGTTGCAGAGTATGTTGCAGTGGATTTTGAAATGGAAAAATACGGTATAAGAATAATACTATATGAGATTATATATTATAAGAAAAATATTATATGAAAAATATGAAAATTATACAGCATAAAGATTATGCAGTATAGAAGTTATGCAATGTAAGAATCATGCAGCATAAGAATTATATAGTATGAAAATTATACGATATAAAATTAAGTAGTTTAGGAATTACATTATATGGAGGATATGGATAATTATAGAATGTTGTGGAAGCTTGCAAATAGTAAAGGAAAGTATACTAATAATATAAGAAAAATACTGCATGGTGTAGAATTAGATTGTTGAAAAGTTAAGTTGGACACCTCAAAAATTAGAGATATTTCCATAATCTTCCTATGGAATCTAGTCTTGACAAGTGTTATGGGGGAAAGTTTTCTTTGCAATTTAGTCCCTAATGTAGATCTATAAATATCTAAAGGTATTCTTGAAAAAAAGTTTGTTTTATTTCATCAAAATTTCCCCTATTCTCTTTCTCTCAAAATTGACCCTCCCAAAGCCAATATACACTTAAAATTTTGTTAATTTCATACTTAAATCATTCCAAGAAGCAAGGAATCGTTGTTCTAACTAGGATTCAAGGAATTGTAGGTAAAACCCTAACTTTAGTTTTATGTGTTTTAGGGTTTTGTGCAAGCTTTGGATAGGATTTTCATTTGGTATGATATGAACTTGTTGTTAAGGGATTTAGAAGATTCAAGTACCAAAATGAGAGGACAAAGTTTGAAATTTTTTTAGCAAAATTCCTAAACCCTAAACTTGGTTAAGTTTATGTTTTGATTAGTATACATATCAAGTGTTTGATGTAATGTTATGAACTATAGCATGTAAGAAAAACTATATGGCATGATTATTTTGAGGGTTAAGTGTTTGATGATGTGTTTGAAAGAGTTTAAATGAGATTAAACTCTAAAAAAGCAAGTTAAGGAATGTTTTGGTACAAAAGTGTTTTAAGGGCCTTTTTGCAAGATTTAAGTGTTTTAAGGGTCTTTTTGCAAGATTTAAGTGCTTGAGGCACTTAGAGGCTAAAATAGGTTCCGAAGAAAACCCAAGATTTATTCAAAACATTGAGACAAATAACTTTTGCGAAGAAATTTTTCTCAAATTCCAATCAAAACAAGCTGAAAATGGGGGATTTCAGTTCTGGCCGTTTTGAAAAATGGCCAAAACTTGATCGTGATGATTAATTTTGGAAAAAATTGAAAATAAAAAAGTTGTAAATCACATCAAAACTTCAAGGGTTTGTGAAAAATATTTTTGTCAATTCCACATGGATTTTATGTTATGAATTTTACGAGATTTAATTATAAAATTTCAAAAAGGTTAAATGATAAAAACATTTTGAAATTGTTTGAGTTGGACCAAACAGACTTATAAGTTTTGATCCTTAAAAAAGACTAGGCATTATGTATAAAAACAATTATTTTTTGTTCTAGGGCCAAAATTTTCAAGAATTTTATGTTTCGGGCCAAAATCGTAAAACCGTATAGAATTAAAATTTTCAATGTGCAAAACTGGTTTTCTACATAGTTATGTGTAGCAAGTAACCTTACGTTTTAAAACCCAAAAGAATTTAGAAATTTTCTTGAAAAACTATTAAGGGAAAATGGTAATTTTTACTAAAAGGGCAAAAATGGACCTCAAACTCTCCGATTTAGCTCAATGCCCTTAGGCAAGAAATTTTTTGTATCACGCTAGTTTCAAATAAAATGAGCAGAAAAATCCAAAAAATCAATAAATATGATTAATTAAGGGTTTTTTTTTTCCAAAACTACACCGTTAATTCATAATGAAATATAAGTTCAGAATTTATAAGTCTAAGTTTCTGTGAGAACTACGAGAAATGGTAAGAATATAGTTCAAGGCTAGAAATTTTCCTCAACACCTAAAAAATTCTTAAGTTTAAATCGTGACTTAATCACAATTCATGATTATGAATTTTCTCAAGTAACAGACTTTTTGAAATTCTTAATAGTTATAAGACTTTAGTAATAAATAATGTTATGAATGCATAAATTTATGTGCTTTATGCATAAAACATGTAACAAATGTGATGTTATGATAGCACACTTGATTTTCATGTGTAAACCACAATAGTGGCCTTTATAAGGATCTCAATTAGAAATTTAAATTGAGATTAACATGAAAGAAAAAGTGATTAATAGTGATCATCAGCTCAATACCAAAATTCAAGAACAACGAGCGTAAAGCTTATGTATGTAGGATTGATCTCGATTTTTGTGAGACCACAAAACATGACAAGAATACGTGATATCTTATACATTCACATTTAGTTACTTACAAATGTAAATAGCTGTGTGAAATTTATAATAATAATAATAATAATAATTATTATTATTATTATTATTATTCTTATTATTATTATTATTATTATTGTAAAACTTTAATGGAATCTACAAACATTGCACCTATCTTTAAGGCAAATACAAAATCACAAACAGATAAATTTCAATCCGTAAAGCGATTCGAGAAAGTTTAAAGAGCATTAATAGATTGGATGTAGAGTCATAAATGATATTTTACGAGGAACAATTCTATTTACACCTGTAAAGCACGTAATTGTGTTAAGTCTAGATTTTGAATTCAATTGACTTACAGATAGTCAATTTAATTTATGAAAATTTTTGTAATATGAAAATTAGAAGTTTATGATATGAAAATTTTTAATTAAAAATATCTATTTTAATTAACATTTTAAAGTTTCAAAAGTTACAAAAAAATTATTTTGAATCAAAGTTCTAAATACAGAATATCATTTAAAAAAATATAAGTAAATGTAGTAAATATAATTAATCATCGATTTTGAAGAAAAAAGTCAAAGTTTACTATTTCAAAATAAAATCATGAAATATATACAATTTGGATAAATTTATGAAAATGATTTTGTGACATTATAAAGATATTAGTAAGACAATAATATAATAAGAGAATTAGAATCTGTAATTATTTTAAAGCGCAAGAATATTACAATTTTAAAAAGTACAGCTATGTTTATAGAATTTCAAGTTTACAGGTCAAAAGCTTGATCGAACCACCCATGACATAGTTTAGACTGTGTAGTCCATAAGAGAGTCTATAAATACAGGGGAACACAAAAAAAAAGAAGTTCAAGCCAATCAAAACAATCAGCCATACTCTTTCTACTTTTTTTCTCTGTCCTTTTTCTACTCAAACTTAGATCAAGACTCGGGCCTCTGTTGTTGACACCTTCTGCACCAACGGGAAGATCTCCATGAGCTGGTTCCAACGAGGTGCCTCGTCACCCACAACTCTGCTAGAGTAGTCTGCACCCACTAGTCAAAATGGCAGAAAAACCCATAATTTTTTGGCAAGATATCTTCGTCGTCTGACATCTGATAGACATGACTCTTGTTCCTACATGACCACCATGAAGAGTAAAACATGATCTATGCCTAGTTGCACCTCAACAGCCGCCAAAAAAGCCTGACGAAGTTATTCATTTTCCACTGTTGGCTTGTTATCGATTTCGCCATTCTAGCGGCAGTGGTGTGCACCTCTGGTGCCAGTAGATTTAAATGAGTCCAGTGATGAGAATGCCCAACTCAATTTGGCCATTACACCACTGTTGGTTGAAGGTTGGAGAGCACCCATCGTTGCCACCATGTGAGACATTGACAATGGCATTCTTGATCATATCGTGCCAAATTGATGGAGCCAAATTACTCTAAGAAGCATGATAAAGCTTTCCCCCACCTTAATTGTAGCAAACTGTTAAGGATCACCAGAGTTTAAAATAGCCATCTTCAACTATTGTGGGGGCTTCAATCTCGCTGCTTTTGCCACTGGTGAGGTCAATTGGACACCAACATGTTTAGAAGACCAAGAGTAACAAAATCCCTTTAGAAGTTTGGGTAGAGAAACCACGGTGGCCAGAGTTCTACCTTTCCCATCTTGCACCGCCACGGTGGCCACCCTTGTTCCCTCTCATTTTCACACCCAAAGATACCACCTACTTCCCATCTCCACCAATTGACATTTGGTCGGCCCCGCCTGCACGTGCTAGCCGATCGGGAGCTCTGTCGGCCGACTCTCTAGCCGCTGGAGCCACGCCAGCTCACTTGCCACTGGCTACCATGGAGAAGCTTCGAAAGTTGATGTTTTCCTAAGCTTCCACGCATGATTCCGGTGGTGGCTTCGCCACCTCTGGCCAAGCATACCTTCATGCTACCCACATCAAGAGGAGCAAGAACAACCCCTTCATCGATCCGATCATCATCGAATTTCTTTGGGCCCACGACACCTCCCTTTGTTGATGGTTTTTGTTAAATTTTCGGTGAATAAAAAAACCATTTGGAGGAGCAACCACTAGAAACATGCTTCTCTTGTTGAGCTTCATTTTGGAACCCACCACGACCACCACCTTCTCCATTAATGTTGGTCAATGCCGGTCAACTCCCAGTCAACGTCGGTCAAACCTTGACTGTCCACCCAATTCTAAAGAAAGTGTTCATTGACCTATTATTAGGCTTTAGATGTGTTCACGATATTGAAATTGTAAGAAAAAATTTCAAAAGATGAGAACAACAAGCAAAGTTTCTGGTTTCGGGCTTAACGGTTCAATTTTTCAAATTTGAGTGTTTTTGTGCCTTATTTTGTAGTAGGAATTTTGACTACCTGAAACTTAAAAAAAAAACTTTAATAAATATTTTTGTGAAATTTGTGATATAATTTGGTTTCTTGGGCCATAAAGATTGAGATGAATAATTAGAATTTTCTAATTGATTGTGATGTTGATTATTAATTTAACTATTTGTATTGTTTATTTATTATTTATGTATATATGCTATGGGTGGCACATCTTGAAGTTATGGTGTACCACAACTATTTTGTGAGCTGTCTTTTGTAGATTTAAATTTTTGGTTTTAGTTGAAAACAGCTATTATGCTACCGAATTTTTGTTAGAACTAACTTGACTAGTGTCATAGTAATTTTGAGAGTTTAAGAGCAACTTAAGTTAATCCTTGCTCCGTAAGTTGCATGACTCTACGTGGCATTATTGGATTAAACAATGGCCATTTGGAAAATTCCTCAAGGATTATTGAATTTACATTGCTCACGGGGTGCTCATTTGGGATACAATTGACACTGGATTTTCATTCAGAGCACAATCGACATCTTTATGTTCCTTATTTTCCTTCTTTTGCTTCACTAACAACAGAAACTTGAATGCTAGATTTAATGGCAAGTTTCTAACTCTATATGGGTTTAGATTGATGTTCTTTAAATATTTATTTATTTATTTATGAATTATGTTAGAATGTTAATTTGTTTAGTTTTATTGGAATTTTATTTGGAACCATGAAGTCTATATATATGTTTTCTTGTAGAAACACATGAATTTTGGTTATTTATTTTTCGTTGTGGATTTAAAACCGAGTAGTCATTATTCCTACTAGGCTCTAGCTCACCCCTTTTTTCCCCAGGTGGTGTTCAGTGCGAGCTTGGTCGACAGAGTAGTTAGAATGTCTAGAAGCTTACAGCTGCATGAATTGGTAATGCTTTGGAGGAATCTTCATGATCATTCATATTTGTCTATCTAACTTTTGATTAATTAAAATAGTTTTGGATTGTAACTTAAGAACTTTATCTATATTGACTGTATGCTAAGTGATATGTATTAAGTGGGTGATGCATGATAAACTCTTTTTGAGATACACATACTTCTTTATAAATTATGTACATACTACTTAGGTTTAACGAGTGGATGCATTGCTGTGGTATAAGGATTAAAATAAAAAATTACATAAAAATTTATCTAAAAAATTGGAATTCTCACTAAAGCCCCGATTTTACAAATCTTCAAAGATTCATCATTAGCCTTACTCTTGGGTCGTGACAAAGTTTATTTCTATTTATTTTTTATTTGTGTAATATTTTTACTTGTTAAGTGTTAAAAATAATTTTTTACAATGCAAAAAATAATTTATAACGGCCAAATGGCTTAGTAGGCTGGTTTAGTGGTCTACTGTGCCAAGCATGATAAAAGCACGAGCACAACATGAGTAGGAGATGTGCTTTGGTAGTTGGGTCAGGCCGGGGTAAGCCTATATTTTTAATTTTGGGCTGGCACAAGCATGACACGAAGTTTCAATGGGCCAGGTCGGATACGACACAAAACACGTTTGGGCCCTACCAATTATAGGTCGGGTTGGCATGGCACGACATGATTGACATCTCTAATGGAACTCAAGAATAAAGAAGTAAATGTTAGCCTAAGAATAGCTATCCAAGAGGGGGGTGAATTGGGTTTTTGAAAACTTTTTATAATTATTGGAAAATTCTAGATAAAATATACTTAAGTAATAAATACACAAACTAAGATATTGAAATTAGTAGACAAAAATTAATAGTGTTTAAGTAAAAGATTAGGGAGAAGAAATGCAAACACTATTTACAGTGATTTGACAAGTATGCCTACGTCCACTGTCGTCAAGCAAAGACCTTCACTTGATCGCTTGCACTATAATACTGTCTTTTTGGCATGATCACTCCCTTTTACAACACTAATGACTTGTTCTATCCGAGGCTCACCACCCCTTCTTATAAAATAACAATTTTAACGAAAATTGTCTAACCCAAAACCCCAAATTACAAGGCTTGGAAACCTAATGATGGAAGGTAGGATTTATATGAAGTTTGATACACTCACAAGCTAATCACTCCAAAAAAAAAAAAAAAATTCAATGTAAGGCTTCTCTTGGGAGGTGTTAGCAATTCTCAAGGAAAATATGAAATAAATTTAGCTCAAGAGAATGTGTATAAAATGAATGCTTCATTAGAAAACAATGTAAGGATGATATCAAATCTCTCTTATGATTCTTGGTTGATTTCACGATGAATGGAGGGTTACATATAGCCTTAAAGTGCTTAACTTTGGCATAGAAACTCGAATTTTGATCAAAATAGCCATTGGAAGTGGAGTTCTAATGGATAGAAAACTAGCCGTTATAAACAGTTCGGCAAGCCAGACAATAGGTTCGGCGAGCCGAAGTTTGAAAATTTAAATCAAGACTCCAAACAGTCATCTAACCGTTAGGTCGATGTGGCAATTCGGCAGGCCGAAGACCCAATTTGGCAGGCCATTAGAAGCTTTGCAAAATAGGGCTGGCAATTTCAGACACGGCACGATGACACGATACGAAAATGACACGATATAAACAGGTTTGGACCACATGTTTATTAATTGGGCCATAAATAGGTTGGCATAAAAAACACAAAAATAAACAGGCTGGATTCGTGATAACACATTTAACATGCCTTAACACGTTTTATTAAATGGGCCATAAATGTGTCGACAAGACACGACACGACCCGTCCGTTTATCACATATTTAAACTTAAAAATAAAAATATTTGAAATATTTGTAGTAGATTAGTATTGATTAGATATTGTGTTTTTGTTAATTTTCTTTATTGGCTTTTTTTAATTTTTTTTAATTTTTAGTTAATTGGATTATAAACGTGCCATATGCATGTTGTTATCGTGTCAACCCGTCACGGCTTGTTTAGTAATCGTGTTAATCATGTTGTGTCGTGTTACATGTGTCATAAGTGGGTCGTGTTCGTGTTTGTATTTCTGGCACGTTTGCCATATGCATGTTGTTATCGTGTCAACCCGTCACGGCTTGTTTAGTAATCATGTTAATCATGTTGTGTCGTGTTACATGTGACACAAGCGGGTCGTGTTCGTGTTTGTATTTCTGGCACGTTTGTTAATTGTGTCGTATTCGTGTTCGACCTAAACATGTTGTGTTGTACACGTGCCAACGCGGACACGACACAAACACGTTTACTACCAACCCTACTTATAAGCCCTCAGATGGGCAGGCCGATGCAGGGCAATCAGCAGGCCAATCCTAGGCCATCGACAGGCCGATCTGTATTGCCCAAAACTATCCAAGTAAATTCTAAAAAGATGTTTAATAAAAACCTATTCAAGTATCTTAAGTGCAATTTTAACACCTTTTCACACAATAAAACATTTTAAATATTATGAACACATATATGCAAAGATAAAAAATGTTTATGATTGCATTATGTGTGTGTGAATTTGAGCTATTATTTGACCATATTTCCAAATAAGAATCACTCACTTATATTTGGACTAAAAACTATTAAAGGCTTGAAATCTTCAAGTCCATGTGAGTGTAGTCCTTGTTGCGTCCATAGCTCTACTCTTCTTGAATGTTCATCACTTGATTTTGCTTAAAACTTAAGCTTTTTAACACTCAAGAATTTCATTAACTTAAAAATACATATTTTCACATATACACAAAGATTGTATTTGTTATAATCAAAAGTAGTTTAAATTTATTTTATGAAACCTTGGAACCAACAGTAACTACATAGGTTAATAGATCTTACCTAGTTTTAATTATAAATTATTTATAGAGGATCAATTTATATACAACGATTATATCAATGGATGATTTAATTATTTGAATAAATTATATTTATAATTTCAAGAGTTCTATTCTAAGTCTTTAGTGGAGTGACTTTAAAATTAATAAAATAAATAAATAATTAAGTTGTTAATTAATTATTAGTTTTATTAGAGCTTGAAATTATAAGTTCATAATTCCTCATGCCATCTCCATAATTTTGTATGAATTAATGGGATGTGAATTATTAATTATTAATACATACTTTTGACTTAAAAAATGTGATTATTTAATTATTTAAAATTGGTTAACACAGTGTTGGTGGGACCCACATTGTATGGCACCTAGCAAGGGAATGCCCATGTCCTATGCTAACTTATTCTCCAAATTTCCTAATTTGATAAGATTCCTATTTTGAATTGATAAATATTTTAAATAAAAATAGTTTTTACTTGAATATTTAAATTTAAAAAGCTACAATCAAATTTGTATTACTTCTAATGGGAAAGAGATGTAATCTATTTGAAAGTGTTGTCTTACTTGCCTAGTCCTCGATACAGAATGAATGAATGTGTGGCCATTGAAGGATTCAAGGTTTCAAAAGGATCACTTGACTAACTTATAGTCACCCGTTAGTCTCAACGTATGAGCAAAACGAGTCTTAGAGTGAAGATCTTTCCTCCTCCTTCTTTCTGTCTCTACACACCTAAGGAGGAATTTCTTAGGTAGAGTTTTCTCAGCCTCACCAAAACTCTTAATTATATATAAAAATAAAATGAATGGAGGAGGCTTATATTTATAAAGAATAGAGGACCCATCTAATTTTAGAAGCTTCCTTTATTTTAATTTTAAATAGCAAATATTTAATTAACATAAAGACATAATTTTCCTATTCCCGTACTATATGTGGAGCCACACACAGAGAGAATCTTTATGCTTGTAGCCCATTCATTAGACAGTATAGGAAGGAATACTGCTTGTTATCCATCCCATTTGTTTCCAAATTTAACTTCTCATATAGTAGTTAAATCATATTTACCCAAATATAGAAATTTTAAATATGAAAACTTGGCAATCAAGCTTTGAACTACACATGGAACTTTTCCCACTAGCAATTAGTGCCACATAGTAGGACTCGTTCACTATCTATCTTCTAAAATTAATTATTCATTATAAAATAATCTCATTATTTAATAATTATAAATTAATTTAAATTAATTAATTTTAGTTATATTTAATTTAGAATTTTATAATTTTAAATTATTAATTAAATAAATAATTCCACTTATCCTATTAGTATTTGCAAGGATGGTGAGGGACTAATGGACCTATAATTTTAAGCTCCAATAAAACCAATATATCAATTAAACTCTTTTATTACTATATTATTCTTTCGTTAATTCTAATATAACTTCATTAAATACTTGGAATTATACCCTTGAAATTATAGATATATAATTACTTATTTCTTAAAGTCATTCATTTGATATAGTCATCACATATAATTCGATCCTCCATAAATAATTCATAGTTTGAGCTACGTGCAATCCGTTAACATTTCTAATTACTTTTTAATCCTTAAGCTCCATTGATTCTCTAATAAATAATAAATTCATGAACGTAATTACAAATTGAGCGCTCTTATTATTTAAGTATCAAAATAATAATCAAGAGAATTATTTATCTGCTTTTCTTTAGAAAAGGAATAGATTCCATCTTGTAATATTAGCATTCCCAGCTACTTACTTCATTATGTCTGCAATATATAAGGGATAGGATTAAATTCTTGAATCAGTACCGAGTAAATCAAAAGACAATCCATAAATAAGAGTCTGTTAATAACTCAAGATTAAGATCAACTTATATATGACCATCACTGATGTGATTAGAACTTGTTGTATTTAATAGAATTATTAGTCGTTCATATCATATCATATCATATCATATCTCAGTCTTACATAATTTCATTATATACAATGCACTAATTTAAAGACTCATTACATTAACGGTTCAGATAAGATTGTTCCATTATTGATGTAAATGACCTGCACCAATAATGTTCAATTAAAGATTTCATATTTTAATTGAATAATTAATTATAATAATTAATTATATGTTAATGATTATTTTAATTATCATCCTTAAATATTATCCACTTGTATATAACACTTATATATAACATTTAATATCACATAGATAATTATGAAATTTTAATGATATTTATAATGTATTCAAAATACATACATGTAAATATAATGAGAAATTTACTTTATTTATTTATACAATACGTCCTTTATAAAATATCATATGCTTTAAGAGCATGTATCCTAATATTCTCTATAGCCAACCCCTTCTCTCTCATGTGTTGACAACATAGCGAGGGCCTAAACTATTAGAATGTGTGATTCCTTCCCAAACCTTTAAAGCCCACATGTCCATTCATACAATTCTCTCTCATTCATACAATAGGTCCTTTATAAAATATCATATGCTTTAAGAGCATCTATCCTAATATTCTCTATAGCCAACCCCTTCTCTCTCATGTGTTGACAACATAGAGAGGGCCTAAAACTACTAGAATGTGTGATTCCTTCCCAAACCTTTAAAGCCCACATGTCCATTCATATAATTCGAAGACTAGGCATTGAAAAGTTATGGAAACAAAGAAGATTTTTCTAAGTTATCAAGTTATTGACCTAATTAGACAACGATAAAATTCTTGTTATTTTATTTATATATTAATTGTATATTAATTAACATAGCTAGAGAGTATGGCCAAAAGTTTTACGAAAATTTTTGTTATACATGGTTATAACGCTTACGCTATTTTCATCGTTTTTGCTTTCAAAACCAACACCCACTTATTAGTGAAATATGGCATTTTTAATTCTGTTGATATTAGTTGGTTTGATTATATTCCTGCTTTTTATTAGCTCTTCTATGATAGCAGACATTTTGATTTTTGAATGAAAGTCAATTTTCTTTCAAAATAAAAAAATAAGAAAGCTTAAAAAACTAAAAAAAAAATTGTTAAACTATGGGGTTTATAACCCTATAAATATCCAAATACTGTCAAAAATGTTTTTTTCCCCTTATTTTTGAAAGTTTTAGTTTTTTTGTTTTACTTAAGGATAATTTGATCATTTTAAAAATCAAAATCAATTATTAACTGAGGTAAGGTATGGATTTATGTACTAAATCCAATTTAACGATATGTATTTGATGAGGTAAAAAACTGAATAGATAGTTTTGAATAAGGAGATTTCTTTGATAGATACCAAGAAAATAATTTACCGATAGTATCTATTTTTAATTATCAAATCTATAAAAAAATGATTTTTAACAAATCTGACGACTAAAAAATATGCATTGTTAGTGAGAATACTCACTTAATCCTTTCAATAAATCTCATAAATATCCTAGCCTAGTGTTTAAATAGAAGAGACACGTGTTTCTTTTTCTTTTCATTTTTTTAAATTTTTTTTTAAAATTTGAATTGTATATTAAAAGCCAACAATACTTTTTTCTTGATCCATTTGAGCATGTCAAAAAGCAGCTTTTGAAGTAAATAAGCAAAACAACTTCTTTAAGTCATTCCAAATAGGTTGTGTGTATCTTACATCTCATCATCGAAGGACCCATATTTTATTTTCTAAATCGGACAAAGAGCTAGTTTAGTATTGTTGTGCTATGTTGTTTTGTATTGTGTTGTGGACGAGAAGCATAAAGGTGGTTGGGGTCTGTTTGGCATTGCTTTTAGAGGTTGCTTTTAACTTCTCTAACTACTTGTAACTACTATACAATATTTTAGCGTGTTTAGTAAACCCTGCTTTTTTGAAGTTGCTTTTAAAAACTGCTATCTAACACTAAAATTTAGGAACCAAGTTAGAGGTTACATTTTTGCAGCAACTTTTAAGTCAAAATTTAAAACTATTAAACTAAACTTAATAATAATACACAATTCTAATTCTATCTATTTTTTAATAATATATTAAAATAACATCACTACCAATTTAGAATTTACTTGTAATGTATCTTTTTAAATGTTGGGCTCTCTTTGTTAAAGTGATTTTTTAAATTTATAAAAGTATATTAAATAATGAAAAAATTATATTTTAATATTTAATATAGAAATATTATGTATTTTAACCTTAAAATTAAAATTAAAAACTAAATTTATAAATATGCTTAGTGAAATGTGTTTATTTTTGTCATTATATATCTTCACAGTAATTTTTACATAATTTACCAAAAGCATTTTTAGGAGAAACTAACCATTTGTTGCTTATGAAAAAATTGTTTATGAAAGACTTTTTATTTATATTTTGACCTTTTATTTAAAAATAACAAATTAGAATTCTATCCATATATTTGAAGTGCACTACTTTTTATACCAATAAAAGCTTTTGACATATTTAATCAAATAAATTAAAATGCTCTTTTAAAATGAAGAAACATTTTTTGATACACTATTCAAACATTAATTAATAGCCTGTTTAACAAGGGATGGTCCTAATCATTATCTCAGTTATGAATAGTATAAAGCTTTTATATGTTACAGTAAAAAAAAAAACTGCTACGGTATAAAGCTTTTATATACTACAATAAAAACAGTTCTA
Source organism: Artocarpus heterophyllus (assembly GCA_025403435.1). Lineage (NCBI taxonomy): Eukaryota > Viridiplantae > Streptophyta > Magnoliopsida > Rosales > Moraceae > Artocarpus > Artocarpus heterophyllus. Next base: position 16,556,495 of record CM046348.1, on the reverse strand, counting down.
ACTATTATACCAAACACCCTATAAATAGTTGTAGCTTATTCTCATGCTTTAAAAGTTGTTGCTATTCTCAACGACTAAAATAACAGCGAAAGTAGAGATGCAACAATGAGCCGGGGCCCGTGGGCTGGCCCAGGCCTGTCCTGCTGCAGTGAATGGTCGGGCCAGCATGGCCTATCACTGTTCACGGCTCGGCCTGGCCCATAAATATTAGTGGGCTGGGCAAAGCCAATATATGTCAGCCCATAGGCCGGCCCGGCACAGCCCATGGACCCATTTAGGCCCATAATGGGCTAGCCTATCCCGGCCCACAATGAACAATATTTTTTATGTTTTTAGTAATTTTGTAAACATCTTATTTATAATTATCCCGATTGTACTCTTTTTTCCTTACTAAGGTTTTGTCCCACTGGGTTTTCCTTAGAAAGGTTTTTTAAAAGGCAATCGTAAATAAAATATCTCTTTTTATATTTCCCTTGACTATTCAAACTTTTATATTTGTTAACTTGTTTAAAAATTCAAAAATAAAAAATAAAAAATTACATGTTTAGATGGGTTGGCCCATTTAAACTCATGATGGACAAAGATGGATCGGTCTATTTAAGGCCTACGGTACGACCCGACACGACCCATGTAAGATTGGCCCGTTAATTTTAATATAGGCCGGCCTAACCCGGCCCATAAAATTGATGGGCCGGGCTGACCTGACCTATAACCCGCGCCGGCCTAGCTCGCGACCCGCGGCCCTCATAGGCCTAAGGAGAATGGGCCGAGCCGACCCAGCCCGTTCTTGCGTCACTAAGCGAGAAAGCGCACGGAGAAAACAAACGAGGGAAAGCACGATTAAGGATTAGGAAGCTTCCGAAAACTCGAGAGCACAGATTCTCACGTGCGCCTGACAACAGGAGAACAATATCCCCAGGAACCGACCCTCGTCTTTTCTCCTAGTTGGGATTAGGAAGCTTCGACGGTTATTTGTCTATTACTTGACTCATCTCCCTCCTACGACCTCGGCGGCTTTGATTCCGTTTGACCGCGCGATCTCCGGCCGCTCAATTTGCTACGATGCTAGTGGTTTCACGCGGAATTGGAGCGTTTGATCACCAGGTTTTAGGGTTTGGTCTTTGAGCTCGAGGATTGAAAGGTTAGCTAAATTCGTGAGTTTTGGAGTTATATCTTCAAAATCAAGTTCTCCGATGTTAAATCTTTGGAATTCATGTTGTTTATTCTTGGTTTTCGACAGTTCAATGAGATTATGGAAATTTGCCGTCCGTAATTTACATATTATTTGTATGCTTGGCTGCTAAGAAAGTGGTCAGAAAACAATCAAACTCAGTCCTCTTAAGTTGTCAAATTATGGTGGTTGAAGCTTTTGTTGCTTTTTTTTTTTTAACTTATAATCCTTGTAAAGAAATTATAAAAAGAATTTTCAGTTACATACAAATTAGACTGACTTATGTTGGTGATTTGAAATCTGTGCTCAATTCAACCAATACTAGGAAGCCTGTTAAACTGAAAATACGCATATGTTCATTTCAAATTTCATTATTTTAGACGAAATTAAAACGTTGCATATAGGTTAATATTTCGTGGTATCTCTCGCGCATTAAAGATACTTTCATAATATTTCGCAAAAAAAAAAATATTTTCTTAGTTATTTCTTACCTTTTAAATCTTCTTTTATTATATTAGGCATGCGGATCTAAAATGGAAACAGAGTAATTTGTTGACCTCAAAAGTATGCTGTGAGGGAGTGACTAATTTTAATGTGAAAGAAACTTATTATCTTTCATACATTTATTTTTGGCTTAAAACCAAATATTTCGTACCTTTTCTTTGGCTTAAAAACCAGATTGAAAGCTCTTTCGTGCTAATTTTTATTATATGGTCAGGCAAACCATGCTATTCATTCCCTTTTATTTCATGCTATTAGTTGTTTGCCTCAGTTTCTTTTGCTTTGGTAGGTCTGATATCTGGCTTGCTTGTTTGGTTTAGCTTGGTTCTACAGTTTGTTTGTTGTTTTGGCCGAATAATAGCTTATTTATCAATGAAAGAAAAGGACAAAAATGAGATATGCTCAGGGTTGACATACTTCTAATGCAGGTCAGGGTTGACTGGTGACATGCTTATAGTGACATGGAATACTGAAATTTCATGTGTCGCAAGTGATCTCTAACAATGAGATTTCTACGATGCTAACAATGAGATGTCTACAATGCTATCAGATTTAGAAAAGGGTGTTCTATCTGTAGAACCTGAGAAAACAATGCCAGTACCGGTGAAAACATCACAGAGCCCTCAACATGGTCTGCTGGCGTTGAAATCTGGTCAGGAAGTAAGCACTCCATCCATAATACGCGAGAAAGTAGCGCAGGATGGATACAACTGGAGAAAATATGGTCAGAAACTCGTTAAGGGAAATGAATATGTGCGGAGTTACTATAGATGTACGCATCCCAATTGCCAGGTCAAAAAGCAATTGGAATGCTTGCAAGGCGGGCAGATTGTGGATATTGTTTACTTTGGTCATCATGATCATCCAAAACCTCAGCTTAATAACAACAATCCTCTTACTGTTGGCTTTGTCGTGTCCACCGATGAAGAAAGACTTAAAGAGCCATCTTTGACTACTGCTGAAGGTGACAGACAGTCAAATATTCATTACTTCAGTTTGGTCCTTATGTGATATATTGGTTGACTAACTTATTGACATTCTCTTGAATATGTATTAGTGGCCGAGCATAGCATGATGTTTACAAAGTCCGAGCATGTAGATAGCCCTCCAGGAACAGATATTGCAGCTACTGATAGTCCTGAGGGTACTATTTCTCAGTCAAATAAGATGAAAGAGGTTAAGAGTGACGATAATCCAGCTTCAAAGAGACAGTAAGTTAATCCATTTTGTAAGTTTAATTTGCTAATAACTGGGACATTCATGAGTCAACCATTTTGGAATTTTGATTTGTTTACATACGGGGTTATGCATTTGCTCACCTTTTCTTCTTATTTCCAATACTTCACGCATGAAACAGGAAAAAAGATGAACGTGATCACAAAACCGCTAAAGTAGATAAGTCAACCAGTGAGCCACGACTGGTTGTTCAGACTCGGAGTGAAGTTGATATCGTGAATGATGGACACAGATGGCGTAAATATGGACAGAAAATAGTAAAAGGCAGTCCACATCCAAGGTTTATTTCCTTTTCATTCTTAGATTGTCATAGTTTGTGCTAGGTTTGTAAATGCATCACATCTCAGCACAATCGCTGGAGAAGAAAGACCAATGTCTGTCTACTTTGAACTTCTAATGTCTATGATTAAAAGGCCTTATCTGCAACAAGGAAATAAAACAAAATTATCTTTCCTGAGCAAGGGGAAAGGAGAAAGTTGTGGGCTTCAGTTTTAGCGTCACTGCAACGATGTATTGTACTTTGATAAGACCACCATGGTATCGTGTCAAAAAACTTTAGTAGTGTACATGCAGATATATGATCTCATATCTTCAGCTTGAGCATCTTAGTTTGTTTAGAAACTAATGGTGGGACCAAAGGTCTGCCACAGAGTTATAATGAACCTGAAGGTGTTTTGTTCAGTTTTACCTTCCATTTGCCATTTTCCTGTTTTCAGGTTTATAGAAAAATTTCTTAGGCACTCATTCTTTCCTACACTTTTGTGCGGTCGGGTTTTACTGGTCCGATATCCTTCTTCTGTGGAAATACTCAGAATAAGGTGTTGGGGGATAAATAATTCATTTTCTATGCCACATGCAAGCTCTCTGCTGGTGATATGCTCCGGTTTTTATCTGTTACTTGTAATATTTCTTGTTGACATTAGTGAAGGTTGTTAGTTTTGATACCTGTCAGTTGCAATTTAAGCTAATTAATTCAAACTGGGTTCTGCGAACTTGTTATGTAGGAGTTACTACAGATGCTCAAATTCCGGATGCCCTGTTAAGAAGCATGTGGAGAGGGCATCTCACGACCCAAAAGTGGTGGTTACCACATATGAGGGAGAACACAATCATGACATGCCACCCACAAGGATTGTCACCCATAATGTACCAGGATCAAGCACACCTCCAAAAACCTACGATGGCGACTTGGGCACCAAGTCAGATGTTCTTGCTATCTTGGAACACAAGAGTAAATCGAAAGAATGACTCAATCCTGAGTCGGGAACTAAATCAGCAGTAAGTGAAACTACTGGCTCTGATATAGAATCTTGCCCGAATCTTGACGGCAAATCAGATAAGCACCAGAATGTTAAGTCAGGTGTTAGAAGAAGAAAGTGATCCCTTTACTAGTGTTCCTGTTTGAAATGTGCAATAGTTCGAGTCTTAAAAGTAGGACAAAGGATATGCTAATTGTTGGGCTAAGTTTTAAGTCAGAAGACAAAAGATAACCACTGATATGTTTTTTGCTAATTAAACCACCGATATGTTTGTTCATGATAATTTAGGCATTGCAATTACTACAAATGAACGACAAAAGCCAGATTCAGAACTTGTGTACAGCTAAATTCATGTCATTGACAGACTTTCTGTAATTTACTGAGACATTATATAATGGTATGTGTAGGAACAGGCATGTTTGTAAATCTGGGCTTGTTCTGCTTTTCTCATGTATTATGAAGTAATGCCAGCCATTACGTCCGTACAGAAAATTGGACGTGTTTTGCCATATGTGTAAGTTATTTATGAGAGTTACACAAGTTACAAGTACAGTGATTTTGATTATATCCAAGGCAACTGAAAGATGGATTATGCTGCATGCCCTTTTTCTAATCTCTACATGTTCGTTTCAGAATTAATTTAGGGATAAATGTGATTCTATGGTAGTTAGTAGTAGTATGAAAAGGTACTGGAACCACCTTTAATGTTATGTTCATTTCTTATCTGCCTGCAATCCTTGCAAGGTAAGACAGAAAATAGGAACAGAAGAAATGTGACATTTTCTTAAAATGCGTTAATAAGGTCATTAATATAACATTGATTGTCAAAAGTCATAATAAGCAACATTTTACGACATTGGTATTAAAAAATTGTTTTATTGATTAAAAAATCAGATTGACAAAACTCTTAATGATCTACCATTTTTAGCAAGCTTCTTCAATTATAGAAAAGCTTATCTACACATATAAAAGAGCTTTCGTTAAGTCCTCTCCTTTACTTCTTTTTGTTACATTTGTTTTTCCTTTTTCTTTTTTCTAATTTTTTTCTTCTTTTTTTCTGTTTCACCTTCACCCCAAAAATCCTATGGACTTACTTTTTCTTTTCTTATGATGCTTTTTTATAAATATATTTCGCTCGCCGATTTGCTTCTATTAAAATATTTTCTTTCAAATGTGTCTTTACTTTTACCCTATGTAATCTTTAAAATATCAAAACGATCCTTACATTATATTTCCCAATTGTTGATCCTTACATTATATTTCCCAATTATTTTTAGTCAACTACTTTGATAATTACTGTCATAAATATGTTTTCTCTAATTTGTTCTTGTGGAGGTAATTTTTCTAAAATAACATATAAAAGAGCTAAGGTAACTTTTTCTCCGCCACATGGTAACTCTTCTCTTTTTCCTCTTCTTTTTGTTACATTTTCCTTTTTCTTTTTCTAATTTTTTTCTTCTTTTTTCCTTTTGGCGTCCCCCCTAAAAATCGTATTCACTTTACTCTTTTTTTTTCCCTTATAATGCGCTTTTTTGAAGTACATTTTCTTTCCCCGCTTTTCTTTTATTAAAACATTTTTTTTAAATGTGTCTTTAGTTTTATCCTATGTAATCTTTATTATATCAAAATGATCCTCGCATTTTATTTCTAGTTAGTAGGTTAAAACATTTTTTTTCAAATGTTGGTTTATAAACATTTTTTTTACTCAACTCTTTCAATAATTACTCTCATACATATTTTTCCCCTAATTTGTTCATATGGAGATAATTTTTCCCAAATATATTCTATTTAAATATTTTTCTAAAGCTTGGAAATGGTATACGAAAAGACAAAAATGAATATTCAAAATTTTGATACAGGGATGTAATGTGTAAAATTAATTAGTTCAATATAAATGGAACAAAATCTCAAACTAAAAATAGATCCTAAACTAAAAACAAAATCAAAAACAAAATCAAAACTAACACAACTTTTAATTATTTATAAAAATGTAAGAGTTCTCTCAAGATTGAGACCAAAACTAGCCAAAAATGGCTATTTTCTCTCTCTAAAATGTGTTTCCAACTCTCTCTTCATAATTCTTGAGAAAAGCCCTATCATTTCCCTTTTATAGGTCTCTTTTTCTGAGATTTCTGCCCTACACAATCAGGTATTCAGTGTGTTTTGGCATTGTAGCGGAGAATTTTGGCACTATAGCACCAAACATAGAGATAGGAATAGCTTTCAACGCTGCAGCGGATAATTTTATTATTGCAACGCGAAACCACTCTTTGTTGTAGCAGAGAGTTTTCTCATTGCAGTGCCAAACCATTTCTGGCTGCAACGGAGAATTTTTTGGTTGCAATGCCGAACTTCCACCATGGATGCCCTGTTTTGCACATATTACCCCTTTTTTGTCTTCTTTTTTTTTTTTTTTTTCACTTCTAATGGCTTTCCACTCCCAAGTTCACCTGATTGCACCCAAAATTGGCTTTCCAACTTGTTTTTGATGTCGTAAAATCCATTAAGCCCCATTTTCTTAATTTCTTACAAAATAATACCAAAAAAATTAAAATATTACAAATGCTAGAAAATTTACACAATATTTAAGCTTAGAAATAATTGATTTGTAAGTAAAATACTTACTCATCAGACATGTGTCATTTTTTAAAAAAATCTTAGCAGAAGGAACTTTTTTGGTCGATATTTAATAAATCAAGGGAATAAATATTACATTTTAAAAATCATAGATCACACTGTCATAAGACCTACGGTCGAGAAGGAACTTTTGTAACGAACCTTAACTTAATTCTTGGGGCAACTTTGTAAAGCTCTTATCACGAACGAGGAGCCACATTTCATTTTTTGTTAATATTTTATCAAAGGGGATATTTTCAAGAATTCTCAAGTTTCACAGAAATGATGTTACAAATTAAAATTGAGAGTATCTTGTGACAAGGCTTATAGTTCATGGTAAACATGAAATCTATCCTTAAATTCATCTAGACGTGATATTCTCAAAATACCTTATAATAATCAAGCATGTGAGCGTCATATTGTTGATTCTATTAAGTTGTTAATGGCTTTACCATAGAAGTGTAAAAAGTGTATCAAAAGGCATAACTTAAGATGCAATTTGTAGCGTTTTAGAATTAGTGGATCAAAATGGTTCAAGAAAGATAATTAGGGGAAATTGACATTAGTAAAATAGTTATCACTTTGCCTAATAATAACTCTACATCTACTGAATTGGGTCTTTAGGGCCTATTTGACACAGTTTTTGTTTGTATTTTTAGTCAACAGAAGAAAAAAAGCAAAAACTATAGTTTTTTTAGTAAGTGTTTAGAATCATATTTTTTTAAAAAAATTTAATATGTCAAAATAGTTTCAATTATTTTAAGTTACAAAAGTGTTATATTTAAGCTTGTAATGTATAATTGATACTTTAGTATAAATTTCAAAGTCTATTTTAAAAATGCTTTTTTAAAAAATTGCATTTTATAACTTTAAGAAAAAACACATTTGAAGAACAAAACTAATTCTGATAGTTCATATAAATACTTCTAAAACAACTTTTAGACATAAAAAGTTAAAAATTGCTTTTAAAAAGCCTTCTTAAACAGGCCTTCAGTTTAATAATTTTTTCACTCTAAAGTTAGGAAAGAAAGAAAGAAGGACAAAACCCACAAACATGTTCTAGGATTTTTTTTTTTTTTTTTTTTTTTTTAATAACATCCTTAATAACTCTTGCGCCAATGAAATGTCAAAGTTGTCCATACGACACTTTTAATTTTACTTATTTTAATTTTAATTTGGTCATTGAGTTGCTGAAATTGTGAATTGGCATAACGTTTCCTTTTTTTTTTTTTTTTTTTTTTTTTTTTTTGGTGGACTAAGGAAAGAGACGGCGTTACAGGCTGGGGTTTCTTCATCCAACTCTCTCATCTTCATTGGAGCAGGTGAACCCCTTTTCCATTTCTGTTCATCGTTTATTTTCTTTTCACTTTTATTGTTATTAATTATCATCACCCTGTTAGATTTACTTCTATGTCGTTGCTTTTCTTTACTTGGAGCTTTGGATAATTCAAAGATTATGCTAACTTAGTCATCATAAGATTCTTTATATATATATATATATATATATATATATTATTTATTTATTTATGAGGGGAACTTATCTTAGAATTCAGATACAATTGAATCTGCTTTGATTTATATCGTAATGGGCAATTTATGTCTTGCTTGTATGTCAAAAGAGCTGGGTTTCAGTTTGTTCATAGAATGACAATTATCCAATTAACAAACAAATAAAAAATAAACTTTATTGAGCTAGTGGCTTTTGCTTGCGTTATCAATATTTTAGTTTTACTTTCGGTTTCTATGGTTTCAGTGATTTCATTATTGTTGTTATCTTCTTGTGGGCGTAGATGATTTAGAGAATAGCAGATGTAGATTTGAGTTCATTACAAAGGGACACATATGTATGAGAAAAGTTAGAAATAACCAACAAAGCAAATAAAACATGAAAAAAGGGAATACTTCGCCATTTGTTATGATTAAAGAAAGTTGAATGTTTAGTTATCCATGGGAGACGATGTTACACTGTTTTCTATTGTTTTCTTTCTTTGTCTTGCATTTCCTTTTTATCATTCCAGCTATTTTTGTATGTGCAAACTAGGCCTGACGGGTTCGGTTATTTTGAGGAGTGGGCGATTGTCTGATCTGATTGTGCAGCTTCAGGAATTACTTACAAGCGTTAATGAAGCTGAGATCTCGCCTAACAAGTATGGTGGCGTGCTTATGGCGGCTCAGGTATAGCAAAATGGACATATACTTTGGTTTTAATATAAATTCAATCATATCACCATCAAAATTGATGCTGACATTATAATGATAAGCAAAAGCATGGAGCTGGGATTTCTGTTTAGACTCTTGAAGGAGCTGGCTAGGATGTTATTAGGCACTCTTTCTTGAAGTGGTTATCGTGCAACTTATTTGGGTCTAACCTCTAGAGCATTAAAAAGGATTTCCTATGTTATTTTTGAATTGTCAGCTTTGAGGCCACAATACCAAGCTGCACTTACCAAGAAATCGAGGGTGCTTTGATTGTTACCCACTTAATTCATCTGTTTAAGAAACGCATTAGTGTAACATTTAACGTTTATGTGTTGTCTCCTTCAGATTCAGCAACTGGCACAAGAGATCAGGGAGTTAACCTTATCCGGCCCTGTAACAATTTTTAATGGGAATTCTTCATCAAATGGTAGGTGCACAAATTCAGTTGCATTTTCTTTATCAAAAATACTAAACTCCATAGCCTTACAAAATGGCATCGCCCATTTCCTTGTTTATATACTTTTGTGAATTTCCATTGACTTACAAAATGGCCTCACCGATTTCCTTGATCATTATCTTATTAATATTATTGCAGATTTTAACGTTAATCGTTGTTTACTTTAACTAATTTTTCACTTCAAATGAAGCACCTTGTGTGTCAGGAGGCTTCAAAAGTTACATCTTAAGCCAAAAGTTGCTACACTTTGCAATAAATGGTTAGGGATTTTTAATGAAAACTCTTGGGGTGCAATAAGTCATAATTGTCAATTGATACTCTATATATTTATTTTATTCCTATGGTACGTGGATTTTCTGAATGTTAAAAAGATAATGATCCTTTTCTGACCACTTGAATGATCAAGGTACAATTCTCATATTTTGTAAAGTGACTATGAACAAAAAATAGCAAATGAGTTCCAACAATATAATTTCCTATGCTATTGTTTTTCAAATAACAATAATAATAATACATAACCATATGGGTAAATTGATATTAATTCAGGAAGTTATGCTTCTTACCTACTCCCAGCTGCAGCAGTTGGTGCAATGGGGTATTGCTATACGTGGTGGAAGGTACAATAATTCAGTCATGAATGACTTGTTTGATTGTGTTTGGTCGCCAATTTACATTTAAATTGCAATAACCATACAGGGTTGGTCACATCCGATGTAATGTTTGTGACAAAGCATAATAGGGCAAATGCTGTTGCAACTGTTTCAAAACAATTGGAGCAAGTACATGAAGCTTTGGCCGTTAAGTACTCTTAGTTTGCTCTCTCATGATGGTAAGCCTTTCATAATTAGCTTTATGTGTGTGCTTAGCATGCTTCTTTCTTGATTCTAGTTTGTGCAGTCTACAAAAAGAAATCAGAGTAAGAGGCTTGAAAACTTGGATTGGAAGCTGGAGGAGCAGAAGGAAACAATTCATCTAATTGCAAATGATGTATGGAGTTGTTATTCTCTTTCAAATAGTTATGATTTTATCTGATTATATATAAGATGCTCCCATAAAATAAGATCAATCAACCTCTCTTTCTTTTCCATCGACTGACAACAACACCACCATTATAATACAAGATGAAATTATGCTTCCCCAATTAAAAGTGCATAATTTTTTCTTAAGATCACCAAAAATTTCATTTTCCTATGCAAACTTGCATTCTTCAATTTTTTAGCGTGCTTACTTCACATTAGAGGGAAATGGAAAGGACGACTCTTTGCCTTTTTTATTTTGTTATGTTTACATACAAATCGGAAATGGTAGTTTGGTGGTCCCTGCATAATATAGCGGATAAGGAAAGAAAGGTCGCTTGGTATTTATCCCCAGTTAAAGGGAATGAATTCCAAATTTACTTATGTACCCTTAAACTGATGAGTATTTAATTTTAATTATGTAAGAAGATATTTTGTAATTGCATTATAAGTTTCATAGCCTTATGATTAGGAAACACGAGAGACGGAATTAACCACATCTAGTAGATAACATACTGGAAAGGGAATTAACGATTTTTTTATTCTTATTCTATTACTTTCCAAACCCATTACCCTTTTTTCCATTACATTTCATTATGGTATAGTAAACATGCTCTAAGTGTTCGTATGGAATATTATCCTTCTACCTATTCCATTGTACGTTTGTTAGTTATCAATCTCTGTACAGGTGAGTGAGGTGAAGTCAACCTTTCACAAATTGGGTTTGATGTCGACACAATCCATCAAATGGTGGCAGACCTGGTGAGTTATTGACTTTAATATTTTTTTTCCCAAATACTCTTTTTCATGTCATTATGACATTCTTACTTCGATGTAATTGTATTTTTCAACTGAACTGCACAGGAAAGAAAAATTGAGCTTCTTGAGAGCAAACAGGTTATTCTTCTGTTCTGGTTATGTAAATATAGTTATTATCAAATGTTCTAATTATATGAAGTGTTTTTATTGATTTTTTTTTTCTCAATTTATTTTTTTCAACACCATACAGGATATGACTAACTCGGGTCTTTTATATCTATGCCCAGTAGCTGAAGATTTTAAAGATGGTCCTGATACTAAACCCCCCTTCAGGTAAGATATAATCACATCTAAATAGAAGAGTTTTAAGTTGGCCTCAAAATGAAGCTTACATGATCTGTTTGTAGCTCACATGCAATTCTAAAAGGACAACCTTAGGCTGGTGATACTTTCAGGTTGTTATCATTTCTTTTCCCCTTCCTATGTGGGCAGGATGTCTCTGCAAGGCTAGCAAAGCATTCGGCAATAAACTTTGAGGAGAAATCACTCAAGGTATTTAGAGCTTAGTTCTTTTTTTGTAACATGACATCTTGGTCTGCTAATGACTTGATAGCATGGCTATGATTCAGGGCCTAAAGTTCATTACTGAATATAAGGAGTCAAGTGCTATTGATAAATTGATGATAAAGACAAGCGAACATGCAGACAAAGATGGCCTCAACAACTTCCCTGGGGTAAAGGTCCCAGTGATGAAAACAAGAATACACAGATCATATCCGGTCGAGATTTCTTTGACCAGAGACATTTTGGGCTCTGATCTGTGAAATTTTGTCATCTTTGGTTTATGTTCTATTTTGGGAGGCAAGTCTCCTTGATTAATTTTTTTCGTCCCTTAAAATTGTGTAGCTCTTTTGTGACTTTTCATTTGTTTCGGATGATATGTAGTCATAGTTTCACACTCTTGTACTTGGGAAAGAATTCATAGCAATTTGTAATCGGTTGCTGGTACAACTTAAATGGCATACATGTACCGAATAAAGGCTCGTTCATTTGAATGTCACTCACGACGATGTATTTTAGTACAAGCAGTTCACAGCTTTTAAGTTTTTGCATTGAGACCTGTCAAAATCCACCATTTTCTTGTGTCTTTTATGCTTGTTTAGTTTTTGTAGCCTTTGGTATATTCAGAGGGAAGCATTCGTTGGCAAATCCTACAGTGAAATTGAGACTGCTCAACGTCAGAAGCCAATTCACATGCAGGCGCTCTGTCGTACCGACGTGCCATTGACTCTATCTATTCATTGAGACAAGTTCAATCAATCATGAAGTTGACTGTGTTGAATGTGTGTTTTTTTTTCTTCTTAGGGGTCAAACCGTGTTGAAAGTCGACATACTAAGAGAAGTCACTGTGTTTTCTATGGAATCATATCGTTGAAACTCCATTGTAGACATTTTTAATTGAGAATCTCCCTATCTCCCTCTCTCTCTCGCTCACAGGAAAAACAAAAGTTTCCATGAACTATGTTCTATGAACTTCACAATTGGCAATTGACTGCATATTATGTGAGTTAAATCTATTTCAATTATTTGTAGGTATTGGAGGTATTATTCACCCTTCAACGATATAGCAAAGTTCCTATGTAGGGTGCTTGTTGCGCTTAAATTAAGCTCTCTCTCACATCTCACTAACCTTATGTTTGGGAGAATAATTTAAACATTGATTTTAACAGTAAACTGTATAAAACTTTCAAATGCTACATTATAGAGTAAAAATAAGCTATAATATAAAGCTTTACATATTATAGTGTATTGATTCAAACTTATTGGTTTGAACTATATTCTAAAACACCCTATTAAGATTTTACGTATGGTACAACAACTCATTAATCGCTTTCTTAGTCATTACGTCTTACCTTAACATTCAAACAAATTGTACTTTGGCATTGGTTGGTTCTGTATTCATTGTAATCATGTCATAACATTTACTGCTTGATTTATTATTGACTAGTTCTAAAGCACGTGCATAACGTGTATATTCAATTTGAATGTCAAATTTTATCTAAATTTAGTTTTCTTCCTCGTTTATTATATAGTTTGGTTCAGTTAGTTGAAAAAACAACTTAATAGACTATATTTAGAAAAAGATAAAAAATCAAGAGATAAATTAATCACGAGGCCAACGTCACCATTGCCGCCTCACGCTGAAGTCGTCATCACCTCACACTGGAGCTGCGCCATCATCGTCAGAAAGAGAGAATGGAGGGAGGAGAGAGAGGTGGAGAAAGAGGAATGGTTTGGAGAAGAAGACAATAAAAAGGCAAAATTGATCCCTGATTGGCCTTTTATTTATCAATGTTTTTAAAAATATAGTCATTTTTAAATGTGTATAAAGTTGCCTATCTGTTACAATATTCTTTTTTGGTAGTTATAAAAGGGTTGCTCTCTTATGGGAGAAGAAGAGAAATATCACATTTATAGGAGAGAATATAAATAAATAATACAATTTAGGGGAGAGAAAATTAATAGCATATTTGGAACTAAAATTTAAATAATTCGCAAAAACCCGATTCAAAGCGCTCTCTCTTTCAACGCTAGTCTCTCACTCCCCCTCGGCCTGCATTAACAAGCCCTCTGCAAGAAGCTCAAAAGCATCACCTAAATGGAGTAGTGTTGGAGTATTTAACCGTATAGAGAGCAAATGGAGGTTTGAATTTTTAGAAATATAAATGGGTTTATAGCGTAAAGGAATATTTTCCTTAAAGGTTTTATTTGCCCTCATTTCTAAAAGTTTGCTAACGAGCCTTTTAGACAAATTACCCTCAAGATACAACAAACCTTTGAACATAATATTTAATAATAAAATTAAGTTCCAGAACAATAAATAAAACTTGCAAATTTTATAGAGATTTAGTAAAATACAAAGTGTGCCAATTCTTGAACCGATACAACTATTATAACCCATGCAACATTCACATGTAAAGGTGCTTTTACATTGTAAAAATATCTCTTGATGTAACATCATACTTGTTACAATGGATATGTCTGTGGCTAATAAGTATTCAAGTTTATATAATAATATATAACCAATAAATACACAGATTTGAAACAACCCAAAAGATACATTATTTAAAAACATATCAACATGGGTGGGCACTGTAGTGCCGGAGCTATGCTGGGCTCTATACCCCATTTTTTGATTTATTTTCTTTAGTGTTGTGGCTTAATTTTGAGCCCTATGGCACTACATGCTGATAACAAATACACTAAAAAATGTGTATTTTCATATTCTTTAATATGTCTAATAATCTTATAATACATGAAAGATATATTACAATCTCTTCAACAATCCCCTACTTGATTATAATATTTCTTCAGATTCAACAATGACAAAGTCATATATACAAGGAATCTCTTGATTTTAACATTCAATTAGTGAATATACTTCAAAATATTCATAAGATAATAGTATGCTTTGCATTGAACTTTGTCTCTTAAGCAAAGACCGTAAATATATCAAATATGATCTATCCCAGACTTCAAATTATGTTCTAATCATTTAGCACTATTGCTAGCCTTATGCTTTATCTTGGATTCATGAAAATTTACAAGACCAAACCATGGTACTTCTTAGAAACAGCACCATTTTTTATCTTCATTTAAGTGAAGTTGCTACTATGAGATTTGAACTTGATCAAGAGTATACACTAAATCTCAACCACGTAACTATTTGCACCAAACATCCTAGAAGGGATAATCAAATTTTTAGTGCTAACCAAGTCACATAACATTGACTTGTTCTTTCCCATTTAACTATTGAATAACGGTATAACTATTACATAGTTTGATTATCATCACCGGTGACTCTTTCAAAGAAAGGCTTCAGTCCCAATCCACTAAATGTGTCCTTGCACTAAGTCTCTCGAAAGATCTTTTGTCAAGGGATCTGCTAGGTTTTTATTCGACCTAACTGTGAACAACATTAATAACACCATCAGTTATTAGTTGTTAACTTATTAATGTTTCAAGCTAATATGTCTACACTTTCTATCGTAATACAAAGAAATGGATGGCAACAGTTGTGGCCACAACTTTATTGCAAACAATAAATTTCTTAATCATTCCACTTCTTTGCCCACAGCCGATAAGTGCTATAAAATCACTTTCCATTGTTGAGTAAGTTATACACATTGTTTCTTAGAAGAGTAGGCCATAGCTCCTCCTCTAATTGTGAAAATTCAACTAGATATAGATTTATTATCACTTGTATTGGTTATCTAACTAGCATCTGAGTATTCTTTTAGTACCGTGAGATAATTATTATGAAAAACCCAAATTAATGATCCTTTTAAAATAACCAAGTATTTTTCCAATTGCATTCCAATGTCTAACACTAAGGTTACTCTAAATCTTGACATTTTGCACACTGCAAAAGTAATGACTGGCCCTGTTGATAGTATACATCAAGCTACCAATCGTACTAGCATACTTAAGCTGTGCTACTACACAGCCAGCATTTTCTAGTAATTTAATGCTAGAATCATATGGGGTATTAGCTTAAGCTTCAAATGATAAAATTTAAAAAGCACATTCTCAATATAATAAGATTGGCACATCGAGTAAGTCTCACTATGTTTCTTCACTTTCACACCCAAGATAGTATCTACCTCACAAAGATCTTTCAACTTAAATTGTAGAGTTAGCTACTTCTTAGTATCATTTACTCCTTGCATTTTTGTTTTAAAGATAAGCAAGTAATCAACATACAAATATATAATTATACAAAATCATTTGTAAATCTACAATATGTGAATTTATCCGCATAATTATGCTTAAAACCGTGAGACAAAATAACATAATCAATTTTCTCATGCCATTGTTTTGGTGCTTGCTTTATTCCATAAAGCGACTTGACTAACTTGCAAACTTTTTTCTCATTTCAAGGCAATGCAAATCCCTCATATTGTTCCATATAGATTTTCTCATCAAGATCACCCTTTAAAAAGTTGCCTTTACCTCCATTTGGTGCACATTTAATCTGTATATTGAAACAATTACAAATAGCACTCTAATGGATGTCAACCTAGTAACAAGAGCACATGTATTGAAGTAGTTTATACCATACTTTTGTTTAAAGCTCTTGGCCATTAATTTAGCCTTGAAAGTTTACATAGACCTATTAATATTGTACTTTCTTCTAAACACCCACTTGTTTCTTATCGGTTTTGATTCTGGAGGGAGATCAACTAAGATCCATGTTTGATTAGTTATTATTGAATCCATTTCATTATTTATAGTCTCTCTTCAAAAGGAGGCATCTCTAGATGGCATGGCTTCACTAAATATCTTTGGATCTTCATCAACATTTAGCAACAATGGTATTTTCTTAAGTATGCTATTTCTATCTCCTTCAACCAAGAAGCTTAAAGTTTGAGATGAAATAAATCCTAGAGCTAAATACTTCTCTTTTCTTCCATATTGACTTCTCCTCGGTTCGAAAGATGTCATATACTTTTTCCTTTTGTTATTAGTGGAGACACTAGGAGTATAGTCACAGGGTTGGTCAATATTAGATTCTAATTCAAAAGTGGAATCAATACTAAATTTATTTTCACTAAATTCAACATCTCTTGATTTTACAATTACATTAAAATCTAGATTCAATGATTTACATGCCTTGGAATTTTCAACATAGCCTACAAAAACACATTTAGTTCTCTTGATCTAACTTTGATGATTTAGAATCATGCACTGTATAGAAAGCTATTTATCACACCTTTAAATACATCAAATTTGGTTTTCTTCCTTTCAGTATTTCATATGGAGAGACATATGTTTTTGTAGATATAATTCTATTATGAACATGACATGCAATAAGAAAAGCTTCCTTCCATAAGTTATTTGGCAATTTAGTATTAAGAAGCATAGAGTTAATTAAATGTGTAAGGATCCCATTCTTTCTATTACAAACCATTTTGTTGAGGAGTAAAAGAGGCTGACTTTTAATGAATAATACCATGCTCTTCGCAGAAGCCATCAAACTAATTAGAGAAATATTTATCACCCCTATCACTTCGAACCATTAGAGAAATATTCAACACCTTTTTATCATTTTGGTTCTCAACCTCAGCCTTGAAAAGTTTAAACTTATTAAAGGCTTCATCTTTTTTCTAACCAAGTATGCATATGTGTCTCTAGAACAATCATCAATGAAAGTGATAAAGTATCTTCTTCCTCTTCTTGTCAAAATTCTATTATATTCACAAATATCATTATGTATTAAATCTAATATTTAAGTATTTCACTCGGTTTTAGGAATGGGTGTTTCTTAGTCATCTTTTCATGTATTCAAATCTCACACTTATCATGATTTCCATCTTTGAAATTAATTAAACGATGTTTAGACATGTATTTCAAAGTTCTAAAATTTAATTGTGCTAAACGAGCATGCCAAGCATCAAAAGAATAAGCCATATAAGAAGAATTCCTATCCTTGTTATCATTATATTAACTTTATACATATCATCACAATAACATCCCTTTCTTACAAAAGCCTCATCTTAGATACAATACAAATATTACTCTCAAATCTTTAGTCTATTTTTATACATTAGACTAGCAGATCTAAGGTTTTCCTCATGTCGGGGACATGGAAGATATTGTCCAAATTCATTTTCTTTTTGGAAGTAAAAGGCTATAGAAGATATTGATTCAAAGCTCTAAACAACAGCTAAGAACACTAAAATGAAGTTTATGAAGACTAATAAAGTCTGGGAACTTATGGACCTTCTCGAAGGGGTAAAACCTATAGGGTGTAAGTAGGTCTATAAGAGAAAGAGAGGAGCGGATGAAAAAGTCGAAACCTATAAGGCTAGACTAATAGCAAAGAGATACACACAAAAGGAAGGAATTGATTACGAGGAAACTTTTCAACCATAGCCATTCTTAAGTCCATATGCATTCTTTTGTCCATTGTTGTTGCTCTTGATTACAAGATTTGACAAATGGATGTCAAGATGGCTTTCTTGAACCATCTTAATGAGACCATCTATATGATGCAACTAGACGGGTTCAAAGCTAAGGGTCAAGAATAACGTCTGCAAGCTGCTAAAGTCTATTTGTAATCATAAGAAAGCTTCTCATTCTTAAAACATAAGATTAGATCAAGTGATCAAGGCTTATAGATTCAAACAAAACATGGATGAACCATGTGTTTACAAGCACGTTAAGGATGGGAATGCGGTGTTTCTACTGCTCTATATAGATGGTATTCTGCTTATAGGCAATGATGTTTGTGCATTATTATCAGTCAAAATTTGGTTGACCAAGCAGTTTGTCATGAAGGATTTGGGTGAGGCTAATTATATTATGGGTATCCAAATCTTTCGAGATGGGAAGAACAAAATGCTAGCTTTATCCCAAGCTTCCTACATAGATAGAATTCTCAAGAAGCATGTAATGCAGAATTCTAAGAAGGGCAGGCAACCATCTAGGTCTAGGATTACACTTTCTAGGAAAGACTGTCCAAAGTCTAATGAAAAAGAGAATACATGAAGAAGGTATCTTATGCTTTAGCAATTAATAGTCTCATGTGTACTATCCTTTGCACATGTGTGATGATCTGGCTTTCTAAATCATCAAAAAACTTATCTTAATTTACTTATAAACATTCTTACATGGTAAACTTGTACGTGAAAATATGAAAGAAAAATTTTCTATAAAATATAAAACTTTCATAGAAACTTTTGTTACAATAAAACTATAATTGTTCTACATTACCTAAGATATTTTACAATAAAAACCTTCTTTAAAAAACAACAGCGGAATTAAGCCACAGCGGTATTCATAACCTAATCTTCATATATTGTTCACGTACTGTGTCCAGTTCATCATTTTTAATTCTGGCCTCTTGGTGGGATTTCCCACAGCATGAGGACACTAAATGAGCTTTCACTTAGCAAGTTCTAACATGTCTCATAAAAAAATTTAAGCATATTCAAACATCATTACAATGCAAGATTCTATTCATGCTTTTTTATGAACTTTATTTTATTTTGCTTTATCTTCCACCATGGGCCCAAGTATACGTATCGTATGCGCAAGACCATCGAACAACAGGGCCATAACTTAACTTAACTTGATCCTTCCCTCAAGAAGATTCTACACCTTCTTAATCCACTCTTTAATTCTGGAGGCTTAAACTTTTAACTTTAGATACATCACATCAAGGAAGTTGGTATGATACTTCTTTATCTTTTCTCTCATGCTTGGATTACCAACTATGTAATCTTAGTGAACATATTTTATATTATGACTTGACTGTATACATGCAACATTTGTTGAATTTGATCTGCAAAGATTTTCAATCAACCATCAATCATCAACAATCACAACCTCATGCCATTAGTAAGATTAGAACTTACTTAGTTCTCACGTTAACGTCCTAAGTAAACCTTTCCTTTTATGAGATGTAAGCTGGCTCTATGTCCTTTTGGAGTGATACTCAATCATTAGCTGACGCTTTAGCTACTTTATGCCTCTAACTTTGATAGACTATCGTTGAACCTTACATTAGTTTTTTACTTAACATAACATAAAACATTTTTCAGTTCAAAGGCCTTAGATTAATACAAAAGGGTTTGAGGCTCGTTTTTGAATTACTTCTAAAGTTTTGTGATTGAATTTTGTTACTTAAAATTTGTGTGGTTTATTATGAATCCTTTTTCATAAACAAATAGTTTCATTGAGAATTACAACTTTCTTGTTCTAAATTCTTTTGAAGACACACTTTTGAGGATGTTTAAACTAATTCCTTAAATAGCTAATTCAAAAATCATTTTACTGCTTGATTCATTTAGAAGTTGTAGAAAGTTTCTTCATCAAAGTTGTTTGTCTCAATGTTTCCAATAAAACTCATGTTAAACTCAAAAACTAATTTAGGCTCTAAGCATCTCAAAAACACAAATATTTGATATCTATGTACTTTTTTGTACAACAAAAAGTGCAATAGTGTAACTCATTTACTTTTCCTTATTTATGTTTTAACTTTGAAATTTTTTACATTAAACATATGAAAGACAAACCAGCCACATCATATGGTTTTTCTTTCATACCACAATCCATAACATTTGTCAAACATTTGGTATGCATAACTACTCAAAACATAACCTTTCTTATGATTTATACTCAAAAGTTTCCAAGACACTTGTATCCTCTTCAACAATCATAAATTCCTTATTCTCCATGTAAAAATAGTTTTACAACACACTTTAACAATACTCAAACGTAGCCAATAAAACTCCTTCTTTAAACATCAAATTCCATAAAACATACTTAATGAAAGTTAGGGTTTTTACCTTAAGATCTTCTTGAAATCTTCTATAGAGTGATGTGCCTTGATCTTAAGGATAATTAATGGATGGAACTTGACAAAGTTTTGAGAGAATTAGGGTTTTAAAGTGGGATTTGAAGAGAAAAGTAGAGAAAGTAAAGTTTTGAATTTCACCAAGTGTTGCGGTATTTATAGGCCAAGTCTAGTGGCATTTTTGTAAATAAAAAGGTTTGAATTCTTACTCCTATTAAGGCACACAAATTTATTAAGACTAGTGTGGAATTTTCCACACCTTTGAAGAAGAAAAGTCAAACTTTTCTTTGACTTTTTAGTCTAAATTTATACTGCGTAAAATATTTCCTATACAATCAGTATCCTTCATATAATCTTCTACTAGCTTCCACATTCGTCCATGATTATCCATACTTTTTATTTTGTTAAATTCCTATACTATATTATTTTATGTAGTATAACTTTCATACTGTATTTCTATTGTAGAACCTGTTATGTTAGATTCTTCGACAATTTTACTTCCAGCTTTCTTTTTACCTAATTATTATTTAACTTTTGTCTTAAGGTCTTTCAATATTCACCCATGAATATTTGTGACAAAAATTGGATTTAACAAAAATCTTTATTACATAAGAATCACTATTTAAGCACTTAACAAATTTTTTGAGTTCAAACTCATAAAATTTGTTTGCTTGAAATACATCACAATTTATAAAGATTTACACGCATATCACATTAATTACAAAACTTCATATTTACATGAAATTCCTAAAAAAATTCATTGTTTAAATCTTGTCTTAGTTATAGATTCCCAACATATGCCATGCCGTCGGGATAATAAGTCGATTCCAGTCGAATCAATGATCGAACCATCGAGTTGTGGTCAAGTATATTTTTAAGTACCTGAGAAGGACTACAGGCTATTTGCTAGCATGTTATGGTGAGGATCTAACACCTCTGGGATACACTAATTCAAATTTCAATCCTATTTAGATTCAAGGAGATCGACTTCGAAGTCTGTGTTTAGTCTTGGTAGAAGTGCCATTAATTGAAGAAGTGTTGAGCAAGATTACACTTCTGATTCAACAATGAAGTCCAAATATATGGCTGCCAATGAAGCTTCGAAAGAAGCTGTATAGCTCTGCTAGTTCCTTGTTGATCTTGAGATAGTTCATAGTATGGATAAAGCGATAGCTAATACTAAGGACTCAAGATATCACAAGATGAGTGAGAATGTGGATTAGAAGTATCATATTATAATGGACATCACGGTAAGTGGGGATGCGTAACATATCACATTTACTTACTTAAGGCAAATGGGAGATTGTTAGACTAGGTACCCTGAGGATTAAATTATATAATAGTTTTTAGAGACATTTAATCAATAAAGAGTTTGTTGTTTATTTTATATATCAAATATGCCCTCTCTATATTCATTTGTGTTGAATATATAATAAGCAAATAAAAGTCTGAAACTGTCACTTTAAACCTTTAAGATCATGCATATGATGAAAAGATTATGTAGAAGACATGAATCTTAAGGTGGTCTAAACATAAAATATCTGTAATCAAGGGAATAAAGTTTGGCGCATTATTCATGTTAAGATTGTTATATTGTCTATATCCCTAACGAGAGATGACTTGTCTTGGTCATTCAGAGTAGGACTCCGTGAGTTGAGACATTGGTGTATTGTCATTAATGACGATATATTGAATCGAGACTAAAGATAATTTGATTTGATAAATAACTTCATTTAAATAAGTCAAATCACTTTAGACAATTATATGTGTTACATCTTAATCTTGAAATAATCGAGACTAAAGATAATTTGATTTGATAAATAACTTCGTTTAAATAAGTTAAATCACTTAAGACAATCATATGTGTTACATCTTGATCTTGAAATAAATCAATGGCCCCGTGTTCTTGATTTTATCTTTTGATGTACCAAAGGGTGACATCCTGAAAAATATGAAGCTACACAAGCTTTTATATAGTTAATAATATTTTCTTATAGGCATTATCTTGTAATTAGAAACTAGAGCACTCAATCATTTAGATGCATATATGTGTAACACCTGAGATTTTTAATGCATTAAAAATGCATTAAGTCAAGGATTATATTAAAATGAAAAGTACAGTTTAAGGAAAATACTATATAATAGCATAGGAAATTATACGGTATTAGAATAATACAATGTAAGAAAGTACACTGATAAAGTTATTACATTGCAAGAGTAAAGTAGTATAAGAATTAGACTGTGTGGACCACAATTTTTTTTATAAAAGTGTAAAAAAAATAGAAAAAAAGGAAAAATCTCACAAAACTTTGGCTCTCTCTCTCTACTTTCTCTCTCTACATTTTCTCTCTCTCTCCTCAAATCTCGATCAAGATTTTGGCCTCTGTTTTTGACACCTCCCGCACCAATGGAAAGCTCTCATTGAGCTGAGTCCAATGAGGTGTCGTGCCACCCAAAAAGCCGCCGGAGGAAGCCTCACGTGCCGCCCAAAGTGGCGGTGAAACCCATTTTTTTTCGACGTGATTTCTCCGTCGTCTGATCACCAATCAACGTGATCTTGGTGTCTATGGACTCAGCACGAAGAGAGGAGCAAGATGGTACTACTTTTCCAGCTCGATTTTAGCTGAAAAAGCCTCAACGGAGTAGCTCCGTCGTTGCCGTGGAGCCACCGTAGGACCCGCCGTCTCCAGCGGCGGCGGTGTGAGCCAAAAGGATCAGAGGGTGACGACGAGCAAGACCCCTCGCTCAATTGCACCGTTCTATCGCCCCTCGTCGAAGATCGAGGACTCCTGCCACCGCTGCCGTGGGTGAACTTTGGTTTGCCATTTCAGGCCGTGTTGTGCCAAATTGAGGGCACAAACACCTTCAGACGATCGAGAGGAAGAAATTTGGCTCCTCAATTGCACGAGACGACGACCGGTCACCGAAGAACCAAGACCCGCTGCCTAACGCTGTCGTGAAGAGGTGGAGCCATCGTTCCACGTGGTGTTGAGCTGCCCCACCATAGGGGAAATGCTCAGAGGATGTCAGGGAGCAAAACCCCCAGCTCAATTGCACGGTAGCTTCGCCGGTGATAGGAGATCTAAGCCACCAGTTTTGGTCA
This sequence comes from Artocarpus heterophyllus, assembly GCA_025403435.1. Classification (NCBI taxonomy): domain Eukaryota; kingdom Viridiplantae; phylum Streptophyta; class Magnoliopsida; order Rosales; family Moraceae; genus Artocarpus; species Artocarpus heterophyllus. The sequence goes on along the minus strand of CM046348.1, from coordinate 16,532,817 downwards.
AGAATCCCATCTTTGAATTGAGTAGATGGAAGCGGATTTAGGCAAAATTGACACCGCCAATGGACTCAAAAGGGTCGATTTAGGGGGGGTAGTTTCGAGCCCAGCCCCCAACGGAGCCAATCATCTTCGGTCAACGGCGATCAACGGCCAATTTGGGATTTTGTGATTCGGACCTCCGATCAATGATCCAAGACTGCCTCCTGACTCATTTTGATACTCTGAACGTGATGGTGACCTCCGTTTGAACTAATTTCACTCTGATGAAAATCGTCTAGTACCGATTGTATGTAGATCGAGGCGACTCAAACAACAATAACGGAGTCCAAAATGACATTTTCAAGAATGTATGATCTCCAGGAAGCATTCCTAGCTATTCATGGTACTCGAGGAGCACTGCAGAGGATGCTTCGCATACTGTAGATGCAGCAAGATGCAATTGGATCCGCTTAGCTTGGAGTCCAAGTAAGTAAGAATCTCACCTACAGTATGAACCGTTTTAAAATAAATTATTTGAGATGCTTTCATAAAAATTTTTGAAATGCATGATCAGTGATTGTTACACTGTTTTATGTGAAAATGGGCTTTATAATGTTACAAGGTTGACGAAAAACCCGTTAACGGTAAAATTGTCATTATTAAGTAAATGGCTAGAACGGAGTTAAACACTCTGATTTAGCATAACGTTATTAGATGGAAAATGTTTCGTAATACTTTAAGTAATGAAATCGCCAGTAAGACAGGAGATTTAATAAGGGATGTTTAAGTAAACGAAAGGTAAACCGATGGGTTACGAGGTTAAAAGGAAAGAATAATTAATGTTTACGTTTTATTATCAATCAAGTAGATTGATAAAAAGAAAGTTAATTAATGAGTCGGCTGTTGTATGATCAGGACATAGAAGCCGACCAAAGGAAGGAAAAGGAACGAGAAAGGAACGAAATAGAGAACGCTAGGGCATAGTCCAGGTAAGTTCAGACTTCACCTACAGCATGAAGTAAATAGTTTTTAAATGCTTACATATGCAATTGTAAATGAGTTTGCGATGGTTATGCAAGTTATCTTTAAAGTATATTTGCATTTATTATACAAAAAAGTTCTAAAGTACAAAATAAGATTTGCAATGAATTTACAACCGTTATGTTTAAAGCCTATTTACATATTGATATGCATGAATGTTATGAGCTATGATTGGTGTGTGTATTATAAATGTGCCATGACTTAAAGTATTATATGAATATAACATGAAATAGTTGCTATCCAAAGAAGAAAAATGTATAGCAACTTTACGATATAAAAGTATGAACGACAAATGTATATATGATATGAACGACATGAGTATGAGTAATATGTGAAAGCATGAAATGTGAAAGTATGAACGACATAAGTATGAGTAAAATGTGAAAGCATGAAATGAGAAAGTATGATATGAATGATATGTATATGTATGATGTGTTTATGAATATGATAAGTAAGTATGATACTTGTACGAGCGAATGATATGGATATAAATGTTATGATTGATGCTTGTTAGTTAGAATATAACAAGATATAGTATATAAGTGCAATACCATGTAGTGCATAATGAATATGCACGATAAGGTCCATAAGAAACCCATTAAGGATATAATCTCCAATTTGCCTATAGGAAACTAGAAAAATTACTATAGGACATTCTCGTGACCAACAAAGAGGTCACAAGAGCAGAACCAAGAGAGAGATATGAAAAGTTAAGCTCTATTATGACTCTTAGAGTTTTCAGACAAGTACGTAAAGATATTTTAGATAATCATTATCCCTAGTTTAGAACGACTAGATGATAAAAGACCTATAGACTGAACAATAAAAAGATGAACTTACTGGCCAGCCTCTATGTACCAGATTATGATCTAGATGCGGATGTGCAACCTAGATACGAAATAAGATTAGTATGAGTCTTGTATTTCGATAATGCATAATGTTTTATGATTTAAGTTATAAGTTTTATGAAGTATGTGTTATGTAATATGTTGCATTGTATGCAATATGATTTAGAATAAAAGTTATGATTTGCAATATGTGATTGCGATATATGTTGCATTAGTATGCAATATGATTTAGAATAAAGGTTATGATTTGCAATATGTGATTGCGATATATATTGCATTTGTATGCAATATGATTTAGAATAAAAGTTATGATTGCAATATGTGATTGCGATATATATTGCATCGGTATGCAATATGATTTAGAATAAAAGTTATGATTTGCAATATGTGATTGCGATATATATATTGCATTTGTATGCAATATGATTTAGAATAAAGGTTATGATTTGCAATATGTGATTGAGATTTATATTGCATTTAGAATAAAGGTTATGATTTGCAATATGTGATTGAGATTTATATTGCATTTGTATGCAATATGATTTAGAATAAAAGTTATGATTTGCAATATGTGATTGCGATATATATTGCATTGGTATGCGATATGATTGAGAATAAAAGTTATGATTTGCAATATGTGATTACGATATATATTGCATTTGTATGCAATATGATTTAGAATAAAAGTTATGATTTGTAATATGTGATTGCGATATATATTGCATTTGTATGCAATATGATTTAGAATAAAATTATGATTTGTAATATATGATTGCGATATATATTGCATCGGTATGCAATATAATTTAGAATAAAAGTTATGATTTGCAATATGTGATTACGATATATATATTGCATTTGTATGCAATAAAGGTTATGATTTGTAATATGTGATTGCGATATATATTGCATTTGTATACAATATGATTTAGAATAAAAGTTATGATTTGCAATATGTGATTGCGATATATATTGCATCGGTGTGCAATATGATCTAGAATAAAAGTTATAATTTGCAATATGTGATTGCGAGATATATTGCATTTGTATGCAATATGATTCAGAATATAAGTTATGATTTGTAAAATGTAATTGCGTTATATGATGCATTTATTATGCAATAAGTTTCAGAGTACAAATTATAATTAGCAAAATGTGTTTACATTTTACGTTGCATTTGTTATGCAATGAATTGCATTTGTTATGCAATAGATTTTAAAGTACAAACTGTGATTTGCAAGTGCATTTGCATATGATGTGGTTGCATTTGATGTGCTCACTAAGGTTAATAAGAAGGTAACATAAAGTGAAAAGCAAGTGTCGTACTAGCCTCCTCGTTGTGAGGTAATGAAAGTAAAGTTAAAGTTTAACCTCTTAGATGTGAGGTACATGCCCTCGAAGTTCGATGGTCTTAAGTCTTCCACAAGGGAAGCATCACGTTTATGATCTCATGATTAAAGATGTTGGTACGAACACTAAAAGTTGTAAGATAAAGAAAGTTAAGGAACAAAAGGTGAAAAGTTAAAGTCAGATAAGGAAAATTAAAGTGTAAGATTAGAAAAGATAAGGAACAATGATAGAAAGTCAAAGTAAGAAAGAATGTTCATAAGATGCTCATAATCGAAAGTTCATAATTGAGCATAAATGAAAACATACATTGTGATTGTATTTGATTTGTTTATTATGAAACATTTATATGCCATGAAAAACATTCTGAGGAATGTTTTATATTAAATGTTTATGAGAACATAAATGACGTTATGAGGAGCAATCTGAGGATTATTTATGTTAAATATTCTATGAAAAGCGTTTATAAAAATGTTATAGAGATTGCTTTAGAAAAACGTTTATGAGAAACGTTTTAGGAATATTTTATGAAAAAATGTTTATGATAAAAGTTTTAAGAAAAAAATTATAAATGATATTTTACGAAAAGCATTCCAAGGATCGCTGCATGTTAAGTGTTTTATAGAAAACGTTTATGAGAAATGTTCTAGAAAAGTTTTTGAAGCATGTTTAAATGCTTTGTGAGATTTTGTTTGAACTTACTGAGCGAAAGCTCATAAAAAGTTTTTTTTATGCTGTAGGTAGTATTATGGGCGACCAGTAGGACCCGTTAGAAGAGCTGGGTGCTGCGGAGGACTGGATGCGAGGATTTGGGTATGGATACCACTATAGTAATGTTTATGCTGTTTAAAAGAAATATTATCCACTATTTAATATAGTGTTTTCAAAGTTTTAAGATACAGTTTATAAACTGTTTAATATAATTATAAAGTTAAGTTTTAAGCGATGTTTTAGTAAATGTTTCTTATTAAGTTTTAAGAAACAATTTGAAATGGTTTTAAAGTTAAGTGTTGAGTGAGGTCTCGACATGAATGGCGACAGATGTCGCAACAGTTTTAAGTACGTTTAAAGAATATAATTAGAAAAAAAAATTATTTCAGTATTTTTCTTACTAAGTAAGTAAGATTACTGTTTAAAAAATTATGTTTAAGTAAGTAAAATGACAGCCTGAAAAGGCAGGTCGTCACAATATGTAACCGAATGATATACTATTTGTATTGGTTATGGATAGTAAGTATTCCAATGATGAAATAACAGAACATAAGATAAAGATAATAGGGAAGATAAAATGAAATTTATCCTTAAGCCGATTATGGATATCTTATAAGGATGTGCACATTATGATATGTCATGGACAGTTAAACTTATTGGAGTTTTGTAATTATGTATATAGTTTGAGAGTGCAGCTCTAAGCTTTTAGTGAAATAATTATAGAGTTAATAATTATAAAATATACATGTTGGGGACATGTTATTTTATAATTATAAGAGTTTGATTTATATATGTCCATGGATCCCCTTTACCAGCTCACATATTTTCCTGTAATGATACATCATATTTTTCCTATACATTGGTAACTTATGTTAATGCTTAGATTGGCCTCAATTTGGTTGTTTGGAATTAATAATTCATGATTAGTTTATTGGTTGAATTAATTTTATGAATTAATTTAAAATAAACACGTTGAATTATTTGAATATATTTTATTTGATATGAGATAATCTGTATATGACTAGTTTAATTAAATAGCTTTTCTATTAGGTTATTTAAATTAAAATTGAAGCTCTATCTAAGATTCATCTATAGAATAAGATATAGAAACTTCCAGAACTAGACAGATTGGTAGGTCGGTGACTAAGTTCGGCCTGACTGATGGAGCGTAACTTAGTTACACAAATAGTATAACTGGTAGGTCGGTGGTCAGGACCGACAGGCTGGTTGGGCTTAATCTTGTTAAGCATTTTGATGCGGATTTCGACCCAATTTTAAATTTAGAAACCTTATCTAAGTAGAATTGACTCCCTACCCACCACTATCAATAAGATACTTGTTCCTATTGTTATTTAGATCATCAGAGAAATTTAGACAGAGTTTTCTAGAGGGAGTAACTCTGCACTCCCATACGCCTTATTGTTTAACATCACAAATTATAGCTCTTAGTTCTCTGTTGTGGTTGGAATGAGACGTTGCCAAGAAGAGAATCGAATGACGTGTACCCACTAGTATTTCGGTCATGGAAAAATATAATAGTAAAAAAGATTAGTTGGTTGAGGCTCTTCAGGACACGATTTTTATGTAGTAGTTCTGCTAATTATTTTTCTGCCAGAAGTGCGGTTACCGATTCACAAAGGTACGAAGAACTTTTACTAATTTATGATAAATGGCATATCTAACTCGTTTTATAGAAAAAACTTTTATTAACAATTTTAAAATTCTGTTGCGTACTTGTTTTCCAACAATCTCACGAAAGGAAACGCCAGAGTCACGGAGGGAAGCACCAGAGTTGTTGCCGTAGTAGTTGCCGAATATAGGCACCCAATCAGTATCCACAATGGACTTGAAGTTATATTTGGTATTTCAAAATATGATTGATATTGTGGCATGGTATTCTTTATAATTATTTTTTTAGCAATATAAACCAATCCAAGACTTGCTATTGTAGCATTCTCGCAACGAGTCCCGGCGCATGTGGTGCATGACAAGCCCAAAAAAAACTGATGGGCCAAAATTAAATTCTCTGGGCCATGAAGATTCGGCCTGTCAAGACCGAACCGACTCGACCTCTGTCTCTGTGTGTGGCTGCAAACAAGCTAGGGCTCTGCTTTTTCTAGCTTTGGTAATCAGATTGCTCATTTTGCGATTCCCCTTCCTCAAGCCTCACCTTTTTGCATAAGAGAGGTATTCTTGTTTGTGCTTTTTATTCGTTCATCCTATCTATTTCTTCACTACTTCCTCTACAATTTTGTTTGTAATTATACTCAAAATCTAGGTTCTGGCTTCGTTCCGATCACTCATCGTGAATCGCTGTATCGATCATTTAATTTCTTCTTCTTCAGTTCATAATAAGTTATTTAGCTATTTATTATCAATATTGCTGAACTAATACATGAAAATTTTTAGTAAGTATTTTTCCTTTTTTCTTTCGGGAATTCGGTATAAGAGGTGGAAATTTTCTAAATTTCAAGATGGATTTTTCACGATCGTCGTCTTTGCAAGCTGAGATTTGTACTCCAACATGTTGTTAATCGAATGGATTTGTACCCAAAGTTGGAAATAACTTTTTGATTCAATGGATTTGTATTATTGTTTCTACTACTAATTGAGCTATGAGTTCACAAATTTGGGCTATGAAATTTAGCATAATAGATGAGGATTTTTTAAACATCAAGATGTGAATTTGATAGAATCTTTTTCTCGACAAGCTGAAATCAGAGGGAAAGTAGTATATGTTGGACGAATCAATGTGGATTCTTGTTTCGATTTATTAATTTGATGCATGAATTGACTAAAGCCCCAAATGTATTAGCTATATTTATGATTTATTGTGTGAATTTTTCAAGAAATTTCTTGAATTCATAGATGTTAATACTATTTTCTATTTTAGGTCTCTTATTTCTTTTTTTACTTTTCTACTCAATCGAACAGGGGAAGAGGATAATTAACCAACATGCCGAAGAACAAGGGAAAGGGAGGAAAGAACAGAAAGAGAGGAAAGAACGAAGCAGATGATGAGAAGCGTGAGCTCCTCTTTAAGGAAGACGGGCAGGAATATGCCCAAGTGCTCAGAATGCTTGGTAATGGCCGTTGCGAAGCCACGTGCATTGATGGGACAAAACGCCTTTGTCACATACGAGGAAAGATGCACAAGAAGGTCTGGATTGCAGCAGGGGACATCATCCTTGTCGGTCTCCGTGACTATCAGGACGACAAGGCTGATGTGATCCTCAAGTACATGCCTGATGAAGCCAGGCTTCTCAAGGCCTATGGCGAGCTGCCCGAGAGCACTCGTCTTAACGAGGGCATTGCTGGAGGTCTTGAGGATGAAGACGAAGGGCCTGGTGATGATTACATCGAGTTTGAAGATGAAGACATTGACAAGATATAGACAGATGTCCAGTTTGTTTATGGTTTGTTGCTATTATAAAATGCTGTGTTTGGTGCTTCTCGGCCAAAAGATATGAATCATTATTTATAAGTTGCACTTCATAAAATCTGAATACTTTCAGGCTGTGTGATGGTCATGATCGGTGTAACATCTGTTCTTACTAATAAATGTACCATGTTGTACTTTAATTTTAGAAATACTAGTACTTTCTTGAACCTGGTGTGGCTTATATTGTTGCTGTTTTGCACTGAATACTTTGACATGCTGTTTGTTCTGTGAACCCTGCAAAATTTGTTGCTCTTTGCCATACCGTTCCATTTGCATGATATTTCTTCCTCTCTTTTTTTTCCTTAAAAAAAAAAAAAGATCTTGTTGTCATCCCAAACTTCCTTTCTTCATCTATTATAGAACGGAACGAATCTCACTCAATTCGTAGGATAAGAAAAGCGAAAAAAGAAAGGCATTTTGACCACTGCATTATCTTTGGTACGTGATGTTCCATTTGCACGATCCTTGTTTATATTATGTTGTCTTGCTGAACCCAAGAAAGGGTGAATGTTAATTAGCAGTTTTTATTCTGTGCAAACCTGTGGTTTTGCATGCTATGTCAATTTTTTGCAGGATAGAACGTGTTGTGCTTTGTGCAATTCATTTCACCAAGGTCTGTCAACACGTCTATAACATTGCAGGAATGTGGATGACTGTGCTTCATAGTCCGTTTAATTTAGAATGTAGGATCATGGGCTTTCAACATTTTGTTTTGGTGGACTCATTACCAATCTACGAGTATCAACAACAATCTAGTTATTTTTGAAAGGGGTTCAGAGACCCAACCATTGAACTTGGCGCTCCTGGCTACTGCTTCATGATTTACTTAGAATAAACTAATTACTTGGATTCATAACATTCTACAAGGGAGTTCAGCGTCATAAAAGGAAGTTTGCATAACAGAAGCATTTGAAGTAAGAATGTACTTCTTTCCCAATTTGGAGGATATGAATTAACTATAAGCTGACCTTCAAACATGATTTTACCCTGCTGACTTTTCTGCATGCTGCTTTTTGTCTTTAATGTCCTCCTTGAATGATCCTTCTTTTTTAACCTGTAACATAAAAATTTGACGGTAGAAGTTCACTTAGATTGAAACAACCAACTCAAGCAACCATCTTATCCGGTACACAAGCTCGAACCCCAAAATAAAGGCAGAAAATGGCAGAGCTTTCCTACAATCCCTGAAGTTCTTGGATCTGCGATTTTACCTTGGTATTAGTATAATCTTTTGGGCAGTGATTGCTTGGAACGGTCTTTCTCTTTGATACATTTCTTATAGTAATAGTCTTCCTATTTCTTGTAGGCTTGGAACCATCTCTTTGATTTGCTGCTTTTACTGAGATGCCATCGAATGAGACAGATACTTCATTTGATCCACAGCTCTCTTTTTCTTCCCCTGCTATTTCAAAAAATGTTTTGCCTGTTTTGAATCTTTGGTTCTTGTAAATTAGCTCCACCGGCTTACTTGTGCGGCTTTCAACCGGGGTTGTTTCGGGGAAGCGTGTAGCCATCCATCGTTCTAGCCAGCTCCAACCCATGTTGGGTTCCTTGTCATTAAATTTTGCCTCTCTTTTCTTCGAACAGATTCGTAGCTATAGACGAGCAGGAAGAAAGTTAACACTTGCAAGATTATAAAGATTGTCCTAAGATTTAATTCAGAAAGAATTTCAGACATGCCTGCTGTGAAAATGCATAAGCCAGTGCTCTCTCACGCCTGGTGGATGCCTCTAGTCTGTTCTGTATCCTCATTTTGGATATGTTGCTGCTAACTGTGCTATCATCCCAGTCTTCCTGTATATTTAACTTGGCTTAATTTGTATAGGGATTTGTTTCTTACACGTGAAAGAGACTTCTGGTAAATTTCTCCAAAGTAGTTTTACTTTAAGCCAATGTACAACATTAGCAAGCTTAATTTGAACTTTCAAAAATAATTTATGTATTTCTAACTATTTTTCTACATGAAAAAATTATAATATACTATTTTTTTTTTCTAAACAAGATTTCAACTAATTTGAATTTTTCTATATTTTACTTTATTGTAAGTTAAAACTTTAATTGTATATGATATTTATGTATATTGTTTACTTACAATTTTCTTATTGGGCACAATTGACGCACAAGTATATTAAAGACATGACACAAGTATAAATAGACCATAAGTCAGACTTGATGCTGTAAATAAAAGAAACAAACATAACCCCACACGACAGGAAAAATATTTGGCCTAATTTAAATGGGCCGGGCTATACCAGGCTACATGTTTAACGTATCCACACAAAACGACCCATATCGTACAACCCTTAGGCAGCCACGTATGCGGGAAGGTATACCAGAGGTATTCTATTCTCTGGTGCCCCCGTAGCTTTACTCTATGGGTTGGTATTCTGAGTCTGAGTCTCTCTCACTTCCCACACGGAAGCGCTCTCAATCTCTCTCGTACACTCTCTTTGCCACTTGCACTCTCTCTGTTCGAATTTTCTCGTGAAATTCCAAACACTCATTCTTTTTCTCTTCCTTCTTTCGTTCCTAAGCAAGAACCACCAAGAATGTCTCGTCGCGTCGGTGGTCGGCGATCGGACTCTCACAGAAATTAGCCTTCTTCTCCCTCTTTCCATTCCCCTTCTCTGGCGACGGAGGCGCCGTTGGTGGTGGACGAGGTCGTAGAGGTCCAGCACTTTTGACGTCGCAGCCGCCGTCTCATCCGTCAGCGGTCTCTGCTCTGACTCCATCGACTCCTCAAGCCTCAGCAACCCCGTCGGAGATGTCTTTGAGCCACGAATTTAAACAACGGTTGACGTTGCAGGAGAAACCGCCACCGTCTTCGTCGAAGCACTCAAGGCCTCCGACGAGACTGGGCTTCGGCAACGTCAAGAGGAATTGTGTCGTTCGATCTAGAGATTTGAGATCTCAACTCACTCGAAGTCAATGCCAAAGATATGAGATATCGCCGGCGAGATCCCAGAAGAACTCGGCAACGCTGCTGGGTTCTCCCGGAGTTCAAACGCTGCTCTGAGCCGTTGTCGATTGCCTCTTGGCTTTGATGGTGGTGAACTTTCGTCTTCTGGCTTTTAAGAAGGTATTCTGTTCTTTTCATTTTTTTCATTTTTTTGTCAAATAAATTCACAACAGGGAGAAAGTTTGCTTGAAGCGTTCTTCTCTAATGTTACGTTAATTATTATAAAGTTATCTCGTCATTTCTTGAAATTTATCTATACGTGTAGGAGGATAATAATGCCTCATAAATGAATAGATTGCGACCTTACTAGGTCAACTTCTTCTGTTTACATATGATAATAGGTTGTATCATAATTACTGCCAAAAGGATGAAAAACAAATGATGCTACCTAGGACAAGTTTAGCCTCATAACATATGATTATGGTGTTTAATTACCTAATTTGTAGAGGGAACTTTTCTCGGATAGATGAAAATAAGATCCTATATGTATGTATCATATTTGGCGGCAAAATAAAGGAGCCTTAGGCCCAAAAGGCAGCTGCCATCCTAAGTCTAAGCTAGCTTGGATCATGGTGTTGTACCTTATGGCCTGAAGTAAAGACGTGGCAATATAATGAATCATGTTTCAAATGAATGTCATTTGAAATTGGGAGAATTCTACGGTGAGACGTAAAACTTTATCAAAATGGTACTACGGAATTTCAAATTAGATATGTAACATCAGGTCAGGGTCTATGGGTCGGTTTGACCCATCACTATTTAAGGCACGGCTTGACCCATAAATATCGATGCACTAGGCTAGACCAATACATATCAACCCATAGGCCGGCCAGACACAGCCCATGAAAAATCATGGGTCGGGCCGGCCTGGCATGGCCCATATAGGCCGACCTGGCATGGCCCATATTGGCCGGCCCATCCCGACCTGTGTAAGGCCCAAATACGCCTATAATGGGCTAGCCCATCAAAGATTCATTGTGGTCAAATTTTATTTATAATTTTTTTTTTAGTAATTTTGTAAATATCTTATGTATAATTATCCTTATTGTATACTCTTTTTTCCTTACCGAGGTTTTGTCTTATTGGGTTTTCCTTGGAAAGGTTTTTAATGAGGCAATCATAAATTAAAAAATCCATTTTCATATTTCCATTAACTATTCAAACTTTTATATTTGTTAACTTGTTTAAAAATTTAAAAATAAAAAAAATTAAAAATTACATGCTTAGATGGGCCGACTCATTTAAACCCACGATGGGTCAAGATGGGCCTACCCATCCTAACTCGTAAATGGGCTTAAATGGGCCAGCCTATTCAAGGCCTACAGCACAGGACGGCCCGACACAACCCACGTAAAATTAGCCTATGATGTGGGCTTGGCTTAGATAATTCTAATATGAACCGGGCCAACCTGGTCTACAAAATTCGTAAGCTGTGCCAGGCTAGCCCATGGCTCACGTGGGCCTAAGGAGAACGGGCCATACCAGACCGGGTCACGCGTTCTTGCATCTTTATTTTAAATAGTTAGATTTTTAAAAAATTCTATTTAATTTACGTACTTTTTTGCTGTGTACCGTACCAATAATTTTATTTTTACCCCACCACGAACTGATCATGGAAACTGAGTTAAAAGAAATATGATATGATAGCTACCACCTCATAACCAGCTGGGTAAAGCTTGCATCCTCTTACATAAAGGGTAGGCCTTTGAGTCCCACTTTGACATTAAGGTGCCTCTGAAGTACTAGCGGGCTCCGTAAAAGAGTTCAGACTTACGTGAGTATACTAATCTTTACCAATATAACCTTTTTTTTAAGCAAAAACAGAAAAAAAAAAAAAGAAAAAGAAAAAGAAAAAGAAAAGAAAGAAATTGCGTCTAAAAGATTAACCGCTCAAAAAAAAAAAAAAAGAAGAAGAAAGAAATCGCGACGTTTGAATTGTCAAACTTTCCGAGTTTGTGGTCCTTTAGATAATAAAAGCATTACGAATTCTCATCTTCATGAGATATTGTATGTTAAAGTAAAAATGTGTGACCTACAATAAAGCTTAAAAAATTGACGTCAATTGGAGTTGATGGAAAATGCAACTATCCCACATGGTTGCTTAAAAATAATAATAATAATTACTAGCATAATACATATAGGTGGTAAAAATTGACGCACATCTACTTAATTTGGCGATTTTAATCTCAGTAAAGTGAATATCAACATTGTTAAGCGTTTCTCCATTGGTTAAGCGATTTTAATCTTTAAAGTGCGTTTGTTTCATGGTTTAAATCACAATTCGAATCATTTTGCTACAGTATTTTTTCTCATAAAAATTTAAATCTTCATTCAAAGTTTTTATTCAAATCTATAAACCAAACGGACTTTTACCATCTAGTTGGATTAGTAAGTAGAGACTAGAACTACTAACCTTTATGACTAGAGTTCTCACTTTTTGTTGTGCCCGGCGGTGAACAGTCATTCTATCTTCTAGAGCAGAGAAATCCTCCACTGAGTTTCCCGTTTGAACTTCCATGGATGTACCACGAGACTCTCTACTTGGACTTTCATTTTCACCACCCTTTAACTTGGTTGCTTCGCATTTACACCTAGCCTGAAAAATTCAAGCACTCCCCATTACTAAAACAAAAATGTAGCCAGAATTTTCAGAGTCACAAATTCATGAAAACGCTTTCAATTTTATTTATGTTCGACATGCTATTCAAATAATAATAATAGTAATAATAATAATAATTGCAACCCTTTCTTGGAAAAACACTGTAGTAAAAAAATTCATTGAGCGTTTATGACAGTATGCAATAACCAGAAAGCCTCTAAATGCTGACTGTATGATCATTGCCGCTTGTTCCTCCTTCATATCTATGGAGGCTAATCGGTGAAGCTTTTGTCCTTGTGGTACATAATATTCTTCTTCCATTGGTTGTGTAACAGTAGCCTCAGAGCTCTTAACTGATGAGCCATATTCATCATCTTCAAGGACTGAATTGAGCTCTGGAATTATGGCTTCAAAGCTCATAACTGAAGCTGAATCCTTTTCTGCAAGGACTGAATTGAGTGGAGTGACTGTATTTTCAGAAAGTGAAGCAGAATCCTCCTCTGATAGGACTGATTTGTGTTCATCCCCACAAAGATATGATCTAACAGAGTTCTTCCATCTTCTCTTTTCAGTCATATTGCTTCTTACCTAAATGATATAAAAACAAAAGGAGAAAATGGAAAATTTACTTTTGAAATTGTTATGTAATGCGCATAGGTGATGAAGTAGTGTGGATTGATGTGGTATTTGATGTGATGAAAACAAAAACAAAAAGAAAGACACCACTAAAATTTGGTGCATACCCAATTTGAAGAATCATAATGAGAATGCACACTTTAAAAGAAAAATATTATTGGGGAAAAAGATATTGGTGAGAGAGTGAGAAACTCACACTGTTGTCATGAGTTCCAACAGCCCGGTTCTTTGAGAAGACGCTTCTAACCAACCCACTAGTGATACCCATCATATGTGAAAAATTGGCTGAGACAGATTGTCTACAACTATAGTGAAACAACTTCTAGAGTGCTAATGAGATCCCTCTAATATATATATATATATATATATTCTGAAAAAAGTTGAATGTGAAACGACCTCCTCAAGTCAATTGGAATATAACCAACAAATTACTCAAGCATTGGCTAATAATACTTTAATAGTAGGAGAAGATAATTAGCATATTTATTTGAGTAAATTTAAGGAAGCTATAATTAATTCATAAGATTTGAGGAGAGTGCAGAGCTTTAGAGCTGGACATGTACTTTTAAATCACAAAAATAATAGAGACTGAAAAGTGAAGATTAGATAGAAAGGATGGGTTTGAGGGCTCAATTGTTTTATTTTATTTTTTATCTTTGCCCATACTTTTTGCACATGGCTAGCAGTGGATTGGGCTCATATAAAAGTTTACTTGCTATTGGGGTCATGTCTATTCCTTTCTGTTTACAGCTTCTTTTCCTTGAGTAAACTCTTTTATTTGGTAACTTGAACCTGAAAAAGACACATGCCAATTAACTTTCAAGGTCTGTTTGGCTCGCCATTAGCCAAGGAGATAAGTCACACTCATTTTGCGTATTGGGTTTCTAAAGATCTTCTTGAGTATTCTCTTTTTACCAAAAGGGGTCATGTGTAATCTATGAGAACCAAATAAAGTCATTGACAATCGCAAGATTTAGAACCAAAAAGAGACTCTTGTTGTTTGAAGCAATTAAAAGGGCAAACATATAGACCAGCAAACCAGTTTTGATGTCAAAGTTTCTAAAAAGATCTTGGATCAAGGCGCGAATTGTTGACTCAAGAATTGTGCATGATACCAATAATGGAACCATGGATTTTTGGGTCCTGAAAAGAATGAGAATTAGGTTAAGGTGTGCTTGGAACTAGCTATATTTAAAGATAGATTGCCTTTCTCTTATAGACAGTCAATTAAGAAGTTAAATGAAAGGAGTTCCACAATCATAGTATTTTGAGGACGTCATTCATGTGTATTTGCAAGGCCAATACCAATATGTATGGCAAAATGATCTGCACTAAGAAAAAGAAAGGAAAGAAATGATATTTGCCTTTTTATACCATCGGTTTTAAATTTATTCAAAAATTATACATTCAGTTTTGATATCATAGAATATATACCTCCGAATTAGATTTAATATACAAATCTATACTTTATCGTAGCCATAATTGATTTTGATCTTTAATTTACCAAATTATTCTCAAGAAAAAGAGAAAAACTTACTAAAAACAAGAACAAAAAAATACCAAAAAAAACCTATTTTTTCCGTGTTTCTTCTTTACATATTCGCTGGTAACATTCACTACAAGCGGAGGCAAAAAAATCAACTTCTTTAAACTTAAATTTAGAGAGAGAGAGAGTAAGGCAAAAAAAAAAAAAAAAGAGTATAGGGAGTAAAAAGAGTTTTTAAAATTTGTGATATATATATTCTACACTTCTCTTGACAAAAAAAAAAAAAGGTTAGAAAAGAAATATATACGACAAACATAATAAACACGTATATATAAGACGTTGAGGAACAAGTTTTGTTAAAAAATTGTGAAAGAAAAGTACTTTTTATATAAAATGCAGAAATTTGATGAAATAAGAAAACCTAGAGATGTTCAAGGGGGGAAAAAGATGCCTAGCAGATGCAAAAAGAAGAAAACAAGGATGTAAAAAAAAAAAAAAAAGAAAAGTAAAGAAAAGAAAAGAGAATCAAATGAAGTAAGAGGGAAAAAATGAAAAAAAAAAAAAAAAAAAAAAGGTCAACACCACGGTTGCAATAAAATTGTAGGATATTGTATCATAATAGCTTGGATCGTAGTTTTTTAATTATCACTTCTAAATGGTTCTAACAAATATATATGACATCTTTTTTGAGGGAATTATGTATGACATTTAGTAACACAATTTGATAGGAAAAAAAGTAAAAAAAACACAAATGCTACTCAATTGGACGATTCATTAATCCAACTGACAAAGGATTACTTACAGACGGATCGATTTTCTGGATTTTTTCTGAAGATTGGGAATAGTTAGAATTTCTATAGGACGAATTTTGTTAACGAGATTTATCACTATCTTAGCTACTTTAGCAGCTCGGCTAGTCACTCTAAAATCCCAAGTATTCCATTTCTTGATGTAACAATGTATAACGGTCAATTGTACCACGACAAATTTGTAATATTTAAGAGTGGCAAAGTTGCAATTAAAAATAGGATTGATTACAAAAATTTCTTTGAATTATAGCTTTTGTAAGACTTTGTCCTCCAAACTTCAAAAGGTAACATTTGTTACCCCTGCATTATAAACTATTAACAAAAATAGTCTTTCTGTTAGAATTTTAATAGAAAATTGATAAATGATTATAAACTTAGCGGTATTTTAGTAATTCTAGTTATAAAAATAGTCATAAATTAAAACCATACTAAAAATAGTCTTTATTGATGATTAAAAACAAAAAAAAGTTCAATTAAAACTATTATACCATTGGAATTCTTCATTTTTGATATATGAAATTTTTTTAAAATTTTGAAAGTTACATATATTAGTGAAATGAAAAAGAATATAGCATAAATATATTCAATATAACAAAAAGGTAACACAAAATTTTCAAAAAAAAAAACTCTGACAGTACTAATAAATTTTTTTTCATATTTTTGAAGTTTTTATTGGTATTCATGCCTTTTAAAATTTTAAAATAATTTTAATGTGAAAAAAGTTAATAAAATTTTAAAGAAAATTTTAGTATATAGAAAAAAAAAGAAGGATCCGGACAATAGTGTGTTTGTAATTGAATTTTTTTTTTTAATCATCAATAAAGACTATTTTTCTTAATTTTTTGTTGCTTTTACAACAATGATTATCAAATACCTTTAATTTTAAAATTATTTATCAATTTGCCGTTAAAATTCTAACATAAAGACTATTTTTGTCAATAATTTATACTTTAAAAGAACTGATGTTATATTTTGAAGTTCGACGGATAAAGTGTTTTGAAGACTATAGCTAAAAGTTAAATTTTTATAATTAATCTTAAAAGATAAAAAATGACCTATAATTATTATTTTTTCTTATTGAAGTGGGACACATAGCAAAAACAGAGGCAACAATTTTTTTTTTTTTTAATTAGCAGTTTATATCGGCTGCCATTTTCAAGCTGAAATGATTGAGGATGATTATGATCAATATCAGACCAATTTAAAAATCACCTCTGCTCGCGATTATGACGGCCTCTCATGCCCCTCTGTCTTCATCTCTCTTTCCGGATATTAATGTCAGCTAAGAAAGCAGCAGCGTCAGGCTTGAATACAAATAGAGAAGCTAGCAAGTTTATGTGCTGGCAGGCTAAGGTTGAACAACTTTTGGCAAATCTCACAACGTTAGAGAAAGAGTTAAGGCCTTCACTTCAAAGTTGACACAAATATGATTGCAGTACATTTTGTTGGAGAAGAAGTATAATGGATGCGCTGTTGGATCAAAATCAAATATATGGGTTAATATATTAAACAAATATGAATTAAAGGCTGTCAATAAGGTTATCTAATTAAAAATGATTAATTTAGGTTTTGAGTTTTTAATGCATTATTAAATATGTGCTTTCTATGTGTAGAAATTAAAAATATAATTACTAATTTTATGATGGGCTAAATTAGTAATTAAGAATAATTGTTAGGGTTTAGCAATTATATAATGGGGTTATGGTCCCCAAGTCAGTATATACATTATTTTTCTGTTATCCATTTACAGATAAATTACAGAGTATTCTGAGAAGGAGGATTTGCGTACCAGACTTAGAAGATCCTCAACCAAAAGACTCAAGAATCACATTCTATCAATGGATTCAGGTTAGCTTCTGTATCTTATTAATATTCTTGATGATTTGACATGAACGATTCTGGGTGACGATGGTTTTCATCACAATTTTATTCTAACATGTGCTACAACTACATACATAGAAGTGAAATTGGACATCCTGCACATATGTGCGGACTTTTGTATGCTCATTCTTCTACACGCACATTTTCAAAACCTTTTCACTTCTGTAATTCGGACTACTCTTTTATTTCCTCTATCAAAAATCTCTCTTTCCCATAATCTCTCTTCCATCCCCTCCAAGTTTCAAATACCGCACTCTCTTCCTCATTTTCTTTCTTCTACCCTTTTTCTCCTCCTCGCTCTTTAACTCCGTCGTTGCTGACGCTCCTACGGGCATGCCCCTGTTGCCACTGCACCCAGCCGCTGCCACCATGACTGCCATTAACCAGGATGAGCTTTGGTTTGAAGTTTGTTGGTTAGTGTTTTTTTTTTTTTTGCCCCTTTGTATTTAAGTCTATATGTGTGTGAATATACACGAGTTCTTAAAATTACGATGAGGGGATTTGTAATATATTTGTTTGAAGCGTTTTGTACCATGTTGATGAAAAAAAAAAGATATTGGGAGAAATTGTTGCTCACAATTTTCATATAACGTATTTTTCAAAAAAAATATTAAGATGTTTGATGATGATTGCTACAAAAATATTAAAACTGAGGATTCAACAATCTCTTTTCAAACCTGTCATTAAAAGCAGAATATTAAACTATAATTTTTGAAAAAAAAAATCGTAAAAAGTATTGGGCTGTAATCGTGTGACTTTATATGACATATATTGATAGTTAAAAACCATCATCTTATGCTAAAGACATACAATGATTTTAAACCGTCATAAAATCTTTTGACGTTATCAAATACACTTTGTCTTCTAGTGGCCAAAAAGGCTACTTAAATTCTGATGAGTTGAATTTGTACTTATATTTTGGTTACTCCAAACTTGTTATTTTGTTAGTTTTTAAGAATTTTTAGGAGTTATTTATTTGTTTTTAGTTTCTTTTGTAGGTTTGTTTTAATTGGAGTTCGTTGGTTATTTTTGAAGTATTTTTGGAGCAAATTGAAAGAGGAGCACCATGGCTTTGTAAATGGCGCCTAGGCCTTGAAAAAAGGAGAAAAAGAAGTTATCTAGTACAAAAACCCGATACCAAAGCGCCACGGCGCCACTCACAAAGCGCTACGGTCACAAAGCGCTACGGCACTACGGAAGTTATTGTGCAAAATTTGCGCTAGCACCACGACGCCGAAGCACTTCGAAGAGCATCCTAATTTCAGCCTGGCGCCATAGCACCCAAGCACAGAACCACGGCATTAGGTCGTAAATTTCTCCAAAAACTTGTTCTTCAACTTCTAAAAATTACAAAAGTTGCCAATATGATCCTAAGCTTATAAATAAGAGTTTTTAGAGTCATCTAAGGCTGCTACTGTGAAAGAGAAGACAGTTCTACCGGAACGGATTCGACTTCAATTTTGTCAATCAGTTTTCTTCCTTTTTTTTTTTTTTTCCTTTTCTATGTTTAAGAATTTGTTAACGATATTTTCAATTTTAATTATGTTCTAAATTTCTTTTCTAGGGCTACGATGCCACCGGACCATGATGTTTTGAATTATTTTATCAATTATCAATCAAAGAATTATATTTCTAGTTGAGTATTCATCACTTTATTTAATGCTTCTAATTAATTAATTAAATGATTTGTTAATTCATAATGAAATAGGAAGGAGATTTATGTTTTTTGATCATTGTGTTGAATGTCATAGATTGCATGTAAGATAGGAATATACTTGCATAGTTTATGTGGTCGCTAAATGAAAATCCATGAAACTTAATGATTTTTTAATTTTTATAATTTACATAGTAATATAATGAGTTAGCAATTGAGAGGATTTTTTATGTAACTTGGAAAAGAGCATCGAATAATTTAAGGATTTTCGACTGTCAACTAAGAGAATAATTTGAGATTGGTAAGATAAATAATTCAAGGCATATTAGTTTGGTGAAATCAGAAACCCTAGAGCTTGTTCACATTGAATTTTCGTAATTTTAATAGTTGTTTCCATTTTATTTTCATTTCTTAATTTCATTTTCATTAAAAATTCTCATCTTTTTAATTTGTTTAAATAAAGTTAGAGTCGACACAATTTTGGTAGTTAATATTAGTCAGTCCTTATGGGACGATACTCGTTCTTAAAAACTATAATACTTGATAACGATAGCGTACATTTGCATTCGTGAAAATTTGTATCAAGTTTTTGACGCCATTACTGGGGACTATTTTTAATATTAATATCGATACTAAGAATTCTAATTTTACTTTGAATTTATTATTTACTTATAGTTATTCTTGTTTTCTTTCTTCAGGCATTTTCTTAGGTGTATGAGACAGTCTAGAAGCACTGACTTGTTTCCTTATGATTCAAATCGAGCATACTTGTCGCATGAATAGAAAGGATAAAAGAGAGGCTACCAGACAGTTGCGAGAAACCATGGATGATGCTGGAAGGATAGAAGATGGAATCAATAAGCAAGAAGCTGTTAATAACCAGCCACAAGCTGGGAACAACCAGATATTACGAGACTATGGGATGCTCGTGCTTACTAAAGCACTCTCAAGAATAAGAGGGCCTGTAATTCAAGCCAAGAACTTTGAGATTAAGCCAGCTATTATTCAAATGCCTATTATTCAGGGGGTTGCCAAATGATGATTCTAATGCCCACATTACCAGCTTTCTAAAAATCTATGACACCTTCAATAACAATGGCGTTTCTAATGATGCCATTAGACTGAGATTGTTCCCATTCTCACTTCGAGACAAAGCTAAGAGTTGGCTAAACTTTCTACACAAGGAACCATCACCACTTGGGACGCCTTAGCCTAAAAGTTCCTAGTGAAGTTCTTTCCACCCACAAAAATAGCCAAGATGCAGAATGCCATTGCCACCTTTGCTCAACACGACAATGAATCACTCTATGAGGCTTGGGAAAGTTACAAGGACATGTTGAGAAGACGCCCACATCATAGGTTATTCGATTGGCTTCAAATGCACACTTTCTACAATGGGTTATATGATATAAACCCTTGTAGATGCAGCAGCAGAGGGACTTTTATGTGCAAGACACATGAAGTGGCCTATAAGCTACTTGAAGAGAGGGCTACTAATGCATATCTGATAAATGCATAATTGTGACACCCGTTATTCTCCTAACGGGTATTGAGGTAATTAAATTAATTTTTAATGTATAAAAAAAAAATTGCTTCATTTAAATTTATTTTATAATATTTATTTTTATCTATTTTTAAATTTTCTAAAATTCTCCTATATTTATTTAGTATGATTACTAAAAAGCCTTAGAACTTCTAATAAATCTCAAAAATGTCATATTGGCATTATATGTGTTAAAGTCTTTAGATGAGACATAAGGATATCTTTTCCAACTACTCTTGACCCTCATTTTCTTTATTTCCTCCGTGACATGCTTCAACATGTCTCCTCTATAATTGTTTCCATCACTTCTCTTCAAAGACTTCATCTTTTCTTCCTTTCTCTTCCACGGTTCCCACACTCTTCTTCATATTTCTTTGCTGAAGCAAAATACTTAGAGAACTTCTTCAAGGCAGCCATAAAAATCAGCCACCATCACCTCCATTTGAGCAAGAATTTCAGTCATACCGAAGTAAAGGAACCTGTTTTGAAGCCATTTCAAGCTTCCAACTAACCATAATCCGAGGTTAGAATCTTATGAACAAATTTAGTCTTTCATTTATAAATTTTCTTTTATACTAAAGGATTATTCAAATTTGCGTTCTTAAACCTAAGTATATGTTTGTTGCTATTTTGGAGCATATGTATGAAGTCTAAGTGTATATGCCCTAGACAGAAAATTTATATTGTTAAACTTTGTAATACCTCTATGGGCAGTGGTTATTTCTTGAAATTCTAAGATTAAATTAAAATAAATTTTATGAATGTAGTTGTATGTTGTGCTTTAGTTTTAATTGTCCTTATGCACGCCTTAGGATCAAGGGAGTATGGAGCTAACGTTAATTGATTCCAGGATTAAGAGACTGTTGATAAGCTTAAAAGGTAGGGATTCTATTACTCATCTTTTGTGAGGTTTTTATAGAATTAAAATTGATTGTTTTGCCGCAATATATATATATCTATGTTGAACTGATATTATATGATTATCACATATGAAACTATGACATGGACTCGTCTTGTATTGTACGGCGAGGAACATAATGAATTGACACATGTTATAAATTGAGAAGCATGGTTAGGAAAACTAACTCTATTGATAATGATTCAATATAGAGAAATTGTGAGACATGAAGAGGGCGACGGTTACGTCCTTGGGCATGAATACCCTAAAAGGTAAAATAGGGGGAAGGCGATGACGCTTCCTTGGGTTGAAAGTCCCAGAACACACTGTACAGGAATCGATTTGGTGAGGACTCGGGGCTTGATGTCCCCTCACCGGAACACCCTTGGAATGTTTATAGGGTGATCAAGTGCGCCCATTTGGGTTTCGATGAGTTGAGTGATACTCAATTTAACATGGATACCTAGGAACAATGATGATTGGTAATATTTGTATAAATGTGTAATTATGACACTTGGTAATGATTAACTACGGTATCCATAAGATGTGATCATAATAAACCTCATAATCTGGAATATGATGTGACTTACTAACCATGCAGGTTTTAATGTGGTAATGATAAAAAACCTAAAGGTGAGTAATGGCTTTCTCTACTGAGCATAGTGTTGCTCATACCCTTATGTTTATATCTTTTCAGGACTCACTAAGTGTGAGGTGGCTACGAGAAATATAGTTGAGGAAGCGATGTAACTATATTACATTGGGACTGCTCAATTGTAAAGAATGTTCTTCATGATAATGTAAGCATCAATTGTTACTTTCTGTGACTGTATTACAATGTGTTGAAGGTTAAAATGATGATGACAACAGTTTATATTATTAAATTTAAGGTGCTACATTAAAACTGTGGTTTATTTGTCGTTTATATTTTTATTTTTGAGTTGAGAGTTTTTATTTAAGTCCCGGGCAAATTTTATTTTTAAGGTTTTACTTTTATTATTTATTTTTATTTTATCTCATTAAAAACTGTTAACCCCCATATAGGGGCGTTACAGAATTTTTGGTATCAGAGCCTAGGTTCGGTTAACCTAGGGAGTGTAGCACCACTTTAAAAAAAAAAATATTTTTGAGATGGTTTTGAAGCTGAATTTTTATTGTCATCATCAAAATGAACCTTCACATTGATTTATACAGTCTAGAAGGATGTAACATGGAAAGGCCATAGAATGAAAATATTAATAGTTATATGAGTACAATAATTATATAGAAGGAAAGTATTAATAGTTATAAGGGAATGATAATTATATGGAATGAGTTTATAAGTAGAATGCTTATGAGAGATTCGTATAATATTTGGACCTATAAGCATATCTAATTCGTATAAACGATGAGAAATTCGTATAGATACGAGGATTTAAAAGCCTTTTGTCTCGTGAAAAACAATAAGAAATATAAGGCTTGATTTATTGATTTTAAAGTTTGACGTAGATATGCCAAATTTTTCGTAATTGATTCAAACCTAAGTAATGATTATGTGTGGATTCGATGGAGCACATAAGTGTCAATATCTTTTCTTAAAAGTTCTATTTATTTGAGGAATATGATATAAGTTGGAAATCATGGTATTGAATCATGAGAGAGATAAATGTTAGACTTTTGGTCTGTTGAGACTGTGTAAAGTCTAGAATGCATGAATCTCAAAATTGGAATATTTTGTTACGTACATTGTATTTAAGTGTATCAGTGAATCTTTTGGTTACCTAAGGTTTTGTTATATGAGGAAATTATATATTGTATGAGTAGAATTGTGGGGATTGTAGATGTTCTTAAGTAGTAACATCTAGTGTCTTTGTTCATTGATATGGTCTACGTTGAAAGACGTAAATCGTATTGATTTCAAGGTTAGTCGCATTCTAAACCTTTGGTAGTAATGATGATGAATCCATTGATAGATGTTAAGTATTATGAATAACATATGGGTGTATGTATTGTTCAATAAGGTTTTGATTAAAACAAAATTATTTGAGTTGCTGGAAGATTGTGTTGTTATGAAATGATTTTAAATATCATTCAGGAAGATCCTTGTTGTCGTTAAATTAGATTTGTTGTTCATACTTAACTTATCTATAGTGGACTTTGAATTGGGTTTAAGATTTATACAAATTGGTTTTCAATTTTATGTTTGTTATTTAACTCGTTCCAAATGTGTTAAGGCCTGAAACAACTTGACCATTTTCAACTAAGAACATTTGGGCCTAGTTCAAATCTTAAATCAGTTTGATTCACACTGTCTCTCCCACGTGGTCTCTATACGTGTCATATACAGTGGTTTAATTATTGTTTACATATACGTTTACTGTGCGTAAGACCTTATTTCTCCGAGTTCACTTTTTCTCTCTTAATTTGTTATTTTTTCTCTAAATCGCAAATCCTCTTCTTTTTCATTAAAAATTCTTCTTTTCCTCTAAAAGAAGAAGGAATTCTAGGATTCTGCAATTTACTATCTTAATTTTTCCTTTCTATTTACTCTTCTTTCATCTCATCATGGACCCAAAGTACCAACACCTGAGAAAGTATTTCCCATCACTCTCCCAAAAGATTCTCAGAAAGAAATACAAGGCTAGAATTACTCGGTTGTGGATTCTTATGCGTTTTGGTATCCCTTGTGATGTGAGAATGTTAATAGAGGGGAAAATCCGTCCGAGTGACTTTAGTCAAGATGTCGGTTTACCAGGAACAGGTACCAGTCGTAGTGCAATGAAAAGAAGAGCTCGTGCCATCGTGGTCGCTTGTAACAAATGTGGAAGACAAAATTGTAACGGTAAATGTACTTCACCTGGTTATATGTCTACGAATAGAGAGGATAAAATAAGGTTTTGTAGGAATGGACTTTCAAAGGAGAACTTGGATAGCATCCATCCTCCTCTCCACGGTCACCCTAGTGGATATGTTCAAGGAGCTATTTTTAAACTCTGGCCTAAATTTTATACAGAAAGACAACGCCTCAGGAATATGGTATTTCTAGATCCTGTTTGCCAAGCCATAAGAAAACTAGATGGGAAATAAGTCATCGCTCTATAAAGGTTATTTAGTCTTTACTTATTTGAAGCAGTTTTAGCTGATGTTCAACAGTTTGTGTTTTTCTTTTACTCAGAATATTTGCTTTTGTGTTTGAAATAATTGTGATTATTAGATTGATACAGTAAGTGTTAATATCTTATTTAATTTATGATTTTCTTAAATATATATATAATAAAATATATTATCTTATCAGACACGTTACATACGGTACAGTAATATGTTTGAATTTTGAAAAGCTTATCCAGATATTTCAAGATTTGTGTCTCAAATTTCAAAAGTTCTACAGTATTTGTCGTTTATATTAAATTTCTAGACTTGGTGTATATTTGTCAAAAAGTCTACAGTTGTGTCATGAGGGTCTTCTGTCAAATTGTTCTCAATTGTCAAAAGTTATACAATTAGAGTCTAATCTTTTTCAAAAAGTGAATCAGATTTTCTGTAAACTATCAATCACCTTATCTTACTTTCTTATCCGCACAAGATTTTGTTTAAATCTTTGGATTACCTTTTCATTACCTACTCGTCTATCTCTTTAGCCCTTTTTGTATATTTCTCATCTTTAAAAACTCATGTAGATCCCGAAGTCTAAGTGGAGCAGACATTAAGCAACCACTTCTATAAACCAAATATGTCTACCTCCCAGTCCACGAAGAAAATAAAGAATGTCTGTGTCTTTTGTGGTTCCAGCCTTGGAAAAGATAAAGCTTATTTAGAAGCTGCAAATCACTTAGGGCAAGTCCTAGCACGCAAGAAGATTAACATAATCTATGGGGGTGGTAGTATAAAAATGATGGTAAATATGGCACTAGCAGCTAGGTCTAGTGACGCTACTGATGTAAGAATTTGGCCTCATATTCCAGTTGAAGGAAACCTTTGTAAGGAAGCCATAGGTAAGGGAGAAGGAGTCAGGAGTATCCCTAAAAATTTTAAAGACATAATCTATAATTCCGATGCTTTTATAGCTTTACCTGGTGGTCTAGGTACTCTTGAGGAAATATTTATAGTTGCTTGTGGGCAATTGTTGGGCTTTTATTCCAAACCTTTGGGACTGCTGAACGTAAAGCGTTTTTATGACGGTCTTTTGAAATTTCTAGATTACGCTGTGGAAGAAAACATCACTACAGAATCGGAGAGACAAATCTTTGTCACTGCTTCAACAGCTGAGGAATTGATAGATAAAATGCAAATCATACATCCAGAATCCGACACTGCAACATCCAAGCTTGAATGGGAAAGGGAAAGCCGGGAGCGGCCAATTGATTTGAATCTCCATCTGTAATCTTTTTGTTTTATCTTTGGCATGTAGGCATGTGTGTCCGTATTTCGTGTGTTACGAATAACCGTTTACCTTGTATTCTGTGTTTCTTGTGGTACGTCGTTGATCAATCTTTTAGATTCATTGAGCCTAATGCCGGGATGGCTGGATACGGAGTACTTGATGCTCTCGAAACGCATCCTTCTTAAGGTCCGATCTTTTGTTTATCGATGTTTTTGTATCCTATAAGCATGCATGATATGGATAGCTGGTATACGGAGTGCCTTGTACTCTCGAAACGTATCCGTATTATGTTTGTAATGTGTAATATTCTGTTAATATTATGTGGAAGTACCAGAGTCAGTTATGGGGATATTCCATATGAAATATGAGTATATTATTTGGATTGAATGTTTGTGTCATGAGGATAGCTGTTTAATGAAAAATATGCCGGGTATGTTTGCAACTCTGAGATTCCGTTTAATATCTCTATGAGTAAGTTTAATGTATAGTTTTGAATAAAAGCGTTTGTGATATATGTTTTATGATTATGTTTTAGTTTATTAGTTGAGGTATGAAATCAAATATATTTGACTTTTCCTTACTCAAAAAGGAAAAGGAACCTAAAGATGAAGTATATAAAATTTCTCTGGCAATCTCCTTAAATGTGATTGTAAATCACAGTCCATGGACAATGAAGGACCGGAATCATGATATGGTCAATATGTATGCCTGATCAGATTCTTAGACTATTATACGGTGTTATAAGTTGAAACTTGTCAGAAATACTCTTATTGAGGGATTTAGGAGTAAGATTTATTATGCAAGTAAATAAGTGGAAATACGATAACTTAAATTTGGAGGACAAACAACATTAACGGTTTAGACTCAGAATTGGAATCATAGTGGAATCATAATTTTTACTAGTATTGCTAGAATTGAAATTTCGAGGACGAAATTTCTTTAAGGGGGGTAGAGCTGTGACACCCGTTATTCTCCTAACGGGTATTGAGGTAATTAAATTAATTTTTAATGTATAAAAAAAAAATTGCTTCATTTAAATTTATTTTATAATATTTATTTTTATCTATTTTTAAATTTTCTAAAATTCTCCTATATTTATTTAGTATGATTACTAAAAAGCCTTAGAACTTCTAATAAATCTCAAAAATGTCATATTGGCATTATATGTGTTAAAGTCTTTAGATGAGACATAAGGATATCTTTTCCAACTACTCTTGACCCTCATTTTCTTTATTTCCTCCGTGACATGCTTCAACATGTCTCCTCTATAATTGTTTCCATCACTTCTCTTCAAAGACTTCATCTTTTCTTCCTTTCTCTTCCACGGTTCCCACACTCTTCTTCATATTTCTTTGCTGAAGCAAAATACTTAGAGAACTTCTTCAAGGCAGCCATAAAAATCAGCCACCATCACCTCCATTTGAGCAAGAATTTCAGTCATACCGAAGTAAAGGAACCTGTTTTGAAGCCATTTCAAGCTTCCAACTAACCATAATCCGAGGTTAGAATCTTATGAACAAATTTAGTCTTTCATTTATAAATTTTCTTTTATACTAAAGGATTATTCAAATTTGCGTTCTTAAACCTAAGTATATGTTTGTTGCTATTTTGGAGCATATGTATGAAGTCTAAGTGTATATGCCCTAGACAGAAAATTTATATTGTTAAACTTTGTAATACCTCTATGGGCAGTGGTTATTTCTTGAAATTCTAAGATTAAATTAAAATAAATTTTATGAATGTAGTTGTATGTTGTGCTTTAGTTTTAATTGTCCTTATGCACGCCTTAGGATCAAGGGAGTATGGAGCTAACGTTAATTGATTCCAGGATTAAGAGACTGTTGATAAGCTTAAAAGGTAGGGATTCTATTACTCATCTTTTGTGAGGTTTTTATAGAATTAAAATTGATTGTTTTGCCGCAATATATATATATCTATGTTGAACTGATATTATATGATTATCACATATGAAACTATGACATGGACTCGTCTTGTATTGTACGGCGAGGAACATAATGAATTGACACATGTTATAAATTGAGAAGCATGGTTAGGAAAACTAACTCTATTGATAATGATTCAATATAGAGAAATTGTGAGACATGAAGAGGGCGACGGTTACGTCCTTGGGCATGAATACCCTAAAAGGTAAAATAGGGGGAAGGCGATGACGCTTCCTTGGGTTGAAAGTCCCAGAACACACTGTACAGGAATCGATTTGGTGAGGACTCGGGGCTTGATGTCCCCTCACCGGAACACCCTTGGAATGTTTATAGGGTGATCAAGTGCGCCCATTTGGGTTTCGATGAGTTGAGTGATACTCAATTTAACATGGATACCTAGGAACAATGATGATTGGTAATATTTGTATAAATGTGTAATTATGACACTTGGTAATGATTAACTACGGTATCCATAAGATGTGATCATAATAAACCTCATAATCTGGAATATGATGTGACTTACTAACCATGCAGGTTTTAATGTGGTAATGATAAAAAACCTAAAGGTGAGTAATGGCTTTCTCTACTGAGCATAGTGTTGCTCATACCCTTATGTTTATATCTTTTCAGGACTCACTAAGTGTGAGGTGGCTACGAGAAATATAGTTGAGGAAGCGATGTAACTATATTACATTGGGACTGCTCAATTGTAAAGAATGTTCTTCATGATAATGTAAGCATCAATTGTTACTTTCTGTGACTGTATTACAATGTGTTGAAGGTTAAAATGATGATGACAACAGTTTATATTATTAAATTTAAGGTGCTACATTAAAACTGTGGTTTATTTGTCGTTTATATTTTTATTTTTGAGTTGAGAGTTTTTATTTAAGTCCCGGGCAAATTTTATTTTTAAGGTTTTACTTTTATTATTTATTTTTATTTTATCTCATTAAAAACTGTTAACCCCCATATAGGGGCGTTACAATAATTCATCATATTTTGCATCAATTTTTTTTTTGCATTTATTGTCTATTTTTTTTAGTAATACTTACGTTTTATTTTAATTTTATGATTTTAGGTATTTTAATATTAATGAATAAAAAAGGGAGAAAATGAATATTTTTGGAGTTAAAAATATCAAACATTCGATTTGGACTCCAACTGAAGTCACGAATTGTGAATCAAAGTTGAAACTGGGGAAAAATGGTGAAAATAGCAAAAAAATTCCATCCCCGTGCTGCAGCCTAGCTTCCACTCATTGTAGCCAAGTTTGGCAAGTCAGCAACCTCAGGCTGCACCTAACGCATGCCTATAATCTGTGTGCCCTGCATGCTCTAGAGACTCACCATCTATGAGCATTATGAGCTAGCATAGCACCCACCACTCCACATGCCAGCCTGTAGCCTGCTCACCAGTGCATCCTACGCGCCTCGTCTGACCAGCCATGGCTGCTACAAGCTGTCCTGGTGCCCATTGCGTAGCCACGTAGCGCAACGCACAATCTGCACCTCCAAACACATTTATGAGGATTTTTTGCCTCCAAAACTCAGTTTTATTGTTTGTAATATATAAGCATCATGATAGATCTCAAGGCCAATGTTTTTGGCCTCAAAAACTTAGTTTTATTGTTTGTGAAAAACACAACAAGAAAAAGAGAAAAAAGAAAGATAGAAAGAAGGAAATCCAAAGGTCGTGCTACTTGAGGAGACTTGAAGATCTTCATAACCTCTTTTTCTAGTTCATATCTGTGATCTGTAATGTTGTTAATTTTTGTGTTTTTGTTGTCAATTTTAATTATATTTAGCTAAGTTATTTGTGGTTAAAGGTGAATTCAAAGCCTTATACATGTTTATGTAGTTGATTGCATGGATTATTCTTGGAATTTCTTGTTGAAATTGCTTATGTTGCACCACATTTACTATTCATAGTTGATTTTTTATGGTGTTATTTAGGCGCGTAGCTAAGTAAGACCTGAAAATTTTTTAAAGCTAGGTTAGAAATCTTGATCTATAATTGGCTTGAATTATTAACCAAAAGTAGCAAATTATGACACACAGTTGCAGTGAGGCTTTTGTGTGATTATGATATGAAACATAACATAAATTAAATGAACCCAGCTTCTGCGTGTTTATTGTCTAGATCAACCTAACTTTCTCAACGTAAAGCTTCCATTAGATTGAACTTAGTGAGCTTCTTCCTAGGTTGTTTAATGAAAAGGAGTTTAATAGAGCGCTTGTCTTATTAAATCTAAACTATAAGGAAGGATTGGGGTAGTAGAGCTTCTCGCTATCTACGGTTGTTAGTTTCAACAGAAAATTTAGGAATAATTTTAAGATTGACTGCATAAACATTGTCTAACGGTGGAGAACAAACCTTTTACCTATTTTATTATTGTTGTTTTTAATCCTTGAATTTAGCATTCTGATTATTTATTTTGTTTTGTTAATTTTAATTTTTGTTAATTTAGTTAAAAACATCAAACCCCCTTTTAATTATAAAAAAAAAGGATTATTAACACTGATAGCTCCTAAACTTTAGGGCGTCCTTCGCTTTGCCCCTGAACTTTAAAAATCACTACTTTACCTCTTTGAATTTTTAAAACTCCTCACTTTACCCCTTGAATTTTAATAATGACCATTTTGCCCCTAAATTTTCAAAACTCCTCTTACTTTGTTTCTTAAATTTCTAATTTTTTGTTCAAATAGACAGAATTAAGCCCACATGAATTGCATATGGGTCACCTGAAAGGGCAAAAATGATATTTTTATCACTCCTAAATTTTGTTTCATGTTCACACTCTCATTTATTTTTTTTTATCTTTACTTATTTTAAGAATGATCTATATGCACATTTTTTTATATTGTTTGTCGACATTTTATCATCTTTAATATGTAACCCATCCTTTTTAGTATTTAAACTCAGATATTAGTGAATAATATCGACTTATGAAATGAGATACATGTTAAAAAAGAGAAGATATGTACCGACAAACCCTTCCTAAATGAGAGTTCAGATAAAAAAAAAGACGTCAAGTGAGAGTGTAAATGTGAAACAAAATTTAGGAGTAACAAAGTCTCATTTTTGCCCTTATAGGTTACCCATATGCGAATCACGTAGGCTTAATTCCATCTATTTGAACAATAAATCAGAAATTTAAGAGACAACGTAAGAGGAGCTTTAAAAGTTTAAAGGCAAAATAGTCATTTTAAAAATTCAGAGGGCAGAGTGAGGAGTTTTAAAAATTCAGGGGGCAAAGTGATGATCATAAAGTTCAAGGGGCAAAGTGAATGACACTCTAAAGTTTAGAGATCATTATTGTTAATAGTCCTAAAAAATATAAAAAGAAAAATTTTAATGACAAATTAATTAAATTCAATCCTCTGAGGGAATGACCCTTGCTTGTTGTTTTACTCATTACCAACCACATTAAAAACCCACCAAGATTTTATCTTTTGACGGGTCCTTCAAGATCTTGTCAATATCAATGGCCAAAAGAACGTTTTGCACTAAAGAAAGCTTTCGAAATTTGCAAGGTTGATGCTTTCATTGCACTTACTGCTCAAGTTGCAACATTGTCCAAGTAGTTGGGGTCACTCTCTGCTAATGCCATACACACTTCACCTAAGGTGTGTAAGCTATGTAATGGGGCTCATGCAAATAACAATTGTCAAGTTGGAAACCCATTTGCTCCTTTTAAGCCTGAACAAGGTTATTTTGTTGGAAATTTTAATCAGTAGCATAATGATCCTTTCTCCAACACATACAACCTAGGGTGGCGAAATCATCCAAATCCTTCATGGAAGATCAATCAAAATGAGGTAAAGCAACTCATACCTTTCAGCCTTAATCAAATAAGGTGTCACTAGAAATTGCTCTTGCTCAACTCATTATGAATACAATTCAGTTTATGACAAGAATTGATACTACACTTCAGAAATAAGAAACAACTATTCGGAGTCAACCGGTATCTATTAGAAACTTTGAAGTTCAAATTACACCTATCAAATATGCTCTCTATAAGACCACAAGAGTCTTTGCCAAGCAACACTAAAACAAATCTTAGAGAGCATATGAATGCTATCATTCTTCATAGTGGTAAGAAGCTAAAAGAGCCGACAATAGTGGTTGAGAATTCTGAGCCAAGTGACCAAAAGGAAGGAGTATTGGCTGAGCAGGCAGAAAAGAAGCTTGCAAAAGAAATGGAGAAGCCAAGGTCAAAGCTTTTTCCTGACAGCCCTCCAGCATATGTTTTGCCTATTCCATATCCTCAGCGGTTCTAGAAACAAAAGCTTGATAAGCAGTTTTCCAAGTTTCTTGATGTCTTTAATAAACTGCAGATCAACATTCCATTTGTAGATGCTGTGGAACAAATGCCTAGGTACATAAAGTTTGTAAAGGAGATTCTTTCAAAAAAGAGAAAGCTAGAAGAGTAAGAGATTGTCGTACTTACTGAGGAATGCAGTGTAATTTTGCACAAGAAATTGCCGCCCAAGCTGAAAGATCCAGGAGTTTTCATATCCCTTGCACCTTCGGACAACGCGAATTTGATAGAGCATTATACGATCTTGGTGCAAGTGTGAACTTAATGCAGCTCTCCTTGTTCAAGAAGCCTGGAATAAGTGCAGTAAAGCCCACCACGATTTCCTTGCAACTGGTTGATAAAACAATCAGATATCCAAGGGAGTTTTAGAAGATGTGTTAATGAAAGTTGACAACTTGATCTTTCTGACAGATTTTATAGTATTAGATGTAGAAGAAGACCAAGATATACCTTTAATCTTGGGTCGACCATTCTTAGCTACAATGTACCAAAAAAAGAGGTGAGTTTGGAAGTGGAGAATAAAAAGGTAACTTTCAAGCTGCTCCAGACATTCCCAACTCCTTCGTAGGCCAAATCCTATTGCCGATTAGACAAAGTAGAAAAAACCAAAGTCAAAAAGAATTTGGAAAAGACTATAGAGCCATATAAAGAGCTGGATAAAGCACACAAAATCTTCCCCAAGCTTATCAAAGCTTAGAACATATAGGTGGTAGTAGCTGCAAAGAACTGCCAAGGAAGAAAGCTAAAGTTTGAGGACCTAAGGAGAGAATCATTGTGCATAATAAGAGAACATAAATCCCTTGCTCATCAACAACCATGTAATAAGCATAGGGGTTCATGGGGATGGTCCATTGATGACATCAAAGGGCAAAGACTTAAGCCTTATATCAAGGGTGGAACAGATTGGCATATATCCTCCATATCAATCTTTAACCTGAGCTTAAGTGTTTCAGAGAAAGTTAGGTTGAAGACTATAAAATAAGCGTTTCTTGGGAGACAACCCAAGTATTTCAAACTCTTATTTATTTTAATTTGTTTTTTAAATTTTAGTTTAGTTTATTTCTTTTAGTTTTGGTTTAATTTTAACTTAAAAAAATTTTGCTTTTTGAGCAAGTTTGGGGGTTGGTACCATGGAATTTCATCATCATATATTTTCTAACCCCCAGATTTAGAGCATTCAAGTCTATGATTTTTTGCCAAAGAGGCATTGGCGCTATGTCGAAATAATCAGAAGAAAAGTGCCTCACCACCTCCACTATATAGGGTTGTCCTCCGTACCTTGTTTTCTTTTTATCCATCAAAAATTGAGGACAATATTCACTTCAAGTTTGGGGGTGGATTTTATTTTAGTCCTAGGTTTTTGTCATGTCTTAGGTCTTTAACTTTTATTTATATTTCTTTATAAAGAAATTTGTGTTTAGTGTCTTAAATATTGATTTAATTTGTTTTGTTTAAGGCAGGTGATAGGAAATTTGATTAGGATTGAACATGGCTCTTTGACGTTAATAATTGTTGTTCTTGTGTATGTCTTAATTCTTAAGTTGGTCTTAGTATACCTTAGGTTCTTTGGACATATTGAGCACATAAGTCTTGATCACTTAATTGTTTGCTCATTTAGAGAAGATTTAAGCTAACTAAGTGAGTAAAATTTGACCTCAACCAAACTCTAGAACTTAATTGAGAACAATTCGAGGTGAAATCCTGGGCAATACAATATTAAGGACATAATTTAGATCATCTTTGGACCGTTTGAGCTTTTCGAGCTCACCTTGATGTGTATATCTGTGTGTGTATATATATACATGTATATATATATATATATATAAAACCCTAGTCACCCATTCGAGCCTAATTTTTCCTTTTCCTTTATTGCTCACATTCTAGCCTAGCTGTTAAATAGTCTTCCCACTTTTTACCCTTCACTTGTAGGCATATAATAATTCTTAGCAAATATTTATAGCAATGCCAAAGTTGAGAGGATTGAAGGAGTTTTGAGCGTATACATGGGGAACTATTCAAAGTGAAAAAGAAAAAAGAAAAAGAAAGAAAAAAGAGAAAAAAGTGTTATATCTTATGTTCCTATTGATAAATGCAAAGAAGTAAGTTTGGAAGTGTAGCCACTTGGAAAAAAAAAAGAATGAAAAAAAAGAAAGAATTAGTGAACAAAATGGATGACAGAAAAAGGGGTTGAGTGTGAAGATTAGGAGTACTACTTGGGAAGTATATTATGCTCTTAGCAAGATCCTTGAATAAATTGTGTGCTTATAGGTGATTTTGAGCTACACAATATGCCTTATCCTACCTTTAACACCGGTCACATTTTACAAGCCTAATAAAGCCCTAAATGGTCCTCGATGTTGTAAAGTCTACATTAGCGTAGAGTGATTTGATAATTAAGCCTATGGAGTTTTCAAAGTTTGTTAAGGTCCATTTTGGTTTACTTGTTGGTATAAATTCATCTAGGTTGTAGATGATTAAGTAGGGAAGACTACTTACACACAAACCCGAAGAATTTATTGTATGGTAAGTTCAACTTTTGAATTGAAATTCTACACATTTACAATAATTAGAACCTTCTTTGAGTTATAACTTATATACCATCTTTGAGGCCTGTTTGTAACTTAAATTAGATCAATACTCATCCATGTGTCATGTGTGAGTTTTGTTTCCTTTTTTTTGTTTTGCTTGAGGACTAACAAAATCTTAAGTTTGAGGGACTTTGATGGGTTGAATTTGTGCTTTTATTTTAGTTACTCCTGACTTGTTATTTTGTTAGTTTTTAAGAATTTTAAGGAGTTATTTATTTGTTTAAATTTATTTTGTAGGTTTGTTTCAATAGAGTTTGTGGGTGATTTTTGAAGTATTTTTAGAGCAAAATTGAAGGAGGAGCACCATGGATTTATAAATGGGCGCCTAGGCTTTGAAAAGAGGAGAAAAATGAGTTATCTAGTACAAAAACTTGAGTCCAGGGTGCCATGGGGCCACTTACAGAGCGCCATAGGGCTACGGAAGTTATTATGCAAAATTTATGCCTGGTGCCATGGCGCCAAGCACAGTGTCATAGCGCCACTTTGAAAAGCTTCCTGATTTCAACCCAGCGCCATGGCGTCTAAGCACAGAGTCGCGATGCTAGGTCACAAATTGCTCTGAAAACTTGTTTTTTGACTTTTAAAATTTACAAAAGTTGCCATTATGATCTTAAGCCTATAAATAGGAGTTTTGAGAGTCATTTAGAGGATCCTTATACTTAGAACAAGAGAGAAAAAAGCTACTATTGCAAAGGAGAAGAATGTTCTACTGGAGAGGAATTTGGCTTCAATTTCGTCAACCAGTTTTCTTCTTTTTTTGTTTTTATGTTTAAGAATTTGTTAATGATGTTTTCCATTTCAATTATATTCTAAGTTTCTTTTCTAAGGCTACAATGTAGCTGGACCATGATGTTTTGAATTATTTGATCAACTATCAATCGAAGAATTATTTTTCCTAGTTGAGTATTCATCATTATTTTTAATGCTTTTAATTAATTAGCTGCTAATTAAATGATTTGTTAATTCATAATGAGACCGAAAGGAAATATATTTTTTTAATCATTGTGTTGAATACCATAGATAGCATGTAAGATAGGAAGATACTTGCATGGCTTGTGTGGTCGCTAAATGAAAATTCATGAAACTTAATGACTTTTTAATTATTATAATTCACATAGTAAACGAGCGCCTCAGATCATTGGATTGGTCAACGTACTTTGATCAGACGGCAATTGAAACACGTGCAAGTGATTACGATTGTCCACAATTTGGAGCAATTCTGAAAATTTCCCTAACATATGAAGGGGCATGTAGACGGCTGGGATGGGTTTGGAGGCATTGATCAAATGGTCTTAAATGTGCCATGTATCCTTCTTTTTGATTTTTAATTTGTTTTTCGTTTCTTGTGCGTTTGAGATATGTTTTTGTCTATTTTTGCACTGTTTTGCTCCTTTTTTCTCTAGATTTTAAATCTAAAATGAATAACACACTAAAATTAATTATTTTACAAACAAAATATTTACAATAATTTTAAAAATATTTATTTTACAACAAAACATACAAAAATAATTACAAACTTCTAAAATTTCAATCTCTTTCAGTTTGATACAAATATGATTTTTAAGACTTGAAAATATTTTAAGAAATTACTAGAAATATAGCAGAAAATATTTACAAACTTAAAATGTACTATAAAATATATTAAGCCTCAAAATAAAATAACCGCTCATTATTTTTACGGTTTTGATTATTTACAATCTAAACATATATTTAACACACCAAACGACTTTAAAAATTACTAAAAATATAAAAACACACTAAAAACATATTATTATACAAATTTACATACTAAAACACAAAAATACTAATTAAGACAAAAATGCTATTAATTAGAGGATTTAGCAAGAAATAAAAGAATAAATAAACGATTTTATACTTAGAAAATGTACACTTTTACAGTCGCGTCACACCCCCAACCACCTTATTGCTACTCCCTTGCAATTGAAGCAATAAAATTTGAAATAATTTACAAAATATTTACACAATGCAAACCATTTAACTCTAATTTGATCAGTTTAACTAGATTGAATAACAAAACAAAAATTTTATTTAAACAATTTATATGCTATTTAACAGAATGTAAATAAGCCAGACTTAGTGCAAAAAGAAATAATGAATAATTATGAAGTTTCATCAAAAACTAAGAAAAAAATTGTTATGATATTTTGATTCAAATCACTCCTGTAGGGAGCAACACTTCAAATTTATTGATTAGAATAATTGATAATATAAACTAAAAACAAAAATATTTATAAAACTTAAACAAACTTTACAACTATAAATAGTACAATGTTTGGTTTCCTTAAGCTTTCTTCATAACTCATTTAATAAGCTTTGAGTTAGTAACTCACAAACCAGTTGGCCTAAGATACTAGGTGTTGAAGCACCTCTTAAAACTTACTTACTCAAACTAAAGAGGCTACGAAATAAAACTTATCCAACTTTATTCATTAATTTACAACATTATACACTTTATTTATTTACACACTCTTTTATTGCTTTTTTTAATTCTTTTTTTTAATTTTGATTTATCAAATTTAATTGATTAATTAATTTGGAAAATATTATTGCCTTTAATTGTTCATCTTCACATAATAACAAAACTCAAATATTCATAGCTTTGACTTGCTATTACAATTAAGCATGTGTGAAAAGAATGGCTTATAAACACTTTGAAAAATAAACACATAAAAATGTTAAATAAAACTGAAGTTTTGAGAGTCCATAAAGTTAAACAATTCAAAGAATAGAAAAAAATGATATTACATTAATATAAAATTCAAAAATCAAAATAAAATAATAAAACATTGATTATTAAGAAACTAATATTTATAAAACATTTTTTTGATTTTCTCTTTAATTTTATAACTTGTAAAAACAAAATTTTACAAAGCACTAAAAATTTGGAGCAAAAACCAAAAAAGTGAGCAAAATCGAAAAAAAAAAATCGCCACAATTTTTCATAGCATTGAAGCATAACCCTCTCTCCTCAACCTAAATTGTACATTGTCTCTAATGCATAAAAAGAATAGTGAAAGTAGGAAAAATATTACCTAAATTAGCATAGTTGCAGATATGATATGTAGCAAACTTAACAAACTAAACTAAAAGAAACTAAAATAAACACACAATAATATATTACAAACTAGGACTTTTAAAGTCAGATTCCTAAGACTTTATTTTTTTGTTTGAAAATTAAAATCACTTTTTAAATTCTTCAAAACTCGTTTCAAATGTCTGCAAGTGCAGAATACTTATTAATCACAACGACTATATCCTCCTTAATCTTAGTCATTTCAAATGAATTATTAAGTAATTTAATTTCAAAGATTCTTTTTTAAGGCAAATTAAAATGCAAAATAAAAACACCCATTTTTATTGAAAATTTATTTGAAAATCCAAACAAATTGTTATTTACAAAATCAAACCATTAGAATGCGTCTCGAGAGAAAATTGAAAACAACTCCGTAACTTAGCCGTTCTAAACAAATTTAATTAATAGCTTTCATTTTAAATTTTCAAAATAAATTCCTTTAATTTAAAATTTTTAAAAGAAAATCAAAATAGCACACAACAACACACAAAAAATATATTACAAAAGAGAAAAAGTAAGGATATTACTTTGAAAGTTTTTTCCATTCATTTAATGCTTTGAATCCCGCAAATCTTTCTTTCAACTCCGCTCCTGGTAGACAGCATCAAAGAGTGGCTTCTTCCTCTCGTAAGTGTCAAAGGACACTACACTGGGTTTTATGTGAACATGCTCTTAAGATTAGCAAATTTTGAAAAATTTAAACTTGTTAAACTTGGACTCATTTTAC
This sequence comes from Artocarpus heterophyllus, assembly GCA_025403435.1. NCBI lineage: Eukaryota > Viridiplantae > Streptophyta > Magnoliopsida > Rosales > Moraceae > Artocarpus > Artocarpus heterophyllus. The sequence goes on along the minus strand of CM046348.1, from coordinate 16,493,951 downwards.
GTTCTTGGTAAGTCTATAAAAACGATGCTAGAGGTGGTAAAGGGGGTAGTGGCCACATAGGATTTTACTGAGAACGGTCTTTGATGTACTCTGATGGCAATTGAGATTGAGAACCTAGGACTAAAAGTGAAGATTGTTCATTTTCTACAACTAAATCTTCTTTCTCTTCCTTACATTTCTCTCCTAATGGTTCCTCAAAATAGGTGGGTTCTAAATTTTCTTCATTTCTAACATACCCCTCATGGAGTTAAAATATTCTCTTAAGATTTCCAAACTCTCCTTATTTGAAGAATTTTGCAGTTTAAAAGTTGACTCCAAAATTTCAAGTTGAATTTTAGACCAAGGTTCCACAAAGGTTGAATTGTTTTCTAAATCTAAGTTGGTGTCAAAACTATTCATTCTCCAATAATCATAATTGGCCATATCTTCTAACATATAATAGGCTTCGTCTATAGGTAATTAGTAAAAAGTGGTGGATCTATCTCCTCTTTCTATCTAATTTCAGGTTTTAGGACTTAACTTATCATAGCAAATTCTTAAAAGATAATTCTAAGAAAAACCATAATGAGGGTACCTATTGAGCAAGTATTTATATCTCTATCAAGCACTATAAAATGGTTCCAAGTGTTTTTGAGTGTTTTTTGAGAAAAACTTGCAACAAATAGCCCGTTTGGTAGTGTTTTTAAAATGAGTAGAAATGATTTTGTTTTGAAAAATGAAAATTTTTTGGGAATTGTGCTAAGAGTGTTTTTAAAATTTTTACCTCAAAACGTGTGCAAAAACATTTCCAAAAAGTCTAAAAACAGTACTAAACAGAGCCAAAATGTCGATGAATTTCCCAAAATATATTTTTTTAATTTTTTTAATTTTTTTTTTAATTTTTGAAAAATTAAAAGAAATTTTCAAGCTAAATAATGCTAGATTAATTAGATTCCTAGATCATTGGAGGGTCACATCAGACTTGCTTAGAATTCTTAACTTTCTTAGGCAAGGGTTTTAGCTTTGTGGTCGTAGGATCAAGTCCTAACGATGGACCTTTTCGACAAAATCCAATAAATTTTACGATTATCTAAACTTACAAAATAAAAGAAAAGATGCTAAGCTTTTCTTTTTCCAGAATGAATAAAGTAGTGAGTGAAAAACATCCGCTCATTTTTTTAATTTTTAATTTTTGAATTTTTAGCTTTTTTTTTAATTTTAATTCTTTTAATAATAAACACACTAATTAAAACATGCAAATAATTAAAATAATATTTACAAAAAGATAGGGATAAATCACTTACCTATTTTCCCACTTAATTTAGCAATCTGACAAAGTGACGATACCTCCCCCATAACGACGCCAAATTTTTGGTTGTATGGCCTAAAATATTTCTTAAAACGCGGACGTTTATAGTACAAAAATGTTGTCATATCCACAAGAAGGTAGTTTTTGGAAAGGAATTTTTCAAAACAAAACTTAAAACGAAAACATATATTTTTGAGAATTTTAAAATAAGATTTTAAAACATAAAATTAAAACTGTGAAGCTTTGAGAATCCCTTGTATATTTTGTAATTGATATGAAATTTTAACTCCAAATAATAATTATTTAAAGTATTTGATTTATTATATCTTGTCCCGTTAATAGCATATTTTATAAGTCAACCTAAAGCGACAATATAGTAAGCTATATTTTAATAGCAGTAAGGGTTTTCTTATAAAAAGTAGCAAAATAATCATCTCTCACTAATAATTTAGTGCATTAATTATAAAAATTATAACCGCTGTCACTTTAATTATAATTAAAATAATTTTGAGACAGAAAAGATAATAACAAATCAAAATTATTATATTTAAATGGAATAAATTTTTACATTAATTCCGTCAGCACCTTGTCTTATTAAATGTTTTAAGAATACACGATGCCATCCTCTGTTGATAATAAATCAAGCATTACTAAACATTTACTGTGTCAGCTCATGTTGATGATGAACCAAAAACTTAACTTAATAAGCAGGCATGATTTAAATATTATTAATATTAATTATGCAAAACAATTAAATTATATAAAGAAGTGTGACTGAATTTATTCAAGAATTAAGTAGCACAACAACATTAACAATAATTATTAAAAACATATAAATATAATTTATTCTATAGAAATATAAACATTACAAAACAGATATAGAGTAAAAAATTATACCAGAGTACTATGCATACAAGATTATCTCTCTGTCTCATCAGACTTTCAACACTAATTTAGGTATTATTTTAATATTAAAAATGAGGTCAAAAGAGTACCTAAATGGTATCTCCTTCCAAAAGAGATACTGCTGAGCTTCTAACTCAGCAGTTAAAAAACTGAAGAAAGGCCAAAAGGCCTTCTTCATTCCACGCTTCCTTTTATAGTGAAAAATTTTCACCATTAAAGGATTTTTTTATTATTTATTATTTTTTTAATTTTTTTCAATTGCATCCGCGTAGGAGGCAACATTTAACTCCTTTTTTTATTTAATAATTTTTTTTTATGAAATCGCCATCCACATGAATCAGCTCTTTAGAGTTGATTTCATTTTTGTTTTATTTTTTCTTTCTCTCTCTCTGCATTTCACCGCGCTTCACACGCCAAGATTTACTATATAATCAGGTGTGGTGCCACTACGGGACAAACAAACATGGGCTGCTGGATCGTTGATCGAAGGCTGAAGCTACGGCAAGGATTGAAGTCCTCGAGGAAAGAAGTAAACGTGCACCTTAAACTGTTGGATCGGTCAACGAACTCTAATCAGATGGCAAAGAAACATGCGCAGATGGTTACGATCGACCGCAATTCAGAGCAATTCTGAACATTTCCTTGACAAACGACAGGGCATGTAGACGACTGGGATGGGTTTGGAGGCTTGATCTGATGGTCCTAGATGCGCCATGTATCCTTCTTTTTTATTTTTACCCCATGTTTGGCATTGTGGTGGGAACCACGGTTCCCACCACAAACTCAGTTATAAACAGTGTAAAGCTCTCACATGCTACAGTAACAATTTAAAAAATTGCTAAGCTTTCACATGCTACAGTAAAAGTGGTTCCCACCACCGGTTCCCACCACCTTCCAAACAACACCTTAATTTCTTTTTCGTTTCTTGTGCATTTGAGGCCTATTTTTGTCTGTTTTTACATCTTTTGCTCTTTTTTCCTCTAGATTTTAAATCTAAAATTAACAACAAACTAAAATTAATTATTTTACAAATAAAATATTTATAATAATTTTAAAAATATTTATTTTACTATAAAATATACAAAAATAATTACAAACTTCTAAAATTTCAGTCTCTTTCAGTTTGATACAAATATGATTTTTAAGACTCGAAATATTTTAAGAAATTACTAAAAATATAATAAAAAATATTTACAAACTTAAAATATACTATAAAATATATTAAGCCTTAAAATAAAATAACCGTTCATTATTTTTACGGTTTTGATTATTTACAATCTAAACATATATTTAACACACCAAAATGACTTTAAAAATTACAAAAAAACATAAAAACACACTAAAAACATATTATTAACACACATTTACATACTAAGGCATAAAAATACTAATTAACACAAAAATACCATTAATTGGAGGATTTAACGAGAAATAAAAGTATAAATAAATTATTTTATCTAAAATATACAGTTTTACAATCTCATTGCTACTTGTTAGAAGCCATAGCTCAATAATCAGTTGTCTATTCACATTAGTGTTTATCACCAATTCATCGCCGTTACAACTATATAGTACAAGATTGTTTAGCACATCATTGTATTCACTCAACATTTCATCAACGTGCTTTGACTTGCTAAAAGCTCAAATATTGTCATTTGGTAGGCAAACTTTGACTTCGTTCTTTCTTTCTTTCTTTCTCGTTGTTGCTGCTGCCACTGTTGTTGCTGTAAAAAAAAATACAAAAATGACTTTCAAGTTTTTATTTTGGTTCGAAATATTAAAGTCGACAATCAAAGTAGCTATTTATATTCTCCTAACAAAAACAAAAAATTGATGGTTTAAAGTCCTGTAAATATAAAACAAACAGTTAATGGTTTAAAGTTCTACAGTAATATTACAATTAAGAGTAGTGCTAAAGAGTAAAGAGATCAACTCAAGTTTTAAACTTACCAAAAAATTGAGCTGTTATCTTATCATTTATAGATATAATTACTTTTTATTAATTAACGTGATAATCTTTTAAAACCTACCAATAAAATAATGATAGCTCATATGTCTAGTTGATTAGTACGACAATTATAAGATTAAAGTTAGTGTTCCAACGTTATTCTACATTTAATATTTAAATATTCAAAAGACATATCATTGCAAGTGTTAGAGTGGCAATTTAAAATTAATCCTCTCCTTCATTAGTACAATAAAGAATAAGTCGACTACATCATTTATTTACCGAATTATCTGGCATGAAACTTTTAGCTTGTTTGAAAAATATGGTTTAAACCAATTTTAGTTTAAAAAACTGTGGCAAGTATTAGTAACTAAAACTTTTGGTTGAAATTGAGATTGTCGAATACAGTTTATTTCTTTGTTCTATCAATGGACAAAATTCTTTAAAATTTTAAATTTTATAGGCACTTATATTTCTTTTGATGTAAAAGACTGTTTGAAATTTTTCATTCTTTTTTTAACATATTTTCATCAATATTGATATTCTTATCCTTGCTTCTATCTATGTGTATAAATATGAAGTGTATATGAGAGAAGCAAGAGCAAAAGAAAAATGGGCATTCTAATTGGTGATTGGGTATTGCTTTTGGGCAAGTCGCTAGGCTCTTGATTATGTTCTTTTTTTTTTTTTTTGTTTTTTAAAAAATCCACAAGCTCGTGACAGTGAGGTCGAGACGGAAGTAGGGACAATGCTTTGTTGTTGTGGTGTTTGCTTTTCTAACATCCCTTGTTTCTTGAGGTCTTGTCCCTGGTGGTGTAGCTCATCTGATGGTGTCACAGTGTCATGTTGGGGCAATGGATGATGAGTCTCTCCATATTCAATGCCCCACTTTTTCCGTTGTTTCGGACTCTAATGCCCATCTTTTCGCTAGAAATTATGTTGTTATTTGTTTCTATTTTCTTTTTTCTATCAAGTTTGATCTGGGTTTGTAATAACGTCGTTTGTCTTGTCTGTTTAATGTTTTATTGTACTTTTCATATGGTAGATTATTTTTTTCTTGGCCATTTTTGTGTGACCTTGATGCTATAAGATTATCGACTCAATTGATTTGAGCTATGTGTGTTCAATCTTTGATGTACTTCTTTTGGGGGTTTTCTCTTTGTGAATCCCATACACATTTTCTGTATTAAGTGTAAACTGTTTATTTTTTGTTGTTGTGGTTTTTTGGATATATAATGGTGGAAAAAATGTTTGGCCCATCGTAATATTAAACATCATAGCTATTAGAATGTGAACGCTATTTATGAGACTCTTTTTCATTATACTATTCTCAATATGAATGTTAATGCCAACATTTTTGCTAAAAAATTGTAAAAATTACATATTGGATAGGGTATTTTCATATGTGCTTTAATGCGAAAGGTTATTTCAAATCTCATATTTTTTTTTCATGATCATTAATACCGCTTATTAATTGTGAAAGTAAAATTTTAACGGTAATAAAATTAAAAATGTTAATATTGTAATGATTGACGAAAAAATAAATTTATGAATGGTAAATTTGGCACCAAGTAGCACATGCTAAATTTTGTATCAAGAATAATATTAAGTTAGAGAAAGATTTTCTTAATTAAACGTTAATAAATGACATTTATAATTTAAGCATTGCATTAGAGGTGTTTCTTGTTCTAGCCTGTCAAAGTAACGAAAGGGTCCTAGCAATCCCTTCGCCTTAAATTTTAAGGGTCCTAGCAATCCCTTCGCCTTAAATTTTAAAAACGCTACCTTACCTGTATATAAATTTTTAACAAAAAATATAAATATACATCCTAGCCCTCGCTGCTCCAGTGTTTGAGGTCCATGTTAGGGTTTTGTTTGGTTACCGGGAAAGATTCAAGAAAAAACACAATCGTAGGAATTCTCAGCTTCTTCAAAAGAACCACCAATTTACTTAGTAGTAGTATTAGTTCGTTTTTGCTCTGTGCTTTATTGCTTGTAATTGTTGCAGAACAACAACTTAGAGTGGATTTCCTGAGAGGCGCTGTAATCGAAGAGAATAATGAGCATTGTGCCTAAAGAGAGCATCGAGGTTATTGCACAGAGCATTGGCATCAACAATTTGTCCTCCGATGTCGCGCTTTCTCTCGCTTCCGATGTCGAATATCGCTTGCGTGAGATTATGCAGGTAAATTTTCCCGATTCTCGTCTTCTCATTTTTCTTTTCTTGTTTCGTTTTTGAACCTGAGTTTCTGATTGTTTGGGAAATTCTACAATCAAGTCTATCAATATGCCCTAAAAATTTGACATTTTTTGAGGTTTAAGGAAGCTGGTGGAAGGGAAATTGTATTACGCGAGGCTTATTGAAATTTCATAAGGCAGTGAAAGAAAATAGGAAGGAAAGAAATGCATATAAATTCGGTGAGGAAAATGGAGAGCAAATAAAAGGGGGCCCGTTTCTAGAATGGTTTTGTTTTGAGTACATATAGAAATGAATATGATAATGTTCGGAATATTGTTGGCATCATTTCTAAACTGTGTTTGGTTGTTTTTGTAGACAAATTATCTTGAGTACGAGGAAAAAGTTAAAACTACTTTTGATCATGTTTTTCAATTATAGGTTGAGCATATATAAGTCCTAAAAAATGAAAAAGGAATGAAAATGGTTTTTCTCGCTTATTTCCCTTTTTTGTGAAAAATGGAACCAAGCGTGATTTAAAAGTCATCTCCGACTGATACACCTCAGGAAATTTGAGAAAACGTCTCTGAAATTCTTTCGAACAGGAAATTTTTCTCAAGTCATGTTTTAATAGATTCCCTCTCTTAATTTCTCTATTGAGACTTGAGAGAATTAAAATTGGTTAATTGAAAGATTTGAAATTCCTTGTCCAGTACATTTATGCCTCTTTTATATTCTACCGGACAACTATGGGACTAAAATCTTTCCACTAATCCCGTTACCACTCTCTCTCCCTCCACTTTTCCCTCCAACCAAAAAAGCCCCAAGTATTTTCAAGAAGAACTTTAATTGATGTTAAGTGTGAGGGAGACCATTTGGCTTTGTTGCAGATTTCTTCACAGTGCTTTCTTTCCTGGCGAACAATTAATCTATTCTTCTTTTATTCTTCTCCCTTTTTTTCCTTCCTTTTCTTTTCTTTTAACAAAACAGTGTTTGTCCATGATTGAAGTAAAATGAAGGAATTCTTTAGAAATTTGCTGCCATTTTTTAACAGTGATTATTTTCGTAGCTACGACGATGCCAAACTGTCCCATAATCTTCTTCTCATGTAACTCCAGGAGGCTGTTAAATGCATGCGCCATTCAAGGAGAACTCAAATGACAGTAGATGATGTTGATGCTGCCCTCGATTTAAGAAATGTTGAGGTGAGCCTTTCAAATTATTAAAATGGATGTGGTTTCGTCATCGCGTCGTTGCCCATTTTCCCTTGTGGTTTTAGTAGAACAGCGTGAAGAGAATCCTAGTTGACTAATTTAACCTTCAGTAGGATAATGTAAAAGTAGTGAAGTTACAGTTACAATCGTGTGAAAAGTATCCTATTACAGTAGTTCTCCAGTTTCATGGGAAATTATTTAAGTTTGTAATTTTCCTTGTTACAAACTTACAACCAATCTTTTCTTTTTGTGATCTTTGTGAACCAGCCTGTGTATGGATTTGCCTCTGGGGGTCAATTGCGATTCAAAAGAGCTGTTGGACATAGGGATTTGTTTTACATTGATGACAAGGATGTGGATTTAACAGATGTGGGTATATCATTTACTGGAGCATTTCATTTACCTTGTTACTTGTTTTGTGCATGCTCCTCTCTGATGTTTCATGAGGCTGAGTGTAGGTTATTGAGGCTCCTTTACCAAAGGTACCACTTGACACTGCGGTTTTTTGTCACTGGCTAGCTATTGATGGCGTGCAACCCGCAATTCCAGAAAATGCTTCCGTAGAAGGTCTGTCCTTTTTTCGTGATAAAAGCAGAATTTTTATTTTTATTTTTATTTTTATTTTTTATTTTTCGTATTATGCCAGTTTTAAGATTTTATATGCTTTAGTAGGTATAACTTTGCAATATGAAGATATTAAGCCTCTCACATGTGTTGTGGCGGAAACTTCATAAAAACAATTGATGTGATTCACTGAATCCTAACAACTTTCCGTGGAAGTTTCCTTAACAGTTAGGAACATAATATCTAATATAGCCCTTAGGTTATTGTTAGCCAAGTTTTTGTCTAATTCTTCAACCAGTTGGATTTTCTTTTTCTAGTAGTGATTGCAGCTCCTTCTGATAGCAAAAAGGATGAACAGAAGGATGATGTTCCTGTTGACATCAAATTACCAGTTAAGCATGTATTGTCAAGGGAGCTTCAGGTACATGGCATTCCATGATTGCCATATGCTTTTGCACGTAATTATTTACTATGTTGTAGTTTTTACTCTTTTTTTTCCTTTTCTTTTTTTCTCGCCCTCACATTTTTTTTTTCGCAGCTGTATTTTGACAGAATCACTGAACTTGTTGTGAGCAAGTCTGATTCAGTTCTGTTTAAAGAAGCCTTACTGAGTTTGGCCACAGACTCGGGACTTCATCCATTAGTTCCTTACTTCACGTGCTTTATAGCTGATGAGGTATAGTACTTGGCCATGTGATCAACCTAAACAGATTAGAGCATGATATGTAGCCAATGGCTGCTTATTTATACTGTTGATTATTGTTGTTATTCAGGTTGCTCGTGGCTTGAATGATTATAAACTTCTGTTTGCTTTGATGCGGGTTGTTTGGAATCTTCTTCAAAATCCTAATATACACATAGAGCCTTACGTAAGCTGATATTTCTTCATTTAAAGTTTTGCTACATCTGCATTGTTATTCGTGTGTTCTATTGAATTTAGACTCTCATTAACGCTTACATGTTTTGGGAGTCTATAAACAATGCATTAATAACACTTGTCTACGGGGCCTGGGGATGTAACATCTTCAACCTGCTGATAGTATATAGAGATCACCCGAAAACTCGACTGGAGAAAAATTCCTGGTGCTAACAATCTGACTAATTATTCTGACCGCTCATAGAATGTTCTTTGGCAGGAGTTATAATTTTTTTCATTGTTGGCTCAAGCATCTATTGCGGTTCTGATGAGAATAGCATACATGAGTATCTTTGAGTAGTTAGTCTTAGAATCTGAGAGCTTTTTTTTTTTTTTCAGCTACACCAATTGATGCCATCTGTGGTGACTTGCCTTGTCGCCAAAAGGTTAGGAAATAGGTTTTCCGACAACCATTGGAACCTCAGAGACTTCACGGCAAACCTGGTTGCTTCAATATGCAAAAGGTAAGCTTTATCATAAATTTTACTTGCAGCAAGAATGTAGGAAACTGAGTTTGACATTCATGCCTATATTCTTTTTGATCTTGCTGACGATACAGCGACCTGCAATTAAGGTTTTAAAAGGCGAAAACGGGAACTAAAGCGTTTTTTCTAATCGAGGCAAGACATAAGCCTCGAGGCGGATCGAGGTTTAAGCCTTGAATGTATAATAAAAAATTCATAAAATTGAATAAATTCATAAACATGTCATAAAACACACACTGTTTAACCATAAAACATACAATATATTTGCTACTGCGCTTCTTATGTAGTTATATTTTATGGATAAAGCACACAAAATAACTTTTTTTTTTGAGAAAACAAAATAACCATATATCTAAATGAATAAAAAATCATGTACTGCTCTTTTTATATAACTTTTATTTTATATAACATTATTTTTGTATAACACCTACTTCTATACAATATACATTACTGTAGTAGCTATAAGAGGGGGAACATACCAGTCTACAGTTGAAAATAAAAGAAAAAGAAAAAAAATGTAAGGAGTGAGAGCTGAGGAGGTTGGAATCTGGAGGTGGCTGCCGCCGGTGGGTCGTCGCTCCGGTTGCTGGTTGCTGCTTCGAGGGGAGTGAGCTCGGAAGTTGCAGGGGTTGATGATGAAGAGAGCGTCAATGATGAAGGTGGGTGTTGATGACGAAGAAGTGTCGAAGAAGATGGTAGACTTAGGATTAAGAATCTATTTGCATATTTTATCAGATTAAAGCCCACTTTTAGTATTGGGCTGACTTTATTTAAAAGGAAAAAAAAAAGCTGGGTTGAAAACTGGCCTAAAATGGCCTTCGATCTGAGGCTCATGCCTCATAAGCCCCCAGGCAAAAATGCCTTAGGGTGCACACCTGAATGAAAAAAAAAGTGCAAGCCTCGACCAAGTTATTCAAGGCTTAAGCCTTGAAGCATTGATCGTTTGAGGCGCGCCTCAAGGCGTACGCCTTGAACGCCTTTTTAAACCATGCCTGCAATAGAAGTTGTTCTGGATTCGTTACATATAATGTTTCTGAATTTGCATGTTTAATCTGAAACATATAATATTATGTAGATTGCTACTCCTGTTTATATTGGTCACAAAGTGAGCTAAATAAATTTCCGTGTGTTTCTTTTTTCTTTTTTTTTTTAATTCTGGTTCCAACCCCTCGTTGAATTATAGGCTTTACCTCCTGGTCCTTTTTGAACCAAGATTAGAGTGTTATCAGATCTGCCGTAGTGTAACAATTCATTGAACGCTTGAGAATATAAAACTGTTTAACTTGGTGCAAACTTTAGCTCTCTTTGCTGTTTTTAAATCCTTGAGAGATTGGTTAATGCCATTTTAGATGGCATAGACTGACATCACTGACAAAACAATATTATCAACGCGTCTTCCCTTTCCAACTGGCTTACTGAAGCTCTTCTGCTTTAAAGGAATGGCACTACATATCTATGGGTATGGATGTTTGTATATGCAGCGGAGATCAAGTTTCAAAATATTTTGCAGATTTGGGCATGTTTACAACACTCTCCAGACGCGTCTTACAAAAACTTTGGTCAATGCATTTTTGGACCCAAAACGGGCCCTGACTCAACACTACGGTGCAATTCAAGGGTTAACATCCCTGGGACCAAATGTGGTATTCTATCATGCTCTTTGACATTTAGAAAAGTTGATAATCTTATTTAATTTCTGTTTGGTTCATTTTGCTCCTTACGCTTCATGTATTCGTCATTAATTTCCTGTAAAAGCCCAATAATGAAAATACTACAATAGGTTATTAACTCTTTAGTTACTTTGCGGAAGATATGCTTAAAAAAAAAATAATTTCGGAATGTTTCCGAAAAATGAATTGTTGGTTGATAATGTTTTTTTAAATCGGCTATCAAAAAAAGGAGAAATAACTTCTTTTTTTTTTAATAAATCATTCAAGATTTGGAAAATGCCACCGCCAACACAAGTGCGCCCCAACCCCCCAAACCCAACCCCAAGCCCCCCACCCCACCCCAAAAAAAAAAAAAAAAAAAAAAAAAAAAAAACCCCAAAAACAAAGTGTAACTTGAAACGGAGTTGCCCTCACATTTTCCTTGAAGAAATCTTGTCATTTCAGTTGTGAATGCAAAGAATTAGGTAGATGGGAGTCATCTATGATTGCATTAAGCAAGTTGCCCTGAGAATTATCTTCACTTGGTTTTGTTTCCCAACCATGTTTTCTAGACTGGTGATTAGATCAATCCATATTTTCTTGAAATATATATAATTTTTCGACTTGCCCTGAGAGATTTGGAACTGTCTGTGATATATCTATACAAGTAGGTTCAACTTCTTATACTGCCGAATCTCGAGCCATATTTGCAATTTCTTGAACCAGAGCTGCTTCTAGCAAAGCAAAAGAATGAGATGAAGAGATATGAAGCTTGGCGTGTTTATGGAGCCTTGCTGGTGAGTCTCCAATAGCTCTGTTTTAGTATTGCAATGGAAAATTCTAAGAAAGGCTCACAAATGAGAGCATGCATCTTTCTAGCGTGCAGCAGGTAATTGCATTTATGATCGGCTGAAGATCTTCCCGCTTTTGCAATGTCCTGCTCCACATTATATCTGGAAAGCAAATGCAAGAGTTGATACCATTAGGCCAAGTAAGGTTCCTTTTTAACTTAAATGTTCTAGGAGATCCCAGTTGAACATTTAACTTGGTGTATGTTCTCTCAGCCTTGAAAAAAAAAAAAAAAAGACGCCGATTGTTTACTATGAGGGGAAGAAAATCATCCTAAACACTGCTCAATGCTCATCTATTTTTAAGGAGCCATATGGAGTCAAATAATTTAGCATTCATTCGAAACTCAGGTCTCAAGATCTAGATTACTTCATTAAGGTCTCCTTGGAATAAGAAGAATAAAAAAATTCTGTCTAGGTTTATGAGCATAGGCACTACTACCACGCATATAGGTGAGTTCTTTTTGGTTAATCATTTAAGTCATGCTTCTCAGTCTCAGGGCATAATACCGTAACACTACAAGTGTTGCACTGTTCCTGTAAATGATAGGAATTTCACTGAAGTTCCTTTTTTTTTTTTTTGCCTTTAAATCATCTAGATAAACGCAAGGCAATCATGGAGGACACGGAGCAGCAGCCCCTACTCAAGAGAATGGAAATTGATGGCCCAATTTCTACGACATCATCAAATTCTTCCCCATCTCACTTGCCGGGAGAAACAGCTGCTTTGGCTAATTCAGGAGACACCAATGCAGGTCCATCATCATCGTCTTCTTCGATGCCTGCTGAGATTGTTTCTGCCAACACAGATAAAAAAAACAAGGGCAATGGTCAATATCTAAAAACGTCTGCCATCCTCGCACAGGTCTGGAAGGACGATTTGAATTCTGGGCATCTTCTTGTATCATTGTTCGAGCTCTTTGGGGAAAGCATTCTTTCCTTCATTCCAGCTCCTGAGATGTCTTTGTTTCTTTAACCATCTGTTATGTGTAACCTAGGCCTAATTATAAAAATTTCTGTTTGTAAGTAAGTAGTATGATTTAGATGTCCAAGGACAGATCTTTTATTCAACTAACAAAAAACTACCCTTAGTTTAACAGCAAAATTTTGCCTCGTTAATTATACACGCAACGGTATCATACTTTTAAGTTCACAGTACAATTCAAATCAGATGATTGAAAAACAAAATAAATTCACTTAATTAAGACTATTGGATCAGGCTGATCTCAAGGTACTGAAGCAGCAGCTTTGCTAGACTCACGTTCGACAGCTTTCTTCAGGAGGCTGTCCTCTTCCAACACCATTTGCAAAGGCAAGAAACCCATTCCGTTGGCCATGGAAAGCATCATCCTTTTGGTCTCGGCCTCAAACTCTTCAAGATCAACAGCGCCATTTGAGTCATGATCAAACAGTTTGAACAGTGAGTCGTAAACTCGAGCAAGCTCATCGGGTTCAGGCTTGACGTCAACGCCGAAATGTGTTTCAAAGACCCGCAAAGACTTTAGCTCCTTTAGCATCTCGGTGTAAGAAAGAAGGCCATCATGGTTGGTATCAAGATGAGCAAAACGGTCACACATTGAACCATGGAATGCTGCTTCATCCTCCACAAAGTTGACAATGGTGGCAGCGTCCAGAAGTTCTACACTCATTTCTGGGTTGGTGGAATAATGGAAACGAGGATTTGTTTTTCAACTGAAACTGAAGCTGGATTTTTGTATTTGTTCGAATTTAGGATGCAAAAGAAGTTGGTTTTTCTCCTTTATATAGCCGCGTTTAGAGGCACTACGTTGTACCATTTTTTTATTTCTTTATTTTTTACCAAGGACACTTCGTGGTGCTTTGGATCACACTTTTTGCATGTATTATACATCTTTTATACATCCTTTACTTTCGTATAGCCACTTGTTTTAATTTGCAAACAGTGATTCCAATGGAGATTGGAGACCAAGTTTTTAAACAGTGGAGAGGCCTTTTCGTGAGAACTGAGAAGTCAGTGCGCAAACCTTTTCGGTGCAGAAATTCCATGGGCTTAAAGTGCGGCGTGGAAGTTAACCGACCAAAACTAGAAAAGTCAAAATTCTAGGATTTGCGAATCTGTGGGATTCACCGACCGTTTAGGCCCTTCAACCAGAAAACTTTGTTTATTTTTCACGCCAAGAATGTTCTAGTTATATTCTCCATTCCCTTCGAAAGAGTTATATTCTATATCTCAAAAATAACGCAAACATATTCCTTCAAAAATGAAACCAAAATAAAAGTACTACAACGTACGTAACTCATGAAAAAGAGGAGTTAAATTATCTTAAAAAAAAAAAAAAAGAGGTTAAATTCCAAGGTAAGAAGGGTAAGAAGTACAGCCGGACTAAAAACTTGAGACATGCCCACAAGAATTAGGCGTGTTATGATATTAGTTACTATAATAACAAGATTTGAATTTCTGTGAGTAAAAAGTGACCGAAGTCCTAACACGAGTAAACCGTGGCATATATCCGGAGTCCTGTGATATACCTGGTACCTCATTTTCTCACATAATAATATAAGAATGGCTGCTACTAAAGGTCAGACCTGCTCTTATGCCATCTCTAATGAAAATATCAATATTAATATATCAATATTAATGATATATTTAACCTAAATAGCATAAGTTAATGTGCTATTTTTTTTTTGTGCGTCAAAATATAACATTGTTTCTTCTTTTTTTTTTTTTTTTTTGATACAAGGGAAGAGGGGAGGGGAGGGGAGGGGAGGGTAATACCACAACTATTGAGTAGGGTTCAGCGACTCAAACCCACAAATTATGGTTTGGGTGGAAGGACTTACAACCAATTATGCTGCCCTCACTCGTCATATAATGTTGTTTCAATTGTTTATATCTAGAATTTTGTAATATACTTTAAGCTCCGACTTTGTAAAAGTAAAATTTTGAATTTTAAATGATTTGAAAGTGACAATGTTATATTAAATAAAAAATTCAATAATCAATCAATAGCAATTAAATATCAAAATTTAGCATAAGCTACACTTGGTGTCTAGTTTGGCACCAAATAGAGCATATTGTCAAATTTAAAATTAAAACGAGCATAGTATTGATAGATTGATTTTCCTATCAAAATGCCAAAATTTAGTGTTGCATTGGAGATGCTCTTAAATTACTCCAATTTATATAAATAGGTTGCGTGCTACTTTAAACTCCAATGATGGTCATTAGTTTTTACTCATTAATCATTTTATTACCTTGTATTTTAACGAAACATCGCTTTGGTACTCTACTGTTATAAAAATATTAAAATGGTACTTCATTGTTTTTAGAAATATTATTTTGGTATTTTGAACTCCTTTTTTTGATTTATGAAATGTCTAGTTCACCCTTTTAATTAATAAATTATAAGTTTATTTCATGAAAAGAGAGAGGTAACTAACATTAAAAAAAAACTTTTAAGAAGTAAATAGCATGTTTTAAAATATTTAAAATACATAGCATATTTACTAAGAAAATTATATATTAACCTAGTATATATTTTATTTACTTCAAATATTTAAAAAACCCACTATATATTCTCTTAAGTCATTAAAAATGTTATTTACTACAATTTTTCTTGCACTATACATCTTAATTTTCCTCATCTTCTTCCCTTATATTCCCCTTTAAGAAAATGTAGGTGCGTTTTCCTTCTTATCTCTCGCATGAAATTTCCTTCTTCGTTTATCTTCTAAATTTTCTTCGATGATCAAGATTCTCTATTTTTCCAAGGTTCACTCCCATAAGCGAGTTTCTCTAGAGAATCTACTTGCCTCCCAAGTCTCCTTTTACCAAATTTACTACTTTTAGTTTTGACTCTTCCCCACGCAGAACAGAAACGCTAAGGAAGCCATTCGCTAAGTCAATGACCCTCCTATATCCGATGAATCTTCCATTCTTGGAAGTCCTCAAGAGGTGGTTCTTTTTTCAACAAAGACGTGTAAAGTTTATTCATACTAAGTACTTTGAAATTACATGTTTATACATAAATACCTTATATACAAAAATAGACAACATTGGCTAGCATTGGATACTTGTAATGTTCACTAGCAAATATACACAATAAATGATCATTGTATAATTTATAATTAGAATGCACAAAAATTCATTTTAAATAATATTGAATAGTCAAATTAGGAATTACATTTATTGCTTTATAAGCACCCTATTCTATAGTCAACTTTGTTTTACCAATTGTGGACTTTATGTTTAGATTATTACCTCAAAATTATATTGTAATACCGAATTTTTTTGCTTAGAGTTAGAAATGCAGGAGTTGAAGATTTGAAGATGTTTAGAAGTTTTAACAAGCTTGTTGTAAGCTAAGCACGAGGTGGCAGTTGGAAGGTAGGAGTCAAACATTGGAGAAGTTGTGACTCATCACTTAAAGAAAGCAGGAGATATTGCCACAAGGTTAATGACTAACTAACCTATGCTTGGCTCTAGGCACTAGGTGGATTTCATGCAAGTTAGTTAGGTGACAAGTATGTAATGCGACACATGATGAGCATGCGAAGAGACACGTAGGTGCAAGGTGGCTTGAATTGAAGAATGGCACGTGGTAAAGGTGCAAGGTAACACTTGGAAACTATGCAATGGAGCTTAATGTCTTCAAAACCACATGGCTTGTATGCACGGTAATACGTCACACATGGACATCGACACTTGGTACACATGCACGACGACAAATGTCAGCCAGGACGACAAATGTCAGCCAGGATTTGAGATGTGTATCGTCGTGCTTAAAAGATGCCTATATATAAGAATCTTGGCACCCATCAAGGTGGAAAACATAGAGAGAGAGGAAAAAAAAAAAAAAAGGAAAGGAAGAAAGGAAAGAAAGAAAGAAAGAGAATAGCTTTCACTCTTAAGCAACTTAATGTAAGTACACATTGCACTATATTAGTTGAGCACTAATATGTTTGTAAACGTATGTTTTCAATCTATGTTATGAAGATTATGATTATGATTACGATGTACATGTTTTCACATGTTTTATGAAAAATATTTTATGTATATAGTGAGAACTCTAGTGCTTATTATAAACCAAAGAAAGTTAATGATATAAGAGCCAAATCCCTTGAGGAAAAGAGTTCCAATAGATGGGGCCAATGAGTATAAAGTAAGAGTTCTAGTAACACGAGATTAGTATCATATAGAATGGCTAGAAAGTGAATAAAAGAAGTATCTTCAAAGTGGATATATACAATTTACTTAGCATTCGCTTATATAATTCTCGTGACTCAGGAAGCTTCCAAATAGAGATTGTAATTGACTAAATAAAAATGGTCAAGATTTCATGACAAGTCTAGAAATACTAAGATTTGAAATTTGTAATTTATAGTACTCTGTATAAGAACAGTATTTGATTTTGCAATAAATATTATATTTCCTATATGAAGTATTATTTCTATTAAGTTTTTAATGCTAGATGCTAGGATGAAGTAAAGGTTAGAAGTCAAGTCTATGTTTTTTCCAAGCTGGTAGGGTTTTAGAGCTGGTAGCTTGGGTGGAGCATTACACATATCTTCTCACATATAAAATCCTATACATACATATTATATATATTTTAATATTTTAATATTTTATATGATAAAGGTCTTGGAAATTTAATTTGCTTTTAACTTTTACACAAAATCCTATTATAGTAACTTGGACAAATAAAACCTACTATCTAGAAATAAATGTCAAGGAATATAAAAATGTATTTGTTCTAGGGCACTATTCCTAACATCACTGGTGAAGCACTTATTTTTATGCTTTTATTGGATGTTTGGATCATGCTTCTGACAACCTTCTTATTTAAAATTTTTTATATTTTTATGATCAGATTTTGTAATCATTTAGGTAATTTAGTGAGTTTTTCATTATTTCTGTAGATTCACTAATTTAATTTGGTGCAATGTCAATAGTGATCTACCAGATTACTGGTGACCTAGAGATCACAGTGATCCATATTGATTCCAGGAATTAATTCGATAAGGTTGTTGGTGTTAATCTATCGGATTACGCTGGCTCCTAAGGAGATTACAATTGATTTCTGCCGGTAAGGAAACATAATATATGGATTACTATCACGACCAATTTTGGCTGACTAGCGCCAAAGACAATCGGTGCGTTGTGAGCTAATATGGTAGATTACTGGTATTAATCTACTAGATTACTTTGAGAACTATCGACAGTTGGTGGCATTAACCCAGACCATTGTGATCCATATTGATTCCGGGGATTAATTGAATATGGTTTATAATGTTAATCTATCAGATTATTCTTGTCTTCTTTGGAGACGGCCATTGATTTCTATAAAAAAAAAAGGGACACATAATATAGTAGATCATAAATGTTAATGTAGTATAGATTACTATGACGACCAACATCGCCTAACTAGCGCCAAAGACCATTGGTGCTTTGTGTTAATTTTGGGAACTAAATACGATAAATTACCGGTATTAATCTACTGGATTACTATGGGAACTGCCATCGACAACGGGTGCCATAAATGATTTGTGAAATGTATTAGAGAAGCAACATAACTTGACAGATTATTGATGTTAATCTATTAGATTACTCCGATGACTTTTCCCTGTGGTCATTGTTGAGTTCACTTACATCCAGAAGATTACCAATTACAATCTAATAGATTACTTTAGCAATATGCCATGATTGATGATGATTGTTGATTCCGTCCAACATTTGTCAAATTATAAGTGATGATGATCTGGCTAATACATTATTTCCAGTGGTCGGTGTAAGCAATTTACTAATATATATATATATATATATATATATATATTTATTTATATTTTTTTGTTGACCTTCTTGTTATTGGACTGCCGTAATTCTTAACATGCCTAATTATTGTTATTATTATTATTATTATTGCTTGTTGTTGTTTAACAGAATATTTCTTATACTTATTGTATTTGTGAAGTCTAGAAACTTAGATTGCTGAACCCTCCACTCGCGACTGCATTGTTATCAATAACAAAGGGAAAGTCTGGAGCTGGAAAAATGCGTGCGTGTCTCTGCCACGTCAATCCGGTTGACCGGACACAGTGTGGGCTTGTCGACCGGACCTCACCACGTTAACAACCCATATGCTTTACACGTTTTACTCTAAAAGTTAACCAAACTCGAATTTTGAAGCCTAATTTGATAAGGACTAGTCCCAATTTGACCTATATATAAAGGGAATAATTTTCTATTATTTCTTATATCACTTACGAGATTTAAAGAAGAGTATTTTGCTAGGAAGACTCTTAAATTTCTATAAAGTTATTGTTTAATATCTTAAATCTTAGCTCATAGTTTTCTCAAGTGATTAGAAGGATTAGTCACCTAAAGAAAGGCTGAACGATATATGACCATAAGCACTCTGATCATGGAAAGAGAATGTAAGGAAGTCTAGTTGGTTGAGGCTCTTCTAATAGAATTCTCTTGTCGTAATTCCTACAGTTTTTGGTCTAGTAAGAGGTATGAAAGATCCTTTATTAATTTATAAACAAAGCATGCCTAACTTTCTTTTTGAAAAAACGTTTGGAAAAAAAATTTTAAAATTTGTTGCGTACTCATTTTCCAACAACGAGGAATAGTAAAAAGAGTTTCTAGGGTTGGAAAGGCGTCAAGAATACGTTTGGAGGTGCGGGCCATGTGTTGGGCTGTGCAGCCACACAACGAGCTCGACCAGCATGCATGTAAGAAGCCAACAAGCAAGCTGGGCACCTGTTGGGCTGCATTGAGGCACTGTTGGCACAAATGTAGGGGCGCAGGTGTGCACTACTAGGGCTACCAGATGCGAGCTGGCACACAATGTTGGCATGCGCTGGGCGCGACTTGGAGCTGCAATTTGCTAGGACGCATAAGGGTGATGACTATTGGGTGTGGTCTGCACCTATTGCTATGCAAGCATGCACAAGGTGCTGCCTAGGGGCTTGCTGCGTGGGCTAGGAGCACCAGATGGCTGCGGGCCACACGGTAGCCTCTGATTTTGCATATTTAGTCATTTCTTCTTGGTTTTAAGTCCTAATTGTGTTCCATGACTTTTGTTAGACTCCAAATTGATTTTAACTCCAAAAATCTTCATTTTTCTTCCTTTTTTTATTCTTTAATATTAAAAAAACCTAA
This sequence comes from Artocarpus heterophyllus, assembly GCA_025403435.1. Classification (NCBI taxonomy): domain Eukaryota; kingdom Viridiplantae; phylum Streptophyta; class Magnoliopsida; order Rosales; family Moraceae; genus Artocarpus; species Artocarpus heterophyllus. The sequence goes on along the minus strand of CM046348.1, from coordinate 16,473,814 downwards.
AAACACAAAATAAAAATAAAACATAAGAATTACTAATAAACTTAGACAATAAATGTAAGGAAAAATGATGCAAAAATATAACAAAATATGCACTTACCACACTACCAACAAGGGCCTTTGAGAAGTACGTAGAGGCTATGAGAATGCAAAACATGTCACATTTACGGCTATGGGAATGTGAAACATGTCACATTTACTTACATAGGGTAAGTGAGAGATTGTTAGACTGTGTGCTTTAAGGATAAAATGATTTAATAGTTTTTGGAGACATTTATCAATAAAGAGTTTATCAATTATTTTATATATCTTTCTTGTCCTTTTTATTTTCATTTATATTGAATGTATGTTAAGCAAACTAAAGTCTGAGACTATCAATCTAAACCTTTAAAATCATGTATATGATGGATAGATTATGTAGAATACATGAACTTAAAGATGATAGTCTAGATGAAAGATCCATAATCAAGGGAATAAAGTTGAGTATTTTATTCATGTTAAGATTCTTATGTTGTCTACATCTCTAATGGGAGATGGCTTGTCTTAATAATCGGAGTTGGACTCTGCGAGTAGACACATTGCTATATTGTCATATGTAATGACATATTGGATCGAGACTAAACATGAATTGATTTGATTAATAATTCTATTTGTTTAAATTAATTTACTTTAGACAATCATATGTTTTACTTCTTAACCCTGAAATGAATCAATAGGTCTGTATTCTTGACATATGTCTTTTAAGGTAGAAAAGGGTGACATCCTAAATTATATAAAGGTATGCATATCGATATATTGGAGACATGACTCTTGATTAAGGTAGACTCGTTATTCAAATATATGGAATCCATAGCTCTTTTGTAGAGTTAATGATATTCTTTTATAGGCATTATCTTATAATTGAAAAATTAGAACACTCAATCATTTGGATACATATGTGTAACCTATGGTATACTATTTATATTGGTTATGAATAGTAAGTGTTCCAATGGTGAAATAATGGAAAATAAGATAAACATAATCGGAAAGGTAAAATAGAATTTTATTCTTAAGCTGACTATAAATATCCTATAAGGATGTTACTTATTATGATATGTTATGGACTATAAACTTATTTGAGTTTTATAATTATATATAGTTTGAGAGTGCAGCTCAAAGTTTTTAGTGGAGTAGTTTTGAAACTGATAATTATAAATTGTACAAGTTGTAGACATGTCATTTTATAATTATAGACGCTCGATCTATATAAGTCCATCAGGTCCCTTTGCTAGCTCACATAATTTCCTGTGATGATACGATGACTTATGTTGATTCTTAAGATTCACTAAAATTTGATTAATTAGATTTAATAATTCGTGTTAGTTTATTGGTTGAATTAATTTTATAAATTAATTCAAAATAAAGAAGTTGAATTATTTGAAATATATTTGATATGGAATTATCTATTTAGAATTGTTTTAATTAGATAACTTCTTTATTAGGTTATTTAAATTAAAATTGAATTTTTATGATAGACACCCGAGTTAAATAAGGTAGGTTTTATCCATTGGAATCTATTTGAATTAATAAGATAAGTTTCAGAAGCTAAAAACATGTCTTGGAGATGCTGCCACTACACACCGATCAATTGGACATAGTATAAGCTGGTCGACCGGACCTTGCCAAGTTATAAATATGAGGATAACACATTTTTACTCTAAGGTTGATCTAAACTCGAATTTTTTGAGGTATAATCTAATAAGAATGAGTCCTAATCTGACCATCATATATAGGGAATGAATTTTCTATTGTTCCTTAGATCACTTGAGGAATTTGGAGAAGATATTCTACTGAGAGAAACTCTGAAATTCCCATAGGGCTATTGTTCAATATCTCAAACTTTAGCTTTTGGTTTTTTCAAGTGGTTGGAAGGAGACATTGCCTAAGGAAATATTGAATGAGGTATGCCTACTCGAATTCTGATCATGGAAAAAGGAATAGCAAAGAAGACTTGTTAGTTTAGGCTCTTTCGGTAGCAGTTTTGACAGAAATCTTTCCTATTTAGAAACGTGGTTTTTGGTTTGAAAGACGTATGTAAGATTTTTAATCAATTTATACATATAGCATGTCTAACTTGTTTTTGAAAAAAAGGTTTTAAATATTTTTAAAATTCCACTGTGTCCTAGTTTCCCAACAAGATAATGATCCAAAAGTAATGATTCAATCTTAGAGAGGGTTTACATAGTCTCTTTTACATTGAATTATAGCCCAAACATAATAAATATAATTATAAAACACCCACTTTGTTTTATCAAAATTTAATTTCTTACCCTATACTATAAATAATGATGAAATTACCTTGTATTTTCTAAATTTCTTATAAAATGGAATTTTTTTTAATTCCAAAATGAATTGTTGCATATTATTTTTTCATAGGAATAGTGAATGATTATTTTTTGGATAAATAGATTTCAGAATAATTTATTTTCAATTATGATAATAATTTTTACTTTATTTATAAAATTAAACCTTTTAATGTTATCATATCATTTCAAAAAAATGTATAAATTGATCTTACAAATGAAAAATTAAAACTAATACATAAATTTCACGAATAAACTTCATTCAAAATACAAATTAATTGGACAATAATTAATTATTTTCCAAAATACAAATTAACTTCTAAAAGTACAATAAGCTCATAACAAAAGAATCATAAAAAACCCTAGCTCGATTGTTGACCAGCTAAGCTCCACAGCGTCATTCAAAATAGCGTCATCAAGGTGGTACTCGTTGACAGAGGAAGGGAAAGGCAATGGATCAGGGAGCCTAGGTTTTGAGGGACGATGAGGAATTTGATGGAGTTGGAGGTTGAGACTTTCCCAGTGAGGGAATCGAGGAGGGGCTTCTAGTTGATGAAGGTGATAGTAGGGATCCCCTAAATGTAGGCATTCTACTAATAAATTGATTGAGTGCTTCTTGATATTGTGGCCAAACTCTAGTGAAAGGAAGCTGGGTGGTATTGATGGTGAAGGGGGCTAAGTGTTGACGGTGTTGGTGGAGTTGGCGTTGAGTGTCGATGGCATTGAGTGACGAAGTTGTAGGTGACGAAATCTGGTGAAAAAAGGCTAGCAGCAATAATGGTGAAGGGGGGCTGAGTGTCATCAATGTGGGTTAAGTCAGCACTAACTACCAATGTTGTGGGTGGAGTCGCGATGGTGAAAGGCTAGAGTGGAGTTGGCGGTTTTGGGGCTACTCCCAAAATTTCAAAGTGGAGAAAAATTAAGGTTAGGAGGAGTTATAAGATGTTAGGGTTAGGAGGAGTTAAGGGTTAAGATCTAAAATTGTTAGATATACAGCTGAGATTATTTTGATGAAATATAATTTTTTATAAAATTTGAGGTAAAATTTTATTTATGAAATTTGAAAGGATGGGTGTGATCAAGTGTTGTAGTTCTCATCTTTACTTTTATGAAAAGTATTATTTTGAACCATATATTTTTAACCTGAGGATTCTAATAACTATTCTCCATCAATGTAGAGAAATCTTGCCCCCACCGTAGCCCTTTCCTACTATAATCTCTCATGGCATTATTTGTAAATAAAATTGAAGTAAAAGGTGGAAGAAAGGGATATCACTTGATCTTAATCTACATTTTACGAATTTCCAAGGTTAAGCTCTAAAACTAAAACCAAGTCTTCACTTTCCTCTTACATTTGTTTAAAATTCAAAAATTCCCATTTGTCATTCCTTGCTATTTCTATGTTTTGGTTGACACCTTTTAAAAAATACATGTTTATTGGACCACTTAAATTTATTTTTATTTATTTATTATCATTGAAAAAACTAAATAAATAATAATAATAAATTAAAAAATAACAATTTCTCCCCAAATTTTTCATTTTCTACATCTCAGAAACGACTCAACAACACAAAAGCAATCTTCTTTACAAATTTTTTTTTTCCCGAGAAACCAAACAATAACAAAACTTCATTAGAGAGAACTCAAAAAAGATTAAATCAAAAACCACAAGCCATTTCTCTCTTGATATACTCTCTCCTCCTTTTCTGGTGTCGAGCCCAATCGGCGATGGTGGTTTAGGAGTCGGAGTCGAGCCTGGCATTGATAACCTTGCCCATAACCTCCGCTCCACCCAAATTCAAAATCTTTCTCATTGATGGCTTGTACTCATTAGCTTCAACCATTTGAATTAGGGGTGTACAAAAACCGCCCCGCAACCGCCGGCCGCCCGCCCAAAAAAAAGGCTATGCGGGTTCAACCCGCCCATTGGCGGGTTCAACCCGCCCGCCTACATATGTTGGCGGGCGGGTACGGTTTTAAATTTTAGGGGGCGGGTTCAACCCGAACCCGCCCGCCTAATTCTTAAAAAAAAAAAAAAAAAAAAAATCTTAATCTAAACCTCTCTCACTCCTCATTCTTTAAAAAGAAAAAGAACATTTGACTTTGTTCATCATTTCATCTGTAGTATCCTGTTATTTTCGAACCCAATGAACAGGTTTTATGGAAGAACAAGAATTCTTGACTTTGTTCATCACTTCATATATAGTTGATGTTTCTTGTTGCAATGAATGATTATGTTTCTTAATTTGTTGTGAATATGGTTATTGTCTTTAGGCGTCAAACTTGGTTGTTGTTGAGAATGTTTCATACATTATCGTCTTATATTTTCTACAAATTTTTTTCACTTTTTTTTAATAAAAAAGAGCTCAAAAAATTATATTGTACATTAGTGTAGACCCAACCCGCCCAACCCGCCCGCACCCGCCCGCCCCCAAACCGAAACCGCCCGCCACTCCATGGGCGGTTTGTGGGTTGGTTAATCGTCAACCCGCCACTTAAAAAAACCGCCCCGCACCCGCCCAAAAACCGCCTACCCGCCCGTTGTTCACCCCTAATTTGAATCACCCAAATTCACGGGATTCATATCTTCACTTCTTCTTCTTCATCCCAATGGGCAAGTCATTGTTCTTCTCCGCAAGAATTCGTCTAAGGCTTTCTCAGATCCCACATAATTTAACAAACCCGCCTCTTCCTTTGGGTTCAAACAAACAATTTCGACATGGGTCTTATCGAGTTCTTCATTTCAATTGTTGTTAGTCCTTATCTTAATTTGTATAAACAAAAAGAAAAAAAACTTGAGACTTTCAACCAATTTTATTTCCAATATTGTATAACTTGAAAATAATCTCAGGAAAAAAAAAGTTGTCTGAGCAACGGAAAATCCATTTCATGAGCCCAAAAATTAAAAAATTTAGAAGATGAAGAGAAATTAATTTTACTTTTTATGAAATAGAAAAATGTTTGTCAAAAATTTAACCAAAAGAGCTTAATTTTTAAGGGTTAAAGAATTTAAAGACTGTTTTATCAAAATTAAAAAAAAAAAGACCAAAGTATCATTTATTAAAAAATTGTGGGACTATAACTGTAAATTACTAAAAAAAATCAAAATAATATGTTATTCTTAAAAGGATGAAGGAGGCAGCATGCATACCAAAGAATTTGATCTATCAGTACCAGTTATTCTAAAATAAATTTCCCAAAAAGCAATTGATCAAATAACTAGACATGGGAATGGGCAAATACAGGTCGTACATATCAATCAATGCCAAAATTAAAGGAAAAAACCGTAAGCATGAATGCAGACTAATTAGAACAACACAACAAGAGAATCCAACCCCTCCGACAAGAGCAATAAGAAGAAGACTTGAAGAACCCAAAAACTTTAAAGTGAAATAGGTCATAAACCAAAGGAAGGACAAGAGCATTTGTAGAAGGAAAAACCCAACGAGTAGGGGCAAAGAAATGAAAAGCTTCGTTGATTTGTTGGGTTTGCTTGTCATCGCGGCAAGTCATCACACAGTTGGGGTTGTGATTTTGTCACGACACTCGTGACTCTGCTCATGATGGAATTGTGAAAGTACCTTCATGACCCTTTTGACGAAATTCATCATGACCCTCATTAATCCGTTGCCACAATTTGTCATGATTTTATTGAGATGCAAACCTCTATACCCGACTGACCACGCATGCTTCCACTCATGTGAAATGTAAACCCTTCGCCTCCATAGGTTGGGAGAAAAAATGCCTTCCGACCTTCCGGAAACTAGACCGCTAAACCACGAAACTAGACCGAACCGTCGGTGATAGGAGTATTAAGACCGGATCATTTAAAAATGGTCTCAAACTGGATCTGACTATTTATCGATTCTAAAATATTTATCTATGGTTCAAACTGGGCTGGACTATTTATCTATAAAAAAAAAAATTAATATGTATTATATTATACCTAGCAAAATCCTCATTTATCTTTCAAAAAAAAAAAATCCTCATTTATCCTATTGATTAAACGACATAGTTTTGCACCTTAAACTCATAAAACCCTAGTCCTTTTCTCAGACCTTCACTTCACCTTAGATTCAGACCTTCTTTAGTTCCCTTTACTTTGGATTGTTTTATGTTGTATTTTATTTTCGTTGCTTGTTATTTTTGTTTGCCTTTTTCCATTTATAATGTTGTTTTAGTTTCTTAGACATTATAGTTTTGAAACAATAAAATCTAGTATAAAAAACACAAAAAATCTACTAAATAAGTCACAAACCGCAATTCAAACTGGATCGGACCTTTCTAAAATTGTCCAGTCTCAAATCTTAAACGGCGTAGTTCGGTCCTAATTTTTCCCAAACTATCAAAATAGTCCGGTTCTTAAAATCTGACGTTTTGGGACTGGACCGAACTGTGCACACCCTTGGCCTCCACAACATGGTCGCCAGACCTTTTTTTGTTTTTGGAAAAATTGTGAGTGTTTTTTTTTCTTTTTAATTGTTGGATCAGGGAAAAAAAAGAGTTATAATCACATGGGTTCGTGTCTAGTTTTCTTTTTATGGGACTGCAATGACAGGCTATACTTTTTTCATCACATTGTCAAGAAAGTCTCATCAAATGGGACCGTCTCGGAGGTCTTACAGTAGTCATCCAAAAATATAATAATAATAAGAAAAGAAAAAAATTCTTTTGTAGTTTGTACTTTCTTTACGCTTCCTCATTGTGCCAACAAATAGCACCATTATTCCGCAAAAAACAAACAAAAGACAACACTGGTTAACAAGAATCTGTTTCCTTCCCATGGCTTCAAACCGGAAACCCCTTATTTTCCTTATTCTCTCAGCACTCTTATCCACCGTCCCAGTTCAATACACAGGCCAATCCTTCACATCGATAGTCATCTCCCAAAACGGCCTCGATTTCGTCAAGGACTTGTTAGTGACCAAGGCCATTTCTTCCATAATCCCCCTCGAACTTCCCCAGATTCAGCAATCCGTCAAAATTCCATTTGTGGGCAGAGTTCATATGGTGCTTTCTAACATAATAATACGCGGAATCGATGTGGGTTCGTCTTATGTGAAGCCTGGCGATACGGGAGTTGTGATTGTAGCTTCGGAAACGACCTGTAATTTGATCATGGATTGGCGTTATTCTTATAGTACTTGGATTTATCCTATCTTGGTTTCAGATAAAGGAAGTGCCTCTATTCGGGTATGACTTAGAATCCTCTGTGATTGTCGAGTTGTTATAATTATTACTTTTTTTTTTCTGGGTAAAATAAGATTGTGAAGTTTAATTTTATTTGTGATAGATACGTGATAGAATACGTGTTTTTGTGCTTTGGTAAGGAGAATTTAATGAGTGCTGCTTCTGGTTCATATTGAAGGAATGGAAGTTTCTATTACATTAGGTTTGCTGTGATTGTCATTGAACCTTTTAAGTATGGTTATTGTCATTTTTTCCCCAATAATATGAGATTTTCAAGTTTATCCCTTTTCTCATTCTCCAAAAAAAAAAAAAAAAGGGACCCCTTTTACTGTGATGAATTCTTTGGTAGGATATACCCTATTATGCTTGACTGAGCAATACCATATTTCCCACGAGGCTAACGTCCTGCCCTCTCTTAAAGGGTGGGTATCACCTGTGGGGTCCTGTAGGGGATGCATCCCTTGAGAGGGTAGGGCTGTAACTGCATGGGGTTATAAAACATTTTTCTACTTTATTGAATTTGGTATAATTTTGAATTAAACTAACAGTTAAAATTGTATCCGAGTTAAAAACTGCTCCCCACCGCAGAAATCTCTTTTTTACTTATTTTTCTGAACATTGACAACATAAGATCAAAGATTCCAGCCTTCTCTATTTTCAAACAACATAGCATACAAATTTTGTCATTGTCCTGTTTTCTGTCTCGTACTTTGTTGTGTATATTTGATAAATGCTGCTTCCGGGTAAGGTTGAAGGCATGGAAGTTGGGATTACATTAGGTTTGGAGGTCCAAGAAGGGAAGCTGATGTTGTCACTTTTGGACTGTGGTTGTTTGGTCAAAGAAATCTACATAAAATTGGACGGAGGAGCATCTTGGCTTTATCAAGGGTATGCAACTTATCTATATCTTTGCTTATTTAATTTTAATTTCTGGTCGTAACTGTTATATTTTTCTGTTCATAGGTTAGAGGCTATCACTATGCATTTTTAAATGGCTCATGAAGAAGTAGAAAAACAAAATACTGAAATTGAGGTGTGCATATCTTTTTTGCATGCATTTTCAGTGATATGAAAATGTTTTTTTTGCATGGTAAACTTGCTTTAGGGCCCGATGATCTTTGTCCTTACCCTGCTTGTTTCTAAGCTATAGATCAGGAAATCTGCATGTTTATTCAATCATGTAAATGTTTGGAAAGAAATACGGTCACATTTTTGCTATTCACGCTTGGCTTCTTTTCAATGCACCAAAACCAACTCCTGAATGAGCTACTGCCTTATAAGCTTAGTTTTCTTATTTAAAAAAAAAAAAAAATTCAACAACAACGACTCTGCCTGATAAGCTTTGTGCTAACATTGAGAAAACTTGTTTATCCTGTAAGTCCTGAGTTAATAATGTCATGGCTTCTAATGCCATTAAGTGTTTAAAATAGTCAATTCTTTAATAATAATCGCTGCAACAGTTCCTTCACCTTGAAAGTACTAATCTTTCAACAGTTCCTTTACCATGAACGTACTAAACTTTCCCAAGTATAATAATTTGAGAAACTTACTCATCTCGCACTGTTTTTTAGCGTACTGCAATCTGATTTTCCTGTTTAATCTTTTAATCTCTGAAAATCTATCAGGGTAATTGATGCCTTTGAAGAACAAATAAGGTCTGCTGTGGACATTGCAATAACGAACAAGCTCAAAGAAGAGATTTTAAAACTTGATTTATATGTGCAAGCTCTTCCAGAGGAAATCCCATTGGATGACAATGCTTCTCTAAATGTCACTTTTGCAAATGAGCCTTTATTGTGTAATTCCTCCATTGGATTTGAGATCAATGGTTTATTTTCTCCAAGAAAAAGGGCTCCAGTCCCTAAATACAGTGAGAAGGATTTGGAATTGGAATCTTTGGTTTCCTGCGTGGATTCGTTGAAAATGCTTGTAATTTCATTGCATGAGGCCGTCTTTAACTCAGCATCAGCCTTATACTATAACGTAAGTTCTAGAATCCTTGTAACTGCACTGAATTTTCATAACTATTTCCTCATTATGACATGATTCTTTATTTTTGTTTGTAGTTTATTGATGTTAAATGAAAGTTTTCACCTGTGGCCAGGCAGAATTTATGCACTGGATTGTGGATAAAATACCAGATCAATCCCTTTTAAACACTGCTGGATGGAGATTTATCATTCCCCAACTATACCGGAAATACCCGAATGATGATATGAACTTGAATATTTCTTTATCTTCGGCTCCAGCCATAGTGATCTCAGAGCATGGTTTTGATGCTACCGTCTATGCAGACCTGATAATTGATGTTTTGGAAGCAGGTCAAATAATTCCAGTTGCATGTATCTCACTGGTAAGCATATTTTTTCCATCACATAAATTAGATTCTATATGTCATCTTCATGCCCTTTGCTTTTGTTGGAAATCTCTCTTCTGTCACCAATATTAACTTCATACGATGATTGATCACTTTTCTTCTCTCTCTTTTGTTTTTCTTCACTTGTATTCCTCCACTCTATTTAGTTACTTTAGACATTTTTGTAATCTGATTTTGAAAATAACTTCTGTTGCTCGACGATAGTATGATTTTTTTCTTTTTGTCATTCACACAGATTATTCGTGGCTCTGGTTTAGCTAAAATCTCAGGAAACAACCTTACTGGGATTGCTGAATTGGGTAGCTTCACAATGTCATTGAAGTGGAGTAATATTGGTAATTTACGCTTATTTCTAATTCAGGTAATCTTCGTCTTGCAATTTTCACTTGAATCAAAATTCAATTATTTTTGCTTCGGTAATTAAATGTTGCTATACTACACATGCAGCCTTTTATTTGGATTATTCTTCAAACCGTTTTCTTGCCGTACACGAATGCAATCATCGGGAGAGGATTCCCTTTACCGATTATTCATGGTTTCACTCTACAAAATGCTGAACTAATCTGCTCAAACTCAAGAATTACAATCTGTGGTGATGTACAGTATACATTATGAAGCAATCTTATCCAGTTTTTGACTGTTCTCAGCGTATGCACACACACATGATATAGGACATGTCACCTCTTTGCAATGCCTATGGGATTGAAGCGGCAAAAAGGTCATCTTTCCCTCTTTTGTATAGTGTTATTTTTGTCTGTAGTGTATGTTACATAATTCATTCTTGTAGTTTCTAGTTTTCGTAAAACGTGAATATACAAGGGTGAATTATGTATTTTTCCCTTGGATGTATTACTCAACCCTTTTCACCACTGGCTTGGCTTGTGCAATCCGTGTATGTATTCTTTAAGCTCTGGAATGAGACCTGTGAAAATGTGATTCTTTTCAAGTGTACTTGCACAGTTTATCAATCAGAAGTTCAGAAGCATTTATGTGCAATTAAAATAGCAAGGAAATTCAACAATTGTTTTTGGAGTAACAATATATGTGTTATGGTAATATTTGGATATTAACAAATCACCTCCCATTTCCCTTTCAACCAAAATGATCACAATCTTTTTTTTTTTCCTTGTTGCATTTAATCTACCCTGATCAAGGTTTTAAAAGGCGAAAACGGGAACCAAGACGCTTTGTCTAATTGACCCGAGGCATAAGCCTCGAGGCGGATTGAGGCGTAAGCCTCGAGACGGATTGAGGCGTGAGCTTCGAATGCAAAATAAAAAATTCAGAAAGTTGAATAAAATTCATAAACATGTCATAAAACACACACTTAGTTCATCACAAAACCATAAAACACAATAAGAAAGTGTATAAAACAATTACAATATAATATATATGTTACTGCTTTCCTGACATGGTTATACTTATATGGCTTTTATAGCATATAAGATAACTTTTTTTTTTTTTTTTTTGTTTCGAGACAATGAAATAACTATAGATCTAAATGAATAAAAATCACATACTGCTCTCTTTATATAATGTTCATTTTATATAACATTATAACTTTTGTATAACACTTATTTCTATAAAATATACATTACTACAGTAGCTATAAGAGGGGAAAAAAGAAAAAAAAAAACCCATAAAAAGAGGAAAAAAACCTAAGGAGTAAGGGCTGAGGAGGTCAGAATCTAGAGGTAGCTACTGTTGGTGGGTCGTCGTTCTGGTAATTGCTCATAGGGCAATCGGCTTGAACGTTGCAAGGGTTGATGATAAAGAAAGGGTCGATGATGAAGAAGGGGGTAGATGATGAAGAAGTGTCGAAGAAGATGGTAGACTTAGGGTTTAAAAATCTATTTGCATATTTTTATCTGATTAAAGCCCAATTTTGATATTGGGTTGACTTTCTTTGAAAGGGAAAAAAAAGATTGGGTTGAAAACCGGTTCAAAATAGCCTTCAATTTGAGGCACACGCCTTATAAGCCTTGAGGCGAAAACACCTCAAGGCGCACGCCTCAATGAAAAAAGGCGTAAGCCTCGTTCAAGCCATTCAAGGCTTAAGCCTTGAAGCGCTGATCAAGCACCTCAAACTAAGGCGTGTTTCGAGGCGTACGCCTCGAACGTCTTTTTAAATTATGACCCTGATGCAATTTCCTTTCTGTCAATTGCTGTATATAAATTTTTAATTCACCTCAACAAAAAATGTATCTTTTGTTAAAGAAAAGAACCTGGAAAATTATATATTAAGGTTCAGTTTTGCTTTGAAAGAAATGATTTTTTTTTTCTCAACATCTAAAAATCTAAACTATGGACAATAACATCTTAATTTGGATTGGACGTGGTATCGATATGCAAATGGCTTGGTAATGAGTCAGTGAGGGAGGGTAGTAGGCAGTGCTAGAAAGTAGAAAGATCATAGCTTTTCCCCAATTTTATAGAATTTCCATTCCTTTGTGAGGTGTGAGGACTGTTACCTTATGATTAAGTATTCCTTTCTTGCGTAGAGAATCTTTTTTTTTTTTTTTTTGAAGACTTTCCCTTGCTTTCGTTTCTGTTTGCTACTCTCCACTCTCATTCTTCGCTGCTTTTCCACTTGTTGACTTCTATCTCGTTTTCTACCGTGTCATACACCATTGTTTTTTGTTAGTTGTCCTGCTGCTACCACTTCCTTTTGGTTGTCCTTTCTTTCCCCTTCTCTCTTGTGTTCTTGTTCGTGACCAAACCGCTAGTATACGGTGTCAAGTTTTAATAGTATAAGTGGTGAGAAGGTTTGTTGTCCTTGGATGTTGCTATCTAATTCCTATTAACTACTGTAGCTAAAATAATTTTAATTTTATCTAGAAAATTAAACAATTAGAAAATTTGCAAAATTTAAAATAAAAGTATTCTAAAATTAAAAGAAAATCAAGACTCTAACGGCAAGACAATCAATGATATAAAACCCTAGAGGTTTTGATTTCGCCAAGTCGTCAATTATGCCTTTTTATTGTCAATTTATTTCTAATTAATTTTCCTAGTTCTTTAGCCAAAAACCCTAATTTATTCAACTCCCTTTCTCGAGTGCCAAGCGAAAATATTCCCAATAACTGATTTCGATATCTTTATACATTCAAATTTCTAAAAATTCATTAAGTTCTATGGCTCTTTAAAATCGCTACAAAGAAATTATAGGTCTCCCGAACTCTATAAAATTGTAGGTCACATTATCCTATGACTGTACCTAAAATTCTCTCTCTTAAATATCGAATTCTAAATATTAAATCATCCAATTTATGGCCAGTAAATGAGAGACATTAAGAATAGGATAATATAAATAAACTGAAGGAAATTTATTAAAAATAATGAGTTATTAATATTAATTGCTTTTAAACTTTAGGGTCTTTCTTAGTTTGCCCTCTAAATTTAAAAATCACTATTTTGCCCCTTAAACTTTTAAAACTCCTCATTTTACCCCTTAAACTTTAAAATTCGTCACGTTGCCTCTTGAACTTTCAAAGCTCCCCACTTTGCCTCATGAACCTTTATTTTTCGCTCAAATAAACAGAATTAAACCTACATGATTCAAATATGAGAGTGATAAAATCTCATTTTTGCTCTTACAAGTGACCCACGTGTGAATCACGTGGTTTAATTCTGTTTTTTTGAATAGAAAGTCGAAGATTTAGAGGGCAAAGTGAGAAATTTTGAAAATTCAGGAGGCATAGTGTTGATTTTCAAAGTTCAAATGGGTAAGGTAAGGAGTTTTGAAAATTCAAGAGGCAAAGTGATGATTTTTGAAGTTTAGGAGACATAATGAGATAGACCCCAAAGTTTAAGAGTCATAGACGTTAATAATCCAAAATGATTAAGCAATAAAAGACATACTATATGGCATAGGTTACATCTAGCCTCTAAAAAAAGAAAATTAGTTCATGATGAAATTAAATAAGACCCTAATAATCTTTTTAAACATGAATAAAGAAAGAGAATAAAACTAGTGTAAAGATGAATGCTTCTGTGTCTTGACTTTGCAGTCTTCTTGTCCTTCATCGGGTATTTTTTTTTTTTTTTGCTTATTTTTCCTTTAAAAGACTATCAAAAGGTCTCTTTAAAAGTCCTTAAAAAATCCCCCAATTGAACCCTAATGCTCCGTTTGGTAAGAAGGAAAGAAAATAGGAAGGAAGAAAAAACTCTGAAGGAAAGAAAACTAAAGGGAAAGGAAAGATTTTGATTTTCCTTTTACTTGTTTGGTATGTGAAGATGGAAAAAATGATTTTATCTTCTCTTGCTTGGTATTGCAAGAAAAACCAAAGAAAAAGAAAAACTACTATCAATACAACTACCATTTTACGTATATATTATTTAGCTATTTACCTAATTTGTTGCCTAAATTTTTGTTGGAATTTTGATAGAAAAGGTAAAATTGGTAACTTCACTTTTTTTCCATTGTTGTCAAACTTTTCCCTTATAAAATCCATCCATATTTAGAGAGATTAATTTTGGTGGGACCCATATACATTTCTTCCACTTATTTTTCCTTTTCATTATAATATCTTTTCTATCAAACACCCCATCATATCAATTTCCATCCTAAAATCCTTCTAATGTTTTCTTTCCCTCCATTTTTAGCTCATACCAATCAGAGCATAAAAGGTAATATTTATAAGCCTTGAGCAAATTGAACAACTTGGGTAAAATTCAAATTTTTTTAGAGCTGTCCAAAATCATGTTAGGGCCAGAGTGCCAAACTTGGAAATTTATATGGGATTTGGGTCTGATGCAGGTCTTATTACTTCTTTATTTAATGTCTTTTTTTTTCCCTTCATGCCAACAGGCAAAGAAAAGATTTAGCAAATGATGTTTCTAGTGCAATGGACACATGTAAGCTCACCGTTGGACAAGGGCTAGTGCAGGCCACATGGTGTCATAAAAAGATTTAATTATGAACTTTTTGTTATTTTCCCCATTTTTTGCAACCTATAAATAGGAGGGTTTTTAGGGGACTCTTAGACATAGAAAACAGAGAGAGAAATGCTTGGCTTGACAAAGAAGAAGATGGTTATACTGGACATGAATTTGGCTTCGATTCGTCAAACTAATTTTATTCTTTTTTTTCTCTTATCAAGTTTAGGAATGTTGCTAGTTATAGACTTAGTGCCCTGAAAAATTAAATAATGTTACTATTTTTGAGACATTTGAACAATAAATAATTTATTATTAATGTCATATCTCAATTATGTCCTATTCATATTCACTTATAATGAATGTATGATAAACAAACAAAAGTCTGAGGCCGTCGTACTAAACCTTTAAGATCGTGCATGTTATGGGCAAATTATGTGGAAGACATGAATCTTAAGTGATTGTCTAAATAATAAAAGGTCCGCAGTTGAGGGAATAAAGTTAGGTGCTATATTCATGATAAGATTGTTATATTATCTGCATCCCTAATGGGAGATGACTTGCCTTGGTCATCAGAGTGGAGCTCCACAAGTGGAGACATTAGTATGTTGTCATTGGTGAGGATATATTAGACAATCATGTGTTATATCTTAATCATGAAATGAATTAATGAGTCTGTATTCTTGACTTGTGTCTTTTGATATACTAAAGGTGACATCCTAAATTAAATGAAGGGACGTATATCGGTACATTAGAGACATAACTCTTGATTAATATAGACTTGTTATTTATAGATATGAAATCTATAGCTCTTTGGTAGAGTTAATGATATCCCCTTATAGCCATTATCCTAGAATTGAAAAATTAGAGTGCTCAGCCACTAAGGTACATTTGTATAACCAAATGGTTTACTATGTATATTGGTTATGAATAATAGGTATTTTAATAGTGAGATAATGGTACATAAGATAAATATAATTAGAAAGGTAAAACTAAATTTATCCTTAAGCCAATTATAGATATCCTATAGGGATATTACATATTTTGATATGTCATGGATGAAAACTTATTTGAGTTTTGTAATCTTGTATATAGTTCAAGAGTGCAACTATAAGCTTTTTGTGTAGTTTTAGAGTTTATAATTGTAAAATGAGTATGTCGGGATATGTAATTTTATAATTATAGGAGCTTGATATATATATATATATATATATATATATATCCATCAGCTCCTCTTTGTTAGCTCACATATTCTCCTTTAATGATACAACGTGTTTTTTCGAGAAATTTGTAACTTATGTTAGTTCGATGATTGGTTCTAATTTGATTAAATGGTTTGTGATAATTCATGTTAGTTTATTGATTGAATTAATTTCGTAAATTAATTCAAAATAAATGTATTAGATTATTTGTATCTACTTTATTTGACACAGGATTATCAGTATATGAATTTTTTAATTAAGAAACTTTTGTATTAGATTATTTGAATTAAAATTGAGGCTCTATGAAAGATTCTCTTGTTGAATAAATTAAAGAAATTTCCATTCTGAGCTAAATAGGTAGGCCGATGAGAAGGTTCGGCCAGCCAGATAGAGGCAAACCGACATGCTGATTGTGTGAACTGATGGGCTGACTGATGTAGATTTTGGCCCAGTTAGGAATTTAGAAATCTTATCTAAGTAGTACTGATGGTCTACAAGACACTATAAATAAGAAGCTTATTCCTATTATTAATTAGATCACTTGAGAAATTTAGAGAGAACTTTAGAGAAAGAAACTTTGAAACTCTTATAGAATTATTGTTTATCAAGAACAATATTTGGAAGGAGATATTGCCTAGAGGAGAATTGAACGACGTGTGCCCACTTGTATTCTCATCATGCCAAAAAGAATAACAATGAAAACCAGTTGGTTGAGGCACTTCGTGAAGTGATTCTCGTGTAGCAATTCTACCAAATATTTTTTGCCAGAAGTGCAGTTTTTGATTTGTTAAGGTACAAGGATCTTTGATTAATATATGATA
Organism: Artocarpus heterophyllus; assembly: GCA_025403435.1. Lineage (NCBI taxonomy): Eukaryota > Viridiplantae > Streptophyta > Magnoliopsida > Rosales > Moraceae > Artocarpus > Artocarpus heterophyllus. Next base: position 16,457,007 of record CM046348.1, on the reverse strand, counting down.
CATAGCATGTCTAACTCCTTCAAGAAAAAGCTTTTGTTAAAAATTTTTAAAATTCCGTTGCGTGCTCATTTTCTAACAGTTAGGATGTTTCTCTTTTAATTATATTATAAGTTTCTTATCTAGGGCTACGATGTAGTCAAACCATGATGTTTTGAATTGGTTTATTAATATTAGTCAATGAATTAGTTTCCATTGTTGAGTATTTATCATTGTTCTTAATACTTCTAATTAAATGGTTAGCAGTTAGATGATTAGTTTATTCATAATGAAATCGGGAGGAGATTTACGTCTTTCGATCCTTATGTTGAATGCTCTAGATTGCATGTAGGATAGGAATATACTTGCATGGTTTGTATGATTGCTACATGAAAATCCACAGTACTTAATGACTTTTTAATTGTTGTAATTCACATAAAAATATATTGGGTTAGCAATTATGGGGATTTTTGGTGTAACTCAAAAGGAAACATCAAATAATGGGATTTTCAAATGTCAACAAGAAGAATAATTTGAGATTAATTAAATAGATAATTCAAAGCGGATTAGTTAGAGTGAAATCGGAAACCCTAGAGGTTGTTATTTTTAAATCTTCTTATCTTGATAATTGCTTTCATTTTTAGTTTAATTGTTCGTTTTCATTTTAATTAAAAATTCACATCTTTTCAATTTGTTCAAATAAAGTTAGAGTTGACATAATTTTGGTAGCTAACATAGATCAGTCCTTATAGGATGATACTCGTCTCTACGAACTATATTACTTGATAATGATAACGTGCACTTGCATTTGCAAAAATTCATAACAGGACTTTATGTAACTCAAATTGTACCCTCAGCTTTCGTTCCATGATATGGCGCCAAAACCTTATTCGGGTCCAAAATGTGGTCCACAGTAAACCCAAGTGCAGGTTGTCTCAAGTAATAAAGTTTCGGTGAGTTTGAGGTCGAATCAACAAGGAAGACTTTTGCCTTAAGTAATTAAGTTATAAATATTTAAAATAAAAATACTTATTTACAAATTTTACAATTTAGCAGTAGAAATTCAACGGGATTTTTAGCTACAAAACAAATGAAAGAAATAATTATAAAGAAATAATAATAACAAAGGTGCTATGGTTAGAGGATCCACTCTAGTTAACTTACTAAGGTTTATTTTTACCATCTATTAATTATTTGTAATTAAGTCTAATAATATACTATATCATTCTCTGTGTACAATAAATCAAGAATTACCAAGCATTCACTGTGCTAGTTTATATCGACAATGTAGCAAAAATTAATTGTTATAAATAATATCGACTTATGTTTATTTTAACATTTTAACTTATTAATGAATCCTGAGCTTTTACTATGCCATTATCCGTCAACAAACCTTATTAATCAAAATCTTCTTATGCATTATCCTTGCTAGTCTATGTATACGGTATTTCATATCAAAAAACCTTCCATCTTAAAGTCAAGCATGAAACTTGAGATTCAATAGATAAGAATTTCAAGTATAGTACGACATTTTTAATGTATAGATAGACACTATAATGCATTTAAACGACATTAAGTAGCTATCACTTAGTAGGAGAGTTTTATGTTAGTATGATCAAGGAGCTAGCGTTACAAGCATTATGAACTTGGTCCATACTTACGATGTCCAAAAAACCCTAGAAATTAATATTAAATTTAAATACTTGGGACGGTGATTTTCTTAGAAAATCCTATGCGATGTTTTATGATTGGAGAATTTGTGAAATTATAAAAGAAATTCCAAAATTCTATATCGAATGTTAAAGCTAGATTTTCTAGCTCTTTTGAGCAAAATTCTTGAGTTTATGATTTTTCACTATGATTTAAGGTAGGAGAATTTCAGTTTGTAAATAACTTGAGAATTCCAAGTGAAGTACGATGTTATTAGTAGTGTATTGAGAAACACCCTAACACACTCAAGACCTTAATTGCCTATTAGTTAGAAATTAAAGTTATACAAGTTGTACTTTCGATAAAACTTGCTATATGAGCTTGAGAAATGACATTATCGAAGACTATGCCATTAATGAGGCAAAGTGTAAGAAAAGTCAAGTTTAGGTTTTATTCAGTTCAGAAATAATTTCAAGATTAAAAACAGTCCAATTTTATTAGCGAATAAGAATTTATATCAATATCAATTTATTCGGAGGTTAGTTTTAGACTGTAATTAAGCAAGGTCAGAACACCCACCAGGAAAACAAAATTCTCTTGTCAGTTTTAAAAGCTAGTTTACCTAGCCAGTCAAAAATACCTGATTAAGGAAACTATTAGACATGTATGCCCTAAGGAGTAAAAATATAATATGTTTTTGGAGATATTTTTATCAATAAAGAATTTATTCATTAGTAATATACCAAATCTTGTCCTCTTTACATTCATATTTATTGAATGTATGTTAAGCAAATAATAGTCTGAGACTGTCCGTCTAAACCTTTAAGAATTAGGCATATGATGAACAAATTATGCGAAAGACACGATTTTTAAGGTGACGGTCTAAATCATGAGATCTGCAATCGAGGGAATAAAGTTGGGCGTGCAAAGATTGTTATGTTGTCTATATCCCTATTGGGAGATGGTTTGTCTTGGCCATCGGAGGTGGACTTCGTGAATAAAACATTGGCACGTTGTCATAGGTGACAATGTGTTGGATCGGGACATAAAGTGAATTTATTTGGATTAATAATTCTGTCTCGGCAAATCGATTTACTTTAGACAATCATTTGTATTGTATCTTAATCCTAAGATGAATAGTGGACCGTTGTCTTTACTTATGTCTTTTGATGCACCAAAGGGTGATATCCACATTTTAATAGTGGTATGAATGTTGGTACGTTGGAGGCATGACTCTTGATAGCGTAGACCTGTTATTCATAGATATAGAATCCATAGCTGCTCTTTAGGAGTAGTGATATCCTTTTATATGTGTTATTCTGTAATTAAAAAACTGGAGCGCTCAACCATTTGGATACATAGGTGTAACCGATTGGTATACTGTCTTTGGATGGTAAGTTTTCCGATGGTGAGATAATAGAACGTAAGATAAAAATAATCGAAAAGGTAAGACAGAAGTTGTCCTTAAGCCAATTATGGATAATTCTATGGGGATCGATACACTATGATATGTCATGGAGACTTAGCTATACGGGCTTCGTAATTCTATGTAGTTCGATAGTGCAACTCCAAGCTTTTAGTAGCGTTGGAGTTGATAATTATGAAATGTATATCTGGGATATTAGGTTTCATAATTATCGGGAGCTTGAACTATATAGGTCCATTTGGTCCCCTTTGCTAGCTCACAGTATCCTGTAACGATAGGGCGTGCTTTTTCAATAATTGATGACTTATGTCAGATTTATCAGATTGGCTAAAATTTGAAAGAGTCAAATAATTCATGTTTGTTTATCAGTTGAATTAATTTTGTGATAAAATTGATTCAAGATAAACTTGTTGAATTATTAGAATCGGATAATTCTTGTCTGTTTATTAGTTGATTTAATTTTTGAATAAAATTAGATCAAGATAAACTTGTAGAATTATTAGGATTTCATTTATTTCTTAAAGATTATCTAGATAAAGTTGTTTTAATTAGATAACTTTTCTATTGGGTTATTTGAATTAAAACTGAGACTTTATCCTATAGAATCTCGAGTGGAAAATAAAAGTTTCGCTAAGATTGTTTTTTCGATAGTTTGGCATGCCGATCCTCAAGTTTGGCTTGCCGATTAGGCAGATCGGCCTGCTGATGCACGAAGAAAAAGATCACACATTTTACGCTGATTTTATCAGATATGGATCCGAATTTGATTTTGATTTAAATTTTTGAGACCTAATCTGATAAGGACTGAGCCTTGACCCAACCTCTAAAAATAGGGAGCAAGTCTCAAGAGTTATTAGATCAATTTAGAGATTAAGAGTGACACTCTGCTGGTAAGAATCTAAAAACTCCTTGAGAGCTCTTGTTCACAAATCACAAACACTAGCTTTGGTTCTCTCAATTGGTTGGAAGGAGAGTCACCTAGAGGTAGAGCTAAACGTGTAGCCCTGTTGGAAAATGAGCGTGCAGCGAAATTTTAAAAATTTTACATCAAATTATTTTCCAAAATACAAGTTTGACATGCTATATGCATAAATTAACAAGATCATACTAACCTTTATGTGCCGAAGAACCCTCGCAAAACGTGAAGAGAAGTAACGTTCCAGAAGAGCCTCAACCAACTGGTCTTCTTTGCTATTCTCTTTCCACAATCGGAGTGAGTGTGGTCTCACACGTACAGCTCTTCCACTAGGTGACTCTCCTTCCAACCAATCAAGAGAACCCAAAGCAAGTGTTTGTGATTTGTGAACAAAAGCTCTCAGGGAGTTTTTCAGATTCTCACCAATAGAGTATCACTCTTAATCTCTCAACTGATCTGAGTAACTCTTAAGACTTACTCCCTTTATATAGAGATTGGTCCTGGGGTCAGTCCTTATCAGATTAGGTCTCAAAAACTCGAAATAGAATCAAGTTCGGATCAATATCTGATAAGATCCACGTGGAAACGCATGATCTTATCCTTCGCTGATCGGCAAGTCGAACAGGTCCCATCGGCAGGCCGAACACGTCCATCAGTAGGCCGAACTGCCAAATAAAAAATCTTGCGAATCTTTTATTTTCCACCTGAGATTCTATAGGATAAAGTCTCAGTTTTAATTCAAATAACCCAATAGAGAAGTTATCTGATCAAAATAACTTTATTTAGATAATCTCTAAGAAAATAAATCAATTCTCAATAATTCTACGAGTTTATCTTGATCTAAGTTATCTAAAATTAAATCAACCGATAAATAGACAAGAATTATCCGATCCTTATAATTCAACAAGTTTATCTTGAATTAATTTTTATCACAAAATTAATTCAACCGATAAATAGACATGAATTATTTGATTCTTCTAAATTTCAACCAATCTAATAATCTGACATAAGTCATCAATTATTGGAAAAGCACGCTGTGTCGTTACAGAATGTTGTGAGCTAGCAACGGGGGCCAAATGGACCTATATAGTTCAAGCTCCTGATAATTATGAAACCCAATATCCCATATATACATTTCATAATTATCAACTCTAACGCTACTCCACTAAAAGCTTGGAACTGCACTCTCAAATTACATAGAATTACGAAGCTCGTATAGCTAAGTCTCCATGACATATCATAGTGTATCGTATCCCCATATGATAATCCATAATCGGCTTAAGGATAAGTTTTATCTTATCTTTCCGATTATTTTTATCTTACGTTCCATTATCTCACCATCAGAAAACTTACTATCCGATGAAAGTATACCATTTGGTTACACCTATGTATCCAAATGGTTGAGCGCTCCAGTTTTTCAATTACAGGATAATGCATATAAGAGGATATCATTACTCCTAAAGAGGAGCTATAGATTCCATATCTATGAATAACAAGTCTACGCTATCAAGAGTCATGCCTCCAACATACCAGCATATATACCACTATTAAGATGTGGGTGTCACCATTTGGTACATCAAATGACACAAGCCAAGACAACGAGCCCACTATTCATCTCAAGATTAAGATACAACACAAATGATTGTCTAAAGTGAATTGATTTGCCAAGACAGAATTATTAATCCAAATCAATTCACTTTATGTCCCGATCCAACACATCGTCACTTATGACAACGTGCCAATGTTTCTATTCACAGAGTCCACCTCCGATGGTCAAGACAAACCATCTCCCAAAAGGGATATAGACAACAAAACAATCTTTGCATGAATAAAGCGTCCAAATTTATTCCCTCGATTGCAGATCGTATGATTTAGACCATCACCTTAAGAATCGTGTCTTCTGCATAATCCGTCCATCATATGCCCAATTCTTAAGGTTTAGACTGACAGTCTCAGACTATTGTTTGCTTAACATACATTCAACAAATATGAACGTAAAGAGGACAAGATTTGGTATATAAATAATGAATAAATTCTTTATTGATAAAAATGTCTCCAAAAACTTATTACATTTTTACTCCTTAGGGCATACATGTCTAACAATCTCCCACTTGCACTAAGTGAGTAAATATGACAAATCTCGCATCCCCATAGCTTCCACATGCCTCTCGAAGACTCTCCTAATAAGTGTCTTCGTAAATAGATTAGCTAAATTGTCCTCTGATGCGATCTTGCACACCGTGACATGCTCGCCTTGAATGAAGTCCTTTATCACATGATACTTTCGATCAACATGCTTACTCTTTTTGTGAAATCTTGGTTCCTTAGCATTAACTACCGCTGCACTGTTATCACAGTACAGTGATACCGCTTTATCCATACCAGGAACTACCTCAAGATCCCTAAGAAACTTGCGGAGCCACACTGCTTTTTTCGAAGCATCACTAGCTGCCACATACTCAGCCTCCATCATTGAATCCGAAGTGCAATCTTGCATAGCACTTCTCCAACTGATGGCACCGCCGTCCAGAGTAAACACAAAACCTGAAGTCGATTTTCTAGAATCCAGACAGGATTGAAAATCCAAGTCAATATATCCTAGAGGAGTGAGGTCCCCACCCGAATATATAAGCATATACCCTCGAGTCCCTTTCAAGTACTTGAAAATATGCTTTACCGTAACCCAATGGTTCGATCCTAGATCCACCTGAAAGCGACTTACAATCCCGACTGCATAACTAATATCCGGTCGTGTGCAAAGCATGGCATACATGAGACTACCCACTGTTAAAGCATAAGGCATTTTCTTCATGTATTCTCTTTATTCATAAGACTTTGGAGAGTCTTTCTTAGAAAGAGTAATTCCAGACCTAGATGGTTGCCCCACCTTTCTTGGAATCCTGCATTGCAAATCTCCTGAGAATTTATCTATGTAGCCAGCCTGGGACAAAGCTATCATTTTGTTCTTCCTATCCTAAAAGATTTGGATACCGAGAACAAAATTAGCCTCACTTAAGTCCTTCATGTCAAATTGCTTGGTCAACCATAATTTGACCGATAACAATGCCCCAATGCCATTGCCAATTAGCAGAATGTCATCTATATAGAGCACTAGAAAAGCCACATTCCCATCCTTAGTCTGTTTGTAAACACATTGTTCATCAATATTTTGTGAGAACCCATAAGTCTTGATCACCTGATCAAATCTCATGTTCCAAGAACGAGAAGCTCATTTAAGTCCATAAATTGACTTCAGCAGCTTACAAATCTTACCCTCTTGACCCATGACCTTGAACCCGTCTGGTAGTTCCATATAAATGGACTCATCAAGATAGCCATTCAGAAAAGCTGTCTTGACATCCATCTGTCAAATCTCGTAGTCGAGAGCGGCAGCTATGGACAAGAGAATCCGGATGGACTTAAGCATGGTTACAGGTGAAAAGGTTTCCTCATAATCGATTCCTTCCTTTTGCGTATAATCCTTAGCTACCAGTCTAACCTTAAAGGTTTTGACCTTTCCATCCACTCCTCTTTTCGTCTTGTAGATCCACTTACACCCTATGGGTTTTACCCATTCGGGAAGATCCACAAGCTCCCAGACCTAATTGGTCTCCATAGACTTCATCTCTTTGTTCATGGCCTCTGTCTAGAGTTTTGAATCAACATCCTCCATAGCTTCTGCATAAGTATAAGGATCCCTGTCATGTTCATCTGGTTCAGCCAAGAAGACTTCCCATTGAACATATACCTCTCAGGTTGACGCCCGATCCTCCCACTACGTCGAAGCCCCTGAGGTCGTTGTTCAGGTTTGTTTGGTTTTTCTACATTGATCGGAACGGTTTCATTCAGAACCTCCGGAGTGATCGATCACTCCTTAACTCCTCATTACCACTTTGCTTCGAGGTTTAAAGTTGTTCATGTAACTCTCCTCAAGGAAAGTTGCATTAGTTGAAACCACGACTTTATTTTCCTTTGGGTTATAAAAATAATCCCCTTTAGTCCCTTTTGGATATCCTACAAATACGTAAACTTTCGAACGTGCTTCCAACTTATTTGGATCCTTAAACAGGACTTGAGTCAGACATTCCCATATGCGAATATGGTTTAAGGATGTCTTCCTACCTGTCCATAACTCGTGAGGAGTTTTAGGGACCCATTTTGAAGGCATATCGTTCAAAAGATAACATGCGGTTTGTAGTACATATCCCCAAAAGGATAAAGGCAATGATGAATAACTCATCATGGACCTAATCATGTCCAACAAAGTCCTATTTCTTCTCTCCACTATGCCATTCTGCTGCAGAGTGTCCGACGTAGTCAAATGGGATAAAATCCCATTCTCTAATAAGTGTTCCAAGAACTCATCAGAAAGGTATTCCCCACCTCGATCGAAGTGCCTTTATGGGTCTACCCAATTGCTTTTCTACTTCAGCCCAAAACTCCTTGAACTTGTCAAAAGTTTCGCTTTTGTGGTGCATCAGGTACACATACCCATACCTTGAGTAATCGTCAATAAAAGTGACGAAGTACTCATACCCTCTTCATGCTCGGATGTTCATCAGTCTGCAAACATCACTATGCACAAGTTCTAGAACCCCTTCGGCCCTATTGCCCTTAGACCTGAATAGTCTTTTGGTCATTTTACCCTCCAAACAAGATTCACATTGAGGTATAGATTCCACCTTTAAGTGACTTAAAGGTCCATCTTTTACCAATCTTTGAATCCTATTCAAGTTTATATGGCCAAGGCGTAAATGCCAAAGATAAGTCTTATTAAAGTGAGAAGTTTTAAGTCTTTTAGATTTTTTATCATTCATCTCAGCATTAAGCAATAAGTCCATCTTAGGTTTGATAAAATATAGATTATTTTGCATCCATTCAGAACAGATAAAATATTTGTTTTTACGAATCACCACTTTATCATTAAAAGAAACCAATTAGGAGTCTTTAAATAAATAGGCTATAGAAATTAAATTCCTTTTAAATTTAGGAACATAAAAACAATCTTGCAAAAATAAATTCCTATAGTTATCAAAATAAAGATGGATGTCTCCCACTGCTTCTGCTGAGACCAAGGATCCATTGTCGATTTGAAGCGTGAAGTCCTCATGCAGCAGACTTCTTGTTTCTTTGAACCCATGTAGAGAAACACAAACATGATTAGTTGCACTGGAATCTATGACCCAAATGTCACTAGATTCCTCAACCAAACAAGTTTCTAAATATAGAAGATCACACCTACCTCCTTTGGAAAGGAAGTCCTTGCAATGCTTCTTGATATGTCTGACCTTTCCACAAAAGAAGCACTTAAGCTTCTTTGGGTTCTTCTTCTTCTTCTTCTTGCTCTTGGTGGTAGTAGGAATAGAAGACTTCCCGTTCTTGGCCCGTTGCTTCTTTCCATTTCCAGAGTTAGGATTGGAACCAAAAGCAGCTACCATGTTGGCCTCACCACCAGCAGGAGACTCCCTGATCAGCAGTTTGAACTCCTGTAACTATTTCATCAGTTCTATTAAGGTCATATCCCGTCTATTGCTTAAATTAAAAGTAGCTCTAAACGGAATAAATTCCTTAGATAGAGTCTCAAAGACCATAGTCATCTGAGTTTCAGCATCGATGTCAGCTCCATTGGTTTGAGCCTCAGCGAGGTAACCCATGACCAACATTATATGCTCCTTTATAGATGTGCCCAGTCTTTGCCTACAGTTTAGAAGTTTTTGAAGCGCCCATTGCCGCTTTGTTATGGCTTGGCCTCTAAACATATCTTCAAGATTATCCAATATCTGCTTTGCAGTCCCATAATCCAGATGTTGAGCCTGTAGCACGTTGTTCATGCTAGCCATAACATAGCAGCGGGCCTGATTATTAGCATCTTTCCAACAATCATATGATTGGAATTGCTCATTACTTGAGTCTCCCGTAGGCTTAGGAGGACAAGGGGTTGTCAGTACATATTTCAGTTTCTCAAAGGACATGACGATATCTAGGTTTTGTTTCCAATCATTATAGTTCTCACCTGTTAATAGGTTTTTGTCAAGTATCGATGATAAAGCATTTTTAGACATTTTTAATCTACAATAAAGAATCATATACCAAACATAAGCAAACATATGATAATAATTTAGTAAGATAACACAATCATGTAAAAATCATACAAATGTGTTTATGTGTCAAAACCTTGAAAATATCACAACCTTACAATGATAATTCCCAACTCAGAATTCAACAAGCTCCTAGGGGAGTCATGCCAAATTCAATCAGGAACACGGATCCCCTCCTGATTAATATATGCCATTTAGGACCTATATGATCCAGCGTATATTAATAATTATTTCTTTGGCTATTAATTTTATTAACAGAGCTCCTAGGGGAGGTTAATAATAAAATTAACGTGAGTGTATAACCATCGTTTCAATATTTTATCCATGATTTATAATCACCACCTAGGGGTGTGCAACCATAAATCATGCTAAAATACCTTATATTCTTAGAGATCCAATCTTATACATGATAGAAATCCATTTCTAGGGGTCGGGACCACCATGTTCTACCTATGGACCAACGATGGAGGCCTTAGATTCTCTCTTCGAAAACCTTCACCCACTCAATCTTTTGAAATCAAGGTTTTATTTTAAGAATATGCTTGAACCATTTTAATATGAGTGGCACTCCTTATTCTATATGTCATGTTATCAATATACATGACAAATCATATTATAATGCAGACAAACAAAGCAATAAAGCAAAGCTACAAGCAAAATAATAAATAACTGTAATATTATGGGTCCACCCTAGAGAATAGAAAACTAAGATTATAAGAGAATAATCGAGACATATTATCGATTCTTCATCCTTGAATCCTCAAGCTGTATCCTTCTTCATGTAATTCCCATCTTCAAGTCTTCAATCCCGTATGAATCGAATACTTCATATTTCCAGTCATATCTAAATTTAATGTTTCTTAGAATTGTCCCAAAAATAAAATTAAAACTGCACCTTTTTTGGAAATTTTCCAACTCTCGATTGACAGGCCAATCTGGGTGATCGGCTTGCCAGTCATGCTCTATCGGCCTGCCGATCAGGAAGATCGGTCTGCCAACTCATGAACGTTCGGCCTGCCGCCAGAGCCACCTGATTTCTACCCCACTAACGGCCTGCCGAACCACAAGTCTGGCCTGCCGATCTGCGACCATCGGCCTGCCGAACTGTGAGGTTCGGCATGCCGACCGAGCAGAAATCTCCTTTCCGAAAAATACAATTTTTAAAGCAATTTATCAATTTTATTTTCAACAATTCAAAAACATAAAATTAGAGACTCAAGAAATACCTTTGCGCGCCATCATCATTCTTCTAGATCTGTCTTCTCCGAATAATTATTTAATTACAAAATTCTTACAAATTTAAAAATAAATAATAATTCCTAGACGGAGATGATAGTCCGCCATCTAATTACATGAAAAACCTAGATACATATTTTAATCTCTAAGGAACCATAACTGGTATTAATTAATAAATAAATAATTAAATAAGAATTTAATCAACCATAATTAATTAATAAACATTCATCACATAATCCATGACAACATAAAATTATATAGAAACCTAGAGTGCCAACTCTCTATAAAATTAAATTCAAGCATAGGAGAGATTAAGATCACAAAATTTATGCATATAACATGATCACAAACTCGTAAATTTATGTAAAAACCATGGCTCTGATACCAATTGTTGAAAAAAGAGTGCGCAGTGGAATTTTAAAAATTTTACATCAAAGTATTTTCTAAAACACAAGTTTGACATGCTATATGCATAAATTAACCAGATCTTACTAACCTTTGTGTGCCGAAGAACCCTCGCAAAATGGGAAGAGAAGTAACATTCCAGAAGAGCCTCAACCAACTGGTCTTCTTTGCTATTCTCTTTCCATGACCGAAGTGAGTGTGGTCTCACACGTACAGCTCTTCTACTAGGTGACTTTCCTTCCAACAAATCAAGAGAACCCAAAGCAAGTGTTCGTGATTTGTGAACAAAAGCTCTCAGGGAGTTTTTCAGATTCTCACCAATAGAGTATCACTCTTCATCTCTCAACTGATCTGAGTAACTCTTAAGACTTACTCCCTTTATATAGAGATTGGTCCTGGGGTCAGTTCTTATTAGATTAGGTCTCAAAAACTCGGAATAGAATCAAGTTTGGATCAATATCTAATAAGATCTACGTGGAAATTTGTGATCTTATCCTTCGTTGATTGGCAGGCCGAACCACCTAATCGGCAGGCCAAACTGCCGAATAAAAAATCCTGCGAATCTTTTATTTTCACTCGAGATTCTATAGGATAAAGTCTCAGTTTTAATTCAAATAACCCAATAGAGAAGTTATCTGATCAAAACAACTTTATCTAAATAATCTCTAAGAAAACAAATCAATTCCTAATAATTCTACAAGTTTATCTTGATCTAAGTTATCTAAGATTAAATCAACCAATAAACAGATAAGAGATATCCGATCCTTAAAATTCAACAAGTTTATCTTGAATTAATTTTTTATCACAAAATTAATTCAACCGATAAACATACATGAATTATTTGATTCTTCCAAATTTCAACCAATCTAATAAATTCGACATAAGTCATCAATTATTGGAAAAGCACGCCGTGTCGTTACAAGATGTTGTGAGCTAGCAAAGGGGACCAAATGGACCTATATAGTTCAAGCTCCCGATAATTATGAAACCCAATATCCTAGATATACATTTCATAATTGTCAACTCCAACGCTACTCCACTAAAAGCTTGGAGTTGCACTCTCAAACTACATAGAATTACAAAGCTCGTATAGCTAAGTCTCCATGACATATCATAGTGTATCGTATCCCCATATGATAATCCATAATCGGCTTAAGGACAAGTTCTGTCTTACCTTCCCGATTATTTTATCTTACGTTCTATTATCTCACCATCAGAAAACTTACTATCCAATGACAGTATACCATTCGGTTACACCTATGTATCCAAATGGTTGAGCGCTCCAGTTTTTCAATTACAGGATAACGCATATAAGAGGATATCATTACTCCTAAAGAGGAGCTATAGATTCCATATCTATGAATAACAGGTCTACGTTATCAAGACTCATGCCTCCAACGAACTAGCATGTATACCACTATTAAGATGTGGGTGTCACCCTTTGGTATATCAAAAGACACAAGCTAAGACAACGGGCCCACTATTCATCTCAAGATTAAGATACAACACAAATGATTGTCTAAAGTGAATTGATTTGCCGAGACAGAATTATTAATCCAAATCAATTCACTTTATGTCCCGATCCAACACATCGTCACTTATGACAATGTGCCAATGTTTCTATTCACGGAGTCCACCTCCGATGGTTAAGACAAACTATCTCCCAAAAGGGATATAGACAACACAACAATCTTTGCATGAATAAAGCACCCAACTTTATTCCCTCGATTACAGATCATATGATTTAGACCATCACCTTAAGAATCTTATCTTCTGCGTAATCCATCCATCATATGCCCAATTCTTAAGGTTTAGACTGACAATCTCAGACTATTGTTTACTTAACATACATTAAACAAATATGAACATAAAGATGACAAGATTTGGTACATAAATAATGAATAAATTCTTTATTGATAAAATGTCTCCAAAAACTTATTACATTTTTACTCCTTAGGGCATACATATCTAACAAGCCCACACTCACTCCGATCGTGGATAGAGAATAGCAAAGAAGACCAGTTGGTTGAGGCTATTCTAGAACGTTACTTTTCTTCACTTATTGCAGAAGTTCTCCGGCATTCAAAGGTTAGTAAGATCTGGTTAGTTTATGCATATAACATGTCAAACTTGTGTTTTAGAAAATACTCTGATATAAATTGTTTTAAAATTTCACTGCGTATTATTTTTGAAATTCCTCCATGTTTTGAGCACAAAAACTTACCCTTTACAGGTCTATTTTGAAATTTTTACAAATACAAAACTTTTAGATCTAGACATTCTGAACAAATTTTGATGATTAAGATTTTTTGTAGTTTTGATTCTAAGATGGAATTTGAAACCGTTTTCAAAAACTACTCAAGTATTATGTCAACATTGGGCAGCCACAATTTTTGATACAAACGGGCCTTTTTGAGGCTAAATCACAAGTTTCGTGAAACACAAAAGTACTAGGTCTTGTTGAGAGGAAGAATTTTTATGAAGAAAATTTTTTATGATTCCGCCTCTAAAATACTGTTACAGACATATTTAAGAAACTGCATAGATTTTGATTCCAAAATAGTGTAGCTTTTTGTTTTGATGAAAATGTCCCTTAAAAATTCTAAACCATGATTTTTACAAAACCATAAAAGTTTTAGATATCGATGATACAGAGAAATTTCATGAAGAAAATTTTTGGAAGTTTTGTCTCTAAAATGGACATTAAAACAGATTTATAAAAACAGTCACAACTTTTATAGAAAACTATTAATTTGGTAAAGTTTATGAAAATCAACAGAAAAAGATATGTTAAAGATCGAAAACAAATTTTAAAAAACACAAAAATTCTAGATCTCATCAAAACAAGAAACTTTCATGAAGAAAATTTTTAAGAAAACGGTGTCTTACGAAAACGGTGTCTTACATAAGTTATATGGTAACTTTTAAAACTAACAAAAAAGTACCATTTGATATTAGTTTTAAACAAAACACTTATTTAATTACAAAACTATAATTTACGACCAACAAAGGTGTTGTTGCACTTGAAAAATATGCAAGCCTATAGATTACAATTTTGTCAAATTTGGATTCTATTTTAAGACATGGTTTTTGATGCCATTTTTTTTTTTTTTTGCATATATGAAATATGGGTTTGATTAATAAACTTCAATGGTTTTTTGAACGGATTTTAAACAAGAATCGTAAAAGCCCGACATGTTAGGCCCATAGCATTATGATGCCAAATACGGGCCCAATACTCGTATAAGTTCAAAAGCCACCTCTCGAATCAAAGTTATGACGGTCTAGTTTTCTAGAATATCGTAGAACTCTTTGACATTTAGTGGGCTATGTTAGACCTAAAAAATAAATAGTGACTAGAGATGGGCTTGTAGGCCCAATATCAATATTCAAATTCAAATGGGCCTTTTTATGCAATTATGAGCCAAACATGAATAATAAGATAATTTGCTTAGACCTAGTAATGGTATAGGATAATTAATTAATTGTTTAATTGATTAATTAATTATCAACTCTAACACAGATAATTAAAGGTGATTAAAAAATTTAGTTATGAGGATTAGATCAATCAATCCTTGTAGCAAACAGAAGATTATTTAATCCTTTATTCAAGGAGAATGTATTTAATAAAAGGATTAATTCCTTTTGCGATAATGTTAAATTACATAGCATATGACGAGCTAACCTTACACTCTCATTGGGTGTTTTTTTTTTATAGAATCTAAGAATTGTAGAGAGAAAATTTAATGAGTTAGCAATCCTACTTCTAAAGATCAAGTAAGTAAGAATCTTGCCTACTATATAAATAGTTTTGAAAACAAAATGCTTTTACATGATTTATGAAAATTATGAAATGCGTGATCATATGATGCCACACTATGTACGTAATGATATGTTATGTTATGTCATACTATTGCATACTAAGTTATGTTGTCATGTTATATCATGTTATGGTAGGCTATGTTAAGCTATAGTATGTTTATGTCAGGTTATGTTACGTCATGCTTATGTCATACGTTGTATATTAGGGCCGGTAATTTAAGACACGGTACGATGACATGATAAAAAAATTAGCAGGAATAACACAAAAAATAAACAAGTTGGATTCGTACTAACACGTCTAACACGTCTAACACGCCTTAACATGTTTAATTAAACGAGCCGTAAACGTGTCGACACGACATGACACGACCCACCCGTTATAACACATTTAGACTTAAAAATAAAAATATTTGAAATATTTGTAGTAGGTTAGTATTAATTAGATATTGTGTTTTTGTTAATTTTCTTTATTGGCTTTTTTTATTTTTTATTTTTTAAATTTTTAGTTAATTGAGTCATAAACATGCTATATACGTGTTGTTATCGTGTCAACCCATCACAGCCTGCATAGTAATTGTGTTATTCGTGTTGTACCGTGCTACAGTGCCATAGGCGGATCGTGTTCGTGTTTGTATTTCTAGTACGTCTATTAATCGTGTTGTGTTTGTGTTTGACCTGATCATGTCGTGCTGTAAACGTGCCGACCAAAACATGACATACGATGCAATTTTGCCACCCCTACTGTATATGATATATATAGTATTGAGTTATACTGCTTACTCTTTTATAAGTCTAACATGTTTATAATATATGATATGTGATACTATGTAGTAATATGTCATACTGTATACATACAATCAGATAAGTAAAACAAATAAGATAAGACAATTTAAGGATATTGTACCAACCTCTCGACCTACAGGGAGGCATTAAGTTGGCGACCTCATGAACCCTAACCTCCTGAGGATCGCATACAATTGATACAAATACTCGGGTCTATTAGGTATGATAAGATATGTTCATAAGCTATGTTCATAATAAAGCATAATCAGCCCATGCATGATTTGTTAAGGGTTCGTTTGGTAAATGGATTGGAATTAGTGATTAGATTTGAGTTGTGTGATTTGAATTGTTATTTGAATTGACGTTTGGATGTGCATTATCTGAATATAGAATAAAATTAGAATTTATGTTTGGAGAGGTAGTGAAAATAGTTTTTGTTTTATTAACAAATCTAATAAAATCTTAATGCTAATGATCCTAAAAAAATATGCAATATGGATCTTAATTTGTTAATCTCTTCACTATGAACACAACAAAAAAAGGAATCATCTCAATTGGATATCAAACGAAGAAGTTATGTTTTTTTTCCTCAAATAGAGGAGAGAGAATTTTAGCTTTTACTGTAGTAAAAATATCTTAGTATCAAGAGTTTAAGGGGGTCAGAACTTTAAAAACTTAGATCCTTGATACTTATTTGATTCAAATTTTGGAGGAAACAAACTCTTATCTAAAGGATTCTTGATACTCGAATCCAAATTTGAGTCCATTGAGTCCAAAAAATACATAAACAAAACACACTCTAAGTGTTTTACAATTACGTGTGCGAGTATAAGTTCCTGCTTATTAAACGAAAGCTCATTCAGTTATAATCATGTTATAGATAAAAAACCTGTGAGCAACATTTGATGGAACAATGATGAGCATTGAACAAATAGTAGAGATGAGAATGGATACCGCTTACAAAATGAATCTTCCATGGTAAGTTTAAAATGAATTATGCACGTATGTTTCAAATAGTGGTAAGCATGTATGTTTTAAAAACTAAGGTTATGGTCATACAACCTTAATCTATATAATTTTAAGATTAGTATGTTGCAATAGTTACTCCAACAAATATATACAAGTTTTCAATATAAGAAAATTTATAACAATATTTAATTTAGAAAAGTATTAAAAATGGTTTATTTAAATTAAGAAATGTTTTAAAAGAAACCATTTTAAGTGATTATTATTATGTTTAAAAATCCTAAATCTATGTACTTTATATTAACATATATTTGAGTTTAAGATATGTAGTTTAAGTAACGACCACCATGTAAGTAAGATCGTTATAAAAAAAAAACAAAACTTTATAAAACGTTAACGGTTACAATTGTGTCGTATTAGTTGAGTATTCTTATCCTATTAAAGATTATCCCTGCGGAATAAAGTTGATGTTGAATTAAAAGACAACCTCATGCAATAAAATTCTAAGCATGTGTGACGTATCCATGCAAGAAACCAACGATTCTGAATGTGTGAGCACTTCTCCTTCAAGTCAGAGATTTTATCATTCCATTTTAAATATGTGGTTTTTTTTAATTCTTTTTTCAATTTCAGTTGTGGCAGTGTGCTAGTTCCAAAACAGCCTTGCTTTACTCTTCTTTTGATATGATAATTGGCATGATTAGTTCTTGAATTGTTCCTTTGGTATCTAAATTTATAATTTGGACAATCAACTTCCTATATGGTTGACTTGATTTCAAAATTTAGGCTAATCAATAATCGACGTCAAAGTCTTGATGAGCATCGTGAGCTACACATGTTGCCATCATATGTTAAATTTTCTAATACATCCTCTTATGGATAAAATAATTAGAAGACAACAAAAACTCAATTAAAAAATTAAAATCAAATTATATTATATTAGTTAAAAAGCCCCCAATTTAGATCTTGAATTTGATTTCCTCTAATTTTTCTTGAGTAAACATAATGATTTTTTTTTTTTTACCCTAAAACTTTCTCCATTTCAAACTCACTAATTTTCTGAAAATTTCATTAGATCTAGGGAGAAGACTCTAAAAGCCCAGCGCCCCCCCCCCCCCCCCCCCCCCCCCCCCCCCCCCCAACAACAACAACAATAATTTACAACGTCATTGAAGATGGAACTTTAGGACGATGACGACTAAGGGGTGCAACACATGGACTTCCTAGACTAATCAACGCATGAGCTTGAGGTCCTAAGGTAGAGGCTTGCTCGCGAAGAACGAAAGTGTAGGTGGAGGTAGGTGCGTGACTATTGCAAAGGGGAAGATAGGTTAGTGACCTAGGCGAAGGCGACTCCAGGCTTGCAACTGCACAACGACTGCGATACACTACACAAGTTTCCTCTCCTCGACATTGCACCACTCCTCCACTTTACTCTAAATGACTGTCTGGATTCTGCCTAATCCCAATACCTCAAAGCCTAAACCCTTATGAGATACACTTACTCTTAGTTTAGGTTTAGGGTTTGTAATATAAAAAGTTACTTTTAATAGGTTTTTTTACCAAAGAATATATATTATTTATTATTTTAGCATGCTACTCCTTCCTCCTTTAGAGGTATGCCATGTGATGAGCGGATTATGGGTCTATTTGAGAGGGCTTGCTAGAAGTTGCTTTTAATTTTCTAGGTCTAAATACTACTTTTGAACGTGTATAGATGATCTATCAAAAGCATCTAGGCTCTCCAGAAATGCTTTAAATGCTTCTAGTCAAAGCCATAAAAATGTGACTTCTAAAAAAAACACATTTGAAATAGACTTTGAACCTATACCAGAGTGTTAATATGACATTATAAATTTCAATACAACATTTTTGTTACTTATTATAAAAATTTTAACACCATTTTGACCCATTTAAACTTTTTTAAAACTATGATTCCAAACACTCAAAAAAAGCCACATATTTTGCTTCTATTCTTCAATTGAATAAAAACACAAACAAAAACTATATCAAACGGACCCTATATTAACAATGCAAATCAGTTGTTCAGTAGACTAATAGGTTGTTTGGCATCAACCAACAAATAATGTAAAGCTCTTAACAGCTATCGTAAAAAGCTAAAAGTTGCTACAGTATAAAGCTCTTACATGATACAGTTTCAAACCAAAATTTTCAGTTTCAACTACTATGAGAAGTTAATTTTTCACCAAGTTATAATTACTAAACAATTCAAGTACTATTCTTACTTTTTTTTTATAATACAAGGGAAATGAGAAATGCCACCACTTTAAAGTTGGGTTTAACGTGACTCAAACCATCAACCTATACTTAAAATGAAAAAACTTACAACCAATTATATTGTTTTCGTTCATCATTCCTACCAATTATTCTTAAAAGTTGACTTTTTACGGTTTTAAAAGTTGGGCAGGTTTCCTTTCAAAAAAAAAAAAAAAGTTGGGGCAGGGTAAACCAAAGAAAAAAATATTTTGACAGTTTACGGACGTGTTCACCATTAGTTCTGTACACTTCTTCGATCTTTTACTTTCTGATATCATCAGGGGCCATAAACTGTCCAAACATGAATATCACACCAGAGTTGCGATTCACCGAATGATTATCTCATGTGCCTTTTCTCGACTTTGGATATTGTCCGAATTTTAAAATAATAATCCACGCAAGCTTACGCTACTTTGCTTCTTCACAAGCCAAGCAAAATCACACCCACACAAGGAAAAACCTCACTTAAACCCTCTCTCTTTCTTTGCTGTATCATATGTGCTTCTACCACAATCCCACTAAACCATGGAAATCTCTCTAAGCCTTTCACCACCCTTCAAAGCTCCTCTACTATTCCCACCCCACAACCCCATTTCACCGAAGCCTTTCAAAGTTTCGCTTCAGACCCACATCAGTCCGGTCAATGCCCTCAAGGAATCGGGATTTTTACCGGTAATTGGCCGTGCCATTGAAGAGGACGAATACCGGAGAGCCCGGATGCAGGTGGTCCGAAAAGGGGTTGACTTGGAAGGCTATTCCATTGAGGGAATTTCGATTGGTGGGCAAGAGACTTGCGTCATCGTTCCTGAATTCAAATGCGCCTTCGACATTGGGAGGTGTCCCTCCAGGGCTATTCACCAGAACTTTGTGTTCATCACTCATGCTCATCTCGATCACATTGTCAGCTATCTTATCTCTTCCTTGTTCTATGTTTTTGTTCTGAATTTTGCGTTACACGCGTGATGTATTTAGTTTGTTTAGATTTTATTTTTATTTTTTGAAATAGTCAATTGTTTGTTACTGGAGTCATGGGATTTATCTCAAGTGTTTAGGCACTATCTTTATGCTGTCGACGCTCTTGGTGTGATAATTAGTGGTATGATATTTCATCATTTTTTGGTGTTGTAATTTCTCTTGTTTTAGACACATTTAATGAAATCTGAAAGGTGCTAATTAGATATTTGGCGTGTTTGTGCTATTTGGAGTTTTTATTTTCTTGGAAACCCTATCGATGGTGGTCGAGGTTCCCTTGAATGAGACTTCATCTATCCTTTTGTCTCTGTTCGTTTCAGATTTGTAGCATTTTATGGATGAATATTGTATACCTACTTATGAGTTGTCTTGTTTTTATCCGTAGATGTTTAAAAGATTGCCACATCAATAGGTTGCATCTACCAATGAATTAATGACAACTCAATAATTAGTATAAAAGTTGAGATTAGAGTTGGTATCGCATTACTCTTTATGGATTACCCATCGTCGATAATGGATATATAAGTGGACATCAAGAAGAAAAATGATGAAAATCTAACTGTTTTTGCATATGCTCTATGGTTTTCAGTTCATCTATTAGATTAGTATAGTCGAAAGAACTCTGGTGAACAACACATTATCGGGTGATATATTGTAGACGTTTCAACCTCAAAGTTGGTTCCTAACTTACCATAAGAACATAAAGGAATTAAAATGAAATTCTTGTCAAAGTTTAGGGCCGAGAGAAAAATAAACTAATAAAGTATTTTATGACATGACTTTGTTGCTCTTACTTTAATGCTAAGTTTAGGACTATTGTTCTCGATTTTAAAGAACTTTTGCCATCAAGCAGAGCACAGTTTATTCATCTAGTTCTCTCAGCCATATTTTTCAATTTGCAATGTAAATGTAAGTACAAGCTTCGTGTTTTTTCAGGGTGGCCTACCAATGTATGTTGCTAGCCGGGCTTTGTATAGCTTAAAACCTCCAACAATATTTGTTCCTCCTTGCATTAAAGAGGATGTGGAGAACTTATTTAACATTCATAGGACAATGGGCCAAGTGGAACTTAACGTTGATTTGGTTCCATTGGATGTCGGTACGGTGCTTTGGTTTTTTTTTTATTATTATTTTTATTTTTGTTCATGGTGTTTTATATCTTCAAGCAGGATATGATATTTTATATTTTGGTTCAGGTGAAACATATGAAATGCGGAATAACCTCGTTGTCCGGCCGTTTAGAACTCAACACGTTATACCCAGCCAGGTGCATTTTCTCATTTTATAACATCTATGCTATTTACCGAATTTAGATGAATGCTTACTAATATCTAATTGCTGGAAGGAGCCTACTGTCGATCGACACAGCTTACAATAAGAAGGCTCTGAATAATTAATGGGGTTTTAATGTGGTACAAAAAGAAAATTAAGATGTTATTATCTCACGTTCCGCTGCTCTTCACATGAAAAGTATCAGTCAGGATTGTGGTCACCAATGAGGCTTATTGGCTTCAAGATTTTGATATATAGGGTGCTCGAGAGATGTGGTTAGAACTGAAAATTTTAAACTGAAAATTGTAGCATGGGAGAGCTTTGTACTTTAGCTTACTTTTTCTTGATACTATAGCATGTGATAGGTTTACATTGTGACAACTAAATGTTTTGGTTCTAACTGATTTTGCCAAACACCCTTGTAGATGGTTGTTAGTATGTGAATGTTCAGATTTAGTAGTGCAACTTAGAAAACTCAGCGTAGATGGTTGCTGATATAGGTTTATCAATCATGTGCAGGGTTATGTTATCTACTCAGTTAGAAAAAAGTTAAAGAAGCAGTACATTCATCTTAAAGGGAAAGAAATTGAGAAGTTGAAGAAATCTGGTGTTGAGGTTTGTAGTATCCTTTTGAATTTTTCTCTTTGAACTTCGAGTGATATCCATTTAACATTTGACTTCCTTTTCAGATTACAGACATTATACTGTCTCCTGAAGTGGCCTTCACAGGAGATACAACGTCAGATTTTATGCTTGATCCACGCAATGCTGATGCCTTGAGGGCAAAGGTTCTTATAACTGAGGTGTGAAATTGACTCCTCTTCTTGTAAAGTTGCTTTTCGTCAAACTCAAGGGTTGAACAGTAATCTGATTTTTGTATGCCAATAATGCAATCTATTCCTTGGAAATACTTAAAAGAAAATAAGCTTTGTATTTGCGATGACAAAAGGTACTCAGGAACAAAAGAAAATTCATACAGTTCCTAAAATAAGAAATAAAACTAATATGCTATTTCCCTAGGGTTCCCTCCAACCCTCTTCGTAGTTTAGGCACGATTGCTAGTATCCCTTTCCAAATTTTATTAACCATTTGCCTGTGAACAGGTGCAGAATAATCTTTACTCTGAATACTCTGGTTAATTAGAAGGTTCACAATTAACATGTCTTCAGTCATCCGAATGTGTTGTTGCATTGGTGCACGCAATCATGCTACAAGGTTGTTTATATGAAGAGGAGAATAGCTTGATAGATTTCAAGCCATAGCATGGTCAGCGATCTAATATTTTACCACAATTGATAGATATTTTTCATTAAGCCGCAGCAGCTTATACCTTATAGGTTGGGCGATAGATTATGTGAGCAGTTCCCGATGCTGCCTCTCAGTTTCTTTCCAGGTCCTTCTGTTTTTTATGTGTGTTTCCTTTAGCTACATGAATCTAGTTATTCCAGATCTCCCCTTTGGCCTACCCCACCCTGACCTTAGATTTCACGTTATCCTTGTTCTAGGTTGCTGCTGTTTTAGAGACTAATGCTGCATTTTTTGTTGGATTGACTTCTTAATGCACTTTGAATATGGAATATCAAAAGGCTCGTGGGAAGCCTCGCTTATGCATACGTACCTGCATGTTTTACTTTATCAAGCCATCTTGTCAAATTTCATTCTAAAGGGTGAAGATTGTTGACAGGCGACTTTCCTGGATGAAGGTGTCAGCATTGAGCATGCAAGAGAGCATGGTCATACTCATCTACTTGAGGTATATTGGTATTTTAGGTTCATTTATCCTGTAGACTACCTTTTTTGCTTTATTTTTTTATTTTTATTTTGTTAGAGGACGGACTGAACAATACCAAAAGGTTATAAGCGTTGGAAGCCCCACCTCACATAGAAGAAGGGGAACCCCTTCAATAGAAGAACCCGTGGGGGATTGAATCATTCATTCATCAGATCATTCTTTCTTGAAAACCTGATGTCAGGGAGCCCACCTCCTAGTCTTGCACTCCTTCCCTAGAAAATCAACTCACGATTCTCGATTCTTATTATTGTTTACTATCAAAAGTAAAAAATAAAAAATAAAAAATAGTAATAATAATAAATGAATAAATAAATCTGACTCTTCGGTCCCTCTTATTCAACATTTTATCTCTCTAGGTGCTCTTAAATCTTTGACATTTATTTTCATTTGCCCAGTGCGCTCTGCTCCTTTTGACCCTCTCTGGGCAAACTGTTTACCCTTGCACACTGGGAGGGGGAGGGAACAGCAAAAATTTTCAAAGCACTTAGCATGAATAATGTACCAATTGTTCTATGGAGTATTTGGTCACTGCTGTGTGGCATGTATCTTTCCCTTTTTTTGGTAAAGTGTGGTGCATGTGGTATAGTAATTATGATTACTTCTATTAGGAATACAAGGTTGATTGATTTCTGAAGATTATTTAGTGCTTGGGGTCTAGAAAGTGGATTAATCTATAGGGTTTATGATTGGCTATTTGTAGTTTGTTTGCAGCAAGCTCTTAAAAGTAACAAGCTTATGACTTGTTATCAAAAGCTTAACTTGTGACAATAGTTAGTCTTTTACAATATTGATTTCTATACCTAATGCAGATTATGGAAAAAGCTAAATGGATTCGAAATAAGGCGGTTCTGCTGACTCATTTCTCCGCCCGTTACCATATAGAGGTAATAAATCGGCTTAACAAGGTCGTGCATTTTCTTTTTTTTAACAGTTTTTATGTTCACTGATTTGCTTTCAGAGTTTTGCTTTACCAGAATTGTCTAGATCATCCCTGTTTGTAGAGGTAGACGATCTCGGCAGGCATCACATATGTGCAAATTCATCTTAATTCCAAAAATGATAAAATCAGCTTCTCAATTTTAGAAAAGAATTGCGTATCTATGTACTTGATGTTAGGTTCTGTTATATTTTGGCTGGAATTTGAAGTGAATGACCGAGTGAAATCCAAGACTTTTACACCCTCTTTTTTTAATTCTTAAATTTCTTTCTCGTTTTTCCTCTTTTTCTTTTCTTTTTTTCACAATTTTCAGACTGCTGAATCCTCACAATTGCAGGACATACGTCAGGCCGTATCAAAGTTGCAGTCCAAGGTTTCAGCAAAAGTAGTACCTCTTACAGAGGGTTTTAAGTCAATAAATTCTTAGATTGTACAGCTTTTGTTGTCTGCTATGAAGCCACTACAATCTGAGTAGAGGAAGGAATAGAAGTAATCATTTTAAGAAAAATCCTTTTCATTATATGGAGTTATAACCCCACTTGTCATTAAATTGTAAACCTAAGTCTAATATGTAATATACTTTTTACACTAAGTCTTATTGTTTTACTAACAATAGGGTTATAACCTAAAGGATTAAATAGAGTTGCTCTCATTTTAAATACACTAACATTATAAAAGGCCTATTTGTAATTTTCTCACTAGTGTCAGTCTTGGCGGTGTAAAATTTTACCAACGGATTTCATTTATTCAAAACTTCATTTATTCAAAACAGACGTGTATATGTAGGCAATCATACTAAACTGCGATTAATTGAAACTTAAATCAAGGGAAAAAAAAAAAAAAAAAAGGGAATGAAAGAAAGAAAATTGAATCAAGGCAACTTTTTAAAGGCAAGTGAACTTTTACCACCAGAGTCTAAAAACAAAATCGGCGTCTCAAGAAGTTCCAGTTGCATCATCTAATGAAATATTGCTAGCTTTCCTGTGGAAAACAGCATTCTTCCTAGTAGAAAAAGCATCAATTAACCAGCCTTGTCACCAACAGTGTGAATTGCCTTGTGATTATAGCAGTCAAAAATTCACCACCAAGTGCACTTCTTATTTATCTTTCCTCTTTTCCTGATGGATTAGAGAGGCCAATTCTTGAAACAGGCCAAGGAACTCCTCAACATCAGCGTAGAGCCAGCCAATGTCTCATCTGCTCAGCTCCTACAATAGGGCTCATTCTAAATTTACAATTCACAATTTTCTGTTCATCCAAAAATATTAAATAAAAAATTTAAAAAAAAGAACTTGAAATTTTTGAACCCTAAAACCCAGAAAGTACAGATGTCATTAATCAAACAAATTATGCGTTGATGCTTGCATGTACTTTTAATCTTTGATAACAAGTATCCTGTTGTCTCCACAAGCAGCAGTTTAGATTTTGCAGACGTTCCACCTTCCGATAAAAACAAGCCCGGCTCTTCATACACGTTTGAACATCTTGAGCACCATAATGAACCAAACTGATTTGTCAAGAAGTAGCAGTGAAGAGCAGAGATGCATTGGTTCCTCCAAATCCAAAAGAATTTGACAAAGCTGCTCTTATTGGCATCTCTTTTGAAGCATTTAAAGGCATGAAGGAGTTAGTAAATATTGGATCTGGTTTCTTGAGATTGAGTGTTAATGGCGCAATTCCCTACAATGTAACACAAGACAAGCTATTTAATGATAATGGAAAAGTCTACAGAAAGTATTGGGTCCATGTTTATTATGTTGCAATTACAGGAACCATACAAGGTTAAATGAAATAGCTTTACATGGTATATGGCCAAAATTGTAAAGATTGCTTCAACAGCTCCAGCTGCTACAAGGAGATGGCCAACAGCTCCCTGAAATTTATTTTAATTGTACCACAGGACACAAAATGAAGATACAAGCCAATTTATATAAAAGAACATATAAACCCCCTAAAAGAAGAACATAAAAACCAGATTAGTCCAATGTTATTAGCTATCTTTATTCATTTATTTATTTACTAATTCTGTTGCTGGAGAGCTATCATATTAATTTGAATTAGGAAGAACTCCACTACACGCTCCAAAAGTTCAGCCAACTTATTGTGTTTCTGTGCACACGATTTCCAAGTGCATAGAGACTTCTGAAACAATGTTTTTACAAAAAAGGCACATTTAGCTGAAGGAATTTCACTTGAAACAGTCATCCAAGCAGTTAGGCTTTAATGAAAAAAACAGAATAATAAAGCCAGGCTAATATTCTGATTACAGCACTGCCCAAGTTTACCTTTGTGGAGGAGGAAGCCAAAGCACCTGATGTAGCATGATCAAAGAAGACACTTCTGATGGCATTGGCCTCCACTACATCACCTGAATTTTACCTGCTGGGCATTATGGCCCATACAGTGGCACATACCCACAATCTCAAATTACAAGCTTACAATATTAAAAAAGAAAAAAGCGTAACAACAGTATAGATAAAGGTCCAACTGATTTACCCAAAGGTGTTGATGTAGCATGGGCATTGATGTAATCCACTTGTTCCGGAAGAAGACCAGACTGTATATAAAAGGATATATTACAAGAGACTGAATCATCTAAAGACCAGACCATATAAAACGATATTACAAGAGACTAAACATCTCCAAATTCATTGACGTATAAAAAATTTGACAACTTAACGGTTATCTGGATTCAAATTGGGACCTTGGCTATAAAAAAGGAAAGGTGTAACAACAACTAAGTTTGATCAAGAACCTATTCTTGCTATCAGCATGACCTTGCGGACTTTTTTTTTTTTTTTTTTTGACAGTACACTCTTCCCTTTTACAATTAAGAGTATCAGGCAAGTCCATGCTAGATGCAAAATATTCCTTTAGGCGAAAATAAAGGTATGGGTAAACTACCATATATAGATGTATAATCAATGCAAAAAGGCAACAAACTTAAACCAGAAAATAGCAAAACTGGTAAATTATCATCATTGTGCGTCCTTTGAAGCACTCATCTAGAAAATTGATTTTAAGGATAGATGTAACCACATTCTAAGAGCTGAAGATATGTTGGATTAATTGTCAGTACCTCCAAGCTTTACCTGCTTCAACGCACACGTCAGTGCCAGAATAGCACCTCTTCCATCAATATGTGGCTGAGTAATATGGTATGCATCACCTACACAAGAAATAAAATTTTCAGGACCAGCAAAATTTTTTACCTGGAGGGCAATTCTACAATTTGTGATTTTACAAAGAAACAACCTGATGTCCCATAATCACGAAGCTCTCCATAGATTTTTGCTCCTTGTCTTTTCGCGTGCTCAAGTTCCTTTATCATGAAAGTAAGAAGACAAAGTAAAATTAGAACATTACAAGCCAAACGTGGGGAAGAATAGAAAAAAGGAGACAAGTTAGACATTGAATAAGTACATGTATTAGCTCACCTCCAAAACCAAAACACCAGAACCTTTACCTATCCTGAGTTTAAAGTAGAGATTAGGTAACAGGAGGAAATATCAATACAACATCAACAGCCAAATTGTGCAGACAAACCTTCAAAGACTTGAAGGAGTTTTGTACTTGCACAAATCCATCTCTAGAATAATCGAAAGGCCGTGAAGCTTCCTGTGGAACAGAGTTGAACTTTGCAGTCAATGCTCTCGACCTGTAAATTGAAGCATTTATTATAAAAAAATGAAATGTTTTCAACATTGCCCAAAGAAATTATATGTTTTCAACATAATCTGATGAGTTGGAAAATATGCCCATGATAAAACTAAAGTGTTAGTGGAATGGTACAACCAAGAACCAATTAAAGATGCATCAAGTGGGATGTAAACCTCTTATGTGCTGAATGCAACCAAGGGCCAACCAGTTTGGAGATTGTATCATAATAGCAAATGGAGAAAAGAAAAGGAAAGGTTTTTAATGTGAAAAAAGTAATACCTACAAAATCCTGCGATGGATAAAGCATCAATGCTAGACTCAGTACCTCAAGCCACCATAATATCTACATGTCCATATTGAATCATCCTTGCAGAATCACCAATAGAATGTGCACCAGTAGCACAAGCCGTCACTGCTGCATGCTTTGGACCCTAAGATAAGATAAGATCATGAAACCATTATACCTCTCATTTATTTGCAGTATATTTTAGATTTAGAAGAGCTGGTATGTACCTGGAATCCATATTTCATGCTCACATGACCAGATGCCATATTGACTAATATCTGTGGAATAAAAAATGGACTAAGCCAACGAATATGCTGTAAAAGTGAGGGGGCAAAAACACACACACACACGGAGAAAAGTGGAATAAGGCATCGTAATCATCGTAATCTTCTTTTTAAAAAAATAAAAATAAATTATGTTAATCGAAGAATGATCTATAAACTATCTCAATATTTTCACAAGATAGTGACTAATTTAACCTTTTCACGAATCATTTGTGCTGCATCCAGTATGTCATTGATGCTTCCAATTCCCCCACCAATTGATACTCCCTGGTGTTCTTCAAGTTAAAAAGGGTAGATAACAAAAGAAATAAATGAAAAATTTACACACATGATCACATCTTATTTACATACATGATATACTTACCATTCTTTCCTTCTGATCCTGCTCAGAGGGTAGCCAATTTGCATCTTTCAGAGCTGCATGAACAGCACATAATGCATATCCAATAAACCTTGCAATTGATCGATGCTCTTGAGAGATAATCATCTCCGTAAATGACATAAGAGATAACAAAAAAAACACCGGACTTGAACGATTCTGTATTAATAGCTAAATTAGCTAAAGGGAGGGGTCATAATTATTACGGAGAGCTCAAATGGCCCAATGATCTTTTATTTATTTTTCCAGTAGCAATTTTAGGTACTATTGCATGTAACATAGGTTTAGCAATCCTAGAACCATCAATAATTGGCGAACCTGCAGATTCATTTGCAACTCCTTTGGAAATGCTCCTAAGAGATAATCATCTCCATAAATGACATAAAAGATGGTACAAAATTGCTAAGCAATAGCAAATGGGGAGACAAAACTAACCGCTGAAAGAATTAATAATTATCCAAGTTAGATTAGATTACTCAAAGAAAATATTTACAAGTGACCAAATGCAGATCGAGTTACGAATACAGGCTAAAAGGAACTTAACACATCTTCCACCCAAAAGCAAGACTTTCATAAAATCTCAAGCTTTACTCGACGATCTCCAATTACAAACACATGCACAATCACAGTTCACAGCCACACTAATTGACCATATGACAACAACTTTTCTTGTCACTTAAGCTTTCCTTTTTTTTTTTCTTTTTGACACTGCTTGGTTTGAGTCAAAAGAGAGACAAATAGAAACATGAGTCAAAAGAGAGACAAATAGAAACATCCCATTGCACAAAATCCAAGCTTTTGCAAAGACCAGGAAAGTTTACACTCATTTGTTTCTTTCGATATGCTAAATATAAATATAAACGATCCCAAAATGTTACCAAACCCACGGTTTAGTACCACAACAATCTTTGAGTTCCAAAAGAATTAAGGATCCTCCTTTTCAATTCCTAAATTTCTTTTTCCTCGCCAAGACCAAGCCAGTAGAACAACACAAGCCGTATGAAGAAATCAATCATTGAAGTTGCATACGGTTCATTTTCTGAGATTTCGCATTGTAGCCTGAAGTGTCCCCCATGATGCATTCCATTTATATTATATTAATACTCACTAGAACATTAGCAATTTGATAACACTAACTAAAAGATCATACGTTGCATATGAACAGCTTATGTACACCATTTCTAGAACTTACTTACAATTGTGCAACTCTTCCCAAACTAGAAACACACCCAGAAAAATTAAATAATAAAATAAAATAAAGTATTATGCTTTAAGCGACAATTAGAAGAAAAAGAATCAAGGGCAGCTGTTATACCTTACAATTAAACCACAATTCCTCATGGAACTCGTGAGGCTTTGTTCCACAAGGAACTATAGCAGCAACTTTAGAGCTGAGCTGCTCATACGTGTACAGTTGGGTTTCTCTGTCAAAGTTATTCATCTTGAGATCTTCAGGGGTTAAACCCCTTATCCCACATTCTCCTTTCAACAAACGATTCCATGTGGTCTCAACACCACAACCCAGTGGGCTCACCATTCCCAAGCCTACAAATAAAAATCATTGCTTTGCTTTCAACCATCATAAACAACGCAAAAAAAACATATTGATATTCACAAAAGTACAATGTTAGTGCAGATATATATATATATATATATATAGACACACACACAGACATATTACCAGTTACAACTACTCTTCGAGAATGTATAATTGGAGGGTCACCAAGAGCTTTAACATCAGCATGAGAATAAGAGCGGCTGAAGAGGAAACGAGAAGAGAAGCAGAAGCTACGCCGAGAGAGGCCTGAACATGGCTTACAATAAGCTCTAACAATGGCTTCCAAGAGCTCTGAAACAAACTCAAAATGGGTTTGGGTTTGATGGTTTTGTTAGGACGGAAGTGGATGAAGAGGGGGCAGAGAGAGAGACAAAAACTGTGAAGGTTCTGATTCCCTCTTAAGGATTTAAGTGGGTTTTGCAAGAATGGGAAAAATTCCAAAATCACACCGTTTCCATTTAAACGTTTCTTCCAAAGATACCCCTAAACTTTGATACCCTTGTAAGAGGGTATTTTGACGAAGGGACTCCGCCAAAGTTTTTTTTTGGCAAGTGGACCATGTTTTTTTAAACAAATTTTGGCATAAAAAAAAAAGGTTTTTTGGATATCAAAACTGTTTCAGTTTTTTTTTTCATCATGTTGATGTTTCTTATTTTGCTACAGTCATTTTTTTTATTTTGTTGAAAAAAACTGAGACAATTTACCTGCATAAAAAAACGTGTTTTTTTTGTTCCAAAAAAAAAAAAGACTTTTACCCAATTCAAATTTTTTTTTTGTTCCTTTCATCAAAATCTTCCCCCTTTTTTTTTGTAATCATTCTCAATTATTGCACGGTTGTGTTTGTTATTGACTTATAGGATGTTTAGAATAGTGATAAAAATTATTAGTTAGAACTATTTTTATTTTAGTATATGAGAGCTTTACATGGTATCAATTTTTTTTATTGTTACGATAAATGTGAGAGTTTTATACTGTTTATAACTAAATTTGAAATAAAAACCTCAACCAAACAGCCACTTACTCACGCATGACGAACCCCTTCCCCTGCCGCATGGCAAACCCCTTCCCCTGCCGCACGAGCTGACACTGACCACCTTCCTCCCTCAACTGCCCACGGCAACTATCACTTTTGTCTGCAGGACGGTCGACTTTCCTAGAATCCTAGTTAAATATTGATTCGCACTTGCGTTTATACCTTTCACATATTAAAAAATATTTAGATAGGAAGTCTTTTTAGAAAACCCACACTATATTGAAAAAAATTAGAGAAAAGATGTTTTGGTACTCTAATTAGGGACTTTTTTTTTAAGAATTATTTAATCGGGCAACGAAAAAAAAAAACTTTTTTAAAAAGGTACATTAAAAAAATATAAAAAAGCCTTTAGCAAAAAGAAAAAAAAAATTAAAGACATATTTGAAAGAAAATATTTTAATAGAAATAAAATGAAGATACTGTTGGGGTATTTGATCAGGCCCAAATCATGAAACGAAGGCCTATCACGGGGAGGTTTAAAGTGTGACTAAACAAAATCAATTGGAGTGCTCAATTGGTACTATTACTAATACCACATCCACTAACTTATCAAGGTGACCGTTTGATTGAAGTGATTGATGGGTTTGACCTCCATAATTGATTGTTTGGTTGGATAAGGAGATTTTTGTTCGGTTCATTTGATAAAGACTGTCAGCAATCTATTATTATTAATCATATCTTTTGGTTCATTAAAATCGACATATTAGAGTTAGACTTGATAGATACAGAGGGGAAGGCCACTAATTGACGAAGCAAAATGTGGGAATATGGCCTGAAACTTGCATCCAATAAGGAGATAACAAGTATCCTACTGCTTCAAGCATTACAGTAACCCACTCTTTCTACTAGTTGAAGCCCACGATTTCATTGAGAGCCTCTATAAATAAAGGATGAAAGAATCATTCAAGGGATCCGAATTCTCCTATCAACACCAAAACTCTGCAAAAATTTATCCAAAAGAAGAAGAGTTCTTTTTTTGACAAATCTTTTCATTTTACAACAAAAACACTTGTACTTGCACCAAATTTAACAAATAATGAAGCAACACAGAAGACGTGGCTCTAATTACAGAGTAAACCTTGCATGAGATATCCTTATTTTCAACATTTTACTTTCATTTTCATTTTTATAATCGATTTTGGTTATTATAAACATCATTAACATTGTTTGTGAAGCTTGTTGGACCTAATAATGGTGATTCAAGTGTGCAATCATCTTAAAGTAATTAATAACCTTAGTTTTAATCTATTTTAATTTAATTATCTATCCAACATCTATAGAAACAAAGCATTTAAAGGAGTTATATTGCCAAAAAAAAGTTTATAGCCACTTTGAAAAAAAAAACTAACAGGAAAAGAATAAAAAAAAAGAAAAAGAAAAAGAAAAAGAAAAGTGAACAAAAAGAAGAAGGAAAAAGGAGGAGTTACCATATAGCAAAAGGAGATTTAGTGACTAAAACTTTTTATCATCATCATCATCATATACATACATATTTTTAGCAAAATATATATATATATAGACATATATATGTCTGTATTGAAAATAAAACTTGATTCGTACTAGAAAGAGTATAATTAAGGCCAACAATACAGATTATGACACGACAACCCAATTAGAACCCGATACACTTTTTTATAAGTTAGAGTCAAAAAAGTTAACCATAAGTCATTTTAGTGTCAATTCAAAACTGATCCGTCCAAAAAGGGGTCGTGTTCGGGTTAACTTACATGACACTAAAATAACCCGTTGGACTAGAAATTAATTATTTAAATAATTTTTAAAATATTTTCTCCCATATCAAAGATATCCATAAGACAAAACTCTAGCCTACTTAATCTCATACTAAGCTTCAAACTAAATTGATTTTGACTCTTGAACAATCAGAAGATGATTTTAGTTTAATCACTTGAGATTTTTTTTTATTTTGTTTGACACTTGGACTTGTTATTTTATTAGTGTTAGACTTGCTATTTTGTTGGATATTTTTAAAAATTTTAGGACTTAATTTTTTTGTTGTTACATAATAATTTCATAATTCATCATATTATGCATCATTTTTCTTTGCATTTATTATCAAAGTTTTTTTTGAGCAATCTTATTTTTTTATTTTTATTTTGTGTTTTTAAGTATTTTGATATTAAAGAATGAAAAGAAGATAAAAATGAAGATTTTTTGGAGTTCAAAATATCAAGCATTCAATATGGAGTCCAATGGAAGTTGCCGATCATAAATCAGAGTTGAAACGATTGAGAACGACGAAAACGGCATCAAAGACCAAACTCTATGTTGTAGCCCAATTTCTGCCTACTACAACCCCATCCTATGCCCTAGTAGGCCTGCTAGGCACGGCCAGCATGTCCCTTTTGTAGCAGCCTGCCCGCTTGGGCCACAGCGCCCCCTACGGCGCTCCTACAACCCCCAAATAATAGATGTTGTGTGCTTGAGTAGGTTGCCGCATGCCCAGTGCCCCCCAACATGACTACGACCAGCTAATCTTGTACGACCATGCAAGATCTTGCACGAGCCGTCCCTCCAACACGTTTTTGGCTAATTTTGGTCTGAGAATCACCATTTCTCATTGTTTGTAACCTACCCATATAAGCATCATTATAGAACTAAGGGGATAGTTTTTGAATGAAATTTTCTAGATTTTCTTGAATAGAATAAGGAGGGAAGAAGAAGAAGGCCATAGGAAAGAGCTTTGATGGAGGCGGCCGCTTTCTGGCATCAAACCTGTTCTTTTTTCTCACTCTTTCTCTATTTTCCTTTGTATTTATGATATTCTAGTTTATATTTTGGTTATGGGTGAATTATAAACCTTAAACTAGATTATGTAGAAATTGTATGAATAATTTCGAGATTTCCACTTGAGATTGCTTGTGTTTCACCATGATTTCATGTTTATGATTATTTTCTTGTTATATTTAGGAGTACATCTAGATATAACTTGAGAATTGTCTATGGCTAGGTTAGAATGCTTGATCCATAATTGTGTTGTCGTTCTAATCCTTAGTAGTAAATTATGGTCATTGATTATGGTCAAGTTTTCATATGATTGCAAGTGGAATACAACATAAGTTGAATGAACCTAGCTCTACATGTTTATTGCCTAGATCAACCTATCTTTCTCAACATAATGCTTTCGTTAGATTAACCTTAGCGAGCTTTTTCCTGGTTTGTTTGATGGAAAGGGGTTTGATTGAGTACTTGTCTTATTGAATCTAAACCGTGAGGAAAGATTAGGATAACAAAGCTTGTTATCATCTATGGTTGGTAATTTCAATAGAAAATTTAGAAATAATTCTATAATTATTTGTGTAATTAATAGTTAGTGGTGGTGAAAGATCCTATAACCAGTTTTTATTTTAATTATTTTACAATCTTTAATTTATTTATTTTTGTTTTGATTATTAAATCAGCTAAAAAATCAAAATCCTCCATATTTGTATTTAGTTTAAATTTAGGTTTTTAAATTTGTAAACTGAAAAATTAGACCAGTTCTTCTGCGGGAACGACCCTTGCTCACCGCTTTACTCAGTAATGACTATACTACAACTCAACAAAGTTTTATCTTTTGACGAGTCCTTCAGGATGTTGTTTGAATTTGAGGAAATTTGTTTTATATTTGCTTTTATGTTATATTAGTGTAAATCTAAAGCGAAAAACATCATGGGTTTGTATGGGTTACTACTAGTCATTGAAAGGTTACAGGTTATTAGTGAGTTACGAGTCATAGCATTTCATAAGTTGTATAAGGAATGAGTTAATACAGGTCATGTATGAGTCAACCCGTGTTAGAACAAGTCGTGTTAGTATTGAGATTTCTTAACCCGTTCATGTCAGGACGAATTAGTGTAGAGGTATTTTATATACAAAATTAATCCTCAACCTGACCTAAACTAACCCGCTAACACGAATTGTCACCCTTAAGTATAAGTTGCAAAAGTTATATGCACTATGGACCCAATTAATCTAAAAAAAAGACTGAATCCATTAGTAAAAAAAAATAGATGAAGCATAAGGACAATAGATGACATCGAGACCGAGAGGGAAAAGTCCACTCAACACCTAGAATAGAGCTTATCAATAACTTGTTACAAGAAACCACTACTGTCGATGGATGACATCAATCAACCAAAACCAAAATCTACCCTTGTGAGGGCATATACGACCTAGCATAGGACTATATTTAGTTGCCAGGCACCACACATAATATTGTTAGACAACAGGTGTGAGATTCAAACCAAGACTGAAGGTGGGGAAATCATATCCTTTATTATAATTAGACACAAAAGGAACACAAACAAGGTGGAACCATCATCACCTTTATTGACAAAACAAAACACACTGAAAAGAAATATAGTAAAAACCAAGAGTGGCTTCAACAATCAGAGAGTCCAGGAAGCTGCAAGACAACCACCATCGAGGCCCAAAGGCCCTATATGTATGGGAGCATCAAAGACACCACAACATTAGAAAGCAATCCCTTACCCCACTATCTTTTACCCTCTTCCTAGGCCTTACTTCATTGGCCTCCACCAAGCCTTCCACTTTGGTGCCAACCACATCCTAATCCACCCCCACTAGCTAGATACGAACCCTTGGAGGGAAAAATCTTAGACGACATAGCACCTAACAATTGCCATAGCCAAAGCCATCCTTTAGTCTCCTAGGCCCGTAGGTCCACTAAGCTCCTATGTAGTCAAACACCCCTAGGTGCCACCCCTTCCTCAAGACTAGAGCACCTGCGGCTAGCCTAAGGCCATTGTTGGGCTTCAGCCCGAGGGATGAAAATGGTGTTGTGCTAATAAAACCCTAGAAAACCCTAGCAGAGATGGGAACTGGAGATAGAAAGAAAAAAGATAATCTAAGGTCTAGGAATTACAATTGCTTAAATATATTTTTGACTTTATATATGTGCGTGTGTGTGTGTGTGTATATATAGAATAGATGATTTTTTTTTTGGTTTAGAGAAAAAAATGATCCTTTTTTGAATATTTGTAATTGTTTTATTATTATTATTGGGTTTGTCTATAGTTCTACAAAATTAAGGGGGGAGAGAGAGAAATAATATTTTTAAAGGACCAAATAAAAATTAATATCATAATATTTTTTTAAAAATATTAAAAATAGCATAATTTTAATAAATCCATTTGTCACACACCAAAATTCCCTAAAGCATCCTCAAACCCTTACAATCATAAAACACCCAAATTGAAAAAAAAAAAATCTCCCTCTATATTTCTCTCACGATTATAAACCTCCTCCACTCTCTCTTTAATCGCTCTTTCTTTGGTTGGCAATGATGGCGTTGCAACACGTAATTTCCACAATGATCATGGGAAAACCTGAGGACGACGCTAGCAAGACAAGTACAAATTGTTATTTTAATTTCATTTATTATTATTTATTTAGTTTTTAAATGATAATAAATAAATAAAATAAATTTAAATGGTCCAATACATAAGTATTTTTTAAAGGGTGTCGACCAAATGTTATTGTTAAATGTTATAATGTTTCAAAAAAAAGGCCTCTTTTTAGATTCCTGGTAAAGTACACCCTGATGATAGGTGTTTATAAATATCACACAAAAATCTAGAAGGTCCTTAAACCATGCAGTTATTTAGAAATACACCATCTTTCTACATTGTAGAAGGTTTAGAAAATTTTCTTTCTTTCACAAAAATTTTCTTTAGGAATTCTTGCAGATATATTTTTTCCATTCTTTCTGTGTTTAGCAATGGTTGGGGGTTAGATTTCGTTTCCTTTACATTTCCACATTTAGATGATTTATATGCAATTTAGATTCATGCATATATGAAAATCATAATTTTGTCTATAAAAATCTCTATCATTTGGTATCAAAAGCCTTGTTTTACCTCTGCCTTGATTTATCTGAATGGGTTTTCTAAGAGTTGATTGAAGTTTTTCAAATACCTAAAACTTGGTTGAACATTAAATCATTTTTTTTATAATTTTTTGATGAAAATGAACGTTAGAAATCATTAAGAAATTGATTTGATAACATTTTTGGGTTTTTAAAATGTCAATTTTGGTGCCTAGAAGGTCTAGAATCAACTGAATATGCAATGAGACCCATGTGGGTCTTTTTTGAGTAAAGAAGACCCAATTTTGTGTGAAAAATGAATTTTTGGGGTCCAAAAATGACATGTCATTTTGGCCTTAGAAGAATGCATCCTTGGCCTGAAAAACAACATGTCATTTTTTATAGTGAGAAATAACACATCGTTTTGTTCACTAAAGACGCTCCCATCGTTTTCATTTTGTGATGGAAAACGGCATGTTGTTTTCAAGGGCAATTTTGGCAACAAAAATTAATTTATTCTATTTTGGTATTTTTTACAGAATTTTTGATTTGAGTATTTTGGAAAATTAATTTTTAATGAATCTAAAATGAGTTTAATGAAATCCAAGATTTGATTATTTATGTTTAAATAAAATTTTATAAATTTATTTTAGATATGTTATTGAATTTAAGCATAATTTATTTTTGTATGTATTCTTTAGTTGTATTTTAATACATGCAATTTGATGAATATTTTATGCATAAAAAATTAAATGTCTTGAGTGATTTGTATAATTTTAATTGATTTAAGAGTAGTCACAGCATCTTAGATTATATTAAAATTATACGTTAAGTTTGAATCATATGTAGTTAAACGGACATTAATTGTAACTAATTATGTTCAATACAATGAAATTTATCCCACAGGAAATTTTATTATATCAAACATACTTAGGATGAAATAGTAAATTATTTTCTTAATTTGCCCATAGGGATTAAGCAATAGAATATAGTTTAATAGTTTTATCATAAGGTTATATGTGAATCTATATGAATTAGAAACTTAGCTCACAGACAGTTTTTATATATCATTTGATTCATAATTTTGTAGCATAATTTACATTGGTAAAACATGACATATAGTTATTAGCTTCAAATTTTGTGACATGAGCATGTATGTTTGATATATTACAATAATTCAACCTATTAATTTATCTGATATAAAATGTGATATTCTCAAGCTTAAGGGTGATAACTACAAAGTCTAGAAGGAGAGGATTCTCTTTCATTTAGGGTGGATGAACATTGACTATGTCGTCAAAAAGGCTAAACCGCTCCTATTACTAAGACCAACATTCCATATGATTTTAAACGTTAAGAAAAGTAGGAGTGATCCAATCACCTTTCAATTATGTTCATAAAGACCAAGATCTCTGTTGGGAATAGGGGTTTGGTCAATCAATATGACAATGTTTAAGCACTACTGAAGGCTATTGATGAACAATTTATATCCTCAGAAAAGGCATTGGCAAGCACCCTAATCATGCACTTTCATCTTTGAAGCTTATAGGTATTAGAGGTGTGCATGAGCATATCATGCGCATGAGGGACATTACAGTTCAACTGAAGATGCTTGAGGTTGAGATGCCTAATTCGTTACTAATACATTACATTCTAAACACTCTACCCCCGGAATATGGTCCCTTTAATATCTCCCATAACACATAAGGACAAATGGTCAATTAATGAGCTGTTGAGTATGTGTGTTCGGGAGGAAGGAAGACTCGTTATGGAAGAGGGAGAGAAAGTAAATCTGGCAACCCCAGGAAATAAGAAGAAATTTCAAGTTAAGCAAAAGGGGAAAGGCAAGGCTTCTGCCCAACCGGATATTAAGAAGGAGTTCAAGTGTTTCTTTTGCTAGAAGAAGGAGCACATAAAGAAGGGCTACTCTAAATTTCTTGAGTGGCTTGATAAGAAAGGTACTCAACTTCTTACTTGTCTGTTATGAATCCAATATGATTGATGTTAATTATAACACATGGTGGATTGACTCCAGTTCTACAATCCATGTTACCAATTCCTTGCAGGGATTGCAAGACTTACAAAAGCCAATGGGAAGTGAGCAAGGCATCTACTCTGGAAATAAGATGTGCTCACATGTGGAGGCTATAGGAACATGCAAACTAGTCTTAAGTGGTGGTTTTATTTTGTATTTGGAAAAGACATTTTATATTCCTAGTTTTTCTAGAAATTTAATTTTAGTTTCTAGACTTGTATAAGTTGGATATTCCTTTAATTTTTTAGAATCTTCCTTCAGTTTATTTTATAAATTTGATTTTCATGGATGTAGTACTTTTGTCTGATGGTCTTTTTCATCTTAATTACAAAATGATGCCAATTATGCAACTATACACATTCATGAAAATGTTTGTATAAAGTGATGTGTTGTGAATGATGAATCTTCTAGGTTATGGCATCAGAGATTGGGACATATCTTCTTTGAGAGAATTAAGAGATTAGTAAATGATGAAGTACTTAGTACTTTAGATTTTATTGATTTTGATAGTTGTGTGGACTGCATTAAGGGTAAGCAAACCAACAATTCAAAAAAGGGTGCCAAGAGGAGTTTTGATTTATTGGAAATCATACATATGGATATTTGTAGTCCAGACATGGATGCATACTCTCAGAGGTACTTCGTCTCTTTTATAAATAGCTACTCACGATACATGTATTTCTACTTGCTTAACAATAAAAAGAAAGCACTAGATGCTTTTAAAGTCTTTAAAGCAGAAGTAGAGAAACAATAAGGAAAGCAAATTAAGATTGTGAGATCAGATAGAGATGGAGAGTACAATGGTAGATAAACTGAGCATAGACAAACACCTGGTCTATTTGCAAAGTTTCTAAAGAGCACAACATTGTTGCCTAATATACTATGCCTGGTTCTCCAAACCAGAATAGTGTAGCTAAAAGAAAAAACCAAACATATTGGACATGATGCGAGGTATGCTTGCTAACTCTAAACTTTTCTGAGTCCTTGTGGACTAAAGCTCTTAAAACGGCAGTGCACATATTGAACTAAGTTCCAACCAAGGCCATTCCAAAGATGCCTTTTGAGTTATTCAAGTGTTGGAAACCAAGTTTGCAACATGTACGCCCTTGGGGATGCTTGTTAGAGGTACGAGTTTATAATCCATAAGAGAAGAAACTAGACCCAAGGGCCATAAGTGGATATTCTATTACCTACGCTGAACGGTCTAACAAATTTTATTATCCATCTTATAGTATTAGATTTGTGGAATCAAGAAATGCAAAATTTCTTGAGAATGACTTGATTAGGGGGAGCAATCGATCTTGGAACACTGTTCTATTCCTAAAAAGGAGCATATAGATGCTCAACCTTCCACTTTGTTTAATAGAGTGATTGTTGTACACAACACGCCTAGAGTTCAAATGCATGATGAACAACAATAAGTCATTTGAGTTCCACTAATTACTGATCAAGAAATAGTAGATCCAGCTGAACAATGGATACAAGAAACTGTTCAATAGCCTATTGAACAACATGCTCCTTAGGAGAACGTTGAACCAACATTAAGGAGATCTACTAGAGAAAAGCGATCAGCGATACCTAGTAATTATATTGTGTATTTACAAGAGTCTGACTATAATGTTGGAGCCAAAAATTATCCTAAAATGTTTTCACAGGCCATGATTTCTAGTGAATCTGACTTATGGTAGAGTGCTATAAAAGACAAAATAGATTCTATGGCTTCTACTGAGTCTGGGATCTCGTTGAGTTGCCTAGTGGTGTGAGAGCGATTGGATGCAAATGGGTCTTTAAAACAAAAAAATACTTATTGGGCAACATTGAGAGACATAAGGCAAGACTTGTTACCAAAGGATTCACTCAAAGAAAAAGAGTCGACCACACGGAGACCTTTTCTCCAGTATCTAAAAAGGATTCTCTTCGAGTTATTATAGCATTGGTCGTCCATTTTGATTTGGATTTACATCAAATGGATGTGAAAAAAACCTTTCTCAATGGTGATCTAAAGGAAGAGGTTTCTATGAAACAACCAAAAGGATTTTCCTCTAGTGATGGTGAGCATTTAGTTTACAAGCTTAAGAAATTCATACATAGATTAAAACAAGCCTCTTGTTAGTGTTATTTAAAGTTCCATGATGCTATCTCTTTATTTGGTTTTGAAGAGAATATCATGGACAAATCTATATACCAAAAGGTTAGTGGAAGTGGGATTTATTTCCTTATGTTATATGTGGATGATATATTACTTGTAACTAATGATAAGGGGTTGCTATATGAGGTGAAGCAATTTCTCTCAAAGAACTTTGATATGAAGGATATGGGAGAGGCATCATAGGGATAGATCTCAAGGTATTTTGGGTTTGTCTCAAGAGACCTATATCAACAAGGTTCTAGAGAGGTTTCAGATAAAAGATTATTCACCAAGTGTGGCACCCATTGTGAAGGCTGACAGGTTCAATTTGAACCAGTGCCTGAAAAATGAGCTCGAACGGGAACAAATGAAAAACATTCCATATGCTTTAGTCGTTGGAAGCCTAATGTATATTCAAGTCTGCACAAGACCTGACATTGCATTTGCTGTAGGAATGTTAGGTAGATATTATAGTAACCCCGGTGTTGACTACTAGAGAGCTGCAAAGAATGTGATAAGGTACCTTCAAGGGACTAATGATTACATGCTCATATATAGATGGTCTGACATTTTGGAGGTGATTGGATACTTCGATTTAGACTTTGCTGGCTGTGTTAATTCACGAAAATCAACATCAGTTATGTTTTTATGTTTGCCAGTGGAGCTGTATCTTGGAGGAGTGCGAAGTATACTTTGACTACTACCTCTACTATGAAGGCCAAGTTCGTTTCTTGTTTTGAAGCTACTTCGCATGGTGTATGGTTGAAGAGTTTTATATCTGAGCTTAGAATTATGGATTCTATTTCTAGGCTATTGAGATTATGCTGTGACAATTCAGCTGCGGTGTTTATGGCTAAGAACAACAAAAGCGGTAGCAGAGTAAACACATCAATATTAAGTACTTAGCTATAAAAGAACGTGTTAAAGAAAAGAAAGTGGTCGTTGAGCACATTAGCGCTAAGTTGATGATTGTCGATCCTTTAACTAAAGACACACCACTGAGGAATTTTAAGGGTCATGTAATATGAACGAGACTTGGTTCCATGATGTGAATTTCATTGTATGTACATTTATTATTTTAATGAAACTCTTATTCAGTTGTGATATTTTTTTATATTTAGTTGTGCACATATTTAGTTATTTTGAGAAACATGAATTAAGTTAGACCTAGAATAAACATAGAGTTTATTCATTAAGATTATGTTACCATTTATGAGTTAGTATTAAGGGATATAATGCATTATAATATATGAAAATAATACTTATTCTAAGAGGACCTATCGCCATGATTCATATGTTTATTCCTTAAGTTTGAGATTGGTTAATTTTAGTTATCTAAAAAATATATGTAGCCCAAGTGGGAGAATGTTATTTTAATTTTATTTATTATTATTTATTTAGTTTTTAAAATGATAATAAATAAATAAAATAAATTTAAGTGGTCCAATATACTATATTTTTTAAAGAGTGACAACCAAAGGTTACTGTAAACTATTACAACGTTTTAGAAAAAAGGCTTCTTTTCAGATTCCTGGTAATGTACATCCTGATGATGAGTGTTTATAAATATCACGTAAAAAATCTAAAGGGTCCTTAAGCTTTGTAGTTGTTCAAAAATACACCATCTTTCTAAATAAATTGCAGAACGTTTAGAAGATTCTCTTTCTTTTACAAAAATTTTCTTCAAGAATTCTTGCAGAGATATTCTTCATTCTTTTTGTGTTTATCAATGGCTAACAATTA
Source organism: Artocarpus heterophyllus (assembly GCA_025403435.1). Lineage (NCBI taxonomy): Eukaryota > Viridiplantae > Streptophyta > Magnoliopsida > Rosales > Moraceae > Artocarpus > Artocarpus heterophyllus. The sequence goes on along the minus strand of CM046348.1, from coordinate 16,413,546 downwards.
AATTTCATTTCCTTTACGTTTATGCATTTAGATGATTTATATACAATTTAGATTTATGCATATATAAAAATCATAATTCTGTCTATAAAAATCTCTAACACAAACTTCCTCTACTCTCTCTCTTTCCTTGCGTGTATGCCCTCCCTCTGTCTTTGGCCATAGACGATGGTGCTATAATGTGTGATTCCCACATAACATAAGATTGGAGGACGGTGAGTTTGTTGGAGGAAGCCATCTCCATCGTGAGAACGAGTTCGCCGGTGTCCTCTTCCTCACCATATTCTGGCAAGCAAAGCTACAAAGAAGTAGTTGGTGGAGATCACACGGTCGATCTGCAAAGAGAAGAGAGAGAAAGCGATACGTGCATGGAGATCTACTTGCCGCAATCGCTAGTCATGCCATGCGACAGTGTTATCTTCTCGAACATGGTGAATTTACCACTGTTTAGGGAGTTTGGGTATTTGGAGGGAAAACAAATTAGAAATGCTATTTTTTTTTTTTTATTTCCTAAGATATGTGCTTTTTTTTTTCATAGGTTTATGAAAACTACTATATTTTGTAATTTCTCATAAAATTATGCTTCCACAAATTCCACAAAAGCATTTGAACTGTTAATTAGTATGATCTGCCATCTTTATTTAATTGAGAACTGTGTGCTGGTTTTGTAAAGGTATCCAAGGATAATGTTATGTTACCGGCAACCGTAAAGACTTGAAAATAATAAAAAATTGAAAGTTCTCGCTGACTACATGAGGCGTGGAGAGCTAACTTTCAGTTGTGATGACCACGCAATGTGGCTGTCTGCAGCCATTATAGAACGAGGCCCAAACAACCAATACATAATAACACGAGAGAAATAAAAATGCCACGCATGGACACCCAAAATTTTATTTCTGCCGCATTTAAAGGAAATTGAATGCCACAAAAAATTCAATGCCATAAACTGCATCTTAGCTCAGAAAACAAAGAAAGATCGACTCTCTCAGCTCAAAAATGTCTCTTTCTCTCTCTTTCTCCTTAGATCAAACTTCATCTTTCGCATTGAAAAAGCTCGGTAAAATTTCTCTGATCAAATAGATCTCCTGATTTCACACTCTCTCTAAGATTGGCGTTTTCTCTCTCATTAGATCAACTCGCAATTTCTCTCTCCATAATCTCGGCATTTTTCTCTTATCAGATCTATCTCGCAATGTCAGATTTGATTTCTCTCTGTCACATACCGAAACAATGATTGTAATTTCTCTCTCCTCGATAATTTCATGGCAACTTGATTCTCTTTCTTAGATCCCTATTCAAAAGTACTATTTTCTCTCTCATCATGAAGCCGACAATATGTTTTTTTTCTCTCTTATTGTGTGTTCTTGAAACGCAGGCCTAATGGGGCCTTTTTTTTTTTTCCTGATGGCCTGGAGACATTCAGCCTAACTAGGAAGGAATGTCCCGATAGGCTTTTTTTCCTCTGGGAAGGAATGTCCCATCGGGAGATGCTCTTTGTCCCAATGAGCCATTTTTTTGGTGGCTTGGGACATTCTGCCCTTGTTGGGAAGGAATGTCATGACGGAACATGCTCAAAACACCGGGTTATTTTTTTCTTCTAGGAAGGAATGTCCCACAAGAGATACTCTATATCCCGATGAAGCATATTTATTTTGATGGCCTGGGGACGTTTTGCACTCGTTGGGAAGGAATGTCTCGACGAGACATGCTTCGTGTCCTAATGGGGCCTTTTTTTCTTTAGGAAAAAATGTCCCATCTAGAGATGCTTTGTGACTTGACATGGCATTTTTTTTCGGTCGCATAGGGACGTTCTGCCCCAACTAGGAAGGAATGTACCAACGGGACATGCTTCATGTCCCGACGGGGCATTTTTTCCTCTAGGAAGGAATGACCTCATCATTTTTCAGTTAAATACTATAAAAAATATTAATAGTTTGAGGCTTTTTTTGTTTCTTAGCTCCCGCTACTCTCGTAAAACCCATCACCTCCTTTTCCCTCCAAAACCATGTGCAGCATCCAAGAGGCAGAAGAAAAAGAAAAAAGAAAAACTCCAACCGAAATAGTCACCCTCCAAAACGGCAAAATCATGCGCAGCGCCACAAGGCAGAAAGAAAAGAAAAGAAAAGAAAAAAAGTAACTTCAATATTGACACTTATATATATGTAATATTAAAGTATAACATTATTTTTTTTTCAAAAATAATAAAACGTTATAACATAAAGTTAATAATAATAATTAATGACAACAAAACAACTTATTATAAACAAAAAGAAAAAGAAATTTCCTTTTAAAAAAAAAGAATTTAACTTTTATTAGTGAGAAAAATATCATCCATTTTATCATATTTTGAATAAGTCAAATTCCAGTTACAATGATGTAACTAAATAACCGCTGCAATTAATTTTCTAATTACATACTTTTCTTTCTTAAGGTTTTTTTTTATCTAATAATAACTATGTTATTATTTCTGTAAAAATTAAAAAAAAATGATTTCAGGGACCATTCTACAAAAAAAATACATATATGTTTCTTGGGACATAAGGAACAAAAGAGATATTAACATCTCTTGGGAAATCTAATAGCAAAAATATAGAACAATGCTAACAAATTAAGAGCTTTGAGACAATAGTGTCCAAATTCTCAAAATAGAGACTAATAGTGTCAAGAAATCAAGAGCATAGGGACTTAAGTGTTTAAATGCTTAAAATAGATTAATGTTATTAAGAGTTTAGAAACTTAAGTGTCTAAATTCTTAAAATGAGAACATAAAGGCCAACGGTTTGGAAATTTGAGGATCCATAACGCAAATATTCCTTTTGAAAAATCAAGGGGTGCTCATTTTTGATGGGTCAGTTTGGAACTATTTTGTTATTTTTGGAAATATTTTACATGCCTTTAAAGCAAAAATGTCAAAAACATCTATAACATTATTTCCTAAAAATTTTCATTTTTCATAATAAAACTATTTTAAAACACTATCAAACAAGCGACCCTTTTCTTTAATCAAGGGGTGTCTTAGAAATTTCACAAAAACACATGTTTTGTTTAAAAGCTAGACCAAATTGTAGTAGCTGGTTGAGATGCTTGGCTGTAGGCACGGTAGCTGGGTAGCTGTAACGCCCCGATTTAATTAATTGAGACTAATGAGTAAATGGTAAATTCGTGTGTCATGATGTTAATTAAACCTAATTTGACTATTTTGTGATATTTTCAAATTAAAGTTACTTTTGATTATTATTAATTATTTTAAACCACTCTCAATTATTTTTATATGTATTTGTTATTTTAATTTTGAAACTGAATAATCTGTTAAATGTCTAATATATCCATTTTGGAAAACCATGTGTTGGAACATGGTTCTCACCTTGCAAAACCACCTTTACCCTCTCTATATATTTCTCTCACTCTCCCTCTCCTCCTCATTCTCTCACGCTTTATCTCTCACTCCCAGACTCTCTCTCTCATCTCCCTCTCACTGCCTCTCTCTATCTTTCTTTCCTTCTCCCAATTTTTGATTCAAAATTAAGGCTCAAGCTTTGATTCTCGGTGGATTGGGAGCTCGGGAATGTGTGTGGGCAATTATAAACTTGATTTAAAGCTCAAATCCAAGGTTAGTTTGTTTATTTTTCAAATTTCTAAACTTTTTCTAAATTTTCTAAATTTCTTTAAAAAGTTGTAATCCGAGTTCTTAGAGCTTAGGAAACCATTTTCAGATTTTCTTGAATTTTTCTATGTAAATCCTATTTTAAATGGTTTAAAAGTGTTCTATTATGTTTTTCTATTATTTGTGCATGTTTTGTATGCTTGAGATTTGAGAAAAACAAGTGGAAATAAGGATTTAGGCTCAGGAAGGCCGAGGTTCATGCCTGGAAAATTCTAGAATTTTTCCAGTTTGGCAAGCCAAACTTCATGTTCGGCAGGCCGGATTCATGAGTCTGGCAGGCCGGACTCATACGTTATGCAGGCTGAACTTGAAAAAGTTTGACAAATCGGTGTGTCACGCCCCGGAGTACGGGAGGTGACGTGGCAGATTATTTTAAATTAATTTAAAGAGAATTTAATTAAAATCCAGAGTTTAAGGGGTTAAATATAAAATATGAAAATTTAAAGAAAATCATTCATGAAAAATTTATATAAATGAATAACATAGCGAGTATGGGTCCCACAGACCCACAACTTGTGCACACACATGGTACTGACAATATCATAAATACAATCACAGTCTAGGTACAAATAAAGTTAAAGTCTTACATGCCTTGATTAAATGATACAAAAGATAAATTAATTCTTCTATTACTCCTAAGTTCGGTCTGAAGAATCCTCTCCAAACCTAAAGGGAAAACCACCTAGGGGGGAAATTTAAAACAAATAAAACGTGAGCGAAAGGCTCAGTAGGACTACGTTTTATAAATAATTTAATTTAAAGAAACATGTCATTATTCAGGAGTTATTTAAAAGAAACCTTGAATAAATAAATAGATAAATAAATAAACAATTTTAAGTAAAACCATTCTTACCCAGAACAGTTTACTTGGATAACCAGAAATATCATTTTTCTTTCCTAGGCAAACCATAATAGTATCACCACCGTAGTGGCCTAGCTGGGTTTCGGGACCTGCCCCCAAGGTTGATCGCTACACGACCCGATCTCTGATATGGCATCATACCTATATGTTTATTATCATCATCATTCAAAACCCAATTACCGAGTGTTGTCATTTACATTCATTATGAAGTTCCTTTCAGTTTACGGTATATTAAAATATAACCGATAAATTCATTTTTCAAACAACCGTTGAAAACGTTTTAATAGGAATCCTTTTCAAAGCCAAAACATTTTGAAACTAGGCTACCAAGGAATAGGGTAGAAGTCCTACCTCAATACTCATGCCGGTGCCCCACACCGTAATCCCGGTCCGCTATACGTTAGCTCCACAGAATCACGAACAATCCTAGATATAGACTAAGTCGATCAATATCTAGTTCGAGACATTCTCTGTTACTAAATCATTTCATTATGTCCTAGTGTGCCATTTGTATCTTTAAAATCATTCTATAAGGTTGGAATTTAAATCAGGGTTCAAAACAGTGAAAACAGGTAAAAATCACAAAATTTTTCATGCCTCGGTCGGCCTGCCGGACTTCCTGCTTCGGTCGGCCGAACTGCACAGTTCGGCCTGCCGGAAGCCAGGTCCGGTCGGCCGGTCATTTCCCCAGGTTCGGCCTACCGGACGGAAGAACACTGGCTTGTAGATCCCTTGTCTGGCCTGCCGAACACGTGATCTGGCCTGCCGAACTAGGAAAACCTAGAAATCTAGCCACGGGTTTCTCGATCCCCAAAGTACAAATCTTGATTCTAACCTGTTTTTCTCAAATCCTAGGCATAGAAGACAATCATAGTTGATAGGAAAACATACTAGAACACATTTGGACTCATTTAAACAAGATTTGAACTCAAAAATCTCAAAAATTTAAAAATGAGAAAATAGGGAGAAAAATGAAAAATCTTGAATCCAATCCGTTTTTCTTCAATCTAAGCTTAGATTCTAGTTGTTCTAAGTTCATTTAACTCAAATCCAAGGTTTTCTAAGCTTAAACAAACCTAGATTTCAAAAATGCACAAAATTGAAAATTTTGGAAAAAGTTTAGAAATTTCAAAACTAACCTCGAATCGAAGCTTCAATCCGCGTTCTCGGTTGCCAAATCACGTTCCCGAGCTTCCTCCTCGCTAACCCGAAGCTTGGATTCGAATTTGGTTTCAAAATTTTTTGAGAGAGATAGAGAGAGAACGAGAGACCGAGAGAGAGATCAAGAGAGAGAGAGAGAAGAGAGCCACGGGAGAGAGTGAGGAGAGAGGAGGAAGAGAGAGAATAAATAGAAAAAATCGGTGGGCGGTTTTACTGTGCGAAAACCATGTGCCGCCCACGGTTTTGTAAAACGGAGTATTTTTAACATTTTACAAATTGTTGTGTTTTTAAAACTCAAAACATCATTTTAAAACAATAAGAAATCATTTGGATTCAACAAATTAACAAAACAACCAAAAATTCAAAATCCAACCAAATAATCTAATTAATGTTAAAACATTAATTATGGCACACTAATTCATCATTTATATTACATTAACATTAAATAAATTTTAGGGCGTTACAACTCTCCACCGCTAAAAGAAATTTCGCCCTCGAAATTTACATTTCATTTCAGAAACAAAACAAATGCGGATACAATTCCTGCATACTTGACTCTAGTTCCCAAGTGGCTTCATCAACCCCATGATACTACCACACGACCTTTACCAATGGTATCTCACGACGACGCAAACTAATCACTTTCCGGTCGATGATCTGAATTGGCACCTTCTCGTACGTCGTATCTTCCCGAACCTGAATATCGCGAAATGAAACTATCTTACCTTGCTCAGGCGGACACTTCCTAAGCATCGATACATGAAACACATCGTGAACATGAGAAAGTTTGGGCGGAAGAATAAGCCGATAAGCGACCACACCAATACGCTGAGTGATCTCGAACGACCCAATATACCTCGGCGCGAGCTTCCCATTCACTCCGAACCGCATAGTTCCCTTACGAGGCGATACCCTCAAGAGAACAAAATCTCCAACCGCGAACTCTAATGGTCTACGTCTCCTATCCGCGTAGCTCTTTTGCCGACTCTGAGCTGCCCTCAACCGATCTCGAATCACCGCGAATTTCTCGTTGCTATCACGAATCTCATCCGGCCCAAGAATAACCCTATCATCAGGCTCGGCCCAAAACGCAGGTGACCGACACGGTCGCCCATACAATGCCTCAAACGGTGCCATACCGATACTCGCCTGATAACTATTGTTGTATGCGAATTCCGCAAGATGCAAACATTGCTTCCAATTGTCACCGAAGTCCAACGCATAGGCACACAACATATCCTCGAGAATCTGAATAACCCGCTCAGACTGCCCATCAGTCTGAGGATGAAACGCCGTACTGAAGTTCAAATCCGTACCTAAATCCTCCTGAAAACTCCTCCAGTACTTAGCATTAAACCTAGTGTCTCGATTAGAGGTGATGGACAAAGGAACCCCATGCAACCTTACAATATTGTGCAGATACAACTCCCTGAGAATTCTCCTCGAACATGTCAACCTAAATGGAATGAAATGCATCGATTTCATCAACCTATCGACCACGACCCAAACTTCATCATGCTGTTGCTTCGTCCTCGGTAAACCTGTGAGAAAATCCATCGTCACATGCTCCCATTTCCACCCTGGAATAGGAAGTGGCTGAAGCTGACCTACAGGCTTCTGATGCTCAGCTTTCACCTGAAGACATGTCGAACACTTGGCCACGCACTCTCGAACATCTTTCTTTATGCCTCTCCACCAATACTGCCTCTTCAAATCGCGATACATCTTTGTGTTCCCTGGATGAATGGCGAACTAAGACCTATGAGCTTCATCTAAAATGGCTTTCGTCACCTCGGCGATAGATGGAACTGCAAGACGCTCCCGGAAATACAACGATCCATTTGTATGCACGCTTCATTCTTCAAACTGCTCCCCGTTCTGAATCAGCGACCAAATCCCCTGCAAATGCCGATCCTGCCACTGACTTTGCTTCACCATCTGAACAAGAGCTGGAGTCACTTCCACATGATATACCGAAACTCGATCACAGTCTTCATGATACCGTAGCCTATACTCGCTCACTGTCGCATCCCTGCTCCAGTCCTCAAAAGCCAAACAAGCGAGAATCCCTGAAGACTTCCTGCTAAGCGCATCCGCGACCACATTAGCTTTCCTGGGATAATACTGCAACGCAAAATCATAATCCTCCATATACTCGATCCATCTACGCTGCCTCAAATTAAGATCCCTCTGAGTGAACAAATACCTCAAACTCTTGTGATCAGAGAAGACCTGAAACGACGCTCCATACAAGTAACACCTCCAAATCTTCAGCGCGTGAATCACCGCTGCGAGCTCTAAATCGTGAGTAGGATAATTTCGCTCGTGAGGTCGTAGCTGTCTCGATCCGTACACAACCACACGTCCATGCTGCATCAACACGCATCCAAGTCCGCACCCTGAAGCATCCGCATAAACCTCATATGGCTCGTCGCTGTTAGGAATAACTAACACTGGAGCTGAAGTCAACCGGTTCTTCAATTCTTGAAAAGCAAGCTCATAATCTTCATTCCACTCAAACCTGACATTTTTCTTGATCAATCTCGTCAACGGAGCTGCAATCTTCAAAAAATCCTTTACAAATTTCCTGTAATATCCAGCAAGACCTAAGAAGCTGCAAATCTCCGCTACATTCCTTGGCCGTTCCCACTCCAATATAGCCTCAATCTTGGACAGACCTACAGAAATACCATGCTCCGAGATAACATGACCCAGAAACTTGACCTCAGTTAACCAAAACTCACACTTTTCCCTCTTAGCATACAACTAGTGCTCCCGTGAGTCTGAAGCACGATCCGGAGATATTGCTCATGCTCCTCCCAAGTCTTAGAATACACAAGAATATCATCGATGAACACGATCACAAACTGATCCAGATACGGCCTAAATATCATGTTCATCAAATCCATGAAAGCTACCGGAGCATTCGTCAACCCAAACGACATAACCAGGAACTCAAAATGCCTATACCGAGTCCTAAAAGCTGTCTTGGGAATATCTTCGTCCTTAATCCTAAGCTGATGATAACCTGAACGCAAATCAATCTTTGAAAAGTATCGTGAACCTCCCAACTGATCAAACAACTCATCAATCCTAGGCAAGGGATACTTGTTCTTCACCGTAACACGATTCAGCTGCCGATAATCCATACATAACCTGAGAATCCCATCACGCTTCTTAGCAAACAAAACTGGTGCTCCCCACAGAGATGTGCTATTACGAATATACCCTTTATCAGCAAGCTCCTGAAGTTGCTTCCTCAATTCTTTCATTTCTGCCAACGCCATCCGATAAGGTGCCATAGAAATCGGTGATGTCCCTAGAAACAACTCGATACCAAACTCAATTTCCTAATGCGGTGGTAATCCTGGAAACTCGTCGGGAAAGACATCCTCGAACTCATCAAACACCAGAATCGCTACACTGCCTCTCAAAGCATAGGGCTCGCAATCTAGATTGGCAAGAAAAGCACAGCAACCTAGATTCCTTCGCCCTCCTAGACACGACTTCATGAGACGCTCACTCATTAACCAATCACCACCACCCTTGTAAGTGATCATCATCCCCCTATCAGACACTAGGTTCACTTTTCTAAGTTGGCAGTCCACAACTACATTATACCTGGATAACCAGTCCATCCCTAGAATCACATCATAGGAGCTCATGGGGAGTATAATCAAATCATTTTTCAAAATCTCATCCCCAATCATTATTTTACAAGATTTACACATACAATTTACACACACCCGCCCCAAAGGAGAAGTTATGACTAGGGGTTCATTGAACTCTTCTATCTCTAATCTCAAGGCATGTACAAAAGAACTCGAAATTAGAGAATGAGAGGCACCGGTATCAAACAAAACGCGAGCTAAAGATCTAGAAACCAAGATCATGCCATCGACAACCGCGTTACCAACATGAGAATCTGAACCTCTAGATGCCATTGCATGAACCTGCACTGGCGCCTTCCCTTTTCCTCTACCGACATTGCTGGGTCCTGGATTACTCGACCGATGCTGCTAAGGTGGGGACGACTGCACACTACCTGTACTCGGCAGTCTATACTAAGGAACACTGCGCTGAAAATGCTGCGGTTGCTGCCCCCGTACCGGATATGAGAATTGCTGAGGAGAGAACTGGAAATACTACAACTGTGGGTACTGCGGAGGCGAAGGTAGGGTCTAAGGCTGAGACTAAGACTGACGACTGGCATCCTCCCTTGTCTAAGATCCAAGACGAGCACTCCTGATCGGGCAATTCCTCTTGATGTGTCCGGGCTGCTGACAGAAATGACAATGAAAGCTGTAGGGATTGCTGCGCCCGCTACCAGACGAACTGTTGCTACCACTAGTCGCGCCGCCTTGCTTGCCTTTCCTCGGAGCTGGACGACTACTGGTGCTCTTCCTGCCACTCCTCTGCGGTCCTCCTGAGGCCTTGGCTTGGTCCTCACAATATTGCACATAATCATTCTTCACGGAGATCGCCGATGACACAAGCTCTCCGAAACTCCTAAGCCGTAGAGCAACCAACTGCCGCCGAATAGGAGCCTTAAGCCCTTCCTGAAACTTAATACACTTTTCACGCTCTGATGCTACAGCTGATGGAGTAAACCTAGCCAATTCATTAAACCTTGCCTCATATTCCTAAACTGACAGATCACCCTGCTGCAATCGATAGAACTCAGCTGCCTTCTGGTCTCTATACCCTTGCGGAAAATATCGATCATAGAACAGCTCATCGAACCTGTCCCAACTGATATCACCACCATGCTCCAAACGCTTAGCTTGTTTCCACCAAGTGTTAGCGCCACCCTCGAGCTTATACGCAGCAAACTCAACACGATACTCCTCAGGCACACCAAGGTTATCCAAATGCTTCAAAACCGAATCCAGCCAATACTCTGCTAACTGTGGATCCCCATTGCCATCAAAGTCAGAATAGACGCCCGCCAGAATTCCTTAAAGTACGCATGCCGACTACTAACACAAGAGTCTTCTAGTCTAGCCTTGGCTGCCATCTGCCGGAAAGCCGCAAACATAGACCTCATCATGCTCTCATCATTCCCGAACTCGACATCAGCTGTCGAACGACGTCTAGGTGCCATTCTCTCACTTCTGAAAACAAAATTTGGACTATCAGAGGTATTTCATTGTCAAACCTATGTGTGCACAATTCCCAAGGTTCATAACCTTGAGCACTGATACCATTCTGTCACTCCTTGGAGTACGAGAGGTGATGTGGCAGATTATTTTAAATTAATTAAAAGAGAATTTAATTAAAATCCAGAGTTTAAGCAGTTAAATATAAAATATGAAAATTTAAAGAAAACCATTCATGAAAAATTTATATAAATGAATAACATAGCGAGTATGGGTCCCATAAACCCACAACTTGTGCACACACATGGTACTGACAATATCATAAATACAATCACAGTCTAGGTACAAATAAAGTTAAAGTCTTACATGCCTTGATTAAATGATACAAAAGATAAATTAATTCTTCTATTGCTCCTGAGTTCGGTCCGATGAATCCTCTCTAAACCTAAATGGAAAACCACCTAGAGGGAGAAGTTTAAAACAAATAAAACGTGAGCGAAAGGCTCAGTAGGACTACGTTTTATAAATAATTTAATTTAAAGAAATAGGTCATTATTCAGGAGTTATTTAAAAGAAACCTTGAGTAAATAAATAGATAAATAAATAAACAATTTTAAGTAAAACCATTCTTACCCAGAACAGTTTACTTGGATAACCAGAAATATCATTTTCCTTTCCTAGGCAAACCATAATAGTATCACCACCGTAGTAGCCCAGCTAGGTTTCGGAACCTGCCCCCAAGGTCGATCGCTACACGACCCGATCTCTGATATGGCATCATACCTATATGTTTATTATCATCATCATTCAAAACCCAATTACCGAGTGTTGTCATTTACATTCATTATGAAGTTCCTTTAAGTTCATGATATATTAAAATATAACCGATAAATTCATTTTTCAAACAACCGTTGAAAACGTTTTAATAGGAATCCTTTTCAAAGCCAAAGCATTTTGAAACTAGTCTACCAAGGAATAGGGTAGAAGTCCTACCTCAATACTCGTGCCGGTGCCCCACACCGTAATCCTGGTCTGCTATACGTTAGCTCCACAGAATCACGAACAATCCTAGATACAGACTAAGTCGATCAATATCTAGTTCGAGACATTCTCTATTACTAAATCATTTCATGATGTCCTAGTGTGCCATTTGTATCTTTAAAATCATTCTCTAAGGTTGAAATTTAAATCAGGGTTCAAAACAGTGAAAACGGGTAAAAATCACAATATTTTCCATGCCTCGGTCGGCCTGTCGGACTTCCTGCTTCGGTCGGCCAAACTGCACAGTTTGGCCTACTGGAAGCCAGGTCTGGTCGGCCGGTCATTTCCCCAGGTTCAGCCTGCCGGACGGAAGAACACCGGCCTGTCGATACCTTGTCTGGCCTGCTGAACACGTGATCCGGCCTGCCGAACTAGAAAAACCCAGAAATCTAGCCACGAGCTTTTCGATCCCCAAAACACAAATCTTGATTCTAACCTGTTTTTCTCAAATCCCAAGCATAGAAAACAATCATAGTTGATAGGAAAACATACTAGAACGCATTTGGATTCATTTAAACAAGATTTGAACTCAACAATCTCAAAAATCCAAAAATGAGAAAATAGGGAGAAAAATGAAAAATCTTGAATCCAATTCGTTTTTCTTCAATCTAAGCTTTGATTCTAGTTGTTCTAAGTTCATTTAACTCAAATCCAAGGTTTTCTAGGCTTAAACAAACCTAGATTTCAAAAATGCACAAAATTAAAAATTTTGAAAAAAGTTTAGAAATTTCAAAACTAACCTTGAATCGAAACTTCAATCCGCGTTCTCGGTTGCTAAATCACGTTCCCGAGCTTCCTCCTCGCTAACCCGAAGCTTGGATTCGAATTTAGTTTCAAAAATTTTTGAGAGAGAGAGAGAAGAGAGCCACGGGAGAGAGTGAGGAGAGAGGAGGAAGAGAGAGAATAAAGAGAGAAAATCGATGGGCGGTTTTACTGTGCGAAAACCATGTGCCACCCACGGTTTTGTAAAACGAAGTATTTTTAACATTTTACAAATTGTTGTGTTTTTAAAACTCAAAACATCATTTTAAAACAATAAGAAATCATTTGGATTCAACAAATTAACAAAACAACCAAAAATTTCAAAATCCAACCAAATAATCTAATTAATGTTAAAACATTAATTATGGCACACTAATTCATCATTTATATTACATTAACATTAAATAAGTTTTAGGGCGTTACACGGTGCTACAAGACCGACAGGCTGAACCGTTCAGTTCGACAGGCCAGACAGTAAAGTTTGGCAAGCTGATCAGCCTTCAAGGAAAATGATCGTTTTAAACCCATTTTCACTGTTTTAAACCTAGATTGAGACCCCAACCTTATGATATGATTTTATGAACATAACACTAAGACACCATCAAGTAGCATAGTAACATAGAAGTGCTTTAAGTTAGATATTGATGAACTTAGTTTGTGTTTAAGATTGTTCATGGTTCCGTAGAGCAAACGTATAGCGGATCGGGATAGTGGTGCTAGATATTGAGGTAGGATTCCTACCCCTTTCTTTGGTAGCCAGGTTTTAAATGGTTTTGGCCATAAAGATTCTTTCAAAATGTTTTCAATAAAAGACAAAACGCTTTAAACATTTTCAAAGGGGGCCTTTGGTCACAAAATGATTTCTTCGCTTTGATTTTTAAGAAACTATTAAAATGAATTTCTTAGTATTTTTCCTTACTTGCTTGAGAATGAATGTTCATAATGGATCAAATAATGAATGTAAATAAAAATACTCGGTAACATGGGATTTAAATAATGATAAATACACAAAGAGCATGATGCCATCCATAGAGATCGGGTCATGGAGAGTGCGACCTTAGGGCCAGGTCCCGAAACCCAACTGGGCCACTATGGTGGTGATTATGATAGCTTTGGCAGAAACTAAATAATAAGTCAAATTCATGAATGACGAATGGATTAATGATAAGAATGAATTTTATAAGTCTACTTATGATATGTTATAATTCTTATGTTATAATGAATTTAATCTTGATTTAATGTTTTCAAAGCTTAACCCTAGATTACATTTTGATGAAAAAGAGCAAGATGGTAAGTATGAGTTTAATGAATTTCAAATTTATTATTTTTATAACTCTTGTCTATAGTAGAATATTATATTCAATTAAATGTTCTTCGAACTTTTAGTCCTACTGAGCATTTCGCTCACATCTTCTTTATCTATTTTCAAAACCTTTCTCCTAGGTGGATTGTAGCTTAGGACCGACAGGGAAACAACAGGGCAACAAGTGAGTCATAGGAATTCTGTTTTAGGTTATTACTTTACTTAATTCAAGGTATGTATTATTTTAATATTTATCTCTCGTATTGGGTTGTGATTGTATTATTTTATTGTCAATACCAAGTGTGTATACTAATGTGGGTCAGTGGGGCCCGACATATATGAATTATCTTTAATATTTTATTTTATGTTCTACTGTTTCAAAATAATGATAAATATTTTAGAATATTTTTTAAATCATCACATTTTTCAAAATAACCCAAATCATTTAATTAGTAATTTTAATCAAAAGTTTAGTTTAATTAACTTAATTAATCCACCATATCACTAGCTGTACTTCGGGGCGTGATAGTAGCAATCTAGTTGGTGGAGTAGGTGTCCGTATGGGCGGTAACTAACATGCAGGAGAGGACGATGGTCTATTTGTACAATTTTGATTTTGGATATTATGGTTAGGGAGATAGAGGAGGAGAAGGAAGAAGAATAAAAAAGAGAGAGAAGGTTTTTCAGAGCGAGTTTAATTTTCCTTTAAAGATACTTATATGACGCATTTTAAAATTACAAGGATTATTACATTTATGTTCTTAAAATCACGTGGTTTATTTTGATAAGTCAAATAAATTCATAGTACTGGATGATACTTAACCAAAAACGTATGATAAATTTAAAATTATTTCAAATTGGCAGGCAACAAAAAATCCTATAAATTGGAGCTCGCAATAAGTTTTTTCCTTTTTTTTTTTTTGAAAATGATAATAACATTCCAAATTAAAAAGTTACAAACACCAATTTAGACGCAAAAAACCATAATGTATTTAGCGACTCAATCCTGATAACAGATCGGACCCACAAGCAGTTTTAATTGAAAACGCCACAGGGTAAATCGTGTACCAAGTTCCATCATGAGGAAACTGAAAAGGCATATCACTAATTGAGCACACAAAAGGCTCTTTTACATACACACCACTACAGGCGGTGGATAACTCTGATGAGACAAGCCGGGAGACGAAAGAAACTAATACCTAACACCACATTAGAAGGTGGGAAAACCACTATTGTTACTACAATGGAAAAGCAAAATAGAAACACAATGGGTGAAAAAACAACACCTTTATTTTACAGTGACAAAAACTAAACAAATGGGTACAACACCAAACGACAACAACAAAATTTCTGGTGACTATCCAACGATCCAAAACAAGGAAGACAACCTCAGCAGCACTTGTGATCAGATGAGGAAAATAGGAAAAACCCAACCACCAGCAAGTGAGAGCCACCTACCATTGTCCTCCATCACCTACCACTGCCAGCCAAAATGAGTACCCCTTTAAGCAAACACCACATAAAAGAGACCACAATCCCTTGATGATGGAGCCCTTCAAGCCCCCATTCACTTCCAGCCTATAGCTGGAAGGCCACCCAAATAGCACTTCAAACCTAAACCGACCATCGCGCCCCCCAGCCCGACTAACTTGGAGACACCAACGTACACAGGTGCCCTAAATCAACCACCCAACACATGTCGAAGCCCATGCACCCAAGCCCAATCGCTCCTTTCTGCACCTAGCACTGTCCACGAAATTCCTAGAGAAAATATTATTGTGCTAATAAAGACCCTCTCATCGGGCTGGGAGTTCGGATACTAGCCTAAGGCCAGTGCTAGACTCCAACCCTTCGATGCCTCTCATAGACGCGGCACACTAGAGTAGAGATGAAAAGAAAAAACCCTAGCAGAGCATGATAAGAGAAGAGTCGTAATGGATTTGATTTTAATTGTCAACCCTATAGTTCTAAAACTACCTTTGCAAAAAGTTCTTAAGTGCACAAAAATTTTAGATTCCCTATATTTGGTTTTTTAAATTTTGGAATAAACCAACGAGTTTCGTATTTCCCCTTTTTTCCAGTTTCCCTACTTGAATTTCTTGTGAGAGAAAGTAAATTTATGTTGTGTATAGTCATTGACATAGATAGAATTATAAAACACTATCTGATAGTTTAGATATAGAAAGTAAATTTATGTTGAATATGGTCATGCATACAGATAGAATTATGCAACACTATCTAATAGTTTAGATATAGAAAGTAAATTTGTGTTGTATATAGTCATCGACATAGATAATTTTGATTTACATAGTATTATGTAATACACACTATGAACACGTTATTTTGTGATGTTTTCTCTTTAAATCATATTCTTTTATTTTAGAAATGGTAAGAAATGTTAGTTTTAAAACTAATTGTAATAAATGTCAAGTTTTAAAAATATTATAGTAAATGTCAAAATTTATGATGTCAGTAATTTGTTTACCCCTTTATTCATAGTTTAAATAATTCTTATTTATACAATAAATAGATTTATGGTGTAAATAATATATTTACCTCCTTATTTACCATGCAAATATTTTTTATTCACATAGTAAATGAGTTATTTATATTGTAAATCTGACATTTACTATAAAATTGTTCAAAACCTGATATTTATTTCAAAAGGTTTTAAAAATCTGATATTTTTCTTATTCTCCTTTGTTTTTATTTTTATTGGTTAGGTTGCTATTCATATTATTTATGAGGTGATCGAATTTTATTGAGCTGAGGGAAATTAAGAAAGGTAAATTTATTATTTGAAAACTAAAGGAATGTTGCTATTTGTAATTAACGTGCATTTTTTTTACCATTATGTGATCAAGGAAAAATTGTGATAGTTGAAAATAATGATGATTATGCCTGGTCTATATGCTTTGTTCCACGGTGTGCTTGACATAATATGCCATCGATCAAAAAAAATTGCTGGTTAAAAATTTTCTTTCCTCCTCTCTTTATAAGTGTTATTTTGATCTCTAGTATTCTTTGTCAGTTTTTTTTTCTTCTTTTTTTTTTTTCTTGAATATGTATGTGACGACTATTTTTTTTCTTTTTTTTTCTTGAATAGGGAAAACAAAACAAAATAAAATAAACCGCTAACTTGTAAATAATAATATTAATAAAAACTATTTCCTTGCGAGAGCTTAAAAGTCCATAAATAACAAAACTGTTTTTAGAATAATTTTTTAAACAGAAAAATGCAAATGTAAAAAAATAATATCGGAACAATTCGTATAGTACAAATGACATACAACATATATAAAATAAATAACCTCACTCAATTTTTATTTTATATAACTATGAGCAGCTGTCTTCACCGGAGAACTCCAAATTTAATTTCTATCTTATTTGATCTTGCACAACTTGGAGGGGAAATTTTAAAACAATAGAAAAATAAACGAAATGCCTAGTAGGGTTTATTTTAACAACACTTAAAATTTTAAAACAATGCAATCTCAAATCCATAATAAACTTAAGATGTCAATTTATCATAAATTCTTTTTTGCAATTCGTTTCATTATTATACCTATCAAAATTTCATATATCTTGCCTTTCAATCAACCACACATAGAGTGCCTGCAGTTAAGGTTTAGGGTTCTGCCCTCAAGGTTATATTTTCATAACTTGTCCTCTAAAGCTCTCTTTTCATACATCTACTATCTAGAGTTGTTTCTACTCTATAACACATTTTCAAATAGTCAATGCTCACAATTTATGATACCGAGTCTAAATCTTATTTGACATATGTTTTTCTTCTAATGTCAGATTATGCATATTAGCTTATGCATATACTTTTATCAAATCATCTTCTAAGAAATCCATTTTCATAAAGCAATGGTATTTAAACATACTTTTTCATAAAATATTTATTTCCATGGCCAAAGCAATTTAAATCATGACTATTAAAGAAGGATAAGAAATCCTACCTTTTGGCAAATAAATCTATGGATAATTCCTAATCCTTTTACACCACGTATGCTCCAATTATGCCTTTAATCTTAAGACATATAACAAATTGTAAATTTAATTTAAATACTAATTTTCTAATTATATTAATTTATTTTGTTAGTGTGTCTTCATCATTAATATCCTCAAAAATATGCATAATAACTTTCTAACTTAATTTTAATATTTTAGAAATTAAAATAAATTTTATTTTAGTACAAAATATGTAAAAAAATTAATTTTTGAAACAAATAATTTGTTTTTTATTTAGAAATGAAACAATTAATTAAAATTAAAAAGATTTATTTTTACGAAAACAAGATAATTTTTAAAGTACAACTAAGCACATAACGTATGCTTTCCGAAAGATGCAACATGCAATTACTTCCCTTGTCCTGTTGGTGGAGGTTCAAATCTTAGCCATTACAAAACCCACAAATTTTTTTTTAAAAAACATCACATTTAATTGGAAAAACGACAACATAATTTTTTTCTCCAATTTTGATGTCATTTTTTGGCTTTTAATGTGGTTTTTAGGATGGAAATTTTGTGAAATGGCAAGTATGGGCTCTTCAATTTTTCAACTAATTTCCAAGGTTTTAACATGTTTCTAAGTGTAAAAATGTTTTATAATCATCCACAAATATCAAAAACACATTTCTAATAAATTTTTATACTCAAAACGCGAATTTAAATCAAAGTTTAAGTTTAGAAAGTTTATGTAAATTCAAGCTAAAAATGTTGTTTTGATAACCAAAATTTTCTTGATTTCAAGCTCTATGAGTTACTAGGAGGTTGTTTTTATGAATTTTTGTGAGAAAATAGCTTGAAGTTGATGTTTAGTTTTCTTGGGTTTTCTTCTGTTTTGGGTTGCTGTGGAAGAAAGAAGAAACAAAGGAAGAAGGAATAGAAAAAAGAAGAAGAAGGAAAGAAGAAGAAGAAAAGGAGAGGGTGGCAACTTTTTTTTTTGTTTTTTTTCTTTGAGCAGGTGAAGTTGTCGGGAGAGTGTGAAAGAAATGTCTCCCCTAAAGACTTTGAACGTAAATGTTAAAACGGATTTTCGTAAATATATAGAAAATTAAGGGGTATTTAGTTAATTTCACAAAATAGGTGCATAAAAATTTTGAAAAATTTAAAATAGATAAAATAAGTAAAATTAGACATATTTGTGATAGAATAAAATTTTACAAAATTTATATTGATATACTAATAATTAAATTTAACATTATTAATACTTATTTAAAATAACGGGTGTTTCAATGTGTGGCTCTTAGGGCTAAGAATTGGCTACTTACTCATTGAGTTGATCACTGGTGACTGGTTCCATGTATGCAATGACTTAATAGTTAGACAAAATGGTTTGATCCAATGACATATTATCATTATTATTATTATTATTATTATTATTTAAAATACATACGATTCCTACCTCCATATCACATTGTTAACATTCAATATTTAAGCAAGCCCTTTTCCTTTGATCGAGTGATTGTTGGTGTAGGCTGAACCATTGTTTTTTATCTATCGTGCAGTTAGAGTGTTCAAGTTAAAGGCAGTTCGAAATTTATAACAAAAAGTTGCATCATTTTGAATTTTCAATCTTGTAGATAATCGTTACCTCTACAAAGTAGGTGTGACAATCATAGCAAAATCTACTTTGCTTGTTGCTATTAAGGTTTTACTTGACATTTATGAACCGTCCCATTGAATCCAATTCTAGATTTTGTTGGGTTCGAATTTAACAGGAAGGGATGATCACAGAGACTTCATCTTCGTCTGCTAAGATTACTATTTCCAATTTAACTTTCGAAGTAGCTAAGTATAATGGCACTGGTAATTTCATCATGTGGCAATGGGAGGCTTTGGACGTTTTGCATCTACAGGAACTGGCCATTGCTCCTGAAGAAAAACATGAAAAGATGAACGAAAAAGATTGGGCTAACAATTTGGTATTGTTTTCAAAACAGGTGAAAATGTTTTTGTTTTGAAAAATGAGAATTTTTTGAGAATTGTATTAAGAATATTTTTAAAATTTTTACCTCGAAGAACATGCGAAAACATTTTCAAAAATTTTAAAAACAAAACCAAACGGGGCTAATTGCCGTGCTTGTAGCACTATTCGTTTCTTGTCTTGCAAAGGATCTAAAACGTAGTGCTCTATTGGAGAATTCTGCGAAAAGGTTGTGGAAAACATTGGAGGACAAGTATAGGATACCACCGAGCTTAAAGAATAGATTCAATACGTGGAAGAAACTTTTTCGGTATCAACCAGGTACTTCTATGAATGATCACATAAGCACCTTTGATGAATTTTTGGTTGATTTGTCTTGTTTGGGTAAAGATTTTGAGGATGAGGATAAGGTGATTCTGTTGTTGATCTCACCACTCTTTTACTCCATGGAAAGGATAAGGTGGAATTTCATGCTGCATGTGACGCTTTGTTGAGATGCAAAATGTGGGAAGGACCAAAAGGCTCATGAGGATATGTTGACAATGTGCCAAAGATGAGTGTGCCTTTCGTCATGCAATTAAGGCATTGGAAGAAGAATTGCCCTAAGTTGAAGAATAAACTCAAAGGTAAAACAAGTTTGTGATGCTTTGCTGTTATGGGAAAACAATGGCCCAATTGTTTTTCTTTTTCTTTTTTTCTTGGAGGCCCAAATTATTTCTTTGTAGAGTCAGTTGAAGGCTTAAGCCCTTTAGTTGAGAGAATCAATATTGCATTTTGTGAAATCATTTAACTACAAATTAATATTTCAAAAAAAAAGAGTACAAATTAATGGATTCTTTGCTGTGTTCCATTGACTATTTCGCTTTTTGGTACTTGTAATTTCTTGCATCACTTGGTTGGTTTAATATTCTATATCCATGTAAGGTATTCAATGCTTAAACTTACTTACCTGTGGCTTTGAGCACCATAGTTAGCAGAAAAGGTTCCTACTGAATATGTTGGTATTGACTCCCCAAGTTTCGCCAATTGTAGATTTTTTGGCCCCATTTATTTTTGTTTCTTAGAATTTTTGAAAATATTTTTACAGATTTTTTGAGTCAAAAATTTTAAAAACACGCTTAGCACAATTCATAAAAAATTCTTATTTTTCAAAACAAAAATATTGTCATTTGTTTTGAAAACAATATCAAACGACTCCTTTATTTCTTTACTCCTTTTAATTATTCAACTATTTAAATTGCATCCTCACATGCATTAGGCCCAGTTTCTATCCCAAACACGGGTAAGTCACAGAAGCTCATCTGTGAAGAAGTGGCTTTTCACACATCAAATGACACTCGAGCGCTTTGTCAAGATTAATAGAAATTATTTTTAGCGAAATATTTTTACTCAAACAACCTTTTTTTTTTTTTTTTGAAAAATTACACCAAAAACGTCATAGTTAATTGATTGTGAAGGAAAATTATTGTTTGACTTTTTAATGTTTTTAAATTTTGGAAATTTCCTCACTTCATTGAGAACATTTCCAACAGTGTACATGCTTTACATCTTTTTACCCTTATTTAGTCCTCAAAAACGAGATTCATTAGTTTGTACATATTTGATAATAATAATAATAATAATAGTAGTAATAAAAAGAGTTATTGTTTTGTTTCTCTTCACCACAACATTCCCTGTAAAATTAATTGACATGATAAATATCAAACTATAATTTTACCCAAACCCGAAGTGGAAAAGAAGAATATCAAAATTAAAAAACAATTAATTTCACCTAAACCCAAGCTTTTGTATGTTTAATTTATTAATTTTAGCAAATCAAATGACTACTTCAACTAATTCATCCAAAAAAATAGTCTATATTCATTCTATCGTCCCTCAATTTTAGTAATGGGGTAAAATTCCCCCAAGTTATCTTGAACGTTGAAATTCCTGATGTGTCAATACCAGAAGTTTGGGGAATATTTAGGGGCATATGAGGGCATTGAAGGGTAGTCAAACGTGGAACCTGTTTGTTATTGGTTGCTTAAAATAACTAATATGGTCACTTTTTATTAAAAAAAGGAAAAGGAGACAAAAGAAAAGGGGAAAAAGAAGTGAAAAAAAGAAAAAGATTTCGAAAGTGTATGTCCACTGTTTAAAGCTAGGACTAAAATCATTGATGAGGACGCTGGTATTTCATCTGTTTGTCCAGATTTTCAAACATCAAATCTCCTTATACAAGTTTCGATGGTCTCTGATAAGTTAATCTAAGCTTCGACGCCTTCAAAATGTTGTTGATTCGTTTGTAAAGATACTCTAAAGCTTAATCAAACAATCATGAAGATTTTTAGAACAAAAAATAAAGATAAGAGCCAATTTTAAATAGTGATCAATGAGCTAGAAGATTTTTCTCTTTTTCACAAACATACTATTTATAATTAACTTGTCAAAGATTTAATAGTTATTTCATCAATTATTAAATCTTTGATACATTATTTTTCTTTTTGGGCTTCTAGGCTTTGCATCTTCCCCTTACTTGAAAAAGGTCAAGAAAAATGTTATTTATTCTTCTATTTTGTCATTTCTTGGGATTTGTCTTTCCCATGTTTTCCCGATGATATAGACGTGTAATAGGCCACATGTCGCAGCCAAAAATGGTCGCCCTAACACAGGCTCGTACTCTATGTTCGTGGCTTATCTCGGTTTCTGGTTTTACACGGTCCCCTTTAGGTCTTACCCGAGAGACTTCTTTAAGCATTCAGAGTTCCTGATTTGTTTTTCAGTCATTTGACTTCTTTGATAAAAACAGTGCGGCATGTGGCATACCATTATCGGATGAGCGGAAACTCCCCCAACATCTGCCCTCTTTTTCCTCCACATTTAGGAATGCTCTCGAGGAAAAAAACGATACTCCACGTCGGGAGTTGTTCGCTAGAGACACGTTTTGATATCTGCTTCTTTTGACATCATCTCGTCTTTATTACGGCTAAGCTTTCGAAGCGTCGCTTCTTTTCTTATCCACAAAATGACAATAATTTATTATTATTTTATTCTGTATTCCTTCTTTTTTTGGCTTTTGAATTAGTTATTTGAAGACTTATTACGTTTGATATCTCTTCCCTTCAGCCTATAAATACAGCTTTACTGTTTCTTCCACCTTTTCTTTTCTGTCCATGATTCAGGTCATTACCAGTGTTGGCGCTTGTCTAGCCTGCTTAGAGGTCCGGAGTGTCTTTGCAGACACCGGTATTTTTCCATTTCTATTTCCGCATGGACAATGGCTTTAGTAGTCCTGTCAGTCGTTGGTGCTAAGTTTGACTTGTTGACTTGTCAGGCACTGGGATGCAAATTCAGCTATCTCTTTTTTCATGTTCGGCCACTAGTAATGAAGCTCCAAGTCTCTAAACCTCTTTGTGCTTCTAGGATTAATCAAGTACAGCATGCTTTAGTCAATTTTGTTTCCTATAGATTCAAGCCAGATAGGACATACCATCCCTCTTTACCACAAAACACCTTCATTGTTGACTTCAAACTCAAGCTGTTTCCCTTCCTGGATTTCCCTCTTTAACTTTTCAACATAAGGATCTTCACATTATTGCTTTACCTTGATATTGTCAAGCAGGGTAGATCGAAAACTGAGAGCATTTAATTTTCCAATAATCAATTCTATTCTTTCTAAACATTTTTCTCTCTTGGGGGAACTCGGTAGAACTTTTAAGGCTGACAAAGTTTCTGAGGATTTCCTGCCCCAGGCGTCTACTACGACATTTGTTTTTTAGGATGATATAAGATTTTACAGTTATGGTGCTTTACCAGTTTCAGCCACCTTCTTTGTCTCATGTTTAACTTTTTTTGAGCGAAAAGACGCTTATGAATCTTGTGATCAGTATAGATTTCACACCGCACACTATATAAATATTGTCCTCCACCTTTTTAATGCAAAAACCACAGCAACAAGCTTCAAATCATGGAGGAATAATTCTACTATTAAACTAGGTGTCTTAAAGATTAAATGATATAATAGTTTTTAAAATATTTAATTAATAAAAAATTATCATTTTGTCATATATCAAATATGTCTTTTTTTATGTTTATTTTCGTTAAATGTTTGATAAGCAAGTAAAAGTCTGAGACTGTCAATCTAAACCTTTAAGATCGTGTATATAATAGACAGATTATGTATAAGACATAAATCTTAAGCTAAAGATCTAAACATAAAATATTTGCAATCAAGAGAATAAAGTTGTACACTCTATTTATGTTAAAATTGTTATGTTGTCTACATCTCTAATGGGAGATGACTTCTCTTGGTCTTCGGAGTAGGATTCTATAAGTAGAGACATTGATATATTGTTATTGGTGATGATATATTGATGATGAGTGAGTATTTTACTCACAAATCAAGTAATTCTTGAGCTTAATTATTGTGAAAAGCCTCAAGCACTTGTGTTATTTTCGTGGTTTTTGTGCTATTTTGTAGGGAAATAATAAAATTGGACTTAGAGGGATTTCTGGCATTAGTTGAAACTCAAAAGAGCCATTTCCAGGTGCACTTAGGCCATGCCGCGCGCCCACGCTGTGTGTAATGCACGCTGTGTGCATGAGGAGGCCCAGCAGGTTGCTCGCACAGTCACTCAGGACTAACACACACTGAAATGCCCAACAGCACGCTAGGCTGGGCAGGCCTGTTGCGCAGACAACACGTCCTTGGCATGCTGAAATGTTATTCAATGGATGATTTGACCTAAATTGAAGCCCTAATGTCTTTACCCAAAAACCCTGAAGAAGAAAGAGGAATGAGAAAGAGGCACAATTTTCTAAGCAGATTTTAGGCTTATTCCAAGGAAGAAGACGAGGAAAAGGAAAAGAAAAAAGAATATATTTGTCTTGTTTTAAGTTAAGGATTTTAATACTAGTCTTAGATTTAGGTTCTAGTTTCAATAAATTATCATGATAAAGCATTTGAAGATCATGAAGTATGAGAGAAAAAGAAGAAGAAGAACTTGGAGATAATGCCAACTTCAATTTGGGTTTTTTCGTTCCTATTCTCTCTTTTTTTTTTTTTAAGACTTGTAAATGTTATAAAGCATTTGAAGATCATGAAGTACGAGAGAAAAAGAAGAAGAAGAACTTGGAGATAGTGACAACTTCAATTTGGGTTTTCTTGTTCCTATTCTCTTTTTTTTTTAAGACTTGTAAATGTTGAAACCTTAATGTTGATTTGTTTAATTCTATGTACGGATTTTGAGAAATACAACCTAGGTGAGTATAAGATCGAGAGATTTATAGTTCTTTTGTAATCATTGAAAGAATTAGAGCTTAGTGAATATTTAACTACTTGGTTCTAGATAGGGATGTTGAAATCGGGTTTTTAAGCATATTATCTAATTTGACACTCGGAAGAGGTAATTAGGTTAATTAAGAGTTCTTGACTAATGAATTGTGAGACTCTCTTAATAACAAAATTAACACGTATTAATTATGGAAAAATTGATGCTCTAGTATTTTTAATAAATTGTTTTGTTACTTTATTTTAATTACTTATTTATTTTTATTAGTTTCTTTTATTTGTTGTTTTATCCGATTATCCAAATAATCTTAGAGCCAATCAATTTCGCCGGAATTTAACGCAAATTAAACTTAATTGTTGCGAGATCGATGACTTTACACATCACTCTATTACTTACGATCGCGTACGCTTGCACGCAAGCACCAATTTGAAAATTCTTGTAGAATTCAGCATCTTCGTTATCTTCTTTTTTAATATGACTGTTAAACAACAACCTTTTCCTCTAATCATTTGAACAATATAGGATCAACCGAAGTTAATGCTGGTTGTGTGGTAGACTCTCTTTCTGGTGTAACTATAGCTTCAGATGACTCAGAAGTTCTAAAGCTCGCTGAAGCTAACACGGCTGGCATGGGAGCTGAATACCTAGTTAACTGCAAGGCTGTGAATAAGGCACAAGAAAGGCAAAATCTTTTATCTGGACCCCTGTATGTGCCTTCAGCGATCATCTTGTCCTTGATGATCACCCATTGTTCAGACACACTCCTGTACCTACAAAGTACATGAACTAGGCCCGTTGCTCAGAAATTGTTGTTGCATGCTTAGTTGGGAACCAATTATTCATGGTGGTCCTATGAATGAGCTTGAATTTTTCACTCAATTAGGCCTTGGTTAGCTTTCTACTCCAGTGGTCTTTTTTTCCCGCCAATGTCACATTACTAACATTTTTGTTTATCTCCCCAAAAGTTCCAGTGTTACTAATTCCCAAAATTTGATTAATCCTCTCACTAGAGATATCATTTAAACTGCCTCTAGATAGACACAGTATTGAAAACAGTTGAATTCATCAGCTATCCTAGAGGATGTTAGGGTAAAATTCTTTGACCAAACTTGGTGAGGGATTTACAGTATAAGATACGCTTTTCATCTAGCCTAGCTTTTCAAGGATTTCTCTCATACTAGATACTCAAAATATTCAATCTCAACCCTAATTTTAGGAAGTATGGCACTTAAGTATATCTCACCATTATACCAAGCCTCGACTGTGACGCCCCGAGGTAGGGGTCAGGGAGTTTTAGGTAAAGAAGTTGAATTAAATGAAGTAATTAAAGAAAAAGTAAATAAATATCGTTGGACATAAATAAATATCATCAACGGTCACCGTCATGTGAATGCCACGAAAGTGTCATGTGGATGCGTACCACGAAGGTGTGTAGGTAATTAAAATACAATATCAAGAATAATAATACAAAAATATTGAAAATCATCGTCTCTAAGATAAATTAAAATATACTATTAACAGAGACAAAAATGACATGAACACTGGGACAAGTCGTACAGTACACGTATCATACCACAGTTTTAAAGAAAATACCATTTCAATCCAAACAGCCAGGTTTTGATCCTAGGCCTATCCTTCCTCCTCAACCTGGAAGTGAGATTTTAAAAACAGGAAAACGTGAGCAGAAGGCTCAGTATGATAATTAGTTAAAAACAAGTTATTTTAAAATAGTAATAAAAAAACAAATAATTATTCATAAACCGTTCTATTTGAGATGAATCTCAAAGTCTTAACAAATCAATAAAAATACTTACTTGAAAGCAACTTGATAAAACATCTTCGTACGGATTTTGAAAATCCGAAAGGAATATCAAAATACAATTCTTCAGAATCAAAGACATAAATCATTCTTAAAAAGAGACATTTAAGAAATAAACATTGGCTAAACAATTTAAAGGGGCTACCAAAGAAAGGGATAGTAATATCCTACCTCATTAAAATCCAATAACGTAAGCTCCAAATAAAATCCAACGTACGCTCCACATACGTTTAAAACCTTAAAAACTGTATTTAAGATCAGAAATCATATTTAACAAATATCATTATGTTTAATTTAATTATCAGTGTGCCTTTGACTCAAAATAATCATAACCCAAAATCATAATCCTTTTTGTAACATTTCGGAATCATCAAACATTGAAAACCGTAGTAAAAACACAAGTTTCTAAGTCCACAGTCGGCCTGCTGAACACCCTGAACCGGCCTACCGACCAACCAGGACCGGCCTGCTAAACTTTCACAGGTTCGGCCTACCGACCTGATGAATCCAACCTGCCGAACCTATAAATCCGGCCTGCCGAAGATCAAGTTCGGCCTGTTGAACTGGCAAAATCTAGGGACCCTAGACTTCGAGTCTCGATCATCCCAAGCTCAAAATTTAAATTTAAAACCTGTTTTTCAATTCCCATATCATGAGAATCATACAGAAAACATAGAAAATCATAGTAGAATAAGTCTAGACCATTTTCCCCAAATTTAAACTCAATTTCACCTTTGATTTAAAAATAAAAAAATGTCGAAACTTGATTAAATCAAATTTTGATCAAATAAAGATTAGATTCATGATAAAATAAGGCCTACAAGCTTCGATTAAACATTATCTAAGCTCACCAAACTCCAGATTAAAAAATGCATAAAAATTCAAATCGAAAATCAAAATCTTAGAGAGAAAAAGGGCTAACCTCAAATCAACCATTTTGAAGAGGATTTTAGGTTTCAATTTTGTTTCTTGGCTTCAAATCAACGAGAATAAAGCTCAAGTTTGAAAATTTTTGCAAAGAAGAGGGAGACGGGAGGGAGCCAAGAAAAAGGGGAAAGGAAAAGGAAAGGAAAGAGAAAAGAAAAGGAAAGGCCGAATGGCATTTTTGTAAATATGGATAAAATGTCATTTGGTATTTTTAACACTAAAATTCAAATTTTTCAATATGAAAAATGCAACAAAATCTTCAAATGACTAAAATTATCAACAAAATTTACACTGGCACACTTAATAACTAAACTTAATATAACTAACCTTACTTTGAAATTCAAGGGTGTTACAATCCACCCTCTTTAAGAGAAATTTCATCCTCAAAATTTAAAAACATAAAAAATTTATCATAAATAACACTGTGTACTCAAACACAACTGTAATGACAACTGTCCCGACATAAAACTTTAAAAATCAAAACAAACAGTAAAAATCTTACAGGTTCAGCTCCCGAAAAGATCTGAAGCCTACGCTCTGATACCATTCTATGACGGCCCGAGGTGGGGGTTAGGGAGTTTTAGGTAAATAAGTTGAATTAAACGAGGTAATTAAAGAAAAAGTAAATAAATATCGTCAGAAATAAATAAATATCATCGACGGTCACCGTCACATGAATGCCACGAAATTGGGGCCGAAATGTTATTCTTATTCACCGTTACGTGGATGCTTACCATGAAGGTATGCAGGTAATTAAAATACAATATCAAGAATAATAATACAAAAATATTGAAAATCATCGTCTCTAAGATAAATTAAAATATACTATTAATATAGACGAAAATGACATCAACACTGGGACAAGTTGTACAGTATATGTATCATACCATAGTTCTAAAGAAAATACCATTTCAATCCAAAGAGCCAGGTTTCGATCCTAGGCCTATCCTTCCTCCTCAACCTGGAAGTGAGATTTTAAAAACAGGAAAACGTGAGCGAAATGCTCAGTAGGATAATTAGTTAAAAACAAGTTATTTTAAAATAGTAATAAAAAAAACAAATAATTATTCACAAACCGTTCTATTTGAGATGAATCTCAAAGTCTTAAAAAATCAATAAAAACACTTACTTGAAAGCAATTTGATAAAACATCACTGTACGGGTCTTGAAAATTCAAAAGGAATATCAAAATACAATTCTTCAGAATCAAAGACAGAAATCATTCTTAAAAAGAGACATTTAAGAAATAAACTTTGGCTAAACAATTTAAAGGGGCTACCAAAGAAAGGGATAGTAATATCCTACCCCATTAAAATCCAATAACGTAAGCTCCAAATAAAATCCAACGTACGCTCCACATACGTTTAAAACCTAAAAAACTATATTTAAGATCAGAAATAATATTTAACAAATATCATTATGTTAATTTAATTATCAGTGTGTCTTTGACTCAAAATAATCATAACCCAAAATCATAATCCTTTTTGTAACATTTCGGAATCATCAAACATTGAAAACCGTAGTAAAAACACAAGTTTCTAAGTCCACAGTCGGCCTGCCGAACACCCTGAACTGGCCTGCCGAACTGCACAGTTCGGCCTGCCGACCAACCAGGACCGGCCTGCCGAACTTTCCCAGGTTCGGCCTACCGACCTGATGAATCCGACCTGCCAAACCTATGAATCCGGCCTGCCGAAGATCAAGTTCGGCCTACCGAACTGGCAAAATCTAGGGACCCGAGACTTCGAGTCTCGACCTCCCCAAGCTCAAAATTTAAATTTAAAACCTGTTTTTCAATTCCCAGATCATGAGAATCATACAAAAAGCATAGAAAATCATAGTAGAATAAGTTTAGACCATTTTTCCCAAATTTAAACTCAATTTCACCTTTGATTTAAAAATCAAAGAAAAATGTCAAAACTTGATTAAATCAAATTTTGTTCAAATAAAGCTTAGATTCATGATAAAATAAGGCCTACAAGCTTAGATTAAACATTATCTAAGCTCACCAAACTCTAGATTAAAAAATTCATAAAAATTCAAACCGAAAATCAAAATTTTAGAGAGAAAAAAGGCTAACCTCAAATCAACCATTTTGAAGAGGATTTTAGGCTTCAATCTTGTTTCTTGGCTTCAAATCAACGAGAATAAAGCTCGAGATTGAAAATTTTTGCAAAGAAGAGGGAGAGGGAGATTTGCATAGAGAGAGACGGGAGGGAGCCAAGAAAAAGGGAAAAAGGAAAGGAAAGAGAAAAGAAAAAGAAAGGTCAAATGACATTTTTGTAAATATGAAAAAAATGTGGGGTAAAATGTCATTTTGTATTTTGAATTTTAAAATTCAAATTTTTAAATATGACAAATGTAACAAAATTTTCAAATGACTAAAATTATCAACAAAATTTACACTGACACACTTAATAACTAAACTTAATATAACTAACTTTATTTTGAAATTCAAGGTGTGATATCGACCTCCGTAGACATAGACTTATAACTAAAAGGATCAATAAAGGACTTACCTATGGTGAGGACTGCCCTATTAATTTGTTCTTTGAGCTCAGACTTTTCAGGGCTTTGTTGTGCAGACGCTGGGTCTCCGACAATCTTTGTTTGTTCAGCCTTATCGAGACCAGTTTTCTTGGCTTTATCAGCTTCTTTCTTGAATTTCTTGGCTGGGTTTTTCTCTTTCTTAGACCAACCTCTCTCTTCTTCTTCGACTTTTCTTTCTTTTTCTCGGTCTTCTCTCAAGCTTCAGTCTTTCCTTGAGTTCGAGTAGGCTCTCTCTTATCGTCCAAGTGACCTATTATTCATGTTGCATGTCAGAGGTGCTGACGTCAATAGTGGTCTTCTCTAACCCTTAGTGGCCATTATCGATCTGCAAGGAAGAATAACAAACGACACAAACGTCTCTAGAGAGAGAAAGTTAGAGCACAACGAAAGCAAGAGAGAGAAAATCAGAGAGAACAACATGGAGAGAGAGAGATTTTAGGTGAAAAGAATTAATAAGGCCTTGATGACGAATTTAAAGAAGCTGAGATACAATTTTTTTAAAAAGCAAAATTTGAATTTTAAATTAATAAAATCGGTTGAGATTTCCTTTCTTTCAAATGTTGCCTCTCAATCTCGAAGCTTTCACCTGCATACACGGAGCAATTGTGTGATTAATTTGATGCCTTTACCACGTGTCAGTCAGCTCAGTTAGAAACATTGTTAGTGAAAACTGTATGCATAATTAAAAGACTAAAGAAAGAGAAAATAAAGACTACATGCATAATGAACAGAAACATTGTCAGCTGTGTATACTCTGCAGTATGTGCTCAAGACAGTCATCTTAGAAAAAGAACAACATTGATCGTAAGAAAGAGACTGTGTGAAGGTGAGTGCAGTATGTGTGCACAGGAAAAGTTGGCATGGAGTGTACATGTAATGACTAAAGTGTTTACAAGGTTAAACTACTAAACTATACATTTATGAAACAAAAGCATTCTCCAAATTTAATCCGACCAATTTAACTGCACAAAAACACTTCACTTATCATTCAACCTAGATTTGAACCAATTCAACTTATGCACTTTCAATGTGTGTGTGCACGTGCGTGCGTCTGTGTTTGTGTGTATGTGTCTGTGAATAACATGACTCATAAATTGAAGGTATTTAGATGATTTTCCAAGAAAAGAAAACACACCTTGATATTTCAAAGCAACATGATAATTTAGCTAGGAAGAGTGATTTTCAAGTGAATTACAGCAGAACGTGTGTAAAGTGTTGGCGTGATTAGCATTTTCCTCACCTTTTCTCACCCCTCTCTCATTTACCCAAGATAGCAAAAATTATCTCTCTCAAAGGGATTCAAGGGCCCCTTTTCCTATTTTTCACATTTTCCTCACTATTGGAAAATTTTATTCCTTTTACATTGCGTGTGAACGATATGACATTTATTGTGCCTTTTACTCTTTTTTTCTTTTGCACATCATTGTCTTTTCTTTCATACTCTATGTTTTCTCTTAAAACCGATAGTTATGGCTACATGTACATCATAGAATGCTATAGTATAAGATTTGGTAGCCCTTCTTTGATGATGCATGTCCTGTTGCTTTGGCTTGAAAGTCATCCCATCATCTCGACATTCGTTACATGTTATTAAGATGCATCCTTATCTCTAGTAAAGATAAAATAACCTCTTGTTTGTGTATATAAATCAATGTCAGTACAAATCATCTCAAGGTGTACAAAAAGAAACATAAGAAGAATTGCAACAAACACGTGTTATTTGAATAGATCAGAAATTTAAATACTATAAGCATGCCAAAAAAAAAGATAAGGAAAACATAACTTAGAATTACAACAAGTGCAGTGCAGTGTTATTTGAATAGATCAGAAATGATGTCATATGTCTATGTGCTTTGTGCATGAGTGTTGAATAAGATTGTTTGGAATGCTAATCATGCTAGTGTTGTCACAGTACATTACCATAGTGTAATGTTCAATGCCATAGTCGAACAGCATCCATTTCATCTAGAGAAGTTGAGTACAACAACTCTCAAATATTCTACTTCAGCTGTAAACAAGGAGATTTAGTTTTGGTTTTTGCTATGCCAGAACACAAGATTATTGCCTACGTAAAAGCATCCTCCGAACATGTTTTTCCAATCATCCAAGTTTTGAACTTAATTTGCATCGCTGTAACTTACATGACTAGCACTTGTATGATTTGTAAACCAAAAGCCATGGTTAGAAGTACCACTTACATATCTTATTATTGGCTTTATAGTTGCAAGGTATTACTCTTTTGGATCTACTTGGAAGCATGTACTCACCCCGATAACGAATGTAATGTCGAGATGGCTAGCTATGAGATACAGTAGGTTGCCAATCATGCCTTGGTACAAGGTTTGGTCTACTGACTTTCCTTTATCCTCTTTACCAACCTTGACACTGGGACTCATGGGAGTCTGATAAAGCTTTGCAAACTCCAATTTAAATTTCTTCACCAAATTTTTTGCATACTTGGATTGGAAAATAAAAATTCCTTCATTTAGCTACCCTGCAATGCAGCCCCAACAAGAACTTAAGCTCACCAACCATGCTCATCTCCAATTCACTTTCCACGATTTTGATGAACTCTTAAGCATTCTTCTTTGATGTTGACCCAAAGCCAATATCATCTATATAGATCTGGGCCATTGTGATGTCAGCATGGTGACGTTTGATAAATAGAGCCTTGTCAGTGCCTCCCTCTATGTAGCCTTTCTCCAGAAGATATTTTGTCAGCCATTCATACCACGCATAGGAGCCTTTTAGTTTTATAGTCTTCGTTTACTTGAAAACACAGTCAGAATGTTTTGGATCTTCAATTCCCTTGGGCTGCTTCACATAAGCTTCTTCGTTCAAGAAAACATTAAGGAATGCACTCTTTACGTCCATTGGAAATAGCTTGATCTTGAGGTAGCATGCCACTTCTAAGAGAAGTCTTATAGATTCTAATCTTGCACTGGAGCAAATATCTCCTCAATGTCTGTTCCTTCTACCTAAGTGTGGCCTTGAGCAACCAATCTTGTTTTGTTCCTTGTTATGTTTCCATGCATATTACTAATAGCATTAGTGCCCTCAAGTCTAAGCACTAGCATCTGTTAGACATGTATGCCCTAAGGAGTAAAAATGTAATACGTTTTTGGAGACATTTTTATCAATAAAGAATTTATTCATTTATATATACCAAATCTTGTCCTCTTTACATTCATATTTGTTGAATGTATAATAAGCAAACAGTAATCTGAGACTGTCAGTCTAAACCTTAAGAGTTGGGCATATGATGGACTGATTATGCGGAAGACATGATTCTTAAGGTGATGGTCTAAAACATATGATTCGCAATCGAGGGAATAAAGTTGGGCACTTTATTCATGTAAATATTGTTATGTTGTCTATATCCCTACTGGGAGATGGTTTGTCTTGACCATCAGAGTTGGACTCTGTGAATAGAAACATTGGCACGTTGTCATAGGTGACGATGTGTTGGATTGGGATATAAAGTGAATTGATTTGGATTAATAATTCTGTCTTGACAAATCGATTCACTTTAGACAATCATTTGTATTGTATCTTAATCCTGAGATGAATAGTGGGCCCGTTATCTCGACTTGTGTCTTTTGATGTGCCAATAGGTAACTTCCACATCTCAATAGTGGTATGCATACGGGTACGTTGGAGGCGTGACTCTTGATAGCGTAAACTTGTTATTCATAGATTTGGAATCCATAGCTCCTCTTTAGGAGTAATGATATCCTCTTATATGCGTTGTCCTGTAATTGGAAAACTAGAGCGCTCAACCATTTGGATACATAGGTGTAACCGAATGGTATACTATCTTTGGATGGTAAGTTTTCTAATGGTGAGACAATGAAATGTAAGATAAAAATAATCGGGAAGGCAAGACAGAACTTGTCCTTAAGCCAATTATGGATTATCATATGGGGATACGATACACTTTGATATCTCGTGGAGACTTAGCTACACGAGCTTCGTAATTCTATAAAGTTCGAGAGTGCAGCTCCAAGCTTTTAGTGGAGTAGCGTTGGAGTTGATAATTATGAAATGTATATTTGGGATATTGGGTTTCATAATTATCAAGAGCTTGAACTTTATAGGTCCATTTTGGTCCCCTTTGCTAGCTCACAAAATCCTGTAACGACACGGCGTGCTTTTCCAATAATTGGTGACTTATGTCGGATTTATCAGATTGGTTTAAAATTTGTAAGAATCAAATAATTCATGTCTGTTTATCGGTTGAATTAATTTTGTAAGAAATTAGTTCAAGATAAACTTGTTGAATTATTGCGATCAGATAATTCTTGTCTGTTTATCGGTTGTTTTAATTTTGGACAAAATTAGAACAAGATAAACTTGTAGAATTATTGTGAATTGATTTATTTTCTTAGAGATTATCTTGATAAAGTTTTTTTTGATCAGATAACTTCTCTATTGGGTTATTTGAATCAAAACTGAGACTTTATCCTTTAGAATCTCGGGTGGAAAATAAAAGATTCACGGAGATTTTTTTTTCTCGGGAGTTCGGCCTGCCGGATGACGTGTTCGGCCTGCCGAACTCGCCTGATCGGCCTGTCGATCAGCGGGAGATAAGATTACGCGTTTTCACGCGGATCTTATCAGATATTGATCCAAACTTGATTCTGTTTCAAGTTTTTGAGACCTAATCTGATATGGACTGACCCCAGGACCAATAGGTATAAAAAGGGAGTGAGTCTCATGATTTACTCAGATCAAAAAAGATCAATTTGAGAGATTAAGAGTGATACTCTTCTAGTGAGCATCTGAAAACTCCCTGAGAGCTTTTGTTCACAAATCACGAGCACTAGCTTTGGGTTCTCTCTGTTGGTTGGAAGGAGAGTCACCGGTGGAAGAGCTGTATGTGTGAGCCCATACTCACTCCGGTTGTGGATAGAGAATTGCAAAGAAGACCAGTTGGTTGAGGCTCTTCTGGAACGTTACTTCTCTACACAGATCGTGGAAGTTCTTCGGCACACTAAGGTTAGTAAGATCTGTTTAATTTATACATATAACATGTCAAACTTGTGTTTTGGAAAATACTCTGATGAAAAAATTTTAAAATTCCGCTGCGCATTTTGTTTCCAACAATTGGTATCAGAGCCGAGGTTTTTACATAAATTTGCAAGTTTGTGATCATGTTATATGCATAAATTTTGTGATCTTAATCTCTCCTATGCTTGAATTGAATTTTATAGAGAGATGGCACTCTAGGTTTCTATATAATATATGTGTTGTTGTGGATTATGTGGTGAATGTTTATTAATTAATTATAGTTGATTAAATCATTGTTTAATTATTTATTAATTAATTAATACCGGTTATGGTTCCTTAGAGGTTAGAATGTGTATCTAGGTTTTTCATGTAATTAGATGGCGGACTATCATCTCCGTCTAGGAATTGTTATTTAATTTTTAATTTGTAAGAATTTGTAATTAAATAATTATCTGGAGAAGACGGATCGAGAAGTCGGATCTAGAAGATTGATGATGGCGCCTCCAGGTATTTTCTGAGTCTCTAATTTTATGTTTTTGAATTGTTGAAAATAAAATTGATAAATTGCATTAAAGTTGTATTTTCTAGATTAAGGGTTTTCTGCTCGGTCGGCATGCCGGACCTCACAGTTCGGCAGGCCGAAGGTCACAGATCGGCAGGCCGGACGTATGGTCCGGTAGGCCGACAGTGGAGCAGAAAATTTGGTGCTCTACCGGCAGGACGAATTTTCAGTTCGGTAGGCCGAACCTGCATAGATCGGCAGGCCGATGTTTCAGATCGGCAGGCCGATGAAGCAAGACCGGCAGGCCGATTACCCAGATCGGCCTGCCGACCGAGAGCTGCCGAGTGTCCAGAAAAGGTGCAATTTTTTCGATGCAGTTTTAATTTTATTTTTGAGACGATTCTGAGAAACATTAAATTTGGATATGACCGGAAATATGAAGTATTCGATTCATACGGGATTGAAGACTTGAAGATGGATATTACATGAAGAAGGATACAGCTTGAGGATTCATGGATGAAGAATCGATAAATGTCTCGATTATTCTCTTGTAATCTTAGTTTTTCTATTCTCTAGGGTGGAACCATAATATTACGGTTATTATTATTTTGCTTGTAGCTTTGCTTGATTGCTTTGCTTGTCTGCATTATAATATGATTTACCATGTATATTGATAACATGTCATATAGAATAGGGAGTGCCACTCATATTAAAATTGTTCATGCATAATTTTAAAATAAAACCTTGACTTCAAAATATTGAGTGGGAGAAGGTTTTCGAAGAGAGGACCTAAGGCCTCCATTGTTGGTCCATAGGAAGAACATGGTGGTCCCGACCCCTAGGAAGGGATTTCTATCATGTACCAGATTGGATCTCTGAAAGGATAAGGTATTTTAGTATGATTTATGCTTGCACACCCCTAGGTGGTGATTATAAATCATGGATAAAATATTGAAACGGTGGTTATACACTCACGTTAATTTTATTATTAACCTCCCCTAGGAGCTCTGTTAATAAAATTAATGGCCAAAGAAACGATTATTAGTATATGCTGGATCATACGGGTCCTGGATGGCATATATTAATCAGGAGGGGATCCGTGTTCCTGATTGAATTTGGCATGACTCCCCTAGGAGCTTGTTGAATTCTGAGTTGGGAATTATCGTTGTAAGGTTGTGATATTTTCAAGGTTTTGACACATAAACGCATTTGTATTATTTTACATGATTGTGTTATCTTACTAAATTATTATATATGTTTGCTTATGTTTGGTATATGATTCTTTATTGTATATTGAAAATGTCTAAAAACGCTTTATCATTGATACTTGACAAAAACCAATTAACCGGTGAGAACTATAATGATTGGAAACAGAACCTGGACATCGTCCTTTCTTTTGAGAAACTAAAATATGTTCTGACAACTCCTTGTCCTCCCAATACTACGGGAGACTCGAGTAATGAGCAATTCCAAGCGTATGACCGCTGGAAAGATGCTAATGATCAGGCCTGCTGTTATGTTATGGCTAGCATGAACAACGTGCTGCAGGCTCAACATCAGGATTATGAGACTGCGAAGCAGATCTTGGATAATCTTGAGGATATGTTCGGAGGCCAGGCCATAACGAAGCGGCAAAGGGCGCTTCGGAAACTCTTAAACTGTAGACAGAGACCGGGGACATCTGTAAAGGAGCACATGATGTTGGTCATGGGTTACCTCGCTGAGGCTCAAACCAATGGAGCCGACATCGATGCTGAAACTTAGATGACTATGGTCTTTGAGACTCTGTCTAAGGAATTTATTCCATTTAGAGCTACTTTTAATTTAAGCAATAGACGGGATATGACCTTGACAGAACTGATGAAACAGTTACAGGAGTTTGAACTGCTGATCAGGGAGTCTCCTACTGGTGGAGAGGCCAATATGGTAGCTACTTTTGGTTCCAATCCTAACTCTGGGAATGGAAAGAAGCAACGGGCCAAGAGTGGCAAGTCTTCTATTTCTGCTGCAACCAAGAGCAAGAAGAAGAAGAAGAAGAACCCAAAGAAGCTTAAGTGCTTCTTCTGTGGTAAGGTCGGGCATATAAAGAAGCATTGCAAGGACTTCCTTTCCAAGGGAGGTAGGTGTGATCTTCTATATTTAGAAACTTGTTTGGTTGAGGAATCCAATGACATCTGGGTCATAGATTCCAGTGCAACTAATCATGTTTGTGTTTCTTTGCAGGGATTCAAAGAAACGAAAAGTCTACTTTGTGAAGACTTAGTGCTTCGGATGGGCGATGGATCCTTGGTCTCAACGGAAGCAATGGGAGTTGTCCATCTTTATTTTGATAATTATAGGAATTTAATTTTGCGAGATTGTTTTTATGTTCCTAAATTAAAAAGGAATTTAATTTCTGTATCTTCTTTATTTAAAGACTCCTACGTGGTATCTTTTAATGAAAAAGTAGTGATTCGTAAAAGCAAATCTTTTATCTGTTCTGGATGGATGCAAAATAATCTATATTTTATCAAACCTAAGATGGACTTATTGCTTAATGCTGAGATAAATGATAATAACTCAAAAAGGCTTAAAACTTCTCACTCTAATAAGACTTATCTTTGGCATTTGCGCCTTGGCCATATTAACCTGAATAGGATTCAAAGGTTGGTAAGGGATGGACCTTTAAGTCACTTAAAGGTGGAATCTATACCTCAATGTGACTCTTGTTTGGAGGGTAAAATGACCAAAAGACCATACGGGTCTAAGCGCAATAGGGCCGAAGGGGTTCTAGAACTTATGCATAGTGATGTTTGCGGACCGATGAACATCCGGGCACGAGGAGGGTATGAGTACTTCGTTACTTTTATTGACAATTACTCAAGATATGGGAATGTGTACCTAATGCACCACAAAAGCGAAACTTATGATATGTTCAGGGAGTTTCGGGCTGAAGTGGAAAAGCAATTGGGTAGACCCATAAAGGCACTTCGATCTGATCGAGGTGGGGAATACCTTTCTGATGAGTTCTTGGGACACTTGTTAGAGAATGGGATTTTATCCCATTTGACTGCGCCAGGCACTCCGCAGCAGAATGGCGTAGCGGAGAGAAGGAATAGGACTTTGTTGGACATGATTCGGTCCATGAT
Source organism: Artocarpus heterophyllus (assembly GCA_025403435.1). Lineage (NCBI taxonomy): Eukaryota > Viridiplantae > Streptophyta > Magnoliopsida > Rosales > Moraceae > Artocarpus > Artocarpus heterophyllus. The sequence goes on along the minus strand of CM046348.1, from coordinate 16,374,516 downwards.
GAGTTATTCATCATTGCCTTTATCCTTTTGGGGATATGCACTACAAACCGCATTTTATCTTTTGAACAATGTGCCTTCAAAATCGGTCCCTAAAACTCCTCACGAGTTGTGGACAAGACGGAAGACATCCTTAAACCATATTCGCATATGGGGATGTCCAGCTCATGTCCTGTTTAAGGATCCGAATAAGTTGGATGCGCATTCGGAAGTTTGCATGTTTGTAGGATATCCAAAAGGGACTAATGGGGGTTATTTTTATAACCCTAAGAAAAATAAAGTCGTGGTTTCAACTAATGCAACTTTCCTTGAGGAGAGTTACATGGACGACTTTAAACCTCGAAGCAAAGTGGTGCTTGAGGAGTTAAGTGGTGATTCGTTCACTCCGGAGGTTCCGAATGAGACCATTCCGATCGGTGTGGAAAAACCAAACGAACCTGAACAACAACCTCAGGGGCTTCGGCGTAGTGGGAGGATCGGGCGTCAACCTGAAAGGTATATGTTCAATGGGGAGGTCTTCTTGGCTGAACCGGATGAACATGACAGGGATCCTTATACTTACACAGAAGCTATGGAGGATGTTGATTCAAAACTCTGGACAGAGGCCATGAACATAGAGATGAAGTCTATGGAGACTAATCGAGTCTGGGAGCTTGTGGATCTTCCTGAAGGGGTAAAACCCATAGGGTGTAAGTGGATCTACAAGAGGAAAAGAGGAGTGGATGGAAAGGTCGAAACCTTTAAGGCTAGACTGGTAGCTAAGGGTTATACGCAAAAGGAAGGAATCGATTATGAGGAAACCTTTTCGCTTGTAGCCATGCTTAAGTCCATCCGGATTCTCTTGTCCATAGCTGCCGCTCTCGACTACGAGATTTGGCAGATGGATGTCAAGACGGCTTTTCTTAATGGCTATCTTGATGAGTCCATTTATATGGAACAACCAGACGGGTTCAAGGTCACGGGTCAAGAGGGGATGGTTTGTAAGCAGTTGAAGTCTATTTATGGACTTAAGAAGGCATCCCGTTCTTGGAACATAAGATTTGATCAAGTGATCAAGACTTATGGGTTCTCACAAAATGTGGATGACCCATGTGTTTACAAACACATAAAGGATGGGAATGTGGTTTTTCTACTGCTCTATGTAGATGACATTCTGCTAATTGGCAATGACGTTGGGGCGTTGTCATTGGTCAAATTATGGTTGACCAAGCAGTTTGACATGAAGGACTTAGGTGAGGCTAATTTTGTTTTTGGTATCCAGATCATTCGGGATAGGAAGAATAAAATGATAGCTTTGTCACAGGCCGGCTACATAGATAAAATTCTCAGGAGGTTTGCAATGCAGGATTCCAAGAAAGCTGGGCAACCATCTAGGTCTGGAATTACTCTTTATAAGAAAGACTCTCCAAAGTCTCATGGAGAAAGAGAATACATGAAGAAGGTGCCTTATGCTTCGGCAGTGGGTAGTCTCATGTATGCCATGCTTTGTACTCGACCGGATATTAGCTATGCGGTCGGGATTGTAAGTCGATTTCAGGCGGATCCAAGACCGAACCATTGGGTTGCGGTAAAGCATATTTTCAAGTACCTGAGAAGGACTCGAGGGTATATGCTTGTGTATTCGGGTGAGGACTTGACTCCTCTAGGATACACTGATTCGGATTTTCAATCCTGTCTGGATTCTAGGAAATCGACTTCGGGGTTTGTGTTTACTCTGGGTGGCGGTGCCATCAGTTGGAGAAGTGCAAAGCAAGATTGCACTTCGGATTCAACGATGGAGGCCGAATATGTGGCGGCTAGTGATGCTTCAAAAGAAGCAGTGTGGCTCCGCAAGTTCCTTGGGGATCTTGAGGTAGTTCCTGGTATGGATAAAGCGGTATCACTGTACTGTGATAACAGTGCGGCGGTAGCTAATGCTAAGGAACCAAGATTTCACAAAAGGAGTAAGCATATTGATCGGAAGTATCATGTGATAAAGGACTTCGTTGAGGGCGGGCATGTCACGGTGTGCAAGATCGCATCAGAGGACAATTTAGCTGATCCATTTACGAAGACACTTACTGGGAGAGTCTTCGAGAGGCATGTGGAAGCTATGGGGATGCAAAATTTGCTATATTTACTCACTTAGTGCAAGTGGGAGATTGTTAGACATGTATGCCCTAAGGAGTAAAAATGTAATACGTTTTTAGAGACATTTTTATCAATAAAGAATTTATTCATTTATATATACCAAATCTTGTCCTCTTTACATTCATATTTGTTGAATGTATGATAAGCAAACAGTAGTCTGAGACTGTCAGTCTAAACCTTAAGAGTTGGGCATATGATGGACTGATTATGCGGAAGACATGATTCTTAAGGTGATGGTCTAAAACATATGATCCGCAATCGAGGGAATAAAGTTGGGCGCTTTATTCATGTAAAGATTGTTATGTTGTCTATATCCCTACTGGGAGATGGTTTGTCTTGACCATCGGAGTTGGACTCCGTGAATAGAAACATTGGCACGTTGTCATAGATGACGATGTGTTGGATCGGGACATAAAGTGAATTGATTTGGATTAATAATTCTGTCTTGGCAAATTGATTCACTTTAGAGAGTCATTTGTATTGTATCTTAATCCTGAGATGAATAGTGGGCCCGTTATCTCGACTTGTGTCTTTTGATGTACCAATGGGTGACTCCCACATCTCTATAGTGGTATGCATGCCGGTACGTTGGAGGCATGACTCTTGATAGCGTAGACTTGTTATTCATAGATATGGAATCCATAGCTCCTCTTTAGGAGTAATGATATCCTCTTATATGTGTTGTCCTGTAATTGGAAAACTGGAGCGCTCAACCATTTGGATACATAGGTGTAACCAAATGGTATACTATCTTTGGATGGTAAGTTTTCTAATGGTGAGACAATGGAACGTAAGATAAAAATAATCGGGAAGGTAAGACAAAACTTGTCCTTAAGCCGATTATGGATTATCATATGGGGATACGATACACTTTGATATATCATGGAGACTTAGCTACACGAGCTTCGTAATTCTATAAAGTTCGAGAGTGCAGCTCCAAGCTTTTAGTGGAGTAGCGTTGTTGTTGATAATTGTGAAATGTATATCTGGGATATTGGGTTTCATAATTATCATGAGCTTGAACTTTATAGGTCCATTTTGGTCCCCTTTGCTAGCTCACAAAATCCTGTACACGACGTGCTTTTCCAATAATTAGTCACTTATGTCGGATTTATCAGATTGGTTTAAAATTTGTAAGAATCAAATAATTCATGTCTGTTTATCGGTTGAATTAATTTTGTAAGAAATTAGTTCAAGATAAACTTGTTGAATTATTGCAATCAGATAATTCTTGTCTATTTATCGGTTGTTTTAATTTTGGACAAAATTAGAACAAGATAAATTTGTAGAATTATTGCGAATTGATTTATTTTCTTAGAGATTATCTTGATAAAGTTTGTTTTGATCAGATAACTTCTCTATTGGGTTATTTGAATCAAATTGATTCTTTATCCTTTAGAATCTCGGGTAGAAAATAAAATATTCGCGGAGATTTTTTTTCTCGGGAGTTCGGCCTGCCGAACTGGCCTGATCGGCCTGCCGATCAGCGGGAGATAAGATTACGCGTTTTCACGCGGATCTTATCAGATATTGATCCAAACTTGATTCTGTTTCGAGTTTTTGAGACCTAATTTGATATGGACTGACCCCATGACCAATAGGTATAAAAAGGGAGTGAGTCTCATGATTTACTCAGGTCAAAAAAGATCAATTTGAGAGATTAAGAATGATACTCTTCTAGTGAGCATCTGAAAACTCCCTGAGAGCTTTTGTTCACAAATCACGAGCACTTTTGGGTTGTGAGAGATACTGTGTATTGTAGAAATAAATAAAAAAATAGAAGTTTCAAATTCCTTTTCATAGTCACTTTTAATTATAACTATTTTGATTATTTTGCAATTATTTTCATTCATTAATCTCACACAAATGTTTTCGAAACTATCAAATGCGTCTGATTTTTCTTTAAGAAAATCAACCAAGGTGAAACATCAAAAATAATTAACACGTACAAAATATACTTCTTATCTCCTACACTTTCTGTAATCATTAGACCCATTACTTTCAGCAACTCAATTACTTTTGTAGTAATAAGGTTTTGACTAGCTTTGTGTAAGCTCTTGACTTGCTTTCCAAGGTGGCAGGGCCCATACACTCCAATAGGTTTGTTTCCTAATTTTGGGATTCCTCTATCTTCATCAAAATAGACGAGTCTGGATAAATCTTTGAAGTTCACATGTCCTCGCCTTTGGTGCCATAATTTAGTCGAATCCATGGTCATAGAAAAGCTATACAAAAAATGTTCCAACAGGTAGCAATTGTCATGTGATCTTCGACCTATCAGCACACACTGCGCTTTCTTATCCAGAACTTGACCCACATCCTATGTAAACTGAACCTACAGCTCGTCATGACAAATCTAGCTTATGCTAATCAGATTTGCCTTGAGGACATCCATAAGGAGTACATTTTTCAATTTTGGAAACATGCTTACTTTAATTGTTCCTTTTCCAATATTTTTTTTCTTTCTTTCTATCATTGAATGTGATAGTCCCTCTAAAACAAGGCTTGTACTCCTTGAACAATCGCTTGTTACTTGTCATATGCCTTAACACCCATTGTCAAAGTACCAGTTCTCAATAGTAAATGCTTTATTGGAAATGTGTGAAGGAAAGCAACTTAAATCATTTTTCTTCCAAACCTTTTTCATTTTCTTAACTGGCTTACTTTAAGTATTTTTTTATTTGACAGATTTTTCCTTCCTAACTTGTTTATAACCCTTATCTTCATAGATTAATTGAATCAACTAAAACCAATTAAGTCTTATATATCTATATACTTTAATGCCATGGTGATGACAGATGGGAATTTTGTGGGATTTTTTTTACCTTCGTTACTTACCTGTGCCATGACTCGAGGCGTCTGACGAATGTAGACACAGAGTAGTTTAGGTGTCGTTTGTGCCTACAATCATTGAAAGGACTTCAATGTTTGGTACTTGTGCTTTAGGTTAGATTGTTGTTCTTCACTGGTCTTGGATGGCTTAACTTTTCCAGCCTTGAAGAACACAATCTTTCCTTTTGATGAGCCTGGAGTGTTTATGGTATAGCTCTGGCCATGCTTGTTGCTGTGTGGTTTTCCAAGACTCAACAAGTTATCTAGTTTTGTAGCACCAATAGTCAGCTTTTTTATAGCCTCTTTGGACTGGCAAGCTCTATCGTGACAACCTAGGGTTTTTCTTGGTTTCATCTAACTATCTCTTCGATAAGTTGTTTCCTTTTCCCAACACTTTCTTTTCTAATTGTAGGCTTACAATCTTTACCTCTAAATCTCTGTTCTTTACACCCATCCCATGAGGCATATAGCTTATCATATGCAATTTGGAGTTCATCAAAAATTGTGGTTGTTTTCATCTTCTAAATAAAAAATAGTAAAGTTAGCCGAACTAGCGAAAGCAACAAAATTACTAACCACCCCATCATCTTCTTCATTGATTTCTTTTTTATTGTCACTCCAAATTGTTGTCATGCCTCAGTTGCTCCTTTTGTTCTTGAAACAAGTGTTTGCACAATCAACTGCAATGTGGCCATAGCCTTCATATTCATTGCATTGTATTCCTTTCTTCTTGTTAGTTATCTTTTCTTTGCTGTTGTTCCCACAATTCTTGTTTCCCTGGTTATATCTTCGTACCCCAAAGAATCTTCTATTGTTTCTACCATGGAAGTTGTCTTTTAAGAATCTTTAGAAGTTTAGTGTCAATTATAACATCACTTCATCTCTGAGATCACCCCCTAAAGCTTCATCATCCTCTTCTTTCTTAGCAACCGATGTTATGCCTCAATTCTTCTCATTTTGTTTTTTAGCTTTATATCATAAGTCTTTAGAGATCCCACAAGCTCTTCAAATGTCATTGTGTCTAGATCTTAGTGCCATCTAGCAGAGGTGGCCTCACAGCTGAACCTCCTTCTTTATGTCTGTGCATGTGATCTTGATCCTAAGATCTTACTATTAATACGGTGTCTCGCTTTGATACCACTTGTAAGATCTGACAAATAGAACAAACAATGTTCTTTGTGCAAAGAACAAGTTAATAGTACCATATGTAAACAAAAACTAAAAAAATTAATGTGCAAAGTAAAATTGCAAAAAATAAAAAGATACACACAATGATATGGTTGTTTAGCGTGGCCAAAAACTCTTATGAGAAAAACACTACAGGTGCTACTCACATTAGAGAAAAGATGGATCCACTAATATTGAATTATGGTTACAAATATAGTAATTATAAGAAAGTCTAAAATCTACACAGCACTAGAACCCATGACATTTCCTTCTATGACTTGCCTTTAGACTCCTTGTCAAACTCTAAGTTGACTTTGCTCGCGTTCTATCCAACTAATATACTCCTAGTGCTCAATCCATGAATAGCTCCTCCTTGGACCTTTTGTTAGATATGTATGCCTTAAGGAGTAAAAATATAATATGTTTTTGGAGACATTTTTATCAATAAAGAATTTGTTTATTATTCATACACCAAATTATTGTTCTCTTTACGTTCATATTTGTTAAATGTATAATAAGCAAACAAAAGTCTAAGACTATTGGCCTAAACCTTTAGAATCAGGCATATGATGGACAGGTTATGCGGAAGACATGATTCTAAAGGTGATGGTCTAAATCATAAGATCTGTAATTGAGGGAATAAAGTTGGACGCTTTATTCATGAAAAGATTCTTATGTTGTCTATATCCTTAACCGGAGTTGGTTTGTCTTGGCCATCGAAGGTGGACTCCGCGAATAGAAACATTGGTGCATTGTAATACGTAACGATGTATTGGATTGGGATATAAAGTGTAACTGATTTGGATTAATAATTCTGTCTCGACAAAATTAATTCACTTTAGACAATCATATGTGTTGTATATTAATCCTGAGATGAATAGCGAGCCCGTTGTCTTGACTTATGTCTTTGATGTACCAAAGGGTGACGTCTACATTTTATGTTAGTATGCATGTCAGTACGTTAGAGACATGACTCTTGATAGCATAGACCTGTTATTCATAGATACGGAATCCATAGCTCCTCTTTAGGAGTCAATGATATCGTCTTATATGTGTTATCCTGTAATTGGAAGACTGGAGCACTCAACTCTTTAGATATATTAGGTGTAACCGAATGGTGTACTGTCTTTAGATAGTAAGTTTTTCGATGGTAAGATAATGGAACATAAGAGAAAAATAATCAAGAAGGTAAGATAGAATTTATCTTTAAGTTGACTATGGATATCCTAGGGGGATACGATATATTATGATATGTCATAGATACTTAGCTATTCAGGATTCATAATTTAATATAGTTCGAGAGTACAACTCTAAGCTTTTTATAGAGTAGCATTAGAGTTGATAATTATGAAATATATATTTGGGATATTGGGTTTTATAATTATCAGGAGATTGAACTGTATAGGTCCATAAGGTTCCCTTTGCTAACTCATAATAAATCCCGTAATGATATGACGTGCTTTTCTAATAAATTAGTGACTTATGTTAAATTATTAGATTGACAAAATTTGATAGGATCAGATAATTCATGTCTGTTTATCGGTTGAATTAATTTTATGTAAATTAATTCAAAATAAACTTGTTGAGTTATTAGGAATATTTATTTTACTGAGATTATCTAGATATGACTATTTAATCAAATAACTTCTCTATTAGGTTATTTGACTTAAAACAGAGGCTCTATTCAAAGAATCTCAAGTGAGAAATAAAAAATTTACAAGGATCCTTTATTGTAAGTTCAGCAGGCCAATCTTCAAGTTCGGCCTGTTGATGGAGTAAGTTCAACATGCTGATTTGCCAGTTTAGCCTGCTGACTAAACGATAATTTGATAATGCATTTTTACGTGATTTTTATCAGATATTGATCTTGATTCAAATTTTTGAGCCTTATCTGATAAAACCAACCTAGAGATGACCTCTATAAGTAGAGATTGAGTACTCACAGTTATTTAGATCAGTTGAGAAATCAAGAGTGAGCACTCTAGTCTACAAGTCTTTGAAACCCCCTGAGAGCTATTGTTCATAAATCACGAATGCTAGTTGTAGGTTTTCTCAATTGGTTGGAAGGAGAGTTACCGAGGAAGAACTGTGCTAGATGTGTCCACATACACGCCGATCGTGGATAGAGAATAGCAAAGAAGACCAATTGGTTGAGGTTCTTTTAGAACGTTCTTCTCTTCATAGATTGCACGAGCTCTTCAGCTACAAGGCTAGTACGATCTGGTTAATTTATGCATATAGCTTGTCAAACTTGTGTTTTAGAAAATACTCTCATTAAAAAATTTTAAATTTCTACTGCATACTGTTTTTCCAATGCCTGTTAGATAGGAACAAGTGCACTAAAGCAAATACAGACTTGAGAGCAACATGTTAAGGTCTAGAACACTAAAAGGTCGGTCACTTGAAAGCCCTTAATTAGAAAGTCAAAAGTTGACTTCCTTTAAAAAGCGCAGCCTAGTCATGAGATATGTCTAGATAAATCCACTAAATCTTGGCATCAATTCTCAACTACTCCAACATAAAAATAGAACTTTATTGCTAAAAATATGCATTATCTTCATTGAATTAAAATTCTAAAATGGTAGTGCTAACTGTACACGATCATCTTCGCGAGATGTAATTATGCACTACCGTAAAATTGCAATTCAAAAAGAGTCAGATCACAAAATGTGATCTATTAATTTCTTAAATTAAAATTTGAATTAAGTTTATCCTTATCATAAAAAATCCATATGGGAACTTGTAAAACACTTAAGGATTAAGTTAAGCTAATCAATAATAAACCTAGACTCAATTGTGCATGAAATCAGCTTAAAAATTCAAATTAAAAGATAAGAAGATATTAAGCACAAATTTGAGTTTAAACTCCACAAGTCCCAGCTAACAAATTTTGGACTATTATTAGAATATTCCTATTTCGAATGAGTCTGAATTAAACGTAAAATTTAAACATGAATTCCCATGCAAACAACATAAGCCAAATTGCTACAATTTGAAACTTAAACACAAAGAAATCCGGTATGACTTAGCCAGCAAGTCATCAAACAAACCCAAAAAACAATTTAAAAATCAACCAATAGAATCTGGAATCTTGAAGAGAATAACTTAACCATCAAGTCAACCAACGAATCTAGATAAACAATTTAAAAAATAAAAGTATTCTATATAAACTCTACATAAACTGTAAGAAAAATTAAACTCTACACAAATTGTAAGAAAAATTATCACATTAATTTCCACGTCAAATTCAAAAAAATACACATGTAAAATTTTACACGTGGAAGAGTTAAAGCCGTAACATACTCAAATTGCTTATGAGTAATTCGGTTTGATTTGGTTTTTATGAAAAATATCAACTATCCAAATCACCTAAAAATAATATTTATTTTTGGTTTGGATGATTGTTTGAAGAAAAAAATGCCCAAACTACCCATGAACACTCGTACCTAGAGGGCAGGTCCCAAAACTCGTGTAGGTCACTTCAGTAGCGATTACAAGCCTTTCAATAAGTATTTTATTATGGTTTTTGATAGATCATATGATGCAGTTTGGTAAGTCTTTCCTTGAATTTTATTTATTCCATATATTTTATTTACTTAAATTTTATGTCAAATTTATTATTGTTTCAAAGTAGTGTTTCAAGTTATAATCCTATAGAGCCTTTCCCGCATAGTTTTGTACCTTTTATGTTTTTACTTTAAACCCACCCCTTGTAGAAGGATCTAAGTACGCTGCACGGTAGCGTCAAGTTTGATGTAGCTTATGGAGTTCATGAGCTATATTTTCCTATTTGCAATTTGGTGGTATTTCTTATTCTAGACATGCGGTAATTTATTTGTTGGACAATTCACATAAATGTTAGTTTTTATGCTCAATTATTATGTATGCCATGAAATGTAGAAAGTTCTTTTGGCATAAACTTGGTGCATGTCCTTCTGCAACATTTGTTGTATCCTCCTAGGACGTCATGTATCCCTTCGAAACATGTCGTGTGTCCCTCATGGAAATTTTTCGTGTCAATCTAGGACATGTTTTGTGGAATATTTTTTGTCCCTTTAGAATATTTTGTGTCCGGTCGTATGTCCTGGTGGGACACTTAAAATGTCCCATTAGGATAATTTTTTTTATCCTCTTTTTGTCTCTCTCTTTCTCTCTTATCTCTGCATCTCTGGCTTTAGCCACGTCGACAGCACCCAAAAAAGCCAAAAAAAAAAAAAAAAAACCAACAACAACAACAATGCTGATTGGGGGAAGATCAATGGAGTTTACCTAGTCTAATGACAACAACAACAACAATAAGGCTGGATCTCATCCTTTGGGTGACATCGTTAATACGACGTAGATGCCATTGACTTAATCAAAAGAAACCTCGATCCGAGCTTCTTAATCAAAGGTTTTCTGGTATCAATGTCTTTATCTCTAGAGCAAGTGAGGACAACAACGACAGGGCCGTATATCATCTTGCAGCGACGTTGTCAGTCTAGCGTGAGATGTTGTTGACCATATCAAAAGAGGAAGAAATAGAAAGGAGACGTCAGATCATGCTGTTCATCCTCACACCTACAACACTCATCGTTGAAGAAGAAAAAGCACTCTTCGCGATCTCTGATGTGAGAACGAAGTGAAAAGTTATACTCTTGCTGAATTTCATGGATTTTCAGGGGAGAGAGAGAGGGAGTGAGTGAGTAAGAAATGGGTAGAGAGAAAGTGAGAGAAGATAAAGAGATGAAAATCATAAATAAAGACGGGGAAAAAAGTGGCATAAGTTATTTCATGTTTTATGTTTTGCAGAATAAAAAATAGATGGGAAAAAAGTGACAAAAGGTGTAATTTCTCTTTTTGTCATGTACTTCTATTATTTTTACGGGAATGTGATTTGGATATTTGCATTAGCTTTCCTATATTTAAATTGTGTATACACAAACTATGCGGTTCAATCGACCCAGTCAATACCATTACGGTATTTCAATTTGATGTCATTTTAGCATTTGAGAATATCTTTTCTACCATATTCTAAGTATTTAGCAAATCAGTAAATTAATTTTAAGAACATAAAATAGGCAGACTTAGGTTACTTTTGGTAAAAAGGTGGTTTACTTTTATTTTGCAACTTGGTATTTTATTTATTGTCTTTTACATCAAATTATCATAAGTGGTGTCATAAATTCTAATTTCGATTAATTATCTGAAGTGAACCGCTACGTCACTAAGCCTAGTCTTGGGGCGTGACAATTGCCCTTCCTAATCTATATTAAATATGACTTAACTAAAAATTAAAAAAATTAAAATGTTCAAATAAACATTTCAATCAAATAAATATTTCATTTATTTTGAGACTTTTAAATTTTTAAATTGATTTTATTTAGTAAATAATGTTTTAAATTGCATTTGGTAAAAATTATGAAGGGTGCTTGTGACACATGTTATTCTCTTAACAGGTATTAAGGTAATTAAATTAATTTTTAGTGTGCTAACCAAAAATTTGCTTCATTTAAAATCAATTTCACAATATTTATTTTTATCTATTTTTAAATTTTCTAAAATACTCCTATACTTATTTAGTATATTTACTGAAAAGCCTTGTAACTTCTAATAAATTTTACAAATGTCATTTTGGCATTATGTGGGTTAAAGTCTCCAAAGGAGACATGATGATATATTTTTCAACTACTCTTGACCCTCCTTTTCTTTATTTCCTCCGTGACATGCTTCAACATATCTCCTCCATAATTGCTTTTATCACTTCTCTTCAAAGACTTCATCTTTTCTTCTTTTTTCTTCCATGGTTCCCACACTCTTCTTCTCATTTCCTTGCTGAAGAAAAATACTTAGAGAACTTCTTCAAGGCAGCCATAAAAATCAGCCACCATCACCTCCATTTGAGCAAGAACTTCAGCCATACCGAAGTCAAGGAACCTGTTTTGAAGCCATTTCAAGCTTCCAACTAGCTATAATCCGAGGTTAGAATCTTATGAACAAATTTAGTCTTTTATTTATAATTTTTTTATATACTCAAGGATTATTCAAATTTGCATTCTCAAACCTAAGTATATGTTTTGTTGCTATTTTAGAACATATGTATAAAGTCTAAGTGTATATGTCGTAGATAGAAAATTTATATTGTTAAATTTTGTAATACCTCTATGGGCAGTGGCTCTTTCTTGAAATTCTAGGATTAAATAAAAATGAATTTTTTCAATTAGTTGGTATATTTAAAAAGTAGACATCCTAAGCTTTCTAACGAGCTATTATAAGCCTAAATCGGAGTTGTATTTTATTTTCTATGAATTTTTTAATTTTTGGATTGAAAACTAGTAAACCTGCCAGTGGCAATATACCGCCCGTTTACGTTAAGTAAACCACCTGTTAACTCATGTGATGATTGTAGATAGTGAACCTATCCTTTTTGTAAAAGTATATTGCCAGTTTGTCATGGTATACCAGCTGCTAACCTGAACCAAGAACCCATCTTTGCTCACCACCTAATTCCTTAATGTCTTGCAACATTTCCAATATTATCCTAAGTGATTGACGAATCTTATTAGGGACTAAAACATATAGATTACTTGTATACATTTTATATCGTGTTAAGACAAAGATTGTTTACTGTGGTATTCAAAAGAGATTTGCATAAAAGCTTTAATGGCACACTAGTAAGATGGATTTACACATGATTTATTTATGAATGCGGTTGTATGTTGTGCTTTAGTTTTAAATTGTCCTTATGCACACCTTAGGATTAAGGGACCGTGGTGCTAACGTTAATTGGTTTCGAGATTAAAAGATTGGTGGTATGCTTGAAAGGTAGGGATTCTATTACTCATCTTTTGTGAGGTTTTTATGGAATTAAAATTGATTGTTTTACCGCAAGATATATATATATATATATATATATCTTTGTTGAACTGCTATTATATGAGTATCACATATGAAACTATGACATAGACTCATCTTATATTATACGGCGAGGAACATAATGAATTGACACATGTTATAAATGAAGAAGCATGGTTAGGAAAACTGACTCTATAAATAATGATTGAATATAGAGAAATGGTGAGTCATGAAGAGGGCGGCGGTTACGTCCTTGGGCACGAATACCCTAAAAGGTAAAATAGGGGGAAGGTGATGATGCTTCCTTGGGTCAAAAGTCCCAAAACACACTATATAGAAATCGACTTGGTGAGAACTCAGGGCTTGATGTCCCCTCATCGGAACACCCTTGGAATATTTAGAAGGTGATCAAACGTGCCCATTTGGGTTTCGATGAGTTAAGTGATACTCTATTGAACGTGGGTACCTAGGAATAATGATGAACTGTTACATTTGTATATATGTATATGTATGAAACTCGGTAATGATTAACTATGGTATCCACGGAATATGATTATAATAAATCTCTTAATTTGGATAATGATGAGTATTAACTAACCATGCAGTTTTAATGTGGTAATGATAAAAACCTAAAGGTGAGTAATGGTTTTCTCTACTGAGCATATTGTCGCTCATTCCCTTATATTTTTATCTTTTTAGGACTCATTAAGTGTGAGGTGGCTACGAGAAAAATAATTGAGGAAGCTATGTAGCTATGTATGTTGGGACTGCTTCAATTACTAAGAATGTTCTTCATAATAATGTAAGCATCAATTGTTACTTTCTGTGACTATATTAAAATGCATTGAGGGTTAAAATGATGATGACGACCGTTTATATTATTAAATTTAAGGTACTACATTAAACTATGGTTTAATTATCGTTTATATTTTTTTATTTTTGATTTGAGAGTTTTCATTTAAGCCCTGGGTAACTTTATTTTTAAGGTTTTACTTTTATTTTTTATTTTTATTTTAATTCATTAAAAACTGTTAACCCCCATATAGAGGTGTTACAGAGTTTTTGGTATCAGAGCCTAGGTTCGGTTAACCTAGGGAGTGTAGAACCACTTTAAAAAAATATTTTTGAAATGGTTTTGAAGTTGAATTTTCATTGTCATCATCAATATGAACCTTCATGTTGATTTATACGGTCCATGAGGATGTAACATAGAAAGGCTCTAAAATGAAAGTATTAATAGTTATGAGGGAATGATAATTATATGGAATAGGTTTATAAGTAGAATGCTTATGAGAGATTCGTATAATATTAGGATCTATAAGCATATCTAATTCGTATAGAACGATGAAAAATTCGTGTAGATCCGAGGATTTAAGAGTCTTTTATCTTGTGAAAAACAATAAGAAATATAAGGCTTGATTTATTGATTTCAAAGTTTGACATAGATATGTTAAGTTCTTCATAATTTATTCAGATCTAAGTAATGATTATGTGTGGATTCAGTGGAGTACATAAGTGTCAATAACTTTGCTTGAAAGTTCTATTTATTTAAGGAGTATGAGATAAGTTAGGAATCCATGGTATTGAATCTTGAATGAGATAGATGTTAGACTTTTGGTTTGTTGAGACTGTATGAAGGTAAGAATGCATGAATTTCAAGGTTGGAATATTTTGTTACGTACATTGTATTTAAGTGTATCATTGAATCTTTATGAATAGATGCAATGTGAAAATGACCAATAGGAGTTTCCTTAAGTAAATCATAATACTTAAGGCACCTATAATAATTTTGGATAATTACGATAAAATGTTTAACTTTTAGATGTTTAGATGTGAATCTTTTGGTTACCTAAGGTTTTGTTATATGAGAAAATTAAATATTGTATAAGTAGAATTGTGAGGATTGTAGATGTTCTTAAGTAGTAACATCAAAGGTATTTGTTTATTGATATGGTCTACGTTGGAAGACGTAAATCGTATTGATTTCAAGGTTAGTCACATTCTAAACCCTTGGTAGTAATGATGAATCCATTGATAGATGTTGAGTATTAGGGATAACATATGGGTGTATACATTGTTCAATAAGGTTTTGATTAAAACAAATTATTTGAGTTGCTAGAAGATTATGTTACTATGAAATGATTTTAAATACCATTCAGGAAGATCCATGATTGTCGTTAAATTAGACTTGTTCATTGTTAATTTTATCTTTAGTGGGCTTTGAATTGGGCTTAAAATCTGTACAAATTGGTTTTCAATTTTATGTTTGTTATTTAACTCATTCTAAATATGTTAAGGCCCGAAACAACCTGACCCATTTCAACTTAGAACATCCAAATCCTAAATCAGTTTGATTCACATTGTCTCTCCCACGTGGCCTCTATACGTGTCATCTACAGTGGTTTAATTATTGTTTACATATACGTCTACTGTGCATAAGAGCTTATTTCTCCAAGCTCACTCACTTTCTCTCTTAATTTGTTACTCTCTCTCTAAATCGCAAATTCTTTTCTTTCTCTCTAGAAATTCTTCTCTTTAAAAGAAGAAGGAATTATAGGATTCTACAACTTACTATCTCAATTTTTCCTTTCTATTTACTCTTCTTTCATCTCATCATGGACCCAAAGTACCAACACCTGAGAAAGTATTTTCCATCACTCTCCCAAAAGATTCTCAGAAAGAAATACAAGGTTAAAATTACTCGGTTGTGGATTCTTATGCGTTTTGGTATCCCTTGTGATGTGAGAATGTTGATAAAGGGGAAGATCCGTCCGAGTGACTTCAGTCAAGATGTTGGTTTACCAGGAATGGGTACCAATCGTAGTGCAATTAAAGAAAAGCTCGTACCATCGCAGTCACTTGTAACAAATGTGGAAAACAAAATTGTAACGGTAAATGTACTTCACCTGGTTATATGTCTACGAATAGAGAGGATAAAATAAGGTTTTGCAGGGATGGACTTTCAAATGAGAACTTGGATAGCATCCATCCTCCTCTTCATGGTCACCCTAGTGGATATGTTCAAGGAGCTATTTTTAAACTCTGGCCTAAATTTTATGCAGAAAGACAACGCCTCAGGAATATGGTGTTTCTAGATCCTGTTTGCCAAGCCATAAGAAAACTGGATGGGGAATAAGTCATCGCTCTATAAAGGTTATTTAGTCTTTGCTTATTTGAAACAGTTTTAGCTGATGTTCAACAGTTTGTGTTTTTCTTTTACTCAGAATATTTGCTTTTGTATTCGAAATAATTGTGATTATTAGATTGATACAGTAAGTGTTAGTATCTCATTTAATTTATGGTTTTCTTAAATATATATATATATATATATATATATATAATAAAATATATTATCTTATCAGACACGTCATATACGGTACAGTAACATGTTTGAATTTTGAAAACTTATCTAGATATTTCAAGATTTGTGTCTCAAATTTCAAAAGTTCTACAATATTTATTATTTATATTGAATTTTTAGACTTGATGTATATTTGTCAAAAGGTCTACAGTTGTGTCAAGAATGTCTTTTGTCAAACCATTCTCAATTGTCAAAAGGTATATCATTAGAGTCTAATCTTTTTCAAAAAGTGAATCAGATTTTCTGTAAACTATCAATCACCTTATCTTACTTTCTTACCCGTACAAGATTTTGTTTAAATCTTTGGATTACCTTTTCATTTCCTTTTCGTCTGTCTCTTTAGTTCTTTTTGCGTATTCTTCATCCTTAAAATCTTATGTAGAACCCGAAGTCTAAATGGAGCAGACATAAAGCAATCACTTATATAAACCAAATATGTCTACCTCCCAGTCCACCAAGAAAATAAAGAATGTCTGTGTCTTTTGTGGTTTCAGCCTTGGAAAAGATAAAGCCTATGTAGAAGCTGCAAAACACTTAGGGCAAGTCCTAGCATGCAGGAAGATTAACATAATCTATGGGGGTGGTAGTATAAAAATGATGGAAAATATGACGTTAGCAGCTAGGTCTAGTGATGCTACAGTTGTAAGAATTTGGCCTCATATTCTAGCTGAAGGAAACCTTTATAAGGAAACCATATGTAAAGGAAAAGGAGTCAGGAGCATCCCTAGAAATTTTAAAGCCATAATCAATAATTTTGATGCTTTTATAGCATTATTTGGTGGTCTAGGTACTCTTGAGGAACTATTCGTAGTTGTTTGTGAGCAATTATTGGGCGTTCATTCCAAACCCTTGGGACTACTGAATGTAAATGGTTTTTATGATGGTCTTTTGAAATTTCTAGACTACCCTGTGAAAGAAAACATCATTGCAGAATCGGAGAGACAAATCATTGTTACTGCTTCAACAGTTGAGGAATTGATAGATAAGATGCAAATCATACATTCAGAATCCGACACTACAACATCCAAGCTTGAATGGGAAAGGAAAAGCCGGGAGCAGCCAATTTATTTGAATCTCCATCTGTAATCTTTTGGTTTTATCTATGGCATGTGTGTCCGTATTTCGTGTCACGAATAACCGTTAACCTTGTATTTTGTATTTCTTGTGGTATGCCGTTATTCAATCTTTTAGATTCATTGAGCCCAATGCCAGGATGGCTAGATACGGAGTACTTGATACTCTCCAAATGCATCTTACTTAAGGTCTGATCTTTTGTTTATCGATGTTTTTGTATTCTCCAAGCATGCCTGATATGGATAGCTGAATATATGGAGCACCTTGTACTCTCGAAACGTATCCGTATTATGTTTGTAATGTGTAGCATTCTGTTAATGTTATGTGGCAGTATCAAAGTCAGTTCTGGGGATATTTTGCAGGAAAGATGAGTATATTATTTAGGTTGAACGTTTGTGTCATGAGGATAGCTGTTTAATAAAAAATATGTCAGGTTTGTTAGCAACTCTGAGATTTCGTATAATATCTCTATGAATAAGTTTAATGTATGGTTTTGAATAGAAGTGTTTGTGATATATATTTTATGATTATGTTTTAGTTTATTAGTTGAAATATGAAATCAACTATATTTGACTTTTCCTTACTCAAAAAGGAAAGGGAACCTAAAGATGAAGTATATAAAATTTCTTTGGCAATCTCCTTAAATGTAATTATATATCACAGTCCACGGACAATGAAGGACTGAAATCATGGTATAGTCAATATGTATGCCTGATCATATTCCTAGACCATTATACGGTGTTATAAATTGTAACCTATTAGAAATACTCTCATTGAGGAATTTAGAATTTAGAGTGAGATTTATAATGCAAGTAACTAAGTGGAGATATGATAACTTAAATTTGGAGAACAAACAACATTGACGGTTTAGACTTAGAATTGAAATCATAATGGAATCGAGATTTTTACTAGTATTGCTCGATTTGAAATTTCTTTAAGGAGGGTAGAGTTGTGACACCTGTTATTCTCTTAACAGGTATTAAGGTAATTAAATTAATTTTTAGTGTGCCACTAAAAATTTGCTTCATTTAAAATCCATTTCACAATATTTATTTTAATCTATTTTAAATTTTCTAAAATTCTCCTATACTTATTTAGTATGTTTACTGAAAAGCCTTGTAACTTTTAATAAATTTCAAAAATGTCATTTTAGCATTATGTGGGTTAAAGTCTCTAGAGGAGACATGAGGATATATTTTCCAACTACTCTTGACCCTCATTTTCTTTATTTCCTCCGTGATATGCTTCAACATGTCTCCTCCATAATTGCTTTTATCACTTTTCTTTAAATACTTCATCTTTTCTTCTTTTTTCTTCCATGGTTCCCACACTCTTCTTCTCTTTTCCTTGCTGAAGGAAAATACTTAGAGAACTTCTTCAAGGTAGCCATAAAAATCAGCCACCATCACCTCCATTTGAGCAAGAACTTCAGCCATACCGAAGTCAAGGAACCTATTTTGAAGCCATTTTAAGCTTCCAACTAGCCATAATCTGAGGTTAGAATCTTATGAACAATTTAGTCTTTCATTTATAATTTTTTTTATATACTCAAGGATTATTCAAATTTGTGTTCTCAAACCTGAGTATATGTTTTGTTGCTATTTTAGAACATATGTATAAAGTCTAAGTGTATATGCCGTAAACAGAAAATTTATATTGTTAAATTTTGTAATACCTCTATGGGCAGTGGCTCTTTCTTGAAATTCTAGGATTAAATAAAAATGAATTTTGTAAATTAGTTTGTATGTTTAAAAAGTAGATATCCTAAGCTTTCTAACAAGCTATCAAAAGCCTAAATCGGAGTTGTATTTTATTTTCTATGAATTTTTTAATTTTTAGATTAGAAACTAGTAAACCTGCAAGTGGCAATATACCACCCGTTTACGTTAAGTAAACTACCTGTTAACTCATGTGATGATTGTAGATAGTGAACCTATCCTTTTTGCAAAAGTATACTGCCAGTTTGCCATGGTATACTAGCTGCTAACCTGAACCAAGAACCCATCTTTGCTCACCACCTAATTCCTTAATGTCTTGCAACCTTTCCAATATTATCCTAAGTGATTGACGAATCTTATTAGGGACTAAAACATATAGATTACTTGTATACATTTTATATCGTGTTAAGACAAAGATTGTTTATTGTGGTATTCAAAAGAGATTTGCATAAAAGCTTTAATGGCACACTAGTAAGATGGATTTACACATGATTTATTTATGAATGTGGTTGTATGTTGTGCTTTAGTTTTAAATTGTCCTTATGCACGCCTTAGGATCAAGGGACCGTGGAGCTAACGTTAATTGGTTTCGGGATTAAAAGATTGGTGATAAGCTTGAAAGGTAGGGATTCTATAACTCATCTTTTGTGAGGTTTTTATGGAATTAAAATTGATTGTTTTACCGTAAGATATATATATATATATATATCTTTGTTGAACTGCTATTATATGAGTATCACATATGAAAGTATGACATGGACTCATCTTATATTATACGGCGAGGAACATAATGAATTGACACATGTTATAAATGAAGAAGCATGGTTAGGAAAACTGACTCTATAAATAATGATTGAATATAGAGAAATGGTGAGTCATGAAGAGGGCGACGGTTACGTCCTTAGGCACGAATACCCTAAAAGGTAAAATAGGGAGGAGGTGATGACGCTCCCTTGGGTCGAAAGTCCTAAAACATACTGTACAGAAATTGACTTGGTGAGGATCGGGGATTTGATATCCCCTCACTGGAACACCCTTGGAATCATTGGAGGGTGGTCAAGCGTGCCCATTTGGGTTTCGATGAGTTAAGTGATACTCTATTGAATGTGAATACTTAGGACTAATAATGAACTGTAACATTTGTATATATGTATATGTATAAAACTCGGTAATGATTAACTATGGTATCCACGGAATATGATTATAATAAATCTCATAATATGGATAATGATGAGTATTAACTAACCATGCAGTTTTAATATGGTAATGATAAAAACCTAAAGGTGAGTAATGGTTTTCTCTACTGAGTATATTGTTGCTTATTCTCTTATATTTGTATCTTTTTAGGACTCATTAAGTGTGAGGTGGCTACGAGAAAAATAATTGAGGAAGCTATGTAGCTATGTACGTTGGGACTGCTTCAATTACTAAGAATGTTCTTCATGATAATGTAAGCATCAATTGTTACTTTCTGTGACCGTATTAAAATGCGTTGAGGGTTAATTAACCATGCAGGTTTTAATGTGGTAATGATAAAAACTAAAGGTGAGTAATGGTTTTCTCTACTGAGCACGTTGTCGCTCATTCCCTTATATTTTCATCTTTTCAGGACTCACTAAGTGTGAGGTGGCTACGAGAAAAATAGTTGAGGAAGCTATGTAGCTATGTACGTTGGGACTACTTCAATTACTAAGAATGTTCTTCATGATAATGTAAGCATCAATTGTTACTTTCTGTGACTGTATTAAAATGCGTTGAGGGTTAAAATGATGATGACAACAGTTTATATTATTAAATTTAAGGTACTACATTAAACTGTGGTTTAATTATCGTTTATATTTTTTTTATTTTTGATTTGAGAGTTTTTATTTAAGCCCCGGGTAACTTTATTTCTAAGGTTTTATTTTTATCTCTGATTTTTATTTTAATTTATTAAAAATTGTTAACTTCCATATGGGGACGTTACAGTGCTTTTTTTGGGTATTTTGAGTATAATTTTAAAAAACAAATGAGGTATTTTGGATATTTGCATTATAAGAGGGATAAAAATAGTATTTGTACAAAATAAATAGATGTTTTTGGTATCTTTTTCTCTGTTTTTTTTTTTAAGAAATTTTAATGGTCAAGCGGGCGTAGTTTTGATCAAATTCGGTTAAAGAGAACTTATTATGATCTTTGGTGGGAGTGAGATGGCGTCCGTACAATCTTCCTTTAGAATTATGGCAGTTCAGCCTGCCCCTGCTGGTATGGAGAAAGGCCAGTATTTTTGAAGTATCGTCATTGTCATTTTGAAACACACGTCTTGTGATCGTATCTACTTTGTGTTTGACGTAAAGGGTGTAGCTTTTAACCTTCAACCAGTGAAAAGGATCGATAGAAATGGTTAAAAAAAATTAAAGGACTAAAGACAAAACTGCGGGAAGACTAGAATTTAGTGACGACTCTTCTTGGGAGGTGCGCAAAAAAGCTGCACGAGCTGATCCGGCCATAGCTTGCAAAAGCTCCAAAAATGGCTGCCATAAGGCCCTGAAACCAATTTGCACATGTCAAATTTGGGAAGGCTTTAATATCTTTTTTTTTTTTTTTCTTTTACTCTCTCTCTCTCCGGTTAAGAAGGCTTATATATACTTGGTCTGAAGGTGTCTTTTATTAGATATGGTACGTATAGAAAGTGACCTCAGGTGGAGAGACACTGCAAAACTGAGAAAAGTTGAAAAGTCTTTGCTTGGTTAAAACGTGTGGCTTTGGAAGAAAACTACATCTCTCTTCCTTGAAGCATTTCTTTCAGAGAGTCCCGTTCACGTAAACTTGGACATTGGATAACTCCCAGAATCTTACTATGAAAAGTGTGGAAAGGATAATAGGGTGTTTTACAGGGTGGTTAGAACCGTTTGTTAAAACTGTATTTACTAATATATAAGAGTTTTACACTACAGCGATTATTTTTGTTGTTAATATAGCATGTGAGAACTTTATATTATTCATGACGAGAAAAGTGGTCCTTACTGTGATCCGGACTGACTTGCCACACAGGCTATAAATCCTCAATTTCTCACATGAAGTTCTGGTAGAACAAGGGAAATGATAAATTTTAAAGTACTAATCAAAATTAATAGTAGGTATAAAAAAATATTCATTAAATGTCAAGATTTAGTATAAATCAAATATTGTATACAGATAAAAAAAATCAAAAGATACATTTTTTTCCTTCTTCTTCTCTCTCTCCTTCCCCTCTTCTCGTCTCTCTTCTCTCCCATCTCTTGCTCATTTCTCTCTCTCTTCTCTCTCGATGTCTCTCTCCTCTCTCCTCTCAATTGCCGATCTATGACAACTAGTGATGGGCGACGAGCATGGGTTATGACTGACAGGCAAACTTAGATGTGATAACGATGGGCAATCTTGTACATGACTGGTTTAGGCTGTGTAGATAAGCTTTGCCGAGGACATGGAGTTGTTGGCGTGTGGTGGGTTTGGATTATGGCAACATTCCACACCCAATCTGGTCAACGATGAGAGAGAACTATGATGGCATGTTCTGATCAACATTCAAGAAGAAGTTGCAGACCTTAGTGTGTAGTGGCATCGGCAAAAGCAGTTTGGACAAGTGGAGAAAAGAGACTGAAGATGGAGTGACACAAAAAAAAAAAACCCTAGATCGAAAGAGTGAGAAGAGAGAGAGGAAAAAAAAGCCAAATTTAAAATTGAGGGCATCTTAGTTTAAACAATTGTTTAATTTGTACAACTGGCATTAATTAACATTTACTAACATTTAACAGTATTTATAATATTTCCTAACAAATGTTAAAAAATATGACATTTTTTACAATCTCCCTAATGTTGTGAATCAAGTGTGTGTGTAGCTGCCACCTCTTGGTATTCTATGAGTTATATGCAATGATTTTATTGCAAATTTATAATTCACATTTAGACCACATTATCTTCCTATTAAATGCCTCTTAATATTGTGCATGATGTCTCCCTTAATTATATATAAAACCTATTTAAGTTATGTCTGTTGTCATTACTTCTAATATGATCTGGGCTTATAAATAGAGGTTGTGTTAAGCTTGTATGTTTCATCCCTCGCAAGTGAAAGTATAGAAAGTTATTTTGTCTTTAATTTTCTCTTATCTTTCTCTCTTGTTCTCTTTAGTCTTTTATTATACTTTGTTTTGTATCATAACACATTATCAAAATGAGTTTCTAATATGTTAGTTTTTACAAGTGTTGATTGCTCATTGGTTCAATCACTTATCGTTTTGAAAGGTATATTGTGCATATATCTTCACTGATGTTTCTGTAGTATAGCTATTCTCCCTTAAAATTCTAAGGACATGTTTACTTTATCTACTATTGAATATAGCTTTATGTCAATTGCACACTCTTTCTTTGAGATTAGTATTTCTGTTGAAAGGTATTTTGTGCATTTATCTTCACTAAAAGGTATTTTGTGCATTTATCTTCATTGATGTTTCTGTAGTATAGCTATTCTCCCCTAAAATTCTAAGGACATGTTTACTTTATCTACTATTGAATATAGCTTTATGTCAATTGCACACTCTTTCTTTGAGATTAGTATTTCTGTTGGCTTTTGATCATTTCATTCATTTGTTTTCTTCATGTAAAATTAATTCTGGCAATTTCACCATCCATCACATTATTGATATGTTATATATGTGTGTAGTATTAACTATTTGATGTATTATATTTGCTTTCAGGTTATATAATCTATCTTTGTTATAATTAATTGTCATATTATTAATTTCATTTTTTTACATTAACAAATTATTTCTTTTATCAGCAATAACTATATATAATTAAGAAATGAATTTATTGTATATGCTTTCTTTTTTCATTAATATGCTATTTTTTTTTCAATTAGTTTTAATGACATGATTTTCAATGACATTTTTATTACAATATTTTTTTTATTTACTATGCACATGCATAATATTTGGTATTCTCATATTGTAAATTTTTGTCATTTTGTTAATCAATTAAGAATAAATTATTGTAATTCTTATTGACTTTATTTTATCATATACTAGTTTGCACAATGTTGAATCTCACAAAGCTCGAGTTTGTTGCTCTTGATATTTCTAACAATAATTATTTGGCATGGACTCTTGATGCTATGAATCTTGGTAATATAATAAAAGAAGGAAATGACGCATCCTCACAGGATCATACAAAGGCAATGATATTTCTTCGTCATCATCTCCATGAAGGATTGAAAACTAAATATTTGACAATAAAAGGTCCATATGTCCTTTGGAATAATTTAAAGGAAAAGTATGACCACCAAAAGACTGTAATATGTCCTAAAGCTCACTATAATTGGATGCACCTATGATTGCAAGATTTTAAACTATGAGCGAGTATAATTTCGCAATGTTTAAAATTACTTCTCAATTAAAATTATGCAGAGAAACTGTTACTGATGAAGACATGTTAAAAAAAAAAAACATACTCCAATTTTCATGCCTCCAATGTGTTTTTGCAACAGCAATATCAAGAGCAAAGCTTTTAGAAATATTCTGAATTAATATCATGTCTTCTTGTTGCCGAACAAAAAAATGAACTGTTGATAAAATATCATCAATCTCGCCTAACTGGATCAACGTTATTCCCTGAAGTGAATGCGACATATGTTGAAGATTCTAGGCATGGTCCGCATAGTGGACATGGTCATGGATGTGGTCGTGGTCGTGGTTATTATAACCAAAACTCCTCAAATTTCAAGAAAGTTGCATCTCAACATCAAAAATCAAAGAAGAAAGAAGAAAAACAAAAAGAAAAGGGTTTTCAAAATAAAGCCCCCAAGAATGATGAAGATACTTGTCATAGATGTGGCATGGAAGGACATTGGAGACATACATGTAGCACGTCTAAACATTTTGTTGATCTTTACTAAGCTTCCTTGAAATAGAAAGGAGAAGGTGTAGAGACAAACCATGTTGAGAAAAACTTTATTGAGCACCATGATCCTACAGATTTTACTCACTTCGATGTTGCAAATTTCTTTGAGAATCATGATGGAAATTTTGAGAATTTAATTACCGAGGGAAACATCAATATGGCTTGAAAAGATGTTCTCTCACTAATCAATCCCTACTGTGTTATTTTCAGTTTGTTTTTATTTATGGTGTGATCCATAATTTTTTTTTTTTTTTTGTGTTTCGATGTGTTTTATTTTAGTGTGCTTATAATTTTAGTGTGCTTTTATTATGTTTTGTAATCTCCATATGTTTTCTTATAAAATTAAAAAGGATTATGTTTAGTATATTATTTTCTTATCCTTTTGTTTTATTTTTCATGAAGAGACATGGTTTCAAAATTCATTCCACCGGTATTAAAGTTCATAATGAAGCCTTTTGCCTAGCAGACAGTGGAACAACACACACTATTCTCAAAAATAAAAAATATTTTTTCAAATCTTGTATTAGCTAAAGCTAATGTTGTACAATATCTGGTGTTGCAAATCTCATTGAGGGCTTCAGTAGAGCTAATATATTATTACCTGATGGCACAAAGTTTATGATTAACGACGCTATGTATTCTAGTAGATCAAAAAGAAATCTAATAAGTTTCAAAGATATACGTCGTAATAATTATCATATTGAGATAACAAATGAAAAAGATGTTGAATATCTTTATATTATGTCTAATGTCTTAGGAAAGAAACAAATATTAGAAAAGCTACCAGCATACTCTTCTAGATTTTTCTCTTTTTTGTTCTTAGTCCTTTAATGTGGTTATATTGTCGAATCATATTAAATTTTTTTTTGTTCTCTTCTAATTTAGATTTTTTATTATTTAATTTTCTATTCTTTACTACTCCCTCTTCTATCTAACTGGATGAGTTAACTTATTGCCAACATGACTTTATAGGTTTCTTAATTAGTAAACTAATTGCTTACCTTTTATCTAATAAAACAAAATTTGTGATTATGTCATGCCTTGAAACCCCGGAGGTGACGTGGCAGATTAATTAGGTTAGTTAAGTTAAATTTTAATTAAACTTACAAATTAAAGAGTTTGATTAGTTATGAAAAATGTGATAAATCTAGAACTTTGTAAACGATTATTAAAATAATAAAACAGACAAGCGAAAATAAAATAAGATAAAATGAAATGAAACAAAGGAGGGGAGATAAGTGTTGGGTCCCACCAGGCCCACAACTTGTACACACACATGGTATCGACAGTAACTAAATCTACAACCACAGTCTAATGAGAAAAAGGAAATTTAAAATGATACATGCCTTGATTAAATTATACAAATAAGCTATTTAAGTCTTATATTGCTCTCGAGTCCGATTGGTAACCTCCCAATCGGTCCTAAACTGTATTCCACTTAGGGGAAAAAGGTTGAAAACAAATAAAGAGTAAACGAAAGGCTCAGTAGGACTAGGTTATAAAAAAAACATTTAATTTGAACTTAAAATCCATTATTTAAGAAAGTATTTAGAACACAGAATTAAATAAATAAATGAATAAGTAAATCCAAAAAAATCAATCTTACCAAATCTGTTTATTGTTCAACCAGAAAGGATTTTATTATCTTTTCTTGGGCAAACCATAAGTATCATCACCATGGCCTAGCTGGGTTTCAGGACCTGCCCCTAAGGTCGCACTCTACATTTCCCAAACTCTAAATATGGCATCATGCCCATCTATGTATTTCTATAGTTACTAAAATCTCATTTTACCAAGTGTATTCATTTATATTCACTATGCGGTTCATTATGAAAATCACCTCATTTTACTGTTTACGAAAACAACTGATAAAAAATTTTTCAATCAGTTATTGAAAATATTTTGAAAGGAATCATTTTGAGGCCAAAAATCATTTAAAAACTTGGTTGCCAAGGAAAGGAGTAGAAGTCTTACCTCAATATCGTGCACCGACGTTCGACACCGTAGTCTTGATCCGCTATATGATAGCTCCATGGAACCACGAACAACCTTAAATATAAATCAAGTTCATTAATATCAAACTTAAGATATTCTACACTACTAAGCTATCTTATGGTGTCCTAGTGTGTCATTTATGTCTGTAAAATCATATTATAAGGTTGAAATCTCAATTTGGTTTAAAATACGAAAAATGGATGGAAACAACAAATTTTTACAAAACCCGGTCAGCTTGCCGGTCTCCTTGGTCCAGCCTGCCGAACTATACAGTTCGGCCTGTCGAACCTGCTAAGAGTCTGGCCTGCCAATGATATGAATCTGGCTTATCGAATTGGAAAAATTTTGAAAATTTCCAAGCTTAGGCCTCGACCTCCCTGTTTTCTCAACCTATTTTAAAACATGTATAAATGATAGAGAAACATAATAAAACACTTTTAAACTAATTTAAACAAGATTTTCATGGAAAATCTCAAAGAAATCAAAAAAGGAGAAGAATAGAGAAAAATAGAGAAACATTATTTAAATCTGTTTTTCATCAAACCAAGCCTAGATTCTAGATGATTTGAGTTCTACTAACTTAGATTTAAGGTTTTATAAGCTTAAAAAAGCTCAGGTTTTAAAATACAAAGAAAATTGAAAAATTGAAAAAAGTTTAAAATTTTGAAAACTAACCTCAAATTAGACCTTTTGGAGGAAGATTTGGAGTTTGAATCCTTGTTCCTTAGCTTCAATCAAGCAAAAGGAAGACTCAGGCTTGAAGTTTTGGAATCAAAATTTGAGAGAAAAGGGAGAGGTGTGGCAGTGAGTGAGAGGGAGAGAAAGACAATAGAGAGAGCTGAGAGTGAGATAGAGTGAATGTGAGAAAGTGAGGGAAAGAGAGGGAGAGGGAGAGATTAAATAAAAGAAAAGGAAGGTGGTTTCACTGTGTGAAAACCTTGTGCCATCTACGGTTTTGCAAAAAGGGGCATATTTGGTATTTGACAAATTTTTTTGTTTCAAAATTCAAAATAACAAATAAAAATAATTAATAGTAAGTAAAATGATTAAAATAATTAGAAATAACATTAATTTAGAAATATCACAAAATAGTCAAATTAAGTTTCAAAATATATTATGGCACACTAATTCACCATTTTATATACTAATGACACTTAATTAATTTTGGGACGTTATAGCTAATTTTGGGACGTTATAGCTCTTCACCCCTAAAAGAAATTTCGTTCTCAAAATTATAAATCAACTTAGAAACAAAACAAATATGGATACAACTTCTGCATAGTAGATTCTAACTCCTATGTGGGTTCATTAACCCCGTGATGCTGCCACATAACCTTCCTTAACGGTATGTTGTGACGTCTAAGTTAATCACTTTCCAATCAATAATTTGGATCGGTATCTCCTTGTATGTCATGTCCTCTTAGATCTGCACATCATGGAATGGGACTATCTTGCTCTGCTCGAGCAGACACTTTCGAAGCATCGATACGTGAATTACATCGTGAACATGAGAGAGCTCGGGAGGAAGATCGAGCCGATAGGCGACCACACCAACGCGTTGAGTAATCTTGAATGGCCCAACGTACCTCGGTGTGAGTTTACCACTTACACTGAATCGCGATATACCCTTGCGCGGTAAAACTTTCAAGAGAATGAAATCTCCTACTTCAAATTCCAAGGGTCGGCATCTCCTATTAGCGTAGTTCTTCTGCCTGCTCTGAGCTGCTTCCAACCTATCTTGATTTACGACAACGGATCTCATTTGGCTCAAGAACAATCCTAGGTTCAAGTTATGTTCAACACAACGGTGACCAACACGGTCGTCCATACAGCACTTCAAATGATGTCATGCCAATGCTCGCTTAATAGTTGTTGTTGTTCGCAAACTCTGCCAAATCCAAATACTTCTTTCAATTTCTACCGAAATCTAAGACACATGCATGTAACATGTCCTCGAGAATCTAAATGACTCGCTTAGATTTCCCGTTGGTCTAAGGATGAAAGGTCGTGCTGAAGTTCAAATTTGTTCCCAAGGCTTCCTAAAAGCTCCTCCAATACTTAGTATTGAATCGGGAATCTCTATCGAATGTGATGGACAAAGGAACTGTGTGCAATTTCACTATATTCTATAGATATAACTCCCCAAGAATTCTCCTCAAACATGTTGACCTGAAAGGAATGAAATGTGCCAATTTCATTAACTTGTCGACCACGACCTAAATTGCATCATGCCTTTGCTCTGTCCTCAATAAATTGGTGAGGAAATCCATCGTAACGTGATCCCATTTCCACCCTAGAATAGGAAGTGGTTGAAGCTAACTTGCTGGCTTCTAGTGCTCAACCTTCACCTGGAGACAAGTTGCGCACTTAGCCACCTACTCTCGGACATCCTTCTTTATGCCTTTCCACTAGTGTTGCCTCTTCAGATCATGGTACATTTTCATGCTCCCTAGATGAATGGCAAATTGAGACTTGTGAGCTTTATCCATTATAGCCTTCATCACTTTTGCAATTACTAGTACTACCAAATGCTCCCTAAAGTATAGCGATCCATCTGCGTGTATTCTCCATTCTTCAGATTGCTCTCTATTCTAAATTTGTGTCCATATTCCCTATAGGTGTTGGTCTCGACACTAGTTTTGCTTCACCATTTGGATAAAAGTTAGGGTCGACTCCATATGATACACCAAAACTCGGTCGTAGTCTTCATAGTACTATAACCCATAGTCACTCACTGTTGCATTTCTTTTCCAGTCTTTAAGAGCCAGGCAAGCGAGAATCTCTCAAGACTTTTGGCTGAACGCATCTACTACTACATTGGCTTTCTCAAGATGGTAATGTAGCATGAAATCATAATCTTCCATGTATTCCATCCACCTTCGCTACCTCAAGTTTAGATCCCTCTAAGTGAATAGATACTTCAAGCACTTGTGGTCAGAGAAAACCTGAAATGTCGCCCTGTACATATAACATCTTTAGATCTTTAGTGCATGAATCACTGCAACGAGCTCTAAGTCGTGAATAGGATAGTTCTGCTCATGAGGTCATAGCTATCTCAATTCATATGCCACCACACGTCCATGTTGCATCAACACGCATCCAAGTCCGTGTCCTGAGGCATTTGTGTAAACTTCGTACGGCTCATCACTATTTGGGATAATCAGCATCGGAGCTGTAGTTAACTAATTCTTTAACTCTTGGAAGGCAAACTAGCATTCTTCATCCTATTCCAATCTAACATTCTTCTAGATCAGTCTTGTTAACGGAGCTACTATCTTCGAGAAATCCTTTACAAAATTCCTATAGTATCCCACAAGTCCCAAGAAACTATGGATTTCTGCCAAATTCCTTAGTCATTCCTATTCCACTATGGTTTCTACCTTAGATGGATCTACTGAAATACCTTGCTCGGAGATGATGTATCCTAAAAACTTAACTTTAGTAAGCCAAAACTTGCACTTTTCCTTTTTGGTGTATAGTTGGTGTTCTCACAGAATTTGAAGCACGATCATGAGGCGTTGCTCATGCTCTTTCCAAGTCTTAAAGTAGATCAAGATATCATCGATGAACATGATCACGAACTGATCTATATAAGGCCTAGATATCCTATTCATTAAGTCCATGAAAGCTGTTGGAGCATTTGTCAACCCAAATGGTGTCACCAGAAACTTGTAATGTCCATACCAAGTCCTAAAGACTGTTTTGAGAATGTCCTCTTCCTTAATCCTAAACTACTGGTGTCCTGACTGTAAATCTATCTTTGAGAAGTACCGCAAACCTCCTAACTGATCAAACAACTCATCGATCTAGGGCAGTGGATATTGTTCATCACAGTGACTTGATTTATCTGCCGATAGTCTATGCATAACCTGAGGGTTCCATCGTGCTTTTTAGCGAACAAACCTGATGCTTCCCACAGCAATGTGCTATTCCGAATATACCATTTGTTAGCAAGCTCTTGAAGTTGCTTTCTTAATTATTTCATCTCTGCCCTCGCTATTCGATAAGGTGCTACGGAAATCGAAGCCATTCCCGGAAGTAACTCAGTACCAAACTCAATCTACTGATGTAGTGGCAATCTTCGTAACTCTTCGGGGAAGATATCTTTGAATTCATCAACCACTAGTATTACTGCATTCCTTCCTAATGCACTGGACTCTCCTTCTAGGTTCATGACGAAGGCATAACAAGCTATATTCTTTCGCCCTTCAAGACATGTCTTCATGAGATGCTCACTCATTGTTTGATCATTACCACCCTAGTAAGTGATCGTCGTTCCCTTCTCAAACACTAAAGTCGTTCTCCTAAGTTGATAGTCTACAACTGCGTTGTATTTCGACACCTAGTCCATTCCTAGAATGTGATCATATGAGCTCATAAGGATTATAATCAAATCACTCTTTAGTGTCTTACCCCCAATCTTTATTTTACAAGATTTACATATACAATTCACACACACTTGCCTTAAGGGTGAAGCAATAACTAAGGGCTCATCAAACTCTTCTAACTCAACCCCAAGGCATGTACAAAAGAACTCAAAATGAGAGAATGAGTGGCACCTGTATCGAATAAAACATGTGCTAAGGACTGGGAAATTAGAACCATACCATCAACAACCGCGTTGCTGGTTTGGGCACCCAAACTCCCTGATGTCATTGTGTGGACCTGAACTAGAGCTTTCCCTTTTCCTCTACCAACATTGCTAGGTCCTGGATTAGTTGGTCGATATTGCTGCGATGAAGGTGACTGCACGCTAGCTATACTTGGAGCTCAATATTGAGGGGCATTGCACTAGAAGTTCTACGACTGGTATCCTTGTGTTGGGCATGGCAGTTGCTGAGAAGTGAACTAATGGAACTGCAGCTGAGGGAATTGTTGAGGGAAAGGTAAGGTCTGAGGCTGAGGCTGATGACTAGCTCTTTCTCTGGTCTGAAGTCCTAGACAAGCACTCCTGATTAGGCAGTTCCTCTTAATCTGTCCCGACTACTTGCAATAGTGGCAATGGAAACTGTAGGGATTGCTGCGCCTATTGTTGAATGAACTACTGTTTCTACTATTCATGTTACCCTATTGATTCTTTCCTTGAGTTGGACGGCTACTAGTACTCCTCCTACCACTCATTTGTGGTCCTTTTGATATCCTTGCTCAGTCCTCGCAGTAGTGCGTAAAATCATTTTCTACAGACATAGCTAACGACACAAGCTCACCAAAATTTTAGAGTTGAAGAGCAACCACCTGCCATCTAATGGAAGCCTTAAACCTTTGTTGAAACTTAATACACTTTTCGCACTCTAATGCCACAGCGGATGGAGCACACCTTGTTAACTCATTAAACTTTGCCTCATACTCCCGAATCGACATATCACCCTACTCTAATCTGTAAAATTCAGCAGCCTTTTGATATCTATACCCTTGTGGAAAGTAACGGTCATAGAATAGCTCCTTGTGGAAAGTAATGATCGTAGAACAACTCCTTGAACCTATCCCAGCTAATGTTCTTGTTGTTCTCTAGGCGTTTAGCTTGCTTCCACCAAGTATTGGCACCACCTTTAAATTTATAAGCTGTAACTCCACACGATACTCTACTAGCATGCCAAGGGTATCCAGGTGTTTTACGATTGAATCTAACCAATATTCGGCCACCTGCGGGTCCCCATTTTCGTCAAAGGTTGGAACAGATGCATGCTGGAACTCCTTAAAGTATGCATGCCGACAGCTTGCCTCGAAATCTTTTGGTCTTGCCCTCACCGCCATCTGTCGAAAAGCAGCAAGCATCGCCCCCATTATACTTTCCTTATTTCTTGGGTTCACGTCAGCAACAAATGAACGACGTCTGGGTGCCATTCTCTCACTTCTAAAAACAAAATTGGACTGTCAGTGGTATTTTATTGTCGTACGTATGTGTGCACAATTTCCAAGGTTCATAACTTAGGCCTATGGTACCATTCTGTCACGCCTTGAAGCCCCGGAGGTGACGTGATGGATTAATTAGGTTTATTAAGTCAAATTTTAATTAAACTTACAAATTAAAGAGTTTGATTAATTATGAAAAATGTGATAAATATAAAACTTTTTAAATGATTATTAAAAAAAATAAAACAGACAAGTGGAAATAAAGTAAGATAAATTGAAATAAAACATTGGAGGAGAAATATGTGTTAGGTCCCACCGGGCCCATAACTTGTATACACACTTAGTATTAACAATAATTAAGTCTACAACCATAGTCTAATGAGAAAAAGGAAATTAAAATAATACATGCCTTGATTAATTAATACAAATAACTTATTCAAGTCTTTTACTGGTCTCGAGTCTGATCGGTTGCCTCCTAATCGGTCCTAAGCTGTATTCCACCTAGGGGAAAAAGGTTTGAAAAAAAATAAAGAGTAAGCGAAAGGCTCAGTAGGACTAGGTTATAAAAAAAAACATTTAATTTGAATATAAAATCCATTATTTAAGAAAGTATATAGAACACAAAATTAAATAAATAATTGAATAAGTAAATGTAATAAAATCATTCTTACCAAATCTGTTTATTGTTCAACTAGAAAGGATTTTTATTATCTTTTCCTAGGTAAACCATAAGTATCACTACCGTAGTGGCCTAGTTGGGTTTCATAACCTGCTCCCAAGGTCGCACTCTACACGACGCGATCTCTGAGTATGGCATCATGTCAATCTATGCATTTCTATAGTTATTAAAATCTCATTTTACAAAGTGTATTCATCGACATTCATTATACGTTTCATTATGAAAATTACCTCATTCTACTGTTTATGAAAACAACTGATAAAAATCTTTTTCAATCATTTATTGAAAATATTTTGAAAGGAATCATTTTGAGGCCAAAAATCATTTAAAAACTTGGTTGCCAAGGAAAATGGTAGAAGTCCTACCTCAATATCCTGCACTGATGTTTGACACCACAGTCCTGATCCGTTATACGGTAGCTCCACGGAATCACGAACAACCTTAAATATAAATTAAGTTCATTAATATCTAACTTAAGATATTCTCCATGGAATCACGGTGTCCTAATGTGTTATTTATGTCTATAAAATCATATTATAATGTAGTGTCCTTGTGTGCCATTTATGTCTGTAAAATCATATTATAAGGTTAAAATCTCAATTTGGGTTTAAAATGGGAAAAATGGGTGGAAACAACAAATTTTTACGAAACTCGGTTGGCCTGTCAGTCTCCCTGGTTTGACCTACCAAACTGCATAGTTTGGTCTGTCGACCATCTGGGTCCGGCCTACCGAACCTACTATGAGTCTGGCCTACCGATGATATAAATTCGGCCTACTGAACTCATAAATCTGGCCTGCTAAACTAGGAAAATTCAAGAAATTTTTAGACTCGCGTCTCGGCCTCCCCGAACCCAAATCCTCATTTCCAACCTGTTTTCTCAATTCCCAAGCATACAAAATATGTATAAATGATAGAAAAATATAATAAAACACTTTTAAACTAATTTAAACAAGATTTGCATGGAAAACTTCAAAGAAATTCAAAAATGAGAAAAATTGAGAAAAATAGAAAAACTTGATTTAAATCCATTTTTTGTCAAACCAAGTCAAGATTCTAGATGTTTTGAGTTCTACTAACTTAGATTTAAGGTTTTCTAAGCTAAAAGAAGCTTGGGGTTTCAAAATACAAGGAAAATATAAAAAAAAAATTGAAAAAAGTTTGAAATTTTGAAAACTAACCTTGAATTGGACATTTTTGAGGAAGACTTGGAGCTTGAATCATCACTCCTTAGCTTTAATCAAGCAAGAGGAAGACTTAGGCTTGAAGTTCTTGAATCAAAATTTGAGAGAAAAGGGAGAGAGAGAGTGGCAACGAGTGAGAGAGAGAGAGAAAAACAAGAGAGTGAGGGAAAGAGAGAGGGAGGGAGAGATTAAATAAAAGAAAAGGAGGTGGTTTCACTGTGTGAAAACTGTGTGCCACCTACGGTTTTGCAAAAAGGGGTGTATTTGGTATTTGACAAATTATTTTATTTCAAAATTCAAAATAACAAACAAAAATAATCAAGAGTAATTAAAATGATTAAAATAATTAAAAATAACATTAATTTAAAAATATCACAAAATAGTCAAATTAAGTTTCAAAATACATCATGATATACTAATTCACCATTTTATATACTAATGACACTTAATTAATTTCAGGGTGTTACAGATTAACCATATTTTCAGTCTCACTTTAACATTGTTTCCCTTAGAGATCAAAAGTATGTTACTCGTTTAGTTTGATTAAACAATGGATGACATATCACCATAGCTTTTCAAACCACAAAACCTCTAAAACTGAATTAAGGAATTAAGGAAACCACTAGTTTACTTTTGCTTGAACCAATGGCAACATATTTAACAAAGCTTTTCAATTGTGGAGGATAGAGAGCCATTAGCAACAACAAAGATCGCGACCTTCGCAGCAACTCCCATGAGATCTCATTGTGACGTCTTTGTGGAGATCCACTGACATCGCATGGGAGGAGAGGAATTTGAATCTCCTAAACAACATTGCAGAGGGTGGTATAAAGGCTGATCCTAAAACAAAAGCGTGTCGTCGAGGCAAGTTGATCTTGAGTGCTAGCGGGGCACAACATCTCATGAAGATGGCAAGGGCAACAACCGAAAAGAGAGAAAAATGGAAGATGGATAGGAAAATAGATAGATTCAATAATAGATGTTTTAGGTTAGATTTCAAGTAATTTCTGTATTTTAAAATCTAAAAGTGAGAGTTTCTAAAAGGAAAAAGCAAGGAGGTAGTAAATTACATATTAGGACTTTTAAAATCAAGCATTTTCTTAAATGATATTATCTTAGACACGAGCCTCTACTCTAACAGAGAGCCGGAAACTAGGTTTGCACCATCCTTCGTATTTGAAATTTTTTTCTACATTTGTTTTTCCTCACTTTCTCTTCTTTCATCTATTTCTTTCAATTTCCACCCTCAAGGCCAGGCCCGTAATTGCCCTTTATCAGTGTTCCTACTTTTTTAAATAAATTAAATTATTTTTTATTGAGAAAAATTTAATTATCATTTTAGAAATTTGAATTCTGTGATTACCACGGATTAAGATGACCCTAAATTAAGGGAACATACATAAATGACACCTACTAGTATTTTATATATAACACACATGTTTGTAACGTATTATGCCACTAAAAATATTTTGACAGGTGAAAGAAAGAGAAACAAAGAGAATTGAGAGAATGTTAGGGTTTGGCTCTTTGGATTGGTTAGGGAAAAAAGATTTAAACAACTTGCATTAATTATTTTAATATCAATGATGGAGTATGGCACGCTATATTTTAAACTTTAGTTTTTGAAGCATGAATAAACACATTTTTTAAAGTGTGGCATAATATATAATTTTATTCTTAAATTAAGGGTGGTAGTGTAGACGGTAGATCTATAATCAAATATGAAAATATAGATTTGGATCGTTAGGATTTTGTTCAAGGAACTTGAGTCCTCAAATCACCGTTGATTGGACCTATTAGCCTTTAAGCATGTGTGTAAGGTTAAAGTGTAGTAGATTGAATAAAATAATACTGTAAAAATAAGAATGTCGCACGTGGGATTTATAGTTGTTCACTTTGTTAAAGAAGAGCAACGTCCACTGTAATGCACTATAATAAAGATTCTAGATACAAATTACAAGAAAGCATAAAGAAGAGATGAGAAAACAATTGGGCAGAGTTTTTGTATCTATTTTCTATGTCCCCTATGTAATGAAGAATGCATCCTTTATAAGGAGGTAGAAAAAGAATTGTGACTTCCAATCGTTTGCTGGAGTGGAGTGATGCATGGTAAATAACTACAGTAGTGGGACACATGTTGATTCACGATAGGCCACAAGAATCATGCATTCCCCATGTTTTAGTCCATGATTAGACGTGTTAGTAACCGTCAGTTTGTGTTGTTAACTATCAACTCATGTCGATTGATCCATTCGAACGAACATTTAGAGATGAATTTGAATTACCTTGATAGCCGATGTAGCCCAAATGCTTACCATGCACAAAGAATCAAACCAATCGAAACAAATAAAACTTCAATTCAATTAGCCTTCCTCACATCGATTTGTTTCACTTTGATCTATTTGACTCATTTTAACACTAGGCCGTCTGGGCTTGTAGACAATTTGGGCCTACCTGAATTGTACCCTAATAGTTACCTCCCCACTCCTTAGTCGATGTAATTGACTATAGGCGTAATCAAGGGTCAAGCTTTAGTTCGATGACACATCATCTTGATTAAAATCTTGCATCCGTACTCGAATCATTACCCTTCCTTAGGAAATCGTGATACTCAACTACCTATAACACGTGTCACAACGTGATTAGAAGTCTCCAAAATATCTTTGCAACGCTGATGTATGCATCTGATTTGAAAGGACACCGCCTCGGTGTGAGCGAGAATTTGAAAAGACACGAAACCCTAGCCCTTGGATCAGATGGCTTTGAATTGATCTCAACCGTCGATCAGACACCTTCGGGCAGTATATAACATACATTTTCTCTCTCCTCCTCATTTCATTTCTCTCTTTGAACTCAAGGCAATTTTTTCTCAATTTCTTAGAGTCTCTCAACAATTTTCAGGCAAGATTTCCTTCTTTTTTATTCTCTTATGATTTTCTTTTCATAACCTTATTTCCCTTCCAATTTTGAGCATTTTGATACCAAATCTACCTTATTTTCTAAGAAAATCAGCGATTGCTATACTTGCTTGGCTATTGCAAGTTTAGAACTCTCACGAACTGTTGAGATCCTACTTGATCTTTAAAACCCTAGATCTCCTTTGAAAAACCTGTTTCTACGAAAATGTCAAAGGCAGTTATCATCGATTCAAGCTCTAGCAGCAGTAAGGACCCTTGGTCAAGTAGCAACAAAAGGGAACTTGATGAAATTATTTGTCAACAATCCATTATCGAATCAAGTTTGAGAGTTGGTGGCATTGGGACAAGCACAGCAGCAACGATCCCATAGAGAGAGAGAAATAAGCCAGCAGCGCCCTCTAACCAGGTCAACGAAGTCAAATCATTTGAAAAGAAGAAGTACATCTCTCCTACTAAGGGAGTACCTTATTTTGCAAAAAATCTTGAGTCCATCTTGGTGGAAGGGGATGTACAGACGATAAGATCAAAGTATGGAATCCCATCCTCAATCGAAATGCATTTGCCCTATCCAGGAGAGTGAGCAGATACACAAAACAACAACTAGTTTTGTGTGTACACCAAATGGTTCGAGCTTGGCCTTTGACTGCCAATTCCAGAGTTTATGATTGAAATCGTTGGCCATTTCTATATTTTCATGACTCAACTAATGCCAAATAGGGTCTGACTTCTTATTGCCCTTGTGGTACTAATAGAGGAGTCCGGCATCGATTTTGACATATACGACTTTCTCTGATGCTACTACTCAAAGCAGAATAATAAAAGTTTGGGTTACTTCTACTTCATGTACCGACAGTCGAAGCAACTCATTACCGAATTTGTAAATGTAGATAGACACTAGGAAGAGAGATACTTCTTTATGTCTGTCAACCGTGAATCTTTCAAACTGACTACTTAATTTCCTTTTCTATTTGCTTTTGGTCACATTGGTAAGCATCAACACTTGCGTTTATTTCAAGCAGTAATTCCAACTGATCTTAAGTGTTGTCTTTCATCTAACTCCTACCGACGAGAGGTTCCAAGCGAGGTTAGATGCACTGCTTGCTCTAAAGGGATGAACTTGGGCTGAAATCTCTCACCCAATTGACTCAAAAAGTCATCAATTTGGAAGCACTTTAAAGAAATCCCAACATGTATTCCTATTCAATTTCCAAAACGAGTTATTGGGTCTTTATATGCCATGGTGCACTTCAGAAACTGTATGGTCCATCTAAATA
The DNA here is from genome assembly GCA_025403435.1 of Artocarpus heterophyllus. NCBI lineage: Eukaryota > Viridiplantae > Streptophyta > Magnoliopsida > Rosales > Moraceae > Artocarpus > Artocarpus heterophyllus. The sequence goes on along the minus strand of CM046348.1, from coordinate 16,335,582 downwards.
TATTACCCCTCTGTCTGACGAAGACGTTCATCTCGCAGAAGCCACACTATCAGTCATGAGGATAACATTGCCTTTAGTTGGAGAGATGAGGAGGAAGAAAGCTGCGGACAAAGTAGCGAAGAAGAGGAACGATACTTGTGACCCTTTGGTCTAGAAAGAGGTAGCCCTTCTGACTGATTTGGCCAATATTCCTCCACCTCTTGCCTTTGACATACAGCCCCCACCGTCGAAGAAAAGGAAAGGGACACAGCCTTCTGCTCTAACCAGGGACATCGAAATAAGGGTTTCTGAGAAAACCCTTGATGTCCTAATGGACGTCAGCATCATTCAAGACAAAGAGGCAGCGACAAGAGCAGCCGTAAATTTCTACTTCAACAAGGACGAGGAACTTCTCAGTGGGAAGCCAATTTCTTGGCTTTATAATGAATCGGCCACAACTATGGGATAGGTAAATCGCCAAATCGTCTTTTTTTTTTATCATACAGGCTCTTTTGCTCCATAATCTCTTCACGAACAAAGCTGTTCACAAATACGAGCAGGAGCTTTTAAAAAATAAGGAGCTTGGAGAAGAGCTTAGGAAGGTAAAAGTTGAGAGAGATGACAAGAAAAAGGAACTTGATGATGCGGCTGATGCGCTGAACGGTCGAACGGAAGAGTGTTGAGCTTGGCTAGTAGCCTTTGACTTTCTGAGGAGAAAGTTGATAACTTGAAGAAGACAATGGATGCCAAGGACAAAGACATTAAAGAAATCAAGGAGCAGCTACTTGAGGTCCACAGCACTTCCTCTTTTAGGGCATGACTCTAGGCTTTATTAGAGTTCAAGTTAGGCAAACTCAATGTCAAAGCGATGGACGAGGAGATCAAGGAATTGCAAGAATTGTTGTCATCGGATGACTCAGATGTTCAGGTTGTTGACCAAAGCAAATCGGCCCGCCAAGATGTTTCTAATGATCCTTCCGCTCCTGAACCAAGAAGTACCATTTCGATGACAAATGGCAAAGTCACAGAGCCCCTCATTGTCAAGCTGACTGAGGGCAAAAATGTTCAACCTACAGAGGGAGAAGATTCTTGAGAATTTTTTTTTATTTGAACAATTTATACCTCCATTTGTTCAATTTTTGTCGAACAACTTCACTTTTCGAACAGAGTTTAAAATAAAATTTCACTTTGTGCTAATTTAGTTTTTGTTTTCTCATGCTTTTTAATACGTGATTGGCGATCAAGGACTTAGTCAATTTAAATAAATTAAAAGCCAACATGCTAATAACGCATGATAAATTAAAGTGTTTGATTGGATCCAAAAGGATCAATATATATCAAATCGAGCCGTTATTTTTGCACATACCGAACTCTTAAAAAAGGGAACCAAGTCATGGGCCAGTCTGAGCCATGGCGATTTAAGATTAGACTCTAAGAGAGATGATCAAATTTAGACTGGTGTTGAGCCAATAGGATGACGATGTGAGATTGAACTGTTGGCAAGATGATCAAATTAAAAATAGGATTGAGTGGCGTTGTACGTCTGTTGTTTTATCTAATTGATTGAGTCAGGCGACGACATGAGATCAAACTTGGTTTTAAGCCATGAAGATGGCATATCAAGAGTTCGGATCAAGTTTATCGAGTCCGAAGGTGTGCCACAGAGATGACATCATAAATTGAGTTTGGATAGAGTTGGTCGAGTTCAAAAAAAGATGGCATCATAAAATTGAGTTCGGATCGAGCTAGTCGAGTCCAAAGTCAAGCCACGATGGCGTCACAAAATTGAGTTCGGATCAAGCTGGTCGAGTCCGAAGTTGAGCCATGATGATGGCTTCACAAAATTGAATTCGGATAAAGCTTGTAAAGTCCGAGCTTGAGCCATGATGGCATCACAAAGATGAGAGTTTAACTCGAGAACAACTTGGTAGTGATCTTGGGAAAATAAAATTTAAATTACTAAAGTGACTGCACTTATTTATAGTCCACGAGCTGCCTACATACCCTTATGTGTGGGGATCAAGCCAAATGCAGTTTAATTACATAAAGATAAAGAACACAAAATGAAAATGTTAAAAGTGATACTTCCTTAAATGGCGTCCATTCTAACTTTTCATGATAGTTGATCCGTCCAATTTTTTCAACTTCTATACTCCATCTCGAATAACAGACCGAACTCAATAAGGGCCTTCCTAATTAGCTGCCAATTTCCTAGCATAAGCTTCTTTCGTATTCTGAAAAAAATTTCTGAGCACGAGTTTACCTTCATGGAACTTCTTGACTTTAACCTTCTAGTTGTAATATTTGGCGACGGCTTGCTGGTAGCATCCAAGGCGATAGTAGGCTTTGTCCCTTGTCTCGTCAATCAGATCCAATGCATCCTGCATGATTTCGTTGTTTTTTGCTTCATTCAGGAGTAAGTAATCGACTCGAAGGTCTCGAGTGACTACTTCTATAGGAATGACAACTTTTATACTATACACGAGCAAAAAAGGGGATTCGTTAGTCGCCCTTCTCGAGGTCATTCGCTAGGCCCAAAGTACCATCGGGAGTTCTTCGACCCAATGTCATTTCCTAGCCTCTAGTTTCTTCTTTACGTTCTTCACGATTGTCTTATTCGTTGCCTCTACCTGCCTATTTCTTTGTAGGTACCTTGGTGTTGAGAAGCTTAGAATAATATCCTTGTCATGGCAAAACTTCTTGAAGGATGAGGAAATGAATTGGGAGCTGCTATCGGTGATGATCTCCCTTGGAACTCCGAATCGATAGATTATATTCCTCCAAACGAACCTTTTGTCATTTTACTCTTTAACGTCTGCAAATGCTTCGGCTTCGACCCATTTGGAAAATAGTCTATAAGGGTGAGCAAATACTTGACTTGTCGTGGAGTCGGGGGGAACAAACCAACAACATCCATTGAGTACTTCATAAAAGGGTAGGGCGAACTGACCGAGGAGAGTTCTTTAGCTGGTTGGTGAATGGTAGGAGTGTTCCTCTGGCAGTTTTCGTATTTGTGAGCAAAGTTCTCATAGTTGCTCTGCATTGTTGGCCAGTAGAATCATTGCCTCTTTACCTTATTGCATAACAACCTTCCTCTAGAGTGGTTGCCACACGAACCTTTGTGTACTTCCCGAATGACCTTCTCCACTTCGTCTACTCCTAGGCAATGGAGGTAAGGACCTATGAAGGAACGCCTGTAAATTCTCTCATTGATCAAGCAGTATCATGTAGCTTGGACTTTTATCTTTCTCGTTACTTGCTTATTTTCAAGCAACCATCCATTACGTATATACATCTCGATGGAAGTCCTCCAATTGTCCCTTGGGTCGACATAATTGGTCTCCTTGACTACGTCAATGCCTGGATTATCAATTCGTTCCAAGGGAATGATTCTTCTCTTACTGACTTTGACTGAAGATCCCAAATTGGCAAGGGCATCGGCTCTTGTGTTGTGTTCTCGAGGGACATGTTTCACCTTGAAGTGGTCGAATTGGGACTTGAGCTTGTTCAATAGCTTCAGGTATAAAAGTAACTTTTCATCTCAGGCATTGAATTCTCCATTTATCTGATTAAAGATTAAAGTGGAGTCACTTTCTACAACGAGTTCTAAAGCCCTTAATGCAAAAGCAAGCCTTATACCTACAACCATAGCTTCATATTTAGCTTCATTGTTACTGGCCTTGAACCCTAGTCGAAAGCACTATTTAATTTCTTTGCATTCGGCGACTTTAGTAATACTTTGACCCCTAAGCCCTTTTCATTGCTGGTTTGTCGACCTGCACAGTCCATTTCTTCGATCCCATCTCATCAGGATAATACTTTAATTAAGCAACAAAATCTAGGATCACTTATGCTTTCAATGCTGTCTGAGGCCTATATTCAATGTCAAACTCTGTCAATTCGATGGCCTATTTCGTAACTCTTCCGCAGACGTCTAGTTTATGTAGGATAGCTTGCATCAGATAAGAGGACAAAACCACAATAGTGTGTCCTTGAAAATACGGACGGAGCTTTCGCACTAACATGACAAGTGCAAAGGCCAACTTTTTGACGATTGAGTACTTGGTTTTAGCATCCGACATTGTATGGCTAATGAAAAAAACTGGCCTTTGAATCACATCTTTTTCTCAAACAAGAGCCGAACTTACTGTTGTTTCTAAAACTGCCAAGTACAGGTAGAATGGCTCCCCATCTTTTGGTTTCTATAGGATCGGTGGAGTAGCCAAGTATTTCTTCAACTCTTGGAACACTGCCTTGCACTGTTCATTCCATTCAAACTTCTTGTTTTTCTTAAGCAGTTGAAAAAAAAGAAGACATCGATTTACGGATCAGGTTATAAACCGATTGAGGGCAGCAACTCGACCAGTAAGCTTTTGTATTTTATGCTTGGTTCTCGATGACGACATCAGTTGGATGGCTTTTATCTGGTTTTGGTTTGCTTTGATTCCCCGTTTCATGACGAGGTAACCCAGGAACATACCGCTTGCCACTCCAAAAGTGCACTTCTCTGGATTCGGCTTCATGCCATATTTTCAAAGAACAATGAAGTATTCTTATAGATTTGGAATGGAGTTGGGCCTGCAAAGACTTGACCAACATGTCATCAATGTATACTTCTATATTCTTACAAATTTACAGTTCGAACATCATGTTGACCAGCCTTTGATACGTGGCGCCTGCATTCTTGAAGCCGAATGGCATGACCTTGAAATGGAAGATTCCTTATTCAGTAATAAAAGCAATCGTCTCCTAGTCATCCGAGTGCAGAAGGATCTGGTTATAACTAGAGAATGCATCAAAAAAGCTTAAGATTTCATGGCTAGCCATTGCAACAACAAGTCGTTCGATATGTGGTAACGGATAACAGTCCTTTGGGCAGGTTTTGTTTAGATCCATGAAATCAATGCACATTCGCCACTTCCCGTTCTTTTTCTTAACAATCACCATGTTGGCAAGCCAATCCGGGTATTGTGTAGGGCAAAAAACCCGGCCTCAAGTAGCCTCCTCACTTCGTCCTTCATAATGTTGTTTCTCTCAATTCTGAGTTTTCTCTTTTTCTTCCATATAGGTTTATGGTTTGGATCGACCTTAAGTCAAGGCAAGATTATGTTTGGATCGATTCCTGGCATGTCTGCATGGGACCATGTTAAACAATCATTATTAGCTTTCAAAAAATCAACAATCTAGGATTTTAACTCAAGGTCAAGTTGCGAACCAACCTTCACAGTGCATCTCTCATCTTTTGGATCGATTTAAACTTCGTCAAGCTGCTTCAAAATCAACTCAACACAGTCTTGATCCCTCAATCCATTCTGCTTCTATATTTGTAATTGCTATAAAGTTTTCTTTTGCTTCATAGCCATGGTGTAGTAGATCCGTGCTGCTTCTTGACTTATTCTTATCTCTCTAATCCCTTGCTTTGTTGGGAATATGACCCTTTGATGGTATGTTGAAGGGACTGCCTTCATGGCGTGCACCCAAGGCTGCCCCAGAATAATATTATACCCCAAAGGGCAATCCATAACAAGAAACTGGTCATCTTGTTCTCGCCTGTTGCGTAAACTGGGAGTTTGATTTTCCCAATGACTGTTGTCGATTCGCCATTGAAACTTACTAACGACATGGGGGATTTCTTGATCTCCTCTACACCGATTTCCATCTCCTTCAGCATTGAGAGGAACAAGATGTTGGCTGAACTTCCATTATCAACTAGTATCATGTCGATCTTGCAGTTTGCAATGTTCAGTTTGATAACAAGAGCGTCATCATGTGGAGTATCAAGCCCGAATGCCTCGTCACTTCAAAATGAAATAACATGCTCGCTGCATTCATGAATCAATGAGTTGACAGTTGCTTGATTCGCTCTTTATTGGTGGGCCTTTATTTGGTTGGCAGAATCACCACTAAAAATGAAGCCTCCACAAATGGCTCTAATTACCTTTTTGACTGGTGGTGGTGACGGTGTCTTTTCTTGGGCTCGACCCTTTCATCCTTCTCGCTCTTTGTCGAGCTTGTATATTTTCCTTCCTCGTTTGGAGAGGTACTCCCTTAAATACCCTCTCTTGAGCAATTCTACTATCTCAGATTGCAAGGCTTTACAATCGACTGTCAAATGCCCCGTATCTCGATGGAACTTGCAGTACTTTAAATGGTCGCGAGACTAGCTATGGCCATCTTATTTGGCTATCTAACGTAATCTTTACCTTCGAGCTAAGCGACCAGTTAGGACGGTGATATGCTGAGTGTGTACTTTGGAGGAGATAGTGGTCTTACCACTGATCGTGACTTATCTTCTTTCCTCCTCCACTCTCTTTTTGGGGGTGTCCTTGTCCGTCCTCTTTGATCTGGTTGCTGTCGTTGCTTCTGACTACACCTATTCTGGCCTCTAGTTCTCGTGAGTTCTTGTTCACATCCCTCATTTTCCTCTTCCAAGTCAATCCATCTTTTAGCTCTGTTCAGGGCTTCCTGGATGGTGTGTGGATAGTCGGAGCAAATGCTACTCTTAAAAGAAGACTTGTGTAGAAGTGCTTTCTTCAGTACTTCTCGAGCTGTTGCATCCTCTAAATTAGAAATCTCTGAGAGTGATTTGCTAAATCTTTTAATATAAGCTCTCAGCGACTTGCCTGGGCTCTAAACAACCGACCATAAATCTTTGGTCATCTTTCCAGTTTTGATGTGTACTGAACATGCTTTGACAAATGATCTACCAAATCTTCAAAGCTATAGATAGATCCAATAGGCAAGTTGCTGAACCATCGAAGCGCTAGACTTTTGAGTGATTGTGCAAATAGCCTACACATCATCTCATCAAGAATCGAGTCTGGGATATTTGTAGCACTAACCACGTTCTTATACTGCAACAAGTGGTCCTTTGGATCGGAGGTTCCATCGAATCGGACGAATACAAGGTTTTCGTACTTCGGTGGTACAATTGAAGTGATCCTCCTCGTGAGTAGCATATCTTGAATGTTTTTCAAGATGTCATCCAATGTTGGGGTTTTGCTCGTTGCTTTCAAAGCCTTTTGGTCGATCTTCTCTTCCACGAGCTTAGTGTTCTACTCGAGCATTTCTTTCATCATCTGTTGGATCGACTCCAGAGTTAGCAGAGTTGGTGTTGGAACTTCTTCAGATCCAGAGGTAGGTTATGTCCTTTCAATTTCATCAGTCGCATCAACGCATCGGTTGGATTCCACATGAACATTTGTAGTCATCACAGTCGTTGTGATAGCAGGCGTTGTTGTGGCTATTGTAGCTGCTGATGGTGTTGCTAGTGCTAGAGTCGAGGGAGTATATAAGGGCTGCATCCTCCCAATGGGGCTGTAGGACTACTGTCTTCATGGCTGTGGCGTCTGAAACTCCCACTACACCGCTGTTGTAACTGGGAATGCAGAATACCCATGTATAGGTAATAATAGGATTGTGAAGCCATCTGAGAGTTTTGATAGCTGATTTGGCTCTGCAAATACAAATTGTCACTGCTAAGTTGCTCCAATCTTTTATCGCGTTCTTGAGAGCGAGTTGCCTGTTCTTAGAGCATTTTCTTCAAAGCCTCCACTTCTATTGCAAGGGCTTCCATTTGCTGGTTGGCCTAGGGAATTGGTTTAGTCTCTTCAATTGTAGTTTCAGGAGTGTGTTGGTTGTCAACGTTGTCAACCATTCGTATCCGAGCTAAAGATCCTGGAGTTGATGACCTGAAGGCCCCACGGTGGGTGCCAAACTGTAGATGGTGGATCTACAATCAAATATAAAAATGTTGATTTGGATCGTTAGAATTCTGTTCAAGGAACTTGGGCCCTCAAATCATTGTTAATTGGACCTATTAGCTCTTAAGTAAGCGTGCAAGGTTAAAGTGCAGTAGATTGAATAAAATAATGCTGTAAAAATAAGAATGTCACACGTAGGATTTAAAGTGGTTTACTCTCTTAAAAAAGAGCTACGTCCACTATAATGCACTATAATAAAGATTCTGGATACAAATTACAAGAGAGCAGAAAGAAGAGATGAGAAAACAATTGGGCAGAGTTTTTGTATCTTTTTTTCGTGTCCTCAATGCAATGAAGAATACGTCCCTTATATAGGGAGGTAGAAAAGAATCGTGACTTCCAACTGTTTGCTGGAGTGGAGTGGATAAATAACTGCAGTAGTGGGACACGTGTTAATCTGTGATAGGCCACAAGAATCATGCCTTCCCCACGTTTTGATCCATGATTAGACGTGTTAGTAACCGTCAGTTCATGCTGTTAACTGTCAACTCGTGCTGATCTGTGACACCCGTTATTCTCCTAAGGGTATTAAGGTAATTAGATTAATTACCTAGTATATATATAAAAAAAAATCAGAAAATCTCTCATAATTCGAAACTCTCTCTCTCTCTACTTTCTCTCTCTAAAAAAAATTCTCTCTCTCTCCTCAAAGATCGTTTGAGATTTCGGCATCCATTTTCGACACCTCCCGCACCAATGGAAAGCTCTCGACGAGCTGAGTCCAACGAGGTGCCGCGCCGCCCAAAACGCCGCCGGAGGAGACCACACGCGCCGCCCAAAGTGGCGGCAAAACCCATTTCTTTCCGACGAGATATCTTCGCCGTCCGACGTCCGATCGACGTGATTCTTGTTCCTACACGACCACCGTGATGAGAGGAACAAAACCCACCCTTGGTGGCAGCTCAACAACCGCCGGATTGCTCCGCCCGCCTATTGCCGCCGTGCACCGCCGCCCCCATGGTGGAACTCCGCCTTGCCGGAGGAGGTGACTGACACCACCCCTCCCAATGAGTTCAGAGGATCAAGGGGAGTAAAACCCCTCGATCAATTGCACGGAAGGAGCCGGTTTCACCGGAGAACGGCCAACGCCGCCGTCAACCGCCGCGAGAGCCTCCGTTTTGGCTCTTCCCAGCCACGTTTCTTCAAATTGGATGAGGGGAAATGCTCATAGGAGGATGGGTAGCAAAATCCCTCAGCAAATTTCAGGTTTCCATCGTCGGAGAATCAAGATCGGAGCTCATCCATTTCTACCGACGTTGTACTTCACGACCCACTATGTTAGAGGCAGAATTGGGTGAAATTGACCCCGCCATTGGACTCAGAAGGGTCGATTTAGGGGGGGTAGGCCCGAGCCCAGCTGCCAATGGACCCCGATTGACGCCGGTCAAAGTCGGTCAACGCCGGTCAACGGCTGGTCAAAGGCCAAAATGGGATTTTGTGATCCGGACCTCCGATCGAAGATCCGAGACCGCCTCCCGACTCGTTTTGATGCTCTGGATGCAATGGTGACCTCCGTTTGAGCAAACTCCACTCTGATGAAAATCATCCGGTACCGACTGCACGCGAATCGAGGCGATTCAAACAGCAGTATCGGAGTCCAGAATGACGTTTTCAAGAATGTATGATCTCCAGGAAGCATTCCTAGCCATTCATAGTCGCTCGAGGAGCACTACAGAGGATGCTTCGTAGATACAGCGAGATACAACTGGATCTGTTTTGCTTGGAGTTCAAGATCAAGGGAGTATGGAGCTAACGTTAATTGATTCCAGGATTAAGAGACTGTTGATAAGCTTGAAAGGTAGGGATTCTATTACTCATCTTTTGTGAGGTTTTTATAGAATTAAAAATTGATTGTTTTGCCGCAATATATATATATATCTATGTTGAACTGATATTATATGAGTATCACATATGAAACTATGACATGGACTCGTCTTGTATTGTACGGCGAGGAACATAATGAATTTACACATGTTATAAATTGAGAAGCATGGTTAGGAAAACTAACTCTATTTAATAATGATTCAATATTGAGAAATTGTAAGACATGAAGAGGGCGACGGTTACGTCCTTGGGCATGAATACCCTAAAAGGTAAAATAGGGGGAAGGTGATGACGCTTCCTTGGGTTGAAAGTCCCAGAACACACTGTACAGGAATTGATTTGGTGAGGACTCGGGGCTTGATGTCCCCTCACCGGAACACCCTTGGAATGTTTATAGGGTGATCAAGTGCGCCCATTTGGGTTTCGATGAGTTGAGTGATACTCAATTTAACATGGATACCTAGGAACAATGATGATTGGTAATATTTGTATAAATGTGTAATTATGACACTTGGTAATGATTAACTACGGTATCCATAAGATGTGATCATAATAAACCTCATAATCTGGAATATGATGTGACTTACTAACCATGCAGATTTTAATGTGGTAATGATAAAAACCTAAAGGTGAGTAGTGGCTTTCTCTACTGAGCATAGTGTTGCTCATTCCCTTATGTTTATATCTTTTCAGGACTCACTAAGTGTAAGGTGGCTACGAGAAATATAGTTGAGGAAGTGATGTAACTATATTACATTGGGATTGCTTCAATCGTTGAGAATGTTCTTCATGATAATGTAAGCATCAATTGTTACTTTCTGTGACTGTATTACAATGTGTTGAGGGTTAAAATGATGATGACAACCGTTTATATTATTAAATTTAAGGTGCTACATTAAAACTGTGGTTTATTTATCGTTTATATTTTTATTTTTGAGTTGAGAGTTTTCATTTAAGTCCCGGGCAAATTTTATTTTTAAGGTTTTACTTTTATTATTTATTTTTATTTTATCTCATTAAAAACTGTTAACCCCCACATAGGGGCGTTACAGAATTTTTGGTATCAGAGCCTAGGTTCGGTTAACCTAGGGAGTGTAGCACCACTTTAAAAAAAATATATTTTTGAGATGGTTTTGAAGCTGAATTTTCAGTGTCATCATCAAAATGAACCTTCACATTGATTTATACAGTCTAGAAGGATGTAACATGGAAAGGCCATAGAATGAAAATATCAATAGTTATATGAGTACAATAATTTTATAGAAGGAAAGTATTAATAGTTATAAGGGAATGATAATTATATGAAATGAGTTTATAAGTAGAATGCTTATGAGAGATTCGTATAATATTTGGATCTCTAAGCATATCTAATTCGTATAAACGATGAGAAATTCGTATAGATACGAGGATTGAAAAGCCTTTTGTCTCGTGAAAAACAATGAGAAATATAAGGCTTGATTTATTGATTTTAAAGTTTGACATAGATATGCCAAATTTTTCGTAATTGATTCAAACCTAAGTAATGATTATGTGTGGATTCGATGGAGCACATAAGTGTTAATGTCTTTTCTTAAAAGTTCTATATATTTGAGGAATATGATATAAGTTGGGAATCATGGTATTGAATCTTGAGAGAGATAAATGTTAGACTTTTGGTCTGTTAAGACTGTGTAAAGTCTAGAATGCATGAATCTCAAAATTGGAATATTTCGTTACATACATTGTATTTAAGTGTATCAGTGAATCTTTTGGTTACCTAAGGTTTTGTTATATGAGGAAATTATATATTGTATAAGTAGAATTGTGGGGATTGTAGATGTTCTTAAGTAGTAACATCAAGTGTCTTTGTTCATTGATATGGTCTACGTTGAAAGACGTAAATCGTATTGATTTCAAGGTTAGTCGCATTCTAAACCCTTGGTAGTAATGATGATGAATTCATTGATAGATGTTAAGTATTATGAATAACATATGGGTGTATGTATTGTTCAATAAGGTTTTGATTAAAACAAAATTATTTGAGTTGGATCATTCAGGAAGATCCTTGTTGTCGTTAAATTAGATTTGTTATTTATAGTTAACTTTATCTATAGTGGGCTTTGAATTGGGTTTAAGATTTATACAAATTGGTTTTCAATTTTGTGTTTGTTATTTAACTCGTTCTAAATGTGTTAAGGCCGAAACAACCTGACCATTTTCAACTAAGAACATTTGGGCCTAGTTCAAATCTTAAATCAGTTTGATTCACACTGTCTCTCTCACGTGATCTCTATACGTGTCATATACAGTGGTTTAATCATTGTTTACAAATACGTTTACTGTGCATAGGAGCTTATTTCTCCGAGTTTACTTTTCCTCCAAAAGAAGAAGGAATTCTAGGATTCTGCAATTTACTATCTTAATTTTTCCTTTCTATTTACTCTTCTTTCATCTCATCATGGACCCAAAGTACCAACACCTGAGAAAGTATTTCCCATCACTCTCCCAAAAGATTCTCAGAAAGAAATACAAGGCTAGAATTACTCGGTTGTGGATTCTTATGCGTTTTGGTATCCCTTGTGATGTGAGAATGTTAATAGAGGGGAAAATCCGTCCGAGTGACTTTAGTCAAGATGTCGGTTTACCAGGAACGGGTACCAGTCGTAGTGCAATGAAAAGAAGAGCTCGTGCCATCGTGGTCACTTGTAACAAATGTGGAAGACAAAATTGTAACGGTAAATGTACTTCACCTGGTTATATGTCTACGAATAGAGAGGATAAAATAAGGTTTTGTAGGGATGGACTTTCAAAGGAGAACTTGGATAGCATTCATCCTCCTCTCCACGGTCACCCTAGTGGATATGTTCAAGGAGCTATTTTTAAACTCTGGCCTAAATTTTATACAGAAAGACAACGCCTCAGGAATATGGTATTTCTAGATCCTGTTTGCCAAGCCATAAGAAAACTGGATGGGGAATAAGTCATCGCTCTATAAAGGTTATTTAGTCTTTGCTTATTTGAAGCAGTTTTAGCTGATGTTCAACAGTTTGTGTTTTTCTTTTACTCAGAATATTTGCTTTTGTGTTTGAAATAATTGTGATTATTAGATTGATACAGTAAGTGTTAATATCTTATTTAATTTATGATTTTCTTAAATATATATATATATATAATAAAATATATTATCTTATCAGACACGTCACATACGGTACAGTAATATGTTTGAATTTTGAAAAGCTTATCCAGATATTTCAAGATTGTGTCTCAAATTTCAAAAGTTCTACAGTATTTGTCGTTTATATTAAATTTCTAGACTTGGTGTATATTTGTCAAAAAGTCTACAGTTGTGTCAAGAGGGTCTTTTGTCGAATTGTTCTCAATTGTCAAAAGTTATACAATTAGAGTCTAATCTTTTTCAAAAAGTGAATCAGATTTTCTGTAAACTATCAATCACCTTATCTTACTTTCTTATCCGCACAAGATTTTGTTTAAATCTTTGGATTACCTTTTCATTACCTACTCGTCTATCTCTTTAGCCCTTTTTGTATATTTCTCATCTTTAAAATCTCATGTAGAACCCGAAGTCTAAGTGGAGCAGACATTAAGCAACCACTTCTATAAACCAAATATGTCTACCTCCCAGTCCACGAAGAAAATAAAGAATGTCTGTGTCTTTTGTGGTTCCAGCCTTGGAAAAGATAAAGCTTATTTAGAAGCTGCAAATCATTTAGGGCAAGTCCTAGCACGCAAGAAGATTAACATAATCTATGGGGGTGGTAGTATAAAAATGATGGTAAATATGGCACTAGCAGCTAGGTCTAGCGACGCTACTGATGTAAGAATTTGGCCTCATATTCCAGTTGAAGGAAACCTTTGTAAGGAAGCCATAGGTAAGGGAGAAGGAGTCAGGAGTATCCCTAAAAATTTTAAAGACATAATCTATAATTCTGATGCTTTTATAGCATTACCTGGTGGTCTAGGTACTCTTGAGGAAATATTTATAGTTGCTTGTGGGCAATTGTTGGGCTTTTATTCCAAACCTTTGGGACTGCTGAACGTAAAGGGTTTTTATGACGGTCTTTTGAAATTTCTAGATTACGCTGTGGAAGAAAACATCACTACAGAATCGGAGAGACAAATCTTTGTCACTGCTTCAACAGCTGAGGAATTGATAAATAAAATGCAAATCATACATCCAGAATCCGACACTGCAACATCCAAGCTTGAATGGGAAAGGGAAAGCAAGGAGCGACCAATTGATTTGAATCTCCATCTGTAATCTTTTTGTTTTATCTTTGGCATATAGGCATGTGTGTCCGTATTTCGTGTGTTACGAATAACCGTTTGCCCTGTATTCTGTGTTTCTTGTGGTACGTTGTTGTTCAATCTTTTAGATTCATTGAGCCTAATGCCGGGATGGCTGGATACAGAGTACTTGATGCTCTCGAAACGCATCCTTCTTAAGGTCCGATCTTTTGTTTATCGATGTTTTTGTATCCTCTAAGCATGCATGATATGGATAGCTGGGTACGGAGTGCCTTGTACTCTCGAAACGTATCCGTATTATGTTTGTAATGTGAAATATTCTGTTAATATTATGTGGAAGTACCAGAGTCAGTTATGAGGATATTCCATATGAAATATGAGTATATTATTTGGATTGAATGTTTGTGTCATGAGAATAGCTGTTTAATGAAAAATATGTTGGGTTTGTCTGCAACTCTGAGATTTCGTTTAATATCTCTATGAATAAGTTTAATGTATGGTTTTGAATAAAAGTGTTTGTGATATATGTTTTATGATTATGTTTTAGTTTATTAGTAGAGGTATGAAATCAAATATATTTGACTTTTCCTTACTTAAAAAGGGAAAGGAACCTAAAGATGAATGTAACGCCCCTATATGGGGGTTAACAGTTTTTAATGAGATAAAATAAAAATAAATAATAAAAGTAAAACCTTAAAAATAAAATTTGCCCGGGACTTAAATGAAAACTCTCAACTCAAAAATAAAAATATAAACGACAAATAAACCACAGTTTAATGTAGCACCTTAAATTTAATAATATAAACTGTTGTCATCATCATTTTAACCCTCAACACATTATAATACAGTCACAGAAAGTAACAATTGATGCTTACATTATCATGAAGAACATTCTCAACGATTGAAGCAGTCCCAATGTAATATAGTTACATCACTTCCTCAACTATATTTCTCGTAGCCACCTCACACTTAGTGAGTCCTGAAAAGATATAAACATAAGGGTATGAGCAACACTATGCTCAGTAGAGAAAACCATTACTCACCTCTATCATTACCACATTAAAATCTGCATGGTTAGTAAGTTACATCATATTCCAGATTATGAGGTTTATTATGATCACATCTTATGGATACCGTAGTTAATCATTACCAAGTGTCATAATTACACATTTATACAAATATTACCAATCATCATTGTTCCTAGGTATCCATGTTAAATTGAGTATCACTCAACTCATCGAAACTCAAATGGGCGCACTTGATCACCCTATAAACATTCCAAGGGTGTTCCGGTGAGGGGACATCAAGCCCCGAGTCCTCACCAAATCGATTCCTGTACAGTGTGTTCTGGGACTTTCAACCCAAGGAAGCGTCATCGCCTTCCCCCTATTTTACCTTTTAGGGTATTCATGCCCAAGGACGTAACCGTCGCCCTCTTCATGTCTCACAATTTCTCTATATTGAATCATTATCAATAGAGTTAGTTTTCCTAACCATGCTTCTCAATTTATAACATGTGTCAATTCATTATGTTCCTCGCCGTACAATACAAGACGAGTCCATGTCATAGTTTCATATGTGATACACATATAATATCAGTTCAACATAGATATATATATATTGCAGCAAAACAATCAATTTTAATTCTATAAAAACCTCACAAAAGATGAGTAATAGAATCCCTACCTTTTAAGCTTATCAACAGTCTCTTAATCCTGGAATCAATTAACGTTAGCTCCATACTCCCTTGATCCTAAGGCGTGCATAAGGACAATTAAAACTAAAGCACAACATACAACTACATTCATAAATAAATCATGTGTAAACCTATCTTACTAGTATGCCATTAAAGCTTTTATATAAATCTCTTTTGAATACCACAGTAAACAATTTTTGTCTTAACACAATATAAAATGTGAACAAGTAATCTATATGTTTTAGTCCCTAATAAGATTCATCAATCACTTAGGATAATATTGGAAAGGTTGCAAGACATTAAAGAATTAGGTGGTGAGCAAAGATGGGTTCTTGGTTCAGGTTAGCAGCTGGTATACCATAACAAACTGGCAGATTTACTAGTTTCCAATACAAAAATTGAATAATTCTTAGAAAATAAAATACAACTCCGATTTAGGTTTATGATAGCTCGTTAGAAAGCCTAGGATGCTACTTTTCAAATATGCAAACCAATTCATAAAATTCATTTTAATTTAATCTTAGAATTTCAAGAAATAACCACTGCCCATAGGGGTATTACAAAGTTTAACAATATAAATTTTCTGTCTAGGGCATATACACTTAGACTTCATACATATGCTCCAAAATAGCAACAAACATATACTTAGGTTTAAGAACGTAAATTTGAATAATCCTTTAGTATAAAAGAAAATTTATAAATGAAAGACTAAATTTGTTCATAAGATTCTAACCTCGGATTATGGTTAGTTGGAAGCTTGAAATGGCTTCAAAACAGGTTCCTTTACTTCGGTATGACTGAAATTCTTGCTCAAATGGAGGTGATGGTGGCTGATTTTTATGGCTGCCTTGAAGAAGTTCTCTAAGTATTTTGCTTCAGCAAAGAAATGAGAAGAAGAGTGTGGGAACCGTGGAAGAGAAAGGAAGAAAAGATGAAGTCTTTGAAGAGAAGTGATAGAAACAATTATAGAGGAGACATGTTGAAGCATGTCACGGAGGAAATAAAGAAAATGAGGGTCAAGAGTAGTTGGAAAAGATATCCTTATGTCTCATCTAAAGACTTTAACACATATAATGCCAATATGACATTTTTGAGATTTATTAGAAGTTCTAAGGCTTTTTAGTAATCATACTAAATAAATATAGGAGAATTTTAGAAAATTTAAAAATAGATAAAAATAAATATTATAAAATAAATTTAAATGAAGCAATTTTTTTTTATACATTAAAAATTAATTTAATTACCTCAATACCCGTTAGGAGAATAACGGGTGTCACAGCTCTACCCCCCTTAAAGAAATTTCGTCCTCGAAATTTCAATTCTAGCAATACTAGTAAAAATTTTGATTCCATTATGATTCCAATTCCGAGTTTAAACCGTTAATGTTGTTTATCTTCCAAAGTTAAGTTATCGTATTTCCACTTATTTACTTGCATAATAAATCTTACTCCTAAATCCCTCAATAAGAGTATTTCTGACAAGTTTCAACTTATAACACCATATAATAGTCTAAGAATCTGATCAGGCATACATATTGACCATATCATGATTCCGGTCCTTCATTGTCCATGGACTGTGATTTACAATCACATTTAAGGAGATTGCCAGAGAAATTTTATATACTTCATCTTTAGGTTCCTTTTCCTTTTTGAGTAAGGAAAAGTCAAATATATTTGATTTCATACCTCAACTAATAAACTAAAACATAATCATAAAACATATATCACAAACACTTTTATTCAAAACTATACATTAAACTTATTCATAGAGATATTAAACGGAATCTCAGAGTTGCAAACATACCCGACATATTTTTCATTAAACAGCTATCCTCATGACACAAACATTCAATCCAAATAATATACTCATATTTCATATGGAATATCCCCATAACTGACTCTGGTACTTCCACATAATATTAACAGAATATTACACATTACAAACATAATACGGATACGTTTCGAGAGTACAAGGCACTCCGTATACCAGCTATCCATATCATGCATGCTTAGAGGATACAAAAACATCGATAAACAAAAGATCGGACCTTAAGAAGGATGCGTTTCGAGAGCATCAAGTACTCCGTATCCAGCCATCCCGGCATTAGGCTCAATGAATCTAAAAGATTGAACAACGACGTACCACAAGAAACACATAATACAAGGTAAACGGTTATTCGTAACAAACGAAATACGGACACACATGCCTACATGCCAAAGATAAAACAAAAAGATTACAGATGGAGATTCAAATCAATTGGCCGCTCCCGGCTTTCCCTTTCCCATTCAAGCTTGGATGTTGCAGTGTCGGATTCTGGATGTATGATTTGCATTTTATCTATCAATTCCTCAGCTGTTGAAGCAGTGACAAAGATTTGTCTCTCCGATTCTGTAGTGATGTTTTCTTCCACAGCGTAATCTAGAAATTTCAAAAGACCGTCATAAAAACCCTTTACGTTCAGCAGTCCCAAAGGTTTGGAATAAAAGCCCAACAATTGCCCACAAGCAACTATAAATATTTCCTCAAGAGTACCTAGACCACCAGGTAATGCTATAAAAGCATCAGAATTATAGATTATGTCTTTAAAATTTTTAGGGATACTCCTGACTCCTTCTCCCTTACCTATGGCTTCCTTACAAAGGTTTCCTTCAACTGGAATATGAGGCCAAATTTTTACATCAGTAGCGTCGCTAGACCTAGCTGCTAGTGCCATATTTACCATCATTTTTATACTACCACCCCCATAGATTATGTTAATCTTCTTGTGTGCTAGGACTTGCCCTAAGTGATTTGCAGCTTCTAAATAAGCTTTATCTTTTCCAAGGCTGGAACCACAAAAGACACAGACATTCTTTATTTTCTTCGTGGACTGGGAGGTAGACATATTTGGTTTATAGAAGTGGTTGCTTAATGTCTGCTCCACTTAGACTTCGGGTTCTACATGAGTTTTTAAAGATGAGAAATATACAAAAAGGGCTAAAGAGATAGACGAGTAGGTAATGAAAAGGTAATCCAAAGATTTAAACAAAATCTTGTGCGGATAAGAAAGTAAGATAAGGTGATTGATAGTTTACAGAAAATCTGATTCACTTTTTGAAAAAGATTAGACTCTAATTGTATAACTTTTGACAATTGAGAACAATTTGACAGAAGACCCTCATGACACAACTGTAGACTTTTTGACAAATATACACCAAGTCTAGAAATTTAATATAAACGACAAATACTGTAGAACTTTTGAAATTTGAGACACAAATCTTGAAATATCTGGATAAGCTTTTCAAAATTCAAACATATTACTGTACCGTATGTAACGTGTCTGATAAGATAATATATTTTATTATATATATATTTAAGAAAATCATAAATTAAATAAGATATTAACACTTACTGCATCAATCTAATAATCACAATTATTTCAAACACAAAAGCAAATATTCTGAGTAAAAGAAAAACACAAACTGTTGAACATCAGCTAAAACTGCTTCAAATAAGTAAAGACTAAATAACCTTTATAGAGCGATGACTTATTCCCCATCCAGTTTTCTTATGGTTTGGCAAACAGGATCTAGAAATACCATATTCCTGAGGCGTTGTCTTTCTGTATAAAATTTAGGCCAGAGTTTAAAAATAGCTCCTTGAACATATCCACTAGGGTGACCGTGGAGAGGAGGATGGATGCTATCCAAGTTCTCCTTTGAAAGTCCATCCCTACAAAACCTTATTTTATCCTCTCTATTCGTAGACATATAACCAGGTGAAGTACATTTACCGTTACAATTTTGTCTTCCACATTTGTTACAAGTGACCACGATGGCACGAGCTCTTCTTTTCATTGCACTACGACTAGTACCTGTTCCTGGTAAACCGACATCTTGACTAAAGTCACTCGGACGGATTTTCCCCTCTATTAACATTCTCACATCACAAGGGATACCAAAACGCATAAGAATCCACAACCGAGTAATTCTAGCCTTGTATTTCTTTCTAAGAATCTTTTGGGAGAGTGATGGGAAATACTTTCTCAGGTGTTGGTACTTTGGGTCCATGATGAGATGAAAGAAGAGTAAATAGAAAGGAAAAATTAAGATAGTAAATTACAGAATCCTAGAATTCCTTCTTCTTTTAGAGGAAAAGAAGAATTTCTAATGAAAAAGAAGAGGATTTGCGATTTAGAGAGAAAATAACAAATTAAGAGAGAAAAAGTGAACTCGGAGAAATAAGGTCTTACGCACAGTAAACGTATATGTAAACAATAATTAAACCACTGTATATGACACGTATAGAGACCACGTGGGAGAGACAGTGTGAATCAAACTGATTTAAGATTTGAACTAGGCCCAAATGTTCTTAGTTGAAAATGGTCAAGTTGTTTCGGGCCTTAACACATTTAGAACGAGTTAAATAACAAACATAAAATTGAAAACCAATTCGTATGAATCTTAAACCCAATTCAAAGTCCACTATAGATAAAGTTAACTATGAACAACAAATCTAATTTAACGACAACAAGGATCTTCCTGAATGATATTTAAAATCATTTCATAACAACATAATCTTCCAGCAACTCAAATAATTTTGTTTTAATCAAAACCTTATTGAACAATACATACACCCATATGTTATTCATAATACTTAACATCTATCAATGGATTCATCATCATTACTACCAAAGGTTTAGAATGCGACTAACCTTGAAATCAATACGATTTACGTCTTTCAACGTAGACCATATCAATGAACAAAGACACTTGATGTTACTACTTAAGAACATCTATAATCCCCACAATTCTACTCATACAATATATAATTTCCTCATATAACAAAACCTTAGGTAACCAAAAGATTCACTGATACACTTAAATACAAAGTACGTAACGAAATATTCCAATTTTGAGATTCATGCATTCTAGACTTTACACAGTCTCAACAGACCAAAAGTCTAACATTTATCTCTCTCAAGATTCAATACCATGATTTCCAACTTATATCATATTCCTCAAATAAATAGAACTTTTAAGAAAAGACATTGACACTTATGTGCTCCATCGAATCCACACATAATCATTACTTAGGTTTGAATCAATTACGAAAAATTTGGCATATCTATGCCAAACTTTAAAATCAATAAATCAAGCCTTATATTTCTTATTGTTTTTCACGAGACAAAAGGCTCTTAAATCCTCGTATCTATACGAATTTCTCATCGTTTATACGAATTAAATATGCTTATAGATCCTAATATTATACGAATCTCTCATAAGCATTCTACTTATAAACTCATTTCATATAATTATCATTCCCTCATAACTATTAATACTTTCCTTCTATATAATTATTGTACTCATATAACCATTAGTATTTTCATTCTATGGCCTTTCCATGTTACATCCTTCTAAACTGTATAAATCAATGTGAAGGTTCATTTTGATGATGACACTGAAAATTCAGCTTCAAAACCATCTCAAAAATATATTTTTTTAAAGTGGTGCTACACTCCCTAGGTTAACCGAACCTAGGCTCTGATACCAAAAATTCTGTAACGCCCCTATATGGGGGTTAACAGTTTTTAATGAGATAAAATAAAAATAAATAATAAAAGTAAAACCTTAAAAATAAAATTTGCCCGGGACTTAAATGAAAACTCTCAACTCAAAAATAAAAATATAAACGACAAATAAACCACAGTTTAATGTAGCACCTTAAATTTAATAATATAAACTGTTGTCATCATCATTTTAACCCTCAACACATTATAATACAGTCACAGAAAGTAACAATTGATGCTTACATTATCATGAAGAACATTCTCAACGATTGAAGCAGTCCCAATGTAATATAGTTACATCACTTCCTCAACTATATTTCTCGTAGCCACCTCACACTTAGTGAGTCCTGAAAAGATATAAACATAAGGGTATGAGCAACACTATGCTCAGTAGAGAAAACCATTACTCACCTCTATCATTACCACATTAAAATCTGCATGGTTAGTAAGTTACATCATATTCCAGATTATGAGGTTTATTATGATCACATCTTATGGATACCGTAGTTAATCATTACCAAGTGTCATAATTACACATTTATACAAATATTACCAATCATCATTGTTCCTAGGTATCCATGTTAAATTGAGTATCACTCAACTCATCGAAACTCAAATGGGCGCACTTGATCACCCTATAAACATTCCAAGGGTGTTCCGGTGAGGGGACATCAAGCCCCGAGTCCTCACCAAATCGATTCCTGTACAGTGTGTTCTGGGACTTTCAACCCAAGGAAGCGTCATCGCCTTCCCCCTATTTTACCTTTTAGGGTATTCATGCCCAAGGACGTAACCGTCGCCCTCTTCATGTCTCACAATTTCTCTATATTGAATCATTATCAATAGAGTTAGTTTTCCTAACCATGCTTCTCAATTTATAACATGTGTCAATTCATTATGTTCCTCGCCGTACAATACAAGACGAGTCCATGTCATAGTTTCATATGTGATACACATATAATATCAGTTCAACATAGATATATATATATTGCAGCAAAACAATCAATTTTAATTCTATAAAAACCTCACAAAAGATGAGTAATAGAATCCCTACCTTTTAAGCTTATCAACAGTCTCTTAATCCTGGAATCAATTAACGTTAGCTCCATACTCCCTTGATCCTAAGGCGTGCATAAGGACAATTAAAACTAAAGCACAACATACAACTACATTCATAAATAAATCATGTGTAAACCTATCTTACTAGTATGCCATTAAAGCTTTTATATAAATCTCTTTTGAATACCACAGTAAACAATTTTTGTCTTAACACAATATAAAATGTGAACAAGTAATCTATATGTTTTAGTCCCTAATAAGATTCATCAATCACTTAGGATAATATTGGAAAGGTTGCAAGACATTAAAGAATTAGGTGGTGAGCAAAGATGGGTTCTTGGTTCAGGTTAGCAGCTGGTATACCATAACAAACTGGCAGATTTACTAGTTTCCAATACAAAAATTGAATAATTCTTAGAAAATAAAATACAACTCCGATTTAGGTTTATGATAGCTCGTTAGAAAGCCTAGGATGCTACTTTTCAAATATGCAAACCAATTCATAAAATTCATTTTAATTTAATCTTAGAATTTCAAGAAATAACCACTGCCCATAGGGGTATTACAAAGTTTAACAATATAAATTTTCTGTCTAGGGCATATACACTTAGACTTCATACATATGCTCCAAAATAGCAACAAACATATACTTAGGTTTAAGAACGTAAATTTGAATAATCCTTTAGTATAAAAGAAAATTTATAAATGAAAGACTAAATTTGTTCATAAGATTCTAACCTCGGATTATGGTTAGTTGGAAGCTTGAAATGGCTTCAAAACAGGTTCCTTTACTTCGGTATGACTGAAATTCTTGCTCAAATGGAGGTGATGGTGGCTGATTTTTATGGCTGCCTTGAAGAAGTTCTCTAAGTATTTTGCTTCAGCAAAGAAATGAGAAGAAGAGTGTGGGAACCGTGGAAGAGAAAGGAAGAAAAGATGAAGTCTTTGAAGAGAAGTGATAGAAACAATTATAGAGGAGACATGTTGAAGCATGTCACGGAGGAAATAAAGAAAATGAGGGTCAAGAGTAGTTGGAAAAGATATCCTTATGTCTCATCTAAAGACTTTAACACATATAATGCCAATATGACATTTTTGAGATTTATTAGAAGTTCTAAGGCTTTTTAGTAATCATACTAAATAAATATAGGAGAATTTTAGAAAATTTAAAAATAGATAAAAATAAATATTATAAAATAAATTTAAATGAAGCAATTTTTTTTTATACATTAAAAATTAATTTAATTACCTCAATACCCGTTAGGAGAATAACGGGTGTCACAATGAAGTATATAAAATTTCTCTGGCAATCTCCTTAAATGTGATTGTAAATCACAGTCCACGGACAATGAAGGACTGGAATCATGATATGGTCAATATGTATGCCTGATCAGATTCTTAGACTATTATACGGTGTTACAAGTTGAAACTTGTCAGAAATACTCTCATTGAGGGATTTAGAATTTAGAGTAAGATTTATTATGCAAGTAAATAAGTGGAGATACGATAACTTAAATTTGGAAGATAAACAACATTAACGGTTTAGACTCGGAATTGGAATCATAATTTTTACTAGTATTACTAGAATTGAAATTTCGAGGACGAAATTTCTTTAAGGGGGGTAGAGCTGTGACACCCGTTATTCTCCTAAGGGTATTAAGGTAATTAGATTAATTACCTAGTATATATATAAAAAAAAAATCAGAAAATCTCTCATAATTCGAAACTCTCTCTCTCTAAAAAAAATTCTCTCTCTCTCCTCAAAGATCGTTTGAGATTTCGGCATCCGTTTTCGACACCTCCCGCACCAATGGAAAGCTCTCGACGAGCTGAGTCCAACGAGGTGCCGCGCCGCCCAAAACGCCGCCGGAGGAGACCACACGCGCCGCCCAAAGTGGCGGCAAAACCCATTTCTTTCCGACGAGATATCTTCGCCGTCCGACATCCGATCAACGTGATTCTTGTTCCTACACGACCACCGTGATGAGAGGAACAAAACCCACCCTTGGTGGCAGCTCAACAACCGCCGAATTGCTCCGCCCGCCTATTGCAGCCGTGCACCGCCGCCCCCATGGTGGAACTCCGCCTTGCCAGAGGAGGTGACTGACACCACCCCTCCCAATGAGTTCAGAGGATCAAGGGGAGTAAAACCCCTCGATCAATTGCACGGAAGGAGCCGGTTTCGCCGGAGAACGGCCAACGCCGCCGTCAACCGCCGCGGGAGCCTCCGTTTTGGCTCTTCCCAGCCACGTTTCTTCAAATTGGATGAGGGGAAATGCTCATAGGAGGATGGGTAGCAAAAGCCCTCAGCCAATTTCAGGTTTCCATCGTCGGAGAATCAAGATCGGAGCTCATCCATTTCTACCGACGTTGTACTTCACGACCCGCTATGTTAGAGGCAGAATTGGGTGAAATTAACCCCGCCATTGGACTCAGAAGGGTCGATTTAGGGGGGGTAGGCCCGAGCCCAGCTGCCAACGGACCCCGATTGACGCCGGTCAACTGTGGTCAACGCCGGTCAACGGCCGGTCAAAGGCCAAAATGGAATTTTGTGATCCGGACCTCCGATCGAAGATCCGAGACCACCTCCTGACTCGTTTCGATGCTCTGGATGCAATGGTGACCTCCGTTTGAGCAAATTCCACTCCGATGAAAATCATCCGGTACCGACTGCACGCGAATCGAGGCGATTCAAACAACAGTATCGGAGTCCAGAATGACGTTTTCAAGAATGTATGATCTCCAGGAAGCATTCCTAGCCATTCATAGTCGCTCGAGGAGCACTACAGAGGATGCTTCGTAGATACAGCGAGATACAACTGGATCTGTTTTGCTTGGAGTTCAAGATCAAGGGAGTATGGAGCTAACGTTAATTGATTCCAGGATTAAGAGACTGTTGATAAGCTTGAAAGGTAGGGATTCTATTACTCATCTTTTGTGAGGTTTTTATAGAATTAAAAATTGATTGTTTTGCCGCAATATATATATATATCTATGTTGAACTGATATTATATGAGTATCACATATGAAACTATGACATGGACTCGTCTTGTATTGTACGGCGAGGAACATAATGAATTTACACATGTTATAAATTGAGAAGCATGGTTAGGAAAACTAACTCTATTTAATAATGATTCAATATTGAGAAATTGTAAGACATGAAGAGGGCGACGGTTACGTCCTTAGGCATGAATACCCTAAAAGGTAAAATAGGGGGAAGGTGATGACGCTTCCTTGGGTTGAAAGTCCCAGAACACACTGTACAGGAATTGATTTGGTGAGGACTCGGGGCTTGATGTCCCCTCACCGGAACACCCTTGGAATGTTTATAGGGTGATCAAGTGCGCCCATTTGGGTTTCGATGAGTTGAGTGATACTCAATTTAACATGGATACCTAGGAACAATGATGATTGGTAATATTTGTATAAATGTGTAATTATGACACTTGGTAATGATTAACTACGGTATCCATAAGATGTGATCATAATAAACCTCATAATCTGGAATATGATGTGACTTACTAACCATGCAGATTTTAATGTGGTAATGATAAAAACCTAAAGGTGAGTAATGGCTTTCTCTACTGAGCATAGTGTTGCTCATTCCCTTATGTTTATATCTTTTCAGGACTCACTAAGTGTGAGGTGGCTACGAGAAATATAGTTGAGGAAGTGATGTAACTATATTACATTGGGATTGCTTCAATCGTTGAGAATGTTCTTCATGATAATGTAAGCATCAATTGTTACTTTCTGTGACTGTATTACAATGTGTTGAGGGTTAAAATGATGATGACAACCGTTTATATTATTAAATTTAAGGTGCTACATTAAAACTGTGGTTTATTTATCGTTTATATTTTTATTTTTGAGTTGAGAGTTTTCATTTAAGTCCCGGGCAAATTTTATTTTTAAGGTTTTACTTTTATTATTTATTTTTATTTTATCTCATTAAAAACTGTTAACCCCCACATAGGGGCGTTACATGATCGATCCAGTCGAACGAATAGTCCGAGATGAATTTGAATTACCTTGAGCAGCCGATGTAGCCCACATGCTTATCACGCATAAAAAATCGAACCAATTGAAACAAACGAAACGTCAATTCGATTAGCCTTCCTCACATCGATTAATTCACTTCGATCTATTTGACTCATTTTAACACTAGGTCGTCTAGGATTGTAGACAATTTGGGCCTGCCAGAATTGTAACCCAACAGGCAACAACTTGACAAAATTTTATCTCACTCTATTATAATATAAGGTTGATAAGTATAGTGTTTTTTTACTTCCAGAAATTATAGAATAGACAAGCTTAGTCTCATCTACGGTCATTGAACTTTACATTGAATCTCATTTTAGTCAATAGCTTTTAAAATATCCCAAACATGACATTGATATATTGTTTTTTTGGTCTTTTGTATTAGTTGAATGATAAAAAGAGAACGAATATGGGTGATGCTCTGTTAATATACTATTACTTTCCATCAGCATCACATGTATATTACATCTGTCAAGGTCAGAAGCCAAGCGTGCGCCATTGTTGAGCATGTGCGAGCGGTTACAAAATGCTATTTTTCTTCCATATCACATGCATATTTTTTCTTTTTTCTAACACACCACTAACAAAAATTGTTAAAACCAAAATAAACGGGTAGATTAATAGTGTGTTTGGCAATGATTCCCACCATAAACTCAGTTATGAACAGTGTAAAGCTCTCACATGCTACAGTAATAATAATAATAAAAATTTGCTATAATGTAAAGCTTTGATATGATATAGTAAAAGTGGTTTCTACTATTGGTTCCCACCACCCTTCGAACCCTCTAAAGATTAAATTTAGGACTTCAAAATTAGAGAAGTGAATTATGACTTGAGATAAATTTTGATAATAAATAAGGTTTTTTTAGATAAGACTTCATATCGAGGGTGTATATTTTGATTGTTTAATCCGATCAAAATCACATAAAAACGTATACAAAATAATAAGCTAAAGTGACTATTTCGACCCAATGACAATTGATATTCCACTTTTTTTATCCACTTTCTCATGGGACAACTATCATTTTAATATAAATAGTTAAAAAATCATCATATTCCAATTGTGTGATCGGAAAATTCTATCCAAAAAGAATTTTTCACCCTTGGGATGGAGGGGGAAAAAAGGGGGGGAAAATAACATGCAGCATAACGAGAAATCCACGTGGAAGGATGCAGTTGGAAATTCCAATCAGATCAGATGATGGGGCCCAGGCCCAGGGAAGTAGTAGTAGGTTGTCAAAGACCAACAGCATGATTAGATACTAATGGTTTGGCAGACCCGATGGAGGAGTTGCCTTTTTCTTTCCCTTTTATTTTTTCTTTTTAAATTTTATTTGTTTATACCCCGTATAACCCCATCCTATATCTATCTCCTCACGGCACTAAAAGAAAACGAGACCTGGTCTGTTCCATTCGTTTTCAGTAATTATCTCGCACATATATTTTTCGCGCATATATATCTATCTATACATACACTTATCACATGCCCATCAAACAAGTCTCCTTCCACGCCTCCACTCCACGTCCTGTAGGGAATATATATATATATATATATATAGAGAGAGAGAGAGAGAGAGGGTGTTATATGTATATAACTCTGATCTGATGGCTTCGTTACTCCACTGATATGTAAGGACAACGTTTTGAGACCCAGAAGCCAAATCCCAATTTAACTCCAGCTCGTTCTCTCTCTCCGTTCTCTCTTTCTCTCTCTTAATGTAAAAGAAGCTTCGTCGTTACGGCCTCTCTTCATTCACTCTTCTTTCTTCGAAAAAGCGGTGAAAAGGAAAAAAAAAAAAAAAAAACCCACTTTCATTTTTGGCTCACTTTATCGAAACTGTGTCTGCGTATAGACTTTGTTTCGCGTTTCATGATCTGGCTCTTCCTTGGTTTGAGAATTAGAGGCCTTTTCTTTATCTGGGTCTGATTGAATCAGATATACCGTTTGTTATTGTTTTGGATGTTTTTGGGAATGGTTTTGCACTTTTTTTGAAAAAAAAAATTCAAAAATAATCTGAGCATAATTCCTTGAAAATTTTCAGTTCTTAAAACAAAACCATTTTCGTCAAAGAACATGAGGAAGAGGGAGAGAGAAAACCCTTGTGGGGTTTGTGGGCACTATCACAAGTATGAGGAAGGGGAGGTTTGTGGGATCTGTGGCCATCGGATTCCTGATTCTTCCGAGAAATCCTCGATCCAAGTGAGCGCTTTTCCGTCCGAGATCTTGCCGGAATTTCTTTATCTGGGTAGCTATGACAACGCGTCTCGCTCCGAGCTTCTCAAGACTCAGGGAATCTCTCGCGTTCTGAATGTGAGATTTCTTCATGTTTTGTCTCTGGTTTTATATTTTATTTAGTATTTGCATGTAAAAAATCTTATCGAATGAGTGGAAATATATGTGGCGTTTGATAATCTTGTATATGCTATTTGCGTGGTTTTGATTGATCTTAGTTTCCTGCAGGCATATGATTTTGGTTTAGAAGAATCTGTATTTTGATATTCATTTAGTTTGGTTTTTGTAAGCCAGGAAAAAGATCAATTGGGAACGGTGATTATCTGAAATTGGATAATTTTTGGATAAGAAAGTGTTCTTGAGAATTGTATGATCAAGGGAAATGTGTGAAAAGAATGATGATTGAATATCATGGTATATTATTTGCGGATCAGATGAAATATTTGCGGCTATGGATAATAATTCGGATGAAAAAAGTAAGCAATAGTTTCGATTGTTAACAGATGCTGAAAGAGTTGGGGAAGGTGGATAAACTACACTGCATGGATCTAAATGCTAGTAAAGATTTGTTTTCAATATTAAGTAGTTGTGACAAGGTCCAAACTCGATTGATATTTATAGATTTTGGCCTGTTTGAATGTGATTATTGCCATTTCCGAGTCCTTCGATCTAATCTTGTCAAGTGATTGCTTTCACCATCAAATTCTTTTTATCATGTTATTGATATTTAGATTATAAAGTACCATATGCAAGTTTTCTTTATTTCGCACAGAATGTTCATGTGGTTGAATTATTGGTCAAACACAGGATGACACTCTTTGTTATTTTTCCCCCCTATGTGCAGACTGTACCTGCTTGTCAAAATCTCTATAAGAATTCCTTCACCTATCATTGCCTTCAAGATGAAAAGACTTTACAATTTGAGGATGCAAACCAATTTTTAGGTCCGTGTTTTCTCCTTATGCATAGACATTGGTTAAATCTCTCTCTCTCTCTGTTTTTTATTTTTTATTTTTAAGATTCTCTTTATGCATATTTCGTTAGTTGTTCTGCTATATGGTTCTCAGGATTAGCAAGTGTTCTATGCATCCAGATGCGTGTAAGAGGGTGTGTGAAAAATGTCATAACATTTGTTTCTTCAAATTTTTCCTTTTAAGCAGATGAGTCATATTTTGACATTGTTTAACAATGGCTTTGTTTGATTGCTTTGCAGTTTCCTATTATTCTTTTTAGTACCCTCTTCATATCAGATTTAGCTCCCTAAGTTACAGTTTATTGTCTTTCAAATTGTTTGTTCCCTCTAAGAAATAAGCTCATTGTCAGAAATATTAATTTGATTGGTTGACATTTTATGATTGAACATATTGATATATGTTAGAGGTCTTACCTTTCTTTCTTCTTTCTTTTTTTTTTTTTTTTAATAATCTCTTTGCGTTTCTTATCCTTCCGCCAATAAGTAATAATAATGAATATGAGAGTAGCTTCAGTGCCAGAATAATTCCTCTCAAGGGTTTTAACAGGGTTTATATTTTTCTTGATTCTGGATAAATTACTGGCCACAGGGTTTAACAATTTTCACTTTCTTGAGTCCTTTTAGTTGGTCAACTCTTTAAAGTCTTTTGTCGTAGTCAGTTGCCTCCAACACAGGTTCCGCATAGTTGCAATGCAAAAACGTGCAGCTGCTTAATCTTTCTTCTAACGTATTCTATTTCATATTGAAGATGAAAATATCCTATTCTCACATTATTGTTATTGGTCTAACCTTTTGATCATATGTAGGGGTTTTTTTTTATTTAATTCATGCCACCTTGCTTGCTCTGAGTTTAATTAAGCTCAGATTAAAGTTGTATTGCATTTCTTATTTTCCTACTTATTAAACTGCAACCATTCTTGGTTTTGTAGATCAATGTGAAAGGGATAAGGCTCGTGTTCTAGTGCACTGTATGTCTGGTAGAAATAGGTAAGTGACAACTTCAAAATCGTACCTTCTCAGTTTCCTCTTCATTTAGGGAAATCTTATTGTTTTTGGTGCATAAATTTAGTGGATGTTTATGTAAAAATACTCTTAAAATATTCTGGAGTAAATAGTCTACCTGTACTTGTGTAACTTAATCAGGAGTTATCTCTTGTTTGTTTACGACAGTTATAGTATGTTCTTCGGACAGGTCGCCAGCTGTTGTAATAGCATACTTGATGAAATCTAGAGGATGGAGACTAGCTCCGAGCTATCAGTGGGTGAAAGAGCGGAGGCCGTCCGTTCAGTTAAGTGAAGGTATGCTTTTGTTCTTGCCAAATCTGCTTCAAGATTCTAAAAAGGGGCATTTGAGTACATAATTTATTCGACATTGGAAAATAAATTTCTGTTTATGTATTATTCTTATTGCTATTGTTATGGTTATTATTTTTGCTGAAAGAATAATCTCTGTTTAATCAATTGTGAGACAATAATGCTCATTATCGAGCCACTTATGTGTTTTGTTTCTTAATCCAAGTTAGTTTTGATAAATGCCTGAACTAAACACTGCCGATTAAAGATTACGGTTTGGCTTTGACGGGAAGAAAACTTTGCTGCTTTTCTTTTTCCTTTTTTTTTCTTCCTTATCTCCTTCCATCGAAGAGAAGATAGAGCCCCTGATCTTTCTAACTATTTATATAGTTTCCAGTAGTTGTGGAAGATTTTGGACACTAATCTCATCTAAATTTTCTTTCCATTTTTTCTGCTGCCTTCACTATCAGCCGACTTTTTTAACCATGGGAAGGTAGGAGAAGTCCTTGAAAAAGTTGGGCATATTTCTCTTGGTCTTGGTAACCCTATTAGCTTGTTAATTATGAGTGAATACTACCAAAAGCATGTCTCTCTTAATTCCAACTGTTCATAGCTCTTTCCTGATCTCGTTTATCTTTGTGGTTATAGCTGTCTACGGGCAATTGCAGGAGTATGAGCTGAAGATTTTTGGATCAGTCGATAGTAGCAGCCCCACTCCACCAATTTTCTTGCCTGTAGCTGCACCTTTATTCAACATAGGCTTCCCAAAGATTAACGATCCGGCTCCCATTCCCACTTTCAACACCGTCAATGCTCCTTCCATTTTTGAACGCTCTCCTTTAAATGTTCCGCCGCACGAGTTCACGTTTGGAGCAATCCCCACTCAGAAAGATATCTCGGGAAGCCCTCTCAATGCCAACCCACCTAGTTCAAATGCCAGTGATATTCAAATGGATAGTTCTTGATTTGGCGAGTCTTTTGATACATTTCCCATATAAAGCATGGTCAGAAGTTTGAAATCCTGACTTGGATGTTCTGAAGTGTAAAGTGGGAGTGACTGCTCAAACGTTTTGGTTTGTGAGGTTTGGTGCGGTAGAAAGCCATGGGTGTCTTTTAGACTTTTCTCAATGTCGTTTTACAAGTGCAAGAATTTTCCTTGACTCATGCACATATACAAAGTAATCTCCACTAAAATATTTCTTAGTTCATTTTATCTGCGACTTTGTTTTTTTATTTTTTTTTATTTTTTCATGATGTATCTCATAGTTGTACTTTTTGGATCTAGCCATAGTGCCAATAGTAGAACCGCTGTTCAATTCCCTCCTATCGTAGCATATTCCTTGGGACTTGGGTTGGAGGACTATTTGTGATTCAACATCAGTTAATCTAGGTACACAGTTATGATAGCCTAATAGGTCTTGATGTACTTCTTGAAATACCAAACCATGGGCAGAACATACGGTGAGGTCACACAAGATGATCTCCAATGTACATCTTTATCCTTTTTCCATTCTCTTTTCCTGCTTATTTACAGGGTTATTAACAGTAAAGCTTTTAAAATTTAAGGTTTTTTTAGTTTATTTTTTAAATTTTAAAAATTATTATGTTACTCATGTTTCAAAGACCTTTATTTTCTCTCTTATTTTTTATTTTTCTTTTAAATAGATAAAATTAAATCTATATAATTTGTATATGGGTCACTTGTGGAGGAGGTAAAAATAAGATTTTATCATTTTTAAGTTTTGTTTCTTGTCTTGTTTGTTTTTGTTCTCAAAACTTTTAAAAATGTTTTTATATGTTTTTTGAGACAATTTTTAAAAATTCTTAACATAATTCTCAAAGAATTTTTATTTTTCAAAATAAAAATATTTTTATTTATTTTAAAAAAATACCAAATAGCTTATTTATTCTTTATTTTTTATTTTCATTTATTATTTTTTCGGATGTAATCTCATCGTTGTGCTTTTTGGATCTAGCCCCTAGTGCCAATAGTGAATGGACCATTTGTGATTCTGCATCAGTGAATGGACCAGAGGATTTAGTCTAGCCGTCTTAGTTATACAGTTATCATCGTTATCATCGTTATGATAGCCTCATAGGTATTGATGTGCTTCTTGAAATACCAAACCATAGGCAGAGCATACAGTGAGGTCACACAAGATGGCATCCAATGTACATCTTTATCCTGTTTACTTTTCTTTTCCTATTTATTTAGAGGGTTATTAACATTAAAGCCTCAAAATTTTAGTGTGTTTTTTAGTTTATCTTTTAAATTTTAAAAATCATTGTCTTATTTTTTAATTTTTTAATACTTTTAATTTTATTCCTTGAATTTGTAAAATTATTATTTTATCCATGTTTCAAATATCGTTATTTTGTCTTCTATTTTTTGATTTTCTGTTCAAATACAAAAAATCAAGCCCATATAATTTACACATAAGTCATTTATGGGGGCAAAAATAAGATTTTATCATTCTTAGGTTTTATTTTACATTTACAAACTCATTTAACGTTTTTTTGATCTGTTCTCATTTTACAAGTGTTTATATACACATTTTTTTTTGATATCGTTGGCCTACATCTCCTCATCTTTAATGCATAATTTGTCTTCTTTAGTATTCAAATTCAGATATCGACGAACAATATTGATATATTGAATGAGTTACGTATTAAAAATAAGAAGAAATGTGTAGACAAATCCTTGCTAAATAAGAGCTTAGATAAACCAAACAAAGGGATCAAGTAAGAGTGTTAATCTCAAACAAAACTTAAAAGTTTTTGTCCTTACAGGTGACATTTGTGCGAATCACGTAAGCTTAATTTTGTCTATTTGAACAAAAAATTAAAAAATTTAAGTTACAAAGCGTAGAGCTTTAAAAGTTCAAAGATAAAATAGTGACTTTTAAAATTCAGGGGGCAAAGTAGAGAGTTTAAAAAGTTTAAAGAATAAAGTGGTGATTTTTAAAGTTTAAGGAGATAAAGTGAGCTATATCTTAAAATTTAAGAGCCATTAGTGTTAATAACTCTTATTTCTATTTATCTAGAGAGATGCTTGGGGCAAAGTGATGCTAAACACCACAACTAAAATAGAAGATGAGCTTTATTTACGAGTCTCTTTCTCTATTAGTGTGTTGTGTTTAATACTATCGATATTCTATGACGTTATTCATTTATTTACGTATCTATAAAAGAGAAACTTTCTTTTGGCTTACTCTTCTTTCGCCAAGTGTTAACTTATTTTTTTTTCTTTTTCCCACTTTTTCTTTTTTTAACTTTTTTTTATTTGCTCTTTCTTTTTATTAGAGACTCGTTTATGATCAAGTTATTATTGTAAATTTATAACGTTCTTTACTAAAATAACTTTTTTTCTCGCTTTTTGTTCCTATTAATTTTTCAAATGCCCTTTTATTTCTCTTGTCATTCTTTTTTTATTCCTTTTTTTTTTCTTTTTCACCAAATGCTTCTTTGCAGTCTAATTCCTTTTTCATGTGCTTTATCGAAATACCTTCTTTTCCTCGCTTTGCTTACGCTAAAATAATTTTTTTCAAATATGAACCTACTTATTTTTTTTTTTTCATTTTTCTTATTATTTTTTCATTTTTTTTATTTCCTTGTTCTTTTTTATTTTTTTCTTTTCTTTTTATTCTTCTTTTTCAAGGGCTTATCTACAATCAAGTTATCGCATGTGCTTCTTTTAAATATTTTTATAATTGTTTGCTCTCATTATTTTTTTAAATATGTCACTACATAATTATTTGCAGTGTAATCCTTATTATATTAAAGGTAATTTGTCCACACACACACACATATATACGTTTTCGTTATTGACTCACGAAAGCAATTTCTCTCAAATCTCTAATTAAACATTTTTAATGCAATTCTTTATTATTTTGTCATACCTTTTCGCTAATTTGTCTTGTTATGGTAATTTTTTAATGTCCAATTTACATCTTTTTTCAGCCCTCTCAACTATTATTTTTTCATCGAGAAAATTACATGTTATGTCATATTTTTAAAAGTTGTATTTATTTTTGTTATATTTAAAAAGTTTATATCATACTATCATTCATATTGAATGTTAAGTTATGCCACAAATGAATATGTGTGGCACTTATAAAAAGTAAATCTTAAAAAATTACATTTTGTGAAAATTCCTCTTTTCATTTGTAAACCTAATTAATTTTATATTTGATTCTTTGCCAAAATATTATGAGAAGATTAGGTAAATGTCCTATTTTAGCCACCTTTTTAAATAAGTGGCTAAAACTTTTTTTTTTTTGGAGGCGAATGGCCAAGGAACTCAAAAGTTAAGAAAATGGCCGTTTAAGTTGTGCATTATTGATTAAGACCAGCACAACAATGATTAACTATTGCTTATTATTGATTTAGTAATCATTTATCAATAAATTGACTAGTTATTGAATAAAATTGGTTAATCATTAACTAATATTTGGTTAATCATTGATAAACTACGAAGTTAATTAATGATAAATTACGAAGTTAATCAGTGATGAATCACAAATCAATACATCATTGATTAACATTAGTACGTTGTTGATTAACATCAATAAACCACTTAACCACTTAAAAAAGGAATAAATTTCCTAAAATTTAAAAAACTTGACCAGGATACTTACAAAAGCTAAATCTCAAAATATATATTTTCTTACATACATGTTCTGCTCGTTTGTACAGATAAAGCATAGTTGAAACACATGTTTTTGATTGGAGTGTCTATATTTTTATCTATTCTATTCATCTAGATAAGAGCCAAACTCTGTTTAGTCCCCCTTCCAACTTCGTCCAGGTGTCCCTCCCTTCTTTTTGTTCATCACTAGGATTTTACGTGAGTAGATATTGATTAATTGATTATCTTGATCCGTAATTGGTTTTGAGCCATTGTGAGATGTGATTAGTTGAAATATTATTATTTGCAGGGCTATTTACATCAATAACTCTTAAAAAATGCATGTTGTTTCAATTTAATTCATGAGGTTTAGTTTTTAGATATCTAACTACCTCAAACGTTTTTGAAATATATGGTTTTGGTCTATTTGTTATTAAATTGTATATTTTAAGACAAAATGTAGTACAAAAATAGCTCTCAAGGGTTTTAAAAGGAATACAACTATTAAAAATAGTAAACCTAACAAAACCTAGGTCAAAACAAAAAAAAGAGAACAAAATTGTATTGGGTCACACAATCATTTTTTAGATATATAAATTTTTTCTTTTTACATTTTTTTAGTCAGTTAGTCTTTTTACCAATTTGTCACCCTTACAATTGTTACGAGTCATCTTCGTGCTACATTTCATCTACAAATAGCCAATCTACAAAAATTGTTTGCTTCAAAAACTCAAGGCAGCTATATTTCTAAAGCTAAACATCAAGGACCGAATTAAGGCGCATACATTTTTCCAGGTTATTTGTATAAATAACCTTTATTTGAAATAGCGCGTTTTTGTGATGTTTTTATAACTTTCCGATAATTTTAAAAAGTTTTTTTTTTGAACCCCTTAGAGTAGAATCGATAGAAAGAAAGAGGAAGAGAGAAATAGAGGAAAAGCATATAAAAAAAAAGATGGATTGGCCATAAGGGGGTGAAATAATAAAGAGAAGAAGAATATAAGGGAAAATATATAAAAATCAGTCGTTCATATCAATATGAGTTTGAATAAGAACAACAATCAATAAACTATTTATAGAGAACGAAATCTTATTCCTGTTCAAACTCCTTATAGTAATCAAATCCAAATAAATCTTAAAAATAAATATAAAATAACTTTAAATAATTAAAATCTTAAAATAACTGAAATCCCGTAATTTAAAAATTCTAATATTTGATCTTGTTGTGTCTCACCTTTTCGAATAGTCGTTCTTCAGCCAACACTTGGGAATTAAGATTCATTTACAAGCACCTTTACTTTGTCGTGCAAAACTACTAGGAAGTTCAAGCCATTACATGCAGTCAGTAGTAAACAAGCCTTTCTATTCACACAAATACCATCTATTCTATACATGTTTCTACAGCATATAATACAAATGTATGTCACTTCTATATTTTTTGAAGAACAAGGGACACATCACAATTTGGTCTTGGGAACATCTAGACTTTGTGTTTTGAGTTGTCCTCAAAACTAACTTTACAAGCGTCATATAATAATATTTCTTAGACTAGGACGTATTCTTGGTCTCAAGGCAGGACTTTGCCAGCCACAAGAAGCCCACCAAGACCAGAACTTCCATGGCAGCTGTATTCACAAAGAACAGAATTTTGCACTCGTTAATTATGCAAACATAGCTAGCGAGGAGGAGAGCACAAGAACAAAAAGAGCTCACAACGAAACCCTCTTTAAAGTAAAAAAAAATGGAGCATCAAGGATATCCTTTGGAAGGCGTACATTTATATTGAGCACTTTCAAAAGTGGAAACTCAACACTAGGCAAAATACAAACCTTTGTAGTCAGCAATATTCCTTTAAATTGTTGAGTTAGCCTGCAAAGAGTTGTCCATTAGCTATAAGGAAATTCTTACTGAAATATTCTTTTAACATTTGAAACTAAATTTAGAGATACAGGTAGTGAGAAACCATGGATGCAAGGCTTGTACCTTGCGCATCTGAATTTCATCTCATCGGGGTGTCCAATCACATTGCTGCCAGCAGATAAACAGTCTTTAGTAAAACATCTATTGTAAACACATCGTTTGAAATGGATAATTTATGATCTACCCTTATAAAAATTTCTGGCAATCTCTCCTGATCCTAAGAAGTCTCAATGCAAATTCAAGCAGCTCAATCTTATTAGGGAGACCAAGTGGTCCTAATCATAGGTAGGTAATGAATCTACTTGTTATCCGCGTATAAGATGGTCGATTTAACAAAGAAGAGTTACCTTATTATCTTAACAAAAGTTTGGAACACTATAGTTGCCCATGCCGGATCAACCTCAGCTTGCAGCGTCTCAACGGCCTTGTGCAAATGACTACAAGCAACTGTAACAAGGTCTTGAATTCTTTGTAATTCCTCATCATCTGGATCCGGTTCCGCAATTTCCATTCTGGACGTTTCCACAGGGTGCACCAACTTATCATCCGGATCGGGTTCTGACTGAATGATTTCATCTTCCTGAGACTCACCAAGATTGGCTTTTTCATGATCCTTGCTTCGATGAGATTGGCCATTGATTGCTCCACTAATGAAAGACGTTTCATCATCGGCTCCCACTGCAAATCTGCATTCCATATCATCCCGTTTTGCACCCAAGTCATCAGGATCAGGTTCATTAATATTCTTCTGTGGTTTAGTCTTGCTGTCCAGAATCCTCCTCTCCTCAGAGTCAAAGGGCACAGGTTCAGCCACAATACAATGCTTCAAACTAGCTTCTGAATCATCAGGATCAGGTTCTCCACAAGACCTTGTGGCATCCAACTTACTGTTCATTATTCGGACAGGTTGGGTTATCTCGGGTTCAACTAATGGTCGATCAGATTCCCAAGTCTTTTCTCCCTGAGAATCATCAGGATCAGGCTCAAACTTGTCTTCATGATCGCAGTGGTCATCGGGATCAGGTTCCTGGTATGGTTTCAAATGAACCTCAGTAAAACTTGCGGCATCAGATCCTTCTTTTGCCACAGGGTTCATTTGAATGGATTCTTCGTGTGTGTGCATGCCAGAATCATCGGGGTCTGGCTCTTCATGCATTATAGATATCCCAGAACCATTGGCAGAAGCGTTTATCATACGTCGATACACAGCAGCTATTGAAGCCATACAAGTACTTTCCATCTGTTCTGATATATTTCCTCGAAGCTTCTGGGAGAAATTACTTCCTTCTCCAACACAGAACTCTTCATCATAATACTCTGAATGCTTCAATCCGCTCAAGGTGTGGCTTGTGGATTTTGTCCAATCTAAACTAGCAGCTTCTTGGTTCAGCTTAAAAAAAAATAAGGAAGATGGGTGAAGCCTAATAATGGAAGATTAAACCAGTGCACTTCCTTCAAGTCAAAACTAAACTACAATCAAAACACAAAGTTATTGTTACCTGTCTATCCAAAGCATAGAAGTTTGCATCATGTTCAGAGTATACCATGTGAGCCTGAAATATAGATGGGAACAGTATAAGCTTCGAAAAGACCTTTTTGCCAACATGTACCAAACGATATATATTCCCAAATGCATATGATACACACTGACCAACTAAATTAAGCTTACCAGTTCATGCAGAAGAGTTTTCTTGATTTGCTCATATTTCCTCAAACCCTTCAGATCATCAGTTCGAAGACGCAGAGATATCTCCTCCCCATGATTCTGCAATGGCAAAAACAGAGCTGATATGAAGCAGAGGAAAAAAAAAAAGCACAAGAAAATCACTCTTGAGGATTTATTTATGATGGTTGTAGCGATCATACCTTGTTAAAGCCAAGGATGCATTTTGGACTTATGCCCATGCAACCAACAGGGGCCATCTCAGTCATAATTCCCACACGCCAGCGATGCTTTAGAGAAAAAAAAATAAAAGATAAATAATCAGATTTTAGGTCAGATCAAATAAATACTACCGTGAAAAAAATACAAAAGGTACCTTGTTCATGATGGCAATAATTCCTGG
This sequence comes from Artocarpus heterophyllus, assembly GCA_025403435.1. Lineage (NCBI taxonomy): Eukaryota > Viridiplantae > Streptophyta > Magnoliopsida > Rosales > Moraceae > Artocarpus > Artocarpus heterophyllus. The sequence continues at coordinate 16,296,312 of CM046348.1, read as the reverse complement.
ATCTGCGGCAAGCATTGGCATTCTTTTTAATGCTTCTGATGCCGGAGGATTCAGCTATAGACAAGCAACAGTTAAGTTGGTCAATTAAACATTTCAGAAATGGATAGCTTGACTATCAATCTGTAGATGCATTTTTCAGCAAACAAAGGAAAGCATCCAAAACATGACTCCGAACTTGCAGTGCCTTAAAGAAATTAAACATACAGTTCTAGTTTACATAACTAGAAAGGTAATCCCAACTACAGATTTTTGACCATTAATGTTAGGTTATATTCGATATATAATTCCAATGACGCATCAATTTCTGTCTTTTCTACCCTACTAAACAACATCCATGGCGAGTATAGCTCTGCACGCAGTATTTGAAGGAATCAAAGCCCAGATATTAACAATTTCTGCGAGACTTAAATGGAAGCTATATCTAAACAGGTTTCTTAGTCTTTCAAAAGTAACGAGTAGTTATGACATGACCTAGACAGAACAAATATATGTTAACACCATGCTAATTAAACTACATGCAGCAGCATGGTGAGCTTGTCATGGCCAAAGGGCATCATATCTGTTTCTAATGCTAATTTACAAATTTGTATATTATTTTCTAAGCCAAACAGACTCAAGTCAACATAAAAAAAGAAGAAAGAAAAGAACATGGCTTTGTCGCTCTATGTTTGTGTTCCGTCCCTTCATTTCAAGGATAAAATTCTTCAAGAACATCCGACCCTGACACAGCAATCTAATATATAAGTACAATAGAAGTAAAGAAATTCAAATGTACCTCTATTCCTGGGAGTTGAAGTGCGCGAAAGTCACAAAAGACATAAGGTCCTTGTGGAAGTTTAATCGAGCATTTTGCTCGAGGCCAATTTGATATTCGCTGCCTAAGTTTCTTTTCCTCTTCACTAAATCCAGCTATCCTCAAGCTTAACTTTGCACTTTCTAGAACTTCATCAACCTCATTCTCAGACACTCCCATCATTCTGATAGGTTTTCCCTGAAAAAGGAAACAGGTAACCAGTCTTTTTACAATAGCTGGCTGATAACCCTCTAACAACAACTGTTCTTTCAAAAAGCCCAATGACACATGTCAAAAAAAAAAAAACAGTGCAAACCCATTTCCATTATTAACCAACGACTTATTTTCAATGAGACATTTGCCTAAGTCACCAGCATAACTCTTTTAGCCAAAATCACTAAATTTGAATGAATAATAGCCTAGTTTTTATTGCCTCCATATAAACAGAGAAAAAAAAAAAGATATAAAAATCTTGCGACAATTCAACAGTATTCCACAAAATAAATAAATAAAAATTGTAGTATAAAGAATTTACAGCAGCTAAACTGCACCTATACACAGATCCAATAGCATATTACAGTTCGTAAGAAAACCCTCATTCAGGTATCTCCCAATTGAATAGTGTTCTTTTAAACCCAAAATTTTGTCTACTTTTGTCTGCTTAAGCGACGTATTTTATCATGTTCCAAAGGCACACAAAAGAATAGATAATTACCAACCATCTACGACATTTCAGGGTGATATAGAATCAGTTTAGTGTTAATTTGCTTCCAAGCATTAAATAATACAAATCAACGATACCTCAGTAATAGAAGTTTCTTTTAAACTCAAGCACTCATGCTCGTTCGAGAAAGGATTTAGCAATTTCGAGCCTTTGTTTGAGGACCGTGGAACAACAAACCGCATGGTATCTGCTTTGACAGGAGTTAAGTTTTGCAGCTCCTGCCCAAGCTCCTTGAGAGTAGCACTTGGGTTTATCTGCACGCTAAACTTCTTCCCCCTCCATATGATCGAGATGTTGTGCACGCTCTGAGGATCTTCCATGTTATTCTGCAAAACAAAGCATGAGAAACAGTTTACGGCCGTGTTCCATCTAATTCTCTTTAACAATACAACTAAACAAAAAAATTACTGTATCTAAGAGGAAAAATAAATCTAGCAATAAGGACACACTAATTATCCAATCCCCCTAAAGAAGGTATACGCTATTTACAAATGCATTTGACCGCAATAATCACCAATATAAAACAATTGCTTGACATCTAAAAGCATATTTGAACGCGATAATCATCGATAACGACGACAAACTCTTAAATGGAATTGGTATAAAAGTAAAGGCAACTTAAGTAGCAGTATTGAAACGATGTCTATGATTAGTTATCCTGTTATACACACAAGCAGATCAGATAATGTCCAATCATTACATATTAGAACCAAGAGATAAAAGTAGCTGATCCTTCAAAGACACTCGTAATCCTATCAAGCAAAAGGCACAACCAGAAATTTAGATGCAGCTTGCTAATTATAAGAATTAAAATTGATTATACAAAATAAGAAAAAATGAAAATAAATTTATCAGGTCTTTATGGGAATAAACCAAGAAAGATTACACATCATATAATCATCTCTGCACTGCCACAATTGGACTAAAAAAACATAGATTAAATTAAACCCACATAAAAAATTTCTACTTTACTGGTTTGAACAAACCAAGCAAGTCAACACAAAATTCGGCTAAAAGTTCATTTGAAATCGGCTCAAAACCGAGGAAAAATAGAAGAAAAACATATCAAAGAACCAAATTGAAGAATAAATCATAAAAGTATGAACTCAACAAACTTTTACATGATTCAAGGCGTAATCTTGGAATAAAAGAAACGTAAATTCGTGATCCACCAAATCGGTTGGTATTTAGGAAAGTAAACTCACCTCGTAATTGTATAGGACAGTTTTATTCGACTTTGTCGTTTGTTCCAGAAGCGCTAGAAAGAAGCAACAGCTATCAATCTTAAATAAATACTTTCTCCGTTTCTTCAGGAAAAAAAAAATTAAAATTAAAAACTCTGGCCAGTCAATCAGTCATATGACGCGTATGCTACGAGGCAGCGTATGTTAGATTTAACTCAGCATCGTGCTAGGATTCACGGCTTTGTTTTCAGAGTGGTTATTATTTTGGCTGAAATTCAAAAAAATCATGGCTTTCTTATTTCATGTTTGATTAATATCATTTTTTATTGTATTTTTAGTTAAAAATAAATAAATTAAGGTTTATATTGTATATTTTTTAAAATAATTAATATTAAGATGATTTTATTAGATTTGTTAATAAATTAAAAAAAAATTATTAACTCTCCAAACATATATTTTAATTTTATTTCGTATTCAGATTAAAACTTAAATGCATATCTAAACGTTAGTTCAGATAACAATTCAAATCCTAATTCAAACCACACAATTTAGATCAAATCATTAATTCGATTTTATTTATCAAACGGACCTGAAGTATCAAGAGTTTAGGGATTAGAATGAAAATTTAGATTCTTTGATAATCATTTGATTCTGATTTTGAGGGAAACAAACACGTATCTAAAAGATTTTTGATACTCAAATTTCTTTTGATACTGAAATCTAAATTTAAGACCATTGAGTCCAAAGAATACTCCAACCAAACGCAATCTTGGATATCATTGCTATAGAAAAAGTTGAAATTCTTTCTCGTATATTTGAAAAAAAAATCATAACTTTTTTATTTAATATTCAATTGAGATGATTCTTTTTCATTGTGCTCTTAGTAAAGAGAGGAATAAATCAACATCTATATTGTATATTTTTTAGGATCTTAGCCTTAAGACTTTATTAAATTTATTAATAAATTAATAATTTTTTTATTACCTTTTTAAATATAAATTTTAATTTTATTTTATATTTAAATTAATTTAAATATACATTTAAACGTTAATCTATGTAACAATTCGTGGAACTATTAATTGGAAGCGCTGCCAAACGAACCTTACCTATGCGCTGTCGCACAGAAAGAGCAGGGGGAATCTAGAAGAAACGACAACAACTTTTTTTCTTTTATAATATTTTAGAAGATAGAAATATGTTGTATTAGTACTGGATAACTTTTTGATGCAGACAAAAATAGCGTATATATTGGAAAGTCTGTGGGCGTTGAAAAGTTTCCCACCGGGGAAACACAGAATGAGATTCATTAGATTTTAATTGGATGTTGCTGAAAAATTAAGCTCATATTTAAAGATAAAGAGAATCAAAAGCACTCAAAACTTTTCTTTCTCCTATTCTGAAAGGAATAATGACCATACTACTTTTGCATGTTGCATAAATAACACTGTGTTTTTTTTATTCTGCAAATGTTAAAAGCAATGTTATTCCCTAAAATATTTAAATCACAAGATTACATTTTCCAACATTTAAAAGGAATTAACGTGGCAAGATTGAAGTACTTGCTTCATTTAAATTTTTATTAAAGCGTTTTAAATTGTTTCTTTAGAATTTTTAGCTTAGTCACATTTAATATAGAATTGGAAAGGTCATTGTGGAATTTTAAAAAATTTAATTGCTTTAGGAGTATTTTGAGTATGATTTCATAAATACTGAAGACGTTTTAGGCATTTAAATAATAAAATGGGTAAAATGATGTTTAGGCAAAACACACTTGGTGTTTTGGATATTTTCCCTTGGAATATTTTGACAAAAAAGCCCAAAAAAAATTAAATTGAACAAATAACCTCTTTTTTTTACACTAAAAATTACGTTTTTTTATGCAGTAAAACTGTTTCAATTTTTTACAAAAAGGTAAGAAAAAGACTTGTAGCAAGAAAATGAACCTCAATAGAGGGAAAAAAAACCGAAGCAATTTTTATACCCAAAAAATTTATTTTTTGATGTCAAAAAATTACAAAAAAGAAAGAAGTTATTTTGCTAATAAGGCTTTTTTCTTAAAGCCAGTTTTCAAATTCTCCCGCTCCCCTTCTAACAAAGACTCCTCGGTTAAAACTTCAGCTTAAAACTTCAGCCCTCTGCTTCCATTTCTCCTCCTCCTCCTCCACTGTTGCCGCTGTTGTTCACTCTTAAGCCCAACCTTCTACGCAGAGATCAAAAGGACATGAGCGTCATATGGGTCTTCCTCGATTGTCCCAAGTTGAAAAAGGCACCTACGCTAATTGTATCAACAACCTTATCAACGTCTCCTCGCATCACAACCAACGATCTCGTCAACCTCTCTTTTTCTTAAGTTGGTTGTAATTCTTTCCCAGCTTACCTATCTCTTTCTTCCTTCCTTCCTTCGCATTACATCCCCACCATACAGATCTCACACTACTCATATTAGAAGAGCCCAAAGGTGTGCAAATATGTCTTTGAATCCTTTGCGAGTTATCTTGTCATTAATTTATTTCAATTGCTCACTTTTGCTTCAAATTTCTAATTTTGCGTCCTTATAATTTTTCTCCTTTTTGTTGACGACAATAATCCATCAACAACCAAGAAAATGAATTCGTGAATGATGACATGATTTAAACGGATTAAAGTAACAACAAACTCATAAAAATATCAAGATAAATGAAGAAACAAAGAAGACGAGATTTATAGTGGTCTTGCTTAAATTAGCCTATGGAAACCAAGTCTTCTTCACCAATGATAAGCTTTGACACACTCAAAATCCTCACCAAGTCACTCTGATCACAATTTTGACATAGTGATAACATAATACTCACTATTTTAGACCCCTGTTCCAAGTCCCTTCCCCCTCATTTATAATGTGCCTTTTAGTTGGATACCTCTAGACGTCCTAGACCATGTCCTTCCCCCTTCATGTATTTTTTGCTTCTTTCTTCTCTTTGGAGTAGTAGATATCGTGCCCTGGTTTTCCAAAGCTAAATGTGATTGTGGTTATTTGGAGTTACCCTGTCTTTTTCGAAGATCATGAAAGCATGGTTTCGACTAGATTTTTTTACATGGCCAAAATCATATAAAATTTTTCCATGTATTGGAACTTACATTCTAGGTGAGCTATCCTTTCTCAGTCTCGAAGTCAAGACCTAACAACTTCAGGAGAGGGGGAATCCGAGCTATCCTTCTTGGTCCTAAAGCCAAGATTTGTTAATTATAAGAGAGGGAGACGGTGAGCTATCTCTCCTCAAGCCTAAAGCTGGAACTTAACAACTTGGGAGAGCTATCCCATCTTAGTCCTAAAGCTGGAACTTAGTGATTTTAAAGGAGGGTGATGGCAAGCTATCTATACTTAATCTTGAAGTTAGGACTAAACAGCTCAATGAGAGGCTATCCCCTCTTAGTTTTGAAGCCGAAACTTAGTGATTCAAAGAGAGGGTGATGGTGAGCTAGCTCTCCTCAGTCTTGAAGTTGAGGCTTAATACCTCGAGGAGAGGGGAATAATGAGCTATCCCCTCTTAGCCCTAGTTAGGGCTTTTTCATGGTGGGCCTTCACAAATGGAAGGTATGGACCTCGTGACCTCTTTTGGTTGGTTCAGGTGTCCTACCTATCAAGAGCTGAGATGACAGCACGTCCGGTGGCAAAGGCTGGTGAGTCCGCATGGGTGATTTTAGTGTTTGGAGTGGCTAAATGGGCTTCTTGGCTTGCTACGGTAATGGCCTTGGATAGGTTACAACTAAACATGGGTAACCTCGAGGATGATTAGCATTTAAGGGTGAGACTTATTACGATTTTAACTCTGTTAAAGATGATGATTTCACTAAAGAAGATCTCCAATTGAGTGAATGGTGTGGGAGAGGGACGCAAACAGTTATAAAGGATTTTCCTATACCTTTGGTAATGAGAGTATGCCTATTGGGTTGGATGTGGTGTTTGAGTAAGATAGTGATATTTGGTGGCCACGCAGGTGAAATAGTTTCCAGAGAGAGTGAGTTGCAATCTTTGTTAGGTGAGGTAATTTAATGATTAGAGAGAGAAAAGTCTAGATAGAGAAAAAATGGTGTGTCTTTAATGAAGGTCTTGGTGTTCCTTGATCTTGGGCTTCCTTTAGGTTGTAAAAAGGCATGCATTTATCGGAGTGTCATGATGTGTTTGTTCCCAAAAGAGGTAGCCTTTGGATCTTTTGACTTTCTTGGAACTCGTCGAAAGTTATGGAGTTCTTGAGTTTTTTGGCAAGTGGTTGTTTGAGGATGGTGGTTCTGTTTAAGGAAGCTTTGAAATAGTTTTATAAAGATTTGAGGTGGTATGATGGAGGTTTAAGCTTGGTGAGGAAGATGATAATGGAGAATAGAGCTTAATGAATATGATGGCTATGATGTTTGTGGTGGTTGGATTCCTTCTAGAACGGTGGTTATTAATAGAAAAGATGACGGAGATGAAGAGAGAGAAGGTATGTAGTGGTGGTTGTGGTGGTATTGTGGTATTACCATTGTGCTTTAGAGATGGTAATAGAGGGGTATCTATAGATGATGAGGTGAATGTTAATATTTTTAATCCTATTTTTGTATTGTCATCTATTTAAAACTATGGATGATTATGTGGTGATATCAGGAATTATTTGCTGGATATTTTTGGATCCTTTTTATTGAGTTTCCCAGTTTATTTTCATTGATAGTAATAAGTATTAACTTTTTAAAATAGGAAACTAGCTGTTTTTTATTGGTGTTTTTTGTAGAAATTTTTGTGAGTAAGATTGAGTATTTCTTTGATTTATTCAAATCTATTTGATTGAGATTTTTCCAATAAATTTGGAATAAAATATGAGTAAAAAAGAAACTAATAGGGTTGACTTTCTTATTTTGTTTATAGTTTCTATTTTTTTTTATTGCAGGAAACACCTGTTTGTCTGCACAGTCAAAGCATAGAGACATCTGTTAAGACAGATATCGACACAGTAGAGTCAAACTTTCTAGATTTGTTTCAAAATGAATATTTGACAACTAGGATCTAAATTTCATTTTGATTTCAAGGAGATTCGACCCTAGAATTAGGAGAACGAATCCGAACACTTCTCTAGGGATAGGCATTACCCATATGAAGGATCACATACTATGCAAAAAATCTTGAGAACTCTACCTAAAAGATTTCACACAAAGGTGACCACCATTAAGGAGCATTGTGACTTAGATACTATGATAGTCGAAAAGCTTGTAGGTTCTCTAAAAACCTATAAGATGAAGTTGAAGAACAAAAAGAAAGAGAAAGATCGAAGCATAGCATTGGTAGCTGATAAGGAAAATAAGGATGAATTTCTTGATGGTGACCTCAAAGAGGATGCAATGGCACTGTTAACACAGAACTTTCAGAAGTTCTTGAAGGATAATTTCCATGGTAGAAATAGCAAGAGATTCTCTAGACTGAGGAGACAAAACTAGGCAAATAAGAATTGTGCAAACAACAGCAAGGATAAGGCCACTGAAAAGAAGAAAGGCATTCAGTATAATGGATGTGAAGGCTATGGTTATATTGCTGCGGACTATGCAAACACTCGCACTAAGAAGAAAAACAATAACAAAGACATGGCAACAACTTGGAGTGATGAAGATGAAGACCTCAATGAGGAAGAAGAAGATGTGGTTAGTAATTTTTGTGTTGTCGCTTGTACTACTAAATTCATTATTAGTCATGATGATAATTCAGAAAATAAAGAAGGTCATAATTTTGATGAACTCCAAGAAGCCTATGACAAGTTGTATGCCTTATAGAAAAAAGATGCTTACAAAGTACAAAATTATACAAGAAAAGATCGCAAGCTTGTAGTTGGAGAAGAAAATATTAGGCAAAGGCAACAACTCATTGAGGCAACAACTGGCTGACTCTATAGAAAGACTATAGGCTGTCACGACAGAGCTTGCGCAGTCTAAGGTGACCATACAGAAGCTAACCAGCTGCCTTGTAAATCTTGATATAGTGTCAGCCTTGGAAAAACTCATAACAACAAGCATGGTTTAGGTTACACTGAAGATGCTTCAAGTGCAGGAAAGACCATGTTTCATCAAGGCAAAACAAGCTAAAACCTCCAAGGTCAAAGAAGAACCACTGCATGACCAAAAGCATAAGTAGAAGACACCGCCGTCTTTTCACAACTATGGACACAGACCATACCTAGACAGAACCGTGCCTATATTCGACAGACACCATGCATTAAGGTTCAGGTAAGTAATCAATGTAAGAAATCTTACAACATTTCCGTATGCCAACATTGTGGCATTAAAGGACATATCAGGCCCAATTGCTTTCAGCTATTGCAATTAATGTCTAGATAGGGGATATGAGATTTTGAAGAATAAGAAACCTATCAAGCCTAGGACTATAAATGAAAACTAGTTAATAAATTTAAAAAGGTTTGGATGAGGAAAAATGTTTTAAAATGCTTTGTCTCTTATGTTTCTCTTAAAGCCTTTTTCTCTGAGAACTGGTACTTTGACAGTGGGTGTTCTAGGCATATGATAGGCAACAGGAAACTTTTCAAGGAGTACAATCCATGCTTTGGTGGTATTATCACATTTGATGATGGAAAGAAAGGAAATATTATTGGAAAGGGAACAATAGAAGGGACTGGGCTCCCAAAGTTAAAGAATGTTCTTCGTGTGGACAGCCTTAAGGCAAACCTGATTAGCATAAGCCAAACTTGTGATGGAAAACTACAAGTGCAGTCCACATAGGACAGCTATCAAGTTTTGGACAAAAGGGGCAATGCATACTAATAGGCTATAGATCAAATGACAACTGCTTACCTATCAGAACAGTCGTTGTGTAGTTTCTCTATGACCACAGACCCAATTGAGTTATGGCACTAAAGTTTAGGATATATGAATTATAAAGATTTCCATAAACTTGCCTATTTTAATGTAGCTAGGGGTATCCCTAAGTTGGGAAACATTACCGGAGGAGTTTCCATAAAGCCGATCAATACCACCCACCTCAAAGGTAATGGAATTACTGCACATGGATCTAATTCAATGATTACTAAAAGTGTTGGAGGTAAGAAGTACATTGTTATATGTGTTGATGATTTTTCATGCTTCAAATGGGTTGATTTCCTTGGAGAAAAATCAGAGACTTTCGACCGCTTTAAAAAATTTTGCATGAGATTAATGAATAAGAAGAACTACAAAATTGTTAAAATTGTAAAACTTAGGAGTGATTATGGAAAGGAATTCAAAACACTAATTTTTCTAATTTTTACAATAAACATCGTATATCTCACGAATTCTCTGCCCCAAAAACTCCTTAGCAAAATGGGTGGTAGAAAGAAAGAATCGTCATTTGTAGGAAATAGCTCGAGTCATGTTGAACAAGAAGAGATTGAAAAAGAGCTTTGGATTAAGGCTGTACACACGGCATGCTACATCATCTAGCATATGTACATTCGGCCAAGAACAAGGTGAACACCATACGACATTTGGAAGGGCAAAAAGCCAAACCTAAGCTATTTTCATGTATTTGGAAGTAAGTGCTATATTCTAAATGATCATGAATATCTAGGTAAGTTGGATGCCAAAAGTGATGAAGGTGTTTTTATTGGCTATTCTCAAAATAGCAGGGCTTATAGAATTTATGACATGTGTACCCAAATCATCATGGAGTGAATCAACGTAGTGATTGATGATATTGACAATTTGTCTGAGTTTTCATAGGAAAAGGAAACACAAGAACTACCGGAACAAGGACTACAAAAGAAAGATGAAGAAAATCTAGTGGATGTAACTGTGTAAACATCTGAGATTGCAGAAACTATTGAGCATACAGAGCAAGAACCTAAAGTTGTCCCTACACCTCATCCTAGCACACGCCTTGTGTAAACGGGAGCCTCTTCTAGGGTGACAAAGGCACATCCAAAAGAGAAGTTGGTGATTGGGGAGTTTGAAGAAAACATGTTAATTAGGAGGCATCATCAGAATCGTCATCAAAACATGATAGAACATGCCTACTATGTCTCCACCATTGAGCCAAAAAAATGTGAAAGAAGCTCTCAAGGAGAATCTTGGATAAATACCATGCAAGATGAGCTTAAACAATTCAAAAGAAACAAGGTCTTTACTCTTGTGCCTGGACCTAAGGGTTATTTGAACAAAATGAATCTTCTGCAACAAGTTCGATAAGCATGGGAATATCATAAGAAACAAAGCAAGACTTGTGGTTCAAGGATTCACACAAGTAGAAAGGATTGATTTTGAGGAGACATTTGCTCCTATGTCAAGATTGGAATCTATCAAACTTCTACTAGCAATCGTTTGCTCCCTTAAGATGAAGTTGTACCAAATGGACTTGAAGAGTGAATTTCTCAATGGCATCCTCAAAGAAGAAGCTTATGCCGAGCATCCAAACGGATTTAAGGATCCTCAACACCCCGATCATGTGCAAGGATGAAAATATCGATGTCGCCAAGGTTGTTGAGGTTTATATCGACACATATTTAGGAAAAATAGATATCTTGAGAAAAATGTGTAGTTTTTTCTTATAACTTTGCATAATGCTAAAATAATCAATATTATTTAATTTGAATCAAGTTAACAACATATATAATACAATTTTGGTATAATATGAATGTTATATTGCTTATGATAAAAGGATACCATTATTATATATATTGATTATGATTCGATTATTTTACATATCATTGCAAACTAGGTACAATAATAGTACATAGAAAGCTACCACCAAACATAATAAAGTACACACAAACTTTAAGCATCTTTAATACCAAAAGGAGTTTGTAGTCTAAATAGTAAACTGCTAGGATATTACCCTTGAATAGTTTTGGAGGTAATTGTTGATGCGCCACATTATGTTTCTTGATCTCTCCCTATTGTTAACCTATAAATTGGATATTGTTGATTTATCCAACTTGCTAAGTAGTCTTCATGGAGTTGTAGTAACATCTCAACACTAATTTATGGTTGGGGGATATACAAGTATATTAAAGCAACCATATTGGTTTTGTAATTTTAAACATCCCTATTTGAGAAATATAAGGAACGTTATAACCATAAGAACTTTGGATAGTTTCTAAGCTCATGGAGTCATAACTTAAGGCAATAGAATCCTTATCAGTTTGACTCATTTGAGTTGCACCATGTCTTCATATAAATTGCTTTCCAATTGCACCAATACCCTTACTTGTTTCCCTACAACCATGATCTCCATCTTGTGTCACATGCTTAAATTATTCTTCTCTAATGAATGGACTCAAGGGTAATTGACTAGACATTGTACTTTCCCTCCTCCCATAGTTCCTATCATCATTATCGTTACCCCCACCATCATCATTATTGTCGTCGTCATCATCATCAATGTTGTTGGTACTGTCATCATCATCATTACCATGAAGTGTGGGTGTTTGCATAGCTACTTCAAATGAACCGATGCTACTACTAAAAGTTCCTACTTCATCAAATAGTACTGTATCAACATCAATGATATATTCTTGAGCATGTCCTGCAATTTGTGGATCAGGATTGCCTTTCTTATCATTTGAATGTACTAGTTTGATCTACTGAATAAGGGGATCATCATCATCTTCACTTCCTTCAACTGCTACTTCGAGCAAGTCTAATTTATTAGTTTCTATCACTATATCACACTCTGCCTCCATATCCCTTATTTTTAACTTCATATCATAATTGCAAAAAACCAATTGTATGTAACATGACAAAAAAGTAGACAAAAACAAAATTAAAAATATACTACACATACTTCATGTAACATGACATTGAGCTTTGTAGAAGAGTCACGATTTATTCATTTTAAAAGTAAAAATTATTTAAAGGCTAAATAAATCTTAGTAAATAATTTTTGTATTGTTTTTAGGTTCAAAATATTAGTCACATTTTATTAAAAAATTATTTAAAAAAAACCCAGAAAATTAATTTTTGTGCAAAACGGAAAAATTTCCCGTCCTTTTTAGACATTTTGTGGAAAATTTCATAAATATCTTAGATTTTCATAGATATTCACGGATATTATGGATATTTGTGGATATTGTAGATATTTTACAGACATCCTGGAAGAAAAATCCTGCCCCCCATGTCCATGTCGAGTCTTCAAAATATGGATATTGTCATAGAAATATCCATAATATCGCGGACATTTTCATCCTTAATCATGTGTTCAAGTTGAAAAAGGCACTATACGGATTGAAACAAGCACCACATGCTTAGTATGAACAATTGACTTTGTACCTTCTGGAGAATAGTACATCAGAGGCGGTGCTAATAAGACATTGTTTATTAGACATTCCCATGGTGAAATCATTATGGCTCAAGTTTATATGGTTGACATTGTCTTTGGTAATTCTCAATGGCATTGTCTGTATGGACAATGCCATGGGCAACATTTTCTGTATAGATTGAAACAAGCACCAAGTGCCTGGTATGAACAGTTGACTTCCTATATTCTAAAGAAACAATACGTCAGAGGCACTGCTGAGAAGACATTGTTTATCAGATGCTCATGTGCTGACATCACTATGGCTCAATTTTATGTGGACGGCATTGTCTTTGGATCCACTTTTGAGGAACATGTTTGGACTTTATTAAGTTGATGCAAAACAAGTTTAAAATGAGCATGGTTAGGGAGCTAAATTTCTTCTTAGACTACAAATCAAACAGCTCAAAAATGGTGTCTTCATCTCAATCTAAGTATGGTAAAAACTTGGTGAGAAAATTTAGATTAGAGTCCTTAGAGCCTTATCAAACTCCCATAAGTTCTAGTGTCAAGCTTGGAAAGGATGAAAAGGAAATATCAATCAACTAAAGCTTGTATAGAAGCATGATCGGTAGCCTGCTATACCTAACAACTGGTTGCTTAGACATCGCCTTCAATGTTAGAATGTGTGTACACTTTTGATGAGTAAGTGTTTTACTCAGAAATCAAACATTTCTTGAGCTTAAATATTATGTAAATCCTTAAGCATTTTTGATATTTTGATTTCTTTTGGTGTTATTTAGTAGGAATTTAATAAAATGGGGTTCAACAAAAAAAGGCATCAAAATCAAAGTTGATGGAGCTGTTAAGTGTAAACAGACCCACGGCAGCCCCAGGGCCTAACACCGCAGCACTAAAAAAATGGAGCTACGACACTAGATGAGCATGCGGCCTCGCATAGTGATTCTGTATGGCCATTTGAGAGCATAGAAATTGTGTGCATGAGGCACGTGTTCGCACAGGTTTTTATCCGAGGGTGCGTGTCCCTAAGGCCTCCCAGCATGCTCTCAAGCTAATTCTTGTTTTTTGGGCAATCTTGGCCTTAATTCTTGATCTAATGGCCCAAACTTGATGCTAAATAATCCCTAGCCTTTTAAAAACCCTAGAACCTCTATTTTGCAAGGTGTAGAGGAATTGGGAGAAAGAAACCCATGAGTGAGCCGAAATTCTAGAGAGAGAAATAGCTTGGAGTTGAGGATTTTTGAAGGATTTTGGTAGATTCCTAGAGGGTTTAAGGCTTAAAATGCATCCACAAAAAGTTTCTTTTACCCATCTCTTTCTACCCTATTCTTAATTGAATTTTGTATTTGTAATTGGATATTAAACGTATTTACTTATATGGATTTCATAAAGAGATTAGTAATGGATTCATAAATGTTTGTTTAAATTTCCTATTCTAGGGCTTGATTTAGTTGGATTTAGACTATGTTCGGATTTTTTTTGTTGATTGTTAATGTAATTACCATTTCAATTTCATTTATGTTTCTCTATAGTTAACATTACTAGTTAATTTGGCAAATGAACTAGTTGATGCAATCTAAGAATTTCAATGCTTGGGAGAGATTGTCTTTTATTATTACTTGGGAAACATAGTCTATGTTATTGATGAGACCTGGGAGGGTTGAAAATACATAGATAATCGACTTGATAGTTTTGGTTTTCATGAAGCTAGGAGGTGATCGATGCCTTGATAGTCAAATTGTGGGTTGAGCTTAATGCATGGGTAATTAGCCAAGTTAGATATAGGTATCAATTTGGGTATATTGTGTATAGAACCTCATTTGATGCTCGGGAGAGGTAATGAGATGAGCTTAGTGCCTTGGATTATTAAATTGGATGGAATGAAATTAATAATCATGAAATAGGATAAGCATAAGAAGAATTGAGCTAAACCAAGTCCCTAGACACATTATATATAGATTATCTATGTTGTAAATTATTTATTTTGTTTTTACGTTTTGTTTAATTGTTTCATTTTCCTTTTATTAATCTAATTGCCTAAATAAAGCTTGGTCATTATCGTTACAATAATTAGCTAGTTTTTAGATTTCAATCCTTATAGGAGACGACAACACTTAACTCACTAATCCTATACTAAAACTTAACCTCGTGCACTTGTGGATATAGGCAATAAAAAGCCTTTATTAGCTTCCAGGTAGAACTAAAAGAGTCACCTTGCACAACTTTGACCATGGTATTTGGTTTACAAATGATACAAGTGCTTCTCTTACAGGTTATGGTGATGAAGACTGGACCAGAAATTTGGATGACCAGAAAAGTGCATCTTAATGGTGCTTCTACATAGGTAACAATCTTGTAGCTTGGCATAGCAAGAAGCAGAAGTCCATATCTCTATCCACGACTGAAGTAGAATACATTGTGGTTGGGAGTTGTTGCATTCTACTTCTCTGCATGAATCAGATGTCTAACTACGGCATTGAACATGACACTTTGGTAATTTATTGAAATAATTCAAGTGCTATTAACATTTTGAAGAATCTTGTTCAATACGGACGTACAAAGCACAAATATATCAGGCATCATGTCATTAGAGAACTTGTTGTGGATAAAGTGATTCCATTAAGCATACTCAAACTAAAAACAATTGACTAATTTGTTCACCAAAGCTTTTAACATTGCATAGTTTGAACACCTTAGGAAGTCACTTGGAGTCTGCATACTCAACTGATTAAGTATTGGAAAGGCAAAACACTGCATCACACTTGTTATGATTCTAAGTTGTGTTTTTCCTTATTTCTTCTAAGCATGTTGACAACACATAAATTTTAGATTTGGTTATACAACATGTGTTTGTTACAATTCTTCTTGTGTTTCATTTTGTACACTTTAAGATAATTTCTACTGAATTGACATGTGCAAACAAACAGAAAGGTCTTTTATATTTACTAGAGACAAGGATACATCTTGATGACCTATAGCAACTATATAGATGGTGGGATGATTTTCAAGCCAAGGACATGCATCATAAGAGAAATGTTACCAAAACTTGTACTATAGCATTCTATGATTGACACGTAGCCATAACTACTGGTTTGAAATTGAAAGCTGAGAGTGCAAAAGAAAAAGAGAGATGTGTAAAAGCAAAAAGGATAAAAGGCACACCAAGCGTCAAACTATTCCTACACAATGTGAAAAGAACAAAATGTGCCTACAGTGAGGAAAAATCTGAAACATAGAAAAAAGGGAAACAGAAAAAGCGAATGAAATGGGAGGAACTTGAACTCTCAAGAAAGATAATAATTTGTGCCATGTGGGAAAAAGAAAGAGGTGTGAGAAAAGGTGTGGAAAACGCTATTCACACCAATACTTCACACACATTTTGTTTTTGTTTTTGTTTTACTTTTTGTTTGTGTTTATGTTTTAGTTTATTTTGAAGTTTCACATTAGCATTTTATTTTTGTACATTTTGCTAAGTGTTGAAATAATTGGGAGCTTAAGAGCTTGAGTTTAGTTGGAAAATGATTCTAGAAGATGGACAGAACTCGAAAGTTGGGTTACAAATCCCCTAGGTAAATGTTCTCACTTGTTCTTGTATTGTTTCAAATATTGAGGACAATGTTTAATTTAAGTGTGGGGGAGGGAAATGATTTAACTGGGATTTTGCCTTAAATTTTTTTGAATTTTTGTTGATTATCATGATTTTCCTTCCATCACTCTTGTTTGACAATTCTTTTTTGGTCTGTTTAGGTTATTTAGTTATTGTAATGGTATTTTTCTTACTTGTTTGAATAAAGTATGAGATTTGAAAAATTGGATGACTAGAATTTGTTTTGTGATGTGAACCATAAATTGTTCTCTTAGGTCTTCTGAAATGTAATTCATTGAGATTTCTATGTGCTTAACTTGCATTAGTGATCTTCATTTTTGACTCTCTACACTTGAGCACCATGAATCACAATCACTCAAAATTTTGAACTTTAAATGAAATTTTGAATTTTAAATTTGATTTTTTGGGTAAATTTATGTGTATTGTTTTACATCTCATGAACTCTAGAACTCTTTTTAGTGAGACTCAAGATGAAATCCTAGGTTAGTTGTCATTGGATAGTAAATTGAGGAATTTTATTGGACCGTTTAAGCTTTTAAAGCCAACCTATGTAAACTTCACTGGTAGTTTCCCCCATTGAGTGTTTTTGACCTATTTCATTCATTACCCACATAAGTTTAACCAAGCCATTTCATGAATTTCCTTTCACGCACCCTATCATCATAGACATCTTTGCATCTTTGTTTGAATTTGAAGATTGATTGTTGAAAGTGAGCATGGAAGGTGATGTGATTTGAATTTGTGATTTTGTTGTATCTATAAAGTGACTTTTTTATGTTTTCGCATTTTTTATTGTTTTGCTTAGTTTTATTTTGCTTCAATTAGTTTCATTTATATATTTCTTCCTATTATCCAATTGTTTAAGACTAAATACGTTTGGGGGAATTTCATTTCAATTAAAAAAAAGAAAAAATAAAAGAAAAAAAGAGAATTGGAAAAAAAAGAAAGCAAAAAAAAAAAAAAAAAGAAAACGATGATAAAAAAATAAATAAAATAAAATAGAATAAACTCTTATGAATTTCATGTTTTGAGCGGATACTTGTAAGTCATGTTTTGTAGGAACGGTTGAAGATAAAGTAATGATTTGTTGGGGAGTTGGTTGTGAGTTTACATTCGTCCATGCGAGGTCTAAGGTATATTACATGTCTAGGGTGATCCAAATAGAAAATTTTCTTTTCTCATCTACCTATCACTCTAGCCTTACATTACAAGCCTTGAAAGTCCTTGATCTTCAATGGCACACTAACCTACATTAGCAAAGAGCGATAATTCTTAAGGATCATTCTTCCTGGTTTGATGACTATACTGCTTTGAAATATTGAGGTGTGTTTCTATTCTTCAAAAATCATTTGAATGCCTTCAATTTATGAGTCATGTTAATGATGCCATATTATTCTCTCACATACACACCTTGGAAGTGCATAAGTTGAATTGTTTGAAATTCAGGTTAGATGATATAGTAAAGTGTTTTTGTTCAGTTAAATTGGTCATATTAAATTTGATTGAAACTCTTCTTGTTTCTTGAATGTGTTGTTTAGTGGTTTTGCTTTTGAAAACATTTACTAGTTGTATGTGTAGTCTATGTTTGACTATCCTGTGCACACATTGTACTTACAATCACACAGTTCCCTCTTTGCTCAACGTTGTTTTATTATGAGATGATTGTCTTGTTCACACGCCACACTTGTCCACTCATTTTGTGACTCTTGTTCACATATTTATTTGCTATGATGCATAAATCTGTTTACACACTTGAATGTTTCTTGGACATTATATGGTCTGAATATGCAATTTGCAGGTTTGATTGTTGATTGAAAAGTGTACTATGATTTTAAGTGGCATATTTCAAGTTATCTTTATATTTCTCACTCTCTTGGTGCTTTCTAGAAAAGGATTAAGTTATCTAGTTCTTCAAAAGCAATAATTGAGGGGGAGATGTCACCTCCGTGGGCATATCAGTGACATGATCACTAAAAGGAAGAACGTCATTTTAAGGTGGAGAGAAAATAAGCTGACCAACTTATCATACAAATACACTGTAGCTACATCGTTCATTAATCATACAATGCTAAAAGTTGACCTACTATGGCCTCAGACTGCAGAGTAGACACTGATCTCTTAGTTCTTGCAATTGATATTTTCATTAATGATTTACTTTGTGACGACAATTCTTTGTCCACCTTATATCAAAAAGGGAGAGAAAAAATGAAACTTGTTTGTTTTTTTTTTTTTTTCTCTGCAACACCATGTTCTTGGCTAACTTTTTTTAGAGGCAAATGTATTCTTTTGCTTTGGATTTTATGGATGATTATGACATTTGCTTTGTAGGTGCTGTTGATATATGATTTTTGATAATAAGGAAGCCAAAGGGGGATATTGTTAGGATTTTTAATCCTATTTTTGCGTTGTCATATTTATCAAAAATATGTATAATTTTGTGGTAATATTAAGAATTATTTGCTAAATATTTTTGGATCCCATTTTATTAAGTTTCCTAATTTGTTTTCATTGATGGTAATATGTTTTAATCTTTTAAAAGGAAACTAATTGTTTTTTGTTGGTATTTTTTTGGTAGAAATTTTTATGAGTAATATTGGTTATTTCTTTGATTTATTGAAATCTATTTGATTGAGATTTTTCCACTAAAATTTGGAATAAAATATGAGCAAAAAGGAAACTAATAGGATTGACTTTCCTACTTTGTTTATAGTTTCTATTTTTTTAATGGCAAGAAACGTCCGTCTGTCTGCACAATCAAAGCACAAAGATATTTGTCAAGACAGTTTTCGATACAACAGAATCATACTTTTAGTTATTGTTTAAACAGGGTATCGTTAATGTGTTCTGTGCATGCAAAATACCGTATATTTTGTCTATTAGGTCTAACAATGACCATGGTTTGTTTGGAGGCTTTCTTCTCTGGATGCTTAGCTAGGGAAGCTTTATGACTTGGTTCTACGGGAGAGGCCAAAAGTGGAAATCTTTTGCCATGGGAAAAGTCCCCCTCCATGCTTTGAATTTGTTTAGAAATATAATATAGGGCTGACAGGTGCACTGATGTCCAGCCGACCTAATGAGCCTACTTTGGGTTATCTGCTATGAAAGAAGCCAAAACAGAAGGGCTTGTCTTGTCATTTTTGTACATGGGTCAGACCTTTGACTTAGGGCCCATGTTGACTAGCTAGGATAAAGGGCTATGTTGTCCTTTATGGCAAGGAATCATGTGACCTTATGTCTAGGGCTTCTCAAGTGGGCTACTGGGCTGGCACGACAAGTGGGCCTAATGGGCTAGTGCATTAGATGGTTCAGAAATGTCAGTGGGCTTGATGGATTTTTTTTTAGTATTAGGCTAAGGCTTTCAAATGGGCTTTCTTGGGCCTTTTTTAATTATAATTTACTCAAAATTCATTTCATTTTAATTTCAATTAGACTTTAAACCTCTCAAGTGGGTTAAAAGTTTAATTAAATCAAATAAAATAGGCTCATTCACGTCTCTTAACCTTCAAAACTACGACCCACTTAAAAAATCCCACAATATGGCTTGGGTCCATTTCCATACCTTAAACCATATCATAGGATATGGGTTAGGGTTATGCCTTAAAAAAAAGGTATCAATATTAGCCCCTTAATTACGTAGGCTGTATAGCGCAACAGGACAGTCTGGACCTTGGTTGTCGTCATTATGAAATTCTATCTACAATCACAAACATTAGTGAAGTAGCTTACCCACAAATTAGTTTCTCGTCAGGTGAAGAAACCGGCTTTCTTGAAAGTATTCTTCATTGGGGTCCAAGAATTTGTCAAGAATTGCCCTGTGAGGAGGTGGAATGCCATTAAGAATAGGCTTAGGTTAGATCATGCCCGCAGTTTGAGCTTTAAGAGCGTGGGAAGAAAAGTATTGGGTCTGGTGGATCTGTATCTCAGGCAAGCATACCGCTTCTTCAGGTGCCACTTTGTCTCTGTCGTTTGGAAGAGCAAAAAGCATGTTATCGCTTCGAAGATGGAGATACCAAAAACCATATTTCAGGGTGACCTGTGCGTTAAGATTAAACACTAAGTATCTAGGTACCACTTCAAATTTTTTCTCCTTTTCACCATGTCACAAGTCTAAGAAAGCCATAGAAAAGTTGGGATAGAACCATAAGAGCACGAGTCAGAGACGATAACGTTTGTTATTGTACAAATGCCGAAACCCGTGGGATGAGCCGTAGAAAATGTCAACTTGAAATCAATAGATTCCCTTTTAGGTACTCTGCATTGCGAAGTATGCCAAGGTTGTTAACAATTGAGATACACGCCATTTCCATGTAGAAAATATAGGGTACCACCTTGTGTATCATTATCATCCTAACATGCGAGTTTATGTGTGAGCCAAATACCGAGGAAACCATTAATGCCATGTGTAAGAATGACATATTGGATAAGCCCTTAAAGCCATTTGGTCCGAGAGCAGTCCCTAATATTTGTAAATCTTCTTGATACAATGGAGAAAAAAAATACTCTTGACGTGTTCAGTGCAGCCATTGTTCCACAGGAGAGAGTTTCATTGGATCAAGAAGTTACCTCATTTGATTAAGAAACTCCTTTGCCCAACGACAACACATCCCATTTAAAGAATATTCGACACCACTGCTAGCTTCCCAAAAAAAACCATATTCTTGCTCCTAACGCAATGACATAAAATTTAATTGTAGCCCCCAATTTATTGCCTTTGGTTCCCATATTGGGAAATGCCTCTTCAACTGTATCGGCCTGAAAACAAGATATTTTTATGCCTTCAACTATTGCAGTGATAACTCTATAAACATAGAGTTGTTCATGATGCATTTATTTTTGCTATGTCCTTAATTTTATTTATTTTTATTTTTTGCTAATTTGATTTTATTTGATTCGATTTTATTTTAATTCAATTGAATTTCATTTTTATTATTAATATTAACATTAATATTAATATTAGTATTATTATTATTATTTAATTTTTCCTTGTAACTATTTATTTTTCCTTTTTGTGTATGTTAAAATTAGGTGATAGGGGCTAAATGTCTACTAGGAACAAAATTGGGGCCTGAAAGATAGAAAAATTCAAAATTAATAGGTTGATTACAGTCAACCACATGCGGCAACAATAGGCGCACCACTAGCCATTGGATTTCTCAGTTAACGGCCGAGATTAACGCTTGAAATGCACCCCGACAATGGTGTGTCGTGACTAGACTAGCAACAGACTCAGCGAGTCTTAGCGTGTCACGAGCCTAGCATGTCAACGCCTATCTTAACCATGCTGAATCTAGTGCCTCGCACACCATAGGTTTCTATGCAATCCGCACCATGCCCAACGTCGTTTCGCCAGCTAGGTTGCATTACCGCAGTGATAAGACTGTGAAATTGCATATTTCTTAAGACTAAATATCATTATTTTTATTAATATTTCTCATTAAATCCCTTAATTATAACATTTGTGTGTTAGTTAGTATTTTAGTATGTTTGTATAAAAACAGTTTAAAAATATGTTTTTAGTGTGTTTTTATGTTTAATAATATTTTTGCTAATTTTCAGAATCATTTTGGTTTGTTAAATTTGTGTTTAGTTTGTAAATAATCAAAACCGTAAAAATAATAATGTGTAATTTTTTTTGAAGTCTTAAAGTGTTTGTAAATAAATGTTGAGTGTGTATAATATTTCTAGTAATTTCTAAAAATATTCTCGAGTCTTAAATAATATATCTAAAAAAGAAAATAAAAATAAAAAAGTGCCATGTGGCGCTCTGTCAGCCATCCGATCGAAACCGCCCAAGCTATCTCAGCCGTCCACGCACCCCCATCACTCGTTGAATTTGTTGTGCCTGATCTCACGTGAACACGCTTCTTCTGTTAGACATAGTGCCCTAAGGAGTAAGTTGTAATATGTTTTTGGAGATATTTTATTAATAAAGAGTTTATTTATTATTCACATACCAAATATTGCCCTCTTTATGTTTGTTTCTGTTGAATATATGATAAGCAAACCAAAGTCTGAGACTATTGGTCTAAACCTTTAAGAATCGTGCATATGATAGACAGATTATGCGAAAGATATGAATCTTAAAGGTGATGGTCTAAATCATAAGATCCACAATCGAGGGAATAAAGTTGGATGCTTTATTCATGCTAAGATTGTTATATTGTCTACGTCCCTAATAGAAGATAGCTTATCTTGGTCATCGGAGTGGGACTCTACAAGTAGAAACATAGGTGCATTGTCATAAGTGACGATGTATTGGATTAAGACATAAAAGTTGAATTGATTTGGTTAATAATTCCGTTTGTGCAAATCAATTCATTTTAGACAATCATATGTGTTATGTCTTAATCTTGAAATAACTAATAGGCCTGTATTCTTGACTTATGTCTTTTGATGTACCAAAGAGTGACATCCTGACTTTATGCTGGTACGTATACCGATACTTGGAGACATGACTATTGATTGATGTAAACTCATTATTCATAGATATGGAATCCATAGTTCTTTTTGTAGAGTTAATGATATTCTTTTATATGCATTATCCTATAATTGAAAGACTAGAGCACTCAACCATTTGGATACATAGGTGTAATCGGATGGTATACTGTCTATGGATAGTAAGTATTCTAATGGTGTGATAATAGAAAGCAAGATAAAAATAATCAAGAAGGTAAAATAGAATTTATCCTTAAGCCAATTATGAATATCCTATGTGGATGTAACACATTATGATATGTCATGGACAGTTAGCTTAAGAAAGCTTCATAATTTTTTATAGTTTGAGAGTACAACTCTAAGCTTTTAGTAGAATAGCGTTAGAGTTGATAGTTATAAAATATGTATCTGAAATATTGTATTTTTTAATTATAGGAGCTTGAAATATATATGTCTATTGGGTCCTCTTTGCTAACTCATTATGAATCGTAAACGATACGGCATGTTTTTCCTACATATTAATGACTTATGTTAAATTATTAGATTGGCTGACATTCAATAAGAATGGATTTAATAATTCATGTTAGTTTGTCGGCTGAATTAATTTTGTAAATTAATTCAAGATAAACATGTTGAATTATTTGGATAATATTTTATTTTCTATAGGATTATCTAAATATGATTGTTTTAATTAGATAACTTCTTTATTCAGTTATTAAATTAAAATTAAGGCACTATCTAAGATTCTCATATGCATGGTGAAGAAACACTTCACGGCACCGAAGTCCCAGAAGCATGGTGGAGACCTTGCTTCTCCACGTGAGTGCAGTAGCCATGAAATCGTGCATCCTTTCGGTGAGGCCGTGCTCCCATTGTACCCATAGGTTGGCACCGTTCTTTGCTGCATCGTCGAACAAGGAAGCCAATCGAGGCGTTATTACGCTAAGGTGCCCGAAAGCTACATTCGACGCTGATTGTGAAGGCTTAAGGCTATGATTGCTCGCAGTTGAGGCTTTGGTTCATGGGTAAAGCGGACTTGTTCACCGTTCACTGGCAAGGCTTGCGTCTCCTTCACAGTGGAGCTTTGCTGCTTGTTCACTATGAAGCCTTACAACACTCAAGGCCGAGTCATAAAGCTCGAGGTCGAGCACTGCTAGGCTCAGTTTTGGCTTATGGCTGAGCTCCAATGAAGCTCAAGGCTATGCCCTACCGAGGCTTAAGGTTGTCGAATGCTGGTGGTTGTTTGCCGAGCAAGGAGGCTCTATTTCATGCCCAGTACATGCTGGATAATGTTAATGGAAGAAAGAAAAA
This sequence comes from Artocarpus heterophyllus, assembly GCA_025403435.1. Lineage (NCBI taxonomy): Eukaryota > Viridiplantae > Streptophyta > Magnoliopsida > Rosales > Moraceae > Artocarpus > Artocarpus heterophyllus. The sequence continues at coordinate 16,272,021 of CM046348.1, read as the reverse complement.
AACTGTTGCACGTAATGTGCACATAAAGTGCTGGTTTATTTTTGTTATGTCATTCACGTGCACTACATGATGCACAATAATGGAAAGTAAACCTATTGAAGAAAGAAAAAAAACTAATAAACAAAAAATAATAATAAATTACAAAATCCTTATATGCCCTTATGGGTTTATACAAATTTAATCTAATTAAAATGAAAATAAAATTATCAATCCAAAAGGACCATATAATTAACAACCAAAAATCCATCTATGAATTAATCATTCATCACATGAACAAAAAATTGCAAAAAAAAAAAAAGCCCACAAACATGCATTAAAAACATGATATTATCAACATAAAATCAAGTTAACTAAAATTATATACACTATAACCTGCTCTGATGCTAGTTGTTAAAATTAAATATGAAAACACAGTAGAAGAAACGGATCATACGACAAACAAAAATTTTCTGAAAACTTTGTTCATAAAAAATAGCTATATAATTTTAATTAAAAATAGAAAGCTTGAGGAATTTGTTTCAAACCTCTTGAAGACCTATCAGAGTATCCTAACTTTTCTCTTTGAAACCACCATTTTTCAAGCTAAACCTTCACACCAATAGAACAATGAATAGACTTCAATCTCACTTTTTTTTTTTATCTGCTATGTTCTTAACACATGAGATAGCAGACCTTTTTTCCAAAGAAAGTGTAACGTCCCGAAATTTATTTAACATTAATGTAATGTAAATGATGAATTAGTGTGCCATAATTAAAGTTTTAACTTTAATTAGATTATTTGGTTGGATTTTTTTAGTTTTTGGTTGTTTTGTTAAATTGATGTGTTCAAAAGATTTCTTGTTGATTTAAAATGATGTTTTGAGTTTTAAAACACAACAATTTGTAAAATGTTAAAAATACTCCGTTTTACAAAACCGTGGGCGGCACATGGTTTTCGCACAGTAAAACCGCCCACCGATTTTCTCTATTTATTTTCCTTTCCTCTCTCTCCCTCTTCATTCTCACGGGCTCTCTCTCTCTCTCTTCCCTCTCTCTCACTCGGCAGCCTCTCTCTCTCTCTCAATCTCTCTCAAATTTTTGATTTCCATTCGAATCCAAGCTTCGGAACAGCAAGGAGGAAGCTCGGGGACGTGATTCGGCGACCGAGAACGCGGATTGAAGCTTCGATTCGAGGTTAGATTCGAAATTTCTAAACTTTTTACAAAATTTTCAATTTTGTGTGTTTTTGAAATCTAAGTTTGTTTTAGCTTAGAAAACCGTGGATTTGTGTTAAATGAGCTTAGAACAACTAGAATCTAAACCTAGATTGAAGAAAAACGGATTGAATCCAAGATTTTTCATTTTTCTCCTCATTTTCTCATTTTCGGATTTTTGAGGATTTTGAGTTTAAATGTTGTTTAAATGATTCCAAACATGTTTTAGAATGTTTTTCTATCAACTATGATTATTTTTCATGCCTGGGAATTGAGAAAAACAGGTTGGAATTCAGATTTGGATTTTGGGGATCGAGAAACCCGTGGCTGGGATTTCTGGATCTTCCCAGTTCGGCAGGCCGAAGTTCATGTTCGGCAGGCCGAAGTTCATGATCGGCAGGCCGAATCTGGGGAAATGTTCGGCAGGCCGAACTGTGCAGTTCGGCAGGCCGAAGCAGGGCGTCCGGCAGGCCGACCGAGGCATGGAAAATTTTGTGATTTTTACCCGATTTCATTGTTTTGAACCCTAATTTAAATCCCAACCTTATAAGATGATTTTAATGATACAAATGGCACACTAGGACATCATGAAATGATTTGGTAACATAGAATGTCTCAAACTAGATATTGATCGACTTAGTTTGTATCTAGGACTGTTCGTGGTTCCGTAGAGCTAACGTATAGCGGATCGGGATTACGGTGTGGGGTACCGGCACGAGTACTGAGGTAGGACTTCTATCCTATTTCTTTGGTAGCCTGGTTTTGAAATGATTTGGCTTTGAAAAGGATTTCTATCAAAATGTTTTCAACGGTTGTTTGAAAATGATTTTATCGGTTATATTTTTATATACCGTGACATGAAATGAATTTCATAATGAATGTAATTGACAACACTCGGTAATTGGGTTTTGAATGATAATGATAATAAACACATGGGCATGATGCCATATCAGAGATCGGGTCGTGATCGACCTTGGGGGCAGGTCCCGAAACCCAGCTGGGCCACTACGGTGGTGATATCATGGTTTGCCTAGGTAAAAGTAAACTGGTGTTTTGATTTGACGAGTAGACGGTTCTGTGCCAGAACGGTTCTACTCAATTTATTTATTTATTTATTTAAGTTTCTTCTTGCATAACTCCTGATAATGCTATGTTTCTTTGCATTAAATTATTTTATAAAACTTAGTCCTACTGAGCCTTTCGCTCACGTTTTATCTGTTTTAAATTCCCCCCCTTCTAGGTGGTTTCCCATTTAGGTTTGGAGAAGATTCTTCGGACCGAACTCAGGAGCAATAGGAGAATTTATTTACATTCTGTATTTATTAATCAAGGCATGTAAGACTTAACTTCATTTGTACTTGGACTGTAATTGTATTTGTGATATTGTCAGATCCATGTGTGTGCACAAGTTGTGGGTTGTGGAACCCATATTCGCGGTTTTTATTCAATTGTTGTTATTTGTTTAATGATTTTTAAATTCTTTATAAAATGTGGTGGAAATTCTCTTTATTTCTTATTTAATTGGATTTTTAAACCCTTAATTTCAATTAAACTCTCTTTTAATTAATCTAAATATTCCGCCACGTCACCTCCCGTACTCCGGGGCGTGACAGAATGGTATCAGAGCTCAAGGTTATGAACCTTGGGAATTGTGCACACATAGGTTTGACAATGGAGTACCTCTGACAGTCCAAATTTTGTTTTCAGAAGTGAGAGAATGGCACCTAGACGTCGTTCGACAGCTGACGCCGAGTTCGGAAATGATGAGGGCCTGATGAGGTCTATGATTGCGGCTTTCCGGCAGATGGCAGCCAGGACTAGACCGGAAGACTCCAGTGTTGGTAGTCGGCATGCCTTCTTTAAGGAATTTCGGCGGGCGTCTATTCCGACTTTTGATGGCAATGGGGATCCGCAGTTAGCAGAGTATTGGTTGGATTCGATCTTGAAGCATCTTGATACCCTTGGTGTGCCTGAGGAGTATCGTGTGGAATTCGCGGCGTATAAGCTCGAGGGTGGCGCTAACACCTGGTGGAAACAAACTAAGCGTCTGGAGCGCGATGGCGATATCGGTTGGGACAAGTTCGAGGATCTGTTCTATGATCGGTATTTTCCGCAGGGGTATAGAGATCAGAAAGCAGCTGAGTTTTATAGATTGCAGCAGGGTGATATGTCAGTTCGGGAGTACGAGGCAAAGTTTAGCGAGTTGGCTAGGTTTGCTCCATCAGCTGTGGCATCGGAGCGCGAGAAATGCATCAAGTTTCAGGAAGGACTCAAGGCTCCTATTCGACGGCAGTTGGTTGCTCTACGGCTTAGGGGTTTCGGAGAGCTTGTGTCGTCGGCGATCTCCGTGGAGAATGACTACGTGCAGTATTGTGAGGACCGAGCCAAGGCTTCAGGAGGACCGCAGAGGAGTGGCAGGAAGAGCACCAATAGTCGTCCAGCTCCGGGGAAAGGCAAGCAAGGCGGTGCGACCAGTGGCAGTAGCAGTTCGTCTGGCAGCGGGCGCAGCAATCCCTACAGCTTTCATTGTCATTTCTGTCAGCAGCCCGGACACATCAAGAGGAATTGCCCGATCAGGAGTGCTCGTCTTGGATCGCAGACCGGGGAGGATGCCAGTCGTCAGTCTCAGCCTCAGCCTCAGACCCTACCTCCGCCTCCGCAGTACCCGCAGTTGCAGTATCCGCAGTTTTCTCCTCAGCAATTCTCATATCCGGCACGAGGACAGCAGCCGCAGTATTTTCAGCGCAGTGTTCCTCAGTATAGAGCGCCGAGTACAGGTAGTGTGCAGTCATCTCCATCTCAGCAGCATCGGCCGAGTAATGCAGGACCCAGCAATGTCGGTAGAGGAAAAGGGAAGGCGCCAATGCAGGTTCATGCAATGGCATCTGGAGGGTCAGATTCTCAGATTGGTAACGCGGTTGTCGATGGTATGGTTTTGGTTTCTAGATCTCTAGCTCGCGTTTTATTTGATACCGGTGCCTCTCATTCTCTCATTTCGAGTTCTTTTGTACATGCCTTGGGATTAGAAGTAGAAGAGTTTAAGGAACCCCTAGTTATAACTTCTCCCTTGGGGCGGGTGTGTGTGAATTGTATGTGTAAATCTTGTAAAATAAAGATTGGGGATGAGATTTTGAAAAGTGATTTGATTGTACTCCCCATGAGTTCCTATGATGTGATTTTAGGGATGGACTGGTTGTCCAGGTATAGTGCAGTTGTGGACTGCCAACTTAGAAAGGTGACCCTAGTGTCTGATAGGGGAACGGTAATCACTTACCAGGGTGGTGGTGATTGGCTAATGAGTGAGCGTCTCATGAAGTCATGTCTAGGAGGGCGAAGGAATCTAGATTGTTTTGCTTTTCTTGCCAATCTAGATTGCGAGCCCTATGTTTCCAGTAGTAGTGTAGCGATTCCGGTGGTTGATGAGTTCGAGGATGTCTTCCCCGATGAGTTATCAGGGTTACCACCGAATCGGGAGATTGAGTTTGGTATCGAGTTGTTTCCAGGGACATCACCGATTTCTATGGCACCTTATCGGATGGCGCCAGCAGAAATGAAGGAATTGAGGAAGCAACTTCAGGAGCTTGCTGATAAAGGATATATTCGGAATAGCACATCTCCGTGGGGAGCACCAGTTTTGTTCGCTAAGAAGCACGATGGGACTCTCAGGTTATGTGTGGATTATCGGCAGCTGAATCGTGTTACGGTGAAGAACAAGTATCCTTTGCCTAGGATTGATGAGCTATTTGATCAGTTGGGAGGTTCGCGATACTTCTCGAAGATCGATTTGCGATCAGGTTATCATCAGCTCAGAATCAAGGAAGAGGATATTCCCAAGACAGCTTTTAGGACTCGGTATGGGCACTTCGAGTTTCTGGTTATGTCTTTCGGGTTGACGAATGCTCCAGCAGCTTTTATGGATTTGATGAACAGGATATTTAGGCCGTATCTGGATCAGTTTGTGATCGTGTTCATCGATGATATTCTTGTGTATTCTAAGACTTGGGAGGAGCATGAGCAGCATCTTCGGATCGTGCTTCAGACTCTGCGGGAGCACCAGTTGTATGCTAAGAGGGAAAAGTGTGAGTTCTGGTTGACTGAGGTCAAATTTCTGGGTCACATCATTTCGGAGCATGGTATTTCAGTGGATCCGTCCAAGATTGAAGCTATATTGGAGTGGGAACGACCAAGGAATGTAGCGGAGATTCGCAGCTTCTTAGGTCTTGCTGGATATTACAGGAAATTTGTAAAGGACTTTTCGAAGATTGCAGCTCCGTTGACGAGGTTGATCAGGAAAAACGTCAGGTTTGAGTGGGATGAAGACTGTGAGTCTGCTTTTCAGGAATTGAAGAACCGGTTGACTTCAGCTCCAGTATTAGTTATTCCTAGTAGTGACGAGCCGTATGAGGTTTATGCTGATGCTTCAGGGCGCGGACTTGGATGCGTGTTGATGCAGCATGGACGTGTGGTTGCGTACGGATCGAGACAGCTACGACCTCACGAGCGGAATTATCCTACTCACGATTTAGAGCTTGCAGCGGTGATCTACGCGCTGAAGATTTGGAGATGTTACTTGTATGGAGCATCGTTTCAGGTCTTCTCCGATCACAAGAGTTTGAGGCATTTGTTCACTCAGAGGGATCTCAACTTGAGGCAGCGCAGATGGGTAGAGTACATGGAGGATTATGATTTCGCGTTGCAGTATCATCCCGGGAAAGCTAATGTGGTAGCGGATGCGCTTAGCAGGAAGTCTTCAGGGATTCTCGCTTGTTTAATTTTTGAGGACTGGAGCAGGGATGCGACAGTGAGTGAGTATCGGCTACAGTATCATGACGACGGTGATCGAGTTTTGTTATATCACGTGGAAGCGACTCCAGCTCTTGTTCGGATGGTGAAGCAAGGTCAGTGGCAGGATCGACATTTGCAGGGGATTTGGTCGCGGATTCAGAACGGGGAGCAGTTTGAAGAATGGAGCGTGCATGCAGATGGATCGTTGTATTTCCGGGAGCGTCTTGCAGTTCCAGTTATCGCCGAGGTGACGAAAGCCGTTCTAGATGAAGCTCATAGGTCTCAGTTTGCTATTCATCCGGGGAGCACCAAGATGTATCGTGATTTGAAGAGGCACTATTGGTGGAGAGGCATGAAGAAAGATGTTCGCGAGTACGTGGCCAAGTGTTCGACGTGTCTCCAGGTGAAAGCTGAGCACCAGAAGCCTGCAGGTCAGCTTCAGCCGCTTCCTATTCCAGGGTGGAAATGGGAGCATGTGACGATGGATTTCCTCACAGGTTTGCCGAGGACGGAGCAGCGGCATGATGCAGTTTGGGTTGTGGTCGACAGGTTGACGAAATCGGCGCATTTCATTCCGTTTAGGTCGACGTGTTCCAGGAAGATTCTCGGGGAGTTGTATATGCAGAACATTGTGAGGTTGCATGGAGTTCCTTTGTCCATCACCTCTGATCGAGACACCAGGTTTAATGCTAAGTACTGGAGGAGTTTTCAGGAGGCTTTGGGTACGGATTTGAACTTCAGTACGGCGTTTCATCCTCAGACTGATGGGCAGTCTGAGAGGGTTATTCAGGTTCTCGAGGATATGTTGCGTGCTTGTGCGTTGGACTTCGGCGGGAATTGGAAGCAATGTTTGCATTTGGCGGAGTTCGCGTACAACAATAGTTATCAGGCGAGTATCGGTATGGCACCATTTGAGGCGTTGTATGGGCGACCGTGTCGGTCACCTGTGTGTTGGGCCGAGCCGGAGGATAGAGTTATTCTTGGGCCAGATGAGATTCGTGACAGCAACGAGAAAGTCGTGGTGATTCGGGATCGATTAAGAGCAGCTCAGAGTCGGCAGAAGAGCTACGCGGATAGGAGACGTAGACCCTTAGAGTTCGCGGTTGGAGATTTTGTTCTCTTGAGGGTGTCACCTCGTAAGGGAACTATGCGGTTCGGAGTGAGTGGGAAACTCGCGCCGAGGTATATTGGGCCGTTCGAGATCACTCAGCGTGTTGGTGTGGTCGCTTATCGGCTTGATCTTCCGCCCGAACTTTCTCATGTGCACGATGTGTTTCATGTGTCTATGCTTAGGAAGTGTCCACCTGAGCAGGGTAAGATAGTATCGTTTCGCGATGTGCAGGTTCAGGAGGATACGACGTACGAAGAAGTGCCGATTCAGATCATCGACCGGAAAGTGATTAGCTTGCGTCGTCGAGAGATACCGTTGGTAAAGGTCGTGTGGCAGCATCACGGGGTTGATGAAGCCACTTGGGAATTAGAGTCGAGTATGCGGGAGTTATATCCGCATTTGTTTTGTTTTTGAGATGAGTTGTAAATTTCGAGGACGAAATTTCTTTTAGGAGTGGAGAGCTGTAACGTCCCGAAATTTATTTAACATTAATGTAATGTAAATGATGAGTTAGTGTGCCATAATTAAAGTTTTAACTTTAATAAGATTATTTGGTTGGATTTTTAGTTTTTGATTGTTTTGTTAAACTGATGTGTTCAAAAGATTCCTTGTTGATTTAAAATGATGTTTTGAGTTTTAAAACACAACAATTTGTAAAATGTTAAAAATACTCCGTTTTACAAAACTGTGGGCGGCACATGGTTTTCGCACAGTAAAACCGCCCACCGATTTTCTCTATTTATTTTCCTTTCCTCTCTCTCCCTCTTCATTCTCACGGGCTCTCTCTCTCTCTCTTCCCTCTCTCTCACTCGGCAGCCTCTCTCTCTCTCTCAATCTCTCTCAAATTTTTGATTTCCATTCGAATCCAAGCTTCGGAACAGCAAGGAGGAAGCTCGGGGACGTGATTCGGCGACCGAGAACGCGGATTGAAGCTTCGATTCGAGGTTAGATTCGAAATTTCTAAACTTTTTACAAAATTTTCAATTTTGTGTGTTTTTGAAATCTAAGTTTGTTTTAGCTTAGAAAACCGTGGATTTGTGTTAAATGAGCTTAGAACAACTAGAATCTAAACCTAGATTGAAGAAAAACGGATTGAATCCAAGATTTTTCATTTTTCTCCTCATTTTCTCATTTTCGGATTTTGAAGATTTTGAGTTTAAATGTTGTTTAAATGATTCCAAACATGTTTTAGAATGTTTTTCTATCAACTATGATTATTTTTCATGCCTGGGAATTGAGAAAAACAGGTTGGAATTCAGATTTGGATTTTGGGGATCGAGAAACCCGTGGCTGGGATTTCTGGATCTTCCCAGTTCGGCAGGCCGAAGTTCATGTTCGGCAGGCCGAAGTTCATGATCGGCAGGCCGGTGTTCTTCCGACCGGCAGGCCGAATCTGGGGAAATGTTCGGCAGGCCGAACCTTGTTTCCGGCAGGCCGAACTGTACAGTTCGGCAGGCCGAAGCAGGGCGTCCGGCAGGCCGACCGAGGCATGGAAAATTTTGTGATTTTTACCCGATTTCATTGTTTTGAACCCTAATTTAAATCCCAACCTTATAAGATGATTTTAATGATACAAATGGCACACTAGGACATCATGAAATGATTTGGTAACATAGAATGTCTCGAACTAGATATTGATCGACTTAGTTTGTATCTAGGACTGTTCGTGGTTCCGTGGAGCTAACGTATAGCGGATCGGGATTACGGTGTGGGGTACCGGCACGAGTACTGAGGTAGGACTTCTATCCTATTTCTTTGGTAGCCTGGTTTTGAAATGATTTGGCTTTGAAAAGGATTTCTATCAAAATGTTTTCAACGGTTGTTTGAAAATGATTTTATCGGTTATATTTTTATATACCGTGACATGAAATGAATTTCATAATGAATGTAATTGACAACACTCGGTAATTGGGTTTTGAATGATAATGATAATAAACACATGGGCATGATGCCATATCAGAGATCGGGTCGTGATCGACCTTGGGGGCAGGTCCCGAAACCCAACTGGGCCACTACGGTGGTGATATCATGGTTTGCCTAGGTAAAAGTAAACTGGTGTTTTGATTTGACGAGTAGACGGTTCTGTGCCAGAACGGTTTTACTCAAGTTATTTATTTATTTATTTAAGTTTCTTCTTGCATAACTCCTGATAATGCTATGTTTCTTTGCATTAAATTATTTTATAAAACTTAGTCCTACTGAGCCTTTCGCTCACGTTTTATCTGTTTTAAATTCCCCCCCTTCTAGGTGGTTTCCCATTTAGGTTTGGAGAAGATTCTTCGGACCGAACTCAGGAGCAATAGGAGAATTTATTTACATTCTGTATTTATTAATCAAGGCATGTAAGACTTAACTTCATTTGTACTTGGACTGTAATTGTATTTATGATATTGTCAGATCCATGTGTGTGCACAAGTTGTGGGTTGTGGAACCCATATTCGCGGTTTTTATTCAATTGTTGTTATTTGTTTAATGATTTTTAAATTCTTTATAAAATGTGGTGGAAATTCTCTTTATTTCTTATTTAATTGGATTTTTAAACCCTTAATTTCAATTAAACTCTCTTTTAATTAATCTAAATATTCCGCCACGTCACCTCCCGTACTCCGGGGCGTGACAGAAAGAGAAAGAACTCTTAGTTTTTCTCTCTAGATACTCTTAAAAGAATATCACTTACTAAAAAAGTTTTAAGATAACTGGTATCTCTTTATTTTTATAACTAAACAGTCAGTTTTTTTATTTAATTAATTTTTAAATTTGAAAACCACCCATTAAACTCTTTAGTGGGTGAATAATGCACTCCTACGATCGGATATGTAGAAAAGGTCCTTAAAGGCACCTCCACGTTGCTTTCCTTTTTTTTTTTTTACATCACATTATATATATATATATATATATATTGTGTATATATATATATATCTACACATTCAAAAAAAACAAAAAAAAATCACATACTTTGTATGTGCATGTATATATATATATATATATAGATAGGATGAATCAAATTCAATCTTTTATATATATATATATATATATATATATATAATTCATATTTAGTTCAAAAATAAATTTCAAACCCACATATCTTTATACGTGGATATATACATATATATATTTAATTTATTTAAATAAATCAAATATATTTAAATTTTAAAAAATAAATCATATATAGTTTTAAATTAATCAACTAATTATTTAATTTTGTGTCCATGTTAGAAAAGACAAAGTGGGGTCCCACCACACATGTGTCATACACAAAATTAAAATTATATTTAAATAGTCTTATTATTCAAATATTATTAATTAATTAATTTAAAACATATTTAATTAAATATAATTAATTGATTTAATTAACTAATACTCATTTAAATGTGACAACATTTATCACATTATATTACGTGTCACAAAGAACATTTTTCTGTGTTACATTAATATTTTAAGTGTAAAATAATTAATTCAAAATTTAATAATTTCAAATTAAATATATATAATTCATTTTATGTATTAAATCCAATACAGTATCATAGTGATAGTATTGGGGACCTATGAAACTATGACTCAAGCTCCAATAAATTTGACAATTAATTAAACTTTTTAATTAATGTGTCAAAATTATTAGTTTCAGTGTTACTCTACTAAAAAACTAAAACCACACTCTTGAAATTATAATGATTATTACTCAAAGAAAATTAGTGAGTAGTCAATTGATATAATTATTACATATAAGTCAGTCCTCATAAATAGATCATAATAAGAGCTAAGTTTAATTTTCGTTCACCTCTCTTATTATATCTTTATCCTTGAGTTCTAATAGTTCTCTAATTCATAGTTAATTCATAATCTTATTATAAATTGATACTTTACTGTTCAAATCACGAATCATCACTCAAGAGAACAATTTTTCTAACTTTCATAAGGAAGGAATGGATTTCATATCTGTATAATATTATTTTTAGCCATTTATTCCATCATGTTTTCAAGATGATAAGTTATGGTCTATCTTTAAACAAATCTTACCATACAAGTCAAAAAATATAATGTCATAAATAAGAGTCTAATAAATACTCAGGATTAAGGCTGTCACACATATGATCATCAGAGTGATAAATTTGAATGCTCTTATTTGTAACAGACGATTATTAGAGATTTATAATTTATCTAGCCCAGTCCTATATAATCTCATTATATAAAGTACCTCCAATCTAATATCTCTACATTAATAGCTTGGATAAGACTATTTTATTCTAAATGAGATTGGACCGTACTTGTAATATTTAATTAAAGATCCTAAACTCTAATTAATTATTACGGACTATTTAGATTATTACCTATAAATTTTATCCTTAAGCATATAACACTTATATGCTAAATTTATAGTCACATAAATAATCATGAAATTTTCTTGATGTTTATTAAAATTTCATAATACATATAAGCAACCAAAATAATTACAAATATAATTTTATTTATTTATTAACAATATGTACAATATCATTGCTTATAGGACACCAATCCCAACAGCTAGTCTCCCTAAAAAACTGGCCGTTAGGATAATTTAAGTTATCTAGGCAACTAGGGTATGTATGCCTAGCTAGCTAGTTACACGCAATGGCTATTTGTTGAGAATTTTCTTGGAATCAATCTTCAGTGTTCACGTATAAGCTTATCAGAACTCTTGTTAGAGGAGAAATAGTGCCTGAAAATTATCATAATTAATGGCGATCTCAATGTGTATCAAACAAATTAACTTATAAGAAACATGTTTTTGAAACTAATTGAAAACTGGTGAACAATTACTAGTACTACTATTATCGTGTTGCAAAAAAAAAGTGATCTGCAAATATAATCATTAGTCATAATTAATTGAAATCAATGTTTTAAAACAATTTACCATGTGTTTGTTTAAACCACAATTTTTCGATTTTAACCAAAATTTTTACCATGCTTTATCGTACATATTATAGTATTTTTTGTTCAAATTTATAATTTCAACTGATCCCAAAAACCCTATTAACTTAGCTATATATATATATATATATAAATTTACATACATATAAATTTAGAACGTATGATCGACAAGTTTGATCATTGACGAGCTACTTACTGAATTTTATGTGCTAGTTGGTACCCAGCTGTTGCAACCATTCCAATGCTAACGCTGAGAAGGTTCCAGTTCTTCTCCGAAACCAAAATGTATAATATTATATTAGAAAAATCTACAACGATAAGCTTAACTTCTTGAAATAATTTGATGCACAATTATTGAATTCCATGTGTTGGGATAGAAATAAATTACTGGTGTGATGACCGTGCTGTATTTTGCCCAAACAAGACCACTAGCGGCAATAGCTGGTATATACACAGGGAGAATTATATTAAGCTATCAGAAGTATATTCCATTAATTATCTAGTAATGGTTATAAAAATTAAAAATATAACAATGTGAGATCATTTTCATTAATTAGCGGCTCAAATAAAAACCAACTATTAATAAAAAATAAATAAATAAAGTAAAATAATAATAATAAAAGAAAACTAACCTGCTTGCTGGGGATATGATAGTTCTTCAGGCGACTTTCTGGAATCAAGTATGTTTGCAATGGTTATGCCCCACTTAAATGTTGGTGCCCAGAAATGAACTGCAATTTTTAACCAGCAATGTCTCATTTGATATGTGATCGATGAAATTTTTATTAGGCAAGTACCCACTAGATATTGGTGTGAAAAAAGGAAAACAAAATACAAATTCTGTTGCAGAATAGATTTTGAAAAACTAAACAATTGATTTTAACTTTGAAAAAAATTACGGAGCTTGATTCTCATCAATTTCAATATACTTTACAATTAAAGTGTATTCATCTTATCCGCCTTTGAAAGTTAAAGGTTTACAACACTGATAATTGAAATCTAAAAACATTATTATATATTGACAAATCAATTTCTTCTAGAAAATTCATTAAAAAAATTTGTTGAAGAAATAAAAACTTTTCAAAAACACCATAAAGCGGATCGATAATGAAAACTGACGCATAATCTAATTTCCCCAATCAATCTAGAATGTTGACTTTTGAGAAAAGTAACAACCTTGTAATATTACCAATCTTGACATATTATAATCAACCGTCTTCATCAATATGAAAGCCAAAATTCCATCTTAATAACTTTTCTAGGCACACTTGAATGACTAAAAGATGATCAGATAATCCGTGTAGTTAATTAACTGAAAAACGAATATTTTCTACCACGAAAAAGAATTACCACAAAAAAAAGGTTTATAAAGAAGCACAGAAATATTTCGTGGCACTAAGGATTATGCTCAACTAGGCAAGTGGAAATTGTCTACCAAAAAAAAAAAAAAACTAAGCAAGGGAAAAACTTCTGACAGAAAACTGTATTATAAATAAATTAACAGAAAAGAAAGATTAATATTCAAGAGAAAATTAAGAATTAAACTAACTAGTTTTAGGCCCTGCAGGATGATTCCAAAGCGCCTGAATCTTATTAGCTGCCATGTTAAATGAAATTGATCTCTCTTCTAATTGTTGTCTCTCCCGTTGACAAAGAACTGAGTAGCTCGTAAAAAACATATGAGAATAATTCGGTGCTCTCTATATGTATATATTAGTGTGTAACGTCTCTATAATATTATCATCAATTAGTCATTAAATAAACTTCTTTTAAAAAAAAATGAAAGAAAAATGCTTGAAATCACCATAGGTGCTAAACATTACAACTAAAAAAAAATAGATCCTGCCTATGTATCCTATGTTATGAGACATATTTTTTTATTAATGTGTACTGTTCAGCACTATTAATACTATATAGTTATAGAATTAATATAAAAAAAAGTCTGCTTTGACTATTGAATTGGTCACATATATTATTTAGTTGGCCAACTTAATGCTGTCATGGATAATGTTGCTGGATTTCTTTTATCATTGACTAACTTTTGTGTTTGTATTATAGTCTCGATTAATTAATTAGATGGTACTTTGACTTTTTTTTTTTTTTGAATTATGAAGGAGAAAGGGAGCAAGTAGCATCAAAAAACTAAGCTGTATATATGTACACTCATCCGGGATCAAGTCCACCATCATTAAAAAATAAAAATAATTAAACAAACAAATCTCAAGGAATTATATGAATCAGAAAATTCATAATGTAGCATTCAGCATGAAGCAAAAATAAACAACTAAAACTAATAAAAAAAAATCTAAACCTAAGAATGTCTGATAAAAAATCTTTCCCCAGTGTAAACCACAAACTATGACAAATCTTAGATTTGGAAAAAAGTTAAAAAAAGAAAGAAAGGGTTGATAATGTATTGTGATAGAAATGGATTTGTACAAGTACATACAAATGGTCCATAATTTTTTTTTTTTAGGGTACAAATGATGCATATCTAATCAAACACAACTACACTACTAAATTAATTAGATGATTATTCCTATATTGAGATTGCTAAATGTTTTGATTGGGATAACATTTGGTTTGTAATTGATTCTACGTATGTTGTTGAGCTACCGAAATTTAAGACAAGTAATGCGCCTTGGTGATTCAAGAGTATATGGGTTGCGTCTCTGCACTATCTAAACATCATCTCTTTCTGGATTTCTCATATTTTTCGTGAAGGTAAGCAGGTTGCTGATAGGCTTACTGTGCACCGGACTTACGCAAATGCCTTAGAATGGTGGCCTACTAATGATTTTGTGCTCAAGTAGTAAGTCATGATCAAGGATGAAAATATCGGTATCGGTAGAAATATCGATACTTTAATTTTACAAAAATTTCAAAGAAAATATCAGTATCGGTTGAAATTTTGATAAAAATTATGAAAATTATATAAATTTTATATTAAATCTGTCTACAATACTTTAAGATACAATAAACGTTAAAAGGAAACATAAATAAATATGATTTATATTAATAAACTTTATACATATTAGTTTTATCAATACTAAAAGTACGTTCTGTGAGACTCAAACACAGTTGGTACTATGACAGGTTATTTAAGTTGTGCTAAATATAATTATCAATAAGCTATATATAGATTTGTTGACTTCTTCCCACTGTATTTCTATGAATGGAAAATTTGAATTCTCCTAAGGGTTTGCCTCAGATGATGATGCTATGTTTAAATAAAGATAATTAAAAATTCTATAACCATTATAGTTTCCAAAGTCTTGATTGTATGTATAATAAGCATGAGGAGGCTCATTCGAGGAGCTACTATAATTGGATCCTAAATTTATTAGTTATAGACTCATGGAAATATTTTCTTCATCTAATGTTCGCATTCTTGATATGTCTAAGACAAAAATTCATTTATTTAAAGTATAAAATACTGATGGATTATTTAAAGGGAAAAAATCCATTAAATTTTGTAGTTTCAACATCACTAAAATTTAGTCGAAATTTCCTCAATATGTACCGAAATTTTGTATAAAATATATTATAGATTTTTAGATATTGATGTTTTTACCAATATTTACCAATATTTTTAATATTTTTTTCTATATTTTACTGAAATCGATACTATAGTGGAAAGATATTTCTGTATCTTGAAATTTCTAAAATTTATGCCAAAATTTTTGAAATTTCAGTAAAATTTTCATCCATCGTCATGATATAGTTGGTCTTCAATGGCACAGGTACATGACAGTAGGTAGACGCACGTGCCCCCACTCATATTTTGAAAATTTTTTACCCTTAATTTTGTGTAAATTTTAGTTATGTCCCTACTAATTATAATTATGCCCCCACTTTTATTAAAAAAAATTATAACTGTGACCCTACTCGACAGTTGAAACATATAATTGTATCCTTATAAAATAAAAAATTTTAATTTTGACTTTTTTTATAGTGCCTCCAATGAAAATATTTTCTGTCTCCACCATTGTTGGTCTTCCTGGCCCTTTTTTAAATAGTTGACTTTTGGGAAAAATATGCTTTCTTTTTCCTTTTGATTTTTGGACTAATTAATATATATTCGACAAAAAGCTGAATATCATAGAGAACCCGATTGAATTATTCCCAGGACATATTATTTGTCTCAACGTAAGTACGTAACTAAACGTCACAAAGAGTTTCAAATTAAGGACGATATTATCTGCTTAATTTGTAATACAGAATGAATGAACTTGCAACGTGACATTGGAAGATGATCCTGTAAAACCAACTCTCTAGTTCAACAGATTGATACTAGATCTGGCACGTATCTAAGGGATAATGACCCAACAATAATGAAAAGTAATGAAATCAAAGGACAAGAAGAGTGATCATCAAATATATATGTAACAAATGCAGAAAACAAAAACCAGAACCAAAAACCCCATTTGCTCAGTGTCCCAGCACAACGACACGTTCGTTGAAGTGATCCACATCGGTTTCTGGTGCATCGTGGTCGTTGGTTAGGGTTTCCGGTTGGTTGGCCTTGCCTGCCGATGAAAGAGAGACCTTAACTTGGTTCTCAACCTTGTAAGTGTCGTCAATATCCTCGTCTAAGTCCTCGTCGTCATCATCGTCATTTTCTTGGCATTGATTGCCTTTTTCAGGATTCAAACCGCCCTTACACCCGTGGCTAACAGTGTGACTAACGGTGTGGATTTCGGGGAAATCCATTGACTCGTCCTCGGTCTCCTGGGCGGAAGCTGAGACGAAGAACAGCAAGATGACAAAAAGTGTTCCTAGGCAGAAGAATGTAACATTTCTTCTACACACTGCCATTTTGTTACGATGATATAATAATGATAACGATGCTTTTGTTTTCAAAAAGTTATTTTTGTGTTTTACGGGTGATGTGGGATAAGCGTAAATGAAAGTTATGGAGGGAGTTTGGGTTATAAAGATGTCATTTACTATTTTAAGATTTGAGAAACGAGGAGTCTATGTGAGTTGAGCTAGTCTCAATACCGGCTTAAGGGTATGGCCATTAAGACAACTGTCTATGGCCCCCCTTAAGTCAAGGCCCCTTGTTATTAGGATCATCAACTAATTACCTTTACACCTTATGATTTTCTTCTTCTTCTTTTTTTTTTTTTTTGGTTCGAACGATAACTAATTACTTTTACACCTCAAAATGTTGACATAGTAATCACTTTTTTTTTCCATAAAAACAAATCCTATTTTTTAGATCTTAAGTTTAATTTGGTAGATATTCTCCCAAAAAAAGTTTAACTTGGTAGAAATTATAAAACAAGAACAAATATTAAAAGATGTTTGTTTCTTAATGCTAATTTTTAACATTTATTATTAAGGTTTATTCTAACAATTGACTAAGTATCTTTTCAAACGTGATCTCATGTGGCATATTTGATATTTCATTTCAACATCCATAGTAACTATTCGTCTGAAAATCAATAACAAAAAAAATGTTTTAATTTTTATTCTTACAATTAAATAATTTCCTTTTAACTTTGTCCTCAATCATGGTCTCTAAAAAAAGTTCTTTTGAAGACTTGAAGAGAAAAAAGAATAATAAATCAATATATAATGTTTGTTCTTAATTTTGACTTGTAATTTTTGTCTCTTTACTATTACATGATGGGATATTCTCCTTTTTATATATCATTAGATTAGATTTATTATATAAATACATAACTTCAGTCAATAATTAAATTTGGTCTTCAAAATGATCAAATTATTATAAAAGAAAAAAACTAAAACTTTCAAAAAAAAAAGAAAACACACCAAAAAAATCCATTTTGTGTGTATTTTGAGCATTTTTTAGGTCAAATAAGTTTAAGGTTTCTTTAATTTTTTTAGCTTTTCTATTTGATGTTATTTTTGGAATTTTTAAGTCAAAATCGAAGGTTGATTTTTGAATAAACCCAAAGCGTATGGTATAAAATAGTAAATAACCCTTGTATTATCCTATTATATAGTGAGTTGTCATTTGTAACAAGAATTCTTATTGTTTTACGGTTTTTTGTTGCTTTGAAGAATTACACTTTCGGTTTTTGAATTCATCAATAATATATCATTAGATTATATTTAGTATATAAATATATAATTTACTTTCGTTAATAATTGATTTTGGCTTTCAAAATGAATAAATTATTCTCAATGAAAAAAAAAAACTAAAGCGTTCAAAAAGAAATAAAGGAAACACACAAAAAAAAATCCATTTTGAGGGTATTTTGAACTTTTTTTAAGTAAAAAATTTGGAATTTTCTTGTCAATATCAAAGGTTGACCATGAAAGCGCATAGATTTATATGGTTTTTGAATAAACCCAAAATATATAGTATAAAATAGTAAATAATCCTTGTATTATCCTATTATATTCCCGGTTGTCATTCTTAACAAGAATTCTTTTTGGTTTAGGGCTTTTTTTTTTTTTTTTGGTTGCTTAGTTTGTTGGTAATAAGATGTCTTATAAGATATGAATACGATACTAGAAACTCGGGGGAAAAAAAATAAAGATTGAAAAAGCTAACTGCATCACTCAAAATAGTTCTTTAAAACTTTTTTAAAATAAAAAAGGATGCAATTACAAGTGATAACTGATTGGGATATTTAGCACTTCCGCAACTTACATTCCACATCTCCATGTTGATATTAGAAGTTCAAAATCTGAAGAATTTAAAGGTAAAATGGTCAAAAACCCTAACTGATTAAGTTCTGCATTGCATAGAGAAAAAATGATTTACTTGGTTTTGATCGATGTAAAAGGTTGATGCACAAGAAAAAAAAAATCGTGCAATAATCATGTAAAATTCCTATTCAAAATTTCACATACGATTCTAACCATCGCTAGGCTTGAGGCTTTGATAGCATATATTAGATTGTGTTTTGTTGCCTTTTTTTTTTTCTTTCGCTGAAAACAAGGCGTGTTGTACGGTTTTTTCTTTGTCTTTTGTACTTTAAATAAATTTCATTTTACCTATTTTATGCCGTAGATCCCCAAACTTTTGGCATTTAAGACTTTATTTTAAAAATTTGGACACTAAAGTCCCCAAATTCTTAATCTTGTTGCATCTTGGTCCCCATTTTAAACATTTGGGCATCCAAGTTCTCAAACTCTTAAATGACATAATAGATATTTATATTTTGAGACTGTTTTATTGCTTTGGTCCTAAAAATGTAGTTTTAAGAGTAAATTATTTTAATAGTTCTCCATCTATTTAAAAGGGAATTCGATAATCCTTCTTTTTTTTAGCTAAAACAACCTTGAACTCAAAAAAAAAAAAAAATACGAAAAGGCTAAATTGACTGACATCTATCTATTTGGCAACCACATGCTGTGTGCATGACTAAATATCAGGAGTATTTTAGTAAAATAATAATTTTTATTACATTTTTAATAAAAGTTAAACAAAATTAAATTAAAAATTATAAAACATTTAAAAAACAAGAACAAGAACAAGAACAAGAACAAAAACAAAACCACCATCTCCTTCTCCTTCTTTTCCTTGGACCCAATAATCTAGCAGCCCCACCCCCCCCATTCCCCCAACCGACTGACCGACCACCCCTTCCCCTCTCTCTCTCCCACCATTATCTCTCTTCTTCTTCTTCTTCTTCTTCTTTTCCTTGGACCCAATAATCTGGCAACCCCACCCCCCCATTCCCCCAACTAACTGACCAACGACCCCTTCCCCCCTCTCTCTTCCAACATTATCTTCTTCTTCTTCTTCTTCTTCTTCTTCTTCTCACATCAAGAATCATTGACAAGATCATAAACAAGTTGACATAGGCACATCAAAGAACAAGAACCCATTCATGTATCATCACAACTAAAGATGGCCAAATAAAATTAAATTTAAAAAATGGAGAGAAGATTCAAAATATCAAAGAACTTGAAAAAACAAAAATAACTGATCCATTGTTCATCCCTTTATTATCTGAAATAACCCATCACTACCTGACACCAAGCTAGTATGGTGCCTCCCTATCTCAGATCCCCTGTTCTAGGGCGACCACCTATCCTAAGTCCCCCTCACGTTCCTCCCTCTCTTGCTCTTTCTAAACAAAACAAACGAGAACACCACCCACCTTAACCACATGGGCCCCAAATGGAACCCCTCTAGAGACCACCCCCAACCACGGGGCCCACCCTATCACAATCCTTACCAACTCTCTCTCTCTCCCTTAAGGCCCACTTTAATCTGTCATTCCAACGCCTCTCTACCCTAAATCATGCCTTCTTCGACACTACCTAATGCCATCCGCACCCTGCTACCTCGACCAACCCATATGTTGTCGTGGTGTTCGTCCTCTGTCACGATGTTGCATGTTTGAAAGTGAGAAGGATAAGTCTTATGTTCAAAAAAATGAAAAAAACGATTGCATATGATCATTTGGTGATTTGGTTAAGAAGGTGATTTTGATGTTGCAGGTTTGAATCAGTGGGGAAGAAGAAAGAGGCTTATTTTTATTTTTTAAATGGTTAGTGTATGCGTCAGAGGACATTTTAATCTTTTTACAAGAAATAAGGATCATCTTTTTACAAGAAGAATGTGATAGGCACGTTATCAAAAAAAAAGAGGGAAAATTGACGGATGTTAGTTTAGTTAGTTCCTTTCACCTTTTTTTTTGAGTTCGAGATTATTTTAGTTAAAAAAAAAAAAAGAATCAGGATCATCTTAGTCACCTTTTAAATAGCAATTTACTTTTTCATTTTTTAATAGCAAGATCTTCAAAAGCTATCCTTTTTTTTTTAGTATGATTCATTATTTTTTGTCCAAAAGTAATGTTTTAAGGCCTAAAATAAAGTTAATTATGATAATTTTTGACAACAAAGTGATTGATTATAAACAAAAAAAAATCTTAAATATCTATTCTACATTTTTTTTGGAAGTTGGTACCAAATTATAATGATGTAACTAAATAACTATAATGCAATAATTAGTTGTTTAATCATATACTTTTCTTTCCTAAAGATGGACAACTAATTGTTGTATTACTTTTGTTTAATTATATCATTATAATTTGAAACAATGTATCAAAAATATGATAGAACTAACAAAAAATTTTCCCAATGATGTTTGTGAATTTTTTTTAGCTTATAATCAATTATTTTGTTGTCAATAATCAATTAATAATTGACTTTAACCTAGCATATTTGATCATTATTTTTAAGATACAAAAAAGTTATAATTTAAGAAAATGAAAGAGCGTTCGGGACCTTTTTTTAATATGTAATATATATATGTTTTTGTTAGACATGTATGCCCTAAGGAGTAAAAATGTAATACGTTTTTGAAGACATTTTTATATCAATAAAGAATTTATTCGTTTATACCATGTCTTGTCCTCTTTACGTTCATATATGTTGAATGTATGATAAGCAAACAGTAGTCTGAGACTGTTAGTCTAAACCTTTAAGAATTGGGCATATGATGGACTGATTATGCGGAAGACATGATTCTTAAGGTGACAGTCTAAAACATATGATCCGCAATCGAGGGAATAAAGTTGGGCACTTTATTCATGTAAAGATTGTTATGTTGTCTATATCCCTTTTGGGAGATGGTTTGTCTTGACCATCGGAGTTGGACTCCGTAAATAGAAACATTGGTACGTTGTCATAGGTGACAATGTGTTGGATCGAGACATAAAGTGAATTGATTTGGATTAATAATTCAGTCTTGGCAAATCAATTCACTTTAGACAATCATTTGTATTGTATCTTAATCCTGAGATGAATAGTGGGCTCGTTGTCTCGACTTGTGTCTTTTGATGTGCCAAAGGGTGACTCCTACATCTCAATAGTGGTATGCATGCCGGTACGTTGGAGGCATAACTCTTGATGGCGTAGACTTATTATTCATAGATATGGAATCCATAGCTCCTCTTTAGGAGTAATGATATACTCTTATATGTGTTGTCCTGTAATTGGAAAACTGGAGCGCTCAACCATTTGGATACATAGGTGTAACCGAATGGTATACTATCTTTGGATAGTAAGTTTTCTTATGGTGAGATTATGGAACGTAAGATAAAAATAATCGGGAAGGTAAGACAGAACTTGTCCTTAAGCCGATTATGGATCATCATATAGGGATACGATACACTATGATATGTCATGGAGACTTAGCTATACGAGCTTCGTAATTCTATAAAGTTCGAGAGTACAGCTCCAGGCTTTTAGTGGAGTAGCGTTGGAGTTGATAATTGTGAAATGTATATATGGGATATTGGGTTTCATAATTATCATGAGCTTGAACTTTATAGGTCCATTTTGGTCCCCTTTGCTAGCTCACAAAGTCCTGTAACGACACGTTGTGCTTTTTCAATAATTGGTGACTTATGTCAGATTTATCATATTGATTTAAAATTTGAAAGAATTAAATAATTCATGTCTATTTATCAGTTGAATTAATTTTGTAAGAAATTAATTTAAGATAAACTTGTTGAATTATTGAGATCGGATAATTCTTGTCTGTTTATCGGTTGATTTAATTTTGGATAAATTAGATCAAGATAAACTTATAGAATTATTGTGAATTGATTTATTTTCTTAGAGATTATCTTGATAAAGTTTGTTTTGATCTGATAACTTCTCTATTAGGTTATTTAAATCAAAACTGAGACTTTATCCTTTAGAATCTCGGGTGGAAAATATAAGATTCGTGGAGATCTTTATGCAGGAGTTCGGCCTACCGAATGACGTATTCGACCTGCCGATGGGGCCTGTTCGGCCTGCCGATCAGCGAGTGATAAGATTACGGGCTTTACACGCGGATCTTATCAGATATTAATCTAAACTTGATTCTGGTTTGAGTTTTTGAGACCTAATCTGATAAGGACTGACCCTAGGACCAATTGCTATAAAAAGGGAGTGAGTCTCATGATTTGCTCAGATCAATATTGAGAGATTAAGAGTGATACTCTTCTAGTGAACATCTGAAAACTCCCTGAGAGCTTTTGTCCACAAATCACGAACACTAGCTTTGGGTTCTCTCTATTGGTTGGACGGAGAGTCATCGGTGGAAGAGCTGTACGTGTGAGCCCACACTCACTCCGGCTGTAGATTGAGAATAGCAAAGAAGACCAGTTGGTTGAGGCTCTTCTGGAACATTACTTTTCATCATAGGTTGCGGAGGTTCTTCAATACACAAGGTTAGTAAGATCTGTTTAATTTACACATGTAGCATGTCAAACTTGTGTTTTGAAAAATTACTCTGATGTTAAAAATTTTAAAATTCCGCTGCACACCTCTCACATGTTTTTTCCAACAGTTTTTAAGACCAAAGAAACAAAAACAACCTCAAAATATTGATGTCTTTTATGTCATTTAACAAAATATTGACATCTCTTTTGTCATTTAATAGCAAAAATATCCCCAAGACACTAACGATACAAACAAATTAAGAGTTTAGAGGACTTAAATTTCTAAATCCTTAAAATGGGGACTTACAATGCTAAGAAATTGAAGGTTTATAGACCCCAAGTGTTCAGATTTCAAAATAAGGACTAAGATGCCAATTAATTAAGAGTTTAAGGACCTAAGTATCTAAAATTTTAAAATGGGGACCCAAGTGCTAAAAGTTACAAAGTTTGGAGACTTAGAGTGCAAAATTCTTAGTTTGAGATTTATAAGAAATAAACTTAATTCCATGATGACTGTTATTTGTAATAAGTTATTTGCTAAGAACTAATTGGATAGACAAAGAACAACAATGAGTACAGACTGCATTCTGTATGTGTCCATGCATGTAAAAAAAAAAAATTGTGGATTTCATAAAGCACTTATGGTGTAAGGCTGTTAATCCTCCAATGCACTGGACATATGCAAGGCCTGCTATGCATGTGACAGGGAGGGTGTAAGGAATGCCTAGTATGTGACTAGAAGAGAGGTACAGATCTAAGTTGGATTCGGTTGAGGGTCATTTTGGGGAATTTTATACTTGTCTAAGTTTTTTAGAAGGCATGAATGAGCATACGAGAGAATAAGTTGATCAGAGTGAGGTAGGGAATTAGTAAGGGAAGTTTGTCGAAGAGAGATAGCCGCTCAAAAGCTCCACCATATTAGTGCTTATTTTTCTCTACTTCTGTTTGACTAAGCTCATCAATAATAATTTCCCTATTTCCATTCTCTCAATTCTCTTATTTCAATCATTCTAGCATCAGAGCTTTTTCCATGGAAATGACAGCAGCGAAGAAAATCGAGTGTTGTATGGATTCCATGGAGGAGCAGATGATGTTTGTGAAGGGAAAACTACAGAAACTCCTAGTGTTGGAGAAGAGCATGGATTTGATTATGGTAAAGCTTGTCGTCCTCGATCGGGTGGATCGAGCGATTCAGCAATTGGAATCTCGACCATCACCAATGTAGGAACAAGGCTAGGCTGAACGTGGAAAGCATTCTTGCTTGGAGGTCCTTCTGCCTTACCCCAGGGATAGGGGTGGTTTAAGTTCTTGATCGGGTGCTAGGGATCTGGGGAGTTCGAAGGATCATCAGATCATCTCGTCCAGGAGGCATTTGGAGATGCAGATTGTTGAATTTAATCCGTGTGCGCATACATATATGTATAATAATTGTATATTATAGACTATCATAAGATTAAGCCTAATTAAAGTAATTTAATAACGTATAAAGTTTTGAGGTTTGAAGCATCTCATAAAATATGGGTCCATTTATGTGTACAGATCTAATAGTCTAATTTATATTTTTATGATGGGCCAAAATAGAAATAAGACAAATTTAAGGCATTTATAAATGGTTATGGTCCCTGAGTCATACATACAGTTCCTTTCTAACATCTCATCATTAGAAAAGAGAGAGAGCTTCTTCTCAGAGAAACCATATGTATTGGCTTGGAAGATCAAGAACCGAAATATTCAAGGGTCACATCGTTAATATAAATTCAAGTATACTTTCGCTAAATTTCTTGATTAATTAACATGAGATTTTAAATTTGATGATAGTTTTCATCTATGAAAGTTTCCTATAATAAGTGGTATTAAAGCCTCCTCACGTTGAATCATTAAAAAATATTTTCTTAACAATTTTGGTTGAATTATTATGGGAATTCATTATTTAATTTATATATATAACGGTTTATATATAAAACTTCGGTTATTTACATTTTTTTCAAGGATTTCGTTATATAAAATATATATATATATATATATATATATATATATTCAGTACTAATATTGAATGTTTTCTTAAGATTCAGTTTGAAGAAATTTGTTTCTTTTCATTTTTCGGCAGCCATGTGCAGGTGCAGAGAAAATCTTTTTTCTTTTGATTGCATTATGTGGCATGCTTGCCAAAAGTGAGAATAAAAAAAATGTTTATATGTATGTATGTGTGTGTGTATATATATATATATATATTAAAGTTTCGGTTTGTTTATATAATAAGTTTGACAATACAATTTCGTTGAAATCGTTTTCTCTGGATTCAAAAGAAATTTTTTTTTTTTGTTTCGCACCATATACTGCGGTTAGTGCCGAACAAAACCAAAAGGAAACGATGCATCTTTTATTTGCTATGACTTTCTAAGATTCTGGGCTTTGGTCCAACAAAAAAAAGGATTAATTTTACACGGGCCCAATTAGGCTTGTGACCCAAAATAAAAGAAAAGAAAAAGGGGGTTAGGTTAGAATTTAGGTTGGGTCCATCAACCTGTCCAACCCCGACTAAGTCAAGGTTGACTAGTCAAGTTAACCGATTGACTTTGACTAGTTGACTTTAACCAGGTTGATTTTTGATCAAAATTATTTTATTATTTTATTATTTATTTTAATTTTAGTCAATTTTAGTACAATAAATTCAAATATTGGTCTTTTATATATATTTTGAGATAAATTAGTTGAAACAACATATCACCAAAGTGGCATCTTTTATGAAAATTAATTTGTTTTAAAATATAAACGGTTGGGTCCATGCAACATATGTGAATATTGACAAGCCCAAAGGACGGCTAATATTTGACAGAATTACATATACAACTGTAGTAATAAACACGTGATGATTATTTCTTCTTCTTTTTTTGTTTACATATGAACAATAAATCAGCCCAAATGAAGATTTATTATTTGACATGTTCTTATTTTCAGTGTTTGATTACTACACCAAGAGTATCACTTACAAGTTAATATTTCTATCCAAAGCTTAAATATTAATGTTGTGCTAGGTATCTTGTGATGAGCCCTATCATTATTTGAATTTATTTAAGTATGATGTAAAACTTATGTGACCTTGTTGTTTTGTTCTCTATTCAGTTGCAAGCTCTGCTTCTAATATTTCTGCTAGCATCAATTCGATTCCCATGCTTAATGGCACAAACTTCAAGGGATTGCCAGAGAACATTATAATTGTTCTTGTTGGTGTCATAGATCTAGACCTTGCGTTGAGGGTTGAACGGCCTGTTGACTTTACGGATAACAGTTCCTCTAATGATAAGAGGGACATGGAAAGGTGGGACCATTCAAATCGCTTAAGTATTATGATCATGAAGTTTGTTGTTTCGGAAACTTTTAGTGGCACTATGTCTGAAAAAGTTACTACAGCCAAAGGTTTCCTTAAGGAAATTAAGAAGAGGTTTGTCAAGAATAAAAAGGCTAAAACAAGTATGCTTTTGGTAAACCTTATTCAATGAGGTACAAAGGAAAAGGGAACATAAAGGAGTACATTATGGAGATGTCTCATCTTACTTCAAAACTAAAGGCACTCAAGTTAGAGCTATCAGAGGACTTACTCAAGCATTTAGTTTTGATATCTCTTTCTGCACAGTTCAGTCAATTTAAGGTGAGCTACAACTGTCAAAAGGACAAATGATCCCTTAATGAGCTCATCTTATATTGTATACACGAAGAGGAAAGCCTGAAGTAAGAGGAGGCGAAAAGTGCTCATTTGGCTACAACCTCTAAGGAAAAGAATAAGAAGGGGAAGAAGAATAAGAAAGCTGCAGGTGCGGCACCACAGAAGAAACAACAAAAGGAACAAGGTAATGAATTTGCCTATTTCTTCTGTGGAGGTGCTAGACACAAGAAAAAGCAATGTACCAGCTATCACGCATGGCGTGCAAAGAAAGGTACACTTCGTAATCTAGTTTGTTATGAGGTCATTTTAACTTGGTGGATAGATTCTGATGCTACTACTCACATAAATGTGTCTATGTAGGGTTGCTTGAGCTACCGAAAGCCAAGTGATAGTGAAAGATACATCTATGTGGGCAATGGCAAATCAGTGGAAGTTGAGGCAATAGGAACATTTAGGTTATTATTAAGGACTGGATTTTATTTGGATTTAAATAAGACTTATGTTGTACCATCATTTAGACAGAATTTGGTTTCTATTTCTACACTGGACAAATTCGGTTATTCTTGTCATGTGGAAACAATCAATTTAGTCTTTTTCAAAATTCAAAAGTTATTGGTTCTAGTTCTTTATCTATTTATGACAACATTTATTTGCTTGATACGGTTACCTCATTTAATGAAACTTTGCATATAAATACACTTGGTGTAAAGCAAAGATTAACTAATCAGAATTTTGCTTCATTATAGCACAAGAGATTAGATCATATCTCCAAGCAGAGAATTGAGTGACTTGTGTTCAATGGGATTCTTAATCCCTTTGATTTTACAGATTTTGAAATTTATGTTAATTGCATAAATGGGAAATAGAAAAACATAAAGAGATTAGGTGCCAACAAGACCTCAGACATCTTAGAACCAATTCATATAGATATTTGTGGGCCATTTCCTACGGGTTCTTGGAATGTTCAATAATATTTTATTACATTCATAGACGATTTCTCACGATATGGCTACTTGTATCTCATTCATGAGAATTTCCAGTCACTAGATGTATTCAAGAATTATAAGGCTGAAGTTAAGAACCAACTCAGCAAAAGGATTAAAGGCGTCAAATCTGACCATGGTGGAGAATACTATGGCAGATATGATGAATCAGGTGAATAACTATTGGAAAAATAGTATGCAGCAGAATTGCAAAAATTTTTTATATCAGAGTATTTTCCAAAACACAAGTTTGACACAATATATGCATAAATTAACCAAATCTTATTAACTTTTAAATGCTGAAGAATTCCCGTAATCCGTGAAGAGAAGTAACATCTCAGAAGAGCCTCAATCAACTGGTCTTCTTTGACATTCTCTATCCCAATCGGAGTGAGTGCGGGCTCATGTCGTTCAACTTTTCCCAGGTGGCTCTCCTTCCAACCAATGGAGAAATACCTAAAGCTATAATTCGTTATATGTAAATGATAGCTCTCCGGGGAGTTTTGGAATCTCACTGGTAGAGTCTCACTCTAGATTTCTCGACTGATCTAAATAATAAAGAGACTCACTCCCCTTTTATAAAGGTTGGGCCCAGGAGTCAGTTCTTGTCAGATAAGGCCTCAAAAATTCAAATCAGAATCAAATCAAATCAAGATCAATATTTGACAAAATTTGCATGAAAACGAGTGATCCTTTTATCGTCCTGTTGGTAAACTGAACTTGCAAATCGGCCTACTGAACCTCCTCAATCGATAGGCCGAACTTAAAGATTGGCCTGCCAAACTTTTGATAAAAAATCCCTGCGAATCTTTATTTTCCACCCGAGATTCTGGTGATAGAGCTTTAGTTTTAATTTAAATAACCCAAGAGAGAAGTTATCTGATTAAAACAGTCATATCTAGATAATCTCTAGGAAAATAAATATTCCTGATAATTCAATAAGTTTATCTTGAATTAATTCAAAATTAATCCAACCAATAAACAAACAAGAACTATTCGATCCTGATAATTCAACAAGTTTATCTTGAATTAATTTATCACAAAATTAATTCAATCGATTAACAAACATGAATTATCTGATTTTATCAAATTTCAGCCAATTTGATAAATCTAACATAAGTCACCAATTATTGGTAAAGCACGCCATATTGTTATAGGATTTTTATGAGCTAGCAAAGGAGAACAGATGGACCTATATAGTTCAAGCTCCCGATAATTATGAAACCCAATATCTTAGATATACATTTCATAATTATCAACTCCAACGCTACTTCACTAAAAGCTTGGAGCCGCACTTTCAAACTACATAGAATTACGCAGCCTATATAGCTAAGTCTCCATGACATATCATAATGTATCGTATCCCTATAGGATTATCCATAATGGGTTTAAGGACAAATTCTGTCTTACCTTCCCAATTATTTTTATTTTACGTTCCATTATCTCACCATCGAAAAACTTACCATCTAAAGACAGTATACTATTCGGTTACACCTCTGTATCCAAATAGTTGAGCGCTTTAATTTTTTAATTACAAGATAACATATATAAGAGGACATCACTACTCCTAAAAAGGAGCTATAGATTCCATATTTATGAATAATATGTCTACGCTATCAAGAGTCATGCCTCTAATATACCGGCATGCGTACCACTATAAAATGAAGATGTCACCCTTTGGTTCATCAAAAGACATAAGTCAAGACAATAGGCCCACTATTTATCTCAGGATTAAGATACAATACAAATAATTATCTAAAGTGAATCGATTTGCCGAGACAGAATTATTAATCCAAATCAATTCACTTTATATCCCGATCCAACATATCGTCACTTATGACAACGTGCCAATGTTTCTATTTACAGAGTCTACCTCTGATGGCCAAGATAAACCATCTCCCAATAGGGATATAGATAACATAACAATCTTTACATGAATAAAGTACCTAACTTTATTCCCTTGATTATGAATCTTATGATTTAGGTTATCACCTTAAGAATTATATCTTCCGCATAATCTCTCCATCATATGCCTAATTCTCAAAGGTTTAGACCAACAGTCTCATACTATTGTTTGCTTAACATACATTCAACAAATATGAACTTAAAGAGGACAAAATTTGGTATATAAATAATAAATAAATTCTTTATTAATAATAATGTCTCTAAAAACTTATTACATTTGTACTCCTTAGGGCATATACGTCTAACAACAACATCCAAGACCGTTTGCTAAATTCCTAGAGGAGTGTAGAATCGTCCCATAGTACACCATATCGAGATCACCTAGCATGAATGATGTTGTGAAAGACGAAACAAGACGCTTAAGGACATGGTGACAAGTATGATCTCTTATTCTACTTTACCAGAATCATCATGGGGAGAAGCACTTAAGACTGTAGCATATATCTTTAACAGGGTTCCAACTAAAGCGACTACTAAAACCCCTTATGAGCTTTAGATAGGCAAGAAGCCTAGTTTGAAGCACTTGTACATTTGGGGTTGTCCAACTAAGGCAAGGCCTTATAGGCCAAATGAAAAGAAACTAGACTCTAGAACTGTCAGCTGCTATTTTATTGGATATTTTGAAAGGTCAAAAGGTTACAAATTTTATGATCTCATGACTAAATCAATTTTCTAGACGAGAACTACATGATTCTTTGAGGATGTTGAGTTTACGAGGGGAGATGAGATTAGAGATATTGTCTTTGAAGATGAATAAGTCACTATTCCTCCAATTGTTATTGACAATGATCATGATCAAGCTTCTTTTCATGACATTGTTGAAGAAACAGTTTCGGATCAAGACAATATCGAAGAACCTCCCATTCAAAATAAAGAAATTGTTCCAAAAGAACAAACTCAACAGCCTCTAAAACCAATGCCATTAAGGAGATCCACTAGAGAAAGGAGAAGTGTGATTCCTGATGATTATATCATATTTCTCCAAGAACATGAGGTTGACATTGGAGTCGTGGAGGATGATTCAATCAGTTTCCATCAAGCCATGTAACTCTCAAAGGTGGATTGATGCCATGAATGAGGAGATAAAGTCTATGAAAGACAATGACATTTGGGATCTTGTCTTGTTGCCTAAAGGACCAAAACCCAGTGGTTGCAAATGGATATTTAAGACTAAGAGAAATTCAAAAGACAATGTGAAGAGATATAAGGCGCGTCTTGTTACAAAGGCCTTTGCTCAAAGGAAGACATTAACTATAAAGAGACTTTCTCTCCGGTTTCATCGAAAGACTCTTTTAGGATAATAATTGCATTAGTGGCACATTTTGACCTTGAGTTACATTAGATGGATGTAAAGACTGTGTTTCTCAACAGTGACATTGATGAGACGATTTATGTGGTGCAACTAGAAAACTTTGTATCAAGAGACTCAAAGCAAATGGTTTGCAAACTGAAAAAATCCATCTATAGGCTTAAGCTAGCTTCCTGTCAATTATATTACAAATTTCATCAAGTTATAATCTCGTTCAGTTTTGAGATGAATACAGTTGATGATTGTATATACCACAAGTTCAGTGGGAGTAAGCATATTTTTCTGTTTTATATGTCAATGATATATTCCTTGCCAGCAACGACATAGGCTTATTGCACGAAACCAAGAGATTTCTAGCACCGAAATTTGAGATGAAAGATCTTGAGGACGTCTCTTTTATATTAGGCATACAGATACACCAAGATCGCTCTCGATATATACTTGGGTTATCACAAAAGAGCTATATTGAGAAGGTACTTAAGAGACTTAGCATGAAAGATTATAAACCAGACGACACCCCTATTGCTAAGGGAGACAAGTTCAGTCCCAAGTTGACACCAACAACTATTGTATCCTCATAGGGATGGGTCTCACTGTGAAGGGGGAGGGCGTGTGCAACGGGGTGGTCCTCTTGTTGCAAAATGTTGAGACAATCAAGGATTTCTTGCCATTAGATCTAGGAAGTGCTGACATGATTCTGGGTATACAATGGTCGAAATCAGTGGGTAGAATGCAAGTCAATTGGAAGGACCTCACTATGAAATTTAAGGTGGGGGCGTGGCGGTTAATCTACAAGGTGATCTGAGCCTTAGCAAGTACATGGTTTCCTTAAAGGCTATGGTGAAAGCTTATAAGAAACAAGGGGATGGGGTGTTGTTTGAGTTAAGGTACATCTCGATGGGTGTTGAGATCGACCCTATAGCAGTATCGTGGCCCTTTTAAGAGGTTTTATAGCAATTTGGAAAGGTGTTCACTTGGCCATGAGGGTTGCTGCTACTCACCTAATGGATCATGCCATCATTCTTTAACCAAGTTCCCTCTTATTAACGTTCTCTTTTACCCTTTATCCCCACTTTCAGAAAGCTAAGATTGAGAAGCTAGTGGGTGACATGCTCATGGCAGGGAGTATACAGCCAAGCTAGAGCCCTTTTTCAAGTCCGGTTCTCTTAGTCAAGAAGAAGGATGGGAGTTGGAGATTTATGTGGACCACCGAGCCTCGAATAAGGTCATCGTTCCACACAAATCCCCTATTCCTATGATTGATGAGTTGATCGATGCTTTTCACAGTGCTTGTGTGTTTTCTAAGCTCAACCTCAAATTGAGCTATAGTCAAATTCATATCTGCACCAAAGATGTTCCAAAGACCCGCGTATCGAACACATGATGGCCATTATGAGTTTTTGGTAATGCCATTTAGGCTTGCTAATGCCACGGCCACATTCCAAGCACTCATAAATGACCTCTTTTAGGGACTACTTGCAAAAATTTGTCCTGGTTTTCTTTGCAACATTCTAATTTATAGTCATACCATCGAGGAGCATTGTGAGCATTTATGCACAGTTTTAACCGTGTTGACTACTAACCAACTGTATACAAATGAAAAGAAGTGCTTGTTTTGGCAGGAACAACTTGAGTATTTGGGCCATGTAATTTCAGCAAAAGGGGTTTCGGTTGATCCTTCAAAGATTGATGTAATGTTGAAGTAGCCTATTCCTCAATCAATGCGGGGGCTATAGGGGTTCTTGAGTCTTATGGGTTATTATCATCCATTCATTCAAAATTATGGCTACCTTGCTTGGCCTCTTACTGAGCACCTCAAGAGGGATAAGTTCTATTGGAATAACAAGGCCAAGCTTGCCTTTCAAAAGCTAAAAGAGGCTATGACTTAAGTTCCCGTGCTTGCCCCTTACCAAATTTTTCTCGGCCATTCATTGTGGAGATCGACACGTAGGGCGATGGCCTTGGGGTGGTATTAATGTAAGAACACCACCCCATTGCCCATTACAGCCATGCCTTGCCACCCATAGCCTGCCTTAAATTAGTCTATAAGCGTGAATTTACGACGATTGTGTTTGCCGTCAACAGGGGCGTCACTACTTGTTGGGCCATCAATTCATTATTCGTACCGACCAACACAGTTTGAAGTTCATTTTGAGCAGCGTTTTGGTGAGTGTTGATCACCAAAAATGGTTGACCAAGTTGATGGGCTATGATTTCGAGATTCAATACAAGATGGGGTTGGAAAATCGTGCTGCAATCGCCTTTTCCCGGCTTGATTATGCAACTTTGCCTATGGCTTTATCAATTCCCTACTCTTTACAATTGGAGGATATTGATGCCTAGGTCATGGGAGATGCTAAGATGCAGTGGGAGGTTGAGACGTTGCGGCAATATCAGCTAGCTAGGCCCGGTTATGCCCTCGTGTAAGGACATCTGCTATATAAAGGCAAGTTGGTACTCCCATGTGGATCTCCTTTGTGTGTTGTGCTTTTACATGATGAATGTCATGATAGCAGTGTGGGAGGACACTCAGGATTTTCGTAAGACTTTGAAGCGTGCCTCCATGACGTTCTATGGGGAGGGAATGAAGCGGGAAATTCAAAAAGATGTGGTTGCTTGTTCGATTTTCCAGAGCAACAAATCTTTGGCTTTGTCTCTAGCCGGGTTGTTGCAACCTCTACCTAATCCAGACTTGATTTAGGAACACATTTCAATGGATTTCATCGAGGGTCTCCGAAAATCGGAGGGGTTGGGTGTTATAATGGTGGTGGTAAATTGCCTTAGTAATTATGGACATTTCATTGGCTGAAAATACCCATTCTCGGCCCCATCTAATGCTGCTCTCTTTGTTAACTCAATGGCCAAACTACATGGAATTCCCCCCTCAATTATGTCAGACCGAGACAAGTTTTTCCTCCACAAGTTTTGGACCAAGCTGTTCCATTTACAAGGCGCCGTACTTAAGCATGGCACGGCATACTATCCCAAGACCGATGGCCAAACGGAGGTAGTCAATCACTGCATCGAGACTTATTTCTGTTGTTTTGCTTCGGCCATGCCTTGCCAATGGGCCTGTTGGCTGCCTTGGGGCGAATGTTGGTAAAATGCTTCCTTCCGTATAGTCTCCGAGATGACTCCTTTTCCAGGTGGTGTATGGGCTAGATCCCCCACTGCTTATCCGTCACTCTAAGTGCGCTACAATGGTTTCTTCCATGGAGCGACAACTAGAAAATCGTGACGCAGCTTTGGACGAGCTTAAGTCCCACCTTGAGCGTACTCAAATGAAAATGAAGTCTCTGGCTGATTCTCACTGTCGTGACATGGTCTTTGATGTTGGAGACTTGGTCTATTCGAAGTTGCGACCTTATCATCTCGGTCTCTCACTTGTCGACCCAATAAGAAGCTTGATCCTTGATTTTACGGCCCCTTTCTAGTTGTGGCTCATGTGGGAGCGATCACATACAAGTTGCAGCTGCCTACTTTGGCTTCCATTCACTCGGTTTTCCATGTCTCCTAGCTTCGTCGGGCCATTGGGACTAATTTTATTCCCACCGCCATGCTACCCTAACTTTTAGAAAAGCTTGAGTTAATGGTGGAGCCTGTTGTCGTCCTTGCCATCGGCAATGGTCCAGCTAGAACAGGCCACGACCCTGATGTGTTAATCTGATTTAAGGACTTCCCAGCTTATGAATTTTTGTGGGGAGCCATGTGGGAGCTGTTTGTGCTGATTGAGTTAGCTTCCCAAGTTTCACCTTGAGGACAACGTGACACGTGGGGAGGGGTCCTTTTAAGCCTTTAATTCGCTGCACATATCTGAGTTGTGCTAAGCACGTGACAAGGAGGGTGTGAGGAGGGCCTAGCATGTGATTGGGAGAGAGGTACAAATCTAAGCAGGATTCAGTCCAAGGTCATTTTGGGGAATTCGGTTTGTCTAAAGGTTGTTAGAAGCTACGAGGGAGTGGGGTGATCAGAGTGTGAGGTGGGGAATTAGCAAGGGAAGGCCCGCTCGAAGGCTCCTCCATATTAGTGTTTATTTTTCTCTTTCTGTTTGGCCAAGTTCATCAATAATAATTTCCCTATTTCCACGCTCAATTCTCTGGCTTCTATCAAAGGCCTAACCCAAGTGGGAATGTTGGATCTAGGATTTTTATTTTATGAACTCTTATCTTTCAATTTTCTTGCTTATTGGTTATTTTTACTGTGGAACCAGCCTCACGCGGTGCCCTCCACTCTACGATTTTTACCGTTTGCTACAAAAAGGTTATTTTTACTGTCTTTAAAAAAATTACTAGAACTGGCTTACTGCCAGTATTGCGACCATAAAATTCGTTAATTGTGGTGGCCCGTAGGCAGACAAAGTTGGTGTCTAAAGTAGTGTACTTTTCCCTATATTAACTTTGCTTTTATGTTTCAGCAAAATTAATCTTTCTTCTATGCATTAATTAGTCAAATAGTCAGCATTTTGTTTTACGTTTTCTTAAACCAGAAATAATATACCTTTAAAGGTTATTATTAGCAATTGCAACAGGTCTTATTCAAAATAGATCACCTCCTTTAAATAGAATCAACGTATTTTCTTATTATACGAAACAAAATCAGAATGACAATGGATTTAGCATAATCAAGATGAGAATGAACAAAATCCAGACCTAATCTTGAATTTTTTTCAGATGGCATCTTGCAAATATTAATCATGGCAGCTCATGGTACAAGATGACAGATGCTGCTAACAAACTTGGCGATGGCGATTCAACAGGGGAACGAACCAGGTTCTTTATGAGTTTTTCCGGAGGACAAAGAAGTCTGACTACCTTTTCCGCAGCAGCAATCTGTTCTTCTCTGCGGCCATCGTTGTGCAATAAGTCGCTGCAATAGTTGTAACATGTCATAACCAAGGGGTAAAACTTATAATATCAAATTTTATGCACCTATTAAAAAAATTTAAAATAAAACATAGTAATGGTTTGGATTTGTAACATGCAGTTGCAGAGAATGTTGTATAGAAATGATATGCCATTGTCGTGCTAGGCACCATTCAAGGTATTTAGCACATCATAGAGCAATGGAAAGTGATGACAAACTGCACAAGCTGCTTTAATTCAGAGTTCACATACAGTTTTCCATACCAAACAATCAAAAATCAAACTGCAAAGACAAAAGTATTCAAAGAAAGTTCGTCTTACCATAATAATGCGGCCAGCTTTGAGGGTGTGCATGATTGAAAGAGAGCTTCTGGAATAACGGCCCAATTCAAAAGAATGTTGGGTAGTGAAATGTACGGTATCTTTGCTTTGTACCTAATCAGCAATTCGGTTAAGAAATGTGCTCGGTAAGCAACAACGCATGGTAATCGTGCAAGCTGCATCTCTACAGCCACCGTACCAGAAGTACATAATGCCACCTTACTTGCCTGCAAAAAGAATTTGAGTGACAGGTTTGAGTCAAGCAAAACCGACATACATATACATACATACATACATACATACATACATATATATATATATATATATATATAGATTATGGAAACTGATTTACAGAATTTGGGAGCCTGGTTTCGGTTGAATCCCAGTATATCAATAGTAAGGGCATCACCAGGTCCAAATATCACATTTGCAGAAGTTCAAAACTTGGATTGAATCAATATGTATCATACACAGCCTATTATCTAAAAGAAATTCCATATCTCAGAATTCTAAAACTGGTTGTGTGAGCCAAATCAGAATGTACATGTATCGACTAATTGTTCGATCTCAAATTTGTTCAGAGACCCTGGACATCAAAACAAATAAATAAAAACGTAATGGCACAAACAGCCTTGTCATGTGATTTCAGTAAATTGATTTGATTGGATAATTATATAACTATTATTTAGTTCTAGCAAGAATAAGCACCCGTAAGAATTAACACATGAGACTTATAATTTCCTCGGTTAAAAATAACTGACATAACCATCAAGAGGGTAAAAATTCGAAGTATTTTTCCACTCTTACACTTAAGGCATCGTATTTCAGGTGTGGGGAGCCTCCTGGAATCAATACAGCGGGCACAGGCCACTTACAAACAATTCCGTCAATGTAGTCTTCCACATGCCGATTTGGAGCAACATGAATGACAGTTACCAGTTCAGGGAAGGACTCTTGTAATAGTTGCATAGTGTTTGCAAAGATGGGAAGCATTCTGGTGACCTCTTGTAGCCTGCTTCCAGGAAGCAAGGAAAGAACCGTTGCTCCTTTAAAGAAACAGTAGTAATTAAAACATACATATTTTTTGAAATAGAGACAATTTTCATTGAGGTAATAAAAATTATTTACAGGTATAAGTAGAGGAATAGAATTCCTCAATACAAAACTATATCCAGGTCCCTAATAAGATCAAAAAAGAGTAAACAAATGAAATCCTTGTTCTGATGGACCCAAAGGGCTACCTAGTATTTAGTCCCATCCCAAATGACAACACTCTCTTCCTCACATCCCTTGAACATTCTACAGTTTCTTTCCAACCACACTCCCCAAAGAAGAGCTAAAAAGTACTTACAATAATATCCTATACCAACGAGAGAATACACATATCAACCTTTGTCCAAAGCATGTTCTGAGAATACATCCTTTCACTAGCTCCAATATCGCACCGTAATTCACAATATTGCACCGTAATTCACAAAATAACTAGTACTATTAGCTAGTGAAAGGATGCCATGTGTGTTAAACCGCTCGTTACATATTAGTTAAACACTGAGCATGTAGAATTTGTGTTATACCTGTAGCTATTGAATTTTTCTCTTTGAAATCTTCAGAGTTCCCTTCTATCTTCAATTCAGGTGGGGACGAGCTCCTTCCCTAACACGGTATCCTCCAATGCATTAGTTGCAACTCTGTCGAAATCTACTTGCAAAGTCAGCAATCAAATAGCATGGACCTTTTGAATGAAATTAACTTTGTTTAGTATTTTTCCTCCGTATAAAATGACTATTTCAAGTAGAGAAATTTAAAATATATATCTTAAAAATCTAGTGGCATGGTGTCCAATAAGGAGCTATGGCCATCAATTACATTTGACCAAGAAGCAGCAGAAGATGTCCATACTGAATTTAATTCCAAAACATCCTCCAGAATCGGGTGGCCCACAAATGTTGCAGCCAATCCATTTGCTCTGCATACTTCTTCCTCATTTGGAAGTATACACAAGATATGGTCCACAAATTTGGCTAGACCTTTGAGTCTTTCTTCACCCCCTTTCCATGCCCAGAATGATGGCGCTATGTAATGGAAGTGCACTGGAACATCCACTCTTTGCTGATTGTGTCTAGCTGCAAATGTAAAACGTGTTTCCCTAATTACCCACGCCTTACTTATCACTTAGGTTAGTCAACACCCAAAATATTGATTTTAAATCCAAAAGGACAATGCAACTTTACCTCGTAACTGTTTTAACAATCTGAAATTGAAACCTTTAGAATCCACTGTCACAACAACATGAGGTTGAAACAGAAGAGCAGCCTCTACCGTCTCCTTCAATTTCACCTGAAATTTTAAATTTCCAGCATTAACTTCCAGGCCAAATAAGCTACAAGGATGCACCAAAATTTCCTCCTAAATGAAAAGGTATACAAATAGAATATAAATGTTAAAAACAGTTTACAGGTTTTCTATTAGTATGATCTTGTTTTGCCCATTACTCACTCTGATCTTATTTAAATGAGGCAACAACTCCCATATCCCCATCACGGAAATATCCTCCATGGGAAACAGAGATTTTAATCCTTGTTTGGACATCATGGACCTGAATGAGTTATGACAACAATTTAGCAATACAAGATTTAGAGGTAAACGATCTCCACAAAATTATCCACTTCACGCACGAAGAAACTGAAGTAAAACTTATTCCACTTGTTACAAATTTTAAGATGAAAGAAACTTATACCAACAATGAGATGAAAAGGGCGCTTTTCCAATATCATAAAGAAGCAGGAATCTAAACTCACTATTCGTGCGCATTACAAGAAATATGTAATCCATGTGTAACCAATAGTTGGAAAGAAATGCTAAGGGAATGGTTAAATGAACTCAATGCTTAGAAAACAACAGCTTACCCTCCAACACCAGAAAAGCGGATGGGAAGAGGCGAGATCTTTTTAAGAGATGCCATGAGCCGAGAACCAATGGTATCCCCAGAAACCTCTCCAGAAACTATAAAGATCCTCAGTTCTCCATCTTTAGCAGCATTTTCTGTCACAGTTCTACTTGAAACTGATAAATCTCTTCTCACTAGCCTTGAGAAGCCCAAAATTTTTTCGCTTTTCACATTCCATATTGTTTTAAACAACATTTTCAGTATTCTGCTACACACAATAGGTACAAAAGGAGAAAGAAAAAAAATAGTATGTCAACATACTTCACATAAACAAAATTCTCGAAAGATAAACCAGATGACAAAAATGAACACGTTAAATTAGATCCCTCCACGTCTTCAATCCATTTTAAGTTTGAAGTATTCAAACAATTTAAAACAGACCCTTTTCATAGTTTTTTTTTTTTTGGATTAGTTTTATTTTTTTTCGTAAATTTTTTTATTTGGGGATCAGTTAGCCTATTCAAACCTCTACATTTTACCTGTCTTATGAAGTATAATCCAAAGCATTCCCTTTTTATCTCTATACATATACATATACCCTTTCAATATATATATATATATATATACAGAAATACATAGATATGAAAAATATATGTTACAAAGTTGATACTAAATCCGTACAAGAATTATACAAAAAAATCCAGTATACCAGCATCTAAAGGTTCCATATAATGCAGAATTCACACATGGCACGATTAATATAAATAAAAACTAAAATAAGTTGGATATATTAAAAATTAGGAAATGAACTAAAGAAGCATTTGGCACCGAAATTCGAATGGCGTCACATAAGAATGAATTTTTGCCTCTGAGGAAAAAAAAAAAGAATAGCTTTTTTCTTTTAATGAAAAATTAAAAGTAAGAGATGGAGAAAGCAAGTTAAAGAACAGTTACAGTGGAGGACGGGAGGGAAGCTCCTTGGCAAAGGCGACGGGCGGTGGGTTTGGGAGCAGTTCGTGGAACTCTTGGAGAGTTTCGCGAAACCCACATGGAAAGTTCAATTGGAGCCCACCTTAAATCGACCCTTTTGCTGGGCAAAAGGATTGTCCGTTCGAGTTAATTAGGTCCAATACAGCTTTTCTAACAACTCTGATTCGAAATTACTGCTTTAGGCTCCGTTTGACAGAGGAATGGAGGGCATGAATATGAAGCAGGGAGAGAGTTTGGATAGATGGGAAATGCAAAGGGCAGAAAAGATTATAACAGTTATTCTAACTTACAGGATGTTTGAAAAGGTGGTGGGAATCAATACTGGGAAGAGTTTTATACTGTAGTATATTTTTTTATTGTTATTGTAGCATGTAAGAGCTTTACATTTTATATAATTGAGATTATGGTGGGAACTGAGTGGTTCTCACTACTGTCAAACACCCCCTTGATTGGTTAGGAAGGGTTAAAAAAAGATAAATGATAGTTTTTTATGTAATAATTATATTATCTATTTGTATTATTTATTTAATTTTTTTTAAGGATAAAATAACCTTTTAATATAACTAGAGGATTTAACGAGTCATTGAAACAAATAAGCTTAGTAGGCATAAAAAAGAGATTATCCCTCTATCTTTCCTTTCCTTCCTCCTTTTCCTCGACCAAACAAGGGATTAAGTCTCCCCCTCTATCTCTCTCCTTCTAACCTTCTCACCCTTTTTATTTTAATATCTATTTTTTTAACAGACATAATTGTATATAAATTAATTATTAATGTGTCAATTTAAACTTTGTAAAATTTTGAT
Source organism: Artocarpus heterophyllus (assembly GCA_025403435.1). Classification (NCBI taxonomy): domain Eukaryota; kingdom Viridiplantae; phylum Streptophyta; class Magnoliopsida; order Rosales; family Moraceae; genus Artocarpus; species Artocarpus heterophyllus. The sequence goes on along the minus strand of CM046348.1, from coordinate 16,231,093 downwards.
TTGCATTTAAAATTATTCCATGTTCTTTATTCTACTTATTTTTAATTTTTTAAAATTTTTCCTACTTCTATTTAGCATGTTTTCTAAAGCGCCTTGGAATCATTAGTTAATTTCAAAAATGCCGTTTTGGCATTTTCTTTCAAAATCCTTCAAGGAAGACCCTCCCCACCTTTCTCTTGTTGCTTTTTACCAACTCTTATACAAGAATATCGCATTTAACAGAATGTTGATTATTATTATTTTTTCTTTTCTTTTTTGTTTCTTCTTTTCCTCTTTGTAATCTCTCTTCTTCTGTCTCCTTCTTCACTTCCTTCTTCTTCTTCTTTCTTTCTTCTCTGCTTCCATTTTCCTCTCGTGGCAGCCACAAAAGACCCTCCCCACCTTTCTCTTGTTGCTTTTTACCAACTTTTATACAAGAATCCCGCATTCAATAGAATGCTGATTATTTTTGGTTTTCTTTTCTTTTTGTTTCTTCTTTTCCTCTTTTTAATCTCCCTTCTTTTGTCTCCCTCTTCACTTCCTTCTTCTTCTTCTTTCTTCTCTGCTTCCATTTTCCTCTCGTGGCAGCCACAAGAAACCAAATCTCAAAATCCTACCTATTTTTCAACAGAAATCACATAACTTCATCCTAGCAACTCATTGATCAAGAAAACAAGGGGAATTTGGTGATTAAAACACCATATTTGGCTTGAATTTGAGACAAACTTTTCAAACTCAAAACTTAGTTTTTCAAAACAACCTTAAGGATGAATAAAGAAGACCAAACCACTAAGATAAAGGTAATTATCTAACAAGTTATATTTTGGAAATAATAAATATTTTTTTATAAAATTTGTAATTTTAAATAATTTTATTTTAATAAATATCAAATTTTTTAGTTATTTTATTTTTAAATATTTTAAAATCGTATTATTTATTTTAAAAATCTATTTTAACACATTTCTACCAAAATAAAATTCATATGTTTTTTTGTTGTTACTTTATTTATTTCATAATTTACTAAAATTAAATTGAAAAAATTGATATTCATATTTTTAGCATATTAATGATTATGGCACACTAATAAATATAAATGGTAAATTAACATAATTATAGATTAGGATTTAAGTTAAGTATGCTTATTTTTATATATTTTAGGATAACAACGTACTTCGAGCTACATAGCAAACCTGACTGAGTAAGCTAGAAGTTATCAGTGAACATTTTGTAAAGAGGTAAGGATTCTATTACTCTTCTTTTGCGAGGTTTTGATTAATTAAAATTGATTGTTTTATATTGCAAGATTTGTATGTGATATTTTGAACATATATGAATATTACTCAAAACACAATGATATGGAATTCGTCCTGTATTGTACAGTGAGAATAAATTGATTTGACATGTATTGATATAATTGAGAAGCATGGTTAGGAAATACTAACTTTATACATAACGAATGATTTTAGAGGAATGGTAAGATGTGGAGAGGGTGACAGTTACGTCCTTAGGCACAAATACCCTAACAGGTAAAATAAGGGGAGGTGATGACGCTCTCTTAGGTCGCAAGTCCCAAAATGTATTGTATAGGAATCGATATGGTGAGAATCCTAGGTTTGATGTCCCCTCACCCGACACTCTTAGAATGATTGAAGAGTGGAAAAGTGCACTCCTTTGGGTTTTCATGCGTTGAGTGATGAGATACTACATTAAAACATGGATACCTAAGAACATTGATGAATCATAGTATTTGCATATATGTTTATGTATAAAACTCGATAATGATTAACATAAGGTATCCACAGAATATGATCATAATGAATCTCATAAGATAAATAATGATTAAACCATGCAGGTGTTAATGTGGTAATTAGTAAAACCTAAAGGTGAGTAAGAGTATTTCCTACTGGGCATGTCGATGCCCATTCCTACTATATTTTCATCTGTTAGGTGGAGTTTGGTGTAACTTGTTTGATGAATAGTAGGCGACAACACTGTTGATCTCATGTTAGAAATTATAACTTATTCTGTAACTCTTTCAAAACATGTAAGATTCATAAAACTATTGTAGTGACTGTGTTGGGTTTTATCTTGACTAGGAATTATAATATGATGATGATGACTGTATTTTTAATATTTGGTGCTACACTAAAACAGTGATTGTTATTTAAAGCATATTCTTATTTTCTATTTTCTTCAAAGACCCATAGGCAATATTTTAATTGTCTTGAAATGGTATTGTAATTAAATTTATTTATATTCATTATATACTGCTAACCTCTACATAGAGGCGTTACACTATCTCTTCCTCCTACCAAACACACTCTTAGTGTAAAAAGGCAATTTTGCCCTTCAGAGTTCACCATTAATCTAAAAAACTCCACAACCATTAATGGAGCTTTAGGACGGCAACAGGGAAGGGTCGGAGAATGCTTTTCTATCTCGATCCCTATTCCATAATATCACACCATCTTTGCTTCTTTCCTTCCATTCCTCCTAAAGAGAGATGGGGACAAAGTTGGGGCCTCGCAATCTGCACCTTGTTCTATCATCAAAGAAAATGTTAACAAAATATAAACAAAAGAGAAATTTGCACTGTTGCACCTCCAAAGTATGCCTTTTGTTGCAAACTATACCCCAAACTTTCAATTGTGGCAAATTGCACCCTAAATTTGGAAATTAATAGCAATTAAGGTCCAACAAGTGATGAGTGCTAACAGATGGTTGGTGTGGAAGACGCGAAATGAACATGACCAATTTTGCATGGGCAGAGGTTGTCACTTTTAAAAAATGGTAGCTTGACACATGGTTTGGAAGGGAAAATTTAGCTCCCAAAAGGTGGGACACTTTTTGTCTTCTCAAAGAACCTTCTACAAAAAGAAAAGGAAGAGAGAGAGAGAGAGAAGAAGAAGAAGAAGAAGAAGAAGAAGAAGAAGAAGAAGAGTTTCATCTGTATGTCATCAACCATCTAAAAAGTGAAGAGGAATAGATATGGTTGAACTTTGTCAACCCCACTAACAAGTGCCCCAAGTATCATAAGTTTTTTTTTTTTTTCATTTTTTTAATGGATTTTAATTGAAATTTGCGAGAGAAATTTCTAGTTTCTTTAAATGATTTGATGTTCTTTTGCTGTTTATATTCAACTCGTATTTGATAGTTTGCACAAGGTTTGTTGTATGCCTTTCTTCTTGTTCTTTTTTTTTTTTTTCATTTTATTGTTTATATTTGACAGCCTTTCTATTTGATGTTTTCTTAGTTGGTTGATTATATGGTTTTTGTTTATCCTTTTTCTGGACGTTTTGGTGAATAATAGAGTAATTTAAGGGTAAAATGTTAGGTGTTTTTAAATATATATTTTTTTCATTTTGCTAATTCAAAGCAACCCCCCCTTCCCCCTCTTTGTTTCTTAAATTTAACCCTTTGTTGAATGAAAGCCTTTGTAGCTATTTTTTTTGGTTGGTTGAATGAAACTTTTTGTGCTTTTAGTTTGTAGTCAGGGTTTTTACATTTTTTTTATTTTTATTTTTCATGTTTTCTCTTTTTTGTCCTTTGTTTTTCTACAACACGTGATAGAGATTTATTTACTTCTAGGGTCTTTCATGAGGTGGGTTATAGCTAGTGGGAGGTGAAATGGAGTATAAGGATGAGAAATTTTCTTATTTTGATTGGTGTAGCCCTGGTTATATGAGTTTGATTGAGTTGGATAATTGTGCTAAAATATTAGAATATGAACTTCAAGTCCACTATTACTACAAGCCTGTTGGTGGTGGATCAATGCTTGGCTTTGAACCAATTAAAACATGATGAGGAAGCTTTGGATATGGCAATAGGATGAGGGAAAACAGGACAATAGATATTTTCATATGTTCCCATTCAACTCCACTTGCTATGGACTATAGCCAAACTTTTTAAGAACACAATACTGCTCTTGAAATAGAAGTCATTGTTGGCTCCAAGGTTTCATCAAGTTAATTTAATTTAGTTTTGATGAAAACAAAACAATTTATTTTTATGTTATGCAAAATGGTTACGAATTTCTCGAGTCATGCTAAGCTTAATGTTGTAGCAAATTATATGGAGCAATTCAAATATCAAGAATGATCATGTCTTGAAAGCAATGAAGATTATGAAGAAGAAGAATAAGAAGGCATTGAAGACTCAAACTTATTGGATTTATTTTTAAGTCTTTTATGTAAGTCTTTTAGATGGTATGAATTATGTAAGCTCAAGAATATGTGAGAATATGATGAAAACAATGTAAGAATGATTTGCAATTAATGCTTCTTTTGCTTGGTTGTGAACACAATGAATGGAGGGATATATAGCCTCCTAGCACTCAGATTGGCTTAAAATATCAATTTTTGCTCATTGTGGCCGCTGCAAATGAAATTCTATTGGTCAAAAAACTAAATATTACTGAGTGACTGGTAGGCCAAAAAATGAGACCGGTAACCGAACTTCGTAATCTGGGCAAAATAGTTCCAACAGTCATCTGATCGGTAAGCCACCACACGGCAGCCAATAAGTCGGTGGGCATTACGGGTAGGCTGGTTTGTGAGACTGGCAAGCCACTAGATACATGACAAAAATCATGTTTCTGTGATGTTTAACTAAGAGGTTGAAACAGGGTTTCCGACAGGCTAGTTGGCACTACTACACAGAGACCTTTCCATGCTGCTTCTAAAGCGATGTGGAAAGCTATTGACGTCGGTCAAGAGACCGATGTCTATGTGCTTATAGGTACCCCCTTCCACGTCGCTTAAAAAGCGCTGTGGAAAGCTGCATATTACATATTTCAATCTTCTACAAATTACAAATTTAACCAAATGTTCTCTAATATATAAATATCAAATATCAAGAATCCAAACTCAAAGCTACAATGAGTTGGAAAAACAAACCACAAGATCAAAATTCGACAATAAAAAAGGAAGAGATTCTTAGTTTTCGGAATTTAAAGATGTCAATGGGTTGAGTTGAAACTCGATGATAGATAAGGAAAGGCAAAATTCGAGACGACAAAGTTTTTCAACTTAGTCTACCCTTACCAAATAGTGTCATCTTTATTGCCCGCGACTGCCCTTCACCATATGCCCCCGTCGCTTGCAACTAGTGAGGTCTCTGTCAGCCGCCGCCCATAGCTTAACAAGCCAAATCCACTAACAGCCCTCCTCTTGGCAGATTGATCGACCTCTGTTAGTGACTACACTTAACAAAACAATTATTAACCTTAGTAAAACAACATATTTTTTTAACAAGCCAAATCCACTAACAGCCCTCCTCTTGGCAGATTGATCGACCTCTGTTAGTGACTACACTTAAAAAAACAATTATTAACCTTAGTAAAACAACATATTTTTTTTAAAAAGTATGTTAAACTGGTTATTTTTTTCAAACAAAAACGATCATGTCCAAATAAATACCAAACAGAATTGAGTGCTTACGAAGCAGTGGATTGCATTTCAATACTTGAAAAACACATATCTTGAATAATAATCAAGCGACAAGATCAGCAATCAGTCAGAAGGACCAAAAAAAAAAAAAAGAAGAAAAAATAATGAACTATCAAGTATCATAAAAGTCGTCTAGAGAACATATAACCTACAATCTTACAACCAAACCGATAGTTGAAATTTTCAAATGAAACACAAAAAAGAGGCAGAACGATAGGAGCATATAAACAAATTCAAATCAAACAAATTCTCAGAGTTGTAAGTCAAATCACATTATATTGAAAATTATTTTATTAGATACTTAGGCAATAATTTACCGCATTCATTATTGTTGGGAGAGAAGATGAAGTTTTTTGAAGAAAGAGAGAGGAACAGATAGATGATGCTGTTGAAGTTCATTAATACTTCCATTTACATATGTCTTCTCATGCCATGTTGTACAGTTTTATTGTTTAGCTTCACAACATTGGTAAGTTTATGTCTAAACTAATCTTGTTCATTTTGTTTAGAGCAATTACAGGTCAAGAATTTACTTAATTTGGCTAATCAATAAGTTGAAAAGAGAACGGGTACTTGTACTTTTGTTTTGGAGATGCCAAATAGGTAATATTTGAGGTCTACAATTATGGAGTTGTTGAGAATATGTAGTTTAACTAAATTAACCAATGCTCAATTAGGATGATAGTAGAGCATTGAATTTGGTTTTAATTAAATCCTTGCATTGAACATTAGTAACGTAGGGCTGCAACTATTAATCCCAATAAAGCTCAATCCTTTCTTTCTTTCTTTCTTTATTTCTGTCATTCTTTTTTTTGGATAGAGCAGTTTATGTATTTCTCGAGTTTTGTAACTAAGTTTTGGTATTTTGAATGCAAGTAGAAAACCATATCAAAGTCCTTGAGCAAAAAGAAAGAGAATGTGAAATCCATTTATACTTGTATTAAAAGCATTTCTTCAATGACTATGCACATCTCATTATTTACTTAAAAAAATATAAAAAAATCGACTTAAATCCATTTCTTAACGTTTTGCTTTTAACTCTCAAGAAAAAAAAAAAAAAGAAATAGTACCGCAGGGCTGCAACCATTAATCCCAAAATATACTCAATTTCTTTTTTTTTTTCCTTTTTTTGGTTGGATTATTTAGCTCAACCCGTGACTCTTTCCCAAAAAGAACACTGGAAAAAATCAAATGTAAAATAGTATTTTATAATTCAAGGTTTTGGGTTTTTTTTTTTTTAGGTGGCCTATGCATATACTTCCAATGGAGCCGTCAATTTCACCGCAAAAGAGTCGTTTATCACTGTAATCCAACCAAAAAAATCTAATGCCATTTTTCATTTCAATTTCATGCACTCAAAAATTGTTTGCCATCATAAAAAAGGAGAGATTGTTGGCTCTAAGGTTTCATCAAGTTAATTTAATTTAGTTTTGATGATGACAAAACAATTTTTTTATATTATACAAAATGGCAAATGAATTTTTTGAGTATTGGTAAGCTTAGATTTGTAGCAAATTATATGGAGCAATTCAAATATTAAGAATGATCAAGTCTTGAAAACAATAGAGATTGTGAAGAAGAAGAATAAGAAGACATTGAAGACTCAAGCTTGTTAGATTTACTTTTAAGTCTTCTATGTAAATGTGATATACTTATTAGATAGTATGAATTATGCAAGCTCAAATTGCACACACACTTGCATTCATGATATTTCATAAATATGCATAAATGTTTTCAAAACTTAAAAAATTATGTGGCTTATACATTTTCTATCAAAAATTATTTTACACTTTATTTAGTATCTAAAAATGCAGACCTAGAATCACATTTGAAATGCACACAAATTTATTCTATCATAGTTTTATAAAAATTGCATTTTAGAAACAAGTCTATGGGAGGCCCTGTCTAGTAGGACCGGGCTGCCAGCTATTACAGGCCAGCCTGCAGGTTACACAAGACAAAGAGCTGGATTTCTTAGCTCTCTGCTGGCTTACCGGATGTCCCAACTGGCTTGCTGAAAACCTTGTTCTGGCCTACTGATTAAACGTCACAGAAGAATATTTTTCTCATGTTTTTGGCGGCCTGCCGGTCTCACAGACACTTACTTTCACTTACACTTACTCTTTCATTCCTTTTGAGCTTGCATTTTGCAGTGCACAATTCTTTGAAAAATTTCCCACACCAAGGCACTTGTTTGATGGCATCTAGGAGAGATATGTTTACCTCCACCTTGCGGAACATCTCTAGATTTCCTTCTCTTGCTCCTCCTTCTTGAATTTTGCAAACTTGCTATGAAAAAGAGGCGGAGTGACATGAGAGGGAATGAGAGTTTTAATACTTACCTGTGGGATGATATGTTTTGAACATGGGGACCGATATCTCCTTGTCATATGGTTGCTTGCTTGTTGTTGTCTTTATCCTCTAGTGCCATCTTTTTGGTGGGTCTAAAGATTCCTCGGTTTGTTTTCCACTCCTTAATGTCATCGCATAAGTATTTTCCCTTGGATTTACAACCATTTGGGATGACAATTTTCTAGAATTCTATGCCTCCAACCGACACATAGCACTAGCCAATTGCCCACCTTGAGTCTCCATCTTCTGAATGCTTGCTCTAGTGTCATGTTGAAACTACAGAGTGTTGGTTGCAAGGGTTTTGACAAGATCTTCTAAGGATGGACCTAAATTTTGTGGAGTCAGATGTTGTGGCCAGACTTGATATGATTGTTACGACCTTGGTTTGTTGAAGCTTGATGCTATTGTCTATTGCTGTGTTCACCCACAACTGAAATTTGGATTATCCCTCCATCCTTCATTATAAGTGTTGGAGAAAGGGTTGCATTTCCTTGGTTGTCCCGGGAATCCATCTATGGCATTTTCTTGCTCCATGTTGCCATCTTGCAAAGTTGGGCCCATATCAATAGGATGGCCCGCAACAGAACATACCCCACAAACCTTTACTTTTTGAACATTTCTTACACCCATTTGTTGAACGACAGAGGTAAGTTGTGCAAGAAGTTGTTCCATGGTATAAAATGTACTAACCTCGTTCACTTTCTTTAGTGGTGGTGGTGGTTGTTCATGTCGATGGCTAAACTGTTGGGAGTTTGTCGCCATGTTTAAAATTTGAGCTCCCGCGGCTTCTGGAGTCTTGTCACCTAGTGTTCCTCTATTGGCAACATCGATCATACTCCTATCCATTGGCAAGAGCGCCTCATAGAAATATTGGTTAAGGAGTTGTTCGCTGGTTTGATGGGGAGGATAGATAGCACACAATTTCTTGAATCGCTCTTAGTATTCATGAGTGACTCCCCATTGCATTGTCGAATGCCACATATCTCCTTCCTTATGGTTGCGACTTTGGAGACAAGGAAGTATTTTTCCAGAAATAGTTTCTTCATTTCATTCTCGATGGGGTGATGGTCCCAGAAGGTAGATAGTATAGCCATTCCTTATCGGAGTCCATTAGAGAGAAAGGAAAGGCCCTTAGTTTAATTTGCTCTTCAGATATTCCATCGGCCTTATGGTTGAGCACACTACATGGAATTCCTTCTCCTTCCTCTATCTCTCTCTATTTTTTTTTGCAAAAATCTAAGTGTTTATTGAATTTTTAAATGAAAATTTATTGAGGAATTTATTATTTGAACTGAAGAACTGTTGCCTTTTTATAGGTGAATTCGCACGATTCCTTAAGAATTTTAAAATTGAGAACAGACAAATGCACTACACTTCTGAAGGAGTAGGTGAATAATTCCACCGTATTTTTCCAATTGAGGGAGCATTTGAGTATAATTGAACTAAGTTCAGAATTTCGAGATCAATATATATTTTTTCTTCCTTTCTTCCTTCCACTGGCAGCTTGTTTGAGTGCAAATTTAGGTTTAGCGGCTCACGGGCGGGCAAGAATGGTGCAATCCAAGCCGTGAAACAAGTGATCTAACAAGTGGAATTTGAAGCACTGGGTCATTTGGGCGAATCTGCGCCGTTGATTTGGTCTTTAGTCAATGCTTCGAGGGACAAGATTGGAGGTGCACGTGAGCTCGCTTGTAGCTGATTCGATGTACCTTAGAGCCTCTGCAGCCGCCCATGTGGAGTAGGACCCAGGTGTCACGGCTCGACCTGACAGCTCAGGTTGGACGCGACTTCAGGCACCTGGAAGGTTTGCTCGGCACGGCTCCTGGTGGCGGCTCAGTTTGATTTTGGTCGACTCAAAAATAGCTATATAATATTTCTCCAAATTAATTCTTTCATTCCAAAGTTGATTTTCTTGTCATTTTTTCTTTCATTTCTGCCCCCTAATTCAAATATTCACACAAATTAACCTGGCAAAATTTATTCTTTTACGAAATAAAAATCACTAATAATAAGTAAATATTATTACACACACATTTAACACAAAATTAAACTAAAACTAAAACTTTCTTTAAAATAAAAATAAAGATCAAAATCAAAATCAAAATGAAAATCAAACTTGATCAAACTTATTATTTTAAAATACATTTTACAAAAATAAAATAATTGACACTTAAAAACACTTCTAAAAATTACCAAAAATATAATTAAATAAGAACCTAAAATTAATATATTTTATAAAAAAAACACACTAAAATATTAAAGACACACAAAAATGCTTAATTAGAGGCAAATAAAATTTTAAATAGGTTATTTCAAACTCATGAACATGTGCAATTTTACATATACAATTTTACGTGTTATCAAGTAAATTGCCCAAAAGTCCTCCTACTGTAACCGGTGACACTTTGGTCTCGACTCATTCTATTAATAGTAATTTGGTGTTTTGATTCTTTTTTATTAGATGGAGAGTTTAATTTTTTTAATTTTTTTCTAAGGTATATTTTTATTAGAAATAAAAAAAAATTATTGTTTTCCTAAAATATCCTTGATATTTTGCCATGTGTTATGCACGAGGTCTGTCCAAAGTCTAACGACTTTTTGCTACTTTCAGTTCGTTTAAGAGTTCAGCGGCATTTTAATAAACAAAAAAAGAATCAGGATCAAAATGTCACCAGTTAAAGAGTGAAGGATCATTTGAGTAATTTACTATATACTATATATAAGGTAATAAAGCATTTAGTGACAAAAAACTGTTATTTCCTTGATTGGTTGATAGAAAGCTTTCTTGTTAACAATTTTTGGGCAAAAATATATTCGACATATAGAGACTAAAATTTTGTATTTTAGAAAAGAAAAAAACATGAATTCATCTTCAAATTTTTAGAAACAACTACTTTTGTTTGTCATGATTTCTTTCTAAAAGTTGGTCTCTTTAAATTTTATTATTTTTGGTAAAATTAGGGCATAATCGGCACCCGAAGGAACAAATATTTTATTCATATTTTGACATTTTTTATTAAATGAATAATAATACGAATTTTTGTTTTGTTCTCATTTGTACTCATATTACTTTCATATTAATTATTATATATTAAGTAAACATGTGATTAAAAATTATTAGAAACAAATCTTTAAATGGGCCATATATAGGGAACTTTATATATAATAATATTGTAACGTAGATTTACGTCTAATTAGAGAGATGGTTTATCTTGATCTTCAGAGTGGGATGATTTCATGGTAGACAGATTAGTATATTAGACCTAGTGGTGGTCATATATCAGATTGGACTTAAAGTGCAATTGATTGAATAATAATTCTGTGTACTTAAATCAATTGACTTTGACTATCATTTATGTGTCATCTTAATCTTGAAGTGGATTCATGACTCTATGTTTATAGCTAGTATCCTAAAGGTAGGCAATCCAACGAACAAAGGTTCCATTGTCAGTATGTAGGTGATATAAGAGCATAATGTACATATACAAAATCCATAGCTATCCAACAAGAGTCAATGTTATTGTTTCAAATACATTATTCAAGAATTTAGAAAAAGGACAACATTATGGTCATTTGAATGCATTTGTAACTGGATGATTTTTCATTTAAATTTGTTATGAATGGAAGTTTTCTATTAAGTGTAATAATTAAACTTTGAGATAAAATAATCGAAATATAAAACGGAACTTTTCCTTAATCTAATTATGGATAACCTATAGAAATAAACATAATTTGAGGGCTTATGGAAAAAATTAATTTTGAAGTCTTATAATATGATATATTATTAAGAGTGTAGCTTCAGGTCTATATATAGTAAACAAACATGATGTTAATAAATAAATGAAAATTAATTGAGATTAATTTATCTGATATTATTGGAGCTTAATCACATATGTCTATTGGGTCCTAATACTAGCTCACTGTAGTTCATAGTGCCTATTGGAGTGCACACAGCCCAGATGGACTATGGGAACTTAGCATAGTCCATCTGGACTGTTAGTGCCGTCCAATAGTTTTTTTTGAGGGAATTAATTGTTTAATTATTTCAAAAACATAATTATTCAAATTGCTGATGAGGAATCTAAATAATTAATTATTCAAATGTGGTACTTGAATAATTAATTTAAACCTTACTTGTATTTGGGTAAAAGATAGTTATTCACATTAATTTAAATTAGATTATTATTTGAATTGTTTTATTCTAATTTTGTATTTGTTTGAATTAAAATTATTTTGAGTGATGTAGAAGATCACAAAATGCCACATTGCGTTTGGCTGTAATCTGTATCCCACACTACTAGGATAGGCGTGTGCCATAGGGAAACTTACCCTATGGTTTGCCTTTACAACATATAGAGGGGGTGGAGAAATCCTCATAGTGTTTTGATAAATTTTTGACTCTTACAATCTACTTTATAAATAGAAAACTTGGGTCTGCATCTATTCTCATTATGTCTTAGTGCATTTAGAGAGTTTACTATTGAATACTTACCTTTAGTAATCATTGTTTCTAAGCAGTAGAGTGGTTGAAAAAGAACATAGCTGTGGTTAAGAATTGCTAAGTTATACCTACACACGCAACAGTTTGAAGGCGGAGCATAACATTAAGGCTTGATGATAAAGGTCCTATAGCTCGATCAAAAATGTTGTTTTCTATCTCCAACAAATTAGATAAATTAAATAAAATTAATTATTTACAACAATATAAGTTAGACGTTGGGAGATTAAATAAAACTTTTTTCATCACCAAAGTGTTTTTAACATTTTACAGCGGTCATAACATTGATTAGAACCATAGGCAAAGAGAAGTTTATGTGAGTGAGGGCTTGTATTCTCACTCTCTCTTAAAATTTTAATTTGATTTTTAATTTTTGTGCAAAATTTTAGATGTACTCTTATTTTGTAAGAAAAATTATATCCCTAATCAATAAATAATTATTTTTACTTTTTTTTTGTCATTTATCATAATGTACATATTTTACGACGAGAAAAAAAAAATGAGTACATTTATATGATTTTTCTTTTGGAGGAAGCTCTATGTTAAAGATTGAATATCGTCTTAATGTTTATAATTCATTAATTTTAAGAATTGCACTTGAAAGATTTTAAGTCCATAATTTGCCAGCACCTACACGCAAGTAGTGCACAGTCGTCCTATTAAATTCTCCAACCAAACTTCTTCCCCATCCAAAAAAAATAATAATAATAATACTCCTCATTTTCTCTGTTTTTCACTCAGGAAAACTCCAATGGCAAATATATACATCTACAGCCTTGGGGTTGCTATATCTATATAAACATAAATATACATATAGTTCCTGAAAACTAGTAGCAGTGATGGCGTACTACTTCTGCCTCCCAAAATGGCTCTTCTTCACTGGAATAATTGCATTGCAATACTTCTGCTGCATCTCCGCCGCAGCGGCGGCAAGGAAGGCCAACGTTCCAGCAGTCATCGTGTTCGGAGACTCGTCGGTGGATGCTGGAAACAACAACCAGATTCTCACACTCCTGAAGAGCAACTTTAAGCCCTATGGCCGTGATTTCTCCGGAAGCCGCCCCACGGGGCGGTTCTGCAACGGCCGGATTCCGCCGGATTTCATCTCAGAGGGTTTCGGGTTGAAATCTACTGTTCCTGCTTACTTGGATCCGATGTATGATATATCGGATTTCGCCACCGGCGTTTGCTTTGCTTCTGCCGGAACTGGCTATGACAACGCAACCTCTAATGTACTAGTAAGTATGCATGTTTCTTTGCTAATACTAAAACATTTTATATGATCATGTTCTTTTATTTTTTTTCTAACACGGCACGCATTTGTATAATATGAGTCTTAGCCTCGTGTGTGTGTGTATTTTTGTAGTACTAAGAACTTTTTTCATCAACACGTTCTTATGACGACCAATATATGGAATTAGAAATGATCTCATCACATTTGTGGAATAGCAAAGAATCTTTATGTTAATCAGCTCTCTACGCGCACGATTTTTTCTACTGAAATGATATTAACTTATATAGTGAATAATACATATTACACGGCAGAATGTGATACCACTTTGGAAGGAAGTGGAGTACTACAAGGAGTACCAAAACAAACTGAGAGCCTATCTTGGGCATCGGAAGGCACACAGAATTTTAAGGCAAGCGTTGTATTTGGTAAGTTTAGGGACAAATGATTTCCTCGAGAACTACTACATCTTTCCCGGTCGGCAATCGCAATTCACCGTCGAGGAGTACCAAGATTTTCTTATTGGGATTGCTCGAGATTTCTTTAAGGAACTCCACAGCCTTGGAGCTAGAAAATTTTCCCTAACTGGTCTACCTCCCATGGGGTGTTTGCCATTGGAGAGAACCGCAAATATTTTTGGTCAAAATGAGTGTCAGGAGAAGTTCAACAAAGTGGCCCTGCAATTCAATGCAAAGTTGAAGAATATGGCGGCAAAGTTGAATGAAGAACTCCCTGGCCTTAGATTGGTGTTCACGGAGAGTGTTTATGATCTCCTTTATGACATGGTTAAGAAGCCTTCTTCATATGGTAAGTCCATTTTCTGCCTCTTTCACCGGGTGTTGTTCTTTATTGTGATAATTGGTAAAATAGTTGGTATATATATATATATATATATATATATATATATATATGTGTGTGTGTGTGTGTGTGTGTGTGTGTGTATGTATATATACATATATATATATTTTCTCTTCCTACTGGGTCTTTATGATTATTAATTGGCTATTGTTGGTTCACTTAATAGTTTATGCATTAATATAGAAAGTGTGTCGTCACGTAAGAATTAAGTGAATGAGGTCCACAAGTAGATAGTCACATTTATAGCACTATCTAGCTACAATTTTTTTAAACTATTTTCTCTAACACAATTGTTCTTACATAAAATCATAAGATGTGCATGTCAGTTCTGATCCTATTTTAGCTGTATTGTCGTGCAATATTAATTCATCAAGCAATAATTTTGATATATCCTGCTGGAAAGAAGCTAATTCTCTTGACATCTTGCCTTCAGTTGATGATACATATGTGTTTAGGTAAGTCCTCTAGTTGATATTTGCTTAATTAAATAAAATTAGAAGTTGCTACTATAGCACTAGCCAAAAATTAATTGTCTATGTTATAAAAAAAATAAAAATCAAATCAAATCAAAACAATATATATGGTATATATTTTTTTTTATACAGTTTTAAATTGGAACTGTTTGGTTCATGGTTTGAGTAGAAATTTAAATTTTGTTTAGGAGAAAATATAATAAACAAAAGGTTTGAACAACGTTTTAAACTCGTGAAACAATCAGGCTCGTGTATATATAATTACGATTACAAAATTTTATGTTGTTGGTGCCACATATATAAAGAAAGATTAGTTTTTTTTAAGAAAGATTAGTTTTTTTTTTTTTTTTTTTGAAAGTTAAAGAGAGATTAGTTTAGATGCAGAACTTTTCTATTTTCCACCTTGCATACTATAATTTGTATGTAATGTGAATTTTTCTCAGAGAACATTGGGGGAAAAAACATTGGATTAATGATTTACCCAACTTCTTTTGGGTCTACTTAGGTATTAAGTTTTCACCAATCTTGTTCAAACAATTGGGTCGGTCTTTTCTTTTTCTTCCATTTGAATTTTATTGTAACCGTTGAATGTTATCGGAACTCTGTTGCTGAACTCCGGCGAGCGTCGATCACCCGCCAAGAGACTCCGATGATCGGCGTCTGCAATAAGCCAGTGGTCGGGCTCTAGATATGATTCCAGCTAGCGACACTGACGGTTGTCTCTGGCCATCACCCCCAAAGCATACATGTCATGTTAAAATAGTAGGGGATATTTTAGCCATCATAGAAAAATGATAACAAAGAACTCGCCTAAAAAAATAAACAGAAGAAAATAAAAAAATCATTGTAACAGCCAAAAACAAAAGTTTCCTTTTTTGGTAGGAGTAGAATCCTCCAAACGAACTTCTTTATAATAAAATATTTAATAAAATGATTAAAACTATTAATTAAAATTATAAAATACTATAATATGTAAAAATTTTATATTATAAATTTTTTTTATTAAAAATTTAAAAATTTTATATTATTTTTAACTAAAAAAATTAGTTACAACAAACTTCACAAAACACAAAACAAACTTCACAAACAGGCTATAAATGCAGTGGAAATTTACCTCATAATTGTGTTCTTTTAACCGTGACTCTTACCAAACAATTATTTTTCAGACTATTGACTCGTTCAAGACTTTAATCCCATCACTTCTTTTATTTTTGTCGTTTTATTAGTCAGTACTCCTGACAATCATAACAAGAGTTGGCAGTAGGTGTCTTTTCTCATAAAAACCTAACAGGCCGTATCCAGTGCATCAACACTGGCGATTCATTAAATTAGAAGTCGGTGGAGGGTGGCAGCAATAAGCTTTTTTGTGTTTATGAGCAAAACTACCACAAATTAGTTTGTCATTCTCTTGCCTACATTATGATTTATTTTCTTTATAAAATATAATGATTAAAAAGAAAAAAAACAACCTATGAATTCATTTTCGAACACCCATTAATCTACTTTAGACGAAGCCAGAAAATTTGTTAGTTAGATCAAAGTTTTAAATTAAATTAGTGAAGTAATAAAGTTTGAAATCACATAAATCTTTACTATCTGTTTCTTTATTTTTCTTTCATATTAATGCGTAGATATCTTTTTTGTGTTTTAATATATAAACTAAAATAGTGTTGAATGATCTTTTTTTACTTGAGTTTTCATCTTTTGAATTAATGGCTACAAGCAAAAAAAATTAAAATAATAAGATACATATATATATATATATATATAAGTAAGTAAAAACTAAGAGTGTAAATAAAATTTTTACAATATTTTGAATAAATTTTTGAATTATAAAAAAAATATGAGGTAAAATACGCAAAGGTGGGGGGAGAAGTTAAAACTATATAATGGCCGCTTGGGTTGAGATCAAGGGTCTTGTTTGAAATTATCAAAAACTAAGAGGACTACTAAGAAAATATGGAGAAAATCTACAAATTTCAACAGTGAAGTTACGCCCGCTCTAGCCCAAGCTCAGTTTGTCCCTAGTGAAGTTATACACAATTTGTTTTTTCCCCATAAATGAGAAAATTAAATGTTATATTGTATTTTTAAAAATTATATTTATTTATGTCATATTTAAAAAAAAATTATTTTTTAAAAAAATAAAAAAGTTTATGCTATACTATCATTTATATTATATACTAAGTTGTGCCATAAATAAACATGTGTAATATTTATAAAAAAACAAATCTTAAAAGATAACATTTATGAAAATCTCTGAAAAAAAAATATAAAAAATAAAAGTGCAAAAATTGGTTGGCACAGACACAAAAAAATCTCATTAAGGACAAAACAAACTAAAACAACTGTCATTCTGTTTGGTGATATTTTCAAAATAAGTTAAAATAATTTTTTTTAAGAAAATAAGAATTTTTTAAGAATTGTGTAGAGTGTTTTTGAAATTTTTACTTCGGTGCAAAGTTATTTCTACAAACTCCCAAAACATTACCGAACGGTAAGATGAATATAACACGCGTGTGTGTGTGAATGTTATGAGATATGTGGGGTAGTAGGAAAATATATTTTATTTTATTGAACGTATAATAGCTATAAATCTTGGAATTATAGATTTTGGTGAATCTTTATGTCCCTGTGTTTTGGAATTTAACGTCAAAAGATCACATTACTAGTTATATTCTCTGCTAATTAAATGTGTATATACGGTAGTCATGTGAAAAGCACCCTTGTACCACTTCATTTATATTAGTTTTATTTATTGTTATTATTTTTAATTTAGGGTTTGGGATTCAAACCATATACTTTATAATAAAATCAGGTCTAGACTTGCCGCTAATCTTGCATGTAACCACAATTTTTATTTATTTTAGTGTGATAAGTTTAAGCATACATTTATATGTGTATTAATTTTTGGTGGCGCCATTATATATATATATATATATATATTTTTTTTATATATGCAGGTATACACACACAAAGTTGTCTTAGCAAATTAAAGACCCGTTTGGTTCGAGTATTTGAATAGAGTATTTGAATGAAGATTTAAATTTTTGTGAAAGAAAATACTGTAACAAAATAATTCAAATCGTGATTCGAATATAGAAATAAATGGGCCCTAAGTGAGCTTATGTAACTGTCCCTGCCTGATGGTAGTAACTTTAACGTGATTTTTTTTTCCCAGCCTTGATATTATTTGTTATTGATCCCATTGCAGGATTTGAGGTTGTGGGAGTAGCATGTTGCTCTACAGGGACATTTGAGATGAGTTACCTCTGCAGCGAGTTAAGTCCATTGACGTGCACTGATGCGAACAAGTATCTATTTTGGGATGCTTTCCATCCTACAGAGAAAACTAACCATATTATCTCCAATCACTTGATTCCTTTCCTTCAAGAGAAGTTTCTTAATTGATCTGTATATTTTTTTACCTCCCCGAAGGAGGGACAAAAAGGGGAAAAAAAGTTTCAAGCTCGAGGTTGTCTTGTAGGACGTGGCTGTGATTGTTGTCTTGTGCTTTATATGCTATATGGCTTTGTACTATACTTTCCTATACAGCTATGTAGGCTGTTCTGTGTAATGTGGACTGTGACTGTTATCTTATGGTTTTCAGGCTACATAGCGCTGTGTAACATAGACAATATATATATATACACACACACATACACGGCTTGTCTACCCGTTGAAAGGAAAGGTCTTGAGTCCGGCTTACCTATGTCACGCCCCGGAGTACGGGAGGTGACGTGGCTGAATATTTAGATTAATTAAAGGAGAATTTAATTGAAATTAAGAGTTTAAAAATCCAATTAAGTAAGAAATAAAGAGATTTTCCACCACATTCGATAAACGAGTTTATAAAATATTAGGCAAATAATAGCAATTAAATAAAAACCGCGAATATGGGTTCCACAACCCACAACTTGTGCACACACATGGATCTGACAATATCATAAATACAATTACAGTCCAAGTACAAATAAAGTTAAGTCTTACATGCCTTGATTAATAAATACAGATTGTAAATAACTTCTCCTATTGCTCCTGAGTTCGGTCCGAAGAATCTTCTCCAAACCTAAATGGGAAACCACCTAGAAGGGGGGGGGGGATTTAAAACAGATAAACGTGAGCGAAAGGCTCAGTAGGACTAAGTTTTATAAAGTAATTTAATGCAAAGAAACATAACATTATCAGGAGTTATACAGAAAGGGAACTTAAATAAATAAATAGATAAACAATTTGAGTGGAACCGTCCTGACACAGAACAGTCTACTCGTCAAATCAAAACACCAATTTACTTTTACCTAGGCAAACCATGATATCACCACCGTAGTGGCCCAGCTGGGTTTCGGGACCTGCCCCCAAGGTCGATCACGACCCGATCTCTGATATGGCATCATGCCCATGTGTTTATTATCATTATCATTCAAAACCCAATTACCGAGTGTTGTCAATTACATTCATTATGAAATTCATTTCATGTCACGGTATATAAAAATATAACCGATAAAACCATTTTCAAACAATCGTTGAAAACATTTTGATAGAAATCCTTTTCAAAGCCAAATCATTTCAAAACCAGGCTACCAAAGAAATAGGATAGAAGTCCTACCTCAGTACTCGTGCCGGTACCCCACACCGTAATCCCGATCCGCTATACGTTAGCTCCACGGAACCACGAACAATCCTAGATACAAACTAAGTCGATCAATATCTAGTTCGAGACATTCTATGTTACTAAATCATTTCATGATGTCCTAGTGTGCCATTTGTATCATTAAAATCATCCTATAAAGTTGGGATTTAAATCAGAGTTCAAAACAATGAAATCGGGTAAAAATCACAAAATTTTCCATGCCTCGGTCAGCCTGCCGGACGCCCTGCTTCGGCCTGCCGAACTGCACAGTTCGGCCTGCCGGAAGCAAAGTTCGGCCTGCCGAACATTTCCCCAGATTCGGCCTGCTGGTCGGAAGAACACCGGCCTGCCGAACATGAACTTCGGCCTGCCGAACTGGGAAGATCCAGAAATCCCAGCCACGGGTTTCTCGATCTCCAAAATCCAAATCTTGTTTCTAACCTGTTTTTCTCAAATCCCAGGCATGAAAAACAACTATACTTGATAGAAAAACATTCTAAAACATGTTTGGAATCATTTAAACAACATTTAAACTCAAAATCCTCAAAAATCCGAAAATGAGAAAAAGAGGAGAAAAACGAAAATCTTGAATCCAATCCGTTTTTCTTCAATCTAGGTTTAGATTCTAGTTGTTCTAAGCTCATTTAACACAAATCCACGGTTTTCTAAGCTAAAACAAACTTAGATTTCAAAAACACACAAAATCGAAAATTTTGTAAAAAGTTTAGAAATTTCGAATCTAACCTCGAATCGAAGCTTCAATCCGCGTTCTCGGTCGCCGAATCACGTCCCCGAGCTTCCTCCTTGCTGTTCCGAAAATGGAAATCAAAAATTTTGAAAGAGATTGAGAGAGAGAAAGGGGCTGCCGAGAGAGAGAGGAAAGAGAGAGAGAGCTCGTGAGAGTGAAGAGAGAGAGAGAGAAGAGAGAAATAAATAGAGAAAATTGGTGGGCGGTTTTACTGTGCGAAAACCATGTGCCGCCCACGGTTTTGTAAAACAGAGTATTTTTAACATTTTACAAATTGTTGTGTTTTAAAACTCAAAACATCATTTTAAATCAATAAGAAATCTTTTGAACACATCAATTTAACAAAACAACCAAAAACTAAAAATCCAACCAAATAATCTAATTAAAGTTAAAACTTTAATTATGGCACACTAATTCATCATTTACATTACATTAATATTAAATAAATTTCGGGACGTTACAGCTCTCCACCCCTAAAAGAAATTTCATCCTCGAAATTTACAACTCATCTCAAAAGCAAAACAAATGTGGATATAACTCCCGCATACCCGACTCTAGTTCCCAAGTGGCTTCATCAACCCCGTGATGCTGCCACACGACCTTTACCAACGGTATCTCACGACGACGCAAGCTAATCACTTTTCGGTCGATGATCTGAATCGGCACTTCTTCGTACGTCGTATCCTCCTGAACCTGCACATCGCGAAACGATACTATCTTACCCTGCTCAGGTGGACACTTCCTAAGCATAGACACATGAAACACATCGTGCACATGAGAAAGTTCGGGCGGAAGATCAAGCCGATAAGCGACCACACCAACACGCTGAGTGATCTCGAACGGCCCAATATACCTCGGCGCGAGTTTCCCACTCACCCCGAACCGCATAGTTCCCTTACGAGGTGACACCCTCAAGAGAACAAAATCTCCAACCACAAATTCTAAAGGTCTACGTCTCCTATCCGCGTAGCTCTTCTGCCGACTCTGAGCTGCTCTCAACCGATCCCGAATCACCGCGACTTTCTCGTTACTATCACGAATCTCATCCGGCCCAAGAATAACTCTATCCTCCGGCTCGGCCCAACACACAGGTGACCGACATGGTCGCCCATACAACGCCTCAAATGGTGCCATACCGATACTCGCCTGATAACTGTTGTTGTACGCGAACTCCGCCAAATGCAAATATTGCTTCTAATTCCCGCCGAAGTCCAACGCACAAGCACGCAACATATCCTCGAGAACCTGAATAACCCGCTCAGACTGCCCATCAGTCTGAGGATGAAACGCCGTACTGAAGTTCAAATCCGTACCCAAAGCCTCCTGAAAACTCCTCCAGTACTTAGCATTAAACCTAGTGTCTCAATCAGAGGTGATGGACAAAGGAACTCCATACAACCTCACAATGTTCTGCATATACAGCTCCCCGAGAATCTTCCTGGAACACGTCGACCTAAACGGAATGAAATGCGCCGATTTCGTCAACCTGTCGACTACAACCCAAACTGCATCATGCCGCTGCTTCGTCCTCGGCAAACCTGTGAGGAAATCCATCGTCACATGCTCCCATTTCCACCCTAGAATAGGAAGCGGCTGAAGCTGACCTGCAGGCTTCTGATGCTCGGCTTTCACCTGAAGACACGTCGAACACTTGGCCACGTACTCGCGAACATCTTTCTTCATGCCTCTCCACCAATACTGCCTCTTCAAATCATGATACATCTTGGTGCTCCCCGGATGAATAGCGAACTGAGACCTATGAGCTTCATCTAGAACGGCTTTCGTCACCTCGGCGATAACTGGAACTGCAAGACGCTCCCGGAAGTACAACGATCCATCTGCATGCACGCTCCATTCCTCGAACTGCTCCCCGTTCTGAATCCGCGACCAAATCCCCTGCAAATGTCGATCCTGCCACTGACCTTGCTTCACCATCCGAACAAGAGCTGGAGTCGCTTCCACATGATACAACAAAACTCGATCACCGTCTTCATGATACTGTAGCCGGTACTCACTTACTGTCGCATCCCTGCTCCAGTCCTCAAAAATCAAACAAGCGAGAATCCCTGAAGACTTCCTGCTAAGCGCGTCCGCTACCACATTAGCTTTTCCGGGATGATACTGCAACGCGAAATCATAATCCTCCATGTACTCCACCCATCTGCGCTGCCTCAGATTGAGATCCCTCTGAGTGAACAAATGCCTCAAACTCTTGTGATCGAAGAAGACCTGAAACGATGCTCCATACAAGTAACATCTCCAAATCTTCAGCGCGTAGATCACCACTGCAAGCTCTAAATCGTGAGTAGGATAATTCCGCTCGTGAGGTCGTAGCTGTCTCGATCTATACGCAACCACACGTCCATGCTGCATCAACACGCATCCAAGTCCGCGCCCTGAAGCATCCGCATAAACCTCATATGGCTCGTCACTACTAGGAATAACTAATACTGGAGCTGAAGTCAACCGGTTCTTCAATTCCTGAAAAGCAGACTCACAATCTTCATCCCACTCAAACCTAACGTTTTTCCTGATCAACCTCGTCAACGGAGCTGCAATCTTCGAAAAGTCCTTTACAAATTTCCGGTAATATCCAGCAAGACCTAAGAAGCTGCGAATCTCCGCTACATTCCTTGGTCGTTCCCACTCCAATATAGCTTCAATCTTGGACGGATCCACTGAAATACCATGCTCCGAGATGACATGACCCAGAAACTTGACCTCAGTCAACCAGAACTCACACTTTTCCCTCTTAGCATACAACTGGTGCTCCCGCAGAGTCTGAAGCACGATCCGAAGATGCTGCTCATGCTCCTCCCATGTCTTAGAATACACAAGAATATCATCGATGAACACGATCACAAACTGATCCAGATACGGCCTAAATATCCTGTTCATCAAATCCATAAAAGCTGCTGGAGCATTCGTCAACCCGAAAGACATAACCAGAAACTCGAAGTGCCCATACCGAGTCCTAAAAGCTGTCTTGGGAATATCCTCTTCCTTGATTCTGAGCTGATGATAACCTGACCGCAAATCAATCTTCGAGAAGTATCGCGAACCTCCCAACTGATCAAATAGCTCATCAATCCTAGGCAAAGGATACTTGTTCTTCACCGTAACACGATTCAGCTGTCGATAATCCACACATAACCTGAGAGTCCCATCGTGCTTCTTAGCGAACAAAACAGGTGCTCCCCACGGAGATGTGCTATTCCGAATATATCCTTTATCAGCAAGCTCCTGAAGTTGCTTCCTCAATTCCTTCATTTCTGCCGGCGCCATCCGATAAGGTGCCATAGAAATCGGTGATGTCCCTGGAAACAACTCGATACCGAACTCAATCTCCCGATGCGGTGGTAACCCTGATAACTCGTCGGGGAAGACATCCTCGAACTCACCAACCACCGGAATCGCTACACTACTACTCGAAACATAGGGCTCGCAATCTAGATTGGCAAGAAAAGCAAAACAATCTAGATTCCTTCGCCCTCCTAGACATGACTTCATGAGACGCTCACTCATTAGCCAATCACCACCACCCTGGTAAGTGATTACCGTCCCACTTTCAGACACTAGGGTCACTTTTCTAAGTTGGCAGTCCACAACTGCACTATACCTGGACAACCAGTCCATCCCTAAAATCACATCATAGGAACTCATGGGGAGTATAATCAAATCACTTTTCAAAATCTCATCCCCAATCTTTATTTTACATGATTTACACATACAATTCACACACCCGCCCCAAGGGAGAAGTTATGACTAGGGGTTCATTAAACTCTTCTACTTCTAATCCCAAGGCATGTACAAAAGAACTCGAAATGAGAGAATGAGAGGCACCGGTATCAAATAAAACGCGAGCTAGAGATCTAAAAACCAAAACCATACCATCGACAACCGCGTTACCAATCTGAGAATCTGACCCTCCAGATGCCATTGCATGAACCTGCACTGGCGCCTTCCCTTTTCCTCTACCGACATTGCTGGGTCCTGCATTACTCGGCCGATACTGCTGAGATGGAGATGACTGCACACTACCTGTACTCGGAGCTCTATACTGAGGAACACTGCGCTGAAAATACTGCGGCTGCTGCCCCCGTGCCGGATATGAGAATTGCTGAGGAGAAAACTGCGGATACTGCAACTGCGGGTACTGCGGAGGCGGAGGTAGGGTCTGAGGCTGAGGCTGAGACTGACGACTGGCATCCTCCCCGGTCTGCGATCCAAGACGAGCACTCCTGATCGGGCAATTCCTCTTGATGTGTCCAGGCTGCTGACAGAAATGACAATGAAAGCTGTAGGGGTTGCTGCGCCCGCTGCCAGACGAACTGCTACTGCCACTGGTCGCACCGCCTTGCTTGCCTTTCCCCGGAGCTGGACGACTACTGGTGCTCTTCCTGCCACTCCTCTGCGGTCCTCCTGAAGCCTTGGCTCGGTCCTCACAATACTGCACGTAATCATTCTCCACGGAGATCGCCGACGACACAAGCTCTCCGAAACCCCTAAGCCGTAGAGCAACCAACTGCCGTCGAATAGGAGCCTTGAGTCCTTCCTGGAACTTGATGCATTTCTCGCGCTCCGATGCCACAGCTGATGGAGCAAACCTAGCCAACTCGCTAAACTTTGCCTCATACTCCCGAACTGACATATCACCCTGCTGCAATCTATAAAACTCAGCTGCTTCTGATCTCTATACCCCTGCGGAAAATACCGATCATAGAACAGCTCCTTGAACTTGTCCCAACTGATATCGCCACCGCGCTCCAGACGCTTAGTTTGTTTCCACCAGGTGTTGGCGCCACCCTCGAGCTTATACGCCGCAAACTCCACACGATACTCCTCAGGCACTCCAAGAGTATCAAGATGCTTTAAGATCGAATCCAACCAATACTCTGCTAACTGCGGATCCCCATTGCCATCAAAAGTCGGAATAGACGCCCGTCGAAATTCCTTAAAGAAAGCATGCCGACTACCAACACTGGAGTCTTCCGGTCTAGTCCTGGCTGCCATCTGCCGGAAAGCCGCAATCATAGACCTCATCAGGCCCTCATCATTTCCGAACTCGGCGTCAGCTGTCGAACGACGTCTAGGTGCCATTCTCTCACTTCTGAAAACAAAATTTGGACTGTCAGAGGTATTTCATTGTCAAACCTATGTGTGCACAATTCCCAAGGTTCATAACCTTGAGCTCTGATACCATTCTGTCACGCCCCGGAGTACGGGAGGTGACGTGGCGGAATATTTAGATTAATTAAAAGAGAATTTAATTGAAATTAAGAGTTTAAAAATCCAATTAAGTAAGAAATAAAGAGATTTTCCACCACATTCGATAAACGAGTTTATAAAATATTAGGCAAATAATAGCAATTAAATAAAAACCGCGAATATGGGTTCCACAACCCACAACTTGTGCACACACATGGATCTGACAATATCATAAATACAATTACAGTCCAAGTACAAATAAAGTTAAGTCTTACATGCCTTGATTAATAAATACAGAATGTGAATAAATTCTCCTATTGCTCCTGAGTTCGGTCCGAAGAATCTTCTCCAAACCTAAATGGGAAACCACCTAGAAGGAGGGGGGGGGGGAATTTAAAACAGATAAAACGTGAGCGAAAGGCTCAGTAGGACTAAATTTTATAAAATAATTTAATGCAAAGAAACATAACATTATCAGGAGTTATACAGAAAGGGAACTTAAATAAATAAATAGATAAACAATTTGAGTGGAACCGTCCTGACACAGAACAGTCTACTCGTCAAATCAAAACACCAATTTATTTTTACCTAGGCAAACCATGATATCACCACCGTAGTGGCCCAGCTGGGTTTCGGGACCTGCCCCCAAGGTCGATCACGACCCGATCTCTGATATGGCATCATGCCCATGTGTTTATTATCATTATCATTCAAAACCCAATTACCGAGTGTTGTCAATTACATTCATTATGAAATTCATTTCATGTCACGGTATATAAAAATATAACCGATAAAACCATTTTCAAACAACCGTTGAAAACATTTTGATAGAAATCCTTTTCAAAGCCAAATCATTTCAAAACCAGGCTACCAAAGAAATAGGATAGAAGTCCTACCTCAGTACTCGTGCCGGTACCCCACACCGTAATCCCGATCCGCTATACGTTAGCTCCACGGAACCACGAACAATCCTAGATACAAACTAAGTCGATCAATATCTAGTTCGAGACATTCTATGTTACTAAATCATTTCATGATGTCCTAGTGTGCCATTTGTATCATTAAAATCATCCTATAAGGTTGGGATTTAAATCAGAGTTCAAAACAATGAAATCGGGTAAAAATCACAAAATTTTCCATGCCTCGGTCGGCCTGCCGGACGCCCTGCTTCGGCCTGCCGGAAGCAAAGTTCGGCCTGCCGAACATTTCCCCAGATTCGGCCTGCCGGTCGGAAGAACACCGGCCTGCCGATCATCACTCCGGCCTGCCGAACATGAACTTCGGCCTGCCGAACTGGGAAGATCCAGAAATCCCAGCCACGGGTTTCTCGATCCCCAAAATCCAAATCTTGTTTCTAACCTGTTTTTCTCAAATCCCAGGCATGAAAAACAACTATACTTGATAGAAAAACATTCTAAAACATGTTTGGAATCATTTAAACAACATTTAAACTCAAAATCCTCAAAAATCCGAAAATGAGAAAAAGAGGAGAAAAACGAAAATCTTGAATCCAATCCGTTTTTCTTCAATCTAGGTTTAGATTCTAGTTGTTCTAAGCTCATTTAACACAAATCCACGGTTTTCTAAGCTAAAACAAACTTAGATTTCAAAAACACACAAAATCGAAAATTTTGTAAAAAGTTTAGAAATTTCGAATCTAACCTCGAATCGAAGCTTCAATCCGCGTTCTCGGTCGCCGAATCACGTCCCCGAGCTTCCTCCTTGCTGTTCCGAAAATGGAAATCAAAAATTTTGAAAGAGATTGAGAGAGAGAAAGGGGCTGCCGAGAGAGAGAGGAAAGAGAGAGAGAGCTCGTGAGAGTGAAGAGAGAGAGAGAGAAGAGAGAAATAAATAGAGAAAATCGGTGGGCGGTTTTACTGTGCGAAAACCATGTGCCGCCCACGGTTTTGTAAAACAGAGTATTTTTAACATTTTACAAATTGTTGTGTTTTAAAACTCAAAACATCATTTTAAATCAATAAGAAATCTTTTGAACACATCAATTTAACAAAACAACCAAAAGCTAAAAATCCAACCAAATAATCTAATTAAAGTTAAAACTTTAATTATGGCACACTAATTCATCATTTACATTACATTAATATTAAATAAATTTCGGGACGTTACAACCTATTTTATCGGGCTTAAGACGACGCTACTTTTCAAGCTATTAGATCTAACAAAAAGACTGGATTTAAGACACGGGATGTTCGATTGATGACCAATTTTTATAAATGTGGTTTTTTAAAATTTATTTTTTACAAATACTACATATATTTATTTGTAGTATAATTTAACATTTAATATGGATAGTATTTATGACATCAAACTTTTTTTTGGCATAACATAGTAATTTTTTCTAGATTTTATCTGTTACTGCATGGGTGGATTCAGGCCAATAATTGTAATCAACTGTTACCTAGGCCAACGACGAGCGGGGAAAAAAACAAGTTAAAATTGTGGAAAGGACAGTTTGTTTAGTGGAGTATACGTCTGCCCCTTGCCGAACAACTTTTAATTCGTAATTTTACACAACACTGCTACTTTATTTACATTCGAACCAGTGTTGATTTTACACAAACAAAGCAAATTCTCAAATACTGAATATTATTGTTACTTTCTTATCACTCTTTTCTGCTTTAGAACCTTTACAACCAATGATTATCACCAAGTCCTTGAATCAGGAATGAAAGCAATAAGAACGACTTTATAGCAAAACAGTACCTATACCTCTATGGAATTACTTTCTCTGGGATTGTTACATTCAAATCAACGCTATGTTACACCACCAAAAAAAAAAAAAAAAAAATCTTCAAATATCGTTCACCATGTCCTTTTACTTCTTCATACCTTACAATAAACTTTACATACATTCTTTCACCAAATGTTTAATTTAATCATTAATAATCTGCACAGTTGATAAGTTTTCTTACCATGGTGTTCATGAAGTAATGCAAGTATGCTCCTATTAAGTTTTAATTTCTTGACATTTACCTCCCTACACTAGTCTGGTTGCATTTTAGGGCTTGTTTGACACACCATATTATATTATATTGTATTGTATTGTATTAGTGTTATATAATACATTGTTTGGTTTTGCACCTAGTAACATGTTTTATTACACTATACAATGTTTATTTACCACCGTGCTGTATTGTAGTAGTATTTAAACATTAAATATAGTAAATGTGGGTAGACCATTCGAGACCGGAGTCAAGGTTGAGATTCAGGACCAAGGTCGAGGTCGGGATTTGGGGACGAGTTTCGGGACCATAGTCGGGATCGAGATTCAAGACCAGGATCAAGGACAAGATTGGAGACGAGTTGGGATCCGGGGCCGGGGTTGGGGTTGGGATTTAAAGCTGACGTTGGGGACAATATTTGGAATCGGGATCAAGATTCAAGTTCATGGTCAAGATTCGTGATTCGGGAACCAAGTCGGAGTCGGGATTCAAGATTCGGGGTCAAGGTTTGGGTTGGGATTTGAGACCAATGTTGGTTTCAGGACTGGTGTTGGGGTTAGGAATGGTGTCGGGGTTGAGATTTTGCACTAGGGTCAGGGTCAGGGTCAGGATTCAAGTTTAGGTCGAGGTTAAGGACAGGATTTGAGACCGGGGTCAAGGTGGGGATTTAAGATTGGTGTTAAGGTCAGGATTTGAGATCAGGGTTAGGGTCGAGGTCGGGATTTAGGACCCGTGTTAAGGCTGGGGTCGGGGTTGGGATTTGGGACCGAGCTTAGGGGCTAGGATTTGGGATTGGTGTTAGGGTAGGATTCAAGGTCAGGGATGGGATTGAGGTCAGGACCGGGGTCATGATCAAGATTTAAGGTCGCAATTTGGGACTAGGGTCAGGGTCAGGGTTGGGATTTAAGACTAGGTCTAGGTAGGGGTCAGGATTCGGGGGACCCGACCGCTACCTCGACCTCAGCCCCGAATCCTTACCCTGACCTCGACCCCGACCCAATCCTAAATCGTGACCCTAACCTTGGTCTCAAATTCTGAATCCTAACTCCAACTCTAGTCTCTAATCCTGAACTTGATCTCAAATCTCGACCTCGACCCTAATCCTGATCCTAAATACCAACCCCAACCCTGACCTTGGTCCCTAATCTTGATCCTGACCCCGACCCCGACCCCGACCCCGACCTTGACCTCGACCCTAGTCCTAAATCCTGATCTAGAATCCAGATAGCAATTTTGAACCTGGCCCCAAATCCCAATCTCGACCCCAACATTGGTCTCCAATCTCAATCCCGACCCGAGTCCCCATTCCCGAATCTGACCCTAACCTGGTCTGAATCCAAACGTAGAATCGCGACCCCGATCCTAACTCGGCCTTGAATCTTGGCCTCAACCTTAACATCGGTCCCAAATCTTGGCCCCAACCCTTGTTTCAAATCTTAATCCTAACTCTGACCCTAATCTTGAACCTTGACCTCGACTCCTAATTCGAACCTCGAATCCCGACCCTAATAAATCCTAACCCCGAACATAGTTCTAAATCTTAATCTTAACCTCGAATCCCAACATAGAAGGTGCCCTAAGGATTAAATAATGTAATAGTTCTTAGAGATGTTTAATCAATAAAGAGTTTATTTTTTTTTATATATGTCAAATGTTGTCCTCTTTATGTCCATTCGTGTTGAATGTATGATGAGCAAACAAAAGTTTAAGATTGTTAATTCAAACATTTAAGATCGTTTGTATGATAGACAGATTATGCAATAGATATGAATATTAAGGTGATGGTCTAAATAGTTAAGATACGTTGGAGACATGAATCTTGATTAACGTAAACTCGTTATTCATATACATGGAATCCATAGCTCTTTTGTAGAGTTAATGATATTCTCTTATAGGTTTTATCTTGTAATTGGTAATTGAAGTGCTCAACCATTTGTATACATATGTGTAACCAAATAGTATACTATTTGTTATTAGTTATGAATAGTAAGTATTCCAATGGTGAGATAATAGAACATAAGACAAATATAACCAGCAAGGTAAAACATAATTTATCCTTATGCCGATTATGAATATCGTATGAGGATGTTACACATTATGATATGTCATAGACGATAAACTTATTGGAGTTTCGTAATTAATATATAGTTCAAAAGTTCAGCTCAAAGCTTTTAGTAGAATAGCTTTAGAGTTTATAATTATAAAATATATGCTGGGGATATTTTATTTTATCAATATTAGAGCTTCATCTATATATATTCATCGGGTCCTTTTGCTAGCTCATAGCATTTAGTGTAACGTTATATGTTTTTCCTACAAATTGGTAACTTATGTTATTTGTTAGATTAGATAAAACTTGATTTTTTGGATTCAATAATTTATGTTAGTTTGTTGGTTGAATTGATTAAAATAAATATATTGAATTATTTGAAATAAATTTATTTGTATATAATTATCTGTATATGACTGTTTTAATCAGATAACTTCTCTCTTAGGTTATTTGACTTAAAACTAAGGCTTTATAAAAGATACCTAGGTCAAATAAGGAAGATTTATCCAATCAGTTCAAATCAAGTGATTAGATAAGTCTAAGAAGTTGAAAAATGATTCTGCCATGTCAGCCTTGACCACATGGTTAACCACCACACACAGGGTACGGTTGACCGCACCTACTTGTTTCAGCATACTCATTTTTTCACATGTTTTCATTTTGGAATTTGACTCTAATTCAAATTTCAGGGCTACATCTAATAAGGAATTGTCTAAATCTGACCTCTATATGAAGGGAACAATTTTTTGTTGTTTTTTAGATTACTTGAGAGATTTAGAGCCTTTGCTAGGAAGACTCTGAAACTCCTGTAAAGCTATTGTTCAACATCCTAAACCTTTTCTCTTGGTTTTCTTAAGTGGTTATTCCGATCGTGAAAAGAAAATAGCAAGGATATCCAGTTGGTTAAGTCTTTTCTAGTAGATTTCTTTTATAGCAATTGATGTGTCACCCAAGATGTTTCTTTAAATATAGATTTATATAGTATAGAAAGGTTGTCATATCCACAAAGAGGTGGGTTTTTGAAAGATTGAAAATTTTTGGTTTAAAGTGAAAAGGGATTTTCAAAATAAAACTTAAAAGAAAACAAATATTTTTGAGAATTTAAAATAAGATTTTAAAATATAAAATTAAAACAGTAAAACTTTGAGAATTCCTTGTATGTTTTGTAACTAATATGAAATTTAACTCTAAATAAATTATCTAAAGTATTTGATTTATTATATCTTTTCCTATTAATTACAAGCACATTTACTAATGTTATAAGTCAACCTAGTGATAATATAGCAAGCTATAATGCAAAAATTTTTCCTATAAACGGTAGCAAAGTAGTCATCTCTCACTAATGTTTGGTGCACTAACTATAAAAATTAGAACTGTTGTCACTACAATTATAATTAACATAATTTAAGATAGAAAATACAATAACAAATCAAAATTATTATATTTAAATAGAATAAATTTTTACGTTAATTTCGGCAACACCTTGTCTTATGGAATATCTAAAATCGACAACATAACAAATCATATTGCAATAAAAGATGCTCCATAAAATTAAACATTATTTTATTGTTATTAATATTAATTATGTGTTGATGCTTACTAGTGGGTGGCGACAAATCAACACCATGTGCGACTGCACATGGTGGTTGGACGGCTCTTCCTAGCATGCCTCTGCTTGCTCGGGTGTACTTGCAATAAGAGGAGGGACGCTTTGGAGGTAAAAAAGGGGAACATCAGTAGGGTACCAGACAAGGGCTCTTTGACACTCAAGGTAGGTGCGGCTCAACAGAGAACAGAAGCTGGTTAGTTGGGAAGGAGCATGCTTGCCTACGCTACAGTAAATGTGCTCTATTTATAGGTTACCACTTGGATCGGGTGTTAGGTGGGTTTTGCACATGACTCGTGTGTCATATCAAGGCTTGTTGATGGTAGTGGACAAGTGTCATGGTCCCCGTCGGTGGATTAGTCTCCATCCAATGGTGGGCTTTGTGGTGAGTGGCAGCCTGCTTGCTAGTTATTTCAATCCAACCCAAGCTGGTATTTGACTTGAGGAGGCGATTGTTAGAGTCGCGACCCGGAAGGCCCTAAAAAGCACATCGGATAGATGAGCCGAGCTTGAAGGGGTTCAAGATTGTGCTCCCAATAAGTTCTGTCGAGCTTATTTGCTGACCACTAAGAACAGGATCTTCGGTGGGAGGCGTTGAGCTCACCCCCAACAGTAGCCCCCCAGTTCATCTGGTCGGTGCTCAGCTGAGTGGACTATGCCAAGAGGGTGAGGTCAGCTTAGATTGGTGCTCAGGCGGTGTCCTGGGGCAACGAGAGATGAAAGGTCACGTGATAAAGCTCAAAGGGACACATGTCAATACGCGATTGGTTGTCCCCCTGACAAGCGTATTATTGCACCTCTTCATTTTTCATGCTTGAGTTTTGCGCCTAATGTGCCTATAAATAGCGGTGTGTTTTCCATAAGTCAGTGTATGAGCAAGAGCAACATTCTGTCTTTCGAGTTTTTACTACCAAGCTAGAGTTAACGACCTAAAGACTTAGACTTCGTCCCGAGCTTCAACTAACCTGAGCAGGTAATTTTCCGATAAGGACATTTAGAAATGAGTAACGTTAGTGATTCCTAGAACGTGGATGTATCCTAGTCGAACAACAGTACGGATATCGACAGGTCAACAACCAAGGACGTAGACATCGAGGGGGATCCCCTGGTCATGACAAAGCGACCTAGCTGGTAGAAATACTGAGTCTTAGTGTGGGGACGGTGCTCGAGCAAGAATTTTTGGACCTGATCCAAAGGAGGCACTCGATCAAGCCCTATATGGGTGAGGATCCTTACATTGGGGTTGTTGCCACTAGCACATCCTGGGTTAAGGCCTAAGAACGTGCTGGCTTGGTGGCAGCTCCTAATGTGTCGAGCACTTCAGGTCGAAATGCCAAGGCTTCTGCTCCTGTTGCAGGTTGGGTGACCATAGATGTCTCCGAAGTGATGAGCCAACTGGGGAGGTAGAACTTGAGGACATCGCTGAAGAGGACACCAAGGAGAGGCTCGTCGCCACAAGGGTCCAAGGCGTGGCTGCTTACAGAAGTTCTCGACCTAGCCAGACCTCTGTCGCTAGTTATTCGTGTGCCATGATGCAGGCTTGACTAGATGCACTTCGTTGGGAGTACCGTATTTTGGAGGATGTGCATCTCATTCTGCCCAAGAAAGGAGACTCGCCTTTGAACCCACCCATCAGTCACATCACGTCGTATGTGGAGTTCTTTAGGGCCAGGCTTTTTCTACATTTCCCCCCATTCCTCTGTCGGGCATTGAACGATCTCAACGTTTGCCCCGCTCAATTGAACCCGAACAGCTATTGATGCACGATCGAGACATACATACTATGGAGGTATTATCAGGCTAGAGAGATGCCGTGGGAAGCATTTAAGCAAGTGTACAAAATGAAGAGGCTTCCACAGTAGTTCAAATAGTACTATTTTACCGGCTACAAGGACTTCATCTTAGGCAACTCTGACTTGGACAAGTTCTAGAAGTTCGAGTAGTTCTTCGTTGGGGCGAATTATCTAGCCCTAGCTGGTGAGTTAGTGCCTGAGGACCAAGACATCCCGACCAACTTCGAGTAAGGGCACATTTGGTTGAAGAAACCATGGGCACCGAAGGAGGTGGTCAAAATAGTGGATGAGTTATACAACAAGCCTGAGTCTTCTTGGCAGTAGTCATTCCTGCTTTGGAAGACCAACCTCTAACACTATGGCTTGCTTGAAGGATCCAACCAAATAAACCCTGGCTCAAACACCCAACCTACCCAGTCAGACAGGTAGGAAATAGTTGCAAGACCGAGCGTCACAGATGTCCTAGCCATCATCATCTAGTTTCAAAGACCTGTTAAGTGGTTCCTTCGACTTGGGGCCACCCGTTGCAGACGAGGACCTCGAAGATGTGAACCGGCATCTTTATCCATCGGGCCAGCTCTAAATCGATGATGCGTTCTCAGATTTTTTTTTGCATGCCGAGCTTCTTCTGACATTATAAATTATTTGTTAAAGATACGTCTTCCCTACAGATCTCCTAAGAAGAACGACAGAAAATGATGGAGAATCTTTGCTGGTCAAAAGGGAAGGCCATGGCTAGGTCCAAAAGGAAAAGGACCCCTGTAACGCCCCTATATGGGGGTTAACAGTTTTTAATAAGATAAAATAAAAATAAATAATAAAAGTAAAACCTTAAAAATAAAATTTGCCCGGGACTTAAATGAAAACTCCCAACTCAAAAATAAAAATATAAACGACAAATAAACCACAGTTTTAATGTAGCACCTTAAATTTAATAATATAAATTGTTGTCATCATCATTTTAACCCTCAACACATTATAATACAGTCATAGAAAGTAACAATTGACGCTTACATTATCATGAAGAACATTCTCAACGATTGAAGCAGTCCCAATGTAATATAGTTACATCACTTCCTCAACTATATTTCTCGTAGCCACCTCACACTTAGTGAGTCCTGAAAAGATATAAACATAAGGGTATGAGCAACACTATACTCAGTAGAGAAAACCATTACTCACCTTTAGGTTTTTATCATTACCACATTAAAATCTGCATGATTAGTAGGTTACATCATATTCCAGATTATAAGGTTTATTATGATCACATCTTATGGATACCGTAGTTAATCATTACCAAGTGTCATAATTACACATTTATACAAATATTACCAATCATCATTGTTCCTAGGTATCCATGTTAAATTGAGTATCACTCAACTCATCGAAACCCAAATGGGCGCACTTGATCACCCTATAAACATTCCAAGGGTGTTCCGGTGAGGGGACATCAAGCCCCGAGTCCTCACCAAATCGATTCCTGTACAGTGTGTTCTGGGACTTTCAACCCAAGGAAGCGTCATCGCCTTCCCCCTACTTTACCTTTTAGGGTATTCATGCCCAAGGACGTAACCGTCGCCCTCTTCATGTCTCACAATTTCTCTATATTGAATCATTATCAATAGAGTTAGTTTTCCTAACCATGCTTCTCAATTTATAACATGTGTCAATTCATTATGTTCCTCGCCGTACAATACAAGACGAGTCCATGTCATAGTTTCATATGTGATACACATATAATATCAGTTCAACATAGATATATATATATTACAGCAAAACAATCAATTTTAATTCTATAAAAACCTCACAAAAGATGAGTAATAGAATCCCTACCTTTTAAGCTTATCAACAGTCTCTTAATCCTGGAATCAATTAACGTTAGCTCCATACTCCCTTGATCCTAAGGCGTGCATAAGGACAATTAAAACTAAAGCACAACATACAACTACATTCATAAAATTTATTTTAATTTAATCTTAGAATTTCAAGAAATAACCACTGCCCATAGAGGTATTATAAAGTTTAACAATATAAATTTTCTGTCTAGGGCATATACACTTAGACTTCATACATATGCTCCAAAATAGCAACAAACATATACTTAGGTTTAAGAACGCAAATTTGAATAATCCTTTAGTATAAAAGAAAATTTATAAATGAAAGACTAAATTTGTTCATAAGATTCTAACCTCGGATTATGGTTAGTTGGAAGCTTGAAATGGCTTCAAAACAGGTTCCTTTACTTCGGTATGACTGAAATTCTTGCTCAAATGGAGGTGATGGTGGCTGATTTTTATGGCTGCCTTGAAGAAGTTCTCTAAGTATTTTGCTTCAGCAAAGAAATGAGAAGAAGAGTGTGGGAACCGTGGAAGAGAAAGGAAGAAAAGATGAAGTCTTTGAAGAGAAGTGATAGAAACAATTATAGAGGAGACATGTTGAAGCATGTCACGGAGGAAATAAAGAAAATGAGGGTCAAGAGTAGTTGGAAAAGATATCCTTATGTCTCATCTAAAGACTTTAACACACATAATGCCAATATGACATTTTTGAGATTTATTAGAAGTTCTAAGGCTTTTTAGTAATCATACTAAATAAATATAGGAGAATTTTAGAAAATTTAAAAATAGATAAAAATAAATATTATAAAATAAATTTAAATGAAGCAATTTTTTTATACATTAAAAATTAATTTAATTACCTCAATACCCGTTAGGAGAATAACGGGTGTCACAGCTCTACCCCCCTTAAAGAAATTTCGTCCTCGAAATTTCAATTCTAGCAATACTAGTAAAAATTATGATTCCACTATGATTCCAATTCTGAGTCTAAACCGTTAATGTTGTTTGTCCTCCAAATTTAAGTTATCGTATCTCCACTTATTTACTTGCATAATAAATCTTACTCCTAAATCCCTCAATGAGAGTATTTCTGACAAGTTTCAACTTGTAACACCGTATAATAGTCTAAGAATCTGATCAGGCATACATATTGACTATACCTTGATTCCAGTCCTTCATTGTCCATGGACTGTGATTTACAATCACATTTAAGGAGATTGCTAGAGAAATTTTATATACTTCATCTTTAGGTTCCTTTCCCTTTTTAAGTAAGGAAAAGTCAAATATATTTGATTTCATACCTCAACTAATAAACTAAAACATAATCATAAAACATATATCACAAACACTTCTATTCAAAACCATACATTAAA
Source organism: Artocarpus heterophyllus (assembly GCA_025403435.1). Taxonomy (NCBI): domain Eukaryota; kingdom Viridiplantae; phylum Streptophyta; class Magnoliopsida; order Rosales; family Moraceae; genus Artocarpus; species Artocarpus heterophyllus. The sequence goes on along the minus strand of CM046348.1, from coordinate 16,194,046 downwards.
CTTATTCATAGAGATATTAAACGGAATCTCAGAGTTGCAAACATACCCGACATATTTTTCATTAAACAGCTATCCTCATGACACAAACATTCAACCCAAATAATATACTCATATTTCATATGGAATATCCCCATAACTGACTCTGGTACTTCCACATAATATTAACAGAATATTACACATTACAAACATGATACGGATACGTTTCGAGAGTACAAGGCACTCCGTATACCAGCTATCCATATCATGCATGCTTAGAGGATACAAAAACATCGATAAACAAAAGATCGGACCTTAAGAAGGATGCGTTTCGAGAGCATCAAGTACTCCGTATCCAGCCATCCCGGCATTAGGCTCAATGAATCTAAAAGATTGAACAACAACGTACCACAAGAAACACAGAATACAAGGCAAACGGTTATTCGTAACACACGAAATACGGACACACATGCCTACATGCCAAAGATAAAACAAAAAGATTACAGATGGAGATTCAAATCAATTGGCCGCTCCCGGCTTTCCCTTTCCCATTCAAGCTTGGATGTTGCAGTGTCGGATTCTGGATGTATGATTTGCATTTTATCTATCAATTCCTCAGCTGTTGAAGCAGTGACAAAGATTTGTCTCTCCGATTCTGTAGTGATGTTTTCTTCCACAGCGTAATCTAGAAATTTCAAAAGACCGTCATAAAAACCCTTTACGTTCAGCAGTCCCAAAGGTTTGGAATAAAAGCCCAACAATTGCCCACAAGCAACTATAAATATTTCCTCAAGAGTACCTAGACCACCAGGTAATGCTATAAAAGCATCAGAATTATAGATTATGTCTTTAAAATTTTTAGGGATACTCCTGACTTCCTTCTCCCTTACCTATGGCTTCCTTACAAAGGTTTCCTTCAACTGGAATATGAGGCCAAATTCTTACATCAGTAGCGTCGCTAGACCTAGCTGCTAGTGCCATATTTACCATCATTTTTATACTACCACCCCCATAGATTATGTTAATCTTCTTGCGTGCTAGGACTTGCCCTAAGTGATTTGCAGCTTCTAAATAAGCTTTATCTTTTCCAAAGCTGGAACCACAAAAGACACAGACATTCTTTATTTTCTTCGTGGACTGGGAGGTAGACATATTTGGTTTATAGAAGTGGTTGCTTAATGTCTGCTCCACTTAGACTTCGGGTTCTACATGAGATTTTAAAGATGAGAAATATACAAAAAGGGCTAAAGAGATAGACGAGTAGGTAATGAAAAGGTAATCCAAAGATTTAAACAAAATCTTGTGCGGATAAGAAAGTAAGATAAGGTGATTGATAGTTTACAGAAAATCTGATTCACTTTTTGAAAAAGATTAGACTCTAATTGTATAACTTTTGACAATTGAGAACAATTTGACAAAAGACCCTCTTGACACAACTGTAGACTTTTTGACAAATATACACCAAGTCTAGAAATTTAATATAAACGACAAATACTGTAGAACTTTTGAAATTTGAGACACAAATCTTGAAATATCTGGATAAGCTTTTCAAAATTCAAACATATTACTGTATCGTATGTAACGTGTCTGATAAGATAATATATTTTATTATATATATATTTAAGAAAATCATAAATTAAATAAGATATTAACACTTACTGTATCAATCTAATAATCACAATTATTTCAAACACAAAAGCAAATATTCTGAGTAAAAGAAAAACACAAACTGTTGAACATCAGCTAAAACTGCTTCAAATAAGTAAAGACTAAATAACCTTTATAGTGCGATGACTTATTCCCCATCCAGTTTTCTTATGGCTTGACAAACAGGATCTAGAAATACCATATTCCTGAGGCGTTGTCTTTCTGTATAAAATTTAGGCCAGAGTTTAAAAATAGCTCCTTGAACATATCCACTAGGGTGACCGTGAAGAGGAGGATGGATGCTATCCAAGTTCTCCTTTGAAAGTCCATCCCTACAAAACCTTATTTTATCCTCTCTATTCGTAGACATATAACCAGGTGAAGTACATTTACCGTTACAATTTTGTCTTCCACATTTGTTACAAGCGACCACGATGGCACGAGCTCTTCTTTTCATTGCACTACGACTGGTACCTGTTCCTGGTAAACCGACATCTTGACTAAAGTCACTCGGACGGATTTTCCCCTCTATTAACATTCTCACATCACAAGGGATACCAAAACGCATAAGAATCCACAACCGAGTAATTCTAGCCTTGTATTTCTTTCTGAGAATCTTTTGGGAGAGTGATGGGAAATACTTTCTCAGGTGTTGGTACTTTGGGTCCATGATGAGATGAAAGAAGAGTAAATAGAAAGGAAAAATTAAGATAGTAAATTGCAGAATCCTAGAATTCCTTCTTCTTTTAGAGGAAAAGAAGAATTTTTAATGAAAAAGAAGAGGATTTGCGATTTAGAGAAAAAATAACAAATTAAGAGAGAAAAAGTGAACTCGGAGAAATAAGCTTCTATGCACAGTAAACGTATATGTAAACAATGATTAAACCACTGTATATGACACGTATAGAAACCACGTGGAGAGAGACAGTGTGAATCAAACTGATTTAAGATTTGAACTAGGCCCAAATGTTCTTAGTTGAAAATGGTCAGGTTGTTTCGGGCCTTAACACATTTGGAACGAGTTAAATAACAAACATAAAATTGAAAACCAATTTGTATAAATCTTAAACCCAATTCAAAGTCCACTATAGATAAAGTTAACTATAAACAACAAATCTAATTTAACGACAACAACGATCTTCCTGAATGATCCAGCAACTCAAATAATTTTGTTTTAATCAAAACCTTATTGAACAATACATACACCCATATGTTATTCATAATACTTAACATCTATCAATGGATTCATCATCATTGCTACCAAGGGTTTAGAATGCGACTAACCTTGAAATCAATACGATTTACGTCTTTCAACGTAGACCATATCAACTGAACAAAGACACTTGATGTTACTACTTAAGAACATCTACAATCCCCACAATTCTACTTATACAATATATAATTTCCTCATATAACAAAACCTTAGGTAACCAAAGGATTCACTGATACACTTAAATACAATGTACGTAACGAAATATTCCAATTTTGAGATTCATGCATTCTAGACTTTACACAGTCTCAACAGACCAAAAGTCTAACATTTATCTCTCTCAAGATTCAATACCATGATTCCCAACTTATATCATATTCCTCAAATATATAGAACTTTTAAGAAAAGACATTGACACTTATGTGCTCCATCGAATCCACACATAATCATTACTTAGGTTTGAATCAATTACGAAAAATTTGGCATATCTATGTCAAACTTTAAAATCAATAAATCAAGCCTTATATTTCTTATTGTTTTTCACGAGACAAAAGGCTCTTAAATCCTCGTATCTATACGAATTTCTCATCGTTTATACGAATTAAATATGCTTATAGATCCTAATATTATACGAATCTCTCATAAGCATTCTACTTATAAACTCATTCATATAATTATCATTCCCTCATAACTATTAATACTTTCCTTCTATATAATTATTGTACTCATATAACTATTAATATTTTCATTCTATGGCCTTTCCATGTTACATCCTTCTAGACTGTATAAATCAATGTGAAGGTTCATTTTGATGATGACAATAAAATTCAGCTTCAAAACCATCTCAAAAATATATTTTTTTAAAGTGGTGCTACACTCCCTAGGTTAACCGAACCTAGGCTCTGATACCAAAAATTCTGTAACGCCCCTATATGGGGGTTAACAGTTTTTAATGAGATAAAATAAAAATAAATAATAAAAGTAAAACCTTAAAAATAAAATTTGCCCGGGACTTAAATGAAAACTCTCAACTCAAAAATAAAAATATAAACGACAAATAAACCACAGTTTTAATGTAGCACCTTAAATTTAATAATATAAACTGTTGTCATCATCATTTTAACCCTCAACACATTATAATACAGTCACAGAAAGTAACAATTGATGCTTACATTATCATGAAGAACATTCTCAACGATTGAAGCAGTCCCAATGTAATATAGTTACATCACTTCCTCAACTATATTTCTCGTAGCCACCTCACACTTAGTGAGTCCTGAAAAGATATAAACATAAGGGTATGAGCAACACTATGCTCAGTAGAGAAAGCCATTACTCACCTTTAGGTTTTTATCATTACCACATTAAAATCTGCATGGTTAGTAGGTTACATCATATTCCAGATTATGAGGTTTATTATGATCACATCTTATGGATACCGTAGTTAATCATTACCAAGTGTCATAATTACACATTTATACAAATATTACCAATCATCATTGTTCCTAGGTATCCATGTTAAATTGAGTATCACTCAACTCATCGAAACCCAAATGGGCGCACTTGATCACCCTATAAACATTCCAAGGGTGTTCCGGTGAGGGGACATCAAGCCCCGAGTCCTCACCAAATCGATTCCTGTACAGTGTGTTCTGGGACTTTCAACCCAAGGAAGCGTCATCGCCTTCCCCCTACTTTACCTTTTAGGGTATTCATGCCCAAGGACGTAACCGTCGCCCTCTTCATGTCTCACAATTTCTCTATATTGAATCATTATCAATAGAGTTAGTTTTCCTAACCATGCTTCTCAATTTATAACATGTGTCAATTCATTATGTTCCTCGCCGTACAATACAAGACGAGTCCATGTCATAGTTTCATATGTGATACACATATAATATCAGTTCAACATAGATATATATATATTGCGGCAAAACAATCAATTTTAATTCTATAAAAACCTCACAAAAGATGAGTAATAGAATCCCTACCTTTTAAGCTTATCAACAGTCTCTTAATCCTGGAATCAATTAACGTTAGCTCCATACTCCCTTGATCCTAAGGCGTGCATAAGGACAATTAAAACTAAAGCACAACATACAACTACATTCATAAAATTTATTTTAATTTAATCTTAGAATTTCAAGAAATAACCACTGCCCATAGAGGTATTATAAAGTTTAACAATATAAATTTTCTGTCTAGGGCATATACACTTAGACTTCATACATATGCTCCAAAATAGCAACAAACATATACTTAGGTTTAAGAACGCAAATTTGAATAATCCTTTAGTATAAAAGAAAATTTATAAATGAAAGACTAAATTTGTTCATAAGATTCTAACCTCGGATTATGGTTAGTTGGAAGCTTGAAATGGCTTCAAAACAGGTTCCTTTACTTCGGTATGACTGAAATTCTTGCTCAAATGGAGGTGATGGTGGCTGATTTTTATGGCTGCCTTGAAGAAGTTCTCTAAGTATTTTGCTTCAGCAAAGAAATGAGAAGAAGAGTGTGGGAACCGTGGAAGAGAAAGGAAGAAAAGATGAAGTCTTTGAAGAGAAGTGATAGAAACAATTATAGAGGAGACATGTTGAAGCATGTCACGGAGGAAATAAAGAAAATGAGGGTCAAGAGTAGTTGGAAAAGATATCCTTATGTCTCATCTAAAGACTTTAACACACATAATGCCAATATGACATTTTTGAGATTTATTAGAAGTTCTAAGGCTTTTTAGTAATCATACTAAATAAATATAGGAGAATTTTAGAAAATTTAAAAATAGATAAAAATAAATATTATAAAATAAATTTAAATGAAGCAATTTTTTTTATACATTAAAAATTAATTTAATTACCTCAATACCCGTTAGGAGAATAACGGGTGTCACAACCCTGAGGGCTGAGCAACCTCTTATAGCAGTCCAACTAGTTGCCCCACTGTAGCCACCGATTGGAGCAGGTGCCTTATCCAGTCAGCGCCAACTGCCCGCCATCATAATCATCGTGCCATTGTCGTCAACAGATCCCCCAAGGAGGCATCACAACACCCGACAGCTGATGATCAAGATGACCGGGGAAACCAAACCTAGGGAGTCATTTTTTGATAGTCTCTGGGAAAAGAGCTATGAGAGTCTCTTTCGAGCCACCTTTCACTCCTCCACCAAGGTTGTCCAACCCATATCCTGAGCATCCTTTACCTTCTAAATTCTTCATCCTCCAATCGCTTGTTTTTTCAAGCCTACATGCTTCTGGAGTTGGCTAACATGGCTGAGACAAAAGGCCTCGGCTTCAAGATAAAGAAATCTGAGAAGGCTTCCTTGGAAAAGAGCAAGGTAGAAAAGGCTTTGGAGCTGAAGGTTGCTGAGCTAGACAAGTTAAAGGCTGACCTCAACTGAGCTGAAGAACAGGCCAGACTTGCCCGAGAGGAAGTGCATAGAGCAAGGTTGGACGCTGACCAAGCTCGGAGCAATCTGCAGGCCGCCTAGGAGGAGCACGGCCACTTTTTAAGGAAGGAGCTACTTGGTCGACTGGATCAAGCAGTCAAAGAATTGAATGCCTCCGTAGAGTACACGGTTAATTACTATCTCAGGATCATCGATGTACGGGATCACATTTTGGAATGGCATCCTAAGGCAGCCGACTTCGAGTGGTCCATTATTATTGAGCCCGACGCGGATGAGGAGACCGAGCAGACCAATTGAGAGGTCGTGGTGGACATGGACGACGATGATGCAAATGGCGATGGTGATAATACGAGGGACGGCCCCAGCCTTGATGTGTTTTTGATTTCTTTTTACTTCTCTGTCCGGGTTTGGGAGGTGCATGGTTATTTGTACCGCATAAAACACTTAATTTTTACTTTAATGAAATTTTCATTTTATTTTCCAAGTTTATTGTTCCTCGAAAATGTAACTTTTAAGTTTTTATCTTCCAAGTACAATACTTCTTGAATATATGGCATTAATTTCATTTAATTTGAACGCTTCTCGGGAAAGGAACGATAATTTTGTTTTCCTCAAATTAAAGACTTCTCGGACATGAAGTGCTAACTTCATTTTCCAAGTTAAACATTTCTCAAGACTAAAATGTACTTTTTGTTCTTCCAAGTTGGATGTTCCTTGGGAACGAATTTTCTTGGAAGTGTTCTTCCTAGTTGGATGTTCCTCGGTAATGAATTTTCTCAAAAGTGCGTCTTAGTTTGATTTCATGTTCACCTAGTTTATCCAAGCAAGAAAGGTCCATTTCTCAACCGGGTTAATTGCAAAGGCGTGTGGTACCCTATAGCCCCCCCTTAAGCTTGTTTAAGTTCTTTTGAACTTTTAGAAGTCTAATTATGATTGGGAGTCGAGTTCCTAGAATCGTTGCCGTGTCAAGGCAATTCTTGGCTGGGGTGTCCGCATGATAGTGGCCCAGTGGTCAGTATCGTGTCAACCAGCCCTCTAGTCCAGTTAGTCGGGATGACTCTTCCTCTTTCGGAGTTGTAGTTGAGTCCCCTAGACTAGAGTTAGGGCCCCCTTCTTTGGGAGTTATATCTTTCTTAACACAAATTGCTCAGAGGATTTATGTAGAATAAGTATTTTCATTAATATTTCCTTTTTTACATTCCAGTCCTGCTTAGCAAGTCTGGTTACAAAAGAATGTAGCTAGAGGTCAAAAAAAGAGTTCTGGCTATTGTCAACAAAAGAATTTCTTCAAATGTTAGGCAATCCAAGGATGACGGAGCATGTTTCCCTCCATGTCAGAGAGTTTGTAGGTATCTGGATCTATGATTCCGACCACTTTGAATGGTCTATCCCACTTCGGTCTAAACAATCCTACCTCAAGTTGTTGAACAGTGACATTCTTTAGCATCAAGTCACAAACTTTAAACTCCTTCATTGGACCCGCTTGTCGTAATACCGAGCAATGACCTGGTTCCACACTGCAGTTTAGATTATAGCTCGATCTCTTTTTTCCTCAAGCAGATAGAGCTCAAACATCATGATCTCAGCATTCTAGAGCTCATCATATTGTTCGATCTTGAAGCTCAACAGGCCAACCTCTACTGGGATAACAGCTTCGACCCCATAGATGAGGGAGAATGGAGTCTCCCCTATGGTCATCCAGGCTGTTGTTCGGTATGCCTAGAGTACCTTCGACAGCTCGTCAATCTATACACCCTTGAGGTCCTCGAGTTTTTTCTTCAGGTTGTCCTTGATTGTTTTGTTGACAACCTCAACCTGCCTGTTGCTCTGAGGGTTACAGGGAAAGAAGAAGACCTTCTTGATGCCGAGCTGCTCACACAAGAAGAGTAAACTTGAGGATTTGAATTGCTTGGCATTGTCAATTATAATGGCATGCGAGATTCCAAACCAGCAGATGATGTTCTTCCAACTAAAGCTGGTACACTTGGCCTCGGTCATATTGGTGAACGATTCAACCTCAACCCACTTTGTGAGGTGGTCGATGGCCATGATGTAGTACTTAAACTATGACCGGGCTTGGAGAAGTGGTCTGATCAGATCGATTGCCTATTTGGCAAAAGGCCAGGCAGATATTACCGAGGTGAGGGTCTCAACATGTTGCCTAATCGCCTTAGCAAACTGCTAGCACTTGAGGCATTTTTGTGCAAAGTTTTTGTCATCTTGCTCCATGGTTAGCCAGTGGTAATCTTAGCGAAGACACTTCTGGGCCAAGGATCGCCCCCTGCATAGTTGCCGCATAATCTTTTGTGGATTTCCTTCATTAAATAGTGGGCTTCTTCAAGTCCAACGCACCTTAGGCATGGGGCAATGTAGCCTCATCGGTAAAGCTTTCCCTGATTATCAAATACCAGGCCAAGCTGTTGGGGATCCGATGTACCTATTCCCGATCGTCAGGCAATTTGGCTGTGGTCAAGTATTGGATGATCTGGTCCATCTAAGTGGATTCTTGTTCTTTGGCTACACTAGCCACTTCTTTGGTGATGTTTGGCTCTACTAATCTCTCGATAAGGACTGACGTAAGTTCGTTGTCGCCTAAACCTGAGGCCAGTTGAGCAAGGGCGTTGGCCTCAGAGTTTTTAGATTGGGCGATTTGATTGAAAAAATAAGCTTTAAATTTCCCTAACACTGCCTTGACTTTTCGCAGATATGCGGTCATGGATTCTGTTTGAGCTTGGAACCCCCCGGTCACTTGTTGGACGATGAGCATGGAATCACTATAAATAGATACACGGTTCACTCTAAGGTCTCTTACAATTTTGAGTACGACCAAGAGTGCCTAATACTTGGCCTCATTGTTGGATGCCTTGAAATCGAAGCGAAGGGCGTAGATTGCTTTATAACCATTCGGGCTACTTCGACGCCCTACCTTTTGGCGCAAGATTATCCATCCACAAAGGCTTCGACTCAGAGATGTCACCGCCTCTGCTGGTGCTAGGAAAGTCTAGATCTTTTATTGGGGCCTTCTCGATAGATAAGGTGCTCTGCGTGGCGTCGGTAAATTTTGTAATAAAGTCAGCCAGGGCTTAGGCCTTGATGGCCATCCTCAAAATGAAATGAATGTCGTATTGCCCGATCTCTACCGACCACTTAGCCATCTACCCATATATCTCCAGGCTTTGGAGGACTTACCACAACAGATACTTGGTCGAAACTCAAACAGTGTGGCCTTGGAAGTATGGTAGAAGCTTTCAGGCTGAGGTGATGAGGGCAAACGCGAGTTTTTCAAGCAGACGGTACCTCTCCTCAGCACCTTGGAACATGTGACTTGTATAGTGGATAGGTTTCTGGGTCCCTTTTTCCTCCCTAACGAGGACTGAGCTCACGACCCTTTCAGACACGACTAGGTAGGTATATAGTACCTCTCTCGGCAAAGGTTTGGATAGGAGAGGGGGCATGGCTAAGTATCTTTCAAGATTCTAAAAAGCTTCCTCACATTTCTTGCTCCACTCAAACTTCCTCTTAAGTGCCTAAAAAATGGATGACACTTGTTGGTAGACCGGGAGACGAATCTAGATAGGGCTGCCACCATGCCGGTCAGCTTCTGCACCTCTTTGACTGTGCGGGGTAAGTGCATGTCAATCACTGCTTAGGCCTTGGCTGGGTTGACTTCAATTCCCCTTTAATTCACCATGAACTTGAGAAACTTGCCCGAACCGACCCCGAACATGCACTTTATAGGATTGAGTTTCATCCTATATTCCTAGAGAATATCAAAACTTGCTCGAAGATCAACTATGTTGTCCATTGCTTGAATAGACTTGACGAGCATGTCGTCCATGTATACACCATCGTTTTGCTGATCAAGCGTGCAAATATTTTGTTGACGAGACGCTAGAGGTAGTTCCAAAATTCTTCAATCCGAAGGGCATAACCACATAGCAGAAGAGCTCTTGGTCGGTGGTGAAGGCAGTCTTAATCTGGTCTTCCTCAGCCATCCTGTTCTGATTGAAGCCGGAGTATGTGTCCATGAAGCTCAGCAGCTTGTGTCTAGTGGTTGCATCCACAAGCTGATCTATCTAAGGTAGCGAGAAGCAGTCCTTGTGGTATGCCTTGTTAAGATCAGTATAGTTGATATAGACCCACCATTTTCCATTAGCTTTCCTGACAAGGACCACATTCGCCAACCACTCTGGATATGTGACCTCTTGAATAAAGTCGGCCTTCAGAGCTTCTGAACCTCCTTGTTTATGACAGTGTATTTCTTCTGGTTGAAAACTCTTCACTTCTGGATGATCGGTTTGTAGTCAGGTCAGACGTTGAGGTGGTGACAAACAATGTTGAGATCAATGTCGGGTATGTCTTCGTGGGACCACGCAAATACATCCTGATATTCCATTAGGAATTTCTTTAGGTTGGCTCGGATCTTAGGTTTTAGCTGAGAACTAAGTTGGATTGTCTGGTCGGGATATTCAGGGTCTAAGTTATATGGCCCCAAATCCTCCATGCAGGTTGTTCTTACCTCTCTATCCAGAAGTTGGGGATCTAGGTTGAATAGCACCTTCAAAGCTTGCTCAACATGAAGTGGTATCTCGCCTACTTTGTAGATAGCTGAGACGCTTAAATGTCGAGCTGAGGCCGCTTTTATAGCATTTGCATAACAGGTCCTAGAATCCCCTACTGTGATTTGATTATCCCGACCTTACTCTCCGTTGGGAACTTCATCGCCAGATGGTAGGTGGAGACCATGGCTTTTCACACGTTCAAGGTCGGTCGACCTATGACCGATAGGTAGACCTTTCTAATAGCTTAGACGCATTCACTGGTAAAGCCATATAAAGGTGTCTAGACCGGGACAAAAGTGGCATTACTGATCTTTAACTTGTAGTACACCTGCTTGAAGAGAATGTCAGTCAAATTATCATTGTCGATCAGTACACGCTAAACAATGTTGTTGGCGATCTGTAGCTCACACACAAGGGCGTCATTATGCGAGTGAATAGGTTTATTTGCCTCTTTCTCAATGAAAGTGATTGGGACATCTTATTATCGACATATTTTATTGATGTGCTCAGACATGTTCAAATGGTCGCCCTTCTCAACGAATCATGCTTCACAAACATACGCTTGTCGTCCACTATAGGTGTCCTTGGTGACTAGCCCACCAATTATTGTGTGGACAATATTTAGGTTTGAGGCATTCCCACCTTCATGTGATCGGGTCTGGGAGTCCCTTGCTGGTTGGTCGTTCCTCCTCGTCGTGAACCAGGAGTTAGGACTCGCTCAACGAACCCCCACAAATGCTCGTCTTGGACCAATCTTTCAATCTGGTCTTCACGCTGGATGCAATCACTGGTGTTATGTCCTATATCCTTATGAAAATTACAGTACTTGTTTTGATCTCTCTTGGCTTTACTCCCTTTCAGCTTGCGTGGATCGACCAGCAAATTTCTACCACTCACCTGGGCGAGCACCTCCTCGATGCTGGCGACCAGGGGTGTGTAGCTCTAGAACTTCCTAGTTGGCACTTTCAGTTTCTTGATCTTCTTCTCCTTCTTCTGCTTCTTATTCTGCTTGGCACTGTGGTGCTTGGGTGCTGATTTCTACTTCTTGTTCTCCTTGCTGCTACCACCTTCTTCTCGATGACTTTTCATGTACTCGGCCACATCGGCGTACCTCTGTGCGTAGCCGAGCATCTAAGAAAATGTGTTCAGCTACTCAAAGGCAAGAGACCAGGTCAGTTTTTTATCTCGGAGACCCGCTATGAAGGTGTGCTTAGTCTTATCTTCGACGTGCCTGACCTCCAAAGCGGCTCAGGTAAATCGGTTTATGTAATCCCTAACATTCCCATCCCCTTACTTGATAGCGTAGAGATGAGTTATTTCTTTCCTTCTCATCTTGGTTGTGGAAAAGGCAACTGAGAAGGCCTCAGATAGCTGACAGAAAGAGGTGCTACTGGTTGGCTCTATCTGCTTGAACCATTGTCATGTAGATCCGGTCAGGGTCAGTGAAAAGACCTTACACATGGTTGCATCGTTGGCATTCTGCATGAGCATATGTCCTCGGTAGAGGTCTACATGCTTGTCGACATCGGTCCCATCATAGGCTTTAATCTATGGGACCTTAAATTTGGTGGCATGGGGACCTGCATAATGGCATCCATGAACGGCGGATCCAACATGCCACCTTCTTCAAGCCTAAATCTATTGTTATAGATCTGATCAATCTGACGCCACAACTCCTAAAGTTGGCAACTGTTAGTATCTTCAGGTAGTTCCACCCTATACGGGGCACCACCCTCAACCCTATCGCCAACCCCAAGTTATTGGTCCTATCGAATATCTCTTTGACGTCCGAGTTGATCAAAAACCGATGCTCGAGATCCTTGCGATGATTGTCCTCAGCCTCCTTGCAGGCCAAGTTGGCCTTCTCAAAGAAGCTTGTTGTTTGCCGAGACTCCTCTTGTGGACCGTCTAGAAAGCTCAGAGTCACCTTCATTTGTTCCTTCAGACACCTGTCCTGCTTGACCTCCAGCCTGGTCGGCCTAGGCCGAGGGAAGGAGGATAGGGGCCTACTAGCGCTCTACTTGTTGCTATGCAAGTTGTTGCGTAAGCATCCAAACAACATTGGTGAGTTCTCGGATTAGATCTTGAGCGACCGGGTCATTTGCTTGTTCAGCCCTAGTCGCGCTACCCTACCCCTTAGACCGGGACCTTGTAGCCCAAGGGCGGCCTCTAGGTCTGACCGGGTTTTGGTTTCAGTTTCAGGCTTCACTCGACCCTTTCTATCGGGCACCCTCATCCCGAGTATTGCCTTATGTTACCATGCTTGGGTCATGATCTAAGTTATGGCTAGTGATTTTGAGTGAAGGCATAGGCGCCCTCATTCTAGCGCCAAAATGTTGATGTTTACCAGTGGGTGGCAGCGAATCAACACCATGTGCGGCTGCGCACAATGGTTGGACGGCTCTTTCTAGCTCACCTTTGCCTACTCGGGTGTACCTACAACAAGAGGAGGAACGCTTTGGAGGTAAACGAAAGGGAACACCAATAGGGTATCAAACAAAGGCTTTTCAACGCTCAAGGTAGGTGCGGCTCAGTAGAGGACGGAAGCTGGTTAGTTGGGAAGGAGCACACTTGCCCGAGCTGCAGTAAATGCACTCTATTTATAGGTTGCCTCTTAGATCGAGTGTTAGGTGGGTTTTACCTACGACCCGTGTGTCACATCAAGGCCTGTTAGATGGTAGGGGACAAGTGTCGTCATCCCGATCTGTGGGTTAGTCTCCATCCGGCGGTGGGAAAATAGCAACCTGTTGGCTCCTTGTGGTGAGTGGTAGCCTGCTTGCAGGTTATTACAATCCGCGCCGAGCTGGTATCTAACCCGAGGAGGCAATTGTTACAGTCGTAGCCTAGAGGGCCCTGAAAAGCACTACGGATAGACGAGTCGAGCTTGAGGGGGTTTAAGATTGCACTCCCAATAAGTTCTACCGAGCTTATTTGCCGACCACCAAGAACTAGATCCTCGACGGGAGGTGTCGAGCTCACCCCCAACATTATGCAACACAAGTAAATTACATATAGAAAGCATGACTGAATTTATGTAAAAAAAAATAGGCAGCATAACAATACTAACAATAGTTATTAAAAACTTGGAAATATAATTTATTCTATAAAAATATAAACGTTACAAAGTAGATGTAGAGTTAAAATCCATACCAGAGTACTATACATATAAAATCATCTTTTTGCCTCACTAGACTCTACACTAATTTAGACATTATTTTATTATTTTCAGTAGTGTTAGAGAAGTGCTCTAGTAGCATCTCTTCCTAAAAGGGGAGACTGATGAGCTAGAAGCTTAGTAGAGGAAAAAGAAAGCAAGGAAGAGGGTAGGGGTACTGAATGAAGAAGGGGGCACCCCCTTTTATAGTGAATTAAATTTCAATAATTTAATTTTTTAATAACATTTTATATTATTTTATATTATTTATTATTTAATTATATTTACTTTTTTTTATTTGGCCAATTGAAAGAGTTGTGATTCTTTTTAATTTCTTTCTCCTTTTTTTCCATGCGATTTGCAGCTCTTCAGTGTGCGAATCTAGGCTTAAAATCAGGTGTGATGCGACGACGAGCTATACACGGTATGGTCTAGTCTTGGGCATCTATTTTCAATCCAAAGGCTTTAGGGTGCTAAAGAAGAATTCAGGGCATAGGATTTGGCAATGGACAAATGAGATCAAGGGAGCATAGGCTTAAGTTGAGAACGTATGCACAAGATGAGAGGAGATCTAAGATTTTCCAGACACATGGGCTTGGCTCTGGCAGTTGACGCGCCTGCTGTCAGGCCGTATGGTGCACACGCCAATCAGCTCGCGACACGTGGTTTCCACTGAGCAAATTCAAATCTTTTAAATTTTTTAATGCATTTGTTTTCCAATTTTGCCTATTGTTTTGCTCCATTTTTCTACTAGACTTTAAATCTAAAATTAACAAGCACACTAAATTAATTATTTTACAAACAAAATATTTACAATAATTTTAAAAATATTTATTTTATATTAAAATACACAAAAAATAATTACAAAATTCTAAAATCTAGCCTTTTCGATTTAACATAGAAATGATTTTTAAGACTTGGAAATATTTTTAGAAATTACTCCAAAAATATTATTAAACATATTTATAAACTTCAAACATGCTATCAAATACATTAAGACTTAAAATAAAATTATCACTAATTATTTTTATGATTTTAATTATTTTAAAACTAAACTAATATTTTACATATGAAACTCTAAAAATTACCAAAAATATTATTAAATATAAAAACATATTAAAAACACATATCTAAACATATTTTCACACTAAGATACTAAAATATTATTTAATACAGAAAAGTTATTAATTAAGGAGTTTAACAAGAAATAAGCATAAATAAATTATTAAAACCTTAAGAAATATACACTGTTACAGTTTCATTAGCAATTCTAATGGTTTTCTAGTCTATTAAAAGGTACAAAATATCCTTTTATTAATTTATATACATAGCATGTCTAACTTGTTTTTGGAAAAACATTTTAACTAAAAATTTTTAAAATCTGCTGCATACTCATTTTCCAACAAACAATACTTGCTGCAAATTAATAAATTCTTGAGTTTTATGGGGAAGGGGCTGCCATGTGAAGTAGCGGTAAACCAAATGCTCAATAAAGGAAAAATAAGGATCACAAGTCACAACAACTTAGAATGTGTTGGCAATGTAATTGGAACTATAAGTGCCAACCGTCCACGGTGTAAAAACCTTTTTATGATGTAGTTAGCGGTGTCAATTTGGGCCTCTATCCCATAGGGTCAAAAGAAAAATTTAGCCCTACTTGGCCCTGCTCGGTTAATGTGACAGGAGGGCCAGCTCGACCTAAAGTCTGCATACTCTAGGACGGCCCAAATTTTTATTAGGGAATTTGAAAAAATTTTAAAAAAATTATCTAATTGGGCCTGCCCTACTCAATTATAGTTTAGGCCTAAATCTTTAATCTAGTAAGCCTTGAGCTAGGCTTGGGCCAAAAGAGATGGGCTACGAGCCGGTTTTGACTCAACCCAAATTAACAACTCTAGGTCCAATGTAAGGCAAAAACGGGATAATAAGGAAAATAGTAAATTTTTGAAAATTTTGGAAGTAAATAGCAGGGTTTGAAAATATTTGTAGTAAATAATAAATTTACGATATAGATAATAGTAAATTGTATTATTATACCCTATACTATTCTTTTTTTGTATAATACATCCTGAAATTTAAATCTTGACAAAATGGTACTCGAATTTTGAAATTATTAGCAATTGAGGTCCAATAGCTAATAAGCATTAAAAAGTATAGACAATTTAGATCATGAAATTCACACGTGAGTTTTCTTAAGAATAGAGCTTGTTATTTTAAGAAAAATAGAATCTCAACATGTAAAAAATGGCACTTAACAAAAATTAGAAGTAGCTATTGCACCTCAATTGCCAATAATTTCAAAGTTCAGGGTACATTATGCCAATATTGAATGTTTGGGATGCATTATATAAAGAGTGAATAGTTCAGAGTGCGCTAGTGTAATTTACTCTATAAATAAGAAATATTTACTTTATAAATAAGGGGGTATATAAATTGTTTGCATCTTAAATTTATTTGTTGTATAAATATTAATTTCTTACACCATAAATAAGGGGGAATATATTATTTACACCTCAAAATAATATTTGCTATATATATTTTTAAAACCTGTTATTTACTGCAAGTAGTTTTCAGAAAATTGTTATTTACTACAATTTCTAAGCAAAAATTTTTAGGCCTAATTAGTGACGGAGCTAGGATTTATTGGTAAGGGCCTTTTTTGTGTGTGCAAGAATAGTTGGGCTAGTCTAGCCTAACCAAGCCTAAACCATTTTTTATCACATGAATTGGGTTTGGCCCAATTTGATTTAGTCCAACCATTTCAAAAATCATTTATATACTTAGCCTCTCACACATGTTCTCAACACGTGTCCAACACAATGCCTATTCTATGTCTATATATCCAATCACTGTGCATCAGAGCTCATTTCTCTGAGCTCATTTTCTCTCTAAAATCCTTCCTCTTTACTTTCTCAAATCCTTTTTCTTCTCTTTAGATCTTCTTCTTTTTCTCTCTAAAAGTTGTTTAGAATTCTATGATTTTCTATCTCGATTCTTCTTCATCCTCATCCAGATTACCCATCAAGCCTTAGAACTCCTTCAAATTCCAGAAAAGCACCTGCAATTTTTACCTCGATTTTTTCTTTACTGTTTATTTTTCTTTCTTTTTTTTAATGGATCTAGAGTACCAACGTCTGAGGAAATACTTACCATCATTTTCCCAAAATGTTCTCAGAAAGAAATAAAAGTCTTGGATCACTCGACTATGGATCCTCATGTGTTTTGGAATTCCCAATGATGTAAGGATGCTGATAGAAGGAAAGATTCAACCGAGTGACTTCAATTAAGACATTGGCCTACTAGGTTTGGGTACTAGTCATAGAGCGATAAAAAGAAGAGCCCATGCTATCGAGGTCACATATAACAAATGTGAACGGTAGAATTGTAATAATAAATATACTTCACCTGGATTTATGTTTGTAAATGGAGAGGATAAAAACAATTTTTGCAAAAATGGACTTTCTAAAGAGAAATAGATGACCTCCATGCTTTTCTTTAGAACCAGCTAAGTAGATATGTCTAAGGTGTAATTTCTAAACTTTAGTCCAAATTCCATATAAAAAGACAATGCCTCTAGGACTTGACATTTAAAGACCACGTTTACTAGATTATGAGAAAATTGAATAGGGAGTAAATCCTCGATCCATATAGGTCATTTGAGTGTTGGTTGTTTTGAAATCGTTGCAATAGGTGTTTAATAATTTCTGTCTATTTTCTGTAAAAAAGGTTGTTTCTATGTCATGAGTATTAGTTTGTTTTAGATTGTTATAGTCTGTGTTGAATGATTAGTGTATGTTTTCATTTTATTGTTTTCTTTTAAAAAAAATATCTTGTCAGACGTATAATGTTATACTGTAATATGTTTGAAATTTTTGAATCTTATCTAGATGTTTCAAGATTTGTATCTTACTTTTTCAAAAGTTCTATAGTAAATTATCGTTTATAACAGCTTTCTAAATATTGTGCTCATTTGTCAAAAAGGTATATAGTCATGTCAGAGTGTCTTTTGTCATTTTGTTTTCAATTGTTAAAAGTTATACAGTCTGTGTCGCGTTTTTCAAAGATCAGTATGATTGCTTGTTTACTTTTTTAAAGTTGTTTGGATTTGGTCCAAACTTTTCAAACATATCCATATCTTATTTTCTGACTTTTTATCTATATAATATCATTTCTTATCTGCCATCACCTACTGTCATAACTCCTTAGTCCTTTGGCATTTCTATCTTCTTTAAGATCTTATTCAACGCTTAGTGTTTAGAGCGGACTTAAAACAAAAATTCAAAAAAAAAAATCAAATAGTTAAAAAAAAAGAGTTAGACTGTCTTAGAAACCAAACATGTCTTCCTCCCATTCATCTAAGAAAATCAAAACCATCGTGTATTCTATGGTTTACGTCCTAGTAAAAGTAAATTCTACTTAGAAGCCGCAAAACACTTATAACAAGTCTTAGCACATAGGAAGACTAACCTGATTTATGGGGGAGGTAACTTAGAGTTAATAGGGCTGTAGCAACAGTAGCACATTCTAACAGTTGCCATGTTGTAGGCATTATCCCTCATTTCCGAGCTGAGGGGAACCTCTATGGAAAAACTATAGGTAAGGAAAAGATAATTTTGGACATCTCTAAGCATCTTAAAAAACATGATTCATGACTCTGACGCTTTCATTGCATTACCTGGTGTTTTAGGCACCCTTAAAGAGTTATTCGTACTTAATAGTAGGAGTTTGTTGGGTATTCATTCCTAACTCATATGTCTTTTAAATGTCAATAGTTTTTATGACAGTCTTTTAAAGTTTTTAGATTGTTCTATAGAACAAAACTTTGTTGTAGAGTCAGAAAGAAAAATCTTTGTTACTGCTTCAATAACTAAAGCGATGCTTGACAAAATGCGTCATTCATCTAGAGTTCGATACTACAACGTCTAAGCTTGATTGGAAGAAAGAAAGCAAGAAACAACCATTGGATTTGAACCTTCACCTGTAATCTTTTGATTTTGCCCACAGTATGTTCGTCTATATTTCTTCTATCCTGAATAACTGCCCTCCTTCATATCTTGTATTTTTTTTGTGACATGTTATTTTTAAAACCTTTATATTCATTGACTCTAGTGTCAGGAGTATTCTTGAAATGCTTCTTGTTTGAGGTCCGATCTTTTGTTTATCGATGCCCATGTATTCTCCATGCATGCATGATTAGGATAGTTGATTATATAAAGTGCTTTGTACTCTCGAAACATATTCAAATCATATCTGTAATATATTGCATTTTGTTAATTTCGTTTTCCTTCTAAACACTATATGTATTTTTTGAATGTGTGTTTTAATATAAATATTTGTATTGTTAAATAAAAAAAAACTATATTAAAGAAAAAATAAAAATCTATGTTAAAGAAAAAAAAAAAACAAAACAAAAACAAAAACAAAAACTAAAGGCTAGAGGGCGTCATGGCCCCCCTTCCCTCCGTCCCTAGGCCCAATTAACTTTAGGAATTCTCACCCTTGAATGCTTGCTCTAAATTCAAACAATATAGGCCCTCAGGCAAAAATACGTTGTTAAATTTTAAACTCTTTAATTTTATTATTGGTATACAAACCGGCTTCATAAAAACATTTTATCAACTCTTAAAACCAGAGAGTATCCAAGTTAAATAGCTGTAGTATCAAGTTAAATCGTCAACTTTGCAAGTTTTGTGAAACATGACATTAAAGCCAACTAAGTTCGTAAATCAAATTTAGAGAAATGTGAAGAGAATTCGCAATCAAGACAATAGTGGACTGAGAAATAATCATAGTATAAAAACATGTCATTACAAAATTGTGAAAATAGCATATTTGAAGTGTTTTTTTTTTTTTTTTTGCTCTAATAAATGACGTTATTTCTAATACTATTCTTATCCCTTATCATAATTACTAAGCTTTAAAAGTTATAAAAGCAAACCTTTAATTTAATGATTAAAAGAGAAAGTTAATGAATTAGTAAGTAGGAATCAAATGTCAAATTCATCATATTGGTAGAAATTAAAAAGTAGTCCTGTATTAGAGAGTTTTTTTATACTTAAATGTTAAGTTTGACATTGACTCATAAAGCCTTATATTGGAGATGCTATAAGGCACTAAATAGCCCTCGTCAATATATTCTCGGCATCCTTGACTGATCAACCTCAATCCCTCATGTTATCCTAGCCTAAATCTCCTGGCACATTTCTAGTTAGAATTCCACATAACTGGCAGCTTTGTCATCCCTAACCTAGATAGTCATTATTCTGGAAAATTACGAAAATCTTGAACTAGTTCTATTTGGAAGTAGACACGAGGGGAGTTCATCCTTATATACAATTAGTTGCCCCGACTTCACCTGTAACTCACGACAGTATGATAATTAAACAAAGAATACTAGTTGCATTCTCTTACTTACTCTCTTTTACACTATTTATTTATTACCTGACACATAGATTCTACTATCTTATTTTCAGTTTAAGTAATAATTTATAATGTTAATAGATTCTATATATCAAGTAATAATTGAAAAGAATATAAAAGATGGTAAGAAAGAGAGTATTATTAGCACTCTACTAGCCAAATATGTTTTGCAATTAAATTGGAAAAAAGACGAGAAAAATATCTTATATTTAATATCGAGGGACCATGGACTGAAGGGTAGAGGTGGCAAAATCGTGTTCGTGCTGTGTTTGTGTTGGCACATTTACAGCACGACACGTTTAGCCCGAACACGAACACGACCCGATTAATAAACATGTCAAAAATACAAACACGAACACGACACGCCTATGGCACGTGTAACACGACGTGACACAATTAACATGATTATTAAACGTGCCATGACGGGTTGAGATGATAACAACATGCATATGACACGTTTATGACCTAATTAACTAAAAATTAAAAAAAAATTTAAAAAAATAAAAAAAATTTTAAAAAAGCCAATAAAGAAAATTAACAAAAACACAATATCTAATTAATACTAACCTACTATAAATATTTCAAATATTTTTATTTTTAAGTTTAAACGTGTTATAAATGGGCGGATCATGTTGTGCCGTGTCAACACGTTTACGGTCTATTTAATTAAACGTATTAAGGCGTGTTTAGCGTATTAGTACAAATCTAGCCTGTTTATTTTCGTGTTATTCGTGTCAACCTATTTATGACACATTTAATAAATGTGCGGTTCAAACCCGTTTATCTCGTGTCGTTTTCGTATCGTGTCATCGTGCCATGTCTAAAATTATCGACCCTACTGAACGGTAGAGAATTATGGGGGCAAACCAACAAAAATGTTCTAATAAATGAGACGTATAAGTATATGGTTGGTATTTGGCAATGAAATGTATTTATTGTTCACAAAATTATGCACCTCCATTTCTGGTACAAAGCTTTCAATTTCCTCAGCCTCGGAAGTGGTTCCTGAAGAACTTGTCACTTCATGAGGCGGTTCCAACCACATGATGTCTGCATTAACTCTTGTCTGTTTTATCTTTATTTCTTTCTCCTTTTGGCCCAAGCCTTTCGGTCACCTTTTGGTAGTGTAGTAGTTGCAAACCAGTGAATACCAAGAAGGAAAATTCGGGGCAAGGCATCATTAATGAAAATTATAAATAATTTCATTAATTTTGTCATATTAAAGTACGGGTCAATTTTGATGGTTCATGCATGTACATAACGTACAATAAAAATGTATACTGAGGATAAGTATTTTCTGAGGAAAAAGAAAATAAGTAACTCTTAAATATTTACAAAATTCAAGGTTTATAATTAGATTTTCCCAAATACTAAAAGTATTCCCATACTTTTTTTCTTGCAAAAGAATTAAAAATTTTAAACCCATAAATGTTTTGAAGATATCAACAACGTTGTATAGAATGGAGAGCTGGTAATTGGAGAGGATTTTTGGTGGGGGTTTTGAGCTTGATCTCACTTCTAAATTTTATTTTTAGAAATGTTGCTCATATTTTTTGTCACTTTATTTGTCACTCTTTATATAATCTTTTTGTCATGTGTCCTCACACTTTTTAGGAAAATAAAACCTTATTACATACCATTCTTTTACGGTTTATTACAAATTTTCCAACTATTTTTAAACGTGATCACAAGTTTTATTTTTTTTTTTTATACAAGTTTCCAAGACAAGAAACTTATATTGTCTTTCAACTTTTTTATGAGAAGTCTTAATTCCAGATTTTTGTAAAACAAACCAAAGGCTAAAAAAAAAAAAAATCATTGTGGATGGCATAACTAGAAGATCTGCAACGATACATTAGTCAGAAGTGCTTCCTCCACATTTTTTTTTGGGGTTGAATCCTTCACTTTCTTTTTCTTTTTTTCGAATCCTCCACTTATTTTAAAAGTTTTTTTTTAAGACAATTTTAAAAGCTTATTATTACTCTTCTTTATGTTAATTAACTGTCTTTTATTACGATTATATCTTTTGGAAGAAAATTTATAATAGCAATAATAACAAGCAATGAGGAAAAAATCCAATTTAAAATAATGATTTTATTTTATTTCTCTACCTCATGAACGGTTACTAATTGGTTGTTTCACGTTTAAAAAATATATATAATGTCTAGGTTTTTTAAGGTACTGAATTCTAGATATGCACGCACAAGAGGAAAAAAATCAAAAGGATAAAAAAATAACATTAAATATTATATTGTGAAATTAACCAATGGTAAATTTGTAATAACTTGTAAGGAAATGCTTTCAATTAAAGTTTTATTTTCTTAAAAAATGGGAGTATATATGGTAAGAAAAAAATAGAGAGTGACAAAAAGAGTGACCCTAACATTTTTTTTCATTTTTATTTACGAAATTACACATGCTTTAAAACGTGTTGTTTAAACAAAATAATGCCCTCAACAAATTCAAAATTAACTAAACTTTAAATAAAATACATTTTAAAATTTGAATTTCAATTAACTTCATTTAAACATTTTAGATAAATAAAAAAATAAAACATTATTGTCCTTCCACTCTCCTATACTATTATGCGTTGAGGTAGAATCAACTGCTTTACCTCCTACGTCAACACTACCAACTGCCATTCCTTCAACAACAACCACAATACCTAGTGGCAAAATTAGAAGTTTTTGTCAGTAAGGGCACTATAAAAAATTGATAATTTTTATTGCCATGTGGTAATGCCATTCGGGTTAAAGAATGCAGGAACAACTTACTAGCGCCTGGTGAACAAGATGTTTGCTTGGCCAATTGACAAGACCATGGAAGTGTACATGAACGACATGTTTGTAAAGTCCATCCGAGCCAGTGACCATGTTGCCAACCTCCATGAATGCTTCGACATACTCCGAGAATATCAAATGAAGCTCAACCCAGCCAATTATGTATTTGGAGTAGAGTTTGAGAAGTTCCTCGGATTCATAACCATAGAGGAATAAGGGTAAATCTTGTGAAAGACCAGGCCATAATTGACATGTACTCCCCCCGAACAGTCAAAGAAGTCCAAAAACTCATCAAATGATTATTGCCCTATCACGGTTTGTTTCTCGATCCATTGACAAGTGCCATTCTTTTTTCCAGGCACTCAAAAGGAGGTTTGATTAAAGTAGAGAGTGTAAAAAGGCCTTTCAAAACCTCAAGAGGTATCTAGCAACGCCTCTGCTCCTATCCAAACCTTTATTGGGAGAATACTCTATGCTTATTTGGTAGTATCTAGGAAGGCAGTCAGATCTATCCTCATTTGAGAAGAAGACAAGAATCCTGTCTATTACTTCTGGAAAGTTTGCCAAGGAGTGGAAGAGAAGCACCTGCCATTGAAGAAACGAGGCCCAAAATAAAAACACTTACTGAATGGGCCGAACTTTTTAAAGTTTGAAGAATAGTCGTCTGTCACTTTCAACAAAACGAGTCATTCACAAAGCTTTCTCTTTTCCTTTCTTGATAATGTGTGCTTTATCGAAGGTAAGTAACTGCGGTTTCCTCTTTTCTCTAGAAACAAATTAGGTGTAATCTCCATCTCTATGAGATCCAATTGTGCTTTTTCACCATCTTTGGTCTTGCATGGAATGTCAAATAATATGCCAACTATTGATTCATAAATGTTTTTCTCAATATGCATAACATCTAAGCAATGATGAACGAAAAGTGTTTCCTAATACAGGAGTTCATAGAAGATTGTTCTCTTCTTCTAAGGTCCATCTATCTCTGGTCCGTCCTTGCTTTGCTTTCTCTTTCTAAGTACTACTTCAGTGGTCTTTATTATTTCAAATACTTGTTCCCCTGTCAAAGGCCAAGAAAGGTCTCTTTCTTTAATGTTACCATCAAAAGCTTTCCATTGTTTGTGGTAACAATGATCTCTTAGCAACCATTTTCTACGGCCAAGAAAAATGGTTTTCTTACCATTCTTCAATAGTTTGTAAGATATTTCATTCATACAAATAGGACAACTAGTAGAACTTTTTACCAAATAACCAGATAAATTTTGATATGCGAGGGAGTCAAAAAATTTTCCATATCAACATTGCATGGAGTGTGAATTTCCTTTCTCGATAAACATCTCTAACTTCAATAGCATTTTCTTAAAAGCTCTTTAGGTCATTGATTGAAGGGGCCAAGTATGCATCAATATCATTCCCCGGTTGTTAAGGACCCAGAATCAGTAGAGTCAATATCAAGGACTTCATCTTCATGCACATTTTTGTAGAGAGATTGTAGTTGAAAACTATTATGAGCCAAGTGCTATGTCTACTACTCTCGTTACCATGTGGGTTCATTCCATTCATCGACAAATCGAGATATAGATTTCTCAGTTTTGTACTAAACTTAGAATCATTGGCATTAAAAGTCTTCGATTGTTGTGAATCTATCATATGTTTGAGCATATTATTTTCGATCTGTTTATCATGATGCCAAGTCAAATTCTTAGCATGTTCTACGTTTCCGAATAAACACCTCAAATGTGGTACTAATGGAATATGTCACATTACCTTTGTTGGCACTCCTTTCTTATCATTAGATGGCTCTTTCCCTTTCTTTCACCTTGAATCTTTACAAATGGGTAATTATTCAAGTCCTTATATTCCTTTCTTTATAGGAATCTATTTTCTCATACTCTATTCCCAAAGTGCTCAAAGTCTTCTTAGCCTCATACATACTAGTTAATAATTTATTACCCTCTGGTAGAAGTCTTCATTGCAATTGTAAAAGATTTATGAAATTAGAATTTGATCACCTACCCGAGGCCTTCAAATTCCATAATCCAAATAAAATAGAAAATTATGTGAAATTTGTACACCTATTATGCACGGGTGTCTCGGCATCATTTGTCATTGTTTTAAATAAATTTGGATGGTGTAAAAAGTACATTCTTTCAAATTATTTACCATGTCAACCATTTTGTCATGATCACTTATATTATCATTTACAATAGATTCCTTTTCTTTACTATCTATAGTTGGACTAAAAATAGACTCACCATGAAAATTCCATGTTTGGCAACTACTTATAATCCATTTTTCAAATAAAAGTCCTCTAACAATTTGAATAGAATGAGATCTATGATTTCCATATTGAATATAAGGACAACAAATTTTATCATCTTGGGCATAAGTTTTGGTACATAACAAAAATTCTTTCACACTATTTGCATATTGTTTAGTCAAACTATAATCCCACATTCTTTTTCTATCCATTGCGCAAGTTCTAAATCAAAATATGCAACTTAATTACAAACAATTTCATATTAATTAATCTACTTATTTGAATCATACCATAAATTCACAAATTTCATAGATTAATCATACACATCAATTTCAATATAGCTAATTATACTCAAAAATCCACAAATTAAACATGCCCCATCATATTCAAATATCTAATAATACTCATAAATCTGTAATTTTCAGAAATTAATCATATATATAAATTAATCATACTTAAAAATCTACAAATAAATCATACGCATCATATCCATGTAACTAATCATATCCATAAATCCAAAAATTGTTCAATCATACTAATTGATCTATAAATTAATCATACTCATCATATTTAAATAACTAGTCATATTCACAAATTTGCAAACTAAAAATTTGATCAATAATATTAAAAACTGCAAACATCTAATTAATCACTTTCAAAAAAGGAGATGAAGAAGGATGGAGACGAAGAGAGATGACGAGAGTAGTTTTTGGATGTTCGGGCTATGTTTTGGAGAGTTGAGTTCGCGTTATGCTTTTGATTATCGAGTTGGATGATAGGTTATAATGCCATCTTACATGTTGGTTTTTACCAAAAACCATTACGTAAGGTGTTAAAAAAAACCCTAGTCTTACGTGACGGTTTCTATTGTAGACCCCGTGCATTACTTTGATAGTTTTCATGTTTTTCGCGTACTCACCATGTGTTTTTCCTCCCTTAATAATTAATATGACTGTTTTTACGAAAACATTGTTAAATGAGTGCAGTGTATTTTACAATTTCTAGTGGTGTATGGTCATTTATTGTTAAAACCAGCCATTTGTCTCTACATCCCTTTTATTTCTCTTGTCTTTTTTTTTTTTTCAACCAAAGGAATTTTTTCCCTTTAGAAACAAAACAATAGAAAAAGGGCCAAAAATAACGACGATGGTGGCGGTTCTGTCTCTGGAGGCGGTGTCTTGAGATTTGGAGAGCTCGACGAGCATGTTGGTGGAGGGCTAGGGGACCTCCATGCGATTAAGATGGTGGCGCTATCGTTGGTAATGAATAATGAATGATAACCACATCATTGGCAGTGGAAATCATCTTTTTATCCTCTTGGGACCGAATCTAGTGTAGACGGCACCAGCGATAGTGCGGGTGGCGACAATGTTAAAATGGCGGATGTCCTCCTTGTGTTGTAATCGACATAGCACTCGATTTTTAGGAGGATCGAGCTTAGAGATGTTGCCATGGATGAGGAACAAGAAAGAAAAGAGTTTGGTTACAAAGAAGATGAAGGGTTTAAGTATCCGATATAAGCCCTAGACAGAGGAATTTGCTACTTTGATCTTATTTTTTCATATACGAGCTTATCTTTTTGTACCTTTGTCGAAAATCCAATGGCTCAAAAGACATATTCTACTGTTGCGGAGTAAAAGCGTAATAAACTTTTGCATGTATATTAGAAATGTGCATGGGATAGGATGGGAAACTTATGTGTTTGCTTTCCTATATGTGGGATTAGAACCAATTTTTCGCCATATAACATTAAATACACAAACATTAATAGATTCAACTTTTACCTGTTTTCTTGCTAGAGGGTTCTCGAAAAGTCAGACTTGAACTGTTGTAAAAAAAAAATGTCAGACCGGAACTACTACGCAAACTTGTTCGGGATTGAGCTTATGAAGGTATTCATTATTGGATTTTTCAAAAGACGTTGTGGACCCTTTTAACATCAATGTCCCACATGCTGTTATAGGACAGATATCTCCGGTTGTCTCAAAAAGAATATATATAAATACATACATATATAAGAACTACTGTATATTGAAATTTTACATTCTGTTCACATATCCTAAATCCATGCTATTGATGAGTTTAATTATATTTTGATCATAAACGCAATATATATATTGTAATTTGCCATTCACTTCCATAATATATTTTTTCTATGATTTACTTATTTCTAATAACATTAAAGTATTGATAAAGTGCTTACTTACACGTAACCGGAGTGGATAGAATTCAGAAGGGGAAGGACTATTTAGATTGAGATATCGTAGCAAAAATAAGTTGTTTCTTTAGTTACAAAATTATAGAATTGGAGTCACTCCAAATCCCATTCATAGTTTACTTAAACCAAAATCAGCAAATTACAAAATTACATACTAGAACAATAAAACGACAAATATAATTTGTGTAACATTTTAGAAAAACAAAAATTAACAAATTTTTAACTAACTAAGAAATTTAAAATAAATTGTCAAAAATTAAAAAAACTTTATTAGTCTCAACAAAAAGATGACGTATTTATTGTGGTAATTTGTTTCAACAAAAATAGATGGCATATTTATTGTGATAAAGATATAATAATCAGGCTAATATTATAATTTTATGTCAATAAAACAATAAAGATAGGTTACAATTATACTTTTTTATATTTTATTTTTACATCAATGTTTCAATAAAGTAAGGATAAGATGGTAATTTAACATTACTATCACTGTTGGGAGTGCCAATATAGAGGAGTATGGGAGTGTCAGTTTCATTATCTTAATCTTAAATTTGTGTTGTGTCGTACCCACCAATTCCACTCTCATTTCAGAATAAAAAGGAGCAACTAACTTGAGATTGACTCCTTCTCGACTCTCATGATTCCCCATTAATTGAGTTTAAACTCTCCTTTTTCCGACTATATTGACATAATTGTCATGATTTATATTTAAAAAATTTCCTAACAAGCCTATACTAGTTATCTGTAACAATAACTTTTGGATCTTAAAATTAAATGTTTAATTCATAATTATTTAAAACTCATCAAAAAGTATCAGTTTATACTCCAACAACCATGTCTCTCTCTTATTAAAAGATACATAATAAGGCAAGAATATTGTGTACCACAAATCCGTCCCATGGTAACATGAGTAGTACTAGAAGAAAAGAACGTCCAACTACTTCCTAACTCCAAAAAAGTTTCAAGCCCAACTAAGCTCTCATTTATTTCCTCCTCTTTTTTGGGATACATATAAGTAAGTCCTCGAACAACCAGCCTAGCACAAGCTATCTAGCTAGACGTGCAATTGAGGGAAACAAAATGGCAAAGGCAAACATATTTATCAGCTCAATGTGGATCCTTGCAATTCAGTTACTAATAGTGGTATGCAAAAGTGGTGCAAAAGTGCCAGCAATAATTGTGTTTGGAGACTCAACCGTGGACGCTGGCAACAACAACCAAATCCCCACCGTTGCCAGGAGCAATTTTGAGCCTTATGGCCGTGATTTCGCTGGCAGAAAGCCAACCGGGAGGTTCTCGAATGGCCGGATACCAACCGACTTCATCTCCGAGGCATTCGGGTTGAAACCAACTATTCCTGCTTACTTGGACCCTGCTTGTAACATTTCGGATTTTGCCACTGGAGTCACTTTTGCTTCTGCTGCCACTGGCTATGATAATGCAACTTCGTCTGTGCTAGTAAGTAAATATATCCTAAAGTGAGATTAAGCTTTCATTTTCTTTTTTTTTTAACACTTTATCTTGTATGTAAGTTCTTGTAGTTTTTACGTCTATAATAATTAATACATTCATATCCCAATTTTTCTACCTCAACAGTCCATTGTAACTGGCGCATTTCACGTACTTTAAAAAGTAATACTAAACCATAATATTGTCAGTGGACTCATATTTTTTCTTCTTGAAAAATCATTTTATTCCTATAGGTTAAAACCTCACTACTTACGAAATTGTGATCGCTAGTCTAGCATGTAGTGAATTTTTTATTCCAGATTTCACTATTTTGTTAGTAATAGAGTTATAATCTCATGAGTTAAATAAGATTGCTCTTTTAACTCTCTCCTCAACGTGGTTGTGATCAGTACATCTATTTCTCTCTCTTTCAAGAAATTGTGCGTACACAGTTTTAAATACGAACACTGACAATTGATGCCACTTAACTAATGATACATTGAGACATTATAAGCTAATGTAGGAACTTTTATCCATCTATGTTTCACTGATTTACACATCAAAACTTATATTACTACCACATGCATTTAACAAACCTAATCAATTGGCAAGTACGTACCAAACGATATTCAGGCCGCACAATTTTCCCATCTAATTATAAATTATAAATTCAATGAACAAAAACACTTTATGATAACTATTTACCGAATTGTTCCATCTAATTATTTTGTTTTCTTTTTCTACTTAATTAATTTCTTGAAGGGTGTGATACCACTATGGAAGGAGTTGGAGTACTACAAGGAATACCAAAAGAAACTAAAAGCCTATCTTGGAGAAGAAAAGGCAAACGAGAGAATATTCGAGGCTCTACACATGACGAGCATGGGAACCAACGACTTCCTAGAGAACTACTACGCATTCCCCAGGAGATCATCGCGATACAATATCGAGGAGTACCAAAAATTTCTGATCGGAATCGCCAGGAATTTCATCAAGGAACTTTACCGTCTTGGGGCTCGGAGAATCTCCCTGGGAGGGCTACCTCCCATGGGGTGCTTGCCCTTGGAAAGGACTGCCAATTTCTTCGGTCGCAATGGCTGTGTGGAGAGGTATAACGTTCTCGCTGTGGAGTTCAATGGAAAATTGGACAACTTGACTGCAAGCCTCAACAAGGAGCTCTCCGGGATCAAAGTGGTGTTCTCAAACCCCTATGATGTTCTCTTGAATATCATAAGGCAACCTTCTTCCTTTGGTAAGCCATATTAATTCATAAATATTAATTTTTTTTATCAAAAATACTAATTAATTAAATGCTATAATATGACGAGGAAAATATTTTTTTAAAGGTGGAAAATTTTCTATATATTGATAACCTTAAGAAATAGTTAGTATAATTTCATTTGTTACAATTAATAATCAGTTGCACTACTACACTTAATTAATGTTTAAGAAATTTTTCACTATAGTATAATAGTTAATGAAAACCATCACATATGCAAGACCTTAGATATCTTATCTTTTTTCATGTGACTGTTAATTTCACTGATATTAGATGTTACATTGTTGGTGCTAATTAGTAACATTATTTGACTAAATAAGTAACAGTCTAGCGAGAGCATGTATAACCGTATACGTGCCTATCTGTCATTGGTCCATTTATGTTGTCAATTTTTGAGAGTTTGCTCTAATAAAGATTCAGTCGAGTAGTGGGCCATACCCTGTTTAATGACATGGATATGTCGAGTTTTCAATCTTATCATGTTCTTTTTCAATTTTTTAAATATGATATTTCATTGTAAGCTAACCAAACGAGGGTGACTTTCCATTTTCTTAAATTGGGCATTTAATTTGTCACATTATTGAGCTGAATTAAGTGAGTACGTTGACAGTTGGGGTGTTAGGAGGTGGTTATTTCTTTCTGACTTCTCGCAAATGTCTGAGAAATACACTTCCCGTGTTCTAGGGAATTCAATAAAGTCCTGCTAGGAAAATCAACCAACGTAGGACACATGTCTTCTAGCTGCTAACTGCAATAATAAGTTCACGGTGTAAATTATTGGTCCTGTTTATTTTTATTCTCAAAATTTTTAAAAATATTTTTATACATTTTTTGAGACAATAATTTTAAAAATATTCTCAACATAATTTTTAAAAAATTCTTATTTTTTGAAACAAAAATATTTTTACCTATTTTAAAAACAATATTAAACGGCTCCATTAATTCTGACTTCCTTTTAGTATAATAATTTTTTAAACCGCTATCATTTGAAAACGAAATATCATTTCTTACCCTTCATTAAAAATATGAGCATTAGTGTAATATATAGTATAATTTTTAAACCATATCCTATTGTTTTATTAGCAACAAAGTTATAACACTAATATGGTTAAATAAGATTGCTCTTTAAGAGGGCTTAAGAGGGCTACGATATCTCACTTTCTTTTTATTATTTTATTTATGATCTATGATGTATCGTACAATATATTATCTTAGCAGTTGGAATCCATCAAAATAACAATAATGTTAATAGTCTTAGCCGTTGGATATGCATAAACGACCATATGAACCGTTGAAATACTTTCTTGTGGTAGCTAACAATTTTAGTTTCAATAGCTGGAAAAAATTAGTTAGCGGAAAAAAAAGCTGGAAAAAATCATCTAAGTGGCTACAAAGAAAGGGAATAGAATTGATGGATAGATTAGGAAGGAGGGGAATACGACGTATGGATAGATTAGTAATCTTTAATGTTTATTAAGAGCGTAGAGAGTTGAAAAGATAGATATAGCTATATTTAGTCTAATTTACTATGTATATGTTATTTATTTTACTATTTGTTAAGAACTTTTTTTGGAAGGTAAGGTCATTTTAGCTTATTTTTATGGGTTATTTCACCAATGGAATGACTACCAAACATGAAAATTACTTCCTCCGTTTCACATCTTTGGTTCCTCCTCTCCTTCTTTTAATCAAACAATGAATTGACTTAGTTGTTCATCTCTCTTTCTCTACTCTGTCTCCCCTTCCATCTCCCCCTCTAACCAAAACAACTCTAATTCTAGACTCTATTTTTTCTTTAGGTAAATGTCCTAGACTCTAATTGTTGTACCTTAGAATATTTACTGGGGGGCAGTAATTTTATCCTAATACTAGACAGGGACATGTTTTCTTTTTGGTGATCTCATAGTTATCAGTTATGACAATATTGCTCTGGAAAATTTGAAAAGTACGTTTTGCGTCCACTTTAGGAGAAATTTTGTGATATTATAAGAAAAAAATATTATGAATAAGCATAACTCTAAATTGTCACATCTGTATTAAATTTTGTTAAAATACTTTTTAAACACTTTTATTAAACTATTATGTATATATTTTTTAATTTGATTTCACTTTAATGTGAGTTAACATTTAGAATTCTTTATTACTATTAAATTTTTTTCATGTCTTGTAACAAATTTGGGAAGTGTGGTTTTAAACCAATGTTAGTTAAAAATATTGTAGTATGTGAAATCTTTACATTATAGCTCATTTTTTTTTATATTGTAGTAAATGAGAGCTTTATTCTATAGCAATAAAAAAGTTTTAATTGTTACTGAAATTTCTAAACACACAATAAATTTTATGATATAAATATATATTTTTTAATACGTAAAGAGAGCATTTTATTCTATAATATATATATATATATATATATATATATATATATATATATATATTCTCAGGATATATATAGGACATAATTCTATAAATCGTCAGATTGTTGTTGACTCTCATTTGATTAATAGTCTTGTTGATTAAATCCAATACAATCATGATGCAATCGGACAGCTTACATCCCGTCTAACGATATGGTCTTCTTTCATAATCTAGCTAGCACAAAAACTAATATAACTGTAACATGTATATTGATATGTACACATCATTTACAGAAAAAAGTATATATAAAATTTGCGAGTACTATAACAATTTGGACCACTAATATTACGGACATATTAGTAAACAAAAATCATTTTCATTCCATTGGATAAAATCTTGTTACTAACAACATAGTAGGTCTTGTACTTTTTAGACTATGACTCATTGTTTTGTGAGTAGCGATGTTTTAACCCTATGGAGGTTAAATAGGAGTACACACAATGTAAATAATAATAATAATAATAATAATAATAATAATAATAATAGTATCCTTATTATTATGGGCATATATCATAGGACTTAAATTTTGTGATTGACAGGATTCGAGGTCGCCTCAGTTGCTTGTTGTGCGACTGGAATGTTCGAGATGGGTTATGCATGCAACCGAAACGCCATGTTCTCCTGCACAGATGCGAACAAGTATGTTTTCTGGGATTCTTTCCATCCCACGGAGAAAACAAGTCATATCATCGCGGGGTATCTTGTCAAGAATGCTCTCGCAGAGTTTCTTTAAATATTATTGATCATGAGACCCTCATCTTCACCTTAATTGCAGCTAGCGTTATGTTTTATTGTGCTACTGTCACACCACGTTGTATTAATTATATGTAAGTTTCGGACGTTGGATTATTTTATGTACTCGCGAACAATGCTAGCTAGCTTTTCTTCCTACATTTATTCGTAGGGCTTTGGTTATGGGTTGCTATCCCTATATATTATGTTTATGAAATTC
Organism: Artocarpus heterophyllus; assembly: GCA_025403435.1. Classification (NCBI taxonomy): domain Eukaryota; kingdom Viridiplantae; phylum Streptophyta; class Magnoliopsida; order Rosales; family Moraceae; genus Artocarpus; species Artocarpus heterophyllus. The sequence goes on along the minus strand of CM046348.1, from coordinate 16,160,321 downwards.
ATGTGTGATGTTCCATGTTCTATTTAATTGTGTATGATCTTAGCTAGGATGAAATTCAAGTTATTCGGCCATTTCAGATTTTGCTTTAGTGAAACATAGTACCAGCACTCTGACAATTATCCATAGAATTAATAGAGATTAATGTACATCCTAGCCACAGTTAGGACCCTGTATAGATTTGAAACGTGGCTAAGGTAGTGGATGCGGCTAGGGGAAAAGTAAGAAAAATTAGCCAGAGGGGTGGAATGTATACTAACATGGTCGAAAAAAATTAAATGAAAAGATATAAAATACCAAAGACGAAACATAATTTCAGGGGGACGGAATATAATTTTAGGGGAGGAAAAATCTAATTTTTATAAAACTTTACAAACAATATTGAAAGGAAAAAAAAGTTTAAGGGGGTTGCCATTCACCCTAATCCGTGTGTAGCTCCGCCCATAGATATAGTGTCCCTTAGACAGCCGATGGCAGTGCCCACTTATCCATAGAAGTTACCGACTGTGGAGTCAGATCTTTGAAAGGACTTCCAACCATAAGTGTAGCTAGGTGTCACGGCCTTACTTTTTCCACACACGACTGTGCGGCCTTAGTAATCGCGATGCTAAGTCAGCTTTAAATTCTCCCAAACTCACAAGGCAAGGCAAGAATGATGATGGTTAAGTAAGACACTTGAGAGAAAACTAAGGATATGAAGAACAAAGTAAGCTTCCATTAGAGTGTGGAAATTTTACAAACTTTGGGAGATTGGTTACAAATGAGGGGGTCTTCCCCTATTTATAGGCCATTGGCCTTCTAAGGAAAGTTTTAGGTTTCTATGGAACATAAGTTGTCCTAGAATATTCTAGCATGTTTCCTATTACATACATGACCTAGAATATTCTAGAGTATTCTACAACACCCTAGTATGTTACATGTATTTCAAGTGTTCTAGAAAGTTCCAGAGTTCTCTAGAGTCTTCCAAAGAGTTTTAAAATCTTTCAGAGAGTTGTAGACGTTTCTTGAGTATTATGGACCCATGTAGAATCTTCTAGAATATTATGGAACCTTCTAGAATGTCATAAAAGCTTTTAGAATGTTACGGAACATTCGAGAAACTCCATGACTCTACCTCATTGCCTTGATTTCTCTAGGATATTCTAAAGTATTCTAATTGATTCCAACACTTAGAGAATACTCTAGAGAATCCTAGAGTCTTAGTGAGCCTCCAATGGTTAAGATGGGGCAAAAATTGTATGGCTTGTGACATTCTCCCCCACCTAAGCTCGCGATGCCCTCGTCGTGCCTTCTTCTTGAAATTGTCAGATTTGATCCTTGAACTGCCAAAGAGCATCTTCATGCTCCCAACTAGCTTTACTCTCTGACAAGGTCTTCCACTTAAACAAAATACTCTCGATAGTTTGATACGCCACGCTTTTGAATTACCCTATCAGCGAGTATGCTTTTGACTTCTTTATCAAATGAAGTCACCACAGCAGTTGGGGCATGCTTTGACTCCCATCTTGTAGGATCTTCTATATCCTTGTGATATGGCTTTAGGAGACTAACAAGAAATACTGGATGAATCTTGAGCTTTGGAGGTAATTAGAATTGGTAGGATACCTTACTAACATGCCGAATGATAGGGAAGGGTCCTTCATATCTCCTCACCAAGCCCTTGTGGACCTTCCTTAAGGACTTGAATTGTTGGGGAAGTAATTTTACCATGACAAGGTCTCCTTCCTTGAACTCTGGCGGCCTTCTTTTCTTGTCCACCCATTTCTTCATCCTCTTTGATGTCTTATTTAAGGAGGCTCGATCCATCTCAGCTTGCTCATGCCACGACTTTGCAAACTTGAATGCAGCTAGACTCTTGCCTTTGTAGCTTGTGACAAGTGCAAGAGGTGTCGTCGGTTGTTGTCCCATGATCACCTCGAAGGGACTCTTGTTTGTTGCTTCACTCCTTTGATGATTGTAAGAGAATTAGGCCACATTAAGCAACTTTGCCCAATCTCATTGGTTAGCACTCACATAGTGCCTCAAGTATAACTCAAGGACTACATTGATGCGCTTTGTTTGGGCATCACTTTGGGGGTGGAAGCTTGTAGAGAAGTTTAAATCCAAACCAAGTAGCTTGAAAAGCTCTGTTCAAAACCTTCCGATGAAGAGAGGATCCCAGTCGCTCACAATGTTTGAAGGCACTCCCCAAAGCTTCACCACATGGCGTAAGAACAACCTGCCGTTTCTTCAGTGGTACAATCGACAGGTGCAAGGATGAAGGTGTCATACTTGCTAAACCGATCAACTACCAGAATAATGCTTTCATACCCTTCTAACTTAGGCAAGGAAGTGATAAAGTCTATGGAAACACTTTCCCATGGCCTCTCTAGGGTTGGCGGTTCAAGTAATCCACCTGGTGCTTATTGTTCAATCTTGTCTTGTTGGCATACAAGACAAGTCCTCATGTAGGTCTCCACTTCATTTGGCATTTGTGGGCAATAGTAACGTGTCTTCAAAAGAGCTAGAGTGCGCTTCATAACTGGGTGACTTGCCCACTTGGAATCATGGCACTCTTTTATTAGCTCTCTCTGGAGATTTCCCCACTTTGGTACATAAAGTCGGTGTCCCTTTGTGTAGAGCAAGTCATTTGCTATCCAGAAACATCTTGTCTTATCCTCTTCTACATGGGCAATAATGTCCCTTGCAAGAGGATCTTGTTGTCGTCCTTCCTTGATATGGTTAAGTAAGGGGCTATTAACACTGTTGAGAGATGCCAACTCTGCTTTGCAGCTTAGAGCATCTGACACAACATTTGCCTTCCTTGCTTATACTCTACGGTATAATCAAACTCTGTAAGAAAATCTTGCCATCAAGCTTGCTTTGGACTCAACTTCTTTTGGGTCTAAAAGTAACTAGTAGCAATATTATCTGTCATAATGACAAACCTGGAGCCCAACAGGTAGTGTCGCCAAACCCTTAGACAATGGATGATCGCCGTCATCTCCTTCTCTTGGATGGTATAGCGACATTATCTATCGTTAAGCTTTTGGTTCTCATAAGCAATAGGAAGACCATCTTGCATGAGCAAGCCACCAATAGCGAAGTTTGAAGCATCGGTGTGGGCTTCATAAGGCATAGAGTGGTCAAATAGGCTGAGAACTGGCTCTTCGCAAATAGCCTTCTTCAGATCTTCAAAGGCATGTTGGCAGTCTATACTCCACTCCTAAGTCTGGTTTTTCTTAAGGAGATTTGTCAAAGGAGCTGCTCTTGCTGAGTAGCCCTTGATGAAGCGACGATAGTAGTTCACAAGTCCAAGAAAGTACCTTAACTCATGCACCTTTGTAGGTGGTTCCCAATCTTGTATAGCTTGTACCTTTGCATCCTCCATCATGAGTTTTCCATCCTTTATCTTATGCCCTAAGAACATCACTTCTTCTTGGGCAAAGGAGCATTTTTCTTTCTTAATATATAGCCCATTTTCTCTTAGGACTTGGAACTCAAGTGTTGCAAATGTTCCTCCAAAGTTTGGCTATATATCACAATATCATCCAAATACACTACAACGAATTGATCAAGATAAGGATGGAAAAGCTTGTCCATCAAGGTGCAAAAAGTGGCAGGTGTATTGGTAAGTCCAAAAGGCATGACCAAGAATTCATAAGAGCCATAACTTGTGATGCATGTCGTCTTAGGCTTATCGCCTTGCGCGATCCAAACTTGATAGTATCCCGAACGAAGATCCAACTTGGAGAAGTACTGAGGATGGCCAAGTTGATCAAAGAGATCCACTATGAGGGGACTAGGATACTTGTTCTTTATAGTGACTTTGTTAAGAACCCTGCAGTCAATGCATATGTGAAGGGAACCATCTTTCTTTTCTTGGAAAAGAATTGGTGCGCCGTAAGGAGCTTGGGAAGGCTGAATGAACCCCGCATCTAGCAAGTCCTTTAGTTGCTTCCTTAGCTCTGCCAATTCTGGTGGTGCCATCCGATATGGGCTTATGGCTGATGGCTTTGTTCCTGGCTCTAACTCAATTTGATGATCTACCACTCGCCTTAGTGGCAATCGTTTGGGCAATTCCTTGGGCATGACATCCTTGAACTCATCAAGAACATCTCGTACCTCCTTCAACATGGTGGATTGAGTAGATGATTTTCATCGTCGTACTCCTTAAGAATAGCTAAGTAGCTAACCTCCTCTTTCCTCAAGCCCTTCTTGAATTACCTAGCAGACAGTATCTTGGACTGTGTCTTAGTAGACCTAACTATAGGTACCATATAAGTCTTTTCACCGTCTAATATGTATATGGTGTTGGCAAATGGAATTGGGCAAGCCTTCACTTGATCGAGAAACTCCATACCAAGAACAACTTTGAAGTTGTCCATAGGTACCACAAATAAATCTAAATGACCTAGACATGCCCCAAGGGTGGTCTTTATGCCTCGGGCTATGCCTTGAATAGGCTTGGCCGATGAGTTGACGGCTTTGATGGAGCCTCCTCCACCAACTACGTTAAGACTTAACCTTTGGGCTTCTTCAATAGAGATAAAGTTATGAGACGCATTTGTGTCGATCAAGGCCTTGGTGTCCTTCCTTTTGATGTTAGCATCCACAAATAGAAATCCCTTGGCTTGATTCTTTGGAGTACTCTAAATACCATTCAAGATTTGCATGGAGCCGACATGAGCACTCTCTTAAGTACCTGTTGTCCCTTGTTCTTCAAAGGATGTAGTCACAACATTAAGGGACTTTCTCTTAGTTCAATCACGAATCCAATGAGGCTCGTCACATAAGAAGCAATTGTTTTTGGGTCTAGAATTATCTTGACCCTCCTTTTGCTTCCTCTTATCCTTCTGTTTGGATGAGGCATGGCCCTTGCCCCCCTCCTTGTGATAGTTCTTTGAGTGGTCTCCCCCACCTTTGTTGGTATAGCCTTTCTTCTCTTTGGACTTGGACTCTTTTTGGCTCAAGTAGTCGATCAAGCTCTTAGCAACCGCAATGGCTGTAGCGTGGTCTTGCACGCCATGACACCTAAGCTTGGTCTTTGCCCACGGTTGTAGCCCATCCATAAAGAGGAAAAGGGAGTCCTTGTTAGATGTATCCGAAATCTCTAAAATGAAATTTGTGAAATCCTTCACATAGTCCTAGATACTACCCGATTGTTTAAGCCTCCGCAAGCGACCATGTGCCTCTTCCTCAGCATTCTCTAGATAGAATTGTCTTTTAAGTTCATTTTTAAAGGCATCAAAGGTGGTGATGGTGCACGTACCTTTCTTGATGTCCTCTTGCCTTCTTCGCCACTATAACATGGCGGTGTCCGTGAGGTATAAAGCGGCAGATTAGATCTTGGCAGCATCCACTACAATGCCTGTAGCACCAAAGTATTACTCCAATCCCAAAAAAAAGTTGTCTACCTCTCGAGCATTATGCGTGCCTGTAAAGCTCTTGGATTTTGGCACATCAATCTTGCATGCCTTTATGGTAGGTGTGATAAGACCAATTGCAATTGTTCGCTTGCACAATGCAAGGTCGGCATGTACTTTTTCCAACTAGATAAGCACGTTATTGATTTCCTTCTAGTACTTATCTCGAACACGAGCCACCTCCGTAGAGAGCTCTTCCCGAAGCTCTCGAATGTCCTTTCTTAAGAACTCTGCTAGCCTACCAAGGGACTCACGCACGACCCCATGGAGTTCGGCATCCTCCGCCTTTAGACTTTTCAATCGTTGGTCTATGTCCTCCATCCATGTTTCCCAAGCACTCACGCTATCTTCCACCCAAGTTAAGCATCCATCAAAACTAGAAACCATGTCCTTGGACTTCCCCTGTGGCTTTGGTGTTGTGGGATCAAGTTGCAGTTCACGACCCCGCCCTAGTTTCAACGTCTCCACATTTGTAGTGTCCATTCCTACACTTGCTTTTGTTTTCGTCGTGGCTGAACCGAGGCTCTAATACCAACTGTCACGGCCTTACTTTTTCTATACACGACCATGCTGCCTTAGCGATCCTGATGCTAAGTCAGCCTCGAATTCTCCCAAACTCACAAGGCAAGGCAATAATGATGATAGTTAAGAACACTTGAGAGAAAACTAAGGATATGAAGCATAAAGTAAGCTTCCATTAGAGTGTGGAAACTTTACAAACTTTGAGAGATTGGTTACAAATGAGGGGGTCTTCCCCTATTTATAGGTCATTGGCCTTCTAAGGAAAGTTTTAGGTTTTTATGGAACATAAGTTGTCCTAGAACATTCTAGCATGTTTCCTATTACATACATGACCTAGAATATTCTAGAGTATTCTACAACACCCTAGTATGTTATATGTATCTCAAGTGTTCTAGAAAGTTTTAGAGTTCTCTAGGGTCTTTCAAAGAGTTTAAAAATCTTCCAGAGAGTTGTAGACGTTTCTGGAGTATTCTGGACCCATGTAGAATCTTCTAGAATATTATGGAACCTTCTAGAATGTCTTGAAAGCTTTTAGAATGCTACAGAACATTCCAAAAACTCCATGACTCTACCTCATTGCCTTGATTTCTCTGGGATGTTCTAGAGTGTTCTAATTAATTCTAACACTTAGAGAATACTCTAGGGAATCCTACAGTCTTCGTGAGCCTCCAATGGTTAGGATGGGTCAAAAATTGTATGGCTTGTGACATAGGGCTCAGAGACCAAATATTATAGCCCTAAGACCCTCCTTATTTGAAACATGCACCACGAATCCCAAAGGTGCTATCTTAGCATGTATAAGAAATGATTGGAGTCGTAAATGAACTTGAAGGTGGTGGATATGAATCAGACTCCATAACGTTTTGGGTTTCAAAGTAGTAGGTGGTTGTGTGATTGGGAGAGTTTGGATATATGGTATTGTGTTCTTGTTGTTTCCCAAGTAAAGGTGATCGCCTTTTGTAGACTTCTATAGATGACTTTTGAGGATCTTGGGAGGTGACTTTGGACGGCATGCCTCTAGCACACCCTTCCGTGAGTTTTTGGTTTCTTGGGCTACCAAAAATGTACAATACGTTGGTCTCTTTGGGCTATCAAAGACAAAGGGATAGGTTTCTAAAGGTAAAATAGTCATTGTTGATGCCTGATTTTGGCATAACAGCGCGTGCGGGGACGCATGGTGGTCGGGTTTCCTGTTCTGCCTCTTGTTCTGCCTAGCTCGGCCTAGTCTGGTTGGATCTACAAGAGGAGAGAAGGCCTTGGAGTGAGGGGACACCGGTTTGGTGTCTGCCAAGTACACTCCGACGCTTAAGTCAGTGTTCTGACCGAGAAGAGCTAAGGGAGAGGCAAGTAGGCAAGGGAAGAATGCCCGTACTTGTATGGTGGAATTGATGCTCCTATTTATAGAGTTTAGCTTAGATCTGGGTATGGACCGATTTGGCCCGTAACCTAGGTGTCCAACGACAAGTGTCACGATCTCCGGAGAGGGAGGATTGCCCAACGGAGGGTTGAGATGGTGCCACGTTGTGGTCTTTGGGTAAGTCAGACAGATCCTGCTCGGACAGGTCCTGGCCGGCTAAATCCTATCCTGGTCGGACAGGTCCTTGGTTGGACAGGTTGTAACGTCCCGAAATTTATTTAATATTAATGCAATGTAAATGATGAATTAGTGTGCCATAATTAAAGTTTTAACTTTAATTAGATTATTTGGTTGGGTTTTTAGTTTTTGGTTGTTTTGTTAAATTGATGTGTTCAAAAGATTCCTTGTTGATTTAAAATGATGTTTTGAGTTTTAAAACACAACAATTTGTAAAATGTTAAAAATACTCTGTTTTACAAAACCGTGGGCGGCACATGGTTTTCGCACAGTAAAACCGCCCACCGATTTTCTCTATTTATTTTCCTTTCCTTTCTCTCTCTCCTCACTTCCACGCCCATCTCTCTCTCTTCCCTCTCTCTCTCGGCAGCTCACTCTCTCTCAATCTCTCTCTAAATTTTTGAAAACCACATTCGAATCCAAGCTTCGGGTTAGCAAGGAGGAAGCTCGGGGACGTGATTCGGCGACCGAGAACGCGGATTGAAGCTTCGATTCGAGGTTAGATTCAAAATTTCTAAACTTTTTTCAAAATTTTCGATTTTGTGTGTTTTTGAAATCTAAGTTTGTTTAAGCTTAGAAAACCGTGGATTTGTGTTAAATGAGCTTAGAACAACTAGAATCTAAACCTAGATTGAAGAAAAACGGATTGGATTCAAGATTTTCATTTTTCTCCTCTTTTTCTCATTTTCGGATTTTTGAAGATTTTGAGTTCAAATGTCGTTTAAATGATTCCAAACATGTTTTAGAATGTTTTTCTATCAACTATAGTTGTTTTTCATGCCTGGGATTTGAGAAAAACAGGTTGGAATTCAGATTTGGATTTTGGGGATCGAGAAACCCGTGGCTGGGATTTCTGGATTTTCCCAGTTCGGCAGGCCGAAGTTCATGTTCGGCAGGCCGAAGTGATGATCGGCAGGCCGGTGTTCTTCCGATCGGCAGGCCGAATCTGGGGACATGTTCGGCAGGCCGAACTTTGCTTCCGGCAGGCCGAACTGTACAGTTCGGCAGGCCGAAGCAGGGCGTCCGGCAGGCCGACCGAGGCATGGAAAATTTTGTGATTTTTACCCGATTTCACTGTTTTGAACCCTAATTTAAATCCCAACCTTATAGGATGATTTTAATGATACAAATGGCACACTAGGACATCATGAAATGATTTAGTAACATAGGATGTTTCGAACTAGATATTGATTGATTTAGTTGGTATCTAGGATTGTTCGTGGTTCCGTGGAGCTAACGTATAGCGGACCGGGATTACGGTGTGGGATACCGGCACGAGTACTAAGGTAGGACTTCTATCCTATTTCTTTGGTAGCCTGGTTTTGAAATGATTTGGCTTTGAAAATGATTTCTATCAAAATGTTTTCAACGGTTGTTTGAAAATGATTTTATCGGTTATATTTTAATATACCGTGACATGAAATGACTTTCATAAAGAATGTAATTGACAACACTCGGTAATTGGGTTTTGAATGATAATGATAATAAACACATGGGCATGATGCCATATCAGAGATCGGGTCGTGATCGACCTTGGGGGCAGGTCCCGAAACCCAGCTGGGCCACTACGGTGGTGATATCATGGTTTGCCTAGGTAAATGTAAACTGGTGTTTTGATTTGACGAGTAGACTGTTCTGTGTCAGTACGGCTCTACTCAATTTATTTATTTATTTATTCGAGTTTCTTTCTGTATAACTCCTGATAATGTTATGTTTCTTTGCATTAAATTATTTTATAAAACTTAGTCCTACTGAGCCTTTCGCTCACGTTTTATCTGTTTTAAATTCCCCCCCTTCTAGGTGGTTTCCCATTTAGGTTTGGAGAAGATTCTTCGGACCGAACTCAGGAGCAATAGGAGAATTTGTTTACATTCTGTATTTGTTAATCAAGGCATGTAAGACTTAACTTTATTTGTACTTGGACTGTAATTGTATTTGTGATATTGTCAGATCCATGTGTGTGCACAAGTTGTGGGTTGTGGAACCCATATTCGCGGTTTTTATTCAATTATTGTTATTTGTTTAATGATTTTAAATTCTTTATAAAATGTGGTGGAAATTCTCCTTAATTTTTATTTAATTGGATTCTTAAACTCTCGGTTTTTAATTAAATTCTCTTTTAATTAATCTAAATATTCCGCCACGTCACCTCCCGTACTCCGGGGCGTGACACAGGTCCTGGTCGGACAGATCCCTGGTCGGGCAGATCCCTGGTCGGATGGGTCTCTGGTCAGACGGGTCTCTGGTCGGACAGATCCTGTCTTGGTCGGATTTGACATTTCAGCCAACCTGTTCGGGTACTCGGTTTAAGAGGGTGTGAACTTCATACGGTTTTCTCATCGTGAAGATTTCCCTCAACAGTATCCCCCCAAGACTTTGGTGGTAGAAGTCATCAGTACCGAAGTCTTGATGTGGTTGGGAAATATTTTTTGTGAGCATATCCTACTGGGACTCTTCGTCCTAGACCTGGTCGACCGTAGCTTAGACTTGGTCTTATCTGGTCGGCCGTAACCTTCTTGGACCTGGTCAGACTCTTCGTCTTGGACCTTGGTCTCGGTCGTGGCCTGGTTGGACTCTTTGTCCTGGACTTGGTCGGCCGTAGCCTGGACCTGGCCTCTTCTGGTCGGACTCTTCGTCTTGAACCTGGTCGGCCGTAGCTTAGACCTGGTCTTATCTGGTCGGCCGTAACCTTCTTGGACCTGGTCGGACTCTTTGTCCTGGACCTTGGTCTCGTTCGTGGCCTGGTTGGACTCTTCGTCCTGGACCTTGGGTCTCGATCGTAGCCTGGTTGGACTCTTCATCTTGGACCTGGTCGGCCGTAGCCTAGACCTGGCCTCTCTCGTCGGCCGTAACCTTCTCGGACCTGGTCAGACTCTTCATCTTGGACCTTGGGTCTTGGTCGTAGCCCGGTTGGACTCTTCGTCGTGGACCTGGTCGGCCGTAGCCTGGACCTAGCCTCTCTGGTCGGCCGTAACCTTCTCGAACCTGGTTGGACTCTTCGTCATGGACCTTGGGTCTCGGTCGTCCAGGGAATGTCTAAGGGGAAGAGCTGAGGCTGTTGGAAAGACGCGGGGCCCTCCTTCTAGCGCCAAAATGTTGATGCCTAATTTCAGCACAACACCGCATGCAGGGATGTACGGTGGTCGGGTTTCCTGTTTTGCCTCCTGTTTTGCCTGGCTTGGCCTAGTCTGGTCAGATCTGCAAGAGGAGAAAAGGCCTCGGAGTAAGGGGACGCCGGTTTGGTGTCTGCCAAGGACACTCCGATGCTCAAGTCAGTGTTCTGACCGGGAAGAGCTAAGGGAGAGGCAGAGTAGGCAAAGGAAGAATGCCCGTACCTTTATGGTGGAGTTGATGCTCCTATTTATAGAGTTTAGCTTGGATCCGGGTATGGACCGGTTTGGCCCATAACCCAGGTGTCTAGGGACAGGTGTCACGATCTCCGGAGAAGGAGGATTGCCCAATGGAGGGTTGCCCAACGGAGGGTTGAGATGGTGCCACGTGGTGGTCTTTGGGTAAATCGGACAGATCCTGCTCTTACAGGCCCTGGCCGGCTAGATCCTATCCTAGTCGGACAGGTCCCTGGTTGGACAGGTCCTGGTCGGACAGATCCCTGGTCGGACGGGTCCTGTCCTGGTTGGACAGGTCCCTGGTCGGACAGATCCTGTCCTGGTCGGATTGGACATTTCAACCAATCTGTTTGGGTGCTCGGTTTAAGAGGGTGTGAACTTCATACGGTTTTCTCATCATGAAGATTTCCCTCAATAGTCATATTCTGAATTATTTATCCATCATATACATATTTATTCCATTAGTATTTTGAAGGCATCCTACTAATTATTTCTCTAATCATGACCTGGAAGGCTTCCCCGAGTATGACTTAAACAAACTAAGATTAAAAAAAAAAAACCAATGCAGGCCAAGAGTGAGCTAGCCTATTAATTATTCATTACCTACCAAATTATGACCTACAAAAGGTTCCCTGGGAGTGACTTGAGTACAAGAAGACAACTAACAGAAATAGTTGGCCTAGGCCTAAAAAAAAACAAATCCTTGTGCAAAAATGGGTAGCAATAGTAATATTTGGCTTTAATCACTTGATTTTGACGTGATTTGTTAGTCGTTATTATACACTATATTTTACAAACACTCTAATAAGACATAGGTGTCCAATTTCAGTGGGTTGCATTTTATTAAGTTAATTTCCTCTCCGTTAGAAACCATTATAACAATTGCATAAAATTAGAGAAAACGCCACAAAAATCACTATTGTATTGATTTTATCCATTTTCAAAAATCTCACTCAATACCATGTCTTGCTAAGATGTTAGACTGTGTAGACAATATTTTCCCTAAGTTTTTTGCTTGTTAAACTTTGTCACCCTTTCATCCCCAATCTTTCCCTCCTTTTAGAGGCACTTCTCACACCGACAATGGATGAACATGGAAACAAACATCTCAATATGGTAAGTAGCTCAATGCCATGGAACTCACTCCTACCATTCCCACTCAACACTTCCCAAACCTAAACCCTACGCAACAGTCAGTGTCGAATCTTTGTCCGATGACGATCTCTCCTCTACATGACCATCAACACGATCAATTCAATTTCACAGAATGCTCACCTTTGCTCTCCTATTGTAATGTTTCCTTTTTTGTATGGTGCATCTTGCAAGTCTAATTTTTGATTTTTTGACTGAAATGTAGCTATTTAGGGTGAATCTTAATGTTTTGTTGCAAAAATAGAGGCAAAAATCTTTTTAACTTTTTAATACACCCCACTAAGTCTTAAATTAAGCGCACTCAATGTTCAAGTTGTGTTTTATTCAGTGTTCAATTAGCATTGGACAATTCTTGCGTGCGTGACATAATCTGGAACCAACCTCATGTCAAATAGCAAAATTGATTTTGGAGTATTTAGCAAATCGATTTGAATTGAAAAAATTAGTTCTAATACTATCGCAGAGTTCTAACATTAATTAACTTTGTAAGTTTCTTCTATTTTAATTTTAAATATTACATATTTAATTAAAATAAAAGATAAAGCTTCCCTTTCTATAATCTGCATGTATTTTGTCTAAATACTACTTTTGCATTTTTTATAAAATGTCCAAAACACCCCTACTTTTAAAATCATACTCAAAATACCCATGAAACAAGTAAATTTTTAAAAATTTCAAGATTATCTTTTTCAATCTATATTAAATGTTATTTTGAATATGACTTAACCAAAAAATTAAATAAAAGACAATTTAAAATGTTTAAATAAATACTTGAATTACTTTGAGCATTTTTAACTTTTTAAGATTCACTTTCTTTTGTATCTTGGTTTCATAATGTTTTCAATTCTATATAACAAATGTTAAAAAGGATAACTTTGGCTTTTGAAAATGTTTAATTGCTTCAGGGTGTTTTAAGTATGATTTTATAAGCTCAAGAGATGTTTTAAAGCCTGTTTGGTTCGAGTATTTGAATAGAATTTTTGAATAAAGATTTAAATTTTTGTGAGAGAAAATACTGTAGCAAAATAATTCGAACCGTGATTTGAACCACGAAACAAACGGGCCCTTAGATATTTTAATAATAGTAAGGGCAAAAAAGATATTTAGACAAAAAACAAGTGATGTTTTGGGTATTTTCTTAGAACCACTAATATTCTAATCAATATTTTAACACAAGTTATAAAAATTAAACCCACGTCCGTGATACGACACTATATAGGGTTACTTCTAACACTTTTACACTCATTCAGAGCACCACTCGACATGACATGCACTGGAATATTATCAATACTTGCGCAAATTCTATATGATTTTTCTTCCGCTTGAAAATATTTCTCATTATCTAAATTTTTTGATTAATCTGTTACTTGAGCCCTAAGTTAGTATTAACAAAAGCCTATGAATAAAAAAAGTGACAAATTTTACAAATTTCCCCTGACGTATGTAGCTTGTGTCAATATGCTCCTCAAACTTTAAAACGTATCTGTTGTACCCTTGAATTATAATACTATTATATATTCTCCTTGAACTTTGAATCTTGTTGTTTTTTCGACAAAATAATACCTCTTTCCCTCAATAAATGGATAAATTTATTAGTTTACTCAAAACCCTTTAAAAATTAACTTGAATTACAACACAGTCTATACTTTTCCTTCATTTTTTTCTCGCTTTTAAGCAGGTACTTTTAAGACAAAATATACAATAGTTTGGTGCCCAACTAGTTCATTTAAAGTAAAAAGAACATTTATACTAACCCCTAAGTATTATTTCTAATCTTAAATCAAACAAAAATTCAGTAATTCTATATAAAAAATAATATGTTTTAAAGTTCAAAGGTGAATATAAAAAAATATTATAGTTTAAGGAGTATAAGAGTACGCTTTAAAGTTTAGGGGTATATTGACACAACATAGTTTAGAAAGAATTTATGAAATTTGCCAAAAAAATACCGGCTCATGCTCTCTTTTGCTCCCAACAAAAGTGGCGCCGTTTTTTTCCACAGGAATACAAAAATCAAGGGAATTTACTTTGTATCACTACAAGTTTATGACACGATATTCTTCGCCTGTCCAATTTATTGAAGATTATTATTTTATTTTTTTTTGCTAGTGCAATTTGCCTAACAAATTAAGCGGAAAAAATAACTGCAGACCTATAATTATTATAAAGTTTCCATTGTCCAAAAAAAAGAAATCTGATGATGATTATATGCTAATAACAATTATGTGTTTAACGGGAGATTTTGAAAAATAACTTAAAAAAATGATTTTAGGCAAATGATTTTTTTTTTTTTTGCAGTTTTTTGAAGCAACAAAACATGCTTTTTGGGTATGAAAACTGCTCTCGTTTTTTTTCTTTTCACTCTGTTGAGGTTCCTCTCTTCGTTACAGTTATTCTTGTCTTTTTTTTAAAAAAAACTGAAACAATTTATCTATCTAAAAAAACGTATTTTTTTATGCAAAAAAACAAAAAGATCATTTTCTTAATTAGGAATTTTTTTTTGCCCTTTTGTCAAATTCTTCCGTGTTTGTTTAATTGCATACGAAGTATACTCTAAAGTCCCAAAGCCTAGTGTGGGACGTCATCCCACAGGCAATACATGCATACCTTTCTTTCCCTTCTTCATTTGCCACGAAACTGACGACAAAAAGACAAAACCAAGAGAGAAATGTCAAACATTGAATCAACATTCAAAGAAAGCATCTCAGTATTACCATTTCATTTAAAACCCAAAACCAATCAAACCAAGAAAGAAGAAACTTAAAAAAAGACCCCAGAAATTCGCAGAATCCAAAATTATTATGCCCAATACGAAGAAGCTCTACAAGAGAGGTGGCAAAGTTCACCCATCTCTTTTTGTACCCTCCATAGACGATTACTTGGCCTCGCTTCCCTCTTCCATTCTGACACCCATCACGGCGCTTTCCGACGAAGACAAGCGGATCTTGGCCTACCTCGTTTCTTGGTCCAACAACAAAGAAGATGGTAATGATTTCGGTGCCAAAAACGACAGCGACAATGTTTCACATGCGTTTAACTGTGGCTGTTTTGGGTGTTACACGAGCTTTTGGGCACGTTGGAATTCTTCACCGAATCGTCAGCTTATACATGATATTATTGAGGCTTATGAAGACGAATTGGCCAAGAAAAAGAAGGTCAAGAATGGGAAGATGAAGAGAAGTCAGAAAAAGAAAAAGATGATAAGCAAAGTCTGTGATGAGGAGAGAATTGATCCTGATTTGGATTTGGTTAATAAAAAAGAAGTTGAAGAATTGGTGGATATAAGTGGAAATGATATTTGTGGTGGAGAGGGGACAGAGAAGGGGACTTTTAGGAGGCTTTTGAGTTTCATTGGAGAGAACTTTTCTGGCATGTGGAATATGGGTTAGAGTTTCAAAATTTTGACATTTTCTTTCTTTAATATTAAATAGGGAAAAGTAGGGATTGTTCACTAGTGTTTATTGTTAAGGTCTGCAGGAACTTTTTTTTTTTTTGTTTTTTTTTGCCTTGTTAGCTTGTTCATGATCATCATTTTGTTTATGTTTTAGGAAGTTCGCATTATGGCTCTTTTCTTTTCTTTCTTTTATTTTTCCCACTATTTTGTGGTTGAGTTATGAAGTCAGTCAAAACATCTGTATCTAAATGAAATAAATTGAGTTCTGGATTTAGTTTAATCTCCTACTTGGTCCTAAATACCCTTATTTGCTTCATTTTTTAGACCCATACACAGGGCGTTTGGAGCGTCGGTTTAAATTCTAATAATGCAAAACTCTCACATGCTATAATGTAAAATAAAAATGAGTTACAATATAAACCTCTCATATATTACAATATTTTGAACCAATTGTTTTAAACTGGTTCAATCCAATCCTTCCAATGCTCCCAAACACCCTAATACTCTACTGGAAAGGTTTCGTTCTATATTCTTGTTCTGGGTTATTGGGATTTTCTAGGATGTTTGGGAAACTATAAAGTTTTTAAACCAACTTTGTTACAATATATTTTATTATAAAATTTGAATTTTAAACCAACTATGATTCAACCTCTTGATTTGAACTACGTTCCTAGACAACCTGTTCAATTTATCCAAAAAAAAACTTTGTTTTATTTTCAGTCTGAGAGTTATAAATTTTAACTTTTTAAACATTATAATAGTAATTTGCTTATTACAACTAGTAATTAAAATTGTATTTAAGTGGACAAAACATATATCTGATTGAAGAAATATATAAACTTATATGTTATTCTTCTATTGAAAAATCTATTTGACACAATTGGTTTGAATCAATTACTGTGAAAAGTCTCACATCTACAATAAAAGGTAAAAGAAGGCAAAAGGTTCTTAAACTATAAAGCTCTCCATGCTTTAAGTTTTTAACTAATTTTTTCGGTTTAAATCAATTTTTCAAACACTCTTTTATATGTTTTTAATATGCTTAAAATGCATCACTTAGCAAAAAAGAATAAGCTTAAAATGCATCATGTAAAACGGCAAATTTCAATTTTTCCACTGTGGTAAGTGTTTTGAGGTCATGGCTTGTTCATGTGAGTTGTTTGAAGCTGTCAAAGGTCGACATTTTTTCAGCATTGGTCGAAAAGAACAACCAAAGAAGTTAAAATCAATTTTCTTGCGGACCATTGACTTTTCTACGTTTAGAATTAGAAATTCAAATTTCAAGCTTCTTTGCTGCTTGGACTTAATCCAGGCAATTCATTTTGCCTTCCTAACAAGGCAATGAAGTCGTTATCTTCATTTTATAGAGATCACGTCATCCCTTTCTTTATGATCAAGGTTTAAAAGAATTTCATAGAGATTTACTAAAGCTGGCAATTTTAGACATGGTACGATGACACGAGACGAAAACGACACGATATAAATAGGTTTGAACCGCATGTATATTAATTAAGTCATAAATGGGTTGGCATAAATAACATGAAAATAACACGCTTTAACACGTTTATCAAGTTTATAGCATGTTTAACTTAAAAAAATTCAAGATTTTGTGGTTGCAAGGAATCGAACCTTGCTCCCAAGGTTTAGAATGCCACGCTATAACACGTTTATCACGTTTATAGCACGTTTAACTTAAAATAAAAAAAATTCAAGATTTTGCGGTTACAAGGAATCAAACCTTGCTCCCAAGGCTTAGAATGCCGCCAACCCACCATCCAACTAATTCAATGTTTTTGGTTAAAGAAGGGCTTCTAATATATTTATTATGAATTTAGGGTGTTGAACTAAAAATCCCACATCGAAAGCAAAAAAATACCTTCTCTCCTTTTTCCTCTATATAAACACTACCCAAGTACTTCTATGTAAATGCTACCCGTCCACCCGCCTTTAAAAGCATTGGCGTCTTAAAATAAAGCTTGGAAGAAAATACAGTTAAAAAATATTTAATAATTAAATATTATTATATTTTGAACACTAATAATTAAATATTATTATATTTTTAACATCCATAAGGATTTTTAATTTAAGTTTGTAGTAAATAATTTATATAGTAAACAAATTAATTTTTAAAATTTTATTAGTTAAAATTTTAAAAAATTATATAATAAAAATTTATAAAATAAATTTTTTTAATCGTGTTGTGTCGTGTTAAACGTGTTTTTGGCGTGTCATGTTCGTGTTTGTATTTTAAGCACGTTTATTAATCGTATCGTGTTTGTGTTTAGTTTAATCATGTCGTGTTGTAAACGTGTTGACACGAATACGACACGAAACACAAAGTGTCAGCTCTAAGATTTACGTGGGGAATCGATCGGTGGAGAGGGAAAATTAAACGCCTATATTTCCATGGAATATGATTATGGTTTTTGCATTAGGGATTAGATGACAGCTATTTAATGATGTTTAATAAAAAACCATCGTTTAATCTATTTAACAAATTATGATATAAAAAGTTGTGTTTCAAAAATTTGTACGAGAACATTCGATGATGGTTTTTTAAAAACTGTTGTCTAGAGTACCACATTAGATGGTGGCTTTAAAACCATCATCTAATATGCTCGAATAATAGACAAGATAACCGATAACTTTATCTCATAAATAGTTGCAACGTTTTTGCTCTCATTAGAAATAGCCTTTATATTAAATATTGTAGGTACCCATTAATATAATTTGTTTTATACTTATATTTGCTCACTAAATTTTACAAAACAAATGTGATAAGTTCTTAAATTAGGGTCCATTTAGCATTGGGTCTAAGGGGCCACCTTTTTTGTTGCGCAAGGCACAAGAATGTCTATCTAAAGAAGCAGATTTTTAAGATTTTCCTCCAAAAAAGCTATTTTCAAAACTGCCTCTTTAATTAAAAAAAAAGATGATTTATTATAAGTCCAATTTATTCTTCCTTCATTAATTAGAAAAAGATTTTTTAAAGTCCAAATTAACATTCTATCCCACTCCCTCATATGATAGATTACTGTTAGACTAGGTGCCCTAAGGATTAAATGATATAATTGTTTTTAAGACATACAAAAGAATTATTATGTATGTCATACATCAAATATTGTCCTCTTTATGTATGTTTATGATAAATGTTTGATAAGCAAATAGAAGTCTAAAACCGTCAATCTAAAGTACTAAGATCGTATATATGATGGATTGATTATGCAGAAGACATAAATCTTATGGCGATGGTCTAAATATAGAAGGTCCACAATCAAGGGAATAAAGTTAGGTACTTTATTCATGTTAACATTATTATGTTGTCAACATCCCTAACAAAAGATGACTTTTCTTGATCATTAGAGTGGGACTCTAGGAATAGAGATATTAGTAAATTGTCATTCGTAATAATATATTAGATTGGGACTAAAGATGAATTGATTTTATTAATAATTCTGTTTTAGTAAATTGATTCACTTACGACAATCATATATGTCACATCTTAATCCTGAAATTGAATCCATGAGTCCATTAGAGACATTGAGACATGACTCTTAAATGATGTAGGCTCTTTATTCGTAGATATGAAATCTATAGCTCTTTTGTAGATTTAGTGATATTCTCTTATAGGCATTATCCTATGATTAGAACTTGAACACTCAACCATTTGGATATATATGTATAACTGAATAGTATATGTTTGTATTAGTTATGAATAGTAATTATTCTAATGGTAAGATAATGGAACAAAAGATAAATATAATTGGGAAGGTAAAACATAATTTGTCCTTAAGCTAATTATGGATATCCTATGGAGATGTCTAACATAATGATATGTTATGGGCAAAAGACTTATTCGAGTTCCAAAATTTATATGGTTCGAAAATACAGCTCTAAGCTTTTAGTAAAATGGCTCTAGAGTTAATAATTATGAAATATACATGACAGGAATATGTTATTTTATAAGTATAGAAGCTCGATCTACATATGTGCATCGGGTTCCCTTTGCTAGCTCATATATTTTCCTATAATGATACGACATGTTTTTCTTATAAATTGGTAATTTATGTTAATTCTTAGATTGGATTAAATTCGGTTGATTGGATTTAATAATTCATGTTAGTCTATTGATTAAATTAATTCAAAATAAACGTGTTGAATTATTTGAATATATTTTATTTATTACGGGATTATCTATATTTGTTTGTTAAATAACCTTTATATTGGGTTATTTCAATTAACACTAAGACCCTAAGAAAGATACTCGGGTCAAATAAAATAAAAATTATCCAATCGTTACAAATTGAATTCATCGGATAACTTTTCAAACTTTTAGAAGCTGGAAAATGGGTGGCAGGGTATGCCATATTACTTCGACCGATCGACCATAGTACAAGGCGATGATCAACCCTTGCCAGGTCAGCAATCTGTGCCTGACACGTTTTTGCTATGGGATGTGATTTGAACTTGAATTTTAAAGCCAAATCTAATAAGAATGAGTTCCTATCAACCACTATGAATAAAAAACTTGTTTCTATGGTTATTTGGATCAGTTGAGAAATTTAGAGAGAGTATTCTACTGAGAGAAACTTTGTAACTCATATAAGGCTATTGTTTAACATCAAGAACTATAGCTCTTAGTTTTCTCTAATGTCTTGATCTTAGTTTTCTCTAGTGGTTGCAAGGATGTGTTACTTGAAGGAATGTTGAACGACGTATGCCCACTCACATTTTGATAATGGAAAGAGAATAACAAAGAAGACCAATTAGTTGAAGCTCTTCCAGTAGCAATTCTCACAAAACAGTTCTATTGATTTTGGTTATGTCTATAAAAGATACAAATATCTATTGTTAATTTATAGTATATAGCATGTCTAACTTGTATTTTAAAATGGTTTTATTAAAAATTTTAAAATTTCGTTGCATACTTGTTTTTCAACAATTACTACCGTCACCGCGCGTGAAATATCAATGCGGAACTTGCTAGGTGCCAACACAAAACCCCCTAGTTCCATCATGAAACCCATCAGGTGCCATCTAGAACTATCAGGTGTCATCATCGAACCCATCAAGTTTCATAACAAAATTCACCAAGTGCTGGTGCGGAATCTACCAGATTATTTTTAAAAATAATCTATTAATTTATTTCTCAAGACTAAAAACTTACAAATAAAATTAAAAAAACAAACAAAGCTAAAGCTTATTTTTTATCAATGCCAACAAAAAATTCAGATTTGTAATCGTCTAACAATATACAACCACAAAATCTCAACAAAAAACTTCACAACCAATTACAAAACGCAAACCATAACTAAGATCCAAAGATCATTGAAACATAAAATGGGATCAAAATATCATTGAAAACGCGAACCACAAATCATTGAAATACAAACTGAGATCCAAAGATCAACAAGTTAAAGCTGAAAAAATCAATGATCAAAAAATTAAAGCTCACAACAGTACCATCCGTTGAACCTCCTATAGATCGCAGCAAGCCTTGTCAGTGCATTGAGTTCATCATCGTTTGCATCCTCCCTACGATTCTTTCTCCACCGTCCGATTTCAATCAGCTTAAAGAGCAAGAAACTAGTGAAGCAGCAAAGCAACCAAATGAGGACGTCTCTATGTGACGAGAGACAAGATGACTAGTTTCTGTTCGATCTCGTTGGAATCTAGGCGACCTACATGTGGGAAACAGATGCATGGTGGCAATGAGCTTCGAATAATGACTGGAGAATTGTAACATGTCACAATTGCGAAGTCAACGGCGATGAGATCGTCCCGCAACATTGTGTGACTTGCATCGGTATTGCATTGGAAAAATAGAGAGAGAGGGAAGGAAGGAGAGAGATAGGGAAGAGCGAGAGAGAGCAACGGGAAAGGGTGAGAGAGAAAAACATGATTTTGAAAAACAATGGCCTCCTTTGGTTTTATTCTCAAAATTTTTGAAAATGTTTTCGCATATTTTTTGAGACAAATTTTAAAAACACTCTCAGTACAATTTTCAAAAAATTTTCATTTTTCAAAACAAAAACATTTTCACCTATTTTAAAAACAATACCAAACGGCCCCAATGGGATTAGGATTTTTATTTTCTTTTCCTAACTAAGGACGAAAAGGTAAAAAATATATCAAATTAAAAAGAAAATAAACAACAAAATGGCAGTTTTGAAAAGTTAAAAGTTAAATTTTGATTAATTTTTTTGTTGAAATTTTAAGGATTAAAATAAGACAAATAATCTTCTTTAAGGGACAAAAGTAAAAATAATCCTTTATTTGTTTATCTTTTATTAGTATTATATTTTACTTTTACATATGTTGGGTTGGATTTGGAGATATTTAGTTTTTTTTCTATTTTTTAATGATTCTTTTTATTTTTTTGATATTATTTTATCTATTTTTTTAATTGCTTTAACAAATTTTTCACTTCTAACGAATAAAACAGGTTATAATTCAAAAGGAATTTAAATTATCTATCTAAATTTTAATATGTTAAATGGTATCTGACCAATTATATTTTTTTCATATTTATTTGATAGACAATCATTAAAAAGTCAATTAAAAAACATTTTGACTTTTTTCAGTGATATGGCATGATGTAATTAATCAAATACCATTTTAGACATTAAAATTGGATAAAGGATTTAGTTTGTTTTAATGACCTACTAAGACACATCAAAGGCCAAATTGGACTCCAATGCACTGATTTGAAATTTTGTGTTACCATTAAAGATACAACCTTATAATTGTAGTAGGTTCCTTGTTGGCGAGTCGTTACAAGGGTGGGGGTAGATGGGAATAGTGGTGGTATTGCTTCTGGGAACCTTGGATTGCCCTTTTTTTGTTTTTTGTTTTTATTAATTGATAGGCTTTGCTACATTGTAATTGTTGAAATTTGATAGTTTATGAGAATTGAAGGTTAAGATTAAAGCATATGTGATTTTCTAGTTTAGATTTGTTGGCATTTTTAGTCATTTTAGTACAACTCCAATGCAATGTTAAATACTCGAAATTAAAAAAATTTCAAAATGTTTCTCTCTTTCTGTGAGAGTGCTATGACCGGAGAGCTCGTGTGAGTTATTTTCCAGAGTTTGAGTAAAGGGCAAGTGAGCGTCTTGTCATGGAGGAATTCGTCAACAAATGGGGACATCTCTCTATCTCCACTAAGGAGCAGCAGATCGTGGGAATGGACAATGCGGTTGTACATCAAGGGAAATAGGGGGTGGCTTCAGGCTTATTGGGTAAGCTTTTGACGAAGAGACTTTTCAATAGGAAAGCCTTCATGTCCACAACAATGAGAACGGAGAATAAAATGGTTATCAGGGAGGTTGCGTCGGAGATTTTCTTATTCTCTTTTTCTAACATTAGGGATAGAGATAAGATATTAGAATTGGAACCCAAGACCTTTGATCAAGCTCTTTTGGTCTTAAAGTCTTGTGAGGACGAGATCTCTACTGATGTGGGTGATTTTTGTTATACCAGATCCAGGATTCATGTTCACAGTCTACCCATCGATGCGATGAATGAAGCTTTAGTAGAGATCATCAGCAATATTATTGCGTTTTTGTATCGATGTTGAGAAGCATTCTAATTGAAAGTGCATTAGGAGGTTTTTAAGAATCTGGTTGTTGGTGGATGTATGGAAGCCTTTACGACATTTCCAACTTCGACTAGGAAATAACGGTCCGGTGGTGTGTGATGATCTCTAATATGAAAAGCAGTCGGATTTTTGTTTTTCTTGTGGGAAATTTGGTCGACTGAGAGCACCATCGTCTGCATGAGTGCATGGCCGTTTTCCAGCTTTCAGAAAGGGCAATGGAATCCCGGTAAGCTTCAATGGGAAAATCCTTCGGTATTCTTAGAGCCCTAAAAGACGTCAACGATATTATTCTTGGAAGGTGAGTAAAGTGACTCAAGGCAGAAATTTTGTATGAATTTGATTGAGGGAAATTCGAAAGCCTTAGTTAAAGATGAGGCAAATGACACTTCTATTGAACTCCGTTCCAGTAGTCAAAATGATAGGGAGGGACCATCGTTTTTAAGAAGTGCTGATATGAGTATAAAATTTAGGCCTTTAGGCCAGTCACATACTTTAGGCCCAAAAAGTTCTTTGGAAGCTAATTGAACACGAGTTAGGAGGGCTTCATTCGTGTGTGCCTTTGAGAAGTCTCTCAAAGAAACCAGATGAGATTGAAGATAAGGAGAAACTGGTAGAGACCAAGAATGGGTTTACTAAAGAAGGGACTTAAGGATATCGTGCAAGGTGTGACTTTGGGCAAACCGCTTTCCCCATCGACATTCATAGAAGTTGGCAAGGACAAGGGCATCATGGAGAAACAAGATTATGTTGATTTTAGCTTAGAGATGAATGTTTTGGTGGGAGGTTTTGGTAAGATTTCTTTCTGTTTTATTGCTGAAAATGGGTCTATCTCATCTTCAAGTACCAAGAAGAGTAGGAGAGTTAAAAATACTAGTCGGACTAAGGAAATTAAGAGTAGTCCTAGTTCTATGAATCTCGTTAAGAGGAAGGTGAGAAAGGAGTGCGGTTCAGCTTTGGAAAAAACAAACGAAAATTAGGTCTGATAATTATATTCCATCGATATTAGTGAAGGTTGCGGAGCAACCCCACCAGACGCCATGAGTATTATATGTTGGAGTGCATGGCGTCTGAGGAACCCTTGTGCATTTGACAAGCTACACATGCTGATTCGTAGCTCGTCCTTGAATCTGGTCTTCTTTTCTAAGACTAGGCTAGATGGGGTGGCAGCTAGTTCATTGAGGTAAAGGCTTGGTTTTGATAATAGTTTCCATGTTGATTGTGTGAGAACAATTGGTGGTCTCATACTGTAATGACCTGCCTTTTTAAGCCGTCACTTAATTTGCTTAAGCATCATTTTTTTTTACTTTAATCTTACTTCTAGTAGAAAAAGACCGAGTAATTTTCTTTTACATATTTGAAACTGTTGCGACTTTTATTGCAATAGAAATTGAAATATGAGTTCCAAACATAACTTTACAGTCATTTAAAATCTTTGACAAAATAAATCTTTGAAAATGTTTTTGATTAAACATTTCAAACTTGTTTTCTTATGAGACATTTTTTTAAACATATACTTTCTTGTAACTCTTATATTATTTATTTGCAAATAGTGAAAACTTTTTCTTAATGTAGCGGAAGATTTTCTGTAGTAGTATCTATACCCAACCTTCATATTTGTCCACTATGACATTGAGTTCGTCAACCAGTCTACTGGTCTCCTGTAAGACTACCTACAGCATGAACGAACTTATAATGAGCTTTTGCTTAGTAAGTTCAAACATAATTTCACAAAACATTAAAAACCTTCATCGTAAAACATTGCTTTTAAACTTTTCTCATAAAACTTTCTTCAAAAACCTTTTCTTGTAAACAATTTTCATAAAATATTTTTCACAAATATTTCTCGTAAACATTTCTTAAATTGTTTTTCATAAACACATCACGGAAAGGAATACATGCAAGAACATAACATATGATTTCATTTATGCTCATTTATGGACATCCAATTATAAACTTCTTATTATCATTCGTAACTTACTTAAACTTCTTATCATCATTCTTATCTTACTTGAATATATGAACTTAAATGTTTGTTTCAATATCATCAATTATGATATCATGACTTTAGCTTAACGTAAGGCTTCCTTTATGGAAGACTTACGACTATCGAGTAATGAGGTCACAACTTTAACATAACTTATACACCTCACATCAAGGAGGCTGGTACAACATTTTAATTATCACCATTAATTTGCCTTCTTGTAAACTTTAGTGAGCATATACAATGCTAAAAATACCTTAAGCTATAACTTAGCATTGAAACATTAAACATAGCAAATCTAAATATGTTGCAAATTATAACTTGAATTTTTCAAACATGTTGCATATCAAATGCAAACATACTCCAAAATACAAAAGGCATTTGAAAATCATTTTCTTCATGCCATCTTACTAAATAGTTTTGTTATTTAATATGATATGGAACATTTTTCGTCATGGCGTCTCACTAATTAAAAGTATTCGGCTCTGTTTTAGCGGTTTTCTTTAAAATGACGATTTTACCCTTAACGAGTTTTTTGTAACTCACTTAGCTTTACTAAATTTCTCATTTTATCTCTCTATTCCAGTAGTTATGGGGTACAAAAAAATTCCTGCTTAGGAGCATTTTCTTAGTTTAGTCATTTTGGGGTCCGTTTTGGCCTTTTATTAAAATGACCATTTTGTACTTGACGGGCCTTAGAAAACTTTCAGGATCCATTTTAAACCTAATCATTGTAGAAAACAAAAAATTAGTTTTCCTTTTGATAAAATTTATTTTACCAAAACTCTACGATTTTGACCCATAATATGAAATCTTAGCAATTATACCCTTACCATTTTTCTCTCACTCATTACTTGATAAGAAGCTTTAAATCCTTTGAAACTTAACATATGTGGTTATTCACGGCCCATAGTAGTGAAAAAAACTAACATTCCTTATTGAAAATTCCCATTGATATAGTTTTATGGTTTTTGTTCGTAGTACAAAAATCTTGACATTTTTACCCCCGAACCAAAATTAACCATCTTATATTAAAAGGTTCAGCTTTTGCAATGATTAAAACTTTCTTAATCTCCGTGGCCTAATTAAAATCATCTCATAACATTTTTCTTTTTAAAAAATTTTGGACTTAAAAACTCGTAAAATTCATAACTTAAAATTAGTATGGAATTCTCATGAACTGTTCGTGACTTTTAACTTTTCGATGAGATCTATAACTTTTGTGTTATCAAAATTATTCACCTTAATCGCATTTTGAAAAGGTAGAACCGAAATCAACATGTTTCGGCTTGCCACAATCAGAATTCAAGCTAGTTTTTTTAACAAAATTGTCCAAATCGATATTTTCAATAAATTTCATGTTGAACTTAGAGAATTATTTGGCCTTTAAGGGCCTCAATCACTAAAATCTTTCAAAAATGTCCTTTAAACACTTTTATGTTATAATTTTGTGTAACTTGTTTTGATAAGGTTTAATCTCACTTTAACCTTCTTAAACATATATTTAGGCATTCAATACTCTAAATAATCATGCCATAACATCCATTTAACATGCCATGGTCCAAAACATTTTATTAAACACCTTAAGTGTCTAAACTTTGTGTTATGAGAAAGTTTGTCACACTTTCTCATTTTAGCATTAAACCCTTTTTTCAACTTTCTAACAACATTATCATCTGCATAATTATAAAAATAATCATGCCATAAAGTCTCATGACAAGCCATAGTCTATTTATTTACATTAAACACTTAGCATACATAGAAAAACATAAACTTAACTTAGTTCTAAAGGCTAAGAATTTATCTAGCCATTCCAAAATGCTTGTCCTCTCCTTTTGGCACTTGAAAGCTTCAAGAATCCCTTGATATCAAGTCCATATCATACCATAAATATTTCTTTCAAAACTTGAATAAAAACCCTAGATCATAATAGAAAAAGTTTGATTTTTTTACCTTGAAACAGCATAAACTTCTTCTACATTACTTGTTCTTGTCCCCTTGAATGCTTTGAAGGCTTAAGTCATCAATAATTTGAGAATATTTAAGCTAGAGAGGATGGTTTTATGTGGAAAGATTTATGGTTTTCTTTTCTAAGCTTGCATGGAAAAAAAATGATGAGGAAAGAAACGCTTTTTTTCATTTAGGTCCAAAATATTACTTAAGGATTATTTGTCATAAAAAGGGTTATTTGTCATATAAGTGTTCCTTTTTGCAAGGTAAATTTGGTTTCCCTTAAGGGGAGATGTGGCATTTTCTCCATCATTGGAGTGTCAAAAAAGAGGTTCCATGTCATCTTTTCAACAGTCCAAATTTACAGTGATATTATTTTTCTTATACTGTCGATATATTTCTCATATGCTAGTATTCTTTCCTATATTATTTTTGGTAGTCCACAAGCTTGCACATCATCAGCGCAATATGATTCCTATGCTGCTTAATGTTATACAGTCTAATTTCTATATTGTATTACTTTATGCAATATAATTTTCATGCTGCTTGACTTTATACAGTATAATTTCTATACTTTTTAACTTTATCAGTCCCATAATTTTGTACTATTTAATTTTTATGTTGTATAATTTTTCATATTTTTATATAATATTTTTCTTTTACTGTATTTTCATCTTAAAATTTGTTGCAACACCTTTTACAATAATTAGACTTTCTAGCTTATTTTCATGTTATTCGTTCCTTAATTAAGATTATAGCATGATTTTTAACCTTAAAAATCTCATTTTTACTCTCATGAAATTTGTTATAAAAATCAGATTTAAACAATAATCCTCGTAACACCAAAATTATGCCTTAAATTCTTAACAAATTTTTTAGCATTAAATTTAACTCATAAAATTTGTTCATAAATTACTTAACAAAATGCTTAATTATTGCCTTTAAAATGCACTAAAAATTATTAGGTATCATGTATACCTCTTTGGTGTTCTGAATAGGTGTTGCATGTTAATAGTTACTCCCCGTATCATATAGACACTTTCATCTCTGATGGCATAAATGAAATATGGAGATTTAATGGGTTTTATGCCAACTTGGATAGGAGCCAAAAGGAGCATTCCCGAACATTACTTAGAAGACTATAGTGCATGTTTTCTCTCCCTTGGGTGATTGGTGGCAACTTCAACAAAATTTTCTATTTATTTGATAAGAATGGGGGTGATAATCATGTGCATACCAGCATGCTAAGATTTAGGGGGTGGTGGCAGAGTGTGATCTTAATGATTTAGGCTTTGTTGGCCCTTTATTTACTTGGAAAAATAAAAAGAAAAGGGTGGTAACATTGTTGAAATACTTGATCATTTTTTTGGTTGTGACAAGTGGCTAGAACCTTTTATTGATTTTAAGTTCTCTCACTTGTATTTTTTTGACCCAGACCACAGGGCGTTTCTCTTAGGAATGAAGATTAATAGAGTGGGAAGGGGCCGAGGACCTACAAAACGAAACTGTTTTTTCTTCTATCCAATTTGGGTGACTAAAGAAGAGTTTCAAGAATTCTTTGAGAAAGGAAAGTAGAGGGGAGGGGAGGCTACTGATGAACAGTGCATAATTGAAGGAATAGAGTTCCTTGATGTTTGGCCAAACTCCAAAAAAAAAAAAGACTGCCACTATCTAGAGTGAGCTAGATGAACTTCGATCTCAGTTTTATTCTCATCAGGTGGTGGAGCTGATAAAGACCAAAGAAAAAAGGCTTGACAGATTACTTGCTTTTGAGGAATTCTACTGGAAGCAAATGTCTGAGAATGATTGGCAGGTTAGAGGTGACAGGAATACTAGAATTTTCCACTAAAAAACATCCCAACGGCGAGACCGTAACGAGACAAAGGGGGTGGAGAATGCGGATGGTGTGTGGTTTTCATCAGAGGAGGGGATTGTGGAGGAGATTGAAGGCTATTTTAAAGAGCTGTTTACCTCGATTAGGCCTGATGCTTCTAAAATGTATCTTTGGTACTAGAGAGGACTAATTCTTGCAAGAGAGGTTGGAGGGGCCATTTACTGCTGAGCAGATTAAAAAGGCCTCTTAGAAATGGAAGGGAATAAGGCCTCCGGCCCAGATGGATCCCATGTGCTTTTTTTAAAGAAAAATTGGGATGTTGTTGAGGTGGATCTGATGGCAGTATGTTTCAGAATTCTAAGGGTCTATTTGGTAAATGAATTCGAATTAATGATTTGATTTGAGTTAGTGTGATTTGAATTAAGATTTGAGTTAGTGATTTAAATTGTTACCCGAATTGATGTTTGGATGTACATTTAAGTTTTAATCTGAGTATGGAATAAAATTAAAATTTGTGTTTCGAGAGGTAGTAAAAATAGTTTTTAATTTATCAACAAATCTAATAAAATCTTAATGTTAATGATCCTAAAAAAAATGTAATTTGGATCTTAATTTATTCCTCTCTTCACTAGGAACACAATGAAAAAAAAATCATCTCAATTGGATAACAAATGAAAAAGTTATGATTTTTTTCTCAAATATAAGAGAGAGAATTTTAATTTTTACTGTAACAGAGATATCCGAGTATCAAAAGTTTAGTAGAGAGTCAGAACTTTAAAAACTTAGATTATTGCTACTCAAAGGATTTGGATTTTAGGGAAAATAAACACGTATCTAAAGGATTCTTAATACTAGAATCCAAATTTGAGTCTAAAGAATCCAAAGAGTTCTCAAAACAAACTGGCCCTAAATAATCACTATTCAGAGGAAGCTATTAATGAGACCAATGTTGTTATTATTCCAAAAAGTAGGGGTCCTAAAAAAGTGTAGGATTTTAGGCCATGATTCTTATAAAATCATTACCAAGGTTTTGGCTAACCAGCTCAAAGAAGTATTGTCGTCATTAATCGCTCAAGAACAAAGTGTTTTTGTGCCGGCGAGACTTATCCCAAATACATTCTAGTGGCGTTTGAGGAACTTCATTCTATCTGAAGGGAGATGGGAAAAAGAAACTACCATATGAGGCTTAAACCGAATGTGAGTAAGGAATACGACTGTATTGAGTGGCCTTTTTTGAAGGCGGTGATGTTGAAAATGGGATTCTGTCCAAACTGGATTAGACTCATCATAGATTGTGTTTCTACTTAAAAAATGTCTTTCATTGTAAACAAAGAAATGGTAGGGAATGTCAAACCTAACCGAGGGCTTCATCAAGTATGCCCAATTTTTCCCTATCTGTTTCTTTTGTGCGCCAAAAGAATGTCTGCCCTATTAAGAAAGGCAGAAACTAGAGGTGAGATTTGAGATATTACCGCAGCTCAAGGAGTTCCTCGTGTGAGCCATTTACTATTTACAGATGACTCTATTGTTTTTAGTCGGGTGATAGTGCAAGAAGCAACAACAATAGCAGGCTCTCTAGATTTATATGCTCGTGTGTCGGGACAAGTAGTCAATTTTTCCAAATTCATGATTGGTTTTAGCCCCAATATCATGGTGGACAATAGGCGAGATATCAAGGTGTTTTGAATTTGGAACGTAGATGTGTCTCTTACGACCATTATTTGGATCTACCTTCCTTTATTGGTCAGAATAAGAGGAATACTCTCATGAAGGTTAAGGAAAAGGTTTTCAAAAAGTTCTTGGGAATGAAACTTTTTTTTTTTTTGGTACTGAGATCCTCATTAAAACTGTAGCTCAAGCTACTTCAAATTATACTATGAACATTTTTCGCTTCCTATGTCATTATGTCACGAGCTTCAATCTATGTTAGCAAATTTTTAGTGGGGAGGGAATGGTGAGAACATGAAAATACATTGGGCTAGCTGGGGTAGACTTTGCTAACCTAAATGTGTTGGTGGTATAGGGTTGCGTGATGTAAGCATGTTTAATCAAAGCATTATTAGCTAAGCAAGAGTGGCATTTGCTTACGCACCAGGATTCCCCAGTTGGTCAAGTACTTAAAGCTAAGTACTTTCCTATTACCTCTTTCCTGGAGGCTTTGGTTAGATATAATGCATCCTATATGTGGTAGGGGCTGCTTTGAGGCTGCAGCTAGGACTTTGTTGGTTGGTAGGAAAGCTTCTACAAGTTTGGGCTTTTATAGTGTTATTGTGTGACCCTTGGCAAAAAGGCAGAGCCGCAACACTACAATTTGGTGCATGAGCGCCGCGGCACTACGATTTGGTTTGAACGTAGATACCACATTTTTACTTGTTTTTTGGGTTATTTGAGCTAGGGTTTGAGCCTCCACACACACATATATATTTGATATTCTCCATTGTTAAGAGACACAATAATCATCATATAGCCGTCATAGAGATCATAGTGTTAAGAGTGATACAGAGAGCTCAGTCTTGTGAGTTTATAAGTGATTGAGTGAGTGAATCTCTGTATTTGAGAGCTCTAAACACCATTGTAATATCTGTTTTGTGATCAGCAGATTGCTTCTCCTATGCCCATGGTTTTTTCACCCTTATTAGGGTTTTTTCATGTAAAATCTTGTATGCATTTTTTTCTCTCTTTCTTGTTGCTTATTGCTTTAATTTCTAACAAGTGGTATCAAAGCTTTGGCTTTGATTTGCAATGGCAACCATGAAATTTGATATTTTGCTGCTGGATCGTACAATGAGGTTTTTCCTATGGCAAGTGAAGATACGGGCTGTTTTGGCGTAGATGGACCTTGATGATACGCTATTAGGTTTCGATAACATGCCCTCATCATGGACGAAGGAGGAAAAAGAGCGTAAGGACCAAAAGGCTCTGTCCCAAATACACCTTCATTTGTCAAATCAAATTTTGCAGGATGTACTAAAGGAGAAGACTGCTGCTGCTTTATGGCTTAAGCTGGAGCATGACCAAGAATCTGACTAGCAAAATTCATCTAAAGTAGCGTCTATACTTTCACTGAATGTTTAAAGGTACGTCTCTCGAGGGTCACTTAACTGTGTTTAAGGAGATTGTGTCTGATTTGGAGACTATGGAAGTTAAATATGACGAAGATGACCTTGGGTTGATTTTATTATGTTCACTGCCTTCATCGTATGCCACATTTAGGGATACTATCTTGTATAGTCGGGACACTCTTACCCTAGATGAAGTTTATGAGGCTTTATTTTGTAAAGAAAAGATGAAGCAGTTAGCAACTGGATCCGAAACACAAGGAGAATGTCTAGTTGTTAGAGGTAGAACCCATGAGAGAAGTTCTAGGACTGAGAATAAAGGTAGGTCTAAATACGGAAATAAGGAAAAGTTTTGTAACTATTGCAAAAAGAAATGGCACATTAAAACTAAGTGTTATAAGTTGTAGAATAAAAACAAAAGGGCTGATAATCAAAAGGGGAAGAAACCGAATGCCGGTGAGGCTAGTGTCATTGAAGAAGTTTCTAATGATGAGCTTTTGGTAATTTCTGATGGTGATTCCAAACCCTATGAGGATTGAGTTCTTAACTCTGCATGTAGGTTCATATATGTCCCAACTGGGACTGATTTTTAACATATGAGACGATTCCTAAGGGCTCTGTTTTGATGGGAAACAACGCCCCATGCAAGGTTGCTGGTATTGGTACCGTTAGAATTAAGATACATGATGGTGTAGTGAGGACACTAGGCGATGTAAGACATGTCCCCGACCTTAAGAGGAATTTAATTTCCTTAAGTACTCTTGATGCTAAAGGGTACAAGTGCACTGATAAAGGTGGAGTTATGAAAGTTAGTAAAAATGCTCTTGTGATGATGAAAGGTGAAAAGAAAGTTGCTGGCTTGTATGTCTTGCAGGGTACTGCAATTGTTGGTGATGCAAAAGTTTCTACATCCACTATATCTGATAGTGATGTCCCTAAGTTATGGTATATGTGACTAGGGCATATGAGTGAGCTTGGGATGGTAGAGTTGAGTACAAGAGGACTACTTAATGGACAGTACACAGGCAAGATGGAGTTTTGTAAGCACTGTGTATTTGGGAAACAAAAGAGAGTTCGTTTTGGCAAAGGCATCAACAGTACTAAGGGAATTCTCGAGTATGTTCATTCTGACCTTTGGGGACCGTCTACTGTTCCTTCTCGTGGTAGAACTAATTACACGCTTATAATTATAGATGACTTTTCTAGAAAGGTATGGACATTCTTTTTGAAGTAAAAGAATGATGTTTTTGCTACGTTCAAAGATTGGAAGACCATGGTAGAAAAGCAGATTGGTAAGCCAGTTAAATGTCTTCCATTGATAATGGCTTGGAGTTTTGTTCAGATAAATTTAATAACTTCTCTAAATCAAAAGGAATTGTAAGGGACTTAACAGTCCGACGTACTCTGCAGCAAAATGGTGTGGTAGAGTGGATGAATAAAACATTGATGGAGAAGGTATGTTGCATATGCTCCAATGTTGGCCTACCTAAGTCATTTTGGGTTGAAGTTGCTTCTACAGCTTGCTACTTAGTCAATCGCTCTCCTTCCATCGCCATTGACAAAGAAGACACCAGAAGAGATGTGGTCAGAAAAACCTGCTGATTATTCTAATTTGAGAATTTTTGGTTGTCTCGCTTATGCTCATGTTGACAATGGAAAACTAGAGCCTAGATCCAAAATTAAAGACTATAAGTTATGGTGCCCAGAAACAAAGAAAGTTATTATTAGTAGAGATGTTGTGTCTGATGAGACGACTATGTTATGTGGGACACCTACTATGGGATCTAGTGATGATGATTAGGAGAGATCTAGTAGACAAATGGAGTTTCAGATTGAGACAGTTATATTATCCGATTCGACTTCTTAGTCAAGTTTAGAGAGTCATGGAGATGTTGCTTTCCCGCCATCGAGACCACTGCAGTACTCTATCACCAAGGATAGGCCGAGGAGAGATGTTAGGCCTCTATAGAGGTATGCTGAGGCCGACTTGGTGGCTTATGCTTTATCAATGGCAGAAGCTATTGAGTTTGGTGAGGAATCTTCTACCTATTTAGAGGTGGTTAATTCAGTTGACTCTGGTAAGTGGATGATTGCTATGCAGAGGAGATGAAATCTCTACACAAGAATGGCACATAGGATTTGATGAAGTTACCCAAAAGGAATAAAGCTGTTCCCTACAAATGGGTATTTAAAAGAAAAGAAGGTACATTGGGAGTTAAAGATGATAGGTACAAGGCTAGATTGGTTAGAAAAGGATACAATCAGGTTCTTGGTGTTGACTCTATAGATGTTTTTCTCCTGTGGTTAAGCAATTGTGGCCACTCATAATCTTGAGTCTGAACAGTTAGATGTGAAGACTGCATTTTTGCATAGAGAGCTCGAGGAAGACATTTACATGCAGCAACCTGAGAGTTTCGTTGTTACAGGTAAAGAAGACTATGTTTGCTCATTGAAAAAGTCTCTTTACGGTTTGAAATAGTCTCCTAGGCAGTGGTATTCGAGATTCGACTCATTTATAACCACTCATGAGTTTAAGAGGAGTAACTATGACAGTTGTGTCTACTTCAAGAAGGGTGATGATGGGTCCTTTGTTCATTTGCTCTTATATGCTGATGATATGTTAATTACTGCTATGGATAGAGAAGAGATTAAGAAGTTAAAGTCTCAACTCAGTGGAGAGTTTGAGATGAAGGACTTGGGGGCCACCAAGAAGATTTTCGGCATAGAGATTTTAAGAAATAGAAAAGCAAGTAAGTTATATCTAAGTCAGAAAGGACACATTGAAAAAGTTTTGCATAGGTTCAACATGCAGAAAGCAAAACTGGTGAGCACTCCGTTAGCAGTGCCTTTCAGACTTTCAGATGCGTTAGCTCCATAGTTAGACGATGAGATTGAGTACATGTCACGTGCTTCGTACTCTAGTGCAGTCGGTTCTCTCATGTATGCTATGGTATGTTCTCGTCCAGATTTATCATGTGCAGTTTGTGCAGTTAGTAGATATATGACTAATCTAGGTAAAGAGCACTGGAAAGCGGTGCAATGGATTTTTAGATACTTGCATGATACTACTGACGTTTGTTTGCACTTTGGGAAGACTAGAGATGATGTTGTAGGATACGTTGATTCTGATTTTGTTGGAGACTTGGATAAGAGGAGATCGCTTACTGGGTGTGTGTTTACAATTGGTAGTTGTGCTATTAGTTGGAAGGCTACATTGCAGGCTATTGTTGCCTTGTCTACTACTGAGGCTGAATATATGGCTATTACGGAGGCTTTCAAAGAAGCGTTTTGGTTAAAAGACCTATTTGGAGAACTCGATGAAGACTAGCAAACTACAATGGTGATGTGTGACAATCAAAATGCTATTTTTCTCACTAAAGATCAAATGTTTCATAAGAGGACGAAGCACATTGACATTCGTTATCACTTTGTTTATGATATTGTTGCTCGTGGTGATATTGTTGTGAGCAGAATCAGTACGCATGATAATCTTGCCGAGATGATGACTAAGTCATTACCTACGGCTAAGTTTGAGCATTGCTTGAACTTAGTTGATGTTCATGTTCGTGCTTGTTAGTTGCCTGTTGGGGCTTTGTGGAAAAGGTGGAGAATTTAATTAATCACATGTTAGAGTTTTTTCTTTATAGTGAATTTTGTGTCAAGGTGGATATTGTTATTGTGTGACCCAAAACCCCCCTTGGCAGAAAGGTAGCGCCGTGGTGGTACGATTTAGACTAAACACAGATACCTCGTTTTTACGCATTTTTTAGGTTATTTTGACTTAGGGTTTGAGCCTCCACACACACACACACACACACATATATATATATATATTTGATATTCTCCATTGTTAAGAGATACAATAATTATCATATAGCTGTCATAGAGATCATAGTGTTGAGAATGATACAGAGAGCTCAGTCTTGTAAGTTTGTGACTTAGGTCTAAACACAGATACCTCGTTTTTACGCATTTTTTAGGTTATTTTGACTTAGGGTTTGAGCCTCCACACACACACACACACATATATATATATATATATATATATATATTTGATATTCTCCATTGTTAAGAGATACAATAATCATCATATAGCTGTCATAGAGATCATAGTGTTGAGAATGATACAGAGAGCTCAGTCTTGTAAGTTTGTGAGTGATTGAGTGAGTGAATTTTTGTATTTAAGCACTCTAAACATCATTGTAATATCCGTTTTGTAATTAGCAGATTGTTTTTCCTCTACCTGTGATTTTTTCACCATTATTAGGGTTTTTCCACGTAAAATCTTGTGTGTTTTTTTTCTCTCTTTCTTATTGCTTATTGCTTTAATTTCTAACATATAGATTAGAAGCTTGGTGAACCACGTAGGTCGACCAAGTGATTTTTTTTTGTTTTTTGTCAACAATCAATGGAATAAGGAGAAAATTGAAGAATTGTTTTGGCCTATAGATTAGGACTTAATTCTAAGTATCCTGTTGGGAAGAGGTAACTATGAAGATCATTGGACATGGCATTTCGATGAGAAAGGCATATATTTTATACGATCAGGGTATAGAGTGGCTCTAAAGGCTATGAGAGCTCCTTATATTCACCTTTGGACTGTAGGTGGCAGAAAGTGCTGTGCGCTCTACGTATCCCAACAAAATTAAGATATGCATTTGGAAAGCTTTTCATGGGATTTTACCCACAGCTGTTAACCTTCCTCACAGAGGTGTTAGTTGTATCCCTTGCTGTTCTAGAGTGAAGGAGTGGAGACAGTCTAGCACGCTTTATAGACTTGTCTTTTCGTGAAGGAAGTTTGGGAAAACTTGGGAGCCATATTGTTTTTAAAATAGGTAAAAATGTTTTTGTTTTAAAAAATAAAATTTTTTTAAAACAAAAACATTTTTACCTATTTTAAAATTTTTTTAAGAATTGTACTGAAGGTGTTTTTAAAAGTTTTGTTTCGAAAAGTGTGCGAAAATATTTTCAAAAATTTTGAGAACGAAACCAAACGAGGCCTTGGTGCTTTGGCCTCGGTTTCAATATGCCCATTGTTTTTCCCGGGTTGTGATCTTTTGCGGAGAAAAATCTGGATAAGTCTAATTTGAGAGTTTTTTGTGTGTTGATTTAGGGATTATGGTGGTTTAGGAATATATCTACGCATCAACATATTCATAAAAGCTGCAATGATATCCTAGACATGGTGAGGAGGACGATTTATGATTATACCATGTGTGTTAAAGCTACTAGCTGTTGGGGAATTAGGCGACTCCTAATTCCAAGGATCGCAAGAACGAACAATTGCAGAAAATAAATAGGAGAAAAGAAGAAAAAGAGACACCAAATTTTTATACAGGTTCGTCCAAATTTGAGACTACGTCCTGTTTCTGCCGCTTGTAGATTCCACTATGATGAAGGAGATTACAGATTACAAGAGCAGTTTCTCACACACTCACAAATTGTGCTTACCAAAACTCTCTTCTATCTAACACCCTGTGGGAATTTTTCTCTCTCTCAAGGATGGAGCTCTCAAGAATTTTGCCTCTCACAAAATTATGCCACTCACAATTTTCACACACACAACCCTAGCCACCTTATGTCTATTTATAACCAAAGGAGGAGAAAAATAGCAACTAATGGGAAACCCTAGTGGTTTCCCCTTTTTGGGGCGTTTGAGTTCGACTCTAACTCAAAGTTTCACAACAAACCAGACTCCGGGAGCCGCGGCCCTCATTTTGGGCGCCGCGGCGCTGGTTTGTTCTCGGACGAGCGCCGCGGCCCTTGTTTTGGGCGCCGCGGCGCTAGTTCGGGCGCCGCGGCGCTCGTTTTTGGGCGCCGCGGCGCTGTGTCTCTGCCCCCCCTAATGCAGCGCCTTCTTTTTTTTTCTTTTTCTTTCTCCTTTGCTAGGTTGATTTGGCTCCACATTGCAACAATCTCCCACTTGGAGACTAATCAATCACCATGTCTCCCACTGCAGCGGCAACGACTTCTCATGCTTCATGGAGAAGTCCAACTGAAGTTGCGCACAACTTCAGTTTCTCAATCGGATCCATCTTGGTGAGCATATCTCTAGATCCTTTTACCACCCACCTTGCCTTATACGCTTGCTGCCAGCACTTTTATCTTTTGCCCGGTATACCCTCTTGTTGTGCAAGGACTTTTTACCCTGTGGTAACTTTGCCAGTTGCCATGTCCGATCCAACTCGTCCCTCATGGCTAACTCCCACTTGACCGAATCTCCAGCCTCCACGGCTTCATCAAAGCTCTCTGGCTTACCTTTGTCGGTCAACAAGATATAATGCAGAGTTGGGGAGTATCTCTGTGGTGGTCTGATTGTCCTGCTAGACCTCCTGACTGGTGTGGCAGGAGTCCTCTGGTTTTCTTCTGGAGCTATGTTTTCCTGGTCTTCAACCTCTGGATTTTGCACCTCCACTTCAGACAGATCCTTCAATGGAATCACCCCAGGCTTCTTATCTTCAGAACCTGAACCCCTGGAGTCCGTGCTGTCTCTGTCCTTGTACAGAACACCTTCGTTGAAGATCACATCCTTGCTCCTGATAATCTTCCGGCTTTGGTCATCCTAGAGACGATAACCAAACTCAAGTCCGCCATAGCCAACCAGAAAACACTTCTTTGACTTGGCATCCAGTTTACTTCTAGCAGCAGAATCAATGTGTGCATAGGAAACACAACCAAACACTCTCAAGTAAGAGAGATCAACCTGTTTATGGCTCCATACTTCTTCTGGTAGCTTGAACTTCAGCGGTGTGGATGGACTTCTGTTGATCAGATGAGCGGCTGTGTTAATTGCCTCAGCCCAAAACATCTTTGGCAGCCCTGCATGCAACCTCATGCTTCATCCTCTCTCGTTTAAAGTCCTGTTCATCCTCTCAGCTACCCCATTCTGTTGTGGTTTCCCTGGAATGGTCTTCCTCATCTTTATCTCATTCTCAGCACAGTACTGCCTGAAATCTTCACCTAGATACTCTCCCCCATTGTCAGACTGCAAGCACTTCACCTTCAAATCTGTCTCGTTCTCCACCATGGCTTTCCATCTCTTGAAAGCATCGAACACATTAGATTTGTTTTTCAGAAAGTAAACCCATACCTTCCTGCTTGAGTCATCAATGAACGTCACATAGTAGTTTGCGCCACCAAGGGAAGTCACCGGCGCAGGCCTCCAGTTCTAATTTCCTAGACTTAGGCTCTCTACCCATCTTTGAGAAACTCACTCTCTTCTGTTTACCAAAGATGCAGGCTTCACACAAACTATGATCAACAGTTTTCAAACCTGGCAGTTTTCCTTTGCAGTGAAGCACCTTCATACCCTTCTCACTCATGTGACCAAGCCTATAATGCCATAGCTCGGTATTGGCAGCAGAATCAGCAACTGCTAGGGTATCTCTGCAACTTGAGTTCATGTAGAGAGTTCCAGCCTTGCGTCCCCGAGCAATAACCATCGCTCCTTTTGTGACTTTCCAACCTCCACAATTGAAGGTCACTTTATGTCCTTCATCATCCAGTTGCCCCACCGAAATCAAGTTGCGCATTAATTTAGGAACATGTCTCACCTTATGAATCTTCCATACCGACCCATTAGGCATTTTTAAACTGACATCTCCAATGCCAACTATATCCAAAGGTTCTCCATCAGCGAGATAAACCTTACCATGATTTCCAGCAACATAGTTCTCCAGGATATGACGGTGTGCAATGGTGTGGAATGATGCTCCTGAATCTATCACCCACGAATCAAAAGAACTGTCAACCGACAAGATTAAGGCATCCTGTTGCTCTTCAGTGGCGGCGTTAGCTTCATCATTAGTCTTGTCTTCATTCTTCCTTGGAGCCCTGCAGTTCTTTTTCAAGTGGCCCGTCTTCCCACAGTTCCAGCACTCCATACTCCTACCGTTCCTTGACTTGCTTCTCCCATTCCTCGACTTGCCTCTCCTGCCATTATCTCTGTTGGATTGCCTGTCAAGTTTCCTGCCCCTATTATCAACATTAAGGGCCGAGTTCGACGAAGAGGCTTCTCCTGAGTCCTTCCTGCGAACTTCTTCCGCCAGAATAGAGTTTCTGACATCAACAAACTTTAATTTTGCACTCCCAAGAGAATTAGTAATGGCCACCCTCATGGGTTCCCAGCTATTCGGTAACGAGGCCAAGAGGATTAGAG
Organism: Artocarpus heterophyllus; assembly: GCA_025403435.1. Lineage (NCBI taxonomy): Eukaryota > Viridiplantae > Streptophyta > Magnoliopsida > Rosales > Moraceae > Artocarpus > Artocarpus heterophyllus. Next base: position 16,120,328 of record CM046348.1, on the reverse strand, counting down.
CATTGATCTCATCATCAAATTTAATCTCTACCGAGACCAATTGGTTTAGGATGGTGTTGAAACTGTTCAGGTGCTCTACCACCGAGGCACCTTTAGGCATCTTTAAATTAAAAAGCTTCTTCATGAGATGTACCTTGTTATTAGCTGAGGGCTTCTCATACATCTCTGACAGAGCCTTCATCATCCCTGCTGTACTGGTCTCTTTCGCAACGTTGTGGGCAACATTTTTTGACAAAGTCAAACGGATCACACCGAGTACCTGTCTATCAAGGAGACTCCACTCCTCATCCTTCATGCCTTCGGGCTTATTACCCAAGGGCAAGTGCAGTTTCCTGCTGTATAGGTAGTCCTCTACTTGCATCCTCCAATAGGAAAAATCTGAACCATCAAATTTGGCGATGCCGGCTGTCATACCTTTTTCTCCAGTCATCGTTCTTGATCAAAACCTCCGCTCTGATACCAGTTGTTGGGGAATTAGGCGACTCCTAATTCCAAGGATCGCAAGAACGAACAATTGTAGAAAATAAATAGGAGAAAAGAAGAAAAAGAGACACCAAATTTTTATACAGGTTCGTCCAAATTTGAGACTACGTCCTGTTTCTGCCGCTTGCAGATTCCACTATGATGAAGGAGATTACAGATTACAAGAGCAGTTTCTCACACACTCACAAATTGTGCTTACCAAAACTCTCTTCTATCTAACACCCTATGGGAATTTTTCTCTCTCAAGGATGGAGCTCTCAAGAATTTTGCCTCTCACAAAATTATGTCACTCACAATTTTCACACACACAACCCTAGCCACCTTATGTCTATTTATAACCAAAGGAGGAGAAAAATAGCAACTAATGGGAAACCCTAGTGGTTTCCCCTTTTTGGGGCGTTTGAGTTCGACTCTAACTCAAAGTTTCGCAACAAACCAGACTCCGGGCGCTGCGGCCCTTATTTTGGGCGCCGCGGCGCTGGTTTGTTCTCGGACGAGTGCCGCGGCCCTTGTTTTGGGCGCCGCGGGGCTAGTTCGGGCGCCGCGGCGCTGTGTCTCTGCCCCCCCTAATGCAGCGCCTTCTTTTTCTTCTTCTTCTTTCTCCTTTGCTAGGTTGATTTGGCTCCACATTGCAACACTAGCAGTCTCCCCACCAAACATCATCAAACTGTTGGATTGCACCCTCTCCAGGAGCTTTCAAGTTGAATACGGATGTTGCTGTGAAAAAGGAAGAGACTTTACAAGGATTGGAGCTGTAATCAGGGATTCAGCTGGGCACGCTTGTATAACTAGGAAGATTATGGGCAGATTCTTCCCTCAAACAGCAGAGGGTATAGCTATGCATGAAGGATTGAAATTGGCATGCTAAATTAACATCACGATTGCCTTTGCTGAAATGGATGCATTAAGGTTGGTTAATGCCTTTAGCTTTGGTGCTTCATCTTTTTTATTTGATTATTGGTTTATTCTGAAAGATATACAAACATCTTTACCTGCTTCTACTAGTAGTTGTTACCATATTATCAAAAATGAGAATAGGTAGCCCACTTGTTGACAAATTCTGTTTTTAGCTATAATGTGATTGATTGGGGTATAGAGGCTGTCTCGTTATATGTAGACCCTGCTATTTACGTTGATTTAGCGAAGTAACAACAGTCCACATTTTTAAAAAAAAATGCAATGTTAAATTAGTGTATTAATGTGCTACTTTTAATGTCAAATTTAACATATGTCATATTTAAAGTCAAATTAAATATAGCATTTGCGATAATTTGGCCTTTGATTGTTATTATTTAATGTAATTATTTTTTTAAACTTGGGGTTTAAAAGTTAATAATTATTACAAAATGGATTAGCATTGCATATGACGTTGATATTAACATTTGCTTTGTATAGGGTCTTACATTAGAAACTAACGAATTTAGAGTTAGGGTGTTGAGTGTAAAATATTTTTGTTCAAGCAATATTCCTGTAATTTTGGTAAATTACAGGGGTGTCTTGTTCACGCCTCACTCCAAGTCCATTCCACGATAAATTTTCTCCTCACACCGTCCTTCTCCTTCCCGACTCCACCACCTTATGGCCTAGTAAAACCACGCTCCCGGCGCATGTTAGAACACTCCGCCTTGAAAACTTGTCTCCACCATCTTCGTATCTTCCGGCGCACCAGAGCCGTCGGAAAATGGACGCCCTCTTCGAGTCAATCAACGTCCGTGATCTCCTCTCCGCCACCGATCTGAGCGACCCAACCACACCACTCTCCGCACCCGATCTCCGTCTCCTAATTCAGCGACTCGAATCGCACTCCCTCCAAATCAAGGCCAAAGTCCAATCCTACATCGTATCTCACCACCACGACTTCTCAAACCTCTTCTCTCTCTGCAACGACGCCGTTTCACGCTCCGACAAGATCTCCGACGACGTCTCGGAGCTCCTCAGCGTCGTCTCCGGCCGTCCGATCGACACCGAGATCGGGGATATCGTTAAGGAGATGAACGGGAAGATGAAGGAGGTGAGGGCGAAGCGCGAATTGTTGGAGTTGGCGAGGGTGATTGTGGAAATAAGCGAGAAGCTTAATTCTGGAAGAGAGGCGCTGAGGAACGGACGGCTGAGATTTGCCGCCGAGGAACTGAGGGACCTGAAAAAGGCTCTCGGAGTCTCCGACAACGATGATGTCACCGATGAGAGGGAACCGGTGGTGTACGGACTGTTGAGGAAGGAGTGGTCGGATTGCTTCGAAGAGGTAAGGAAATGATTTTCGATTTGTTTGCCGAGGAAACTTGTTGTGTTGAATCAATCTGTTTGATGAAAATTTTCTTTTTCTTTTGGTGATTTTTATTTGAGTTTCTGATTGTGTTTTTTAGAGGCATTTGATTTCGGTTTGTAGATTCAAGAGGTGCTTTTGAAGTTCATGGCAAATGCGGTGCAATTCGATCGAAACTATAATGCGATTCGAGTCAAATACGTGTTGAGCGACGGTGGAAATAACAGGATTGAGCTCCGTACAGTTTTAGAAGCTTTGGATGTACGCTAGTGTTATTGCCTTGTGTTTCTTCTTAAATTCAATGCAACTTTTCATGTTTTCTTAACTAGGTTGCCGCATTTTAAACTTTAAATGAATAAAGCGTTGAAACCATTGAATTCAGCTAACGAAATAGAAATTTAAATGGCTTTAAGGCCTGTTTGGTTCATAGGTTTGAAACAAAATCAAATCTCTTGTGTGAGAAAACAGTGTAGCAAAAATGTTTGAATTGTGATTCGAACAGTGAAACAAACGGGCCTTTAGTGGCTCCCTAATAAATGTGTAAGGATGGTCCCATTGTGTTTTAGTAGTGAATTTATCTCTGAGATTGTTTCTGGCAGGTTGTTGGCATTTTGGATTATGGGCTTGCAAAAGTAGGTGATTTGATAATCAAGAATGTCTTCTCTCTAGCTGTGAATTATAGGTCACCTGTTTCATTTGTGGAAGAATTTGTAAAAGACACTGAAGTAATTAGTGGAATCATGTTAAAGACAGTTCCATTACGTGATCGAAAGGTAGACTATGCAATGCTGTTTGAAAGTTTTGATTAATTGCTTATCGTGCTTTATCAATACACTCAACTTCAAAGAAATGATGTAAGTAGAACACGTAATGTGCAAAAGAAAATTGTTGCTTGTAGTTGAATATATTGGCTCATGTTGGTTTTATAATTTAAATTTTGTACAGATAATGATTTCGCGGAAAATGGCTTTATGAACTGTTGAGAAATTGATGAAAATTTGAATAATAAACTATTCTTGTGGTTAAAGTATGAAAAAGGCTTTGTAAACATTTTGGTTGTGGTGGGTGCCAAAAATGATTCTGTTGGTTGATCAATAGCAATGGTTTTATATAGTGGGTTTTGGTTGTTGTTGCGTGACATTTTCCTTTCAATCTTTAGGTTGAGAATGAGGATGAGACTATTTATTCAGGGATTATTCAGATAATAAGGTTTGTCTACAACAGCATATGCTTCGAAAACGGTTCTTGGATACAAAGTTTCGGAAGATTGACATGGCCAAGGATTTCAGATTTGATTATTTCTAATTTTCTTTCGAAGGTTTGGTATTCTATTCTTGGAACTGAAATGAAACTTTGTTTACCTCCTGGGGAAAATATCTCAATCTGTACTGTGAATATTTGAGTTTAAGAGCATTGATATATTTTCTTTATTTATCCCTCCATTGTTGTTTAAAAACCTTTATAGATGTTTCGATTATGATGCCTGTGTCAGCTACTTTTGTTGCAATAGTATTCCAATCTGTGATGCCTGCAAAGTTGCAGGAGCTAATGGAATGTTCAGATTACTATAGTTGTCTTACACTAAGTCTGTTAGTCACTATATGTGCAGCATATGTCTTTTGTTCTATGGGTTGGTGGGGAGAGAGAGTAAGTCGAACAATTTTGGTTATTTTGGTTCTTATTTTAGTCGCATGGGATTGTTATTCAATTTTTATTTTTCATTCCATGTACGGATCATTAATCAGGATTTTTGGTTTTCTAGGATAGTTGACTGTTTAGACAAAGATACTATCATAAATTAGCAGTGTGTAACTCATGAACTTTGAATGGTTTTCTTGCATCCAGACTCTGGATATCTTCAACATAGCATAGACATGTACATTCTTGTCATGCAAGTTTCCTGGAATTAATAACCCAAGATTGATTTCTCATTTCAGGTTGTGCCTCAAGATGCGTCAAAACTTGCTGACTTCGAGAAGATAATTGAACGCACATCTGAATTTGAGGCCTTTCTGAAGGAAATAAGATATATTTCTTCGGATGACAAGGATAACAGGTTAAGTGACTATGCAGAAAATGTTGAGGTTCACTTTGCATCTAAGAAGAAGATTGAAATTTTGGCAAATGCTAGAAAATTGCTTCTTCAATGTGATTTTGCAATTCCTCTGGTGAGTACTTGGGATCAGCATTAAAACTTTTGTAATTATTTCCTATATAAGCTTTAGAATAATGGAATTTTCCACAGGAGTATACCAAGAACGATAAGATGGCTTTAAAGATGTCCGAACATGTAGTTCACTTGTTGTTTCTGTCAGAGAGGTGTGTGGTATCAAAAGCTGCTCTTCAACTGATAGAGCGTGTGCATCAAACGCTTAAGGTATGTAATGTAGAAGAATTAACCTTCTTGGATTCTGTTGGCAAATAATATAATGATGTGATTTTATTTTTAATACATATATACCTTAAATGTTCTTCTTGTTATTCCTACGTACAGGATGTTTGTCTGTCGTCCTCCAGAGTAGCTTTGGAATTCTATCATGCTGCCAGGGACATTTTACTTCTTTATGAAGTCATCATTCCTGTCAAGGTTGGTTCTTGGAAGGCAGTTGCAAAAGCAATGCTTATCTTCCAAACGTTGTTGTTGTTGTTGTTGTTGTTGTTGTTGTTTTTGTTTTTTTTATATATGTATTTATTTTTATTTTTTACACTTTGGAGGATGATTGTATTTATTTTTATTTTTTACACTTTGGAGGATGATTGTAGATGTTTAAACAAGTTTGTTACTTGGAGCTCCGTAGGCTTCTACCAACAATGACTTTAGAGAGTTTTCTTTTTCTTTGATTACGTTGAACTGGAAAGATGTTATAGTTGTTAGGCTTTTTTATGTTATTAGGGTTCAATTTATTTTTGTTTTCTTTCTTCTATAAATCCGAGGACTCTTTTTTCTCTTATATTTTGCTGGTTTCACTTTTGATAAAGTTTCGTTACCTACCTAAAAACAAAAAAAATCGTGAAGATAGCCTCATCTGTATTAATACATTTATAAAAAGTCTCAGTACTGGAAAGATAGAAACGACACCATTTGTTGCTGCTGGATCATTGAGCTTTTCATATGCATATACAGAAATCACAAGTTTAATGTTAAAACTTAAACTCTAACTTTGCATTCTTTTTTCCTGCAGTTCTTTGCCAACTTAATATATTTGTTCAGTATGTAGCTCTGCCTGAAAATTTTGATTCAATTTGTGTACCGATTTCTTTTAACATAATCAGAGCTGGTCAGAGCTTGATATATACTTCATATGCATCTCTGCTTCATTTTTTCAGTATTTCTTGATCCATGTAAACTCGTCATGGTTTTGTGGTAACCTTCTTGTTTCTCTTCTGAAGCTAGAAAGGCAGCTTGAAAGCATTAACCAGGTAGCCGTTCTCATGCATAATGATTGTCTTTATCTATCTCAGGAGATACTTGGGCTTGCATATGAGGTATGTTTCAAAGATAATTACTTACTGTGCACACCGATGCATCTGCACACAGAGACATGTATAGATCTTTCTTTCCTGACCTGCATATCTTCCCACGACATTCTTATTTGCTTTCTCCCCATTTTGGCATGCGTACATAATATGCAAGGAATCTGCTTCATGAAACAAAGATTTAATACTTTCATATGCCAGAAGTTATTTTGTTCCTAGTTGACATAACAGATCCAAATATAACGCCGTATTAGCTATCTTTTGGAATTTTATTAATCTGATTTTCTTTAACATTAGGATATTCCTCTCAATTCTGATAGAATTTTGAGTTTTTTTTTTTTCTTTTTTGACTTATGCGATCAAGTTTTTTCTCTCTTTTTTTTTTTTCCTTTTTCTTTTTCAGTATCGCCCAGATTTCCCAAGTTCCATCAAGGAACATGCTGTATTTGTTGATTTAGCTCCAAGATTTCAATTAATGGCAGAAGAGATACTACAGAGGCAAATTCAACTGGTTATCTACAATTTGAAAGAGGTGGTCATATTTGAATGTACTACTCAATCAATTGTAAACTATTGGTCTGAATTTCTTTAACCAATCAGCTACTCAATTAATCAGGTAGTCTAAATTTGAAATTTTCTGTCCAGGCTACTGACAAATTTTAGTTTTTAGGCCATAGATAGCGCAGATGGATTTCAGAATACCCATCTGAAGCAAGAATATGAATCTGCAAAATTTGGCATAGACCAGGTAGCAATGGTTTATTTGACCTCATTGTATTATCCTTTTTATTTTATTTTATTTTATTTTGGGTCGTTCTAGCAATTCCCATTCTTGCTTCCCAGCAAGTGATCACTAATGATTGGCTGCATATATGTTGAGCAGGTTGTTTTCATTCTAGAGAAAGTACATATCATATGGGAACCGCTTTTAATGCCTTCGGCGTACAGGAGGAGCATGTGTATGGTTCTAGAGTCAGTTTTTTCCAGAATTACAAAAGACATACTACTTATTGATGATATGGCAGCTGAAGAAACATTACAGGTAAATTTTAACCTCTCAATTGGCACAATTATTTTTTCCAATTTTGATGCTTTTGTTTCCATTTTGACTTTTAATGTTTATGCATCTGATGCCACCTCATTCTTTCTTATTATGTCCATAGCTCCAAAGAATAATTCAACTGATGCTGGAAAACCTATCTTCTCTATTGGAATCCCTGGCGGTTCGCCATCAAGCAGAGAATGCACCAGAGAGTTCAGCGCAGGCACTTGATGATTTCATACCTTCGTTAGTGAAGATCCGTAAAGTGGCAGGCATGTTTCCATGCTGATGATCTCTCTCTCCCTCTGTCCTTTTTTTTTTTTTTTTTTTTTTTTTTCCTTTTCTCTCCTGGCAAAAAAGCCTTGCAACTGAAACCTAACAAGTCTTCCTTTCTCGCCTTTTGTTTTCCTTTCAGAGTTATTAGATATGCCTCTGAAATCAATCATGACGGCCTGGGAAAGTGGAAATTTGCTAAGTAGTGGTTTTACAATAAAAGAGGTATGAAACTTTAGTTGCTGTTCCGTAACTTTTTTAAAAAAGTTTTCTGTTCACAATGGCAGTTCAGTGTTCTAGTTTAGTTGTAAAAGATCTAAAGATGGATGAAACGAACTGTTATGCCTCTTAGGTGGTGTTTGGAAGGTGGTGGGAACCGGTGGTGAGAACCACTTTTACTGTAGCATGTGAAACTTTACACTGTAGCAATTTTTTAAATTGTTACTGTAGCATGTGAGAGCTTTACACTGTTTATAACTGAGTCACGGTTCCCACCACAATGCCAAACAGGAGGTTAGAATAGAAAGTTCTGTTATAAACTGAGACTATCCATGTAGAACCAAATTAACTGCATTAAAGGGACTAACTCCCTTTTTATCAAATGTCTTGATGTGCTCTTTTTTTTCTTTTCCTTATAGCGTTTCATATATATATATATATATATTTATTTTTTTATTTATATTGGCTTTCTTGTGTTTCTTGTTGTTTTCCACAGATTCAAGATTTTATCCAGGCCATATTTGCAGATTCTCCTCTCAGAAAAGAATGTTTAAGGAGATTAGAAAATGCTAGTTTCTAGAAGCTCTATCAATTTTCTCGACCAACCTGGAAGATAGTAGAAAGCTTTGGGTCGCAAGGCTGATCCATAATTCCTTCTCAAGCGATTGAACCGGAAGCCAAAGCAAAAGATGCACACTAAACAGTAATCGTAGATTTTGTTGTTGTAGTATTTTATTTATGTCAAAAGGCTTACCTTCCCACAAGCTTTCTGTAAAACTGTGCGCTAGGGTGACAGCTTTTCTTTGCATTTTTTTTTTTGGATACTGAAACAGCTTTCCTTTTCTTTGATTTGAAGGGAGATGTGAAGAGGAAATAGAACAGAGTGGACAAAAAAAATAGTAATAACAACAATTAATTAAATCTTAAAATGGCTTACGACGAGACTATATTGAGATAATATTCCCAGGTTAATTTGGGATCCTTGGCGTTAACCCAGGATAAATGTTGTGGTTATTGCTGCAGTATTGCGTGAACAAATACTTTTTTGGAAAATGTGGCATAACATGTAATTCTTCTCATGCTACGGAACTTGTGAAAACATTATTATTATGAAATATTTTCACTCGTCATGTTGATTTGAACTGAACGGGTTAATTTGGCTTTTGGAAAAATTGTAACCGAATCGATTCCAACGAGTAGCCTTTGTTACCAAAAGAAAAAATTACAATGCATAATCAAATTATTATTATGAAATTAAAACTCAATAATGTAATATGTAGAATATCTTGAAAATATTCTCCATTATAAAGTAATTATTTAAATGATATTATATTTTATATCATATAATTATATGGTAATTATTTTAATAATATTATAAACTATAGTCATATTTTAAATTAATAAACATAATTGGGTCATTTCTCTCTTCAACTCTTTCTCCTTGTTTATTGAGTCAGTTGTCTCATCAACTCTTTCTCGCTTAAAAAAAGGAAAATTGTACCAAATAATACAATTTTTATTTTATTGTAAGTAAATAACACTTTTAAAAATATTAAAGTTATAGTATTTTTATAATTTTGTGCTTTTTTTAAACACTAAAATTTTTAATTTTACCTTTATATTCATCTCCTCAAAAAAAAAAAAAAAAAAAAAAAAAAAAAAACTTAGATCCACATTCTCCCTCCTCTCTTTTTCTCTTTTCTCTCCAACCCTGGTGGCAACTTCGTTGACCTTGTGCTACTCCAACAACCTCTCCCGCTGTGACTCCGACGACAAATTGGGCACTTCCCTCTGTGACAGCGCCTACCTCCGCAACTCCAGCACTTCTCTTGGCGTAGCTTCTACAATCTTCACTTGATTTCAGCCTCATGACTTTGGCACTCCTCCTCGCGCTTCTCTTGACGTAGCTCCTGCGATTTCGGTCTCGCAACTTTGGTTCTCTTCCTCGCGCTTCTCTCGGTGCAGCTTCGGCAATCTAGAGACAAAGGAGAGGATGAGAGAGAAACAAGGAGGGAAATAGAGAGAGAAGGGAAGAGAGAGAAATTTTTGGAAGAAAAAATATAAAATTTTAATAATTAAATTGGGGTTATTTTTGTAATTTAACTAGTTAATAAATATAGAGGGAAAAAAAATCCCGAGTTTCACATTGTTAAAACATAAAACCAAATAATAACTTATAAGAACATTGGGTCATACCACTTAACAAGTTAACCTTTTATGATGGAAGCTCAAGTCCTTAGCAAGTCCAAGTTCCATTAGGGTATCAGAGCCCAATCAGCTCAAATGAGCAGCTCAATCCATCCAAGACTTCAAAGAGAGCACCATCCTACAGAGGTGTGATAAGGGAAAAGAATCCCGAGTCTCATATTGTTAAAACATAAAAACAAACAACTTATAGGATATTGGGTCTCACCGTTTAACAAGTTGACCTTTTAGAGCTTTTTACATTGAATGCCACCTTTTTTGGAGGCGGATCGATAACTGCCACAACCCAAAAAAGTGTTGCAATATATGCCAAACTTAATAAAGCAAAGTTATTGTTACGACGATTTTACCTTTTAATATCTTTCTAAATTTCACATGTTTCAATCTCATATCATCAAATACCTCCATATGATATACTTAGAATACTATATGTAATGTAATGATGTGGCATTAACATTCTCTACAAATGTTGTTTTTTTTTTTGTGGCAATCCAAGCTTTATTTTTATGACATTTGTGTAAAGGATCCGACCTTTTAAGATAAAAGCTCAAGTCCTTAACAAGTCCAAATTCTATTAATAAGTGTGTATTTATGTTTTTCAGCCTATCCATTGACTTTGTTTTAAATTTAAGCTATTAATTTTATTCTATTATTAGCTTGGTCTATTTTCTTTTAGGTTAGTCATGTTTCTGTTTAGTCTAAGTTATTATTTAATAATAGAGGTTGGACGCTGAAGGGACTAAACAAATCATACAAATCCCAAACTTTTTCGAGAACTGCATAAAAGAAATACAAATTAAGTTTAGTATCCCTGAATTGGTAAAATATATTTGAATGATTGTAGAATCTTGAAAGTTTGATTCACATCGGGAAAAAAAAAAAAAGGTAACAAGACTTCTCGTATGGAAAACATTCATGAACTCCTTTAAAAATATAGGAATGGCCAGTTTCCTCATTGTCAAACTCAATTCCCAACGACCTTCCTCCTAAATTAGTTGGACATTAACATTTTCACTATGACACTAAATTAATTTGCCAATATCAAATTTTAACATTTGAGTAGGAAAAACGCTTTTGAAGTGGTATTATTTTTTATGCTAAAGTTGACATATTTTATAGCTATCCGTAAATTTGACACTTATTTGACAAGCCATTTTGTTTAAATTAATAATAGAAGCTCTCACATCTTATCATGTAAAGAAAAAAACAATTATAGTATAAAACTCTTATATGCTACAGTTTTTTAACAAAAATTTTTAATTTAAACCAATTTACTAAACACCTTATAATTTGATAGCAAATATAACGCATACCAAATATTGACATTTGATTGCTATTAGATGATATATTGATTTTTTTTTTCAATGGTTACCGTATTGACATTTTTAAATAATTTTAAATTCAAAAGTTTATTTTTACAACTTTAAAAGCTTAATGATTAGAACGAAAAATAGATATGACATTTGAAATATTATTATGCATTATAGTGCAAATTTAAATGACATATCAAATATTAGTTTTATAGTTTTTGGTGCCAAATTTAATATTAACATTAGCACGTACAAATGATCTAAAGAAGAGAGTGAAACTTCTCTTAAGGAACTAACAGTGATCTAGACGTCCAAGCTTTTAATTTTTGGTATTTATAGACCCTAAAAAATCCATCCAAGTTTACGAGTCATAATTAAAAAAAGAGTTTACTTAGCCAAAACTTGCCAAACTAGTATAGGAGCAATCAAAGCTGTAGTAAAGATATAGGGTGTTTGGAAGGGTGGTGGGAACCAGTGGTGGAAACCACTTTTACTGTAGCATGTGAGAGTTTTATACTGTAGCATATTTTTTTATTGTTACTGTAGCATGTGAGAGCTTTATACTGTTTATAACTGAGATTGTGGTGGGAACTGAGTAGTTCCCACCACTGTCAAACAACCTCTAGTGTTTGAGCCATTTAAGTTTTTTACTTTATTAGGGTGACGTAGTAAGAATAAACAACATAAAATTACACTATAATATTTTTCAAAAACTACTAGATATCTAGAAAATTTTACATTATGAAAAATACTCTACCAATATAGTTTTGTCATTTCATGTTAGATTTTTTTTGAAAAGAAAAAAATGTTGTCTTGTATATATATGTATATATTTTTATTTTAATATGATTTTTGTTAAATCTGAAGTTTAGAAATATGCACTAACAATAAAGACACCTTACTATACGTCTTTTATGTTTATTTTTTTTCTTGTACCTTGTATTTTGATGATATAAAAAATCACGCTTTGTATTTTAGATTGTATCACGTGTATACTTTGACATTTCAAAATTATACTCCATTCTTACATTTTCTGTGTCCCGGCAAAATAGATCTAAACACTCTTGTTAAAATAAAAACAAACAGAAGAAAATAATATTACAAACTGTTAAGAAATATTAGGTCACTTTTGACCGAAAAAGTTGAAATGCGTTATATAAATGTGATATTATAGTATATGGTACCATAAAATATGTTACAAGTAAAAATGAGTAAAATGGTTTAGTAAAAGAATATAGAAATAAAATAAAAAGGTGTAAAAATCAGCTGGACATAATACATACATATATATATATATATGAATAATAAATGTAAGTGGAGGTATAACAAAACAGATAAAATTTTACAATGCCAAATTTTAGTTTTTAAAAAGTGAGTGGGGTCTCATCACTAATGTGTAGCCGGTTTGTGGCCTGTTGGTTTAATCGTGCATAGAAAATTTTGGTTACAATAACAGTCTTAACACTTGAACAATCAATTATCCGTCATGGATTTGAGCGAGGATCAATATGAGATGTGACACATGGGGAACAGATTTGACAATCATATGATGAACCGTTTACTCACAGGAACCCAGTGAGCGTTTTTCAACCTGTTCCGACCGCTCCAAAGATCCAACCAATCCATACCGAGAAATATATGAGCTAACAAAGAGGACGAATGCACCAACAAAACTCACCCTTTAATTGTAGTATTAGTTAACTCCTTAACCACTTGTCCATTGTTTTAGCTAAATGGTGATTTATTTCGGGTTCTTTCTTTGTGAGAGGTAGTATGGCATATCAACTCAGACATAACCATATCAATATTTATTTTATAAAGCATTGCTTCTTGATTGATTATGGAAGGCCATCACTTCAAAGAGGTCTTTTCAATTGTTTGTTTTGGTTTCTAACTTCAGAACACTCATTTCTACCAAATTTATCATTCCATCAAGTTTATGAAATTGTTTTAATCAATTAAAACTAACTTAGACATATGGATATGAATGGTTATCTCCGTTACACGACTCTTCAAAATAAAACCCGGAAAGGTGTTATACTTTTACTTTGATTTAGTGAACAGAAAAACAAGGATTATTGTCTTCTTCATCAGAAAACACTAGGAAGCATGGAGAAAAGTCATTTAAAAAAAGGCGTCATCAGAATTACTGGCAGCACGGATTGACCCCTAAAATCAAAATATTTGCTTGCCTGAATCTCATTCTCTCTCTTCAAATGCATTGGTCTAATTGGATCACAACTCATCTTTGCTCGTAGTATCTTCCCCCATTAGCTCTTCAAGGGAGAACTCATCCTCTTCAATGATCTCTCCATCTTTACCATCCCATGGTTCGGTCTTCACAACCGTGGGAGTGCCTTCCAAAGGCAGGTTTCCTTTTCCTCCGTGCCCAGCTTCCCTCACAAAGTCTCTGGTCAAACAGAGTACCAATATCAGAAATTTCTATTCATTGCTATGATGGTAATCCAGAAGAGACAGAAGACTTACATAATATGCTCAAGCTCAAAGGCACTCTTGAGTGGGGCATAAACGCTTTTCTTCACATTTAGGGCTACCAAAGCCGGATAGCCATACCCCCCAACTCCGACACGTTGTTCAAGATCTGGCTGCTTACCAGCCGCTGCCCAGACATAGCTGGAAAAAACAAAAACAACTTTTTATCTTCACCTAGATTCAAGGGCCACACCCACAATTTAGCATTTGTGTTTAAGGTGCCTTAGTGGTAAATTCTGTGCTTCAACATGACATCAACATATAAAGCTGCCTGGAACATTTAAAAGAGAGAAAAAAAAAAAAGTAACGTAAAGCTTTTAGGCTTGGGGGGGGGGGAGAGATGGAGGCCATTTGGAAAGACAACGGTTGGAATGTTTTCTTGCCTGTAGGGACTCCTCTTGAACTTCTCCGCAACTGACAATAACTGCAGAATGTACTTGTTCCTCCCTTCTGCTTTAGAATCCAAAATGTCAGGGAGGAAAGCAACAAAGCAGATGGCAGCAGAACCACATTTTTCTTCCAAGACATCCTACACCGAAACATTACACAGCTTTTTAGTCTCCTAGTTTAATGAGTTGACGCTCAAGTATCAGTAAGTAGTTGAGGGCTTACTGGCCCAGTTAGCTCGGTCACTTCAGGAGGTGTAACATTTGTTTCCAACTGTTCAAGAGCAAAGGATTCAATCGCTGAAGCACTCCTAGCACCTTCATAAGGTGTTGGGCTATCTTTGTCAGCACCAAACACCAAGATAGTGGGGAATCCTTGAACGTTGAATCTGCTCATCAGAGACTGGTAAACCCATTGCATCAGAACCAAATGGTTTCAGAATTCACACGCCCACATGAAAGGGAAAAAGCAGCGCGTAAGCAAAATGTCAAATTTTGAAGATAATAAGAAAACTCGAATGAAATGACATCCTACATTAACCACAACTGTTTGAGCAGCGTCTCATCTCAGTTTGCATTTGGCACAAAAAAGACACCGGATACAGGATCTAACATAAGAACATGATACAAAAAGGTAGAACAACCAACTAAACTGGTAGAAGAAGTTTTACAATGCCATCCCATATAATGGGCAGAGCTACGAATTAAATAACCATATTAGACTATGGGATATAGTAGGAGAATAACCCTAACATTCTGATAAGTTCATTCATAAAAGCCACCTAAGCTAAACGTTAGCCAGACAATTCAAACATCTATATGCAGATCAAACTTCCCCTGACTACACTCCAAAGGAGAATAAGAACAATTACTATATAACAACTCTATAGTCTGTCATGTAATCCATATCATTTCATAGAAATCCACGCTTACCTTTTCTGCATCACAGTCCACATGACCTAATTTCACCTTGCCCTTCAAGTTATCAGCAGCCTTCTTCCACTCAGGTGCCAGCTTTTTGCAGTGTCCACACCTTTAAGAAGAGAAAATTCAATGCAGGTTATTAGAATCATTCATGTAGCTGTAATTTTCCGAAGGTTTAGACAGAGAAAATGGTCTCTGACCAACACATAGCAAATAAGGATATACCAACAAAAACACTTACCAAGGTGCAAAGAACTCCACAATCCAAAGGTCCTTACTTTTAATTACTAGCTCATCAAAATTGCGTGTATTTAATTCTAGGGAAGCACTAGGTTCAGATTTTCCATTTGAACCACCTGTTGCTTTCCCATCTAAACGTTCCTTCAGAAGTGTCTTTATCTGTAGCAGACCAACAGACTAGTAAGCATACATAGACAAATCATTGAGAATTTTCCTATAAAAAATTAGGTTTAATTACATAACTATACCTCTTAGTTTTAATTATTTCTTAATTTATCCCTCTGGTTTAGAAACTACAATTGTGTTTCGAGTTTAAAAAACGTTTTAATTTTATCTCTCGTAGACTTTTTGGAGGGAAAAACTTGAAGATACGACAAAGATATCTTTAATTAGACTGAATTTATTTTTAAATTTTTTTTTTTAGAATTTTTTTTAAGAAAAAAATATAATATTTAAAAAGCCATAAAACTTACATCTTTTTTTTTTTCAAAATTTGATATTTTCTTTTAAGAATTTTATGTTTTTAAATCTATAAAATATTGTTTATAATTGTTTAGGGATAATTACGTTATTTTGCCCCCATTTTTTTTCTATTCATAAGGTTGATATTGAAATAAGTTTTTTAAATTCAAAAAATACCTTTGTAGTTTCTAAAAACAGATGGACATAAACTAGGGGTATAATTATGTAATTAACCCTAAAAAATTAATACTTCAATCTAAATTGTGCATGTTGTTAGAGCAAGATAGTCAAGTCAAAGAAGGCTTAATGTCAAAGATTAACCGATGAGTATAACACTTTTGACACACTGCACTGAATCCAAGTCATTATCAACCCCAAAACATTTTGGTTAATCAAATTGCTGAAGAAATATTAATTACTATGCACATTGCAGTTCAAAGGAAATGGAAAGTTAAAAGAGATTTTGCAGGAATAACATTAACCTGTTTGAGTGCAAATTCTGCGATGGGTTTGACATCTCTTGCTCCTTGATAGTCTGCAGGAGGTTTTCCAGGCACGAATACCTTGATTGTTGGAAACCCTTGAATTCCATATTCCTATAGAGCATCAGCATCAACATGCACAAAAAATTACAGCATTCAGTGAGCAACCAAAAACTTCTAACTCAGGAAGACTTCAAACTAAGTGATATGTCCATGCACTATAGTCCATAGGAGACGAAATAATAGCTTTTTACTTCTTCAGTTACATGGAGAAAAAATCAAAGCAAAAGAAAGCTCAGAAGTAGAGATTTCACGATGGAAAGAAAGGGTAAAAAGTTACCGGATCCAATATCTAATCAGATAGAATATGTAAAACGCACGAAAGTGAGATTTTGATCTTAACCATATCCTCATGAGAGAAATAATTTTCCAAACAAATTGCCACTATAATCTTTGGGAAAGTACGAAACAGGATAAGAAAGAAAGGTAACTTTCTTTCTTTTATCTTCCTTCTTATCGATAAGAAAAGTAACACGAGAATTACAAAATCAAAGCATGTACCATCGCAAGTGAAATACAAGCTCAATCACACAGAACTTAGGAATACTGAAATTATTATTCTTTTCATGGGTATGAAATTATATGCTTTTCATGGGTATGAAACCAACCAGGAAAGATTATAAAGAAATCAGTGGTAAGTCAGCAGATTAATGTTTAGTTCATGGGTTACAGTGAAAAAAGCAGCCCAATTGAGATGAGACCAAGTTAAGTACTAAATAGTAAGAATTAGAAATTGCAGGACTAACTATAGGACACCTGAGCAAGAGACTTGTGCTCATCAGCATCGAGAGCCGCCACAGTAGCCACCCCCTTCAAGACAGTAGCAGCCTTCTCCCACACAGGTGTCAATGCTTTACAATGTCCACACCACGGTGCGAAGAACTCAACCAAAACAACTCCATTGGAATTCAAAACCTGCGCATATTCATATGTTTTTGGTCCAGCGCAAAGAGATACCAATTAGTTTCTTAGAAGTGTTCCGTAAAAATGCAAAAACATAGATTAAATGGGGTATCTTTAAATGCCAAAATTAAACCGAAGAGAAAATGAAAAATATGATTTGTTAGAATAAGCAGGTACAAAACAGAAATCATGAGCAAGTTTTAGAACACCCAATAAACGAATAAAGAAAAATAAACGAATTCATACAAGTTTTATGTAATGTACTACTCTAACAACGAATCAACAGAGGTGAATAAACAAGTTATTACAAAATTAACATAAAATCACTGAAGCAGTCGCAATATTTAGTAAATAATAATAACAAACGTTAGAAACGAAAAATAATAAGCTAGATTTAGTGTCTGTACATTTGATGAGGCAAGGAAAAAAAAAATCCAATGGAATAAGTTAAACGTAAACTCACGATAAATTAAAAAGAAAAAAAGTAAAATATAATATTTTCGGATCAACTTACCAAAAATCAAAGACACAGTTTGTTTTTTAAAAAATCCAACAAGAATTATTGTAATTTTTTTTGGAAAATACAACAATTACTACCACAAACCAAAAAAACAAAATGATCACTACCAAGTAATAATATTTCTCAAAAGGAAGAGAAATTTCCTAGGACTGATCCAAAAAAAATCAACAACTAGAAAATGGGTATGCCATAAATCTAGGTTCAAATTCAAAATCGTACCTTGGACTTGAAGTTGGACGGAGTTAGCTGGACCACCGGCGACGAAGGTCCATAGAGCGCATGACAGACATTGGAGACAAAGAAAAGTACAAAAAATACTGAAAAAACTCGGAAATAGGATTGATCTGCTCTCATTCTATTTTTCTATCGTTGTTACTCTCTTTCTCTCTCTATGATTTGCTGATTTTTGTTCTTCAAATCAGAGTAGAAGCCCCTGGAGACACAGAAGAAGAACCCAAGCATTATGAGCTGCGGGCCGAGTTACGTGTGTTGGCCTATCATATTTTTACACGTCAGCAATATAGTTTCCGCTTTCATTTCTCTTTTCGATATGTATTTTTTTTCCTCCCCCTTCCTTTTTTTCTTTTCCTCTCTATGAGATATGAGAGAAGTGGATCATTGGTGGCCTGCCATCCCACCCCGTCTCTTTCGGGCCCAACAATAAAATAAAATAAAATAAAAATTACATTAGATATCTAAATTATTGTTATAAAATTAAAATCTAACATAATATTTAAAATATTTTAAAAATATCTTTAATAATATAGTAAATATTTTAATGATATTATATATTGTACTATATAATTACATATAAATAATTTTAATGATATCATTATAAGATATTTGTAGAATTTTTACAAATTAGAGTCATATTTCAATTCAATAAATGTAATTGGGTCAATTGTCTCATTAACCCTATAATAAAAAAGGCATTTCTCAATTCTACTCGACCAATCGATTCAGTCTTCACTCATGCCACTAAAAACTCTACACCGTGCAACACAGTTGTCGAGCAACTAGGGGTGAACAACGGGCGGTTTGACGGTTTTTGGGCGGGTGCGGGTCGGTTTTTTTAAATGGCAGGTTGACGATTAACCAACCCACAAACCGCCCGTGGAATGGCGGGCGGTTTCGGTTTGGGGGCGGGCGGTGTGGGCGGGTTGGGCGGGTTGAGTCTTCACTAATGTACAATATAATTTTTTGAGCTCTTTTTTATTAAAAAAAAGTAAAGAAAATTTGTAGAAAATATAAGATGATAATGTATGAAGCATTCCCAACAACAACCAAGTTTGACGCCTAAAAACAATGACCATATTCACAACAAATTAAGAAACATAATCATTCATTGCAACAAGAAACATCAACTACAGATGAAGTGATAAACAAAGTCAAGAATTTTTGTTCTTCCATAAAACCTGTTCATTGGGTTCGAAAATAATAGGATACTACAGATGAAATAATGAACAAAGTCAAGTGTTCTTTTTCTTTTTAAAGAGTGAGGAGTGGGGGAGGTTTAGATTAAGATTTTTTTTTTTTTTAAAAGAATTAGGCGGGCGGGTTCGGGTTGAACCCGCCCCCTAAAATTGAAAACTACCCGAACCCGCCCCCTAAAATTTAAAACCGCACCCGCCTGCCAACATATGTAGGCGGGCGGGTTGAACCCGCAGACTCCCTTTTTTCGGGCGGGTCGAGCGCGGGCGCGGGCGGCCGGTGGTTGCGGGGCGGTTTTTGTGCACCCCTACGAGCAACGGTCCTAAAAAATGTCTAATTTTCATTTATGTTACAATACACAAAGCTTTGCACAGTATATTGGTCGCGCATGGGCCCCCTTACGTAGAGGATTCAAAATTTGGCACATCCTAGAAAAAGAAGAATAAAAGGCATTTTTAGGGTTGCAATAGCCTATTAAGACATGTTTAATATACCGTATTATATTATATTATATATAAAAATATAATACAGTATGTCAAATAAGCCTTTAATGATAAAAATGCTACCATTTATTACAAAGGATATAACTTTTAGTCATGTATTTTTTTTAAAAGCGCGTAACTAGGGGATAACAAAGTCAATATACTCTTTTTTTTTTCCGAGAATTGTATCGTAGAGCAGAAAAGTAGTTGTTGTCCCTTCATGATCAAGTTGCCGATGCCACCCTCATTGCAAAGGATGTAACTTTTAGTCATATATTTTTTTAAACAAAAAAAAAAAAGCACGTAACTAAGGGATAACAAAATCAATTGCCTCTTTCTTTCCCTTTTTTTTTGGTAGAGTAAAAGGAAGTAATTGTTCTCGCCTTTTGATGAAGTCGCCGACGCAACCTTGCCATGAACTCGTCGTCTATGTCTTTTCTTCTCGATTTTGTTGGAATTCTCATATGATCATTTATTTTCAATGAGAGAGAGGAAGGAGGGAAGAGAGAGAGGATGAGAGATTAATTTGACTTCTAAAGTTTCTAATTTATGGTATTTTGGTAATTAATTTATCCAATAAATGTGGATTTATTATCAAATAACTTTTTGTTAACCTTTCATATATTTTGCCCCATTAGTTTTTATCTCTATGTTAGTTTGGCCTTGAAGAAAAACTGAATATGGGAAGATTTTATGTATATTGAACTGATTAATTACAAAAGAGAAGACAATATACATATATAAGATATCAGTTTAAACTATTCTAGGAAACTAAGAATGGTCAATCAATAAAAAATGAATGGCAAATATTCTGCCTTAACATCAGCAAACCTCATTCCCTAATTTTTGGATTCTTCAATTCTTTTCCCGTAATACTCCCCCTCAAGTTGGAGCATGTATATCGAGAACACCAAACTTCTTAAGTAGGGAATGAAAATTTGACGAACTTAGGGGCTTAGTGAATAAATCTGCAAGCTATGAGGTTGATGACACATAAGCAGCTTCTATAGCACCTGACTGGATTCGTTCTCGAACTACATGACAGTTGATCTCAATATGTTTGGTGCGTTCATGATAAACTGGATTAGCAGCAATGTGGAAAGCTGCTTCACTATCACAAAATAATTTTGCCGGTTGTCGATGCTCAACTTGCAAGTCATCTAGCAAATACTTGAGCTAAGTAAGCTCACACGTAACTAAAGCCATAGCTCGATACTCTGATTCTACTGAAGATCTTGAAACTGTGGTATGTTTCTTGGTTCTCCATGAAATCAGTGCTCTTCCAAGGAAAACGTAATAACCAGTCATAGATCGTCTAGTGATCGAGCACCGAGCCCAATCTGCGTCGTAAAATCCCGTTAAGAGCAAATTTCCTTTGGCTGGGAAAAATAATCCTTGGCCAGGTCCACCTTCAAGATACCGCAAAAGGTGATGAACAACATCTAAATGAGGCTTTCTTGGTTCTTGCATAAACTGACTCAGAATGTGAACTGAATAACTTATCTCTAGTCTTGTAATAGTGAGATAAATGAGCCGTCCCACCATCCTTCTATAAGCAGATGGATTCTTTAATAGCTCTCCTTCCATGGGCAAGAGTTTGACATTTTCGTCCATAGGTGTAGACAATGGTTTAGCCCCAAGTATACCTGCTTCATCTAGAATGTTGAGAGTGTACTTCCGTTGAGATATTGAAATACTATCAGTAGTCCGAGCAACTTCAATACCAAGGAAATATCGTAATTGACCGAGGTCCTTGATAAGAAATTTGGTGTGGAGAAAACTTTTGAAAGCAGCAATTGCATTGTCATTGTTGCTTGGTATGATCATGTCATCTACGTAGATGAGCACGACTATGAAAGAATTACCAGAAACCTTTATGAAAAGTGAGTAGTCAACCCTAGATTGATGGAAGCCAACTTGCTGAATGCTTTCGAAAAATTTATGAAACCAGGTTCGCGAGGCTTGTTTGAGTCCATATAATGACTTATTGAGTCAACATACCATAGGTGTCTCCCCTTGTCGACAAAAACCAGGTGGCAGTTGCATATAGACTTCTTCAAGCAAATCACCATGAAGGAAAGCATTCTAGACATCCATTTGGTGAAGTGACCAATTACGAACAGCAGCAATAGCAAGTAAACAACGAACCATAGTTAACTTGGCTACAGGTGCAAATGTTTCCTTATAATCAATCCTTTCCCGTTGAGTAAAGCCCTTCACCACCAATCGGGCTTTGTATCATTCAATTGTTCCATCTGAGTTATGTTTAATCTTGTACACCCATTTGCATTCGATTGGGCGATGACCAAAGGGAAGTGGCGTAAGTATCCAAGTATTGTTTTGTTCAAGAGTAATCAATTCCACATTCATAGCTTCTTGCCATTTTGGATATAATATTGCTTGATCATAAGTCACGGGTTCCACATGCGTAGTAATAGCACAAGCAAAATTTTGATATTTAGGTGAGAGATGTGCATAAGAAACATACCGGGACAAGGGGTGACGCGTGCCAGTTGAGGAAGAAGATTAACTTAGGCCAACTGTAGCAATGTGGCAGAGATGGTAATTTCAGAGCTTAACACTTGGTTGTTTTATGCGATCAGAATGGTGTGTGTTAGGGGGTGGCTATGGTTTGGAAGTGTCAGATTCAGGTATAGTCTCATGTGTGGAAGGTGCTGGTGAGGATAAAGTAGGATCATCAGTTTGTGAGGTGCTTGTTTCTGTGACTATTGGTTCTTTTGAGATGTAAGGTAAGGGAAGTACTACCTCATCAAATTGTTCTTCATGTGGGTTAGCATGAAATGGAAAAATATGTTCATGAAATACAACATCTCGAGAAGAAAAGAATTTGTTTGGTTCTAGATCATAAACTCGATAACCCTTTTTACCAAATGGATAATTGACAAATATGCACCAGCACACTCTTTGATCAAATTTATGTGTGGGTAGGAGATTGGCGGCATAGCAAAGACATCCAAAAGTTCGAAGGTGAGTGTATGTGGGTGGTTTGTTGTGAAGTAATTGATAGGGAGATTTATGAGAAAGAAGAGGTGTGGGTGAACGGTTTATTAAATAGCAAGCTGTTTGAATGCTTTCTCCCCAAAATTCTAATGGTAAGTTTGCTTGAAAATGAAGACCCCTTCCCACTTTTAAAAGATGGCGATGTTTCCTTTCAACAACTCCATTTTGTTGTGGAGTTGAAGCACATGAGGTGTGATAATTGATGCCTTTACTGTGGAAATAGTCTTTCATAGAAAAAATTTCAGTACCATTTGCAGTTTGGAGAGTTCTAATTCTATAATTAAATTGTGTTTCACCCAAGAAATAAAAGACTATAGGATTCCTTGGATTTCAGATTTAAAACTCATGAGATGTATCCAAGTATATCGAGTAAAGTCATCAACAATTGTTAAAAAGAAATGAGCCCCAGAATGAGATTTATTCGATGTGGTCCCCAAATATCACAACGTATCAAATCAAAAGGTGCTTGAGAAGAAATTAAACTAGATAGAAAACATAAACGTGTTTGTTTGGTAAGAGGATAAATTTCACAAACATGCTTAGAATCAAAATAAATTACAGGGTTGGTTTTGGTAAGAACTTGAAGAGGACCAGATGATGGATGCCCAAGGCGTTGATGCCAAAGATTGGAATATTTACCGATAGCGCAGGCCAAGGATGGATTATGGCTTGTGCTAGGTGGTAGAGACCATTATGTTGCTTGCCTAGGCCAATCGTCTCCCTCGAAGCAGCTTCCTGCACAACACAAAAATCAGAATAGAATATTACTATGCAATTCAATGCTCGTGTTAGTTTACTAATTGACAGTAAATCTACACAAAATTGAGGAACTTTGAGAACAACATCAAGTTTGATATGAGATGGAATGTGCAACGAACCAATTGACTCAATGTGTGTCTTACCACCATTTGGCAAAGTGATGGTACTTGTGTTCGACAATTCTTTTGGATTTAGCAATTCAAATGAGGAAGTCAGATGATCCGTGGCTCCACTATCAATAATCCAACAAAAATTTGAGTGTGTTGTAATTGGAGAAATTTGAGATGACGCCGTGATAATACCTATGGTATTTGCAAAATGCTGAGTGTTACCATCATTGTTTTTCTGAATCATTGCCATTAATTGGTTGTATTCTTCGGTTGTGAATCTTGGTCTATCATTTGTTGAAAGAGATTTCCCTCCTTCCTCCAATGCCTTGTTTGGTTCCACCTTTACATTGTGAGCCCTAGTTTGGCGTTGATTGGGAAGCTTCACATTCTTTCCATGAGGCTTATGACCTACGGGAAAGCCATGTAGATAGTAGCATTTTTTAATGCTATGGTAATCACAATTGCAATAAGAGCAATGCAGTGGTGCCTTTTGCCTTTGGACCTGATTTGCTTGACTTGCCTTAGTGTTTTGATCTGCAAGCATGGCCTGGTGATTCATGTTTCCACGGTTGAGAGAGAGTTCAGCGTGCTTTTCTTGTTGAAGAATAAGAGAATAAGCTTGACGTGTATTGGGCAAGGGCTGCATTAACAGGATTTGTCCATGTATAGCGGCATAGCTCTTGTTTAATCCCATGAGAAATTGCATAACCCTCTCCTTTCTCCTTCTCATCCCTTTTCTTGAGTTGTTCCAGTCCGCCACATGAGTAGGTTAAGGGCTCATGATAGGATGAAAGTTCATCCCAAAAGGCTTTAAGTTGTGTGTAATAAATAGAGACTAATTGCTGCCCCTGCATATGTCCCACGATGTCTTGTTTAATCTAAAAAATTCTTGAATCATTTCCTTGTGAAAAACATTCTTGTAGATCCACCCAAATTTCTGCTGCAGTTTCAGCATAAATCACACTGCTTGCTATGTTTGGGTGAATGGAAGTCAACAACCATGAGATCACCATGTCATTGCATCGCTGCCACAAAGAAAAATTATCATCTGTCGAAGGTGGTCATTTGATTAAACCTATAACAAATCCAATCTTGTTCTTAGCACCCAGACTAATTCTCACAGCCCAATTCGATGTACGATAGTTGTCTCCTTCAAGCACTTTGGAGACGAGAATCATGCCCGGATGATCCGAGTGGTGTAACAAGTAAGGGTCTGATGCTTCTATGGTAGCCTCGAATGATGTTGATCTTGTTTCATTGCTGCCTTTGTCTGTCATGGTAGTAGCTCTAACAAAAAAATCAACGTTGCGGAAGTGTTTTGAAGAATTTCAGAGTCACCAGGTTCGTCGCTCTGGTACCATGAAGAAAAACTGAATATAAGAAGATTTTATATATATTAAATTGATTAATTACAAAAGAGAAGACAATACACATATATAGGAGATTAGTTTAAACTATTCTAGGAAACTATGTGTGGTCAATCAATAAAAAATGAATGGCAAATATTCTACCTTAACATCAGCAAACCTCATTCCCCAATTATCGGATTCTTCAATTCTTTTCCTGTAATAGACCTATTTCTTTCACTGTTCCTTTAAATAATTTTTTTGTCTGTCTCAATTGGGCCAACATGAAGAATCTAATAATCCAGTAAATTCATAAAAAATAAATTATCAAAAATGAGATAATTAGGAGGGATGTCACTAATTATTGGTGTGGATTGAATTATTCTACAAGGTAAAAAAAAATTCTTACTAATTTTGCTATAGTGGTAAAAAAAGAAGAAGTAATTGTATGGACTAAACTACCCCAAATTAATCTAGGGCTTGTTTTCAACTTCTCCTCTTCTCATTGTCACTTGTCATCTCTCTTGTCATGTGCAAATTCTTTGCTGCATCAAGTATTTGTAGTCATCCAGCTGCTTGTCTCCCAATGCAGCAAATCCTATTTGTCCTCAAACGTTCATCTACATAGTTTGATGATGTATTTTGGCAAGTGTTTTTTCTTCTTTTTTTAATTAGTGTTTTAGGAAGTTTTGAAATTGAAAAAGATCTATTTCTTTTTATGGACTTAGGATATATTTTGGTATTATAAATTATAGTTTGATATTGTGACTATGATATTTTTTATAATTATTTTTCAACAGCATAAATCAATCCAAGGTTTATTTTTGTAGCATATGTGCAAAGATCTTTAAAAAAAACTTGTGTTTACACATAAGGTCAACGTATTTATAAACTATAATTCTATTAATAGGCAACTAAATCCGTATGATATTTTTTTTATTAAAATCGATTTTTGTTTGGTCAATATGGTCATAAAATATAATAATACAAGTGTCCATATAATTTCTCAAGAAGAACGACAAAATTATGCCCATATGTAATATAATTTTTTTAGAATAAGAAGAACAAAGCATCCTAGAAATGTCACAAGTGGACAATGTTGTGATATTGATGCTATAATGCACTACAAGAAATGAGGTCTTTAACAACAACGTTTTTTATCCCTAAATATCAAAATTTAGCGACGATATATAGTGGCTAAAGGTTATAAGAACGACTATTTGGAAAATTGTTTATTTGTAGGGTGGGCTCCACTATTGTTATTACTAAAAGTCTTCACGGCAGATCTCGAGGGAAGTATTTTCTATTACTGCTAAAGAGGACTTTTAGCGATGACAAATAAATTCTTGGCCGCATTTTTGAATTTTTATTAAAATATTTAGTAGTTAATCTCGAGAGAAACCGCTAAAATGGCCTCTTAAATGTTGTCGCAAAAAGTCTTGAAAGTATTTACAAACTTTTATTAAGATTTTGAGGGGTAAAATTAAGTGGGCAGAAGATATTTTTCAAGACTTTTATCATCACTAAAAGTTTTGTTTAATATTTTTATTCCAAACAATGTGGTTTATTTAACTTTCAGCGATGACATGAAGGTCTTTAGTGACAATATGTTGTCGTTAAAAGTAGACAACTATAAGAACCAAAACCCAACCTTCTTCCCTAGTTTCTCTCTCTAACGCTCTAACTCAAGCCACTACCATCCACCTTCGCCCTCTCACTTTCTATTCCATTGTGCCGCCATCAACTGCCCCATGCCCGCCACCATTAGCCATCCGCCTCTCTAGTCGTCTTCTTCCCCTGTCCAGTCCCCTCTATATCTTTCTATCTCTCTCTGTGTCACTACTGCTGGCCATCGGTCTCCTTGCAGTTAGATACCGTTCGCCATTGCTGCTTTGTTTTGTAATCACCTCATTATTATGGTGATTATAATGTGAGTTTGGTTATTTAATTCTTTTTGGCTTAATTTATTAATTATTGATATGTTAGTTGTTTGTTAATGTAACTATGTTTGAAATTGATAATTTAACTATGTTTGAAATATGTTGTGGTTATATTTGGATTTTAGTTTTGCACATGTTTTGGATGTGTGAATATGTTTTGGAATATGTTGAATATATTAGTATGTGATTATGTTTTGGATTATGTTGAATATGTAAGTAAATGATGAATTGATTATGTTTGAATATGTTGAATATGTTAGTATATGGTGATTATGTTGGATATGTTTTGTTATTTTTATATGATTGTTAAATTTTTTTGAGGGTATGGAATAATAAGTTGTTAATTTTTTTTTTTTTTTTTGTGTCTAGTATTTTCACTAGTGTGTGTGTGGTTTTTTTCTTTTTTTTTGCTACTTGGTTCTATTTAAATTGCTTCTATTTTTCAAACAAATTGTAAAAATAAATATATTTTTTCAATCTACCATTATTTTTTCAAGTATGAAAAGAAGTCTTTATGTGTAAAGCTTCAACCAAAAAAGAATAGACATAAAAGAAATGAGAATATTAATATAGCAAAAACAATAATGCAGAAAATAATAATAAAATGGTGAAGACGTAATAATCTTATGGAAATATTAAGGCCAATTTTGAAATGAAAGAGAAGCGTAGTAAGTAAATTTAATTGTTTCAGACTTAAATGGGGTATTTATGTAAAAGTAAAGTACGAAGAGCAAAGAGTGGTATGCCAACAGAAAACATATGAAGTAATAGATGACTTGTGAATATTCCATTAGAAACTCTAACAAAGTGCACCGTCTGGGCCGCAATTAAATGATCGCACGAGCTAAAAAAAACCCAATAAAGAAATTATGACAATTAATATAAGCGTCATTTTTTTTAGACAATTTTTATTTATATCATAAAATATAAAAAGTTTTTATGCTATAAATTTAGTGTATATCTTAGATCCAATAGATGTCACGTGTCTTTCAAAGATATTTTTCGTGTCTCTTCAAAATATGTTGTTATTCTTCTAAGACATTTTTCGTGTTATTTCGTGATACGTTCCATTGGGTATTTTTCATATCCTATGAAATATTTTGCATCTCCCTCTCATGTGCCGGTGGGACATTTTTTCCATCTCTCTCTTCTTTGAGCTTTCTTTCTCTTTTCTCATTGCTGCCGGCTCATTTCTAGCACTGGCAAAGTCGCCAACGGCCAAAACAACAAAAAAAAGAGAGAAAAAAAAAGTATTACAACAACAACAGCAGTAAACCACAGATCGAGGACTCCAGTAATTTCTCTCGCACAAGTTCTGTCGCCAGCGAGAATGAAATCCGTCCGAGTTCTTTTCTGCGATTCTATCTCCAGCATAAATCTTCCCCATCACTCTTCTTCATCTTCGGATCTTTGTGGACTTTGACAAATCCAATCTCTCTCGCGCCAGCTCCGTTGCCATCGAGGACAAAAGCCGTCGCGACCATCACATCTCCATCGTGCTTCTTCGTCTTCAAATTTGGACGGATTTCGGCGAAGCTAATCTCCCTCACGCTAGCTCCATCATTGTCGAGGAAGAAAGCAGTCGTGATTTTGCATCGCCATTGCATCATCGAGGCCGCCAATCTGTACAATGTCAGTTCAATCACCCATCGCCGTGGAAGACAGGATCTCCATGTCAGTCGCCATAGCCGTGGAAAAAAGATATCTTAAGAGGAAAGATGAGAGAGAGAGAGGCAGAAAGACGAGGGCGAACTAAAGAAAAAAAAGGTTTGGCATAAACTTTTCGCTAGTTTTTTTTTGTGGCATAAAAAATTAAATGAAAAAAGTGATATAAGGTGTAATATTCTCATAAATTATACCAAACAATGCAACAACAATATACTTAAAAGTCTAAATTCACCATACGAGTTTGTTCTCGATAGATCATATGCTCAATAATCAATGGAGTCTAAAGAAGTCTATTAGAGGATAGTACACAACTTTGTTGGCGTTGACAGCCATAATAAAGTCTCCATGTGCATAGTTCTTTACAAACTCAACCACTAACTTATTTTTATCATGATTCCTGAGATCGTCAAGTAAAATCTGAACATCACCAACATCGGAGAGAAAATCCTTAGCCCCATAGCTGAGGAAAAGAGGAATCTCATTCGGAATACTTGATATGTTGTATGTTGGAGGAGTTGGTTGCCCATAATACTTCATGTTTTCTTCTAAATTATCGTAATTATACATTGATATTGTTCCATCTCTGATCACTAACATTCACCAGGAAAACAAACAAACCATAAAAAAAAACCCCAGATAAGAAAAGTTACTTTCAATTTTATAAAAGCAGCTAAACTCATTATTTGACACATTGATGGTAGAACGTACTTTGAGAAAGATGAATCAAGTTCTTCGTTGAAGTTGACTGAGGTTCATGGTTAAGAAAAGCACCTTCCTTAGATTTATCAATGCAGCAATTTGGGCCTATTAGATAGCATCATGGAAGTGACATCAATTAATGTTTAATAGGAGGAGAAAATAGTACCAAAGGAAGCCCCTAAAGCAAAGATGTAAAATAGAAAACATTACCTGTTATAGAGGTCAGTAAGTCGGAGCAGTCAATCCCTGTTCTATTGCAAATATTTTCAAGAAGCTTGCCAAGTTGTTGCCTGTTAAGAAGTAATTAAAATGTATCAAGTGGTAATAAAATAAAATAAAAAATTAAAAAAAAAAAAAAAAACAAAATCTAAAACACTTAAGTAGGCTTCTCACCCTTTTGGAACAAACTCACGGACGCCCAACCAGTAAAGTTTCTGTTAAAAAAAAAAGGAAAGAAATAAAGGAAATTACATGAAGTAATCTCAAGTTTATGATTATAAAAGAACACATAGATACATTAGAAATTCTTACTTCAGCTAAAAAGAAATCTGCAGCGGCTTTTGTGAGCAGTGAAGGAATACGACCCAAATAAGCAATTGGGCTCAGCAAAGCGGCTGATCTCAACATGTTTAACAACTTACCTTGTGAAAAGGCAGCAAAAGCAGTCAAAGTTCCCTGTGAATCAATAATATCCAAGGCTCTAACTTTAGAATTACATCTCGTTAGAAATAAAAAAAAGCATGGGACAACCACTGGTGCTAAGCAATGCAATTTTATAAAAAGTGGGCTCCGTTTATGAGTTTGATATTGTGGGACACCCTCTACTCATGTGTAGTCTTGGGCACCAATAATAATCTCTAGCATCAGTCATCTTATATACCTTAAAAATACCTAATACCGGTGCTTATGTGGCAAGAATGAGGATATACATCAATGATGCTTAGGCGAATAACGCCATAATTTTAATTCTTTTTGTACCATGTAATATATCATGTAATTCTTAATATCGTTAAAACAATTAGCATTCTAGCTTAATTAACCACTTGTTTCACATGGCTCTCCACAATGGTGGAGCCAAAAAAAAAAAAAACGCAATCAAGAAGAATATGTAGATTCAGACCAAGGAATGCCCAACATAATGTAGTGTTTGTCCTGTCTGGTTGTTGACATATTGGAACATAGCAGGGAGGTCATAAGCAGCCAGTTCATCCCATGACCAATTCCAGTAATCCTACGCATCAAAACATATAAACAAGTTACAACTTATAATTTCATAATAATAATAACAGAATGGAATTGAGTGAGAAGATGGCATCGTCACACTCACTATCGGCGAGGTGCCTTTTTCTATGCAATGAAAAATACATGTAACTTAATAATTTTATACATATTACCACAAAAAAAAAAAAGAAGATAAAATAACAGGAACGAACTGGATCGTTAGGACCAAATGACTTGTGTCCACGGCTAGAAATAGTCCCTCGTGTATTGGCAAGCCATACGTCAAATCCATTGTTAGCCAAGATGAATGCTAGAGATTCTTCAGGCGACAATAGTACCCATGTTGCAGCATCCTATTAATTTAACACTTGGAAAAACCTTAGTTCATAGTATAATCATGCATTGTTTATACACATAGATTAATATATATATATATATATAATATGCACATATAGAGAGACACTATGGGAATTTATGTACCACTAAGATCCCATGTTGTAACAAAACGGATGGTTTGTCTGCCCTTTTACCAGAACTCCCAGCAAGAATTCTCTGTAGACCAAGAATGTAGCCATCCTCCGTTGTCACCTAAACCCATCAAAAATGAGCTTAAAAAAAAAAAAAAAAAAAGATCCTATGGTAATGGTCTTCCTCGGTGTCAGGTAGTAGGCACCCCATGATGTGACAAATATTTAAATTGATTCTCTCATTTTTATATAAAACATTGTTTTCAACATAGAAAGGACAAGCCCAATGTCATTGGCGCTATTTAGTAGCACCTAAAAAAAGCAAAACAAAAATTGTATTTGGCATAAGATTTATGGTTTGGCTACATTACTGTGTGGTGTTCGCAAGTATAGCCTTGTGGCTCCACCAATGATTTGCAGATACTATCTTCAGAACTTGGGGTTGATGACAATATGCTGTTTCCTTTTCCATATTTGATTGAATGCAATCTACTTCCTGTTGCCAAAGCTGCTAAAATGCAAATAAGAGCAGGAAGAAAAAGAATGGATATTGATGTGGTAGCCATTGAATAGAATTTTGGCTATATTTTGATGTTGGAATGAACTCTGAGTGTAGTAAGTACTATTTATAGGAAGCATTGACAAAAGAATGGGAATAATGCAAGGATTATCTGGAATAAAATGGCTCAAATAAATAGGGAACGTTTAGAATAATGTAGAATAAATATTGGCTAGAAAGACAAAGGGAGTAATGTATAGGAAGCATTAGGAGTCCTAGAGACTGAATGACTGGTATTTTGGCTTTGCCCTTAATTTACCAAAGGAAGAGTCAAATATTGCATGCAATTAGTCGTAATATAGAATAAATGGCTTCCAGAAATAACAGTTGACAAATAAATACATCATCAACATCGTAACGCAGCAAATCCCATTTCTCCCGAAATGATCATCTACGTAGTTTGATGATGTAGCTTGGGAAGTGTTTTTTTTATTTCTTTTTTTTAATGGTGTTTTGGAAAGTTTTGAAATTGAAAAAGATATATTTCATTTTATGGACTTAGGATATACTTTTGGTATTATAGATTATAGTTTGATATTGTGACCGTTGCATTTTGTATAATTATTTTTTCAACGGCATAAATCAATTTAAAATTTATTTTTGTAACATATGTATAAAAATATTATAAAAAAAACTGTGCTTACGCATAAGATCCAATTTTTGTATAAGCTATAATTCTATTAATAGGCAACTAAATCCATGTGATTTGGTTTTTTTTATTAAAATTGATTTTTGTTTGGTCAATATGGTTATAAAATATAATAATGCAAGTATGCATATAATTTCTCAAGAAAAATGACAAAATTATGCCCATACATAATATAATTTTTTTAGAATAAGAAGAACAAAGCATCTAGAAATGTCACTAGTGGACATTGTTGTGATATTGATGCTATAATGCACTATAAGAAATTAGGTCTTTTACAATGACATTTTTCATTGCTAAAAGTCAACATTTTAGCGACGATGATAGTCGCTAAAGATTACAAGAACGACTATTTGAAAAATTGTTTGTTTATATAGGGTGGGGCCCACTATGTCATCGCTAAAAGTCTTCGTGGCAAATCTTGAGGGAAGTATTTTTCTGTTATTGTAAGAAAGGACTTTTAGCGACGACAAATAAAGGCTTAGTGGCATTTTTGAATTTTTATTAAAACTTTTAGTGATTAATCTCAAAGAAAGCGCCAAAATGGACTGTTAAATGTTGTCGCGAAGAGTCTTGGTAGTATTTACAAATTTTTATTAAAATTTTGAGCTGTAAAATTGAGTGAGCAAAAGATATTTTTCAAGACTTTTATCGTCGCTAAAAGTTTTGTTTAATATTTTTATTCCAAATGATGTTGTTTGTTTGACTTTTAACGATAACATAAAGGTCTTTAGCAACAACATGTCGTCTCTAAAAGTAGACAATTATAAGAACAAAAACCCAACCTTCTTCCCCCATTTCTCTCTTTCTAACCCTCTAACCAATGCCGCCGCCATCCACCTCCGTCATCGGCTAGTGCCCCCTCCGTCGCCGCTCATCTCCGTCTTTGTCTTTCTCACTCTCTCTCTCCATCCCATTGCCCCACCGTCAACTGCCGCATGCCCCCTGCCATCAGCTGCCCGCCCCTCTTGCCATCTCCCGCCCCTTGCCCAGTCTTATTCACCCCGTTATTATGGTGATTATAATGTAAGTTTGGTTATTTAAATTTTTTTGGTTTAATTAATAAGTTATTGATGTGTTAGTTGTTTGATAACGTAACTATGTTTGAAATT
The DNA here is from genome assembly GCA_025403435.1 of Artocarpus heterophyllus. Taxonomy (NCBI): domain Eukaryota; kingdom Viridiplantae; phylum Streptophyta; class Magnoliopsida; order Rosales; family Moraceae; genus Artocarpus; species Artocarpus heterophyllus. Next base: position 16,087,125 of record CM046348.1, on the reverse strand, counting down.
GATAATGTATTTATGTTTGAAATATGTTGTGGTTATTTGAATTCTAGTTTTGCACATGTTTTGAATGTGTGATTATGTTTTGGAATATGTTGAATATATTAGTATATATGATTTTGTTTTGGATTACGTTGAATATGTAAGTAAATGGTGAATTGATTATGTTTGAATATGTTAGTAAATGGTGAATTGATTATGTTTGAATATGTTGAATATGTTAGTATACGGTGATTATGTTGGATATGTTCTGTTATTTTTATTATTTTTATATGACTGTTAAATTTTTTTAAGGTACGGTTGCTATTTTTTGGAATAAGTTTTAATTTTTTTTTTTTTGTGTCTAGTATGTTTGCTAGTGTGCGTGTGTGTGTGTGTGTTTTTTTTTTTTTTGCTATTTATTTTTATTTGAATTGTTTCTATTTTTCAATCAAATTGTAAAAATAAATATATTTTTTCAATCTACAATTATTTTTTCAAGTACGAAAAAAAAGTCTTCATGCATAAAGCTTCAACTCAAAAAAAAAAAAAAGAATAGAGATAAAGAAATGAGAATATTAATATAGCAAAAACAATAATGCAAAAAATAAAAATAAAACGATTAAGAAGTAATAATTTTATGGAAATATTAAGGGCAATTTTGAAATGAAAGGGAAGTGTAATAGGTAAATTTAATTGTATCATATTTAAATTGAATATTTATGAAGTACGGTTAGAATAGGAAAGAGTGGTATGCCAACAGAACAATAGATGACCTATAATTATTCCCTTAGAAACCCCAACATCGTACATCCGACTGGGTCACAATTAAATAATCACATAAGCTAAAAAAAATCACTACAAAGAAATTATGGACAACTAATATAAATATTATTTTTTAGACTTAATTTTTATTTATATCATAAAATATAAAAAGTTTTTATGCCATAAATTTAGTATATATCTTAGATCCAAGACATGTTATGTGTCTTTTACGGATATTTTTTCGTGTTTATTTGGGACATGTTATTGTCATTTTGGGTTATTTTTCGTGATACATTTCGTGAAATATTTTTCATGTCTCTGCAAAACATGTTGCAGTTTCCTTCTGAGATATGCCACGTGTCCCTGTGAAATATTTTGTATGTCCCTCCTGTGTGCCGGCTCAACTCTGGCGCTGGTAAAGTCGCCGGCGGCCAAAAAAAATAGACAAAAAAATTGTTACAACAACAGCAGCAGCAAACCACAGACAGAGGACTCCAGCAATTTCTCTTGCGCTAGCTCTGTCGCTGGGGTGAATGAAATCCGTTCGAGTTCTTTGCTGCGATTGTATCTCCAATATAAATCTTCCCCATCAAACTTCTTCATCTTCGGATCTGGGTGGACTTTGACGAATCCAATCTCTCTCGTGCCAGCTCAGTTGCCGTTGAGGACGAAAGCCGTCACGACCATGACATATCCATCGTGCTTCTTCGTCTTCAAATTTTGATGGATTTCGACGAAGCTCTCACGCAAAGCTCCATCGTTGTCCAGGATGAAAGCAGGCGCGATTTTTCATTGCCCATCACCATGGAAGACAGGATCTCCATGTCAGTCGCCATAGCCGTGGGAAAAAGAGATCTTAAGAGGAAAGATGAGAGAGAGAGGTAGAAAGACGAGGGCGAGATAAAAGAAAAAAAAAAGTTTGGCATAAACTTTTTGCTAGTTTTTTTTCAATCCAACAACAATATACTTAAGAGTCTAAATTCACCATACCAGTTTGTACTTAATAGATCGTATGCTCAATAATCAATGGAGTCTAAAGAAGTCTATTAGAGGATAGTACACAACTTTGTTGGCGTTGACAGCCATAATAAAGTCTCCATGTGCATAATTCTCTACAAACTGAATCACTAACTTATCTTTATCATGATTCCTGAGCTCGTCAAGTAAAATCTGAACATCACCAACATCGGAGAGAAAATCCTTAGCCCCATAGCTGAGGAAAAGAGGAATCTCATTCGGAATACTTGATATGTTGTATGTTGGAGGAGTTGGTTGCCCATAATACTTCATGTTTTCTTCTAAATTATCGTAATTATACATTGATATTGTTCCATCTCTGATCACTAACATTCACCAGGAAAACAAACAAACCATAAAAAAAAACCCCAGATAAGAAAAGTTACTTTCAATTTTATAAAAGCAGCTAAACTCATTATTTGACACATTGATGGTAGAACGTACTTTGAGAAAGATGAATCAAGTTCTTCGTTGAAGTTGACTGAGGTTCATGGTTAAGAAAAACACCTTCCTTGGATTTATCTATGCAGCAATTTGGGCCTATTAGATAGCATCATGGAAGTAACATCAATTAATGTTTAATAGGAGGAGAACATAGTCCCAAAGGAAGCCCCTAAAGCAAAGATGTAAAATAGAAAACATTACCTGTTATAGAGGTCAGTAAGTCGGAGCAGTCAATCCCTGTTCGATTGCAAATATTTTCAAGAAGCTTGCCAAGTTGTTGCCTGTTAAGAGGTAATTAAAATGTATCAAGTGGTAATAAAATAAAATAAAAAATAATAATAAAAAAAAAAACAAAATCTAAAACACTTAAGTAGGCTTCTCACCCTTTTGGAACAAACTCACGGACGCCCAACCAGTAAAGTTTCTGTTAAAAAAAAAAAAGGAAAGAAAGAAAGGAAATTACATGAAGTAATCTCAAGTTTATGATTATAAAAGAATACATAGATACATTAGAAATTCTTACTTCAGCTAAAAAGAAATCAGCAGCGGCTTTTGTGAGCAGTGAAGGAATACGACCCAAATGAGCAATTGGGCTAAGCAAAGCGGCTGATCTCAACATGTTTAACAACTTACCTTGTGAAAAGGCAGCAAAAGCAGTCAAAGTTCCCTGTGAATCAATAATATCCAAGGCTGTAACTGTAGAATTACATCTCGTTAGAAATAAAAAAAAGCATGGACACCACTGGTGCTAAGCAATACAATTTTATAAAAAATAGGCTCCGTCTATTAGTTTGATACTGTGGGACACCCTCTACTCGTGTGTAGTCTTGGACACCAATAATAATCTCTAGCATCAGTCACCTTATACACCTTAAAAACACCTAATTCCGGTGCTTGTGTGGCGAGAGCAAAGATATACATCAATGGTGTTTAGGCGAATAATGCCATAATTTTAATTCTTTTTGTACCATGTAATATATCATGTAATTCTTGATATCGTTAAAATAATTAGCATTCCAGCTTAATTAACCAGTTGTTTCACATGGCTCTCCACATTGGAGAAGCAAAAAAAAAAAAAAAAAAAAGATTATGTAGATTCAGACCAAAGAATGCCCAACATAATGTAGTGTTTGTCCTGTCTGGTTGTTAACATATTGAAACATAGCAGGGAGGTCATAAGCAGCCAGTTCATCCCATGACCAATTCCAGTAATCCTGCACATCAAAACATATAAACAAGTTACAACTTATAATTTCATAATAATAATAACAGAATGGAATTGAATGAGAATATGGCATCGTCACACTCACTATCGGCGAGGTGCCATTTTCCACGAAATGAAAAATACATGTAACTTAATAATTTTATACATATTACCACCAAAAAATAAAATAAAATAGAATAAGAGGAACGAACTGGATCATTAGGACCAAGTGACTTGTGTCCACGGCTAGAAATAGTCCCTCGTGTATTGGCAAGCCATACGTCAAATCCATTGTTAGCCAAGATGAATGCTAGAGATTCTTCAGGGGACAATAGTACCCATGTTGCAGCATCCTATTAATTTAACACTTGGAAAAACCTTAGTTCATAGTATAATCATGCATTGTTTATACACATAGATTAATATATATATATATAAAATATGCACATATAGAGAGACACTATAGGAATTTATGTACCACTAAGATCCCATGTTGTAACAAAACGGATGGTTTGTCTGCCTGTTTCCCAGAACTCCCAGCAAGAATTCTCTGTAGACCAAGAATGTAGCCATCCTCCGTTGTCACCTAAAACCAACAAAAATGAGTTTACAAAAAAATCCTACAGTAATGGTTTTAATATTTAAATTGATTCTCTCATTTTTACATAAAACATTGTTTTCGATGTAGAAAGGGCAAGTCAACGTCATTGGCGCTATTTAGTAGGACCTAAAAAAAACAAAACAAAACAAAAGTTGTATTTGGCATAAGATTTATGGTTTGGCTGCATTACTGTGTGTTGTTCGCAAGTATAGCCTTGTGGCTCCACCAATGATTTGCAGATACTATTATCAGAGCTTGGGGTTGATTGCAATATGCTATTTCCTTTACCATAATTGATTGAATGCAATCTACCTCCTGTTGCCAAAGCTGCTAAAATGCAAATAAGAGCAGAAAGAAGAAGAATGGATATTGATGTGGTAGCCATTGAGAAGTGTTTTGGCTATATTTTGATGTTGGAATGAACTCTGACTGTAGTGCGTACTATTTATAGGAAGCATTGTCAAAAGAATGGGAATAACGTAAGGGTTATTTGGAATAAATGGCTCAAATAAATAGGGAACGCTTAGAATAATGTAGAATAAATATTGGTTAGAAAGACATAGGAAGTAACTTATAGGAAGCATTAGGAGTCCTAGAGGCTGAACGACCGGTATTTGGGGTTTGCCCTTAATTTACGATAGGAAAAGTCAAATATTGCATACAATTAGTCGTAATATAGAATAAATGGCTCAAATAAATTGGAGAAATTATTCCAGAAATAACAGTTGACAAATAAATACTCATAAAATCTCACCCAGAAATATCAATGAGCTCGCCCTCAATAGGGAAGGAAAAAAAAAATTAACGCACGTCCTAAGGAAAAATTTAATTTCAATGTTAAATAATTTTTTTTTATACAAGGGAAGGAGAATGATACCACTTTCAAATGGGGCTCAACGTGACTCGTACCCTTAACCCTTAACCTAAGGTTGAGATGGAGGACTTACAACTAATTAGCTGCGCTCACTACTCACGTCATATAATTTTTGTCATTTTTATCATGCAGATTTATATATCTATGGAAAAAAGTTAAAAACTTAATCCCACACAAAGTTACCAATTGCTTCACTTTCTTTATTTGCATAGTTCAATTGGATAAAAGATATCTCTTAGTTTAGAAGGGTACATACGATGAAATAAAATGAGAGAGAGAACGAGATTGCAGAACCACCATTTGCCACTCTGACGTTGAGATATTATGACAGTTTAAGTTTCTATAATTCCGATTTACAACGGTTTTAGGGTTTTTGGCTTCCTTTTCTCTCGGTTATGAAACACAAATAGTAACAAATTGAAATTTTAAAAGCTTTTTATAAAACGGAGCCTACTTATGAGTAAAGTGTTGGGTTTGGTGCCCTAAAAGCTGTGACATTGTACATATTGTTAATAAATAAATAAAATGACATTTATTATTATTTTGGTTGATTATATGTATTATGAATACATTTATAAACATCAAGAAAATTCTATGATTATTTATGTGACTATAAATTTAGCATATAAGTGTTATTTGCTTGGGGATAAAATTTATAGATAATAATCTAAATAGTCCGTAATAATTAATTAAAGTTTGGGATCTTTAATTAAAGATTACAAGTACGGTCCAATCTCATCTAAAATGAAATAGTCATTATCCAGACTATTAATGTAGAGACATTGGGTTGGAGGTACTTTATATAATGAGATTATATAGGACTGGACCAGATAAATTATGAATCTCTAATAATCATCCGTTACAAATAGAGTATTCAAATTTATCACTATGATGATCATATATTTGACAGTCTTAATCCTGAGTATTTATTAGACTCCTATTTATTACATTATGTTTTTTGACTTGCATGGTAAGATTTGTCTAAGCACAGATTGTAACTTAGCATCTTGGAAACATAAAGAATTAAATGGCTGGGAATAATATTATACAGATATGGAATCCATTCCTTCCCTATGGAAGTTAGAAAAATAGTTCTCTTGAGTGATAATTCAAGGTTTGAACAATAGAGCGCTCGTTCATAATAAGATTATGAATTAATTGTTCATTAGAGAATTATTGGAACTCAAGGATAAAGAGGTAATAAGAGAGGTGAACGGAAATTGAACCTAGCTCTTATTATGAACTATTTATGGAGGACTGACTTATATGTAATGATTATATCAATGGACTACTCGTTAATTTTCTTTGAGTAATTTCACTATAATCTCAAGAGTTCAGTTTCAGTTTTTTAGTGGAGTAACACTGAAACTAATAAATTTGGCACATTAATTAAAGAGTTTGATTAAATGTCAAATTTATTGGAGCTTGGGTTATAGGTCCATAGGTCCCCAATACCACCTCTGTAACACTATATTGGATTTTTGCATTGAATGAATTATACATGTTTAATTCAGAATTTTTGAATTCTGAATTAATTTTTCACACTTGAATTATTAACGTGACACAGAAAAATGTTTTCTGTGACACATAATGTAATGTGATAAATGTTATCACATTTAACTGAGCATTAGTTAATTAATTGATTATTGTTAAAATCTATTCTTAAATAAATGTGATTTATTTTTTAATCGAGTTTTATATATATATATATATGGTTTTGAACCAAATCTTTTTATATATATAAGATTTTATAATATATTAATATATATATATTAATATAATATTATAAAATAAAATAAAAAAAAGAGGGAAAGCCGTGAATCAGATTCACGGTTTCCACACTTACTCTATATATATATATATATATACATATAAGTTTTTATAATATATTAATATATATATATTAATATAATATTTATAAATAAAAAAAAAAGGAAAGCCGTGAAACTGATTCACGCTTTCCCCACACAACACACACACATATATATATATATACATAAATGACCGAATCTAGTCTCGGTCAAAGTCACAAAAAAACAAAAAAAACAAAAAAAAACAAAAGGCAAGTTTCTTTTTTCTTCACCGTTCCTTATATATATACATGTGTATATGTGTGTGGAATCCGAATAAGGATTCGGGGAAACAAACGAAAAAGAAAAGAAGAAAAAGGAAAGGAAAAGAAAAAGGAAAGAAAAATTACTAATAGCTCAGTTATAAAAAGAGAGAGATAACAGTTATCTCAGTAATTTTTATTCACATAATTTTTAGAGAGAAAAACTGAGAGTTCTTCTCTAAAGAAAAAGGTCTGCTATCTCATGTGTTGAGTACATAGCAGATTCAGAAAAGTGTGAGGAAAATTCATTCTTGCAGTTTGACGCCCACTCGTCTTTCCATTGGTGTGGAGGCCTGGTTTGGAAGATCGTGGTGTCAAAGAGGAAAGCTAGGATACCCTGATAGTCTTCAAAAGGTTAGTAAAAAATTTCTAAAGCTTTCTGTAATTAAAATTATATATCTATTCCCGATAAAACAAAGTTTTCAGAAAATTTTTGTTTGTCAACGATCCGTTCCTTCCGCTGCATTTTTGTTTGGCATCAGAGCGAGGTTATAGCATATATAATTTTAATTAAACATGATTTTATTTTGATGATATCATGTTTTTGATGCATGTTTATGGGCACTTTGCATCTTTGTTAATTTTTATTCATGTGATGAATGGTTGTTTAATGAAAGGATTTTTGGTCGTTAATTATATGGTCCTTTTGGATTAATAATTTTATTTTCAGTTTGATTAGATCAATCTGTGTAAACCCATAAAGGGGTATAGGCTTTTTGTAATTTATTATTATTATTTTTTCTTCTCTCTTCTCTTTCACTTGCTACACGTGGAGCGATGAAGAAAAAGATGTCTATTGGATTTTTTGGCCCAGTTGAGAACTGTGGGCCTATCAGATTTCAAAGGCAATCCAGCAAATTGTTGCACAATAAACCATTTGATGAAGACCACAAAATTGGAGCAGGGAATTATGTGTAAATTACAAGAAGACCCCTGTAATTTTATTTTATTTTTTTTTTATTTTTTGGATTGTAATTTTAATTATCCAAAAGGACCCGGTCAAAAATTCATTGTTTATTTTTATTTTTATTTTCATATGATGATTGTGATAACATGTTCATGCATGATAACATGTCATCTAGGAAAGTGCCCACTTATAGTTATTGTAACATGACATGCATACGCTTAGCATATTATTTTTATAAAGGAGTTTATAAAATGAATTAATATGTGTTAGCATTAATTTAATAAGATTAAATTAATTGGGTTGGTTTTATAGAAACTTAATTTATTAATCAACCAAATAATGTGAATTTAGTTTTAACAGTTAAGACTTGATAAAATTCACATTAATTCTAAGTTATCTAATTTTAAATTGTTTAATATTTGGTAACTTAGACAATTCGTAATAAATTTAGATTTTTAAAAAATCTGGTAATTTATTTAAGTGTAAATAGAATGAGATTCTATTAACACATAATATAATCTAGTAATTAAAAATTGTTTTTAACTACTAGAATTATGAAACATATGATGTTTTATAAGATAAAACACATCTTCTAAAATAATGAGTGGGAGAAGGTAATACGACAATATAACCTGCGGTCTCCACTATTAGTACAACACCGTGAGATTTAGGTGGCGCCTCGCGACGCTTTGATTTCGTCCTCCCTACGGAAGGTGTCCATTTAAATCAATATCAAGGTTGGCTTCCTTGAGATAGGATTTTATAATGTATTTCCAAATTGACCTACCCTACGGCGGCAATTTTGAGTTAAGTTGTTAAAATCCAAAATAGTGGGTTACACTCATAAAGACATAATTAAATTGTTAATTATATCTTGACCAAAATAAACGGTTATTAATAAATATAGAAAATATGATATATTTTGAATATATTTATTAATTGAGAATCTCTCAATTCAATTCATAAATAATTTGACCTACCCTACGGCGGCACTTTATTTTTTAAAATTGAATAATCGTGGAATTTGTAAAATATTTTTTGTGTTTTTCATATGCATCGTGCATCACGTTTACTATTCCAAAACATATATTTATGATGTTTATGCAACCATTTTAATTTATGCTATTTTATTTATTTATTACAGCAACAATGTCTAATCCAATCATCGCCATTCTCTCAACTGAAAAATTAACCGGAGATAATTTTGTCAAGTGGAAGAGTAATATGAACATTGTACTAATTTGCGAAAGTTACAAGTTTGTCTTAACGGAGGAATGTCCTCCAGAGCCTGCTGCCAATGCTCCTCGTAATGTACGGGAAGCATATGATCGTTGGATTCAGGCAAACAACAAGGCCCGCTGTTTTCTTTTGGCTGGGATGTCTGACGTGCTCAGGATGAAGCATGAAAACATGGAGACCGCTTATGAGATAATGTAGTCTCTGCAAGATATGTTTGGTAAACCTTCTGAAAAGGCACGCCACGAAGCCGTTAAGGCAGTAATGAATGCAAAAATAAAGGCAGGGATTTCGGTCAGAGAACATGTTCTCAACATGGTTAACTATCTCCATGAGGCCGAGGTCAACGGGGCTATGATAGATGAAGCCACACAGGTGGGGATGATTTTAGAAACCCTCTCCCCTGCGTTCCTTCAGTTCAAAAGCAACTATTTCATGAACAAGCTGAAATATAACATGACTGAGTTGCTTAATGAGCTTCAAACCTTCGAGTCTATTTCGAAAGAAAAGACTAAAGAAGCTAAGGCAAATGTTGCAGAAGCTCAACCTTCCTCTTCTGCCCAAAAGAATAAGAAGAGGAAGGGGACTGAAGGAAGTGGTAAGTCTAAGAATGGAGGGCAACCTAAGAAGAACAAAAGCAACAACAACAAAAGGAGCTCCAACCAAAAGAAGCCTAAAGGAAAATGTTTCCACTGCGGCGTAGTTGGGCACTGGAAGAGAAACTGCAAGAAGTATCTTCAGGAGCTCAAAGAAAAGAAGAACAACGGTAAATCAGATTTACTCGTTTTAGAAGCTTGTTTAGTTGAAGATGATACTTCACCTTGGATAATTGATTCAGGGGCAACTAACCATGTTTGTTCTTCTTTGCAGATGCTTAGTTCTTCAAGGGAGCTTGCCGACGGGGAATAAACGATGAGAGTGGGAACGGGAGAGGTTGTTTCGGCAAGAGCAGTGGGAGTTGTTAAACTTTATTTTAGAAATAAGTTTTTAATTTTAGACAATGTTTATTACATTCCTTGTTTTCGTAGAAATTTGATTTCTGTTTCCAGGTTGTTTGAACAAATGTTTAATGTTTCTTTTAATAATAATTATGTTAATATTTCTAGAAATGGTTTGGATATTTGTTCTGCGCATCTGGAAAATGGGCTTTACACCTTAAGACCCAACGAAAAAGCACTGCTCAATACCGAAATGTTCAAAGTTGAACAACCTAAACCCAAGAAGCAAAAGATTTCTTCTAATAATGAAACATACCTATGGCACCTTAGATTAAGTCATGTCAACCTTGACAGAATTAACAGACTGGTAAAGGAAGGTCCTTTAAAAGAGCTAAAAGTTAGTTTTCTACCAGTTTGTGAATCTTGTCTTGAAGGTAAAATGACTAAGAGGCCTTTCTCTGCAAAAGGCGAAAGGGCCAAGGAACCACTTGAGCTAATACATTCAGACGTCTGTGGTCCAATGAATGTACAAGCCCGTGGTGGTTATGAATATTTCGTCACATTTATTGACGATTATTCAAGGTATGGTTACATATACCTAATGCAAAGGAAATCTGAAACTTTTGGAAAGTTCAAAGAATTCCAAGCGGAAGCTGAAAAGCAATTAGGAAATACGGTGAAGAGTCTTCGATCTGATCAAGGAGGAGAATACCTTGATACTGAATTCAAGGATTATATGATAGAACATGGTATTCTATCACAACTCACCGCACCTGAAACACCACAACAAAATGGTGTTGCAGAGAGAAGAAATAGAACGTTGCTTGATATGGTGAGATCCATGCTTAGCTACTCATCATTACCCACTTCATTTTGGGGATATGCACTACAAACTGCAGTATATCTTCTAAACATAGTTCTATCTAAGTCTATTTCAAAAACACCTCTAGAGTTATGGAATGGTCGCAAACCTAGTATGCGACATATCTATATATGGGGGTGTCCAGCACATGTGCTGAAAGGTAAGACTGGGAAGTTGGAACCACGTTCTGAAGTATGCTTATTTGTGGGATACCCAAAGGGAACGAGGGGAGGTTTGTTTTATAGTCCACAGGATAAGAAAGTATTTGTATCGACAAATGCCACTTTTATCGAGAATGATTATATGACAAACTATAAACCTCGTAGCAAAATTGTACTTGAAAAGTTACTTTCTGATCAGATCAGACCACAACCGACAACTGTTGTCGAAGGACAAAATGAGGAGGCCACATCTTCCTATCAGAATGTCATACCACCTCGACGTAGTGGGAGGGTTGTGAGACCACCTGCTCGCTACAGGGAACTTGGAGAAGCAAATGTTGCTATCTCTGATAATGGTGAGGATGATCCATTGACATATCGTGATGCAATGGAAGATTCTGAGAAGGAAAAATGGCTGGAAGGTATGAACCTTGAAATAGAGTCAATGTACTCCAATTCAATCTGGGATCTTGTAGACCTACCTGAAGGGATAAAACCCATAGGGTGCAAATGGATTTACAAGAAGAAAAGAGGAGTGGATGGGAAAGTTGAGACTTTCAAAGCTAGGCTTGTGGCAAAGGGTTATACCCAAAAGGAGGGAGTTGACTATGAAGAAACTTTCTCGCCTGTAGCTATGCTTAAATCCATTCAGATTCTTTTATCCATTGCTGCTTGTCTTGATTATGAGATATGGCAAATGGATGTCAAGACTGCCTTTTTGAATGGCTATCTTGAGGAAAGCATCTATATGGTGCAACCAGAAGGGTTTGTAGTTAAAGGTCAAGAGCAAAAGGTTTGCAAGTTGCAGAGGTCCATCTATGGACTCAAGCAAGCTTCAAGATCTTGGAACTTGAGATTTGATGAAGCGATCAAATCTTATGGTTTCAATCAAAATATTGATGAACCTTGTGTTTACAAGTACATCAAAGAAAAGAAGGTGGTCTTCTTGGTTCTTTATGTAGATGATATCCTACTCATTGGGAATGATGTAGGAGTATTATCTGATGTAAAGAAATGGCTCGCCAGCAATTTCCAAATGAAAGATTTAGGAGAAGCAAGTTATGTTCTTGGAATTCAACTCATAAGAGATCGCAAGAACAAACTGTTGGCGCTGTCTCAGGCATCGTATATCGATAAGGTGCTTACCAGATTTTCGATACAAAACTCCAAGAAAGGTAATTTGCCTACACGTCATGGAGTTTATCTTTCAAAAGAGCAGTGTCCTAAGACACCTCAAGAGGAAGAAAATATGAGACGGGTACCCTATGCATCTGCAGTAGGAAGTCTAATGTATGCCATGTTGTGTACAAGACCTGACATTTGCTATGCGGTGGGTATAGTCAGTCGGTATCAATCCAACCCAGGATTAGATCATTGGGTAGCGGTTAAACATATTCTCAAGTATCTTAGGAGAACGAGAAACTATATGCTAGTTTATTCTGGTGAGAATTTGATTCCCATTGGATACACTGATTCTGATTTTCAATCAGGCAAAGAGCTTTGAGGGACACTTGGAAGGCTTAGGTCTTAGAGACATGTCTCACCTGCTTTAGGGCAAGTGGGAGATTGTTGGGTTTGGTGCCCTAAAAGCTGTGACATTGTACATATTGTTAATAAATAAATAAAATGGCATTTATTATTATTTTGGTTAATTATATGTATTATGAATACATTTATAAACATCAAGAAAATTCCATGATTATTTATGTGACTATAAATTTAGCATATAAGTGTTATTTGCTTGGGGATAAAATTTATAGATAATAATCTAAATACTCCGTAATAATTAATTAAAGTTTGGGATCTTTAATTAAAGATTACAAGTACGGTCCAATCTCATCTAAAATGAAATAGTCATTATCCATACTATTAATGTAAAGACATTGGGTTGGAGGTACTTTATATAATGAGATTATATAGGACTGGACTAGATAAATTATGAATCTCTAATAATCATCCGTTACAAATAGAGTATTCAAATTTATCACTATGATGATCATATATTTGACAGTCTTGATCCTGAGTATTTATTAGACTCCTATTTATTACATTATGTTTTTTGACTTGCATGGTAAGATTTGTCTAAGCACAGATTGTAACTTAGCATCTTGGAAACATAAAGTAATAAATGGCTGGGAATAATATTATACAGATATGGAATCCATTCCTTCCCTATGGAAGTTAGAAAAATAGTTCTCTTGAGTGATAATTCAAGGTTTGAACAATAGAGCGCTCGTTCATAATAAGATTATGAATTAATTGTTCATTAGAGAATTATTGGAACTCAAGGATAAAGAGGTAATAAGAGAGGTGAACGGAAATTGAACCTAGCTCTTATTATGAACTATTTATGGAGGACTGACTTATATGTAATGATTATATCAATGGACTACTCGTTAATTTTCTTTGAGTAATTTCACTAGAATCTCAAGAGTTCAGTTTCAGGTTTTTAGTGGAGTAACACTGAAACTAATAAATTTGGCACATTAATTAAAGAGTTTGATTAAATGTCAAATTTATTGGAGCTTGGGTTATAGGTCCATAGGTCCCCAATACCACCTCTGTAACACTATATTGGATTTTTGCATTGAATGAATTATACATGTTTAATTTAGAATTTTTGAATTCTGAATTAATTTTTCACACTTGAATTATTAACGTGACACAGAAAAATGTTCTCTGTAACATATAATGTAATGTGATAAATGTTATCACATTTAACTGAGCATTAGTTAATTAATTGATTATTGTTAAAATCTATTCTTAAATAAATGTGATTTATTTTTGAATCGAGTTATATATATATATATATGGTTTTGAACCAAATCTTTTTATATATATAAGATTTTATAATATATTAATATATATATATTAATATAATATTATAAAATAAAAAAAAAAAGAGGGAAAGCCGTGAATCAGATTCACGGTTTCCACACTTACTCTATATATATATATATATATACATATAAGTTTTTATAATATATTAATATATATATATATTAATATAATATTTATAAAAAAAAAAAAAAGGAAAGCCGTGAAACTGATTCACGCTTTCCCCACACAACACACACACATACATATATATATACATAAATGACCGAATCTAGTCTCGGTCAAAGTCAAAAAAAAAAAAAAACAAAAGGCAAGTTTCTTGTTTCTTCACCGTTCCTTATATATATACATGTGTATATGTGTGTGGAATCCGAATAAGGATTCGGGGAAACAAACGAAAAAGAAAAGAAGAAAAAGGAAAGGAAAAGAAAAAGGAAAGAAAAATTACTAATAGCTCAGTTATAAAAAGAGAGAGATAACAGTTATCTCAGTAATTTTTCTTCACATAATTTTTAGAGAGAAAAACTGAGAGTTCTTCTCTAAAGAAAAAGGTCTGCTATCTCATGTGTTGAGTACATAGCAGATTCAGAAAAGTGTGAGGATAATTCATTCTTGCAGTTTGACGCCCACTCGTCTTTCCATTGGTGTGGAGGCCTGGTTTGGAAGATCGTGGTGTCAAAGAGGAAAGCTAGGATACCCTGATAGTCTTCAAAAGGTTAGTAAAAAATTTCTAAAGCTTTCTGTAATTAAAATTATATATCTATTCCCGATAAAACAAAGTTTTCAGGAAATTTTTGTTTGTCAACAATCCGTTCCTTCCGCTGCATTTAATGTTTTAATTCCAATATAAAGGTGGGGGCATCATTGAGTACTGAAATTACTTGAATGCTTCAGGAATGCTATCACCAACTTCTTAGGCGTGTGGATCTGAACCCCTACAGGAGGATCTGCTACATGTCACTTACTTAATGCAATGTAATTTTCTTTTTTTTGGAAGGGAAACTAACTTTAATTCAATTAGCCAAATGTATGTTATTAAAAAAGAATTAATAAACTAAAAAAAATCAAACCAAACAAGATGAACAGAAACAAAAATAACATTTCTAGCTAATAAGTTGGCTATTCCATTTCCATAACAGGGGTTGTAGCAAACATCGCCACTTTTAGTTTGAGTGAAACGTTACAAATGTCTAACAACCACTACTATACCTAAGGGTTTCCACCACGTTTTAAGCGTGGTGGAAAGAAAAGGCGTCAGACGTAATACCAATATCATTTCCAGGGACATCATAAGTCCTAGGTTTCGACCACACTTTTTAAGCGTGATCATAAGTTACGTTGTCGGTTAACATCTGACATCGTATCGTTCTTAATATCGGTCAAAATTTGACTGAAGTGTAAAGTGCCCTCCACCAAACATTTGGCGCGAGATACAAATTTAATGTCTATCATATTGCAATTAACGTAAAATGTTTCCCATTTTTTATGTTTATTTACTATGGCAAAAATGAAGATACTTGAAATTTACAGATTTTAATTCATATAGTTGTACTATGGCCGTTTGGTGTTATTTTTAAAATAGATGAAAATGTTTTTGTTTTAGAAAATGAGAATTTTTTGAAAATTGTGCTGAGAGTGCTTTTAAAATTTTTACCTCGAACAACGTACGAAAACATTTTCAAAAATTTTGAGAACGAAACCAAACAGGGCCATTGCATTTGATCTTTAAAAATATATTTAAAAACTAGAATTGTAATATAATTAGATAATATAATGAATACGGTCAAGATCTAAAACTAAGTTCTTAACTTAACAATTTTATGAGCTCTCCTGCCCATTCGTCACTAACAACGTCCAACTCTTTTATTATGAATTCTTTTCTTCAACCAGACTACATTCAAATAAAAAACATAGATTAATAAAATAAAAATATTTATGAGAAAATAATATATATGTGTGTTGCTAACGCACCCTTGATCCTAATACATTCATGTAGTAGTTTGCTTCAACAAGCTCTTTCATATAGCTCATTACATAGTATTCACGTTCATAATTGCCATGTTGCATAGGAGCCTATATAAAAACACAAATCATGTTATTATTCTTAAAACAAATCCAACACATTCGTTAGTTTTATATATTACCAAATAAAAACCACAAATGTTATAAGATTATAATATCACCTTATACAGTTTCCAATGTTTAATTTTTTCTTTATTTGTTGATTGTCTTCTTTTTATTTGAGTATTATATATAGATATGCCCTTCACAGAAAAACCCAAAAAAAAAAAAGAAGAAAAACAAAAATGAACAATATTCAAACAACTAGAAAAAATAATATCGAAATGAAATAATTTTGGTAGAAACTTACAAGAACACCAGATCTATCATGTCAAATCGAGGTTGACCATCAAGGGATCCAAAAAGTATGCTTATTCTAAACTTGGATTAAGAATAACTAGCATCCAGTGAGATCTAAAACAACTAAAATTTAACAAGAATTTTAAATAAAAAATATTACCATAAAAGTTTTCAAAACGACATTAATCTCATGGTTTAACTCCCCCTACATTCCAAGGTGCAAGTAATACTTGACCCTTTGTCATGTTTTGCATTCTATTTTGTTAATATTTTTTGCACGCCTTTCTTTTCTCTCATCTTGTTTATTTATTAAATCTCAACAGTTTTTTGCACAACACCCTAGAAACAAAGTATATTATTACTAAATATATATATATATATATATATATATATATACATGTAATATGTAAACTAATATTATAACTTCATTCAAACATGAAGTAAAAGCAGATCGCGTTTGCTCCTATTTATTTGAACGAGCAAAATTGAATCATATCATCCCTCAAAAAAATATCTCTAGAGGAGCACGAGTACCAAGGTTTGTGCATATTTCCATTCTTTAACTTTATCCCAAACAATTCTTATAGAGAATGGTGGCTCATATCTTATCTCAGTATGTGGATTTATGCGATAAGTTACATGGTGAGGAGGCAGCACTACTTGCTCCATTGGTTGCACTCCAGGAGGATATATCAATTGTATGGGTTTTGAGGATATTTCTTTATTTTTTGGCACCGAATCCTTCAATATGCAACCAACCAAAACGAAAAAGTTAGTAATCTAAACAAATATAATATGATTAAGTATTGTTCAAATGGATACACAGTGTTTTAACAATGTCACGGTGTATTGCATTTAATTTTAATACATCCACCACTTTGGAACATATAGTATTAAAAAATAAGCACATTCTTGTAATAACATTTCTTACTTCATTCGGTAGAGGTCGAATGGCCACAGGAAGCAAATGTTTCATAAAAATGTGGCAATTGTAACATTTAAGTCCAACTTTTGAATATATGACCTTTTTCAAAGGCTAAAGCGGTTTGCTTGGAGTCTATTAAGTAAGATGTTTAAAGCAAAGCTAAGCTAAAGGTGTGGAAGACTCTCATTAAGGTTTGTATTTGTAAACTTATATTTGTTATGTATTTAAATTTTGTACTTATATTTTATATGATGTTTAAGTTTTGTGTACATTACATGTTGTAAGCTAAACCTAATGCAAATAAATGGAGGTATAATGAGATTCAATTTTATGTCAAATTAAGTGAGCTTTTCATAGAGGATGAAGCTAATGGTGAGGTTGCCGTTAGTGTGGAAGAGAATGTACGACAACGGCATAGAGAAACTAGCTCCAATCAATATGTGGGAGTTGAGCAGTTTGAGGAGATAACGATTGATGGTGTTGAGCTCTTTTTTGCACAAAATAATCCTCAAGTTGCAAATACATCGAAAAATATAAAAAAGAAAGCCTCCATGATTAATTCACTTGACAAGCATATTAAAATGCTCCAATCTAGCATGAGCAATGTAGATGATGCAATTAGAAAGGACAATGTCATTGTTAAAAAGCACAGTGACGTATCTATTCATATCAAGAATTTTATACTGTGTCGATAAACAAAAAGTTTTCAATAATCTTCAATTGGAAGGTACTCTATTTTTAATCAAAAAAGCATAAAAAGAACTAGCTTTTTTCATAGTTCCAAGTCACTGTCACTATGAGTTGCTATTGAAGATGACGTACAACAATGAAGAATGTGTTGGAATTATAATATAAAACGCAGCAGAAAGAACGGATCGTTGACAAACAAAAATTTTTTGAAAACTTTGTTCATCGGGAATAGATATATAATTTTAATTATAGAAAGCTTTAGGTAATTTTACAAACCTTTTTGAAGACTATCAAGGTATCCTAGCTTTCCTCTTTGACACCACGATCTCCCAAACCAGGCTTCCACACCAATGGAAAGACGAGTGGTCGTCAAACTGCAAGAATGAATTTCCTCACACTTTTCTGAATCTGCTATGTACTCAATACATAAGATAGTAGATCTTTTTTTTCAGAGAAAGAACTCTCAGTTTTTCTCTCTGAGTATTCTGCAAAAGTTACGTGAAAAAAACTCTTGAGATAACTGTTATCTCTCCTTTTTTATATCTAAGCCATTAGAAAATTTTCAATTGATTTCTAATTTAAAATAACCACCATATCACATATATAGAGAAAGTATATATTTTGCATAATTGTGACCTTTTACTTTCCCCTTTCTTTTCCTTTCCTTTTTTTTTTCTTTTTCTTCTTTCCCGAATCACTACCAAGTGATCTGTTTATCACATACACACACACATATATATATATATATGTAAAATGTAACTTCACGCAATGTGAAGTTCACGTTGCTTTTTTTTAATATTATATTAATATATATATTAATATATTATAAAATCTTACATATATAAAAAGATTTTGTTCAAAACCATATATATATATATATATCTAAATTCAAAAATAAATCACAATTATTTAAGAATAGATTTTAAAAAATAATCAATTAATTAATTTACTAATACTCAGTTAAATGTGACAACATTTATCACATTAGATTATGTGTCACTGAGAATATTTTTCTGTGTCACATTAATAATTCAAGTGTGAAATAATTAATTCAAAATTCAAAAATTCCAAACTAAATATGTATAATTCATTCTATGCATAAATCTAATATAGTGTTACAGAGGTGGTATTGGGGACCTATGAACCTATAACCCAAGCTCCAATAAATTTGACATTTAATCAAACTCTTTAATTAATGTGCCAAATTTATTAGTTTCAGTGTTACTCCACTAAAAACCTGAAACTGAACTCTTGAGATTATAGTGAAATTACTCAAACAAAATTAACGAGTAGGCCATTGATATAATCATTACATATAAGTCAGTCCTGCATAAATAGTTCATAATAAGAGCTAAGTTCAATTTCTGTTCACCTCTCTTATTATATCTTTATCCTTGAGTTCCAATAATTCTCTAATGAACAATTAATTCATAATCTTATTATGAACGAGCGCTCTACTGTTCAAACTTTAAATTATCACTCAAGAGAACTATTTTTCTAACTTCCATAGGGAAAGAATGGATTCCATATCTGTATAATATTATTCCCAGCCATTTATTACATTATGTTTTCAAGATGCTACGTTAAGATCTGTGCTTAGACAAATCTTACCATGCAAGTCAAAAAACATAATGTCATAAATAGGAGTCTAATAAATACTCAGGATTAAGACTGTCAAATATATGATCATCATAGTGATAAATTTGAATACTCTATTTGTAACAGATGATTATTAGAGATTCATAATTTATCTAGTCCAGTCATATATAATCTCATTATATAAAGTACCTCCAATCTAATGTCTCTACATTAATAGCTCGAATAATGACTATTTCATTTTAAATGAGATTGGACCGCACTTGTAATATTTAATTAAAGATCTCAAACTTCAATTAATTATTACGAACTATTTAGATTATTATCTATAAATTTTATCCTTAAGCAAATAACACTTATATGCTAAATTTATAGTCACATAAATAATCATGGAATTTTCTTGATGTTTATAAATGTATTCATAACACATATAAGCAACCAAAATAATAATAAATGTCACTTTATTTATTTATTAACAATATGTACAATGTCGCAGCTTTTAGGGCACCAAACCCAACAATCTCCCACTTGCCCTAAAGCAGGTGAGACATGTCTCTAAGACCTAAGCCTTCCAAGTGTGCCTCGAAGTTCTTTGCAAGTAACGTCTTGGTGAAAGGGTCAGCAAGGTTGTTTTCTGACGCTATTTTCACGGCTTCCACATCGCCTCGATGCACTATCTCTCTAATCAAATGATATTTTCTCTCTATATGCTTTCCTCTTTTATGGCTTCTAGGTTCTCTTGAATTTGCCACTGCACCACTGTTATCACAATACAGTGTGAGTGGTTTATCTATGTCTGGAACTACTTCCAAATCATTTAAGAACTTACGGAGCCAAACAGCTTCTTTAGCTGCTTCACAAGCAGCCATATATTCAGCTTCCATAGTTAAATCAGCAATACAAGATTGTTTGATGCTTCTCCAAACTATGGCTCCACCACCAAAAGTAAACACTGATCCAGACGTAGATTTACGTGTGTCTTTGTCTGATTAAAAATCAGAATTAGTGTATCCAATAGGAATCAAATTCTCACCAGAATATACCAGCATATAGTTTATCGTTCTCCTGAGATACTTGAGAGTATGTTTAACCGCTACCCAATAATCTAATCTTGGGTTGGATTGATACCGACTAACTATACCCACCACATAGCAAATGTCAGGTCTTGTACACAACATGGCATACATTAGACTTCCTACTACAGATGCATAGTGTACTCGTCTCATGTTTTTTTCCTCTTGAGGTGTCTTAGGACACTGCTCTTTTGAAAGATAAACTCCATAACGTGTAGGCAAATTATCTTTCTTGGAGTTTTGCATCGAAAATCTGATAAGCACCTTATCGATATACGATGCCTGAGACAGCGCCAACAGTTTGTTCTTGCGATCTCTTATGAGTTGGATTCTAAGAACATAACTTGCCTCTCCTAAATCTTTCATTTGGAAATGGTTGGCGAGCCATTT
This sequence comes from Artocarpus heterophyllus, assembly GCA_025403435.1. Taxonomy (NCBI): domain Eukaryota; kingdom Viridiplantae; phylum Streptophyta; class Magnoliopsida; order Rosales; family Moraceae; genus Artocarpus; species Artocarpus heterophyllus. The sequence continues at coordinate 16,066,157 of CM046348.1, read as the reverse complement.
CTTTACATCAGATAATATGCCTACATCATTCCCAATGAATAAGATATCATCTACATAAAGAACCAAGAAGACCACCTTCTTATCTTTGATGTACTTGTAAACACAAGGTTCATCAATATTTTGATCAAAACCATAAGATTTGATCGCTTCATCAAATCTCAAGTTCCAAGATCTTGAAGCTTGCTTGAGTCCATAGATGGACCTCTGTAACTTGCAAACTTTTGCTCTTGACCATTGACTACAAACCCTTCTGGTTGTACCATATAGATGCTTTCCTCAAGATAGCCATTCAAAAAGGCAGTCTTGACATCCATTTGCCATATCTCATAATCAAGACAAGCAGTAATGGATAAAAGAATCCGAATGGATTTAAGCATAGCTACAGGCGAGAAAGTTTCTTCATAGTCAACTCCCTCCTTTTGGGTATAACCCTTTGCCACAAGCCTAGCTTTGAAAGTCTCAACTTTCCCATCAATTCCTCTTTTCTTCTTGTAAATCTATTTGCACCCTATGGGTTTTATCCCTTCAAGTAGGTCTACAAGATCCTAGACTACATTGGAGTACATGGACTCCATTTCAAGGTTCATAGCCTCCAGCCATTTCTCCTTCTCAGAATCTTCCATTGCATCATGATATGTCAATAGATCATCCTCACCATTATCAGAGATAGCAACATTTTCTTCTCTAAGTTCCCTGTAGCGAGCAGGTGGTCTCACAACCCTCCCACTACGTCGAGGTGGTATGACATTCTGATCGAGAGATGTGGTCTCCTCATTTTTTCCTTTGACAACAGCTGTTAGTTGTGGTCTGATCTGATCAGAAAGTAACTCTTCAAGTATAACTTTGCTACGAGGTTTATAGTTTGTCATATAATCATTCTCAAGAAAAGTAGCATTTGTCGATACAAATACCTTCTTTTCTTATGGACTATAAAACAAACCTCCCTTCGTTTCCTTTGGGTATCCACAAATAAGCATACTTCAGAATGTGGTTCCAGCTTCCCGGTCTTTCCTTTTAGCACATGTGCTGGACACCCCCATATATGAATATGTCGCATACTAGGTTTGTGACCATTCCATAACTCTAAAGATGTTTTTGAAATAGACTTAGATGGAACTATGTTTAGAAGATATACTGCAGTTTGTAGTGCATATCCCCAAAACAAAGTGGGTAATGATGAGTAGCTGAGCATGGATCTCACCATATCTAGCAACGTCCGATTTCTTCTCTCTACAACACCATTTTGTTGTGGTGTTCCAGGTGCGGTGAGTTGTGATAGAATACCATGTTCCATCATATAGTCCTTGAATTCAGTATCAAGGTATTCCCCTCCTCGATCAGATTGAAGACTCTTCACCGTCTTTCCTAATTGCTTTTCAGCTTCTGCTTGGAATTCTTTAAACTTTCTAAAAGTTTCAGATTTCCTTTGCATTAGGTATATGTAACCATACCTTGAATAATCGTCAATAAATGTGACGAAATATTCGTAACCACCATGTGCTTGTACATGCAATGGACCACAGACGTCTGAATGTATTAGCTCAAGTGATTCCTTGGCCCTTTCGCCTTTTGTAGAGAAAGGCCTCTTAGTCATTTTACCTTCAAGACAAGATTCACAAACTGGTAGAAAACTAACTTTTAGCTCTTTTAAAGGACCTTCCTTTACCAGTCTGTTAATTCTGTCAAGGTTAACGTGACCTAATCTAAGGTGCCATAGGTATGTTTCATTATCAGAAGAAATCTTTTGCTTCTTGGGTTTTGGTTGTTCAACTTTGAACATTTTGGTATTAAGCAGTGATTTTTCATTGGGCCTTAAAGTATAAAGCCCATTTTCTAGATACGCAGAACAAATATTCAAACCATTTCTAGAAATATTAACATAATTATTATTAAAAGAAACATTAAACATTTGTTCAAACAACCTAGAAACAGAAATCAAATTTCTACGAAACAAGGAATGTAATAAACATTGTCCAAAATTAAAAAATTATTTCTAAAATAAAGTTTAATAACTCCTACTGCTCTTATCGAAACAACCTCTCCCGTTCCCACTCTTATCGTTTGTTCCCCGTCAGCAAGCTCCCTTGAAGAACTAAGCATCTGCAAAGAAGAACAAACATGATTAGTTGCCCCTGAATCAATTATCCAAGGTGAAGTATCATCTTCAACTAAACAAGCTTCTAAAACGAGTAAATCTGATTTACCGTTGTTCTTCTTTTCTTTGAGCTCCTGAAGATACTTCTTGCAGTTTCTCTTCCAGTGCCCAACTACGCCGCAGTGGAAACATTTTCTTTTAGGCTTCTTTTGGTTTGAGCTCTTTTTGTTATTGTTGCTTTTGTTCTTCTTAGGCTGCCCACCATTCTTAGAATTACCACTTCCTTCAGTCCCCTTCCTTTTCTTATTCTTTTGAGCAGAAGAGGAGGGTTGAGCTTCTACAACATTTGCCTCTGCTTCTTTAGTCTTTTCTTTCGAAATAGACTCGAAGGTTTGAAGCTCATTAAGCAACTCAGTCATGTTATATTTCAGCTTGTTCATGAAATAGTTGCTTTTGAACTGAAGGAACGTAGGGGAGAGGGTTTCCAAAATCATCCCCACCTGTGTGGCTTCATCTATCACTACCCCATTGTCCTCAGCCTCATGAAGATAGTTAACCACATTGAGAACATGTTCTCTGACCAAAATCCCTACCTTCATTTTGGCATTCATTACTGCCTTAACGGCTTCGTGGCGTGCCTTTTTAGAAGGTTTACCAAACATGTCTTGCAGAGACTGCATTATCTCATAAGCGGTCTCCATGCTTTTGTGCTTCATCCTAAGCACGTCAAACATGCTAGCTAAAAGAAAACAACAGGCCTTGTTGTTTGCCTGGATCCAACGATCATATGTTTCTCGTACATTACGAGGAGCATTGGCAGCAGGTTCTGGAGGACATTCCTCCGTCAGGACAAACTTGTAACTTTTGCAAATTAGTACAATGTTCATGTTACTCTTCCACTTGACAAAATTATCTCCGGTTAATTTTTCAGTTGAGAGAATAGCGATGATTGGATTAGACATTGTTGCTGTAATAAATAAATAAAATAGCATAAATTAAAATGGTTGCATAAACAACATAAATATATGCTTTGGAATAGTAAACGTGATGCATGATGCGCAAAAAAAATATTTTACTAATTTCACGATTATTCAATTTTAATAAATAAAGTGCCGCCGTAGGATAGGTCAAATTATTTATGAATTGAATTGAGACATTCTCAATTAATAAATATATTCAAAATATCTCATATTTTCTATATTTATTAATAACCGTTTATTTTGGTCAAGATATAATTAACAATTTAATTATGTCTTTATGAGTGTAACCCACTATTTTAGATTTTAACAACTTAACTCAAAATTGCAGCCGTAGAGTAGGTCAATTTTGAAATACATTATAAAATCCTATCTCAAGGAAGCCAACCTTGATATTGATTTAAATGGACACCCTCCGTAGGGAGGACAAAATCAAAGCATCGTGAGGCGTCACCTAAATCTTACGGTGTTGTACTAATAGTGGAGACCGCAGGTTATATTGTCATATTACCTTCTCCCACTCATTATTTTAAAAGATATGTTTTATCTTATAAAACATCAGATGTTTCATAATTCTAGTAGATAAAAACAATTTTAATTACTAGATTATATTATGTGTTAATAGAATCTCATTCTATTTACACTTAAATAAATTACCAGATTTTCTAAAAATCTAAATTTATTATGAATTGTCTAAGTTACCAAATATTAAACAATTTAAAATTAGATAACTTAGAATTAATGTGAATTTTACCAAGTCTTAACTATTAAAACTAAATTCACATTATTTGGTTGATTAATAAATTAAGATTCTATAAAACCAACCCAATTAATTTAATCTCATTAAATTAATGCTAACACATATTAAATCATTTTATAAACTCCTTTATAACAAAATAATATGTAAGTGTATGCATGTCATGTTACAATAACTATAAGTAGGCACTTTCCTAGATGACATGTTATCATGCATGAACATATTATCACAATCATCACATGAAAATAAAAATGAAAATAAACAATAAATTTTTGACTGGGTCCTTTTGGATAATTAAAATTACAACCCATAAAAAATAAGAAAGAGAAAAAAAATTTACAGGGGTCTTCTTGTAATTTATACATAATTCCCTGCTCTAATTTTGCAGTCTTCATCAGGTGGTTTATTATGCAACAATCTGCTGGATTACCTTTGAAATTTAATAGGCCTAAAGTTCTCAACTGGGCCAAAAGATCCAATGAACTTCTTTTTCTTCATTGCTTCACGTGTAGCAGGTGAAGGAGAGGAGAAAAGAAAAACTAATAATAATAATAATAATAATAAATTACAAAAAACCTATACCCCTTTATGGGTTTACACAGATTGATCTAATCAAACTGAAAATAAAATTATTAATCCAAACGGACCATATAATTAATGACCAAAAATCCCTTCATTAAACGACCATTCATCACATGAATAAAAATTAATAAAGATGTAAAGTGCCCACAAACATGCATCAAAAACATGATATCATCAAAATAAAATCATGTTTAATTAAAATTATATATGCTATAACTCGCTCTGATGCCATTTTTTGGAATTAAAATATGAAACACAACGGAAGGAACGGATCGTTGACAAACAAAAATTTTCTAAAAACTTTGTTTATCGGGAATATATATATATATAATTTTAATTATAAAAAGCTTTAGGTAATTTTACAAACCTTTTTGAAGACTATCAGAGTAATCTAGCTTTCCTCTTTGACACCACGATCTCCTAAACCAGGCCTCCACACCAATGGAAAGACAAGTGGGCGTCAAACTGTAAGAATGAATTTTCCTCAAACTTTTCTGAATCTGCTATATACTCAACACATAAGGTAGCAGATCTTTTTTTTCAGAGAAAGAACTCTCAGTTTTTCTCTCTGAGTATTCTGCAAAAGTTACGTGAAAAAAACTCTTGAGATAACTGTTATTTCTCCTTTTTTATATCTGAGCTATTAGAAAATTTTCAATTGATTTCTAATTTAAAACAACCACCATATCACATATATAGAGAAAGTATATATTTTACATAATTGTGACCTTTTACTTTCCCCTTTCTTTTCCTTTCCTTTTTTTTTTCTTTTTCTTCTTTCCCGAATCACTACCAAGTGATCCGTTTATCACATACACGCACACACACATATATATATATATATATGTAAAATTTAACTTCATGCAATGTGAAGTTCACGTTGCTTTTTTTTAAAAAAATATTATATTAATATATATCAATATATTATAAAATCTTATATATATAAAAAAAGATTTGGTTCAAAACCATATATATATATATATATATATATATCTAAATTCAAAAATAAATCACATTTATTTAAGAATAGATTTTAAAAAATAATCAATTAATTAATTAACTAATACTCAGTTAAATATGACAACATTTATCACATTACATTATGTGTCACAAAGAACATTTTTCTGTGTCACATTAATAATTCAAGTGTGAAATAATTAATTCAAAATTCAATAATTTCAAACTAAATATATATAATTTATTCTATGCATAAATCCAATATAGTGTTACAGAGGTGGTATTGGGGACCTATGGACCTATAACCCAAGCTCCAATAAATTTGACATTTAATCAAACTCTTTAATTAATGTGCCAAATTTATTAGTTTCAGTGTTACTCTACTAAAAACCTGAAATTGAACTCTTGAGATTATAGTGAAATTACTCAAAGAAAATTAGCGGGTAGTCCATTGATATAATCATTACATATAAGTCAGTCCTCCATAAATAGTTCATAATAAGAGCTAGGTTCAATTTTTGTTCACCTCTCTTATTATATCTTTATCCTTGAGTTCCAATAATTCTCTAATAAACAATTAATTCATAATCTTATTATAAACGAGCGCTCTACTGTTCAAACCTTGAATTATCACTCAATAGAACTATTTTTCTAACTTCCATAGGGAAAGAATGGATTTTATATCTGTATAATATTATTCCCAGCCATTTATTACATTATGTTTCTAAGATGCTAAGTTATGATCTGTGCTTAGACAAATCTTACCATACAAGTCAAAAAACATAATGTCATAAATAGGAGTCTAATAAATACTCATGAATAAGACTATCAAATATATGATTATCATAGTGATAAATTTGAATACTCTATTTGTAACTGATGATTATTAGATGTTCATAATTTATCTGGTCGAGTCCTATATAATCTCATTATATAAAGTACCTCCAATCCAATATCTCTACATTAATAGCCCAGATAATGACTATTTTATTTTAAATAAGATTGGACCGTACTAGTAATATTTAATTAAAGATCTCAAACTTCAATTAATTATTATGAACTATTTAGATTATTATCTATAAATTTTATCCTTAAGCAAATAACACTTATATGCTAAATTTATAGTCACATAAATAATCATGGAATTTTTTTGATGTTCATAAATGTATTCATAACACATATAAGCAACCAAAATAATAATAAATGTCACTTTATTTATTTATTAACAATATGTACAATGTCACAGCTTTTAGGGTACCAAACCCAACAGATTGAAATTGTATTGTTAGAAGTCCATTACTAGTTATGCTAGGTTTTTTTTTTCTTTTTTCTTTTTAATGGATTAGTAGTCATGCTAGTTTATTAGTGACTTGGTATGTTTTTTTTTTTTACTTTGTTGATCATACATACTTTGTTGACACTTTTTCTTATTAGTCTTCGTTATACTAGCCCTTGCTCATCATTGTTCTCAGCATCACTTCCATCCGCAATCTACGATTTTTTTATGCACGCGAAGGAGATGAATACCGAAAAGTGAAAGGTCTGAAAGAGAATACCATAATATTAGCATCCCTTCTTTCCTGCATCTTCTTTCTGCTTCTGCTTCTGAATCTAGACGGCGACTTTGAGTAGAAAAGAGTGTTTCGGTTACGGCTTAGGGCTAGTGAGTTACTATACTTTCGTGTAGGCAGACAAGCTCTCTAGTTGAATGTAGGCTATAATCTATTTCCTTCTTTTAGTTTGTTGTCTAAAACCATCCAACATAGAAGTAGAGCATCCCTAATATTATTCAATATGAATAGAGATATTTATCGTTTTTACCCTCTATTTAGGTTAATTCAGAATCAATACCTTCGATATTTGATCTTGTTGAATGTATACATTTAGATTAGATTTAATATTCAAATTTATACCTTACTTCAGTCAATTGTTGATTTTTACCATTAAAATAACCAAATAATCCTTCAGTAAGTGAGACAAAAATTAAAACTTTCAAAAAAAAGAAGAAGACAAAAACACACAAATTCCTATTTTTTAGGGTATTCTGTGTATTTTTTAAGTCAAAAAGCTTAGTGTAAAGTATTTTTAAGTTTTTAATAAAATTCTCATGTTTTTCAATGCAAGGATATTTTGGCAAATTTCTTGAATCAAAATTGAAGGATTGATCGGGAAAAGTATAAATTTGTAACGTAAATCTAATCTAAACGTATAAGTTCGATGAGTTTAATATATATATATATAGATATTGTTTGATTAAACCAAAAATATATTTGCATTCTGCACGTAACCGATACGATACACGATTAATACAAATTACATGTATCTCTAGTAGTCATTTAAGTCACTATTAAAGTTTCCCGAGTCCAAAACTATTTCTAAAAATGTTTGGATAATCTTTCAAAAGTACTTTTGCTCTCCATAAGTGCTTTCTATCAAAGTCACAAAATATGGCTTCTCAAAAAGCACTTCTGAAAAAGATTTTAAAACTTATACAAGAGCGTAAATAATACATTGAAGAGGAAGAGTGTTGACTTTGTTTTTTCCTTAGGGACTTGGAGAAAAGAAAAGAAAATTGAAAGCTATTTATAGACCTAGTCTTGGGAGGGCTTGTTTGCAACTTTTTTGAATCGTCAAAAAAAGGAAGGGGCTTCCTAATGGGCACTGTGGTTCATGGTTTTATATAGAGTTAATGGTGTCTCGTCATCTAATCTTTAAGTTTGATATCATCCCTCACTTAATTTTAGCCTTCCATTCCGAAAGAATCCTTTTTCAAGACTATTTTGACAGGTAGAATCCATAAAATAAAGCGGATCATATCTAACAAAAAATGTATGCCAGTCCAATTTATTATCTAACAATTAATTCAACCCAAACTTTAGCTTTGGCATGAGTTGCATTTTATGGCATAATTGGAATTGTTAATTAAGTTAATTTACGTATATTTTTAGAATTTCCCTAATTCACACTGTAAATTCAATTTGATCCTTTGTGACTTAAATGACTTGATTAATGTTGAGCAAAGTATTAAAATAAAATAAATTAAACGTTTTAAAATTTACACAACATAATTTCACCTACATAATGTTAAAGCATAGGAGTTTATTATTTTAAGTTCGATCCATTAAAGATTATAAGAATAATCTCGTGATTACAATCTCTTGATATAAGAGAAAACCCTTTGATTCCAATAAAAATAATAAATCTGTTGGAATATGTGCTTAATGTAGATGATATTTTTTAAAAGGACATATTTATAAATAAATGAAGTGAATTTTTCATTATATTTATATGCATATATTTTTAAAAACTTTATAAATATCATAAAAATTTTATAATCATCTATGTGACCTTAAATATTGTACAAGGATGATAATTAAAATGGTCAGTAATATATAACTAATTATAATATTATTACTTATTCAATTAAAAATATGGCATCTTTAATTGAGTGTTACTACTTCAGGTCATTTCTATTGAGAATGGAACGACCTTATCGACATTAAATTAGTGCACTTTACATAATAAAATTATGCAGGACCGAGACATGATGTGATATGAACAGCTAATAATTTCTATTAAATATAGCAAGTTCTAAATCACGTTGACTATGGTCATATACAAGATGATCTTAATCCTGAGTTATTAGCAGACTCCTATTTATGGAATTATGTCTTTTGATTTATTTATATGAATCTATTTATAGTCATTAAATGATGAGATTATTTAATTACAATAAATTAATTTTGGAGGACGCATAGTGGGCAGGTCCCATTGTGTGTGACACCACACTGCACAAGAAATCAGTCCAAAGCTTGGTTGCCAAGTGTTTATATTTAGAATTTCTATTTTTTAGATAAATTTTCATTTAATTTGAATATGAAAAGTTAAATTTGAAAACAAATGAGATTAGGTAAGTAGCATATATTGTCTCTCCTTTATCCACTCATTGATGCCACACATGGAGATATGATATCTATGTGTGGCATCAATCACAGTATAAGAAAGGAAAATTGTGTCTTTTATTTTCATTACATATTTGATATTTAAAATTAAAATAAAGAAGCTTCCAGAATAAAAGAGGTCTCTCATTCTCTATAAATAAAGGCCTCCTCTATTCATTTTATACACAATTAAGAGTCTTCATTAAACTGAGAAAATTCTATCAGAGAGTCTAACAATAGGCCTGTAGAGAGAGAAAAAGAGAAGAAGAAGTCTTTTTCATCCCTAGATATGTTTTGCTCATGTGTTGAAATTAACTGGTGATTAAAAGTTCATGAATGATCTTAGAAACGATTATTCCCTTTTACGCCCACACATTCGTCCATTCTATGCCAAGAACTAGGCAAGAAAGACAGTGGTTTTGTTTGTAGAGAACGTCTTTCAATACAAGTTTTTAATTATCTCTAATCAACCGAGTAAGCAAAGTTTTTTTAATATTTATTTAGCATTATATTAGTATAATCTACCCCATCTTTTACAAAAGTTTTGAGAACATTTTTGTTATATACATTCCACACCTTAACCACGTTTTCGTTATTTTTGTGGAAATCGTTTTCCAAAACCAACAAAATCTCATTCATGTAATTATTGGAGAAATTTGGTTCTATTTGGCATTGCAGCTGAGCTTGAAGAATTTACTTTATCAAGTTCTCTACAGATACTGACCAGGGATCAAGCCACTTATAGTTCTTATTTTAACGCTTTTGTGTTGATGATTTTTTTTCTTTTTGTTTAGAAAATTTGTCGGTATATGATCCTATGAGGAATTGAAAGTACTTTAGAATTGGATTTTTGAATCCTTGAGAATTTGGAAATTTGATTTGGGTTTAGAAAGTTGATTTGGATTTAGAAAATTCCTCGGTGTAGGACCCTATAAGAAATTAAAAGCACATTCAAAATTTTAAATTTTAAGCTTTTTTATTTAGAAAATCCCTCGATATATGACCATGAGAAGAATTAAAAGGACTCTTTTATTTTAGAATTTGATTGTTAAGACATAAAATTTGTCTTCTTATCGTATTTTGGGTTACCTTGTGGTTTTATCAGTCAATGGACTCATTTTTTGGTCTCTTTACATGTATGCCACAAAATTGAAAGTTGGATCGATTTATGTCTTCTAAAAAATAATTGAAGAAAATGTCACACCGCCTTATCTCATTATATTTAGAAATATCAAATATACCTAAAGAGTCCCACCACGTTTAACGTCAGATTCCCAAAACCCTCATACTAAATTCATTGACAACCATACTAAATTCATTTATATGCTTTGCAACCGGGATATTCTCAGACATCTTCAAATTAAACAGTTTCTTATAAAATGAATCTTATTATTAGCATATGCCTTTTCATACATATTAGATAATACCTACATCAATCCCATGGCAGTCTTCTTCATCTTCACCATACGACCAACATCTTTTGGAAGCATCAACCACACCGATCCAAACACTTGTCTATCGAGAATTTGCTATTCCTCACCCTTTATCTCCAACGGTTTATTATCGAGAAGCGACAAGTAAAGCTTCTTGCTATATAGATAATTCTCCATCTGCATCTTCCACAATGGGATGTCATTACCGTCGAAATTTCATAACTCCAAGTGGCATTCCTTTGTTCCCCACCATTATTCTCTCAATTAGCAACCTCACTCTGATACTATTATTAGGGAAATTTGCTACAAACCAAGCAAATAATGGAGAACAAAAGATAAATAAACGAAAAAATAAAAGCAGAAAAATTCACACCAAGATTTTTATACAGGTTCACCAATTTGGGTATGTCATATTTTTGCCACCATAGATTCCACTAATTTGTTGAAACAATTCGTTATAGAGAAATCACTCAATCATCTTGTGTTTCTCTTACCCCTAAAGATATTTCCTATCTTCACACTCACAATTTTCTCTTCAAAATTGATCCTAATATTTACCCATAACATTAGGTATTTATAGTGTACAAGAAAAGAGGAAACGAGCCCTTAAAACTGACTTAAAATCACAACGTCGCGGCCCGACGCTGCGGTATTGCCTTCCTAGTGCCACGGTACCACTTTGAGCAAACAGTGTCGTGGGCACTTTACCGCTAGATCGCCCTCCTCTGGCACTGCAGTGACGGCGTAAGATTTTTTGAATCGCTGCGACGCCCTCCTCTAGTGCTGCAGTGCTTTATGCGTTGCCTTTTTTATCCGATTTTGAGCTCACAGGTGTTAAGGAGCCCAAGGCCAAGGCTGCAGCACCCAACACTATTTTTTTTCCTCCAATCTTGCATATCAAACAAGCTTCTCTCCTAAGCTTTATTCGATTAGGCTCTACATTTTCAACACAAAATTGTAAACTTTTCTTCTAAGATAAGAGCAGATGATTCCAAAGAGATTGTTGTTCATATTGTGTCTTAAGAAATTATCCACAAGAAAATTATTTTCTCATGATTAGGCATTAGCCATGCTAAAATAATAGGAGGTTGACAAAGATTACCTATGTTGGGCAATGTCTCTAAATATCACAATCTAGTGCCTATATGTCGTGGGAGGGTTTTGTTAAGAAGTGTGGAGCCTAATTCAATGCCTTTTCAAAGTATCACCACATGCATTTAGGGATCGACCTCAGGTACGCGTCCCTGCGGGGGAATGTTCATGCGGCCGCTAGGAGGGATAGAAGCAACCAACGATTGTGCCCTTGAAGATTCATGGCCGTACGCAAGGAGAAACAAATTGGCAGAGCGAACATAAGTTTGCGCTGCCGTGCGTGGCAGTGAGTAGTGGTTCGTGTTTTGTATTTTTTTGGTGGTTTGTTGCCCAGACTTTGTAAACCTATATATAGATTTATTGTGTTCTTTTCTTAGTAGAGTGGAACTTACAAATTTGGAATGAAAGAGAGGCTGGAAAAATTCTTGAAAGAGTATGTAATTTTTTCTTGTAAACTTCATCATCAAAATGAATTCTTCTGCAGCGGTTAAAAGTGGACGTGGCTCTCACATCGAGGGCAAAGCACAATAAATTTTGTATGTTCTTATTCATTTTTCATTCACATATTTTTCAATCTCTTGAGAATCAAGACTTCTAATTCGCAACAAGTTTGACTTTAATCAAGACATTATAAGATTCAAGATTGACGTAGTTATACTTTCATCCACATTATAAAATACTATATTTCATTAGGCGCATGCACTTGAAAAAAAAAGGGAGGAAGTTCACATTGTTTTTCACGCAAATTGAAGCGTAAAGAAAGCTATGAGAGGATCATAAACAGCTTGCTTGGCATTTTCACCCATTACATAATCTGCATGAGCATAATCATCACGGTACTGAACCACGAGCTTATCTCCGTCATGATCTTTGAGGCTATCCAGCAATAAGTACACGTCTTTGCTATCAGAAAGAGCATCTGCCCCTCCATAGCTGACGAAGAGAGGAAAGTCATTTGGAATGATCGTCATGTTGTAGGCTGGAGGGTAAGGCTTCCCATAGTGTCTTATATTCTCATTTTCGTCACCATAGTTGAACATGGTAATAGTTCCGTCTCTTATCACTGCTCCAAAAACCCACCACAATCAAAAAGTTCTTCCATTTGTAACTTCTATGGTTTGTTTTCGTCTAAGTTGTGCTACTACTCGTGGAACGAAGATCACAAAGTAGGAATGCTTACTCTGTGCCAGATGGATCATGTTCTTTGTCGAAGTTGACTGAGGCTCATGATCCAGAAAAACATCCACTATTGAAGAATTCAGGCAGCAATTCTCTCCTATGGTTATGACAAAAATTTGAAGGTCAAACAATAAACTTTCAGTCTAAAAGGCAAATTAGGAAAACATATTCGACCTGTGAAAGACGTCAACAAGTTGGTACAGTCAACACCAGGTTTCTTGCAGATGTCCTTGAGAAGGTTCATCACAGCCTCTCTGTTCCGATTCGCGAGGAGAGAGGGGCGTAAAAGACAAATACATAGTTTAATCAAAGTTTGTTAACATTTGTGCTAGTATTTGTAACGTAGGTTTCTTCTTGCAATGTTTTTATGCATGCTAAACGAATGGCATAAATAAAGATCAAAGGATTTTTCTAATGTATCATCAAAATTCAGAGGACAAAACCGTGTGAAGCAACTTCGCCAGGGATCAATTTCAAAACAAGTTTCATCAACTTTGTAGTGGTAGTTGTACAGAAAGTTTTTTTGAAGCTTACACTCGAGCAGTGAAAGTAATGTAGCTACACTGTAAGGGAAATTTAAGGAGAAACAGTTTCTTACCCTCTCGGAACAAATTCGTGAATGCCTAGCCAATATAAAGTCTGTTGCAAGAGATTAATAATGGCAATCAAAAGGTGGCTCTAATGGATAACTGAAATAGGTGAAAAAGGAGTTACTGCTAACCTCTGCAAGGAAGTTCTCAGCAGCATTTCTTGCAAGCGGTGAGGTCAGCTGACCCACATAAGCAATTGGGCTAAGTAAAGCAGCGGATCTCACCATATTCAACAGCTGGTCTTTCGAAAGGGCAGCAAGAGCAACCAAAGTTCCCTGCAAAAACAGTTCCAGAGTTTAAAGTAATACCTGTTTTGTGAATTACAAAGTCAATCCCAAATTAAAAATGAAAAATTAAGGATTATGACATTCACCAATGAATGCCCAACATAATGCAGCTTTTGTCCTGTTTGATCGTGCACATACTGGAGCGTAGCCGGAAGATCATAAGCCACCAATTCATCCCATGACCAATTCCAATAAGCCTAAACAAGAGAGAGACATTTCTCAACATGCAAAAACCAAAAGGCTAACAACAAGGGAGATATCAACTTGTGGAGAATACAACTTAACTGCATCGGCAGGAGTAAGTGTTACATGGCCACGGCTATATTTCGTTCCACGGGTGTTGGCAATCCACACGTCGAATCCATTATCTGCCAACAGCAATGCCAAAGACTGGTGTGGTGGAAGTAGCAACCATGTTATTCCGTCCTGTACATGATTCCAGAAACTCTTGCTCTCACAGAGTTATCATGTCATTAAAAATGATGGGCAACAGATTAGTAGAGGTCGTAGAGTTTAGTAGTTAGTTAGAGAGTGTAAGTAACTAGAGGGTGGTTGTTAGCAGTTTGTGAGAAGGCAATTAATAGCATAAAAGGGTATTAGAAGTTAGTGAGGGCTTATGGGTGAAATCAAGGAATTGGAGACTTGGTAATCCAAGTGGGTACTTACTTGAGTTACTAAATTGTATTCTAGAGTTTTTTTCTTTCATCAATAAAGTTCCTTTCTTGTTTTATTTCTGTGTTTAAATTTATCAAAATTTCACTAATGGTACCAAACCAATAATGTAAATCTCATTCTACTCCTCAAAACTCAATATTCCCATTTAGGTCTCTAAAACTTTATTTGATGCGTCTGGTTTATCCCAACCTTAAAAAGTCAACAGAAAGGATCAAGAGTCACATGAGTAGAACCGCACACGGTTCTTGTTCGGGACTAAAATGGAGTTCTACGAAAACCAAAAAAACTTGGCTAAGATTTTATTGAAGTCTAGGGACTATTATTAGTTACACATATTTACACCTTTCCGTATGCACTTGTAAAAGTAAGAGTGAGAATTAAGCAGATACAAATGATATTGTTTAGAAATTAAAATAAGATTTTTATGTAAATTTAGACTACTTGCTAAATCAATCCCACCTACAGGACTACCTAAGTATCGAAGTACCAACCATCAGGACACCATGTTGCAGAAGAACAGGTGACTTGTTTCTTGCTTTCTCCTCTGGTCGCGCCACTGGAATTCTCTGAATACTGAGAATGTACCCGTCTCGAGTAGTCACCTAAAATCCCAGAAATGTGTCAAAATAGCAGATACCACATAATCAACTTTTAATAGTGTAATCTGAATTATTGGTCTAACTAAAGAGGCAATATAAGTTGAGACATAAAACCTCGTGTTCTTCACAAACGTAGTTTTGCTTCTCCACCATTGAAGAACAAATACCATCACTTCCAGAACGTTTCAATGTTGAAGTTCTATGCTGGCCACGGACTGAATGTAGCTGTGTTCTTGTTCCAGCTGCTGACACACAGAACAGAAAAACTAGAATGATTGGGGTTAAAGTATTGGCCATAAAAAAAGATCTAAAAGACCTTTTGGAATTGTTGTCCTGGCACACACCCAACTTGAAGGTTCTGTCATAAGCTTTCTATATAATTGCTAAAAAACCCAGATAAAAACAAAAGGGCATTCACATGCGGAGCTGGTAATACACCCCCTCCCGACAACAGATTACACAAGTGATTTAAATAAGGCATCTTGGTGGGACCCATCTTGTCCCTAATGAAAACCCAGTAATGCATGTATGAAGCCTTTAGATTTTGTTGCCATGGACCCCTTGGATTCATATCTAACAATAAATTTCCAGTCTACTTCACATCGTATAGAGCGGCAGTTCCGATGAAGTGAATCTTCTTTGACTTGTTCTTTTCTATTTCTATTTGGAAAATCCTGTAAATGGACTTTTTGCGAGCAAACCTTTTTGCACACATGATGGGCAAAAACTCAAACTGAAAATATACGCCAAACTCTTCAACCAGGAATGAAGTTAGAAGAGTTTCAACTTTCCAACCTGATATAATATGTCCACTTTGCCCATTATTCCCTATAAGCCAAGGTAGAAAATCCAAAGCCTGTAACACCCGTTGCATGCCACTAATGCATAAGAGTTGGTGTCCGTAGCATCCATATAAATGAAAGTTAAAAAATGAGGGTAGAATAAAGAGAAACAAGGAGCAAAAACACATGTATTACCACATCTTAAGCAAAATTTACCTCCATATACATTTAGCAATGCATTATGCATATATTGAGTTCACAGAAAATGTAAAATTTAAGAAGATAAATAAGCACAAGCTGGGGATTCAATCCTCCCAAAAAAATTGCAGTACAAAAGACCATCTGAAATGAGGCATGGATCGTATTATTCTATATCACCAGCTAAACTGATGTAATTTCCATTTCACAATATATGTTTTTCTAACTAACGAGATGAAGGGGTTCCCCCAGGACTACATGCGGTATGAGCATCTTTCGTCTTTTCAGATACTTCGGTTGTACTCTCTGTTGCTTTTGGTCTGGTTACTGGCCTTCTTAGGAATGGGAGTTGGAGCTGCAATGCTCTAGGATTTACTCGTCCAAGCAATTGCCACCTTTTAGGTTTCAATTGCCCCAGCATTTTCATCTGCTCCCTTTTGAATTGCCTATTTGCATACCACCTCCCACCTCGCCAACCCAGGGCGCACCTGCATGTCCGTAATAGCAAGACAAGCTTAAGTTACATGCATAAAGAAGTACATTTCGGGCACATGGTGAGGTAGCACGTTGAGCACGTGTTTTACATAATCTATCAAATGTTTGACACATAATTTAGAAGAACACACCAAGTGTCTTCTTGCGGAACTCATTATACATGTGAAACAGTTTCATGTCGGTGTTAAATAACAACGAAAAGAAAACCATGCATAGAATGGGCTGAACACTATTGTTAAAAATGTGAAGCAATAATGGTTGCAACAGAAATAAAGGTTCAAGAACAGACCCGATAATTAAAGTGGTACCAGCAGTGGCTACACAAGCAGGAGTGCTTACACTTCTTGAATCAATAATCTTTCTAATCTCTGAATGTTCACCAAGATGACTGTTTCTCATCTGTCAAAAAAAAAGTATACGTTGATCTTAAATAATAATAATAATAATAATAATAAGAAAAGAGGGCAGGGAAAACAATTTACTAAGCAACAACGGAACAAAGAAACAACACAACAGGTTTTCATTCATAACAATCATAGCGGATGCCAGACAGAAAAATAAATGATCGTATCTTACTTAAAACAGAACATAATAAAGAAATAAAAATGATAAATATTGAAAAAAAAAACTACTTTAACATATAGGCGCATAGCTACTTAAGTACAAGGTAATTAAAGTTTTCTAAAGCAGCAAAATTTGGCCTAGAAAAGTTCTTTTTTCACTTCCTCCCCCTCTCCGCAAAGTTGGGGTCATTTAAAATTAACTTTAAGAGTTTGGCATTCCATTAACAACCAGATTACACTTTTTACCAAAAGGTATACAATAATCCAACCATAGAATAGTAGTAGTAATAAAAGGGGTGTAATATTTTTGCTTACAGCTTTCTCGATTGATTCAAGCCTTTGATCAACTCTTGATTCATGTAGGTGGCGCAAAGAATAGCCTGCACACATCAAAGCAACACAAGCTATAATTTACCATTTTTTTTTGTTAGTGTGAAAAATATGTTCCTTGCACTGGATTATTATTACTATTACTGTTATACAAATTCTAATAATTAGTTTTGTTAAAATGATGGCCAAAAAACCAGAATAAATCTATAAGGATTAACGAAATAAAGAATAAAAGAACATACCAAGCCATGCTGTAGCAACTGATGCCATGGAAGTTCCAACCGTAAAAACCACCCGATGCCTTTCAAATATATCCTAAGTGTTCAAATTCAAAGCATAATAATAAAACAAAAATGGAAAACATAAATTCAAAACTATACCCACAATACCCTACAAGACAGTCACAAAAATCAAACAACATGAATTGGCGAAAACCCAATAGAAAATATTAATTTAATCCATATATACTAAAAAAAATAGCATGTTATTGGAGGAAAGATTTATTTACCTTTGTTGAGAAAAACGTGTCCTGAACAGCCGCCCATGAATTGAGAGCTTTCTTCCTCAACTGGGCAACTGCTAAAGAGCCAGAAAACGATGTCGTTGAAGCTTTAAGTCGTTGCATAGCGAATTCTGTTAAAGACCCAATTGAGTTAACCGAATCAAATCATTGGAAATCGATGGGTTGGGGGCTGAGCAGAAGCAGATTCCTAGGAATAGGAACCAAGCGCGAAGTTTCTTTCTGGGAGGGAAACACGAGTCCGAATGTCTCCACCACTGTGTCCGCTTTTGTTTTGTTTAACCGAACCCTTTTTTGAGACGGGGAGCTTAAAGGGGAGATTTTGACAAAAAGGTCAAAAATATATTTTAATTGGGTGAATGGTTTTTTTTTTTTTAAACTAAAAAATACGTTTTTTTATGTAGGTAAGTTGTCTCAATTTTTTTTCAAAAAAATAAAAAAAATGACTGTAGCAGAATAAGGAACCTCAACATGAAAAAAAAATGGAACCGTTTTGATGTCTAAAAAACCTTTTTTTTGTGTCAAAAACTGTCCAAAAAAAAAGGTCTATTTACCAAAAAAAATTTTAGCCGAAGACCCTTTTCAAAAATCCCTCCTTCCAAAGCCCATTAGACCCAAATAAGTTTTCTTTTCGAGAAAACTACATAGAATGACCCTTAAATTGGGTTATTTTTAAAAGTGTCTTTTGTAGATGTTAGATCTATAATGAGAGTTATGTCTATTGTTCTTTATTATAATGAATAATTTGATACAAATTACAAAGAGTTCAAAATTTTGGAATGAAAACAGTAGAAAATTCTACAGAGTTTCTATAAGTCCCCCATTGTAGTGAAGCTGCTGCTACCATTTATAAAGAGTACTGAGTTAGATCATAGCTTCAATTTGATTGAAGGAGTGGGCATAATAGTGCTTGTAATAGTGGGACATGTGTTGATCTTCGATAGGGCATAAACATCTGTAACGCCCCTATATGGGGGTTAACAGTTTTTAATGAGATAAAATAAAAATAAATAGTAAAAGTAAAACCTTAAAAATAAAATTTGCCCGGGACTTAAATGAAAACTCTTAACTCAAAAATAAAAATATAAACGACAATTAAACCACAGTTTTAATGTAGCACCTTAAATTTAATATAAACTGTTGTCATCATCATTTTAACCCTCAACACATTGTAATACAGTCACAGAAGTAACAATTGATGCTTACATTATCATGAAGAACATTCTCAACGATTGAAGCAGTCCCAATGTAATATAGCTACATCACGTCCTCAACTATATTTCTCGTAGCCACCTCACACTTAGTGAGTCCTGAAAAGATATAAACATAAGGGAATGAGCAACACTATGCTCAGTAGAGAAAGCCATTACTCACCTCTATCATTACCACATTAAAATCTGCATGGTTAGTAAGTCACATCATATTCCAGATTATGAGGTTTATTATGATCACATCTTATGGATACCGTAGTTAATCATTACCAAGTGTCATAATTACACATTTATACAAATATTACCAATCATCATTGTTCCTAGGTATCCATGTTAAATTGAGTATCACTCAACTCATCGAGACCCAAATGGGCGCACTTGATCACCCTATAAACATTCCAAGGGTGTTCCGGTGAGGGGACATCAAGCCCCGAGTCCTCACCAAATCAATTCCTGTACAGTGTGTTCTGGGACTTTCAACCCAAGGAAGCGTCATCACCTTCCCCCTATTTTACCTTTTAGGGTATTCATGCCCAAGGACGTAACCGTCGCCCTTTTCATGTCTCACAATTTCTCTATATTAAATCATTATTAATAGAGTTAATTTTCCTAACCATGCTTCTCAATTTATAACATGTGTCAATTCATTATGTTCCTCGCCGTACAATACAAGACGAGTCCATGTCATAGTTTCATATGTGATACACATATAATATCAGTTCAACATAGATATATATATATTGCGGTAAAACAATCAATTTTAATTCTATAAAAACCTCACAAAAGATGAGTAATAGAATCCCTACCTTTCAAGCTTATCAACAGTCTCTTAATCATGGAATCAGTTAACGTTAGCTCCATACTCCCTTGATCCTAAGGCGTGCATTAGGACAATTAAAACTAAAGCACAACATACAACTACATTCATAAAATTTATTTTAATTTAATCTTAGAATTTCAAGAAATAACCACTGCCCATAGAGGTATTATAAAGTTTAACAATATAAATTTTCTGTCTAGGGCATATACACTTAGACTTCATACATATGCTCCAAAATAGCAACAAACATATACTTAGGTTTAAGAACGCAAATTTGAATAATCCTTTAGTATAAAAGAAAATTTATAAATGAAAGACTAAATTTGTTCATAAGATTCTAACCTCGGATTATGGTTAGTTGGAAGCTTGAAATGGCTTCAAAACATGTTCCTTTACTTCGGTATGACTGAAATTCTTGCTCAAATGGAGGTGATGGTGGCTGATTTTTATGGCTGCCTTGAAGAAGTTCTCTAAGTATTTTGCTTCAGCAAAGAAATGAGAAGAAGAGTGTGGGAACCGTGGAAGAGAAAGGAAGAAAAGATGAAGTCTTTGAAAAGAAGTGATAGAAACAATTATAGAGGAGACATGTTGAAGCATGTCACGGAGGAAATAAAGAAAATGAGGGTCAAGAGTAGTTGAAAAAGATATCCTTATGTCTCATCTAAAGACTTTAACACACATAATACCAATATGACATTTTTGATATTTATTAGAAGTTCTAAGGCTTTTTAGTAATCATACTAAATAAATATAGGAGAATTTTAGAAAATTTAAAAATAGATAAAAATAAATATTATAAAATAAATTTAAATGAAGCAATTTTTTTTTTATACATTAAAAATTAATTTAATTACCTCAATACCCGTTAGAAGAATAACGGGTGTCACAGCTCTACCCCCCTTAAAGAAATTTCGTCCTCGAAATTTCAATTCTAGCAATACTAGTAAAAATTATGATTCCACTATGATTCCAATTCTGAGTCTAAACCGTTAATGTTGTTTGTCCTCCAAATTTAAGTTATCGTATCTCCACTTATTTACTTGCATAATAAATCTTACTCCTAAATCCCTCAATGAGAGTATTTCTGACAAGTTTCAACTTATAACACCGTATAATAGTCTAAGAATCTGATCAGGCCTACATATTGACCATATCATGATTCCAGTCCTTCATTGTCCATGGACTGTGATTTACAATCACATTTAAGGAGATTGCCAGAGAAATTTTATATACTTCATCTTTAGGTTCCTTTTCCTTTTTGAGTAAAGAAAAGTCAAATATATTTGATTTCATACCTCAACTAATAAACTAAAACATAATCATAAAACATATATCACAAACACTTTTATTCAAAACTATACATTAAACTTATTCATAGAGATATTAAACGGAATCTCTGGTTGCAAACATACCCGACATATTTTTCATTAAACAGCTATCCTCATGACACAAACATTCAACCCAAATAATATACTCATATTTCATATGGAATATCCCCATAACTGACTCTGGTACTTCCACATAATATTAACAGAATATTACACATTACAAATATGATACGGATACGTTTCGAGAGTACAAGGCACTCCGTATACCAGCTATCCATATCATGCATGCTTATAGGATACAAAAACATCGATAAACAAAAGATCGGACCTTAAGAAGGATGCGTTTCGAGAGCATCAAGTACTCCGTATCCAGCCATCCCGGCATTAGGCTCAATGAATCTAAAAGATTTAACAACGACGTACCACAAGAAACACATAATACAAGGTAAACGGTTATTCGTAACACACGAAATACGGACACACATGCCTACATGCCAAAGATAAAACAAAAAGATTACAGATGGAGATTCAAATCAATTGGCCGCTCCCGGCTTTCCCTTTCCCATTCAAGCTTGGATGTTGCAGTGTCGGATTCTGGATGTATGATTTGCATTTTATCTATCAATTCCTCAGCTGTTGAAGCAGTGACAAAGATTTGTCTCTCCGATTCTGTAGTGATGTTTTCTTCCACAGCGTAATCTAGAAATTTCAAAAGACCGTCATAAAAACCCTTTACGTTCAGCAGTCCCAAAGGTTTGGAATAAAAGCCCAACAATTGCCCACAAGCAACTATAAATATTTCCTCAAGAGTACCTAGACCACCAGGTAATGCTATAAAAGCATCAGAATTATAGATTATGTCTTTAAAATTTTTAGGGATACTCCTGACTCCTTCTCCCTTACCTATGGCTTCCTTACAAAGGTTTCCTTCAATTGGAATATGAGGCCAAATTCTTACATCAGTAGCGTCGCTAGACCTAGCTGCTAGTGCCATATTTACCATCATTTTTATACTACCACCCCCATAGATTATGTTAATCTTCTTGTGTGCTAGGACTTGCCCTAAGTGATTTGCAGCTTCTAAATAAGCTTTATCTTTTCCAAAGCTGGAACCACAAAAGACACAGACATTCTTTATTTTCTTCGTGGACTGGGAGGTAGACATATTTGGTTTATAGAAGTGGTTGCTTAATGTCTGCTCCACTTAGACTTCGGTTTCTACATAAGTTTTTAAAGATGAGAAATATACAAAAAGGGCTAAAGAGATAGACGAGTAGGTAATGAAAAGGTAATCCAAAGATTTAAACAAAATCTTGTGCGGATAAGAAAGTAAGATAAGGTGATTGATAGTTTACAGAAAATCTGATTCGCTTTTTGAAAAAGATTAGACTCTAATTGTATAACTTTTGACAATTGAGAACAATTCGACAGAAGACCCTCATGACACAACTGTAGACTTTTTGACAAATATACACCAAGTCTAAAAATTTAATATAAACGACAAATACTGTAGAACTTTTGAAATTTGAGACACAAATCTTGAAATATCTGGATAAGCTTTTCAAAATTCAAACATATTACTGTACCGTATGTAACGTGTCTGATAAGATAATATATTTTATTATATATATATTTAAGAAAATCATAAATTAAATAAGATATTAACACTTACTGTATCAATCTAATAATCACAATTATTTCAAACACAAAAGCAAATATTCTGAGTAAAAGAAAAACACAAACTGTTGAACATCAGCTAAAACTGCTTCAAATAAGTAAAGACTAAATAACCTTTATAGTGCGATGACTTATTCCCCATCCAGTTTTCTTATGGCTTGGCAAACAGGATCTAGAAATACCATATTCCTGAGGCGTTGTCTTTCTGTATAAAATTTAGGCCAGAGTTTAAAAATAGCTCCTTGAACATATCCACTAGGGTGACCGTGGAGAGGAGGATGGATGCTATCCAAGTTCTCCTTTGAAAGTCCATCCCTACAAAACCTTATTTTATCCTCTCTATTCGTAGACATATAACCAGGTGAAGTACATTTACCGTTACAATTTTGTCTTCCACATTTGTTACAAGTGACCACGATGGCACGAGCTCTTCTTTTCATTGCACTACGACTGGTACCTGTTCCTGGTAAACCGACATCTTGACTAAAGTCACTCGGACGGATTTTCCCCTCTATTAACATTCTCACATCACAAGGGATGCCAAAACGCATAAGAATCCACAACCGAGTAATTCTAGCCTTGTATTTCTTTCTAAGAATCTTTTGGGAGAGTGATGGGAAATACTTTCTCAGGTGTTGGTACTTTGGGTCCATGATGAGATGAAAGAAGAGTAAATAGAAAGGAAAAATTAAGATAGTAAATTGCAGAATCCTAGAATTCCTTCTTCTTTTAGAGGAAAAGAAGAATTTCTAATGAAAAAGAAGAGGATTTGCGATTTAGAGAGAAAATAACAAATTAAGAGAGAAAAAGTGAACTCGGAGAAATAAGCTCCTATGCACAGTAAACGTATATGTAAACAATGATTAAACCACTGTATATGACACGTATAGAGACCACGTGGGAGAGACAGTGTGAATCAAACTGATTTAGAATTTGAACTAGGCCCAAATGTTCTTAGTTGAAAATGGTCAGGTTGTTTCGGGCCTTAACACATTTAGAACGAGTTATATAACAAACATAAAATTGCAAACCAATTCGTATGAATCTTAAACCCAATTCAAAGCCCACTATAGATAAAGTTGACTATAAACAACAAATCTAATTTAACGACAACAAGGATCTTCCTGAATGATATTTAAAATCATTTCATAACAACATAATCTTCCAGCAACTCAAATAATTTTGTTTTAATCAAAACCTTATTGAACAATGCATACACCCATATGTTATTGATAATACTCAACGTCTATCAATGGATTCATCATCATTACTACCAAGGGTTTAGAATGCGACTAACCTTGAAATCAATACGATTTACGTCTTCCAACGTAGACCATATCAATGAACAAAGACACTAGATGTTACTACTTAAGAACATCTACAATCCCCACAATTCTACTCATACAATATATAATTTCCTCATATAACAAAACCTTAGGTAACCAAAAGATTCACTGATACACTTAAATACAATGTACGTAACAAAATATTCCAATTTTGAGATTCATGCATTCTAGACTTTACACAGTCTCAACAGACCAAAAGTCTAACATTTATCTCTCTCAAGATTCAATACCATGATTTTCAACTTATATCATATTCCTCAAATATATAGAACTTTTAAGAAAAGACATTGACACTTATGTGCTCCATCGAATCCACACATAATCATTACTTAGGTTTGAATCAATTACGAAAAATTTGGCATATCTATGTCAAACTTTAAAATCAATAAATCAAGCCTTATATTTCTTATTGTTTTTCACGAGACAAAAGGCTTTTAAATCCTCGTATCTATACGAATTTCTCATCGTTTATACGAATTAAATATGCTTATAGATCCAAATATTATACGAATCTCTCATAAGCAATCTACTTATAAACTCATTCCATATAATTATCATTCTCTTATAACTATTAATACTTTCCTTCTATATAATTATTGTACTCATATAACTATTGATATTTTCATTCTATGGCCTTTCCATGTTACATCCTTCTAGACTGTATAAATCAATGTGAAGGTTCATTTTGATGATGACAATGAAAATTCAGCTTCAAAACCATCTCAAAAATATATTTTTTTAAAGTGGTGCTACACTCCCTAGGTTAACCGAACCTAGGCTCTGATACCAAAAATTCTGTAACGCCCCTATATGGGGGTTAACAGTTTTTAATGAGATAAAATAAAAATAAATAGTAAAAGTAAAACCTTAAAAATAAAATTTGCCCGGGACTTAAATGAAAACTCTTAACTCAAAAATAAAAATATAAACGACAATTAAACCACAGTTTTAATGTAGCACCTTAAATTTAATAATATAAACTGTTGTCATCATCATTTTAACCCTCAACACATTGTAATACAGTCACAGAAGTAACAATTGATGCTTACATTATCATGAAGAACATTCTCAACGATTGAAGCAGTCCCAATGTAATATAGCTACATCACGTCCTCAACTATATTTCTCGTAGCCACCTCACACTTAGTGAGTCCTGAAAAGATATAAACATAAGGGAATGAGCAACACTATGCTCAGTAGAGAAAGCCATTACTCACCTCTATCATTACCACATTAAAATCTGCATGGTTAGTAAGTCACATCATATTCCAGATTATGAGGTTTATTATGATCACATCTTATGGATACCGTAGTTAATCATTACCAAGTGTCATAATTACACATTTATACAAATATTACCAATCATCATTGTTCCTAGGTATCCATGTTAAATTGAGTATCACTCAACTCATCGAGACCCAAATGGGCGCACTTGATCACCCTATAAACATTCCAAGGGTGTTCCGGTGAGGGGACATCAAGCCCCGAGTCCTCACCAAATCAATTCCTGTACAGTGTGTTCTGGGACTTTCAACCCAAGGAAGCGTCATCACCTTCCCCCTATTTTACCTTTTAGGGTATTCATGCCCAAGGACGTAACCGTCGCCCTTTTCATGTCTCACAATTTCTCTATATTAAATCATTATTAATAGAGTTAATTTTCCTAACCATGCTTCTCAATTTATAACATGTGTCAATTCATTATGTTCCTCGCCGTACAATACAAGACGAGTCCATGTCATAGTTTCATATGTGATACACATATAATATCAGTTCAACATAGATATATATATATTGCGGTAAAACAATCAATTTTAATTCTATAAAAACCTCACAAAAGATGAGTAATAGAATCCCTACCTTTCAAGCTTATCAACAGTCTCTTAATCATGGAATCAGTTAACGTTAGCTCCATACTCCCTTGATCCTAAGGCGTGCATTAGGACAATTAAAACTAAAGCACAACATACAACTACATTCATAAAATTTATTTTAATTTAATCTTAGAATTTCAAGAAATAACCACTGCCCATAGAGGTATTATAAAGTTTAACAATATAAATTTTCTGTCTAGGGCATATACACTTAGACTTCATACATATGCTCCAAAATAGCAACAAACATATACTTAGGTTTAAGAACGCAAATTTGAATAATCCTTTAGTATAAAAGAAAATTTATAAATGAAAGACTAAATTTGTTCATAAGATTCTAACCTCGGATTATGGTTAGTTGGAAGCTTGAAATGGCTTCAAAACATGTTCCTTTACTTCGGTATGACTGAAATTCTTGCTCAAATGGAGGTGATGGTGGCTGATTTTTATGGCTGCCTTGAAGAAGTTCTCTAAGTATTTTGCTTCAGCAAAGAAATGAGAAGAAGAGTGTGGGAACCGTGGAAGAGAAAGGAAGAAAAGATGAAGTCTTTGAAAAGAAGTGATAGAAACAATTATAGAGGAGACATGTTGAAGCATGTCACGGAGGAAATAAAGAAAATGAGGGTCAAGAGTAGTTGAAAAAGATATCCTTATGTCTCATCTAAAGACTTTAACACACATAATACCAATATGACATTTTTGATATTTATTAGAAGTTCTAAGGCTTTTTAGTAATCATACTAAATAAATATAGGAGAATTTTAGAAAATTTAAAAATAGATAAAAATAAATATTATAAAATAAATTTAAATGAAGCAATTTTTTTTTTATACATTAAAAATTAATTTAATTACCTCAATACCCGTTAGAAGAATAACGGGTGTCACAACATCTTGTTCTTCTATGTCTAGTTTCTTGGCTCAGCATGTATTTTCTTGTAACTATCAAGTTTTGTACATCGATTCTATCGAATCGACACTTAGCAAATCCACAACAACTAAAAATGTAGATTCACACAAAAAGAAACGAGTACAAACTACAATCGAACTACAACTATCGAATTGATCGATTTATATATTTTATGTTTTATTTCAACTTAGTTCTATTAAATTTGTTAAGTAACTGGAAATAACTACCTTTATTTAAATTTTTTATAAAATGTTTGAGGAAATAAAGTTCCGAATCATTGAAGTTTAAGTTTAAATTTTATTTAATTATCTTAGTCAACTGCCACATCATCACCTCAATTTGAGGGCATGACAGCCACAGTATAAAACTCTCACATGTTACAGTATTTTCTGTTCAACTCAAGATTCAACTCACTTCCCAATCATCTTGTTTATTTTTACCCCCTCAAACTTTGGTAAGTATGTCATTTTACTCCATGAATTTTAAAAATTGATATGCGCACCCCTTGAACTTTAAAACATTAACAAAAATGCCAATCGAACTTTAAAACACTAGTAAAAATGCCCTTTTTGTTTCATTCCATCCTCTAAAATTTATTTTTGCCCTTTGAACTTTGGTAACTATGTCACTTGCCCTTTAACTTCAAAAACTGGTATGCACGATCCCAAACCTTTTTTTTTTCTTTTCTAGTTAACAATTATTTACACTTGTCAAAACTCATTCAAGATTCGTGGACAGAGCCAAAAAAAAAGGGTACTCTTTTATTGGGATAAAGTTAAGCTTTGAAGAGCACTTGATTTGTGAACGGGTAAGAATAAAATTTATGAACAAACATAACAAAAAAAAGGGCCTTTTTGTTGGCGTTTTAAAGTTCAAAGGCTATGCACACCAAATTTTAAAGTTCAATGGATAAAATGAAATAATTACCTAAATGCCGTACATTAGGCAAAAATCAACTATTAATTGTAAATTAGTCTGATATAAAAAGAATTCGTTATTTTCTTTTGAGTGTTTATTTACCATTAATTGGATTTTCCTTTCCTATTTCCCTATTCCGTAGCCCCACTATTCTGTTTTGCATGTAACTGAATGTTTTTAGTACCGGAATATACATGAACGAGTAGAAAATAGAGAACTATTTCGTATGTTTAGTGTTCATAATAAGCAATTGCGTTCTCTTTCACATTCTTCAACGTGGTGTTAGGTTCGAAAAGAACTAATTTGGTTTTGAATCCAACCCGAGGCTAGTTTAACAAAAGCAATTAGTAATTCAATGCTGAATCTCATTCTTCATGTGGTTCAACCCTAAGCTATGTTTGATAGGAAATATAGAAATATACGGGAAAGAGGACATATAACCTAAGTGAGAAAAATAGAGGGAAAGGAAAAACTTCTCCCAACAAAATATAATAATAATAATAATACTAAAATCTGGCTTATTATGCTGCCCAGAACAACCCTTCCAATATATAGTGCTACTTGAACTTTAAAGGACCCTCACCTAATCGAATCCATATTCCATCTTCTCTTCTTTTCTCTCTTATAAAACAAGATTGATGGGTTGTTTGGGTTGAAACCAATGATCAATGTAACTACAACAAAAAAAAATAAAAATAAATAATATTATAAAACTCTTAAATGTTACAATATTTAAAGTATGCTTTCAATTCCAGCTGTTTTCCTAAAAGCCTATCAAAATCCTTCCGTTAATCCCCTCAACCGTTTCCCTTTGCTCCTTTTTCCCTCCCAGCAAGCAAGCTCTAAAGTTGGCATAGATAGTTGGAAAAGCTTCAGCTAGGAAAAGGCTGCTGGCCTAGGGCTCTGGGTATTGTTGAACCTTCATACTCCACCAAGAGTACAAGAATCTGGCATCACATGTGCAATAAATGGTCTTATCAAAACCCTATCAAGGGGCAGCGTGCCCTCTCATCAAGCTCCAAGTATTTCCCACCTCCACTCTCTCCATCTGCACATTCATGGTTTTTAGGTTATGCCAACAACTTTCCCACGTAAAAGTCCACATCTTGTTCTTATCCTAAAAAAAGGAAGATTTTTATGAAAGGGGCAAAAAAAATTTAAAATTAGGTAAATAATCTCTTTTTTTTTTAAATAAAAAAAACACGCTTTTTTGTACAAGTAAACTGTCTCATTGTTGAATTTAACAGAAAAAAAAAATGATTGTAGCAGAATAAGAAACTGCAACATGTTAAAAAAAAAAAAAACTGAAACTATTTTAATGTCCAAAAAACTTTTTTTAATGCCAAAAACTGTCCAAAAAAAAAAGAGACATTTATCAAAAAAAAATTTCCCAAAGGCCATTCATCAAATTGCCTCGAATGAAATAACCTGTTTGAACTCAAACAAAAAACGTAGCAACTCAAATTTTGTTTGAAACAAATGCAGTAAAACTAATTTGAACTAGCTATGTAATTCAATCATCATAAAAATAATTTAAACTATTTTTTTAATTATATACAATATAAAACTTTTATATGCTATAATAATAATAATAAAAATCATTACAATGTAAAACTTTCACATACTACAATAAAAATAAAAAAAATAATTACATCATAAAACTTTTACATACTACCACAAAAACAATTCTACCAGCCGCAAAACACTCCATAAGTTTTCAAACATTCTATGAGTTAAATAAACAATTGAAAATCCATACACATGATTGAGAAGAAATTCTCGTGTCCTCAAAACGTCAAAAAACCACAGAACTACTTTCCCACTAAATGTTTCGGCTATTTGCAGACAATATTGTTATTGTTGCTGCAACATCGAAACGAAAGGAACAATCGCATACAAAAGCACATCTCAATGGCAATTATAACTATATATCATTGTTTGTAATTAGATAATGTTTGTACACCATAGGTAAAAGGACAAAGAAAAGATTCAGAGTTGGATCATGTGGGCAAAAAAAAAGAACTCGAGATAAGATCAGATCCACTGATGGGAGACGAGATCTATTAGCGTCTAAACAATAGAGACAATACGCATCCAAATGCCCATGAAATGGGATGAAAACCAGGATGCTACTCTACAACACATTAAACTAACAACTGGAACATATAGGGGAAAAGGGATCAAAAACAAAAATTAAAAACCCAATTTCCAATCAGCATCCATATATGTGCCAATTTCTCCCCCATTTCTTTTTTTTTTTTATGTATAATTTTCCCGAGAAAATAAAACGGAAAATAAAAAAGGACCATTTTTTCAGATCCATCGTAAACAACGCATACTCTATCAGAGGCACAAAGCGGTGGCCCGCAGCTCATCATCGCCGCCAAAAAAATCAGCACCGTCCATCATCGGCTGTGGCGGCAGATTCAAATCGAACGGCAAGATTCTGCGAAACGACGACGTAAGGACGCAATCATCACCGTCGTCGACCACGGATGACGACGAGTCGCAGTCGCTGTGACAATCATCTGGCAAGACGACTTTAACGGGCCGTCGCTGAGGCCGCGGCCTCTCAACCTGGGCCTGGACTGAGACCCTGGGCCCACTGAAAGACTCGACGGTGCTGCTGAGGCTGCTGGAGGTGGGCCGGCTGGCCTGAATCACTTCGATCTTGGAAGAGACCCTCTCGTCGTGAGGGTAGAGATTTGGGACATGAGCGAGCCTCGAATTAGGGTTAGCGTTAGGGTTTGGGAAGTTGGTCTTCGCTTTTGGCCCGCGTAGCGACCAGGCGGCGGCGTCGTAGGCGCGAGCGGCCTCCTCGGCGGAATCGAAGGTGCCGAGCCAGACGCGAGTCTTCTTCCAAGGGTCTCTGATCTCGGCGGCGAATCGGCCCCACGGACGCTTCCGAACACCTCTGAATCGGATTTCTTGAAGCGGCGACTTCGAATCGGCGACGGCGAGAGATAGAGGTGGCTGCTTCTGGTCAATTCGTGTACTCCTTGGATCTGTGGATTTTCCTCCTCGCCGCATGGAGTGCGGAGATCGGAAAAGATGGAGAATCGTTCGTGGGCGGGAAAAAGGGAAAAGATAAGGAATTGGAGATGGTAGATCAGAGATGATGAATGGTGGAGATTTGGAACACGAACTACCACCACCACCACCTCCTTTAAGGAATCGTTAATCTTGGGTTTTGTTCTCCTTATTTTCTTTTTCCTCTTTTTTTATCTGTGATTTTCCTATCCCTTCTGATATTTTCTTTTCTCTTTCTTACCCTTTCTCTCTCTTTCACGCACCGGCAGGGAAAGAAAATCCCGGATTCATCACTTCTTGTATGATTTTCCTTCTTTTTCTATTGGCCCTTGTAACCGGGAATTAACTAGTTTTTAATATAATAATAAATATTATTGATGGAATGACCAAATTGCCATTCTCTTATTCATACGCATTCAGCGTGGCATGGGTGAAATGTCGGAATTGATGTCTTCTGTCGATGTTGTTGGGTTTATTGGATATTATCTTTTGGGGCAGCCGTGGAAATGGGGAATTGCTCTTTTTTGTTTTATTTATTTTTTTTTAAAACAATTCTTTTTAACTTCATAAATTATAACCTCGCTAGCAATATAACAAAAAAACTCGGTCTAAAAAATACATTATTCATTAAATCAAGGTATATAATTTTATAAATAATAAGATTATAACTCTACAAAAATAAAAAAGCTTTTTTTTTAAAGTTAGAAAGGTCTATGCTAGATAATAGTTTTATTTTCTATGGTAGATAATGATCCAAAATCAACATTCAATCTCATTTTACATTGTTCTTGTTACACTTGATTATAACATTTATTCTAAAAATAATTCAAAAATAAACCAGCTGTTAGAAATATATATATATATATATATATATATATATATATATATTCTTTTAACCATTGCTCCACCCCTGTCGCACTTACGGACCGTACCTCCCAGAATCTAGTGAGCCTAGCTCCATCACGCCTTAGCTTTTGCGAGATTCGACGGGATTTGACGACGACGATGAGGGTGGAGCACCAATCTCTTTCTCATTTTTCTAATTTATTGCCGCTCGTGTTCATTGTAAAAGGAGGCCCAAAGAAATAGTTGAACACCATTTTCAATTGATTGTATTAAATAAAACACATAAATCTGAGTAATGTAATGAGGTAAATTATAGGATCACACTTGCCTTTTATTTATTTGTTTATTTTTGCTAACTGAATGCTTCATTCGTAAGAGAACAGTTAAAGACATTAGAGGAAACTTTCATAAACGAAAATCATCACTAAATCCAAAATCTCATGTTAATTCATCAAGAAATTTAACAGAAGGATACATGAATCCATGTGAATGGATATGATCCTTGAATCTTTCGATTCTTGATGTTTCAAGTCAATATGTATGGTTTCTTTGAGGAAAAAGCTATCTTTCTTCTCTAATAATAGGATGTCAAAAAAGAATCATACGTATAACTCAAAAACCATAACATTTTATACATACATTAAATTTGTCTTATTTCTTGTTTGGCCTATCATAAAAATAAAAATCAGACTTTTAGGTTTCCACACATAAATGGGCTCATACTTTATGAAATGCTTTAAAGCTAAAAACTTTATACTTTATTAGATCACTTTAATTAGACGCAATTCTATGATAGTCCATAATATACAATTATCATATATATATGTGTGTGTGTGTATGTCTACACAGATCAAATCCAACAATTTCTCACTTGAGCCACATATATACAATACACTGTATAATTGTATATCATAATATAACCGTATGAGCTCAAAATTTGCTATCATTACCAAAAGTATCTTCAATCATATCAATATAGGATCATAGCGGTCTTGTTACATATAACGTAACAAAACCTGTCAATGTCACGTATATTAATATAACAAACAACATAGATCAAGTATGGATGTGTAGTAAGAAAATTTCATGTAATGTGATCTTAACATATCTATTTTATACTGATCCAACCTTATTCTTTAGTGAGATCAAACCAAACATATTTAGAGTGAAAATAAACTATAGATTTTATTTTTGCAGAAAATAACCATAAATGATCCATAAAATATGTCTACAATTGAAAAGCATCTAAAATATAAACTCCCACTAAAATGACATATCCTCAAGAGATACAATACCCATTTGAGCAATGTGCTCATGAAAGACCTTGGATGGTAATCCTTTAGTAAGCGGATCCACAACCATAGAATTTGTCCCAACATGCTCTGTAGACACTAGACGCCTCTGTACTTTTTCTTTAACAACTAGAAACTTAATATTTATGTGCTTCGACTTTGTTGAGCTCCTGTTGTTATTGGAATATAGCACTGCTAACTTATTGTCACAAAATAACTTAAGTGGTCTTTCAATTCCATTCACAATTCGTAGCCCAGCGACAAAATTTCATAGCCATGTCCCATGGTTGGATGCCTCATAACATGCTATAAACTCTTCTGCCATGGTTGAGGAAGCTATTAGTGTTTGCTTTGCACTCTTACAGGAAATAGCTCCTCTAGCTAGCAGGTAGATATAGCCCGATGTGAATCTTCAACTGTCTTGGCATCGGGCAAAATAAAAATCAAAATACCTAATGATCTCCAACTGATCTAATCTCCTATATGTGAGCATGTAATCCTTTGTTCTCTATAAATATCGCGTGACTCGTTTGGCTGCTTTTCAATAATCCATTCCCAGATTCCTTAAGTACCTACCTAGCATCCCAACAATATACGCAATATCTAAACGCGTACAAGCCTGAGTATACATTAGATTCTCTACGGCTGATGCATAAGGAATCTTCTGCATCTCTTTAACTTCAAAGTTATTTTTGGGGCATTGATTGAGACTGAACTTATCTCCCTTAGCAATAAGGGTGTCACCTACTTTATAATCCTGTATGCTAAGTCTCTTAAGTACCTTCTTGATATAGCACTTTTGTGATTAATCCAAGTATACCACAAGAGCGATCCTGATGTATTTGTATACCTAATACAAAAGAGGCGTCCCTAAGATCTTTCATCTCAAATTTCTTTGCTAGAAATCTCTTAGTTTTGTGCAATAAGCCTATATCGTTATTGGCAAGCAATATGTCATCAATATAAAAAACTAGAAAAATATGCTTACTTCCATTGAGCTTGTGGTATATACAATCATCAACTACATTCATCTCAAAACTGAACGAGATTATAACTTGATGAAATTTATAATACTATCGGAAGCTTGCTTAAGCCTATAGATAGATTTCTTCAGTTTGCAAACTATTTGCTTTGAGTCTCCAGACACAAAGCTTTTTGGCTGCAACAGATAAATCGTCTCATCAATGTCACCATTGAGAAACACAGTCTTTACATCTATCTGGTGTAACTTAAGGTCAAAATGTGCAACTAATGCCATTATTATCCTTAAAAGGTCTTCGATGAAACCGGGGAAAAAGTTTCTTTATAGTCAATACTGTATGCTAAGTCTGCATCTCTTTAACTTCAAAGTTATTTTTGGGGCATTGATTGAGACTGAACTTATCTCCCTTAGCAACAGGGGTGTCACCTGCTTTACAATCCTATATGCTAAGTCTCTTAAGTACCTTTTCGATATAGCACTTTTGTGATTAATCCAAGTATACCACGAGAGTGATCCTGATGTATTTGTATACCTAATACAAAAGAGGCATCCCTAAGATCTTTCATCTCAAATTTCTTTGCTAGAAATCTCTTAGTTTTGTGCAATAAGCCTATATCGTTATTGGCAAGCAATATGTCATCGATATAAAAAACTAGAAAAATATGCTCACTTCCATTGAGCTTGTGGTATATACAATCATCAACTACATTCATCTCAAAACTGAACGAGATTATAACCTGATGAAATTTATAATACTATTGATGGGAAGCTTGCTTAAGCCTATAGATAGATTTCTTCAGTTTGCAAACTATTTGCTTTGAGTCTCCAGACACAAAGCTTTTTGGCTGCAACAGATAAATCGTCTCATCAATGTCACCATTGAGAAACATAGTCCTTACATCCATCTGGTGTAACTTAAGGTCAAAATGTGCCACTAATGCCATTATTATCTTTAAAAGGTCTTTAATAGTCAATACCTTCCTTTTGAGTAAAGCCCTTTGCAACAAGACGCGCCTTATATCTCTCTACATTGCCTTTTGAATCCCTCTTGGTCTTAAATATCCATTTACAACCAATGGGTTTCACTCCTTTAGGTAACGAGACAAATCCCAAACATCATTGTCTTTCATGGACTTCATCTCCTCATTCATGGCAACAACCCACTTTTTAGAGTTAGAACTTTACATAGCTTGATGGAAACTAATTGGATCATCCTCCACCACTCCAATGTCAACCTCTTGTTCTTGGAAAAATATGTTATAATCATCAGGAATCATACTTCTCCTTTCTCTAGTAGATCTTTTTAATCGCATTGGCTCTAAAGGCTATTGAGTTTGTTCTTTTGGAACAATTTCCTGATTTTAAACAAAAGGTTCTTCGATATTGTCTTGATCTAAAATTGTTTCTTGAGCAATGTCATGAAAAGAAGCATGATCAAATTCATTGTGAATAATAATTGGAGGAATAGTGACATATTCCTCTTCAAAGACAATATCTCTAATCTCATCTCCCCTCGCAAACTCAATATCCTCAAAGAACCGAGTAGTTTTTGTTTCAAAAATCAACTTATTCGTGGAATCATAAAATTTGTAACCCCTTGACCTCTCAGAATATCCAATAAAATAGCAACTGACAGTTCTCAAGTCCAGTTTCTTTTCATTTGACCTATAAGACCTTACCTCAGCTAGACAACCCCAAATGTGCAAGTGCTTCAAACTAGTTTTCTTGCCTGTCCAAAGCTCATAAGGGGTTTTGGCAGTTGCTTTAGTTAGAACTCTGTTGAGTATGGTGATCCCGGCATGTTGTTTTGTGGGATGATACCACACTCCTCTAGGAACTTAGTAAATGGTCATGGACGTAATTCACCTGATCCGTCATATCTGCCATAATATTCTCCACCACTGTCAGATCTGACTCCTTTAATCCTTTTGTTGAATTGGCTCTCAACTTCAGCTTTATAATTCTTGAACACAACCAGTCACTAAAACTTCTCATGAATGAGATACAGGTAGCCACATCGTGAGAAATTGTTTATGAACATAATGAAATATTGTTGACCATTCCAAGAAGCCGTAGGGAATGACCGAAAAATATCCATATAAATTAGTTATAAGATGTTTGAGGTTCTGTTGGCACCTAATCTCCTCCTCATGTTTGTATGTTTCCATTTTATGCAATTAATACAAATTTCAAAATTTGTAAAATGAAGGGAATTAAGAATCCCATCAGACGCAAGTCTCTCAATTTTCTACTTGGAGATATGACCTAATCTCTTATGCCATAATG
Organism: Artocarpus heterophyllus; assembly: GCA_025403435.1. Taxonomy (NCBI): domain Eukaryota; kingdom Viridiplantae; phylum Streptophyta; class Magnoliopsida; order Rosales; family Moraceae; genus Artocarpus; species Artocarpus heterophyllus. Next base: position 16,029,586 of record CM046348.1, on the reverse strand, counting down.
AAGCGGAATTCTAATTAGTTAATTTTGCTTTACACCACGTATATTTATATGCAAAGTTTCATTAAATAAGACAATCATGTCACGCAAATAAAGGTTATCATAAACAAATAAAGAACCAGAACCAATAACTTTTGAATTTTGAAAAAGACTAAATTGATTATTTCCAAATGAACAAGAATAACTAAATTTGTCCAGTGCAGAAATAGAAACCAAATTTCGTCTAAATGATAGTACAACATAAGTCTCATTCAAATCCAAATAAAATCTAATCCTTAATAATAACATAAATGTTCCTATTGCCTCAACTTCTACTAGCTTGCCATCACCTACATAGTTGTATTTTTCACCATCACTTGGCTTTCGGCATCTTAGGCAACCCTGTATAAACACACTTTTGTGAGTAGTAGCATCAGAATCTATCCACCAAGTGTGTCTTAGTACCGAAGTTAAATTAACATCATAACAAACTAGATTGACAAGTGTACCTTTCTTTGCACGCCATGTGTGATAATTGGTATATTGCTTCTTCTTATGTCCAGCACCTCCATAGAAGAAACAAGCAAATTCATCACCTTATCCCTTTCGTTGTTCTTTTGTGGTGTGGCACTTACAGCTTCCTTATTCTTCTTCCTTTTCTTATTCTTTTCTTTAAAGGTTATAGCCAAATGAGCACTTTTTGCCTTCTCTTGCCTTAGCCTTTCCTCTTCTTGTACACAATATGAGATGAGCTCATTAAGGGACCATTTGTCCTTTTAACAGTTGTAGCTCACCTTAATTGACTGAACTGTGTAGGAAGAAATATCAAAACTAAATGCACGAGCAAGTCCTCAGATAGTTCTAACTTTATTGCCTTCAGTTTTGAAGTAAGATAAGACATATCCATGATGTACTCCCTTATGTTCCCTTTTCCTTTATACGTTAATGAAATAAGGTTTGCCAAAAGCGTACTTATTTCTGCCTTTTCGTTCTAGGCAAACCTCTTCTTAATTTCCTCAAGGAAACCTTTGGTTGTAGTAACCTCAAGGCACGCTTCATGATCATAAGGCTCATGTAATTCGAACAGTCCCACCTTTCCATCCCTCTTATCATTAGAGGAACTGTTATCCAAAAAGTCAGCAGGCTGTTCAACCTTCGACGCAAGGTCCAGATCCATGACACCAAGAACAATCACAACGTTCTCTTGCTATGCCTTGAAGTTTGTACTATTAAGCATGGGAATCAAATTGATGTTAGCAGAAATATTAGAATCAGAACTTGCAACTAAACAAGAGCAAAACAAAAAGCCAACAAGCTCACATAAGTTCCATATCATACTTTAATAAACTCAAATAATGATAGAGCCCATGACAAGATACCTAGTACAATATTAATATTTAGTCTTTGGACAAAAATATATACTTGTAAGTAGTACTCTTGGTGTAGTAATCAAACATAGATAATAAGAATATGTCAAATAATAAGTCTTCCTTTTGGCTGATTTATTGTTCATATGTAGAAAAAAAAAAAAACAATCATTACGTGTTTATAATCACAGGTGTACATGCAATTTTGTCAAATATTAGCCTTCATTTGAGTCAGTCAATATTCACATAAGTTGCATGGATACAATCATTTATATTCTAAAATAAATTAATTTTCAAAAGAGATGCCACTTTGGTGACATGTTGCTTCAATTAATTCATCTCAAAAAACATATAAAATGCCGATATTTGAATTTAAAATTGCACAAAAAAATAACCAAAATTAAAATAAAAAAATAAAAAAATTTTGACCAAAGCCAATGATCAAAGTCAGTCATTAGAGTCAAACCGGGTTGGATCCTTATGGGTCAGGTACTGTATGGATAGGTTAACCCTATCTAGTTTTTTATCCTAACCTAATGACTCAAACCCAATGGTCCATTATTTGACCCAATATTTAAAACCAACCTAAAAATCGACTCAAACCCAATTTCTTCTTATAATACTTATAGGCTTAACAAATCTTAGGCCCAATTGAAATAAACTTGATTTGGTAAACGAGTGTAATCCAACATACTCTAAAAGACGGTTTTGCAAATCTTAGACTGTTTTGCATTAGTTTTTTTTTTTTTTTTTAATTCTTCTCTTCTCGGTAGCAGTGGCTGCCGCAAAACTACTTACGAAAAAAAAAAAAAAAAAAGAAGAAAACTGAATGCATATAACTAAATTTGAACATGAATATGCATATATATATATATATATATATATATATATATATATATAACAAAATATTTTTTTTAATTCGTCTTTTCGGCAGATGTGCCGTGTAACAATCAAAAGAAAGGAAAAAAAATTCTTGCAAACTGTATCATGAACAACCGAATACATGTGCTCTGAACCCTTCAACAAAATTGAAATTTCACAAACAACACTCAATCGAAAAATGCATCATATATTCCGAATCCAATTGTATATATGCGTTTTATATTTAATTGTATATAAGCACATGGAATTTTAGTCAACAAGTGCCAAATACGTATAATCATGAACCAAATCCTTATTCAACAAACCAAATAACCTTAATCCTTACTCAATCGAAAATTTTATAAAAAGTATTTCTCAATAGTTCAACATGAGGAAATTTTGATGCCATTTATTAGAGGAAACTTTTATAGATAAAAGCATCACTAAATCTAAAATTTCATGTTAATTCATCAAGAAATTTAGTGGAAAAATACTTGAATCTAAGTGAACAAATGTAATAATTGAATCTTTTGATTCTTGATCTTTCAAGCCAATACGTATGATTTTTCTGAAAAGAAGCTCTCTCTCACTCCCTTTTAATGATAGGATGTCAGAAAAGAATTATACGTATGACCAGGGAACATAACCTTTTATAAATATATTAAATTTGTCTTATTTTTATTTTGGTTTATCATAAAAATAGAAATTAGACTTTTAAATCTCTATACATAAATAACCTATACTTTATGAGATACTTAAAAGCCCAAAACTTTATATTTTATTAAATCACTCTAATTAGGCTCAATCTTATAATAACCTATAATATATAATTATTTATATATATATATATATATATACATGCCCACATAGATTAAATCCAACGAAAAGGCATACAAAGGAGAAAGTCAAGCCCTAGGTTGGTCCAAAAACTCAGAAGCTATAGCCAAGAAATACAAAAATAAGGACTAACAAATGAGGAATAAATGATAATTAGCCCAAATTTTTGTTTGTTTCTCTTCATATATTTATAGATCTGAGACTTATTTGTCTCTTTCTCTCACTTCCTTAAGGTTTTGTTTGTTAGATCTTCAATAGGCTCTGTAATTCGATCGATGAAGCTCTGGTATCGTGTTCAGATCTTCGAGACTAAGAGGATGCGAATCTATGCACTTCTGTTGCCAGCGAGAGCTCCTCATGTGTGACCATTGGAGTCTAGAGCATAAGGATTGGGGAGAGAACATCATGAAGCTGTTTGCTAACCTAAACCTTCCCTCTCCATGAGAGCAGAAATCCAGATCTGGGTGTTAGAAGTAGGGTCAAGTTGGCTCTTCGGTGGCAACTTTTTGTTGGTCGTAGAAAGAAGATTTTGACGAAAGGGCAAAAAAAAAATTCAAATTGAGTAAAAGTCCTCTATTTTTTTTAGTTAAAAAAAAATACGTTTTTTTGTGCAAGTAAACTGTTTCAGTTTTTTTCAAAAAAATAAAAAAAATAGCTGTAGCAGGATAAGAAACTTCAACGGGATAAAAAAAAATTGAAACTGTTTTAATATCTAAAAAGTTTTTTTTTGCTAAAAACTGTCCTAAAAAAAATCATCGACTAAAAATTTTTTTTTCAAAAGGTTATTTTTAAAAATCATCTTCGTGGAGGGATAAGGACAAATAGGGTTTTTCCTTTTTTCTTTTTTTTATTTTTTAAAGGAGGAGAGAGGGATATCAAATGGAGGAAAAAATGGGGAGTAAAATAACCCACAACCCTCGCTATTTTTTAAATTTTGAAATAACTCCCCTGTGTCTATTGGATCAAAATCTAACGTCCAAACAAACATTCTCCACCCGTGGATAATATTACTACCTTCCATTATAGTTTTTGGCCTTTTTGTAATATATATATATATATATATATATATATTGTAATAAATGGATCAACTTTTAAACCTTTAAAAAGTAAAAATAACCTATTTACTAACATATAATAAACAATAGGCCACATTTTAGCCTTTGATTTTCCTCATCATCCTATTCGTTGTTCTAAATGGGAATCAACAAATGTAAATATATATATATATATATATATACATATATATATATATATATAGGGAAATGAACAAATTGCCACTCTTCTTTACATGCATTAACGTGGTATTGGTGAAATTTTGGCAATTGATGTGTTTGAAAGAGTGATTTGAAACATGAAGTTTTAAACTGCAAAAATAAAGAGCTTTTATATGTTATAATGTAAAGTAAAATATACTAATTTAGGGTGTTTAGGAAGAATAGTTAGAACCAATTTTAGTTAAAAATATTATAGCATATAATAATTTTACACTGTAGCAACTTTTTTACTTTTTATTATAGTCATTGAGGGTTTTATATTGTTCTTAGTTAGAACCAATTGGTTCTAACTCAGAGCTAAATATCCTAAGCTCTTATATGTTACGATGTACAGTGTAAAGTAAAAATATGTTTAATGTAAAGCTTCATATACCATAGTATATGGTTTAAATTTTAGAGTTAAAACTCTTCTCTTAAATACCTTAATTATATATTAATTATTATGTTTTTACGTAGTCCGAAGTGGAAACGTGGAATCCGATTTAAAATCAACAATAGTGCATTTTTTTATCAATTTAGCTTTTGGTTGGCCAAAAAAAAAGTTGTGCAGTATTTTTTTCTCTCAAAAATGGGTGATATTATTTTGGAATAAGTGAGGAAGCAAAAATTATTAAAGATCTTTCCCCTCTTTTTGACTTGGAATATTTTGTTTTTTCTCCTTGTATTATTTTCTTTGCGTCGCCCCATAATTAGAATTTACTATGCTAATTATACAATATATTTATATAGAGAGAGAGTTTTGTGAAGAGTTAAAATGAAAATTTTGATTAACTTCTTAGTTGTAAAATCCCGTAGGTGCTCGTGAAGAAAAAAAAAGGTGATTTTGGTGAAGTGCACAAAAATAAGAGTTTTGTTGAAGTGCATATAAATAAGAGAAATATATTGTTTTTAGATTTTAGATGTCTCGCTTTTTTGGTTTGTTAGATGAAAAGTAACAGCAGCACTCTCTTTTATATCTTTATATATTTACTGTTTAGCACGCATAATTCATTATCATATTTTTTATTTAAATAATAATTCAACATGTGAGTAAAGTTCATATGTTAGACTCTAAATGCAGAAAGTGTAACAAAGAGTGAAAAAAAGAGTGTTGTTAGTATTTCTCTTGCTAGAGAAGTAAACGTTAAAAACTGCAACAACTTTTCGAAAACTTTTCCTTTCTCCTTTAAAATTTGGGTGAGACTCAGTTATGCTTAAATGAAGCACAATAGACATTTGCACGAGCATCAATGATGCTTGCATTAGGAGGGATTGTTATCCTCACATGAGACAAGGTTGGTGTAAGAGAGATTTTAATATATCTCTCATGTGTTATAAGATCAAAGACACAAAACAAATATAAAAACACACATTTTTTAAATGTATTTGAAGTCAATGAGTGCCTTGTGGTGCTAGGATGTACAAAACACGGTTTTGAGGTAGAGAACCCAGTGCCTCGGCCTGGGCGTCTCACGTTGGGCACCGACTAGTCCAGGTGCTAGCACCGTAGCGCCCCTAGAAATGTTGATTTCAAATAGTTGTATCACGTGAGTTGTTCCGAATCAATATGTTTATTAGTTGTATATTTTCATACAAACCTGAATGTCTATTATCAATGAAAATATTCTTTGTAATAGATATAGTACTTCATGCAAAGGATATCTTTACATGAAAGGATTAATTTATGTGAAAGGTTGTATGGATTATATTGGTTGTATTCATTCATGAAATGACACTCTTACGTTCTAATAAATTTTCAGAAATTTATAGGTTTTATATATTATTCTAAAACACAATATTATTGCTAGATATTGTATTCAAAGCTCTGTTGTATCTTGGGGATAATTTGCTCCTTGTTAGCAAACTTTATAGTGAGTGCAAATAAAACTTTGAAGGAAAGTATTCGTTATACGTCTCAAACTCATCTTCCTGCCATTTTTCAAAATATCACCTTTTTATTAGTTGGGTGTACCACGTAAGTAAATTAACGTGGTTCACTCGCTCTATTGAATAATTCCTTGAAACAGTGAGCTTCAAAGAGAATTCAAATTTTTTGTCCAATAGAGAATTTTGGCATTAAATTAAGAGAGAGTGAGAAAAATAACATATTTTTGAAACCTTTTGAAGTGAATAACAGGTTTAGAAAATATTTAATAATAAATAACATATTTACGGTACAAATAATTTATTTACTATGTAAATGAAAATTACACACTGTAAATAAGAGAGTTCATAAATTATTTACATATTAAATCTATTTACTGTATAAATAAGAATTATTTACATTGTAAATAAGAAGGTGAATAAATTATTTAGTATAAAATTATTATTTATTATAAATATTTTGAAAACTTTTTTTTTATTGCAATTAATTTTAAAAAGTAATATTTACAACAATATCTCTTAAATTAATACCACTTAAAGGTGTTATATAACTTCTTTTTTTTTACTGCTGTTATTGTTATTGTACTCTATAATTTTTTTTGCTCCTTTTGATCCACACTATTTTTTCTAGCTAAAAAAACTAAAATACCCTTAAATAATATATATTTGTTTAACCATAACTTAATACACTTGGGAACATTGAAGTCTTTATATCCATTAAAAGTAGTATGTTCAAACTTTTTCGTAGAAGTAAAAAATTGAAAAGCAATTCCACTAGAGTGGCATTTCTCAAATTGACCCATAGCGTAAAGGCTCATTGAGTTTGCATTGAATTTGCATTGAATTTCTACCTGACCAGCATCCTTTTTAATTTTTATTTACAAGATTTTCATTAATATCGTGGGGTCTACTAACTTGCTTTTCTGGTGGATAAATCACACCCCCCATGTGCGTCGCTTAGTCTCCATGTAGATCTTATGTGACTTGTTTGTGTAGGTCTCACCAAGAACAAAACCGTCTCTCGCACCCAGGATGTGCAACTTATGTGACTCTTTTGACTCCCTCAATCTGCAGAGCCGTCAATGAGCCTTTGGAACCTCCATGTTTCTGTGATCCTTCAGCTCCCTGGCCTTGCTTAGTCGGAAGTGAGATGTTAAAAACTCTTGGAACCAAACCATCAACAATTGTGCTCCTTGCCCTTTTGTTGTCGATGTGTATCCGACCATAAGTTTTCGATTTTTTTCATGGGTGCATTGGACCGTCACCGTATCGGTGACGAAGTCACCAAAGGCCCCTCAACTTTTGTTTATTTATAATCATATGTATTTGTATTAGATTTATCTAAATCGACCCAAAATTAATTAATTTATTTTTTTTCCTTCAAAATTGAAAAATGTTACATTAAATCAAAGTCAAGTTTATGTCTCTAAGAATACAAAATCTTTTCCCCCTCAATAAGAGTTTCCATTATATTTGAAGCAAGTTTCTTTTGAATTTTTTTTTTCTTGATTTTTTCTCCATAGTCTACGTAATCTTTTTCTAAAAAATAAGGCATACACAATAAATTTTTTAATAGAAGGCATAAGGAAAGTAGAACATTCTAACAAAGTAATCAAATTTTATATAATTGTGACATGTTTGTAGCATTTTATTTCTTTTGTTTTTGTTTGACATTCTACTTGATATGATTTACTTATTCCACAAAAAATAGAATTCTTTTCTCTAGCGTTTAATAAAAATTCATTGAATGTAGGGTAGTTTTAGAAAGGGAAGAAATTAGTTTTTTGTAAAGCAGTAATGCTCCGTTTGATAAGAAGGAAAGAAAATGGGAAGGAAAAGAAAACTATCAAGGAAAGAAAACTGTAAGGAAAGGAAAGATTTTGTCTTTATTTATTTGGTATGTGAAAGTGAAAAGAAAATGATTCTATCTTCTCTTGTTTGATATTGCAAGAAAAAACTAAAGAATTGAAAAAAACTACTATTAATACAATTACCGTTTTGCCCAAATATTATTTAGCTATTTCCTTAATTTCGTACTCAAATTTTTTGTTGAAATTTTGATGGAAAAGGACAAATTGGTAACTTCACTTTTTTTGCATTGTTGTCAAACTTTTCTCTTACAAAATCCATCCATATTTAGAGAAATCAATTTTGGTAAGACCATGCCATTTCTTCCACCTATGTTTTTTTTCCATTTTAATTTCTTTTCTACCAAATACCTTATTATATCAATTTTCATCCCAAAATCCTTCTAATGTTTCCTTTCCCTCCACTTTTCACTCATACCAATCAAAGTAAAAAAATTGGACATGTATTTTGTTCTAGTGACTAGTTCTTGAGATCAAAAAGTATTGGTGATCTTGCTTAAAAAATGATATAGAAAAATTTATATCTTATGATTTACCCGATCTTGGTATTCGTAGTTATACTTGTTTGTGGTTGTTGTTGTTGTTATTCGGGATAGACATTTTTTAATATTAACTTTTATTAAAAATTAATTGTACAATCGAATCTAGAATAAATGTATATGTGTTAAAGTGCTTTGTCAACATTTTCTATTTGTTTATCTTATTGATTAATGGATGAATGAGGGAATCAAGGTTTGTTGCGCCATTTTTCTACCCTTTGGTTGTCTCCCAATTAAATTTTGATACCTGAGTGAATTGCTTAAGTACTTTTAATAATTTAGGTCCTATTTATGTGTTTAGGTTGTTGATTTAAATGATATGTCGAATGATGTGTCGAATAAGTAGTAGGGAGTAAGGAGGACAACCAAGAGGCCAAGAAAATGGAATAACAAATGACTCTGAATGATAGTTCATTTACGTACATTGAGGGAAAAAAATCTTCAATGTTCCTAACTATAAAACTATTATGCAACATTTTAGGGCATAAAAACCTATCGAGAACCATCGTAGTTTTAATACGTACTTATTTTGAAACTTTTGCTATAGTTATTAGCCCTTTGATCGAAATTTCTAGCTTTGTCACTATCCCGTTGCTCCCTAATTAGCCATTTTGCTAGACAATTGTGAACAGAATGTCCTATTCATATTTGAGCTCTCCCCACAGGCGTTTTCCTCTAGATCCCAATTGGAGACGAGCGGACAGCATAGCGGCTTTGTAACATCAAGCTTGACTCGAATCCCCTTTACGTTGCTAATACATCGACCGATATGCAAATCCCTATTTTCTTCCTTATTAGTTCTCCGTTCCTCTGATCATACTTGAAGGTAGTATGCTGTGGACTTAGTTGGTAAAGAAGTACCCCTCTCCTTGGTTTTCTGTATCATCCATCTCTCAAGTTCAACCACCTTGTTCTTCACCACAACATTGGCAAATACACCCCTAATGCTCAACTCTGCAGAAACCTTCCACAAGCTTCTCATCCAATCGTAGAAAGTTCTCTTATTGTAGGGACGCCTAGTGAGAGAAGACTGGTTTTGACAGCTTCTTTGCGTTGCTCCACTGCCTCACCACCATAAACTTCAATCACGTCAACCTCGTATGAAGCGAGTGGAAAGGCGGATTTCTTCCTTTATTCAAGGTAAATACAATCGATAACCACATTATATCATGTCATTTAACAGACTCAAATAAAAAACGATGTAAGAATTAATTAGAAGGCATTTCAAATTTTACAATGACATGATGTTATGGTTAGATAATCACCTTTAGGATAACAAATTTGAACAGGGTATACAAGTCCTCTTAAAGAGTTTTTTTTTTAACATGAATGTCAAAAATGTTCAAAATGTCGTTTCAACTATAACCTGTAAGTTTAATAAGACTTAATGTGTAAGCATCTGGTCAAAATTTCTCAAACCCAACCATCATTCAAAACAAAAACCAGCAAACTGTAGTCTGTAAATATACTCATGAAATTTACTATCAAAGAAGAAAGGGGTTAAATATCCCAAGATGAAGCAGTTGTGGGGTGGGGTGGGGGTGCTGCGAAAAAAGAATCTAACAATTTTCCACCTGCATATTATTCATCACAAAAAAAAAAAAAAAAATGCCTTCCATCTCCCCTAGATTTTTCTCTCATCAAATTGATTTCAAACAAGCTATTAACTCAGAACCGCAGGGGAAAACGGGGGACAGAAGGTACATGCAAAAGATGTTCCCTTCAAAGATACTAATTCAAAGGACATGCACAGAAAGGAAAACAAATAGAAACAAAAAGTCTTCAGCCGGATTGATCCTCAGAAGCTTCTGAAGAAGGAGGCGAGTGTACCAAAGAACCAGCTTGTTTAGCTGAATCTTCCGATAGCCTTGTTTCCGAATTCTGACTTTTGTTGCTCAATGGTTTTTGCACCATATCAAAAGATTTTGATGGTACGAAGTGAGAAGTCTCGGATGTCGGGACTGTTGCAAAGCTTCGTTGATAACCTAGAAAAGTTGAATCAAGCATAGCAGGAAGGCTCAGAGTATAGTTATAAGGATGTGACAAAAAGGGGTGATCAAATTTGCAAGTTGGACCATATTTGCAGATTCCAGACGTACTGTAATATGAACATACAGCTTGCCCCTGCACGCATTGACAAGAAGAGAGTTCATCCATCACAAGAATAACATAAAAAAGATCATTTATTGAATGAAAGTCACAGAACATGCACCATAAAAGAAACTTACGGGCCGTGATGGAAGTCCAAGTGGGTTGGGCGCAAATTGGGCAATCCTTTCTTTTGGGTGGTGATACTTGCAATCTGTACCATATTTGCAAAACCCAGTGTTCATAAAGTGTCGGCATTCTGGTTGATCCGGCCTCTCAGGGAAACTTGGAATTGAATTTGCTAACAAGTGCATTTGTCCAGTGGAACCCGACTCCCCGGGATTCCTAGAGTTGTACATAAGATTGGATCCAACAATACCAGCGGAAGACACAGGGCTCATGTTCCCCTAATTAGAAAATATAAGCATTGTCACAAAAGAAATCAACTTGAAGGAGCCATCCCCAATTCTCAACCCAAGGAACTAATAATCTCTCTTCTAATTGGAATTAAATTTTTGTGCCTGTACAAGTATTTCTAGGTTATTCTTGAGGTTTGGCAAGAGGAAGAAAGCCTAGAAGACCTAGTGGATAAACAAGCCTCCAACCTTGTACTAAAACACCACTTAGTGGGAAACTCATAATCGAAATGAATCGTCATGTATGTATGTACGTATGTACGTATGTATGCTCTAATATCAACTTTTTAAAACAGATTGATGTGGCATGTAAGTTGATGTTTAATTGGCAGGTGTTTAAAAGATCGCCACCTCAATTAATAACACGAGATTGCATCTAACAAAGAAAAGATGACAGCTCATTGATGTATCAATCGGTTCAGAAGAGTAAGCATTAGAGTTGGAGTTGAAGTCCTTAGCATTATTCAATACATAGACATATAACAAACACTTCTAGCTCATAAAGTTTCATATCCTGCAAAGAAACATAAGCTGACACTCGAGTCCATCTCCCACCAAGACAATAAAAAAAGATGCGAAGGAAAAGAGAGAAAAATTCAGAAGGAATAGACATGTTGGACAGCAGAACAAAAAAAAAATCTTGGGACTACTGCACACTGAATTTCTATGTCAACTGTAATTTATTTAATAAATTAGCTAACATGCCTATATTAGACCTATGAAAAAAGACTGGCTGGTACAAGGGATATAGATTAGAAGAACAAGCCTAACAGCCTCACATTCAGTGAAAAAATCCCAACAGCCTCGTGACATTAGTTGAGAAGACAATCTATTGAAATTTTATTTGATTTAAGAGTTCACATACTGACCATGTAGGTGTTCCAGCCTCCAGCAGAGATAATGCCTTGAGAAGGAGGTACAACAACAGGCACATAAGGTGGTGGCTGTGGACCAGAAACATAGGGAACTCTTGGAAAGGACCATGCAGGAAGTCCACCTGCATAAGGTAGATTTGAAGAAGGCAGCACTGCAGAGCCTGCAGATCCAAAAGCAGGAGGGGAAGCACCGGGAAACATGGTTCCAAGAGAAGCAGGCTGCGGATGATGAAACTTGCATGCAGGTCCGAACTTGCATGATCCAGTTCGCATGTAATAAGGACATGACTTCTCTTCCTAAGAAGAATCAATTTCAAATTTTCAGAAAATAAAGAAAAAAAAAAATCTGACACTATTATCACTTTCACATGTAATCGGCAGTTAAATAATGATCAAAGGATGTCATTGACCTGGCGCATGGGGAGACCTAAGATGTTGAATGAAACTGGTCCAGCACCGCGCCTGTCTCTTGGGTGATGAAATTTACAAGTTGATCCATATTTGCAGGTCCCTGTCTTCAGAAAATACTGCAGGAAATTTTTTGAAAGTGAAAAACAGCACTGTATACAAATTTTCGTAAAGCATGAATCCAGAAGAAAAAAAAAAGAATAATTTTACTACCAATGGATTGAGAATCCTAAAACAGAAGAACTAGTGTCGATACAGATTGGGTAACTCTCATGTCCACAACTATGAAACCACAAATATTTTCAATAACATTCGGGCACAATCAACAGAGTATCTACACACTTGTGGAAAGCACAATAGGCTTATCACTAAACAAACAGAGGATATAAAAGAGATATACATGCCAAATGAAAGGAACGATTATGGAAGATTTATGGCTTGACCTTGCTAAATGAAAGAATATTAATTAATAAACTTTTGTAATAGGAATTGAAGCACGTAATACGTCCTTTAGCAAAGAGAGAGGAAGAGAGCAATATAATAAACTTAAGCACATATTGGAACACAATATTTTGGTAATGCCAAATATAGCAAGTCTATATCAAAAGAAAAAAAAATTCAGTTGCTATCTGTTTCCATCACAACAAAAGATTACAAGGAACTATGTCAATATCTGGTGATGAAAATGACAAACCCAAAGTGCACTAGGAATTAGAAATTGTACATTAATTGTATAATATACAACAACTGATGCTAGAGGCGTTACATTTCAAATTCGTATTTATTGGAGAATGTCACAGCAACAAACTGCTGATTCTGTATCAAGTAAACAGATTTATCCCACCAACAAATGAGTTATTTAGGGCCCATTTGGTTCGAGTATTTGAATAGAGTATTTGAATGAAGATTTAAATTTTTGTGAGAGAAAATACTGTAGCCAAAATGATTCGAACCGTGATTCGAGTATCGAAACAAACAGGCCCAATGTTTCTCCATATTTGATTACTCAGACTACAATCTCAATGCCTATATAAACTTCTACCGTGTCAAGTAAACAACTTTATCCTACCAACAGACACTACTAAATTGTCTTTGATTATTTTTTCTCGTAAGTTGTAGATTAAATGTACTAGCAAACTACTTCATAAGAAGAATCCAATAAGAAAGTGAAACATAATAGCTCCATTCAAAAAACCTGAAAGATAAAACTCTTACCCCACAGTCAGGCTGTCCAACTCTTTCAGGAAGATCTCCATTGAACTGAGCACCGTACATTACCAACACAGCAAAACATTTTTTATCATTTAAATTTCTTAAAGCGCAGGCGACAGTTAAGAACAAGCAAAAAAATGTATAGAGCAGAACCAACAAAAAGAAATCTTTTACATGAGATGTAAATCAGAATACAATTACAATTTACAGATATATCCTAGTTACCTGTGAAGCATAAGGAGGGTGATTAAAACGACAATTATTTCCATATGCACACAAACCAGTCCTCAAGTAATATATGCAGTCGGGTTCACCAGGTCGATCTGGGAGCAGGTTTGATTGAGCCACACCACCCCCTTCCTGATTGTCATGGATTTTCAACCGCCAAATTGCATCTACAATGCACAAAAGAAAAACACATTTCAAACGTTTTGATCACTCATTCCATATGATATGAATTACAAAACTTTTCAACAAACGAAATTAGATTAACTACGTTACCAACAACAACTAAAGCAACAACTAAAGCAAGGATCTTCTTACATCTCGCAAATAAAAATTTACAAAAGGCATAGAAAACGAAACACGAGTCTTCCTCAAATGTTCAAAACTAAAAACCAACATGTCACCAAAGATAAAAAAGAACCCACTTTCAGACGAATTCCATAATGATCAACCCAAAATTGTATGCGAAAAACAAGCCTTTTCATAAGCCTCCATATGCATTGCATCTACCACCAAAATTCCTCAAAAAAAAAAAAAAAAAATCCAAAATGAACAGGAAGCCAAAAAGCATAAATTTTAAACAATTCAATGATTCCCAACTTAGAACACATACACACATTGCAGTCTTGGCAAAAGTTAAAAAAGAAAACACCATGATCACCGCATTCTAGAGCCACCACAAAATCAAATATAATCCATAAAAAAACCATCATCAGATCTCTAATATCCCCAAAAGGGTAGTAAAAAAATATGTCACCTTCAATGTTACCATCGGATTGATTTGGATCAGCATTTTTCTGAGTTTGCCGAGTATCTGGCATCGGTAGCACAGGGAAGAGAGCCTTGTGTTTCTTTTTTTCAGTCTCAGCAATCAAACCCAGAAAAGTTCTCGAATCTCTCAAGCAAATCAGAACAAAGCACTCTCAATCTCTCTCAGAAAAGAAAATTCCCAATAAAGGGTGTGATCAAAGACCAAAGATATGAATGAAGCTGAAGGAAAAAAGAACAAAAGAAAAAGTAAATGGAAATAATATAGAAGGTAGAAAATTAAAAGAAGAATAATTAACCAGAGCGAGATAATTCTGTAGCAACAATGTGAAATCCCAAACAAAAAAAAAAAAAAAAGCAATAGGTATTTCTTATTCGATTTTGGAAAAAGAAAAATTTCTTCAAAGATTTTTCCGATTTAGAAGTTTTTTTTTTTTTTCTTTTCTCTGGAGAAGCTTTTAAATGTGAATGAAACCGAGAATCTGTTAAAGTTTTCTTGCGCTCGTGTACGAACGATAAATTAATTGAGAATATGAAATTACCATGTTACCCGCCACGTGGCGCGCTTCTAAGCGGGGCTTGTCGCGTCCTGATTTTGATGTCTTAAAAAAAAAAGTTAACGAATTTGATGACTTTTTTGAGAGGAAATTTGATGACTTTTTTATTTACAACGACAGAAGCATGTAATATTTTCAGAAACTGCGGACATAGCCGGGCTTACAAATTTGAAACTAGAAGGGTGTTTGACAATGGTAAAATCTATTTAATTTTTTATTATAATTTTAGTTATAAATAGTATAAAATTTTTATATATTACAGTAACAAAAAAAAATATATTACAGTATAAAACTCTCACATGTTATAGTAAAATTGGTTCCTATTACGTTTTCAAACACATTTTAAAATTTTATAATATATAAGAGTTTTATATTATAATAAATTTTTATTTTATATTATAATATATAAAAGTTTTTACTGCTAGGTCAAAATTTTTTTTAGAAATAAGGGCAAGATATTTTTTAATATTAATTTATTTCTTGAGGGGAAATTTTAATATATTTTTTGCTTAAATTAATTCTTTAGTAAAATTGCCTACCAAAAAATGTTATGTGCAATCC
This sequence comes from Artocarpus heterophyllus, assembly GCA_025403435.1. Lineage (NCBI taxonomy): Eukaryota > Viridiplantae > Streptophyta > Magnoliopsida > Rosales > Moraceae > Artocarpus > Artocarpus heterophyllus. The sequence continues at coordinate 16,013,891 of CM046348.1, read as the reverse complement.
TTCTGCAACGTTTGATTTTCATTCAACGGTGGAAGATAAACACTCTCTTTTGGTAAGGCCCAACCTAACAACAACTTGGAGGTGATTAACGGTGTTGTTTCCCTTGGTGGGGGAAAAAAAAAAGTGTTGCCATGCCAGTAATTTACAAATCAGTTCCAAAAAAATAATTTTGATTTTTTCAGGTTTATGAAATAAAAAATTAATCCTCACCGTTGAATTGATGGTGGCGAACTAATCACCACTCAACTATGGGGTTTTGATGTGGACCCAGATGAGGTTTTCGGCTGACCCACACATAGGAGTATGACGAAAATGCCCTTCTAAAAGAAGAAGGTGAAGGGCCTTTTTCTGTGTCTTTCGGGACGTATCATGCATATACTTCTCAAAGGCGCGTATCTTACTATTTTGTGCCCTTTTTAAATAATTTTTTTTATTTTTTTATTTTTCTAGCATTTGATTTGGCTTATTGAACTGGGAGTGAGAAACGTGAAAAATCGTCGCCGTCAAAGGGCGTGGAAGAGATTTCGGGCAAAGTTAAAGATGGGGTTGGTGGGCCCCCGGGGGATGTCATGAGATTTGGACCTTTGGATTGTGATATTCGAAGGCACTGTATGGGTCCCACCGCACCCAAGAAAGAACAAAGAGGCGAGCTTTGTCTAGGACTCGCAACGCGTGCGCAGAGAAGTTCATTTGAGAACGTAAGGTATAACAATTTAAATTTTACGCGTAAATATAATTGATTGAATTTAATATTTTTTTTGGTTCAAATTATATTTTTAAACGGCTTTTTATTTTAGTTGCGAAGGTCATAAAATTGTCTTCTTCTTTACACCTCCACGATAAAATGATGCGCGACGAACTAAATGACACTTCGTTTTAGGAATTTCTTTTAGAGCGTTTGATAAATGTGATTAGAACTAATTTTATGGTTATTAAATAATATAAAACTCTCACATGCTACAATAAATGGCAAAAAATTGCTATAGTGTAAGATTCTCATATGCTATAGGGTTTTGAACTATAAAGGTAGTTCTAACCACATTTGTCAAACATCCTATTAAATGTTTCTAGTTTTATCGATGCATCTTTTTAAATCTGTATCATGAAATTTATGCCTAAAAAATTAAATAACAAATAAAATTTTTTAAAATATATTATTTGACTCTGAAGACTATTATATTTGATGCATCTTTTTAGATCTGTATCATGAAATTTATGCCTAAAAAATTAAATAACAAATAAATTTTTTAAAAATATACTATTTGACTCTATAGACTATTATATTTGATTTATCGATCATTATATTTTTCAAATGTCAACCTTGCTCCTTTTTTTTCTTCGTTTTTTTTAATGAATAAAGAGATTAATTATGTCATCATGCTCTCACTCAATGCACAGAACAACAAGGGAACTTGGGCTCATGCTTTCGTCTAATAGTATCGAAAGAGCGCAAGTCATAATAACCCAAGCTATATTCAGTGGTCCATAAAGAGGCGTAATTGCAACCCCAATACAGACAAGGAAAATCAATTCTTAAATGATAAGAGATAGAACCTTAAGAGCATCTTCAATTTAGTGTTAAAGTGATGTGTCAATGACAAATTTAACATTTAAGTGTAAAAAATACTATCTAATGCATTTTCTATATACTAAACTTTATGGCAAATTTATCACAAAGTTTAGCATATAGCAGTTTAACATTTAATTCATATTGGTTAATAGATTGACTTTTTGCTTTAATAATTACATTCTTCTTACTTTTAAATTATTTTGATATTACAAGTTTACTTTTACATGTTTTAAGATTTAATAATTATGATAAAAGACAAATATAACGTTTTAAATAGCATTATGTATTGGAACATAAAATAAAATAACACATTAAATGTATTATTTTTATACTTTTTATTGTAAATATAATATTGACATTAATATTTACGATGAAAATTGTTTAATAGGTAATCTTCTTACTGACATCCATGCCACCACCAGAATGGTTGCTCCTTTTTAGTTATTTCGCCCTTTTTTTTTTTTTTACACTTTTTAAGAAACTAGTAGTGGAGAAGAAATCAAGGTCAAATTTACTCCACAAAGCATCAAGTTATATGCCCAGTTTGATAAATTTATAGTTTTATCAATCTGTGTGTTTTAAGTTTGGTAATTTAAAGTAGACAAGTTATTTTTTTTGGTATTACTTGTCGATAAATGAATTATAACGGTGTCTTTTTTAAGGGAATGTAACAGTGATATTACTTGACAAGAAATACCTCGACACTTTTTATATAATAAGTAACAACAACAGCAACATTACGATAAATGAATAAATAAAAAGAAAATATAATGAAACAATACAGGGTCGTTTGTTTTAATACTCGAATCACGGTTCGAATCATTTTGTTACAGTATTTTCTCTCACAAAAATTTAAATCTTTATCCAAATACTCTATTCAAATACTCGAACCAAACGTGTCCACAATGATTACTCCACGTAGAGAGGGGATTCCACTAGAAGAAAGTTCATATTACAGTTTTTAGTTTTCTAACGAAGGTGGAGAGGTCCAGCTCAGAGCCTCAAACATTTTGTTAATTTTTGAACAAGTGTAATTTACTATTCATTGAAGTGAGTGAATTTTCGGGAAGAAATGAAAGAGACTCGGCTGCTTTTTAATCTGAAGGGCATGGTTGTCCGATATGGTTAATTTTGGCTCAAGAAATTTCTTTGCACGTTTCCTTGTGTGGGTCCCAAAGAAAAGTGAATTAGGACTGTGAGCCAATAAAGCCAGACCCCCTTTTTTTTTTTTTGGGAATTTTTATGCCAGAGAAACACTACTATACCATTGTTGAATCATGTTATTTTAGTCATTAAAATAACTTTTTAGTGGTTTGATTTATGACTATCACTGTTAAAAATTTACAACGCTCGATGCATAATTTTTTTTGTTATAAATCAAACCGTTAAAAAGTTAATCTAATAGATAAAGCAATGAGCTCTATTGATGGTGTAAAATTGTTTTTTCTACTAAAAATATTCCCCCATTGAGAAAATGGCTAATTTTTTTTTTTCACAATTTCTTCAATAGGTACCAAAAACAATCTTGATTAGTGGGTGTAAAATTTTTAGCTATTAGATCTACAAAAAGAATGATTTTGGGCAAATCTAACGATTTTAAGACGTACATTATTAATGGAGTCTTCATTGAAAAACTTTTTTTTTTCTCAAGAAAATGGCCAGATTTTTTATCTACGAAGAAAATAGCCAAACTTGATTTCATATATTAGAATTTCAAAAACGTTTTATGTTCTTATTTTAATATTGGGTAGGTTCCCCCAAAAAATAATAATGATAAGGACATATATATGGTGGGAAACATATAGATCCCTACCTATAAGGAATAATTCAACGGCCTAAGGGTCAGCTTGTTTGGCGTATAAAGCTAATTCTTTGAACTCTAAGTCTAAAGAATCCTTTATATAGATGTTTGCTTCTCCAAAATTCAAATCAAATTAAACCTTTGAACACAAGTTTTTAGAGTTCTACTCCCTTTAAAAGTTTTTGGACTCGGAACAATTTGCTACAGTAAAATCCCATATTTTATTTCCTATATTTGTGAAAAAAAAATCATAACTTTTTTTATTTGATATTCGATTGAGATAGATTCTAATTTCATTACGTTCCTATAAAGAGAGGAATAAATCAATATTTATATTGTATTTTTTTTAATATCATCAACATTAAGATTTTATTACATTTGTTAGTTAATCAAAAACTTTTCCATTATCTATCCAAACATAAATTTCAATTTTATTCCATATTCAAATTAACACTTTAAATGCGCATCTAAATGTCAATTCAATTAGCAATTCACATCATATACCTCAAATTAAAATAATTTAAATCAATATAATTCGAATCTATTAACGAAACGGACCTTAAATTGTTTTGATTTACACTATGGCCTAATTGTTGGAGGAGACTTGGAAGAGTTGGTAGCAGGGGATTCTGATCTCTTTTCATCAACTTCCCCATGTAAAAATAACACTCGGGCCAAGAAACTCAAACAAAGGCATCTCTTCACCTACCTTCAACAGCTTCTTTGTTGATTCATGTTGGAAGAAATACTCAAACGACACAGTTTTGAGTATTACATAATTCCCCTATGTTTTGGGTTGTCATTTTCTTTTTTGAGCTGTACCAGTTCCTCAGCCTTATTCTTCCCTTTCCTGAGCAGTCAAAGGTTCCTCTCCTCTATCCCTCTGCAGCATCTCGTCTCCACCTCCTGTGCTGCCTCCTTCAATCATGGTGTTGAGCCACTATCTGCTAGTGGTGTTGTTCAGCCTAAAGTTCTGCTCCTTTTTCTTCTGTATTTGCTATACATTTTGTTTTCTTCTTCCTTGTCAGTTTGTCTATAAATATTGCCCTTGTTGAGTTGTATTGTAAAGTAGTGAATTCCATCAAAGAAACTTTCATATGTCAATTTTGTTTTATGGTACCAGAGTCGTTATTGCTCCAAGCTTTTGTCAATGGAAACCACTAATCTTGAAACTCCAAACCCCCAAAATCCCAATGTTCAAGAAACCCAAAACCAAAATGCCCAAGAAATTCATCCCCAAAACATCCTTGTCCCTGCACCATAAGCACCACAATTTCAGCTTATTCAACCACAAAATCAGGCCATTTCCATTCGTCTCTCTGAAACCAACTACTTGCTCTGGAGGCAACAAATTCTTGTTGCAACTCGAGGTTATGGATTAGATGGATATCTCTTTGGCACTATCCTAGTCCGTCCTTAGTTTCAACTTAGGTAAAATGGGCAAAATGAACTCAATCCTTCTTACATAGCATGGCAGAGACAGGACCAGCTTGTAGCCTCATGGCTTCAATCAGTGAAGGAGTGCTGATAAATATAGTAGGCAATAATACTTCAAGTGAGATTTAGGGAACTCTAGAAAGAGTCTTTGCTACTCAGTCTAAGGCAAAAATTATGTAGCATAAACTGCAACTTCAGACCCTTAAAAAGGTTCACTCACTATGCACGAATATCTCACAAAAATGAAGGTATGCTGTGATGTTTTGGCATCCATTGGATTCAAGGTGTCTAATGAAGATCAAATCCTGAACATCTTGGATGGTATGGGAACAGAATATGATCCTGTTATGGTGACCATTACCTCAAGGGCTGAGCCATACTCAGTTATAGATGCTGGAGCTCTCCTTATGAGCTTTGAAACTCGTCTAGAATTAAGCCAGCCAGTCAACATAGATGGTTCAATTCCATCCGCCAATCTCACATTTAGAACCCTCAAAAGAAGACAGCTCAGTAAGGATTTCATAAGTTCAACTCTGGTGGCTACAACAACAATGGAGGCTTTCAAAGTGGAAGTGGAACAAGAGGTCGGTCTCGTGGTAGAGGAGCTCGAGGATGGCACAACAGTCACAACTCAAGGCCACAATGCCAACTAAGTGGAAAAATGGGACACACAGTTCAACGATGCTACTACCACTTTGATAGAAGTTTTCAAGGTCTTTCTTCCTTCTAGACTAATCACCATAGTGAGCAACAACAACACCAACAACTCTAGAATGACAACCATGGTTGCTGCCCAAGATGTGCTTGTAGATATAAACTAGTATCCTGATAGTGGAGCAACGAATCATGTCACAAATGAAAGAAGTAATCTCAACATTGGCTCCGAGTATCATGGGATAAGCTAGCTTCACATGGGTAACGGTAAAGGTTTACAAATATCACATGTTGGATCGTCATTATTTTCTAGTTCTCAATCATTCCTCAAATTAAGAAAAACCTAATCAGTTTCTCACAATTTGCTAATGATAATTCAGTTATCTTTGAGTTTCACCCTTCTATTTGCTTTGTAAAGGATCAAACCACGGGGGCTGTTCTTCTTCAAAGGAAACTTAGTAGAGGTCTGTATCAATTCCAACTCAAGAATGCATCTTTAGGGAACAATAGTGGTAGCTCAAGTCAGTCCGATTTTCATTCCTCCAATGGACCTGAGTGTAGTTCTCCAGGCCGTGTCACAAGTCAAGTCTTGTCTCACTCTAACTTAGACTGTTCCTTCTTTAATTTTGCTTGCTTAATTGTTGAAACTGAAAGTTGTAAATTTGTTTTGAATCTTTGGCATGAGAGATTAGTACACCCATCTCTAAATGTTATGTCCAAAGTCCTATCTTCTTGTAATCAAAGTAAATTAATGAAAAACAATTTTAGCATTTGTTGTGCTTGTCAACAAGGGAAGAGTCATCGTCTACCTTTCCAAAACTCACAAACTGAATACAATGAACCTTTACAAATGATCCATTCTGATCTATGGAGGGCTTCTCCTATCAAATCCACAAATGGTTACTCATATCATGTGAGTTTCATTGATGCATATTCTTATTACACATGGATTTATTTGCTCAAACAAAAATTAGAAGTGTACAATGTCTTCCTTCAGTTCAAAGCTTAAGTTAAATTACACTTAAACAAAAAAATCAAATTTGTCCAAAGTGATTGGGGAGGTGAATATAGATCATTAACCAACTTTTTCAAAGATTTAGGTATCTTTACCATGTGTCTTGTCCTCATACACCTGAGCAAAATGGCATAGCAGAAAGAAAACATAGGCATGTAATAGAAATTGGTCTTACAATGTTTGCTCATGCTCATTTACCATTAAGGTTCTGGTATGATGCATTCACATCAACTACTTACTTGATCAACAGACTGCCTACTAAGGTTCTTCAATACAAAAACCCTCTAGAGGTTCTTTATAACGTAACACAAAACTATAATGCTCTGAAAGTTCTTGGTTGTACTGTCTATCAATATTTGAGACCTTTCAATGATCATAAACTTCAATACAGATCTATGCCATGTACCTTTCTAGGATATAGTTCACAAGATAAAGGATACAAATGTTTGGCACCAAATGGTAGACTATATATCTCCAGACACACTGTTTTTGATGAAAAATCATTTCCAGATGCCAATACAAAAGGAACAATCTACCTTTGCTCAATTTCAAGAGTTCATTAACTGTTTTGTGCCCATCATAGCTACTGTCCATATCCATAGTGTCAATAATGCTGTTGGTCATCAACCTACTCAACCTTCTAATGATTCTCATCAAAGTGAAAATTTTGAAAATCAATGCTTATCCAACTCACCAAATAATGAGGATTCTCTAGATGCATGTGAATCTGTACAGGTTACTCCAACTGTTGTTGCTCAACCGACTAGGAGGAAAGAAAGGGTGAGGTCAATAGTTCCTACTCACCCCATGATCACAAAGCTAAAGTGGGAATTTTTAAACCCAAAGTATGGATAGCTGAATGTCTTGACGAACATGAACCTTCATCAGTTCAAGAAGCCTTCCAATCTCAGAAATGGAGAGAAGCTATGAATCAAGAGTACCAAGCCCTCATAAATAATGGCACCTGGTCAATTGTTCCCTTACCCAGAGACAGGAAGACAATAGGGTGTAAATAGATTTTCAAGGTTAAAAGAAACTTAGATGGAATCATCTCACGTTACAAGGCAAGATTGGTTGCACAAGGTTTTAGTCAAATTTCAGGCTTTGACTTTGGAGAGACATTCAGTCTAGTTGTGAAGCCTGTCACTATAGAATTGTCCTCGCCATTGCATTGGCCAAAAACTGGAATGTTCACCAATTGGATACGAACAATGCTTTTCTTAATGGGAATTTGGAAGAGGATGTTTACATGAGCCAACCACTAGGTTTTGAAACTCAAAATGGTAAGAACATGGTATGCAAGCTTCATAAGGCTCTTTATGGCCTAAAACAGGCCCCAAGGGCCTAGTTTGACAAACTTAAAGGAACTCTGCATAGACTTGGTTTTTAACAGTCAAAACCAGATAACTCCTTGTTTTTAAGAGCAATAAAGGATTCATATTTTTTTAATTCTTGTATATGTAAATGACATTATAATCATAGGGAATCAAGAAGTTGAAGTGTAAAGACTAATCAAACTCTTGAATAGAGAGTTCTCACTCAAGCATTTAGGGCTGTTGCATTACTTTTTGTGAATTGAAATCAAAAGGACAGCCACTGGATTGCATATGTCACAAGGCAAATACATCAAATATCTCTTGAAGAAAGTCAAAATGCAAGAAGTTAAGTCACTACCTACACCAATGCTCGTTCATCCTCAACTTTCTATTTTAAACAAACACCCGTTTGAAGATGGAAAGCTGTATAAAAGCACAGTGGGGCATTGCAGCACGTAAGAATTACATGACTTGAGATAGCCTTCTCAGTGAACAAAGTTAGCCAGTATATGCAATGTCCTTTGAACACTCATTGGAAGGTAGTTAAAAGAATTCTTAGATATATGAGAGGAACAATGGACTACAAGCTTAACTTCACCAAATCTCCTCATCTCAATTTAACAGGGTATTCAGATGCTGATTGGGCCATAGACACTGATGATAAGAGGTCAACATCAGGATTTTGCATTTAACTTGGAAACAACTTGGTCACATTGTGACACCCGTTATTCTCCTAACGGGTATTGAGGTAATTAAATTAATTTTTAATGTATAAAAAAAAAATTGCTTCATTTAAATTTATTTTATAATATTTATTTTTATCTATTTTTAAGTTTTCTAAAATTCTCCTATATTTATTTAGTATGATTACTAAAAAGCCTTAGAACTTCTAATAAATCTCAAAAATGTCATATTGGCATTATGTGTGTTAAAGTCTTTAGATGAGACATAAGGATATCTTTTCCAACTACTCTTGACCCTCATTTTCTTTATTTCCTCCGTGACATGCTTCAACATGTCTCCTCTATAATTGTTTCTATCACTTCTCTTCAAAGACTTCATCTTTTCTTCCTTTCTCTTCCACGGTTCCCACACTCTTCTTCTCATTTCTTTGCTGAAGCAAAATACTTAGAGAACTTCTTCAAGGCTGCCATAAAAATCAGCCACCATCACCTCCATTTGAGCAAGAATTTCAGTCATACCGAAGTAAAGGAACCTGTTTTGAAACCATTTCAAGCTTCCAACTAACCATAATCCGAGGTTAGAATCTTATGAACAAATTTAGTCTTTCATTTATAAATTTTCTTTTATACTAAAGGATTATTCAAATTTGCGTTCTTAAACCTAAGTATATGTTTGTTGCTATTTTGGAGCATATGTATGAAGTCTAAGTGTATATGCCCTAGACAGAAAATTTATATTGTTAAACTTTATAATACCTCTATGGGCAGTGGTTATTTCTTGAAATTCTAAGATTAAATTAAAATAAATTTTATGAATGTAGTTGTATGTTGTGCTTTAGTTTTAATTGTCCTTATGCACGCCTTAAGATCAAGGGAGTATGGAGCTAACGTTAATTGATTCCAGGATTAAGAGACTGTTGATAAGCTTAAAAGGTAGGGATTCTATTACTCATCTTTTGTGAGGTTTTTATAGAATTAAAATTGATTGTTTTGCCGCAATATATATATATCTATGTTGAACTGATATTATATGATTATCACATATGAAACTATGACATGGACTCGTCTTGTATTGTACGGCGAGGAACATAATGAATTGACACATATTATAAATTGAGAAGCATGGTTAGGAAAACTAACTCTATTGATAATGATTCAATATAGAGAATTTGTGAGACATGAAGAGGGCGACGGTTACGTCCTTGGGCATGAATACCCTAAAAGGTAAAATAGGGGGAAGGCGATGACGCTTCCTTGGGTTGAAAGTCCCAGAACACACTGTACAGGAATCGATTTGGTGAGGACTCGGGGCTTGATGTCCCCTCACCGGAACACCCTTGGAATGTTTATAGGGTGATCAAGTGCGCCCATTTGGGTTTCGATGAGTTGAGTGATACTCAATTTAACATGGATACCTAGGAACAATGATGATTGTTAATATTTGTATAAATGTGTAATTATGACACTTGGTAATGATTAACTACGGTATCCATAAGATGTGATCATAATAAACCTCATAATCTGGAATATGATGTGACTTACTGACCATGCAGATTTTAATGTGGTAATGATAGAGGTGAGTAATGGCTTTCTCTACTGAGCATAGTGTTGCTCATTCCCTTATGTTTATATCTTTTCAGGACTCACTAAGTGTGAGGTGGCTACGAGAAATATAGTTGAGGAAGTGATGTAACTATATTACATTGGGACTGCTCAATTGTAAAGAATGTTCTTCATGATAATGTAAGCATCAATTGTTACTTTCTGTGACTGTATTACAATGTGTTGAGGGTTAAAATGATGATGACAACAGTTTATATTATTAAATTTAAGGTGCTACATTAAAACTGTGGTTTATTTGTCGTTTATATTTTTATTTTTGAGTTGAGAGTTTTCATTTAAGTCCCGGGCAAATTTTATTTTTAAGGTTTTACTTTTATTATTTATTTTTATTTTATCTCATTAAAAACTGTTAACCCCCATATAGGGGCGTTACAGAATTTTTGGTATCAGAGCCTAGGTTCGGTTAACCTAGGGAGTGTAGCACCACTTTAAAAAAAATATATTTTTGAGATGGTTTTGAAGCTGAATTTTCATTGTCATCATCAAAATGAACCTTCACATTGATTTATACAGTTTAGAAGGATGTAACATGGAAAGGCCATAGAATGAAAATACTAATGGTTATATGAGTACAATAATTATATAGAAGGAAAGTATTAATAGTTATGAGGGAATGATAATTATATGAAATGAGTTTATAAGTAGAATGCTTATGAGAGATTCGTATAATATTTGGATCTCTAAGCATATTTAATTCGTATAAACGATGAGAAATTCGTATAGATACGAGGATTTAAGAGCCTTTTGTCTCGTGAAAAACAATAAGAAATATAAGGCTTGATTTATTGATTTTAAAGTTTGGCATAGATATGCCAAATTTTTCGTAATTGATTCAAACCTAAGTAATGATTATGTGTGGATTCGATGGAGCACATAAGTGTCAATGTCTTTTCTTAAAAGTTCTATATATTCGAGGAATATGATATAAGTTGGGAATCATGGTGTTGAATTTTGAGAGAGATAAATGTTAGACTTTTGGTCTGTTGAGACTGTGTAAAGTCTAGAATGCATGAATCTCAAAATTGGAATATTTTGTTACGTACATTGTATTTAAGTGTATCAGTGAATCTTTTGGTTACCTAAGGTTTTGTTATATGAGGAAATTATATATTGTATGAGTAGAATTGTGGGGATTGTAGATGTTCTTAAGTAGTAACATCAAGTGTCTTTGTTCGTTGATATGGTCTACATTGAAAGACGTAAATCGTATTGATTTCAAGGTTAGTCACATTCTAAACCCTTGGTAGCAATGATGATGAATCCATTGATAGATGTTGAGTATTATCAATAACATATGGGTGTATGCATTGTTCAATAAGGTTTTGATTAAAACAAAATTATTTGAGTTGCTGGAAGATTATGTTGTTATGAAATGATTTTAAATATCATTCAGGAAGATCCTTGTTGTCGTTAAATTAGATTTGTTGTTTATAGCCAACTTTATCTATAGTGAGCTTTGAATTGGGTTTAAGATTCATACGAATTGGTTTTCAATTTTATGTTTGTTATTTAACTCGTTCTAAATGTGTTAAGGCCCGAAACAACCTGACCATTTTCAACTAAGAACATTTGGGCCTAGTTCAAATCTTAAATCAGTTTGATTCACACTGTCTCTCCCACGTGGTTTCTATACGTGTCATATACAGTGGTTTAATCATTGTTTACAAATACGTTTACTGTGCATAGGAGCTTATTTCTCCGAGTTCACTTTTTCTCTCTTAATTTGTTATTTTCTCTCTAAATCGCAAATCCTCTTCTTTTTTATTAAAAATTCTTTTTTTTCTCTAAAAGAAGAAGGAATTCTAGGATTCTGCAATTTACTATCTTAATTTTTTCTTTCTATTTACTCTTCTTTCATCTCATCATGGACCCAAAGTACCAACACCTGAGAAAGTATTTCCCATCACTCTCCCAAAAGATTCTCAGAAAGAAATACAAGGCTAGAATTACTCGGTTGTGGATTCTTATGCGATTTGGCATCCCTTGTGATGTGAGAATGTTGATAGAGGGGAAGATCCGTCCGAGTGACTTTAGTCAAGATGTCGGTTTACCAGGAACAGGTACCAGTCGTAGTGCAATGAAAAGAAGAGCTCGTGCCATCGTGGTCACTTGTAACAAATGTGGAAGACAAAATTGTAACGGTAAATGTACTTCACCTGGTTATATGTCAACGAATAGAGAGGATAAAATAAGGTTTTGTAGGGATGGACTTTCAAAGGAGAACTTGGATAGCATCCATCCTCCTCTCCACGGTCACCCTAGTGGATATGTTCAAGGAGCTATTTTTAAACTCTGGCCTAAATTTTATACAGAAAGACAACGCCTCAGGAATATGGTATTTCTAGATCCTGTTTGCCAAGCCATAAGAAAACTGGATGGGGAATAAGTCATCGCACTATAAAGGTTATTTAGTCTTTGCTTATTTGAAGCAGTTTTAGCTGATGTTCAACAGTTTGTGTTTTTCTTTTACTCAAAATATTTGCTTTTGTGTTTGAAATAATTGTGATTATTAGATTGATACAGTAAGTGTTAATATCTTATTTAATTTATGATTTTCTTAAATATATATATAATAAAATATATTATCTTATCAGACACGTCACATACGGTACAGTAATATGTTTGAATTTTGAAAAGCTTGTCCAGATATTTCAAGATTTGTGTCTCAAATTTCAAAAGTTCTACAGTATTTGTCGTTTATATTAAATTTCTAGACTTGGTGTATATTTGTCAAAAAGTCTATAGTTGTGTCAAGAGGGTCTTTTGTCGAATTGTTCTCAATTGTCAAAAGTTATACAATTAGAGTCTAATCTTTTTCAAAAAGTGAATCAGATTTTCTGTAAACTATCAATCACCTTATCTTACTTTCTTATCCGCACAAGATTTTGTTTAAATCTTTGGATTACCTTTTCATTACCTACTCGTCTATCTCTTTAGCCCTTTTTGTATATTTCTCATCTTTAAAAACTCATGTAGAACCCGAAGTCTAAGTGGAGCAGACATTAAGCAACCACTTCTATAAACCAAATATGTCTACCTCCCAGTCCACGAAGAAAATAAAGAATGTCTGTGTCTTTTGTGGTTCCAGCCTTGGAAAAGATAAAGCTTATTTAGAAGCTGCAAATCACTTAGGGCAAGTCCTAGCACACAAGAAGATTAACATAATCTATGGGGGTGGTAGTATAAAAATGATGGTAAATATGGCACTAGCAGCTAGGTCTAGCGACGCTACTGATGTAAGAATTTGGCCTCATATTCCAGTTGAAGGAAACCTTTGTAAGGAAGCCATAGGTAAGGGAGAAGGAGTCAGGAGTATCCCTAAAAATTTTAAAGACATAATCTATAATTCTGATGCTTTTATAGCATTACCTGGTGGTCTAGGTACTCTTGAGGAAATATTTATAGTTGCTTGTGGGTAATTGTTGGGCTTTTATTCCAAACCTTTGGGACTGCTGAACGTAAAGGGTTTTTATGACGGTCTTTTGAAATTTCTAGATTACGCTATGGAAGAAAACATCACTACAGAATCGGAGAGACAAATCTTTGTCACTGCTTCAACAGCTGAGGAATTGATAGATAAAATGCAAATCATACATCCAGAATCCGACACTGCAACATCCAAGCTTGAATGGGAAAGGGAAAGCCGGGAGCGGCCAATTGATTTGAATCTCCATCTGTAATCTTTTTGTTTTATCTTTGGCATGTAGGCATGTGTGTCCGTATTTCGTGTGTTACGAATAACCGTTTGCCTTGTATTCTGTGTTTCTTGTGGTACGTCGTTGTTAAATCTTTTAGATTCATTGAGCCTAATGCCGGGATGGCTGGATACGGAGTACTTGATGCTCTCGAAACGCATCCTTCTTAAGGTCCGATCTTTTGTTTATCGATGTTTTTGTATCCTCTAAGCATGCATGATATGGATAGCTGGTATACGGAGTGCCTTGTACTCTCGAAACGTATCCGTATTATGTTTGTAATGTGTAATATTCTGTTAATATTATGTGGAAGTACCAGAGTCAGTTATGGGGATATTCCATATGAAATATGAGTATATTATTTGGATTGAATGTTTGTGTCATGAGGATAGCTGTTTAATGAAAAATATGTCGGGTATGTTTGCAACTCTGAGATTCCGTTTAATATCTCTATGAGTAAGTTTAATGTATAGTTTTGAATAAAAGTGTTTGTGATATATGTTTTATGATTATGTTCTAGTGTATTAGTTGAGGTATGAAATCAAATATATTTGACTTTTCCTTACTCAAAAAGGAAAAGGAACCTAAAGATGAAGTATATAAAATTTCTCTGGCAATCTCCTTAAATGTGATTGTAAATCACAGTCCATGGACAATGAAGGACTGGAATCATGATATGGTCAATATGTATGCCTGATCAGATTCTTAGACTATTATACGGTGTTATAAGTTGAAACTTGTCAGAAATACTCTTATTGAGGGATTTAGGAGTAAGATTTATTATGCAAGTAAATAAGTGGAAATACGATAACTTAAATTTGGAGGACAAACAACATTAACGGTTTAGACTCAGAATTGGAATCATAGTGGAATCATAATTTTTACTAGTATTGCTAGAATTGAAATTTCGAGGACGAAATTTCTTTAAGGGGGGTAGAGCTGTGACACCCGTTATTCTCCTAACGGGTATTGAGGTAATTAAATTAATTTTTAATGTATAAAAAAAAAATTGCTTCATTTAAATTTATTTTATAATATTTATTTTTATCTATTTTTAAGTTTTCTAAAATTCTCCTATATTTATTTAGTATGATTACTAAAAAGCCTTAGAACTTCTAATAAATCTCAAAAATGTCATATTGGCATTATGTGTGTTAAAGTCTTTAGATGAGACATAAGGATATCTTTTCCAACTACTCTTGACCCTCATTTTCTTTATTTCCTCCGTGACATGCTTCAACATGTCTCCTCTATAATTGTTTCTATCACTTCTCTTCAAAGACTTCATCTTTTCTTCCTTTCTCTTCCACGGTTCCCACACTCTTCTTCTCATTTCTTTGCTGAAGCAAAATACTTAGAGAACTTCTTCAAGGCTGCCATAAAAATCAGCCACCATCACCTCCATTTGAGCAAGAATTTCAGTCATACCGAAGTAAAGGAACCTGTTTTGAAACCATTTCAAGCTTCCAACTAACCATAATCCGAGGTTAGAATCTTATGAACAAATTTAGTCTTTCATTTATAAATTTTCTTTTATACTAAAGGATTATTCAAATTTGCGTTCTTAAACCTAAGTATATGTTTGTTGCTATTTTGGAGCATATGTATGAAGTCTAAGTGTATATGCCCTAGACAGAAAATTTATATTGTTAAACTTTATAATACCTCTATGGGCAGTGGTTATTTCTTGAAATTCTAAGATTAAATTAAAATAAATTTTATGAATGTAGTTGTATGTTGTGCTTTAGTTTTAATTGTCCTTATGCACGCCTTAGGATCAAGGGAGTATGGAGCTAACGTTAATTGATTCCAGGATTAAGAGACTGTTGATAAGCTTAAAAGGTAGGGATTCTATTACTCATCTTTTGTGAGGTTTTTATAGAATTAAAATTGATTGTTTTGCCGCAATATATATATATCTATGTTGAACTGATATTATATGATTATCACATATGAAACTATGACATGGACTCGTCTTGTATTGTACGGCGAGGAACATAATGAATTGACACATATTATAAATTGAGAAGCATGGTTAGGAAAACTAACTCTATTGATAATGATTCAATATAGAGAATTTGTGAGACATGAAGAGGGCGACGGTTACGTCCTTGGGCATGAATACCCTAAAAGGTAAAATAGGGGGAAGGCGATGACGCTTCCTTGGGTTGAAAGTCCCAGAACACACTGTACAGGAATCGATTTGGTGAGGACTCGGGGCTTGATGTCCCCTCACCGGAACACCCTTGGAATGTTTATAGGGTGATCAAGTGCGCCCATTTGGGTTTCGATGAGTTGAGTGATACTCAATTTAACATGGATACCTAGGAACAATGATGATTGTTAATATTTGTATAAATGTGTAATTATGACACTTGGTAATGATTAACTACGGTATCCATAAGATGTGATCATAATAAACCTCATAATCTGGAATATGATGTGACTTACTGACCATGCAGATTTTAATGTGGTAATGATAGAGGTGAGTAATGGCTTTCTCTACTGAGCATAGTGTTGCTCATTCCCTTATGTTTATATCTTTTCAGGACTCACTAAGTGTGAGGTGGCTACGAGAAATATAGTTGAGGAAGTGATGTAACTATATTACATTGGGACTGCTCAATTGTAAAGAATGTTCTTCATGATAATGTAAGCATCAATTGTTACTTTCTGTGACTGTATTACAATGTGTTGAGGGTTAAAATGATGATGACAACAGTTTATATTATTAAATTTAAGGTGCTACATTAAAACTGTGGTTTATTTGTCGTTTATATTTTTATTTTTGAGTTGAGAGTTTTCATTTAAGTCCCGGGCAAATTTTATTTTTAAGGTTTTACTTTTATTATTTATTTTTATTTTATCTCATTAAAAACTGTTAACCCCCATATAGGGGCGTTACACACATGGTGTTCAAAAAAGCAAAACACAATCTCTAGATCCAGCACAGAAGCTGAATATAGAAGCCTAGCTAATGCCACAACAGAAGTTCTATGGCTTTTTTTCTTGCTCAAGGAACTAAAGGTCCAATCCACATGAGCCCCAATTATTTGGGTAGATAATCTAAACACTATTGCACTATCAGCCAATTTTATTTTGGCTCATAAGGCTCTAAACAAAGGACTTTTGCATAAGTCTTCATTTAAGAACAACACTTGCTCTAAATACCCACAAACGATCCAAGAGGCATTGAATAGAGCTAAGAGATAAATCGACCTCGAAGAATAAAACGAACAATGTGAGCGAAAGATAGTAAGAAATAAGAAACAAAACAAAAAGGTCAAGAGACCGCCAAAAGCTCGACTAGATTGAAGAGGACGAATAAGAACAACATCGAGAAAGGAGTGGAGAAGGAAAGAAGAGTGCAAGCCATAAGAGGGGAACAAGCCATTGTTGCCACCTAGGTGTGACAACCCGCCTTTTCGGACAGTCACTTTACTTACTTAAAACACAATTACTTAAACAGTAATCTTACTTACTTAGTAAGAAAAATACTGAAATAATTTTTTTTTCTTTAAACATTCTTTAAAACGTTTTTTAAAAACTGTAGCGACCTTTGTCGCATTTCAAGTTGAGACCTGCACTCAACACTTAACTTTAAAACCATTTCAAATCATTTCTTGAAATTTAATAAGAAACATTTACTAAAACATAACTTAAAACTTAACTTTATAATTATATTAAATAGTTCATAAACTGTATCTTAAAACTTGGAAACATTTCTTCAAACTTTGTTTTTCTTAAAACTTTGAAAACACTATATTTAATAGTGGATAACCTTTTCTTTGAGTAGTAGAAGCAAACTATGGTGGTATCCATACCCATATCCTTGCATCTATCCTCCATAGCACCCCGCTCTTCTAACAGGTCCTACTGGTCACCCATAAAACTACCTACAATATGAAGAAACTTTTAATGAGCTTTCACTCAATTAGTTCAAACATAAACTCACGAAGCGTTTAAACATTCTTTAGAAACTTTTCTCATGAAAACCTTTTTCTTATAACATTTTTAATAAACATTATTTATAAATATTTTTCATAAAACATTTCTAAAACGTGTCTCATAAATGTTTTCATAAAGCATTTCTGTAATGTTTTTCATAAACGCTTTTCATAAAGTATTTAACATAAAACAATCCTCAGATTGCTCTTCATAAACGTCATTTATGTTTTCATAAACACTTAATATAAAATCTTTCTCAAAATGTTTTCCATAACATATAAATATTTTATAATAAAGAAAACCTGTAAAATCAAAATGCATGTTTCCATTTATGCTCCATTATGAACTTCAATTATGAGCATTTTATGAACATTCTTCTCTTACTTTAATTTTCTACCTTTGTTTCTTAACTTTCCTTATCTTACTTTAACTTTCCATCCTTTATCCCTTAACTTTCCTTATTTTACTTTAGTGTTTGTACCAACATCATTAATCATGAGATCATAAACATTATGCTTCCCTTGCGGAAGACTTGAGATCATCGAACATCGAGGTCATGTACCTCACATCTAGGAGGTCAAACTTTAGCTTTACTTTCATTACCCCACAACAAGGAGGTTGGTACAACACTTTCTTTTTATCTTTACGTTACCTTCTTATTAAATTTAGTGAGCATAACAAATGCAATCACATTATATGCAAACACCTTTGCAAATCATATATTATACTCTAAAACCTATTGCATAACAAATGCAACTTATCGCATAACAAATGCTACATAAAACGCAAACACATTTTACGAATCACATATATGCACTTGGTACGACACTTTATTAAATTTATTGCATAAAACCTATTGCAATTACATTATATGCAAACACCTTTGCAAATCATATATTATACTCTAAAACCTATTGCATAACAAATGCAACTTATCGCATAACAAATGCTACATAAAATGCAAACACATTTTACGAATCATAACTTGTACTCTGAAACTTATTGCATAACAAAACAACTTATTGCATAACAAATGCAATCAATAAACTTATAAATTAAACTGTAAAACTTTGTGCATTAAGAAAATGCTATCATACTTTAAAAACAATATTTGCAAATACATTGCAAACCTTTACTTGATCTTTTAAACTTTATGCATATTAAATGCATTCATGCTTTAAACATAATAGTTGCAAGTACATTGCAAATCTTGATTTAAACTTTAAAACTTTTTGCATAATAAATGCAAACATACTTTAAAAGAAACTTGTATAATAATTGCAAACTCGTTTATAAACGTATACATAAATATTTAAAAATCATTTACTTCATGCTATAGGTGAAGTTTGAAACTTACCCGGAGTATGCTTTAGCGTTCTCTATTCTGTTCTTGTCTCATTCCTTTTCCTTCCATTAGTCGGCTTCTGTGTCCTGATCATACGACAGCCGATTTATTAGTTAACTTTTTTTATTACAAATCCACTTGATTGATAACTTAACTTAAACCTTAAACATTCATTCCTTCTTAAATTCCTTGTCCCATGTGACGGCTTTGTTACTTAACGCATTACGGAACATTTTCTATCTAGGGGTATTTTGCTAAATCAGAATGTTCGACTCCGTTCTAACTGTTTTCCTACTAATGACGATTTTATCCTTAACGAGTTTTTTCATCCATTTGGTAACTCTATAAAACCCATTGCTTAACTTTACCGTTCCATTTCTTACATGTTACGAAAAAATTCCTGTGAAGGAGCGTTTTCCAACATCAGGCATTTCGGGTCCATTTTGGCCATTTTATAAAATGACCATTTTGCCCTTAATCACTTTTTCTTTCATTCTTTCCATAACTAAACTTTAATTTCTTTAAAAATTAACATCTATAATACTTACTGCCTACAACAGTATAGGAAACCAATGTTCCCTAGTAAAAAGCCAGTATTCACATAATTTTACGGTTTAGGCCTAAAATATAAAAATATTTACATTTTTGCCATTGGAACCAAAAACAATCACTTTGTACCATAACGTTCAATTTTTCACAACGAATAAAACTTACAAAAGCACTATGGTCGAATTCTAAACATTTCATAACGTTTTCATTTCTTGAAATTTTGTACCCAAAATTTCGTAAAATTCATAACTTTTAAACCGGGTAGAATTTTGAAAAACTGTCTATGCTATCCTAACATTTTCAATGAGTTCTACAACTTTTGTGTTTTAACTTTTTTGAAATTCCAACGTTTAGGAGGACTTTTTGGCTGATTTTCAATTCTAACGAGCATACCCTTTTTTCTTTGCAACTTAGTCCCTTTTGAAATTTCACCTACTTTCTTCTTTCCAACACCATCACCATCAACATATAACATAAAATAACCATGCCACAATGTTCATTTACATGCCATAGACCAAAATCATTTTATCAAACACTTGACATGCTAAAACATAAACTTTTGCTTAATTCAAAGATTAAGATTTTAGAATTCTTATCAAGAATTCCTCCAAGCTTTTACGCCTCCTCTTTAGTGCTTGTTCTTGGCTTAAATTCCTTGACATAATCATAGAAAAACTCCCTCAAAAACCTATTCATAACTTTGAATAAAATCACTAAAACCCTTAGAAAAAGTTTAGAAATTTAGCTCCAAAGTTGTAAACTTTGCACTAAAACATTAGGGCTTGCCTTAAGCTTGATTTGAAGGCTTGAATTTCACCAAAACTTGAGGGACAAAGTGATCATGGAGGGGACGGTTTTTCTTGGGTGAATATGGAGCATTTTCTTCCTCTTTTTCTTCCTTCCTTTCTTTCTTTATTTTCCTTTCTTTTTTTCCTTCTTTCCTTTCCTTTTCACGCTTCCTTTTCCCACCGTGGATACCATTATTTGGTCTCTTATATATCATATATTAATTCAACTTTTTTCTTTCTTTTTATTTTCTTGTTTTTATAAAAAGGTGATGAGTCATCACCTTGGTAATCAATTAAATTACCTTTGGTGGCCACATGTGATTGGGCCACATTTCATGGTGTGGTGGCCCAATCAAAACTTTCAAGGTGTCCACTAAACTTTTTACGCAGTCCAAGTTTATACTGACAATATTTTTTTTATTATATTGGTATTCTTTTCCATACAGTATCATGAGGTCCCATAACCGCCAATACTTATCCACATCCATCATATAATGTAATTCCAATATTATCTAACTTTGTACAATCTAAATTTATACTGACAGTATTTTTCCTATACTATTGGTATATTTTCTATACTGCTACAGTATTTCTTATTCACCCATATTCTTCAACAGTATTATTTCTATACTGCTTTAACTTAAACAGTCTAATTCTTACACCGCATTACCTTTGCAGTGTAATTTTTATACTGTATAACTTTATTAGTGTACTTCCTTACATTGTATTGTTCTAATACTATATAATTTTCCATGTTATTATACAGTATTTTTTTCTTAAACTGTATTTTTCGTCTTAATATAATCCTTAACTTAACGCATTTTTAATGCATTAGAAATTATCAAGTGTTACACTAGGTATGCTTTGAACATATACCCAACAAAACTTATCGCACAGTTAGAGGGGAAGGACTACATCAAGTGGCCAAAAAAAGTGGCCTTCAACCAATCTCGTGACCATGCAAAGTACTGTTAGTTTTATCAAGACACAAGACATTTAATGGTCAATTGGAAGGCTCTACGAACTGAGCTCGTAGAACTATTAAAGAAAGTACACCAAAGGAGTACCTGTCTAAGCGAGGGAGACAAACCTATGGACTGGACCTCGAGCAAAGCGGATCAAGGAATTGCCCGGCACAAGAAAAAATGCCACCGCTACCACTAGTCAAGAAAGTGATCAAAGCCATTTGTGAGGGCTCTGTTTATAGTAGAGATTTCACTAATCAAATGAAAGCACACCAAAGAAGAGCAAGTCAAGCAACCATAAGTTCGACAGTTAAAGAGTTTGGTGAGCATACCATTTCTTTCTGAAGTGACAGGGCATCGAGGCTCGACAGGTCACACGACGACACTTTAGTTATCAAGCTTAACGTTGCGAATTGCAAAATCGGGAGAATACTTGTCGATAATGGGAGTTTAGCAGATATTTTGTTTCTCTCCACACTGAAAGAAATGGACATCGAAGAAAGGGAGGTAGAGAAGTCAACCACCATACTCGTGGGATTTAATGGAGAAGCCATAATAGCCCTTGGAAGGATTAAGCTGCCTGTATATGCTGCTAGGGAAAATAGAATGATGAACTTCCTCATTATGCACTGCCGTTATGGTATAATATGATCCTCGGGCGGCCATGGATACATTTTTTGAAGGCAGTCCTATCCGCCTATTACCAGTGAATCCAATTCCTAACGAAGTGAGGAATACGAGAAATCTATGGAGCCAAGACGTGGCGAGGAGCTGCTATTTGACAGTGATGAAGCAAAAGAGACCAGCGTTATAGCAACTACGAACGAGTTGAGCAATCAGGAGCAGGGGGAACCAATACTTAAGTAGTTGGATAAGGTTCAAATCGACCCCAAACATAAGTGCAAGACAGTGAATATTAGCTTGTAGCTCGACGTAGAGGTAAAGTCTACTATAGTAAATTTTCTAAAAGCTAATAAAGGCTGCTTTGCATGGTCCCATGCAAATATGCCTAGAATCGACCTAAGTATCATTTTGTACTAGCTCAATTTGACCAATTGACCTATATGACGAAAGAGGAGATGACTGGGGGTCGAATGAAATAATATTATGAAAGAGGAAGTAAAGTGATCGCTGAAAGTAGGATTTATTTGTCTAGTACAATGCCCAAATTGGCTAGCGAATGTTATGATAGTCAAGGAAAAAATGGGAAATTGCAAATTTGTGTAGATTTCATATACCTAAATAAAGCCTGCCCAAAAGATAGCTATTTGTTGCCTCACATCGACCGCTTCGTGGAGGCAACTACTAATCATGAAGTCTTAAGTTTCCTCGATGCCTTCTCTAGTTACAATCAGATCCTTCTACACCCCAAAGATTAAGAAAAATCAGCCTTCATCACTGGGCATGGTATTTTCTATTTCAAAGTCATGTCGTTTGGACTAAAGAATGCAGGAGCAACCTATCAAAGGCTTGTCAACATGATGTTCCAGGAGCAAATCGGTAAGAACATGGAACTTTATATTGACGATATGCTGGTAAAGTCTTTGCAGGTTCATCTTTATATACAACATGTACAAGAGTGCTTGGATGTGCTGAGGAAGTACAACATGAAGTTGAACCTAAAAACATGTACTTTCGGGTTGCCAGCGGTATATTCTTAGGATATCTAGTGAAAAAATGAGGGATTAAGGCAAATCCAGACCAAACAAAAGCTTTTTAATTGATAGCATCACCATGAAGCATGCGAGAAATCAAGAAGCTATCCAGTCGTGTCGCAGCTTTAAGCTATTCATAGCTCGTTTGTCAAACAAGTGTTTGCCTTTCTTTCAATTGTTAAAAAGAACACGAAGTTTGACTGAAACGATCAATGCGATCAAGCTTTCCAAGATTTGAAGAGGTACTTTTAAACTTTAATGATCTTGTCAAAACCAAAAGATGGAGAGCCACTATATCTTTATTTGGCAGTCTCAGAAACAACAGTGAGCTCCATGCTGGTTAGAGAGGAACACTTGATTCAGAAGCCGGTATTTTTTGTCAGCCAGTCCCTACTAAATGTTGAAACAAGGTACTCGACTATTGAGAAGCTCACTCTTGCACTTGTCGTATCTGTTCGCAAATTGTGACCATATTTCCAAGGCCACATGATCATAGTGCTCTCAAAGGACCCAATGTGAGCCAATTTACACAAATAGATGTTTTAGAAGATTGACAAAATGGGCTATTGAACTCACTAAATTTGACATCAAGTACAGGCCATAAACCGCATTGAAGGCACGAGTACTAGGTAATTTTGTCATAGAACTAATATACGAGCTAGACAATAACGAGCCAAGGGTACGGACCATACAGGTGCATGGAGCTAGTACCGAAAAAGGTTCAAGAGTCTGGATCTTGCTACGGTCACCAATAAGCGAAAAAATCAAACAAAGCCTTAGATTGGGTTTTAAAGCAATCAATAACAAAGCGGAGTACAAACCTATGATCGCCAGCCTAAGACTTGCTGCAATGCTAGGGGCTATCGAAGCGGGATGATAAGATGATCTCAAGGTCGTGAATAAATTGAAGCACCAATTCGACCGATTAGAGATAAGACATGCGCCGCGAGAGTCAAACACAAAAGCAAACATGCTCGCCAATCTTGGGTCATCCGTCGAGGTGAAAAAGAATAAGATCATTCCTCTAGAGTACATCAAAGCCACAGAAAAGATGAACTATGCAGATCCTAGAGATGACTGGAGAACACTAATTGAGATGTACATAAGTGATGGATGGCTCCCAAATGATAAGCAAATTGCAAGGAAGATCAAGGTCTAAGCAGCAAAATGCTATCTAATTGATGGGAAGTTCTACAAGGGATCAATCGCCAGTCTTGGCCTCCGATGCCTCTAAAAAGATGAAATTGAGAGAGTCATTTAAGAAGTTCATGAGGGTTAGTGCGGCAATCATTCAGGGGGAGATCTCTATGCAACAAGATCAAAAGGCAAGGCTATTACTGGCCTACCATGCAAAGCGACTAAGAAGACTTTGTCAAGAAATGCGATAGTTGCCAAAGACATGCACCGTTATCCACCAGCTTGTCGAAGAACTTTCATCAATCAATTTACCATACCCCTTCATCAAGTATTCAATGGATGTTGTCGGACATTTTCCTCCAGCTTTTAGGCAAGTAAAGTACCTTATTGTTCTTACGGATTATTTCTCTAAATGGGTAAAGGCTGAAGCTTTTACAGACATTAAAAAACGCAATGTCGAATGATTCATCTGTAGAAACATCATCTGCTGGTTTGGAGTTTCTAGTGAAATTATGACCAATAATGACTCCCAGTTCATCTCTGCTTCCTTGTCAGTCATGGCTTCGTATTCGTCATACCTTTTCAATTAAAGGTTATTGCTCTGATACCATGAGTGAGACTAGATTAAGAAAATAAAACTATTTCTCATCAACATAACTTAAACAGAGGAAAATTACAATGCTTACTAAAGATCTGATATCAGACCTTAACCTTTGGACTACAAAACTAGGATCTACTGAATACTTTTGAGATTAGGATCTTACCATATTGGCTAATCCTAACTTATTGGACTCAATTGAAATTCAAAAATTAAAAAAAAAATCATAAAACCAAATAACAAAAAAACCTAATATTTTTCACATATTTTGTTTAAACTAATACAATCTACATTATAAAAACTTCAATTCCAACGTAATGCAATCGCACTTACTTGCACTAGTTTAAATTGGAAAATTATAATGAGTAGTGCCAGTTGAAAGAAAACAAAAAAGAATTATTAACAAATCAGATATATAATGTATAAACCTAACGATGAGGAATAAGCAAGTTTATTATTTATAAATAAGGAGTCTAAGCTTTTGGTTTAGTTTTTTACTTTTAAAATTGACGATGAGATAGTTTTTAGGATATTTTTCTTACCAACAGATTTCTCTTTGCTTGTGTTTGACATATAATAATTAATAGGAATCATTTTTCGAAGAAAATGATAAAGGGTAATATAATTCCTAGGAAACACACATTACCATGTTCGGTTACTGTAGGAATCATCTCTCCAAATTTCCTAGATTATCATTTCATTGTGTTTGGTCATACATGTTAATATAATGTATTTTAGATAAAAAAAAATTTAACAATTTTAAATGTTTTAAAATTGTTTAGGTATAGTTTATGAAAAAGTATCACCTTTATTCCTGAAAATTCTTTCTAGATGATAATGACATAAAAATAAAAAAAAAACTTTAAAAAAACACGATACTTTCAAAAAAAACCACGCTAATGAAAATCCTAGACAAGTAAAGTCAAAGTGGAGGGGAAGGTTAGCTAGTTTGCCATCGTTAAGGGTAGTGCACTTATTTGCCATTGCTGAGCGAGTTAGTGGAGGGGGATCACCAAGTCAACATTGTGATTTTGGGGTGCTGAGCAGAGCTAGATTTAGAGAGGGCTTGTTGTCACTGAGTAGATCTAGAAAAAAGCTTGTCGTTGGTGAACAAGGATGGTGGGCGCTCGCCAGAGATAGACGGTTGCAAATCTAGGCAAATGACAACAACTTCGACGGGAAGAGTGATTTTAGCAAATGACAATCGCAGATCTTCATAGCAAAATTGGGTCATGGAGATGAACGAACAATGGTGTCTTCGCTATGGGGAGCAATGGCGTTGTAGGTCAGGGATGATAGGTTGCAAAGCACGATTACGAAGCCTTCTGTCAAGGAGAGGGCAGACAATGGTGGTTTGTGGAAGGGTAGTGGGTTTGTGACGATGTTCCAGGTGTTTGGTTGGGACAGCGGAATGGTCAGGGTTGATGCTCTGGTGATAAATACATGTTAATGTTTAGAGTTGATTTTGTGAAATGTTTTCTATTTTGTTTTTGTTTTTTTTATTTATTTGTGTTTCCTATGTGTTTGAGATTCCTAAAAATTTGTATATCATGTAGTTGGGTGAGATTCAAATTACCATAAAATGAGGTAAAGTATATTTCATAGGATTGAGTTTCTTAAGAATTCAAAAATTGCAATTCTTAACCAAACGAGGGAATCTTGTAGATTTCATGTCCACATTAAAGACTACTATATATCAAACTTGCTCAAATTTATTCTAAATATATATATATATATATATACGATATATGCATTAATGAATATCTTGTAAATTGCCATGGCATGAGCTACATACTGCTATATATGTGTGTATATATATTAAGGGATATTTATCTTATACCTTTTGTTTTGAGTTTATTAAAAAATTATACCTTTGGTTTTTTATTTCATCGAATATATACCTCCATATTAGATTTAATACATAAACGATATTGGTCAGTAGTTGATTTTAACTTTTAAAATGACCAAAATTATCTTTAAATAAAAGAAAGAGAAATCTAAAACTTTCAAAACCCAAAAGAAAACAAAAAAAAAAAAAAGATATTCTAGACATTTTTGAGGTTAAAACTTTTAGTTTAAAGTTTTTTTAATTTTTTTTATTTGAAGGTATTTTTGGCAATTTTATAGGTTAAAATTGAAGGTTGATTAGAGAAATATATAAACTTATAGATTAATCTAATATAAAAGTATACATTCAATGATATAAAAAATAGAAGATATAATATTTTAATAAACCTAAAATATATTGTATAAAAGATAAATAACCCTACTACATACTGCATAGTCAATGAGTGTCCAAATTTTGTAATGTAGATAATGGAGATTAAGGTTGAAAGAAGATGAATTAATCTAATTATATGCTGCGGTAAGAGAAGCCATTCTTACTAAAAAAAAAAAATCGTTAAGCCATTCTTATTTTGCCGTAAGTCTATTATTTATATATAAAGAGTCTAATCCCATCAAGATGGCATATCTTTTTCGTTTAAACACTAAATTTAGTACAACTTTTAACAAAAGAACTATTTCTAGATGCATAAAATAGTTCATAAATTTTGAGAAGACCAAATTAATGATTTTTTTTAAAATTTATCAGAGGGATTGTTTATGAGCCTTTTTTTTTAATTGAAAGACTATTTTACATTTTATGAGAAAAATTGACTATGAGGATTAATTTTAGAGAAGGTAAAAAATTCATACTATTCGCGAACTTATCCAAAAAAATGAATTATATAGATCATGTAAACAAAAAATATAAAAATAAAAATTGCAATGTGTATAACGCAAGCAATGAGATTCTGACACCGTCTTTATCAATCCATTAAAAAAAAAAAAAAAAAAACCCATCCCAGCAACCGTTTAGACTGACGGTGTAGGAAGGCGTGTTTCCTTTATAAGTTCAAGGTACTCGTAGGTACCTCGATTACTAGATTATTACTTTTTTTTTCCTAGAAAAAAAACTTTGAACTTAAATAATAAAAACAATAATTATAAATTAGGAGAATAAGAGAAAAAAATAGATTTTTAAACCATTTTAAAGTAAATAATAGGTTTTAAAAATATTTGTAGTGAATAACAGACTTATGATATAAATAATTTATTTATTATACAAATAAGAATTATTTATACTATAAATGACCGGAAAGTAAATCATTCTTGTTTATAGCGTCGATAATTCTTATTTATATAATAAATAAATTATTTACGTCATAAGTCTACTATTTACTATAAATATTTTTAAAATATGTTATTTATTTTAATAAATTTTAAAAAAAGTGTTATTTACTGCAATTTCTTTTATAAATTTATCACATATTATGTGTAATATATAACATTATACATAACAATATATATAACATTATACATGCAAAATTAAAATTTAAGAATAAAACAGAATTAAATAAAATAGATAATAGCGTTGGGAAACCCCTAAACCTATCACGGTCCCGTAAACGGTGACAGGTTAAACTTTCAACACATTTAAAGCTTGAACCCGATTGAATCGGATTTAAACCAACTTAGTTAAGACAAAATTTTGCCTTTTTTAATATGTTTAGCAGTGTGGTTAGAACTATTAATTAAAACTATTTTTATTGTAATATATAAGAGTTTTATATTATAACGATTTTTTTTATTGTTACTGTAACATACATGTGACAATATTTGCAGTACCCCTTAACTTAAAACGCTTTGTCTCTATTTATTATTATTATTATTATTATTATTTTTTGCCTTTTTTTGGGTCCTTTTTTTATTATTTCTTCAACGTTTTCTTAGATGGAATTTTGTGAAATCTTCGGAAATAAGATAAGCAGCCACTAGATCTCTAGTATAGTAGGAATCATTAATAAGGTAGCTAACCTCTTAGCAGATATACCAAATTGTAGACACGTGTAGGGATCGGTGCAGTTTTAATGAAAACGACATTAATGCTTTAAATAAACAAAAATCAAGGATATTCTTAATAATATTCGGATCAAAAAAAAAAAAATTACAGAGAGTCACATTTATATGTTCTTGTTCATCCCCATGCTCATTGCCAGAAAGTTTTTTCTTTTTGGATACAAAGGGGAAGCTATGATTGACACAATTATATTAGAATATACATATAAAGCATGCTCAAATCTGTCCTTTGTCTACTTTTGAGATTATAGCAGGCAAGGTTATGTTGAAGCAATATATCTTTTGAAGACTTTAAGGATAAGCTGTCTCATCAATGGTTTTACAACTCGAAAGAGAGAATTCAAAGTGGGAGAAATCATTACAGAAAAGACTGATGATAAAAAATTATCAAGTTTTGATGCTGTACTAGGAATGAAGAAGCAGGACTGCAACAGTGATGAATTGGGGATGATTGTCAAAAGATTGGAAAAGAATAGGGTCCCAAAATATGTCACACAATTTGTATAAATTGGAAATGGCACTAAAGTAGAGGCAAGGAAAACAAAACTTAGTGAGTTAGAAACACTTTGTGGGTTTTTTGTGTCCTTTTCTTATCCCCATTTTTCTGCTTTTGATAATTAAATGCATCTCTTACCATTACTATCCCACATAAATTGTATCGTCTAATAAAGTGTTTTGTAGTTGGTTCTAAGAAACAAATACCATAAAGCTTTCGATAATTATAATAAACATAAAAAATAAAAAAAATTATTATAATATAAAATTCTCACATGCTACAATTTTCAATTCTAATTGTACTTTTTAAACATTTTTCAAACACCCTATAATATTGTTCCGGAGGCATATGTTTTGAGAAAAATATTGTATTGGACTGTTAATGTTTATTATTTAGAGTCTTCGACATAGTATATGATAGAATTTATTCAAAAGCTTTTAATTATTGGATTTTCTTATTACAAATCCTGTTTAATTCTCAAAGTAAATAGTCACTGACTTGTTTTTGGGGCGTGACAATTACATTTCCAAGCCATTTCTATAAGGTTTAAAAAAAAAAAGAGAAAAAGAAAAAGCTACCAAGTCATGATTTCAAGTTTTCACGAGAAATATCATACTCATTAATGCCAGCATTTTGTTATGTTGGAATACATAAAGACAGCACCGAGCATACATGCTCACATTTTGTCTCGTACCATATTTTTACTGCCAATATTTGTTTTGATGTGTCTCTTTGCTACCCGTAATTCCCTATTGGAAAAGATTTAAGACGACGTTATAGAATATAAAACTCACTTTTAGAAAGTTTGACATTTGGACCACGCTCATATTAATCAAAAAAGAGAAATTATATGAAATAGCATGCTTTTGTGACCCTAATACAAGTAAATAATTTAAAATAGTAAAAAAATAATAACATATTCTAAAAATTATCAAAATTTTTATGTATTATTTTCTCATTTTACTCTTATTTTTAATCTTTTTTTCTCATTGACATGATGTGCTTTCTCTCCCCTCCTGTAGGTGTCATGTGTCGCCTATGCTCACCGCTACGCGTCGACAACACTACATGAACTATACAAAATAGAAACTTACGGAGGCATGCACCATCGAATGTGAAGGACAATTACGCTGATCTCTGAGGTCGTGTGAACCTGCGATGCCGACTATTATGCACGGAGAAATAGGGGATGAGAGAGAGAAACAAAAAGAGAGAGAAGACGAAGTCGCCGCCTCCCGTTGAAGCACTACCATTGCTGCCTCTAACGAAGTCACCATTGTCGTCTCACCCAGAACATGGCGTCATCGCCTTTGAACTCGCCGCGCCATCATTGTCATAGAAAGAGGGGGGAGGAGAGAGAGAGATACCTAGGGTTTTCTAGTTTGGGGTTTTTTTTATCGTAATTTAAGGATATTTTAAATAATTTAAAATGTATTGTATCTAATTTTATAAAAATATACTATTTATTATTTTTATCAAAATGTTATTTATTTTTATTAGTATTTTAAAAATGTCACTTCCCTCTTTCTCTCTCGAAAAAAAAAAATCTAGGACTCGCTGAGGGTCTATAAGTGTGTGCTTCCCTAAGCTATGCACTAAAATATCACGAATGCACTTCACTATTGGCTAACGTGGGACTAGCTCACTGGTTATCAATCTTTTATTTTATTTTATTTTATTTTTTTTTAAACTGCGATTGAAAATAAAAATAATTCTAGGACAAGGGTACATGAGATTAAGGAGCCGGTAGCAAATGTCTTTTTCCACTGTACTAGCCTTTGCCCTATTTTTATATATTCTTGTCCCAAGCTAACCACTTTGACCCCACAAGAGTTTGGCTCGAGTGAGATATGTGTTTTTGTTTGTTTATTTTTTTTAAAAGAGCTTTTTATTGCGCCGCCAAAGTTGAAAAACTCTCCACATGCTTTTAGATGCTATAAACTGCCAATTCGTTTAGGACACTAGAGGCCATGTCTCGAGAATAGACTTATTACATGTGGCCATAGGTCCTTCGAATATTGTGCAATGCAGTGCTATCATAAGTCAAGTGAAAGGGGGTTTGAAAGTGACTCCACAGAGGGTAAAGATGATCATTTTCTTCCCGTAAAATTGTAATCTCGTATTTGGTGCAGTATATTTACTTTTTACATGGGGTGAAGTCATGAAGACGTCATCACATGTGTTTGTGTCATTTGCTTTTAAAGAAATGTCATATACTCTTTACAAGATGAGGCAAGACCCATTGAGGGTCGCAAAATTGCCCTTGGCGAGTATCTTGGACGTTGAAAGGTACTTGACAGAAACAAGGTCGAAGGGAAATCTGCCTAATTCAAAGGAGAGCTAAATAACTTTTTATTTATCTAAATAACTTGACAGTTGCTCCGGTGGTGGGCGGCCTGCTCGTGGTTAAGGGGTGAGGGGTGGGGGGTTGGTTTGGAGGGTTCCCTCACGAGTTGGGCTACATTTCTGGCGATCGTCGAAATTGGTTTGGCGGTTTTATGATAGGTCTTAGTACTATTAGTCTCTCCATCTTGTTCGATCGAAGTTTTCTACTACTATAATGGTGTGTCTAAAATAACCATTTTAGTGTTCGATTAATTGTATGTCTCTTTTGTTTTCTCGTATTTAATACATGTATTAGTAGTGATGAAGCTGGGAATTTCTATCAAGGGCTAATAACTATTTATTAAATACTACGACTATCTCTGATAGGATTTAAATCCATAAAATGTTGCATATAGCTTTATTGTCTGGGCCATTAAAGATTTTTTTTCTTATTATACATAAATAAACTGTCACTCATCCGTTAATCACCTATTAAGGACAATATTTACTATTTTACAAAAGATTGATTTCTAATTCCCATTGTAAGTCTATCCCACGTTAAATGAATTTTTATCTAAATATCAGACAATCTTTTCGTATAAAAATTCAAGCAAACCAAATAGAATGTAAAACAAAAGGAATAAAATGTTACAAACATGTTATAATTATATATAAGTGATAGCAACAAACAGACTTCAATAAATAATTCAAGGTATCGTCGAGGGGGAAAGATCTTGTCAAATCATTTTTAAAGATATTATTTGGCTTTGATTCAAAGTAATGTTTGTCAATTTTGGGGTGATAAATAAAATATTTGATTCTTAGAGGAGTGTAACGCCCCTATATGGGGGTTAATAGTTTTTAATGAGATAAAATAAAAATAAATAATAAAAGTAAAACCTTAAAAATAAAATTTACCCGGGACTTAAATGAAAACTCTCAACTCAAAAATAAAAATATAAACGATAAATAAACCACAGTTTAATGTAGCACCTTAAATTTAATAATATAAACTGTTGTCATCATCATTTTAACCCTCAACACATTGTAATACAGTCACAGAAAGTAACAATTGATGCTTACATTATCATGAAGAACATTCTCAACAATTGAAGCAGTCCCAATGTAATATAGCTACATCACTTCCTCAACTATATTTCTCGTAGCCACCTCACACTTAGTGAGTCCTGAAAAGATAAAAATATAAGGGAATGAGCGACACTATGCTCAGTAGAGAAAGCCATTACTCACCTTTAGGTTTTTATCATTACCACATTAAAACCTGCATGGTTAGTAAGTTACATCATATTCCAGATTATGAGGTTTATTATGATCACATCTTATGGATACCGTAGTTAATCATTACCAAGTGTCATAATTACACATTTATACAAATATTACCAATCATCATTGTTCCTAGGTATCCATGTTAAATTGAGTATCACTCAACTCATCGAAACCTAAATGGGCGCACTTGATCACCCTATAAACATTCCAAGGGTGTTCCGGTGAGGGGACATCAAGCCCCGAGTCCTCACCAAATCAATTCATGTACAGTGTGTTCTGGGACTTTCAACCCAAGGAAGAGTCATCGCCTTCCCCCTATTTTACCTTTTAGGGTATTCATGCCCAAGGACATAACCGTCGCCCTCTTCATGTCTCACAATTTCTCTATATTGAATCATTATTAATAGAGTTAGTTTTCCTAACCATGCTTCTCAATTTATAACATGTGTCAATTCATTATGTTCCTCGCCGTACAATACAAGACGAGTAAATGTCATAGTTTCATATGTGATACTCATATAATATTAGTTCAACATAGATATATATATTGCGGCAAAACAATCAATTGTAATTCTATAAAAACCTCACAAAAGATGAGTAATAGAATCCCTACCTTTCAAGCTTATCAACAATCTTTTAATCCTGGAATCAATTAACGTTAGCTCCATACTCCCTTGATCCTAAGGCGTGCATAAGGACAATTAAAACTAAAGCACAACATACAACCACATTCATAAATAAATCATGTGTAAACCTATCTTACTAGTATGCCATTAAAGCTTTTATATAAATCTCTTTTGAATACCACAGTAAACAATTTTTGTCTTAACACAATATAAAATGTGAACAAGTAATCTATATGTTTTAGTCCCTAATAAGATTCATCAATCACTTAGGATAATATTGGAAAGGTTGCAAGACATTAAAGAATTAGGAGGTGAGCAAAGATGGGTTCTTGGTTCAGGTTAGCAGCTGGTATACCATAACAAACTGGCAGATTTACTAGTTTCCAATACAAAAATTGAATAATTCTTAGAAAATAAAATACAACTCCGATTTAGGTTTATGATAGCTCGTTAGAAAGCCTAGGATGCTACTTTTCAAATATGCAAACCAATTCATAAAATTCATTTTAATTTAATCTTAGAATTTCAAGAAATAGCCACTGCCCATAGAGGTATTACAAAGTTTAACAATATAAATTTTCTGTCTAGGGCATATACACTTAGACTTCATACATATGCTCCAAAATAGCAACAAACATATACTTAGGTTTAAGAACGCAAATTTGAATAATCCTTTAGTATAAAAGAAAATTTATAAATGAAAGACTAAATTTGTTCATAAGATTCTAACCTCGGATTATGGTTAGTTGGAAGCTTGAAATGGCTTCAAAACAGGTTCCTTTACTTCGGTATGACTGAAATTCTTGCTCAAATGGAGGTGATGGTGGCTGATTTTTATGGCTGCCTTGAAGAAGTTCTCTAAATATTTTGCTTCAGCAAAGAAATAAGAAGAAGAGTGTGGGAACCGTGGAAGAGAAAGGAAGAAAAGATGAAGTCTTTGAAGAGAAGTGATAGAAACAATTATAGAGGAGACATGTTGAAGCATGTCACGGAGGAAATAAAGAAAATGAGGGTCAAGAGTAGTTGGAAAAGATATCCTTATGTCTCATCTAAAGACTTTAACACACATAATGCCAATATGACATTTTTGAGATTTATTAGAAGTTCTAAGGCTTTTTAGTAATCATACTAAATAAATATAGGAGAATTTTAGAAAATTTAAAAAAAAAAATAGATAAAAATAAATATTATAAAATAAATTTAAATGAAGCAATTTTTTTTTATACACTAAAAATTAATTTAATTACCTCAATACCCGTTAGGAGAATAACGGGTGTCACAAGGAGCTATATATAAATTGATTGCAATGCTTCTATAGAAACATAAATATGCAAAAGCGCCCTTGAGTATCTTCATCATTGCATATTACCTCCTTAAACTTTTTAATCGAATCTGTTGGTAGTTCTGGTCTATAATTGGAATTAGGTCACTATATCTTCTGAATAGTTTTTTGTTTAATTTACTATTCTTGTTTAGAATAGAATATCCATCTTGAATGTATATGTGTGATTGCTAGATAATGCAAACATCTATCTACATCTACCACTTAAAAATATATCAAAATTAAATGGATTAGAAAAGTATGTATGCTCAATAGAATTTAATGAAATCCTATTATTTAAAAATTTTCCACTGATCTAATAAAAATCCAACAGTTCAATTTTGTTTCAGGTATGTATGCATATCCTACCAGAACTCTCAGAATATTTATAGATACATACATCTTTCGTGTATATAGATCATGTAATACAGTAAAGTGGGTGGTTGGGGCAGTTGGTCAAGGAAGTTAAAGCCAACATGAACGTCAATTATGGAAACCAAAGGTCAAGTTAAGCAGTAATGGCTAGCAGAGGCAAATACTAGCATGAAGTTAAACGTCACCTTCACACTTTGTTGCTTGGCATTAGTTAAAAAGATCTGAGAAGGAATCATATTCTAAATTTCACTAAATGGGGGGGGACAGGTTAACATGCATCAAAAGCTTTTGTCGTGAACCTGCTTTTTCTAGACCAGTTATGAGCTGCCACGTCATACTCATAAATGTTTCTCTAAACTGGCCTTACCAGACATAGAAGACCAGAAGATTAGGCTATTTCATGTTGCCGAACCTATACTCAGAATTTAACATAATGTGGTACATAACATGGAGGTAATATTAAGTGATTAGCGTGTTTTTTTGTCCAACCACTTCTACAATAAAGACATTATTAAAGGATTTCAAATTCTATGATAAGCCTACATGTGGGAACATAGTTTTAACTAAAAATGTATTATAAATTCAAATTTTATAAAAAAAAAACGCGATAAAAAAAATTAGTTTGAGTTAAAATTTTTTTGTTCCGACTATATTGCCAAACGTGCTATTCACTTAATACATCTAAAACCAAACCTTCTTGGGAAGGGGAAGAAAATTGTCTCTAGCCAGTATGTAGATACTGTTCAATAACGTAACTTATTTTCTTCATTGCCTCTTTGTCAGTGTTAGAAATATATTCAACTCTTCTTTTCCCCACACAATTCTACCCGTCACGTTCAAATTTGTAGCAAATTCAAATCAGTAGAGTTTAGGGAGATGTTTTTGGCCCCCCAAAAAAAAAAGTTTAGGCATATGTAATGGGGGGCATGTAATCCTAAAACAACCTCATAATTCAGAGTATATATTTGAAACTAATTCTATTGGAATATTATAACACATTTTCAAGAAAAACTACATCAAGTTGCAATTCTAGTATTCCGATAGCTGACTTTGGCAGGGTCCAAAAGAGGAGGAAAAAGAAAAACATTTTCAAAGTATTGTAGCATCAGACGTGGCTGAATGAAAGTGTCTTGGCCAGCATCAGACAAAGCCCCGCCCTAGGTTTGGCGTGCGGTACTCAGCTAGGTCGGCCCAACGCACATGGAAAGGGCAGCAAGCCCGTACGCACCTGGCACATGGCGTCAGGGCGTCGCACGTGGTGGCCACATTCCGTCACTACACCGCTGCCTTGCCAGGTCCACGGTGGTGGCGTTTGGGTTGATAGCTAAGTTTTCCTAAAACCCTAGTGTATTTTTGTCAAAGATAAATTATTTTAAAATAAATAAAAATGAAGGGTAAATTAAAAAAAAAATAAATTGAGAAACTAAACTAATAAATCCTTATTTGGGGTAAGTTAAAAATTTAAAATTGAGTAACTATGGATCTTGAATTTTTTGAGAAACTTCCAAATCCCCATTCTTGGAAACAAAATTAAAAGTAGGTGATGGGTTACACGGGGCGGTCAAAATTTGGGAGACATTGGATGTCTCGTTGATTAAAATTCAATTAAATAATCACCAAATTTTGGGGTCATTTTTTGAAATAAACAATGTTATTTTAAATTTAAATTTTATTTTAATTTGAATTTTAAGATAATACTATGACCAAAGAATCCAAAAAAATAGTAAAGTACAAATCGTTCGCTAAAATTAAAGATTTTGCAAGTGTTTTGTTATTTTGGGAATTTCATCAAAGAGCTAATGGGAGCTATAAAGATGGAGAAACTTATTATGACTCTACCACAAGTGTACGCTGTCCAGTTTTCATAGTAAAAACATTGAGAAAGGTTGTCGCGTTAGGGATTGTAATCAAATTTTTACTTAAGTATTGTACTTAAAATAATCCTAATTTTATTTAAAATAAAGAAAAGGAATAAGAGGAAAATTTAAAATAAAAAGCTATGCTAAAAATTAATAGGAAATTAAATTGCTTTTGGAGATTAATTCAATCAACCTAAACTCTAGAGGTTCGATTTCTCCTGGTCTTCAACTATGTCCTTTTTCTTATCTTTTTATTACTAATTAATTCTCCGAATTTATTAGCCATGAGCCCTAATTTATTCAACTCCCTCTCGCGCCGAGTGAAAATATTCTTAATAACCAATTATTACTATAAAAATCAAATTATTAAAAAATTCTTTATGTTGGATGGTTCTTTTAAATAGTTACAAATGAATTATAGGGCGTCCCAAACTCTAATAAATCCTAGGTTATATTATCCGATAATCATTCTAAAATTCATATTCTTGAGTATCGAATTCTAAATACCAGACGTCTAATTCATGAACAGTAAATTAAAATCATTAAGAATATGATAAATAATTAATATGAAGGAAAGTTTATTATAAATAGTTTAGACAATTAAAACATAGTAATCAAGCATAGGCTACATCTGCCCACTAGAAAAATAAAATTAGTTCAAACACAAAAACGTTTAAAAAACATTTTCTTAAACGTGATGAGAAAAAGAAGAAGAAACTAGTTTTAA
This sequence comes from Artocarpus heterophyllus, assembly GCA_025403435.1. Classification (NCBI taxonomy): domain Eukaryota; kingdom Viridiplantae; phylum Streptophyta; class Magnoliopsida; order Rosales; family Moraceae; genus Artocarpus; species Artocarpus heterophyllus. The sequence continues at coordinate 15,976,196 of CM046348.1, read as the reverse complement.
AAGTAGAATTAAGCTTCTCCATCTCCGGAATTCGCCATCTTCAACGTCGCACTAGAATTTCTCCTTTAGTCACTCCTTTGATCCACCAAAAGTCCAGTTTCTGAGTCCTAAAGGGTCCAATTATAAGTCCTGGGTGAAATAAGAGACTCAAGAAGGAACTAGGCACTTTAAAGTTTGAGAAACCTCGATTGGTGCTGCAGCTTCAAGCTTCCAGCACTGCGCAACTGTTATGGGAAGGTGTCCACATGGGCAAATGTTGCGGCGCCACTCTTTCGGTGCTGTGGTGCTCAACTCTCAGGTCTTTTGCCTAAATTCTGTACGGTTTGATACTACACCATCCGTCATGGCTGCAACACCAGCATTGCTATTTTTTTATTTTCATTTTGTTTCCCGCTGAATTTCCTCTAAGTCCACAACTTGACCAAGAGCTCCAATTTCTTTTCTAACCTACAAAATATATTTAAAAATAATAAGAAGAAAAATAAAACTCTTAAATATTAACACATTATCAAGTAAAAGGCACTCAGTTTATAGGTATCAAATCAAACTCATCAAAAGTCAAAGCTAACCAATGAAGAATGACATTACAAAAAGATGGTGCTTTGAAATCATTATTTTATTTTTTATTTTCTATGGGAGCAATTTTGTTGTTGCGGTCGCAATTATTTTTATGCGTTTCTTGCATTTTCATATTTAATTGCTATTGATGGCCTATTGCATAATTTTAATAACATGTCATGTAGAAAAGTAAGTCCCACTCACATTAACATGTTCATGCATCATGTAGTTTTAGAAGAACTAATATTTTTGATACACTTAAAATTACAGAAGTATTTTAGTTAAGTGTTAACTAAGATAAAACAAACCCTAACTCGAAAATACTGAGTGGGAGCAGGGCTATATGGTGTAAGGTCTGCAGTCTCCGTCTTTAGAGCTAAAAGTATTAAACACTAGGAAAAATAATTCCTTTAACGACAGTCATTGACCTTTGTTAAAATATAAGACGATGGTTGATAGAATGAGATTTTTAGTGATCCCAACTTAGAGTTTTAATTAGTTTTTGAGTGAATTAATAGTTTTTATTTAATGTTTTTATGCTTATTTAAGCTTGAATAAGATTTAGTCCATTTTGATTTCAATTACATTTTTTGGTTATTTTTGGTTTTATTCCATTATTTATTTGTTTTTATTTTATTTTCAATTATTAGAGATGGAAGAAAGCCAAATAAAGTCCAAGGACCAATCTTTGGAGAGAAAGAAAACAAAAAAATGGGGGCAAGAAGATTGCAGTTGGGCACTGCATCGTGAAATTCATCTGCTACAATGCCATTTCGAGCCATAAGCAAAATTTCTGACAGAGCCTAGGCACTGCAGCTCCAGTTTTTCTTGATGTAGCCAGCCCCTGATCCTCATTTTCCTAGCTTCGTGTTTTAGGGCTGCAGCGAGGATATTTCTACTGCAGCGCCAAAATACACTGATGACCTAATCTTAACAAGGTACACTTCTCAAAAAGGGTACCTATAAAAGAGGTTTGCTTGGGTTTTGAGAGAGGGGAGACACACTTTGGAGACCCATCTTTGGCAGCTCTTTCGGCTTTTGGAGGAAGAAAGACCCATTTTTGTGAAGCTTGAGAAGCATAAATCAAGAAATCTTGAAGTCCATTAGAGATTAGTGGAAGAATTGAAGACTTGAAGCTCAAAACCATCACTTAGTTTCATTTCTTTCCCCTTTCTTTTATTTATTTATTTATTTTGATTTTGTGTCAACAAGACTTCAAATATGGGTTTGTTGATGTTGTTTTTTTGCACTATGATAAGGTAAATATTTAGTCTAAGTGTTTGATATAGCCTTATTTGAACTATGTTTTAAATATTTGGTTATTATTAATGAAATTTCAATTGAATTCATTTGGGTGCTCAAAGCCTAATGCCTCTAATTCACTTGGCAAATAAATTAGATGATTTAGATATGTGACATTGACACTCGGGAGAGGAATTTCATATGTCAAATTTGAGTGATGTAGTCTAAGTGTTAGTGAGTTCGGGAGGCTGGTAGCACTTGGGCAATCGTGTGTGAGGCTTGAACATAATGAATGTATATGCATTTGAGTAGGTAGGGATATCGCTTTAAGTTCCTATACACATTATCCCATTTGATACTCAAGCAAGGTAATGAGGTGATATTAGCACCTTGATTGATGAATTGAGTAAAACAAATTAGCAATGACCAAATAGGATAAACATAGGGATAGTAAAGTGAAATCAAGCCCTAGATCCATTGTCAATTGAGTTTTCCGTACCGTTTTACCTCCGAATTTTTTGTTATTTTGATTTTTTCTTTTATTTTGTTTTGTAATTTTGCCATTTCTATATTTTATTGCCTAAATAAAATAAAGCTATTCCGATTATGCTAATTAGTAAAAATTTAAGAAACAATTCTAAAGGGAATGGTATTTCACTCGCACACTTTATTACTTGTAGCGACCCATGCACTTACCGAAGTAAGCACACATGTGAAGGATGGTTATGGTAGCCATCATCTTGTTGGGAGTAGTTTTATATATCCATATACAATGATAGTTTTTATCCATTGTCAAAGGATACTTTTGGCGCAACAGAGGCGACATAAGAAATCATCGTTGAATGTGTGATCAACAACAAAAAAATTGTGCGTTTTAACTAGTTTCTGATAGATTGGCCTATATCCATGTGTTATCTATATTATGTAGCCTCACGATTCGCTTATTAAAGTTAATAAAATATGTCACAAATTTTACAAGTAATAAAATACCACAACGAAAGTTCAATAAATGTCTATACTAGCAACATGAATATTTGTACAAGTTGTTTGTAATATGTTGCTCATATTGCTCATATTGCAATGCAATATGTAGAACCTCTAAGAAATAGGATTAGTATAATGTTGCAATGCATTTAAGCCAAGTACCCCTCATGCAATATGTTGCTCATATACCTTAGTCACATTTGACGGTCCCTTCTTGTCTTGGAATTTTTGAAAATAATTTTAGCATTTATTTTAAATATTATTCATGCATTTGTTAGAATTAACAATTTTGTTCATGTATACTCTAATAAATACATTGGTACTTGAAACTTGGTTGTGCCTCAAGGAGAATTAAATGCAACCGCACTTTGTGTATGCAACTTCAACTCATTTGGCGCCCTAATAGATTGATATATATGCATCAATAATAATAATAAAAAAAAAAGCTAGCACCAAGAATTAATATAGCGAAGAAGAAGAAAATTACCATTAAATTATTTGTTTGAAGCTTGAACGTACTTTTTTGGCAAACGTATCCAACCATATTACCTTATCTTACGAGAGGCGAATAAAGGCTAACATCAAATGACCCTCTCTATTATATGGTGCAAAATGGATTGTGTGAGGGTCTGTGTGATCAACAAGATGATGAAGGTTGTTTGCTTGTTCTTGAATCCTCATCTCTACATGCCCAACACATAAGAAGTGATCATTGGAAATAAAGAAAATGATCAATTCAGTACTTGGGCTCAACAATTAATTATCCAATTTTGTTTCTCACGATCTTGTTTTCTTCCATCGAGAAAGGTAGCAGTGTCTCCCTTGTATAGCAAGTATGAATTGCAAAATGCACATTTCCTTCCCTAGGTGGCATACTATGAAGAAGATCTGTTGAATGACTATTAATCCACGCCTTTCCTAACGCAACAACTATAAAGTGAGTGGCATTGCTTGTCAATGGCGTTAGAAGAAGGCAATTTATGTCATCACCAAGACCTGAAGAAGGCAATGGTTTTGCTCTGCTAGTGGCAGAATAAGTCTCTCCTTGGTGTGTGGTAGTATTTTCTTACCCTTGGCTTCACAACTTTTCTTCAAGCCGCAAAAACTTGGCTTCCATGGTTTCCATCTTTTTATGTAACCCAATCACTTCTTCATAGGAGTTTGAGTTCTTGACAGAATAAAAGTCATCTCAGTACTTTAGAAATTGTGATTGACCACGAACCCATCCTGGATATCCAGGTTTCCCAATGCGGCGGTGAAAGATATCTACCGTCCCCTCAGATTGGAACATATCTTGCGACTCTTGCTCGACATGATGGTCTTACGACAAAATAAATAAATTTCTCAATAACAAAAGGACATGATAAATTCTACCAAAAAGACAAACCGTGATTCGAATATCCAACCAAACGTATTTGAGTAAAGTATAACAAAAGGGCCTGTTTGGTTCAATAACAAAAGGACACATTTCCTTCCCTAGGTGGCATACTATAACAAGAGGCCCGTTTGGTTCAAGTATTTGAGTAGAGTATTTGAATGAAGATTTAAATTTTTGGGAGAGAAAATACTGTAGCAAAATGATTCAAACCGTGATTCGAATATCCAACCAAACGGGCCCAGAATAACTCAAACTTTGATTGCTAATCTCTTCCCATGTTGAATCTTAAAACTTGTCATCCTTGGTTTTTCAGATAAACTTCCAAAAAATGTTGCTAAGAGGAGGTTCTGTTGCCTCGTGTCTTTCCATCTGTATTGATATATGCGGTCAATTAAAGATGATATTAAAATTATAAATTTTGTATCAACCAAGTAAAGAAATTTAATGAACCCATTCAATCTCTTTTTTTCCTATGCCCTCTGAGCTCCACGGTGATCATACTTAATTTTCTTATGTTCTTGGCATATTGTGAAATCACTTGTTGTGTTGGAACACGTTTATACTTCACAAAATCCCTCTAGAGTTTGAAAACGTGGGGGCAATCTTTGCATGACTCAACAAATAGTGTAGAGATTACTGCAAAATTAGCTAGCCATCTTTGCAGCAAATGTTGATTCTTTCTTCTTCATGGAGTTAGAAATTATAAAGATTGAAACTAGATCTTGCCAAACGCGTGGCACATTATTTTTATTTTATGTTGTTTCAAATCCTTTATAGTTATTGAAATATAATCCGAACTAGCACCTTTATGTAACTTTGGAGCTCATCTCTTGCTTTTTCGATAGTCCTTTTTTTTTTTTCAAATTGGACTTTTTTTTTTTTTAACCTTATTTTTACTATGCTTCTCATTATCGTTGCTCTTCTTTTTCCATAATTATCTTAGATTGAAAAGCACCCTTCTCTGGATTTCATTTAAAGCGAATTCATCCTCAAATAAGTAGTGTTCTGATATATTGAACTAATCTAACACTTTAATCAATAACAAATTAAAAAAAAAATTCTAATTATAAGAACATACAAATAACTAGAAAATAACAGACAAGACAATGTACGTAACCTATAAATTCAATTATAAAACAATAAACTAACTTGCAAAATAATTATCACAATGCAACATAGACTTTCTAAGCACAACATAATTAACAACAACAAAATAATCACCACAAAACAACAACATAATCTAATTAACCATAAAGTAATTATAATCAACAGAGTCAAACAACCAAAAAAGCGAACATAATTTACCTTACCTAACGTACAATATAGAGAACTTTTACTAAATAATAAAAGAAATTATAAAACTAATAACTTAATAAAACTAATAACAACTAAACATCGGTGGTGAAGGCGGTAGTAAACAGTAACAAAAGGCGAAGGCGAAGGCGAAGGCGAAGGCGAAGGCGGTAGACACGGAGAAAATGACTTGGTGGCGAAGGAGTGACGTGAGATGCATAGGCAGTAGGGAAAATGCAAAGGCGGCAGAGACGCGTGAGATGAAGAGGGAGACAACGGTATGAAGGGGACTCAAAAGCGAAGAAGTGAGTGTTGGAAAAATTAGTTTATTGACGCAACGGAATATTAAAAATTTTATTTAACCACCCAGTATTTAAGTCATGTTCCTATAAACTATAAATCAAATATAATATATCAAACATGTTATAGACTAGTGGTAACTGCATGTTTGACTGAACTATAGCTTCCTGAAGGATTTCTACTACTAATCTTTCAATGTTACTTTCCTCCTTTAGATCGTTATCTGTGTTGGCACAATACAAGAAAATTCCACCGCAACTTCTCTCCTTCTAACTAGTAAAGTGCTAAAGCACTAGGATTACTAGAAATGAGTGATCTAAGTTCTACTCTTTCTTTTGCACTAAAGCAATATGAGAATATATGAAGACCCAAATCTCTATTTAAAGTATAAGCTAGAGGAGTCACAAATCTGTCAAGATCTAAAGAGATAATTTTCCTCCTCCTCCCTTTATCTAGGGGTAAACATCAAGTGGATTGGGTGAATTTTTGAGATTTTTCAATGCACCCAATTAAAGTTTGGACGAGTTGATTTTCAATTTGATCTATCTAATGAACCCAAATTTTAAAACTAACCCATTCAAGTAATGTTTAGGTAGGTTGAATGAGTTGGTAGGGTTAAACATTATAAAAAAGGAGAAAAAAGTTTAAACTAAAAACTTACCAAAATGAGAAATATTTGACTGATAAAACTAGGCTTCATCACACATTGGTCTCACAAAATTTTAAGTTCCAAAATTATTCGGTAAGTCATAAACCAACATAAATTTAAAAGTTCACAAAACAAGTTTAAATACATAAAATTACAACGGGTATAAAAGAAAGTATAAGGCTATATTAAAATTACTATATATAAGAGATTATACTAAAATTATAGGGTTACTCTACCATAAAGTCATGGCATAAGGTTATTTTTTTTAAAGAAAGTATATAGTAATTTTAAAATTACCAAATATATAGTAAAAATTATATACATATATTGTATGGGACAGTTTTAGGTTATCTCGAGTTATGAAAAACTTAACCCAAACCCACGCAATGAATAATTGGTTTAGGTGTGTTAACATGAATACTTATTTAGATTTATTGGGTTCAGATTATCTTGGATTTCAACAAGTGAGCTAATCAAAATTGTCGGTTTAGTAGGTTTTTTGTTTACCCCTACCTCTACCATTAGCGACAACATCAGATAAGATCTCATTTAAATTTTATTTCAACCTTCCTCTGCAAGTGTAGAAATTTAACCAATCATATCGTAGGAAATTTTATATTTTCTACATCATCAAATAAAATCTCATTCAAATTTCATTTCAACATTCATCGGCAAGTGTAGAAATTCAACTAATCGTGGTGTGGCAAATCTGTGATTTTCTGCATCATCCACGATAATTTCATTTCAAACAATTCTAATTTAAATTAGGAGAACATTATTCAATAATTATCTAATTTAAGTAATTGTGAATAATTGTCCTTTATTTATATACAACTAAGATTTGAATTAATTATTCAAATACCAAATTTACTAGTTAGTTATTCCAAAATATTCCTCATTACCAATTTAAATATATTTCTATAATTAATTGAATGATTAATTCATTCAAAAATAATAGAGATATGTGGCGCCAATCAATAGTGGGTTTGAGTCGACTACCAGTTGTAGCTAGATTATGGCCATCGTAGCCTAGTGGCCTAACTCGCATAAACTTCTGACTCACCGATGGTAATTTTTTTTTCTCAATCTGTCGTAAAAGAATTAAAGAACTATTATAGGGAGCCGATGGACATATATTATCAAGTTTCAATAATAACTGATAAATTAAATCCTAATTAATTTTCCATTTAATTGTTTTCGGTGTCACTCCATTATAAACCCGAAGCTACACACTTGATAATATGTTGTATCACGAGATTCCAACTATTCTTGTCCATGACCTCTTATATTATTTGTATCACCATAGGTTATTTATGATTGGATGATAGACAAGTTCTAGTGTACCTCTCAATTATTTTATCTCAACGTTATATTATTTCACAATTAAAAAATTCATTCATCTTGTAACACATATAAACGAAATATCATCCGGTTACCATATGTATTTACATGATCACGGCCTTATCTTTTTGCTAAACCAAAATAATGCCTTTGCAAGATAACATTGACTTTCTAACATACCAATAATGGAACATTTGTTTATCTAAATTTCTACTTTTGGCATATCAAAAGATACAATATACAAACATGGAGTTATGAATCTACTTCAGAATTATGATGACACATAAATAATTGTCAAAGTGAATTGAGTTAAGTTAAATAAAATTATTATAATCAAATGTCTTAATGTCTAGTTTAATATGTTAAATAAAATTATTATTAAATCAAATGCATTTTACATCCAATCCGATATAGGACCACCACTAAGTCTTCTATGGAGTCAACCTATTCTAACGGCCAAAATAGACTGCCTCCCCAATTGAACATACATCTTCATTTCAGTCTTATCATAAATAATGTCCAGTCTTATCTATCCACATATAAACCCTAAATATGCCCAATTCCAAGATTCAAGTATAGTTGTCACTAATCACATATTTGCTTGTACAACAATCATTAACACATGAAATATCCTCATTATTGTTATTTCACCAAAAATCTCATAAATGTTAGATTACGGTAAAACAATGGTTTAAAATCGTTATATTGAAGATAAGACGACAGTTAACCAAATCATCATCTAATCTACCATCGTAATATATGGTACGCATTAGACGATGGTTTTTACTATCGTATATACGCTTGTAAAATACCACAAACATGCATAAAGGGTACTTTAGATGAGGGTTTTTATTAAAAAAAAGGTCATCTAATTTGTCGCTTTTAATGATGGTTTTCACAAAAACCATCATTATAAGCCTTGAAAATGAAAATATATATATTTTTACTGAAGCAATTTCTTCTCAAAGAATAATTTCAAATATCGTTAACAAATTTACATCTTCTTCTTTAATAAACTTGATTTATATCCAACTTAGAAAAAAATTCAAAACAATTTTCAAAGACATATATAATTAATATGTATATAACACAAATATTTCAAAAACATAGCCAAAGTTTATCCACAAAATACTACTACTACAACAACGATGACAACAACAACAAATACTTAACCAAACATAAAGGAAAACTCAAAATTCAAAAAAAAAAATATTTGAAGGAAGGAAATTTTAAAAGATTCTAATGTATCCAAATTTTAGTACTCAAGATAAAGGAGGTAGTAGCAACAATAATAGTTTGACGGCGAGTCACGTCATCGGAGACTATGGTTGAGAGAGTAAGGAGTAGAAGAGATGAAAGAGAGAGTGGGAGGATAGAAGAAATTTAGAGAAAGAACTAGAATGTGGGGAAGAAAGAGTTAAGAGAGGAGGAAGAGGGAGATAGAGAGAACTGAGAGAGAAAATAGGGGATTTTAGAGAATTTTAGATTTTGTAAATTTGATAGAGTAGAATGAAAGAGAGTGCTCAAAATTTATGAAGAGGATGAAAAACTTTGAAATTTTTCGTAAAAGAATGACCGAAAAAAGTCTTTTTTTTTAATTATTGACATTAGATGATAGTTTTCGATGTGTGCGTACAAATTTTTGAAACACGAAAATTTTCATGCTATGTTTTTTAATACATAAGACAATGGGCCTTTATAGAACATTGTAAAATAAGCGCCGTCTAAATAATTAATATTTAATTTTTAATTACTATCGGTTATGGGTCTTTAGAGGTTAAATAATTCTATTAAGGTTATGGTTATGTAATAGGATGTGGTCTATAATCACTACATCGAATTTATTGCTTTTTCAAGTACCATATATAAACTGGAAACGCTCTAGGAATTTTACGCAAATAAAATTTGTAGATGGATCTTGAGAATGAAACATGTTTCAATGGATTGATTCATCATCTAAATTTGTAAAATTCTTTTACAAGTTTTTATTTTTATTTTTAAATTTTTGCTCGGCCTACAAGTTGTGCAATGCACAACTTCGGCACTATATAGTGTATTGCAATGCTGTAAAACGGGCTATGCAAGAGCGGAGGCCCAATTAATATGTGAGAGAGCTTTGCTTGCACGGGCCTTAGCTTACATGAGAGCGACGGCGACCTACTGGCCCATATGAGAAGTTCACCTGCACATCGAGCGTGGGCCTAAGGGAACCCAAATAGAAAATATTAAATAAAAAATTAAGTTGATATAATTTTAAATTTTTAATTGGAAATATAGATAAATTAATTATAAATCCACGAAAATTTTTTTTGGTCCATTGTTATCAAAAGAATGGAAAAAGGTTATTTAATAATTTTAGGAATTTTAGAGGAAAAGATTGATTTAGAAAATTCAAAGATACGAAGGTGGATACATAAAGAATTACAAGAGAAGACCCTGACATGTTTCAGTAGATATTTTGTAATTTTTTTCCTCTAGGATGGAACTATAATATTACGGTTGTTTGCAGCGATTTGTGACTTTTTAAATCATCTAAAAACTCTTCTTAACTTTTTTATAGACATTCTTACGTAGTAAACTTATACATAAAAATGTGAAACAAAAATTTTCTTTAAAACATAAAACTTTCATCAAAATTTTTGTTACAGCAAAACTATGACTGATCTACATTACTTAAAATATTGTACATCATTCATGCTTTTATAACATAGTACATGTTCAACAACTTAAGCCAAAATCATACATGTTTTCTATTATGCAACAAAACTTTCATTTAAAACAACAACAGAATTAGGCCACAACGGTGTCTATAACCCAATCTTCGTATATTGTCCACACACTATGTCAAGTTCATCATTTCTTATTCCGGCCTCTTGGCAGGATTCCTTATAGCATGAGGGAACTAATAGAGCTTTCGCTCAGCAAGTTTTAACATGTCTTATAAAACATTTTAAATATATCTAAACATCATTACAATGCTTGATTCCATTTATGCTTCTTTATAAACTTTGTTTTATTTTACTTAATCTTCTACTATGAGCCCAAGTGTACATACCGTATACGTAAGACCATCAAACAACAAGTCCATAACTTAACTTAATCCTCCCCTCAGGTAGGGATCTACACTTCCTCGACCCACTCCGCAAATCTAGAGGCTTAAACTTTTAACTTTAAATACCTAACATCAACGAGTTCAGTACAACACTTTTTTATCTTTTCTCTCATATTCGGATTACCAACTATGTAATCTTAGTGAATATGCTTTATGTCATGACTTGACATGCATACATGCATCATTTGTTGAAAGGCATTTCAAATGCAAACATTTTCAATTAACCATCAAGCATTAACAATCACAACCTCATGCCATAGGCGAGATTAGAACTTATTTGGTCCTAATGCTACCATTTTAACTAAACTTTTCTCTTTATGAGATGTGAATCGACTTTATATCTTGTTAGAGCCATGCTCAATCGTTAGCTAATGTTTTAACTACTTTATGCTTCTAACTTCAAAAAACTATTGTTGAATCTTATATTAGGTTTTCACTTATCGTAACATAAAGCATTTTTCCTTAAAAGGGTTTGAGGCTCCTTTTTGAATTGTTTCTAAAGTTCTTTAGTTGAATTTTATAACTTAGAATTCACGTGGTCTATCAAAAATCTCTTTTCACAACTATAATACTTTCAATGAAAACTACAACTTTTGTGTCCTAAATTCTTTCCAAAAAAACTCTTTTAAGGATGTTTTAAACTAATTTCTAAAATAGTTGTTTTGAAAGTTATTGTTTTATAGCTTGATGCATTTGGAAGTCGTAGAAAGTTTCTTCATGTAAATTGTTTGTCTTAATTTTTCCAATAAAACTCATGTTAAAGTCAAAAACCATTTCAACCTCTAAGCATCTCAAAAACACAAATCTTTGAAATCTATTATACTTTTTGTTATAACAAAAAGTGCAATGGTTTAACTTATTTATTTTTGCTTTCTTATGTTTTAATTTTGATCTTTTTGACCTGCCCTGAAATACATCATATGGTTTTCCTCTATACCATAATTGATAACATTTATTAAATACTTGGTATGCATGACTACTCAAAACATAACCTTTTTTAGGGTTTGAATTCAAAAGTTCCTACAACACTTTTATCCTCTTCAACAATCATATATAGGTTCATAACACACTTTAATAATACTCAAGCATAGCCAATAAATCTCCTTCTTTAAATTTCAAATTCCATAAAACATACTTAATGAAAGTTAGGTTTTTACCTTAAGATCTTCTTAAAACCTTATCCAAAGTGATGAGACTTAATTCTAAGGTTGATTTATGGCTAGAATTTGATAAGGTTTGGGGAGAATTATTTAAAGTGAGGGATTTGGAGAGAAAAAGTGGAGAAAATAAAGTTTCGAATTTCACGAAGTGTTGAGGCATTTATAGGCCAAGTCTAGTGGCATTTTTGTAAATAAAAAGTTCTAAATTCTTTCCTTCCTTAAGGGCCACTAAATTATCAAGAATTGTGTGGAATTTTCCATACTTTTGAAGAAGAAAAGTCAAACTTTTCTCTTGACTTTTTAGTCTAAATTGATACTATGTCAAATTTTTCCTATACTATTAGTATCCCTCCTACAACCTTCCATTAGCTTTCGCATTCTTCCATGATTATCCTTACCTTTTATTCAATTAAATTCCTATATTGCATTATTTTATATAGTATAACTCCTATGCTATATTTCTGTTGTAGAATCTGCTACGTTAGATTCTTTGACAGTTTTATTTCTAACTTTCTTTTTACCTACTTGTCATTTAACATTTTAAGCACTTAACAAATTTAGATTTAACAAAATTCCTTGTGACATTAGAATCACTGTTTTAGCACTTAACAAAATTTTGAGTTCAAACTCATAAAATTCGTTTGCATGAAATACATCTAATTCATAAAGATTTACACACATTTTATATTGATTACAGAACATCATATTTACATGAAATTCCTAAAGAAATTCATTGTTTAAATCATGTCCTAGTTGTATATTGCAATCATATTGCCTGTTGTTATGCTCTACGCATGCTTGATTGCTTTATAGTATGTTGCTATATGTTTTGAAAACATTTCATGTGGAATAGAAAAAGGTCACTTATAAAACTATTCATGCATATCATAATAAAATCTTGTTTTAAACATTAAGAGGGAGAGAGTTCTTGTGAAACTCGTGGACTCCATCATTGGTCCATATGTTAAAACATGGTGATGTCAATATCAAGAAAGGTGTTCATCATGGTCGGTATAATAGATTTGATCTTCTAGGGATAATGTCTTTTAGGTATGTATTATGGATGTACACCTCGAGGTGGCAAACATAAACCATAGGAAAAAGAATGTAAAGGATTATTATATACTTAAGGCTAATTTAATTATTAATCTTCTTGATAAGCTCTGTTAATTAAATTGGTTGCCAAACAAATTGTAGTTAGTATAGGTCTAGGAGACTTATCTCAATTGGATGGGATCTATTTTTTTGGATAGTGTTTGATCACCCTGAGGCAGTGGGCAAGGGTTGGGTTGGGAATTATCAATAGTAATGGATCCATGTTTCAAAATCTTTTCAAATAAAAGTGTATTACACATTATAACATGTTTTTCTATCATTACTGAATTTACACATATGTTTGCTTGATATTGATACAAGATTTATATATATTTATTGTAGTTTAAAATGCCATGCATCAAGCTTAATTTTCATGTTACTATCATTTACCCTAACTAGGTAAAACTTTAATGATTGAAAAAGGAACTTGTTGATTATCCTTTTCTATGAAAAACACAAATTTGTGTTGGATGAACCAAGGCAATCAATTCCTCAAGAAGGTGATCCACCTCAGCTGCTTTAGGCCTATACTCTATAGCATAATTCAAATGAGATAGCACATTGCTATATAATGGTGAGCATGTCGAGTGTTCACTAGAAACAATACAGATATATTATATTGCCAGGTAGGTTATAGATTATCTTAAAAATATGTTTGTTAAGTTGTGGAGCCTAATTTAATGCCTTGATAAATTATTGCCCTACGTAGAGTAATTGATTTTGAGAAAGCTCAATAGCTGTCAACAAAAGAATTGTAATTGGAATCAACAAATTTAACAATATAAATTTTGTGCTCCAGAAGATGCAAGTGGAAAATTATTTATACAATGAAAAGTTGCACTTGCCATTTCCATATTAAAAACTAGAAGAACTGAAAGATAAGGATTGGAATGTTCTTGACTAACAGGTCCTAGGAATGATTCAGTTGACACCGTCGAAGAACGTAGGCTACACTATGACAAAAGAGACAACCACCACAGGGATGATAAAGGTAGTATTAGATGAGAAACTTTCCACAACGACAAGGTACATCTTATAAAAAAATTGTTTAATTGGAAGATGACAAAAACTATACTAGTGATGACACATGTTAATGAGCTTAGCATGATCATTGATCAATTGTCTTCTATTGAAATTGATTTTGATGATGAGGTTCATGCCCTTATTCTTTTGGCGTCTCTGCCACATAGTTAGCAGCCTATGATGGTTGTGGTTAGCAACTTTGTAGGCAAAGGAGTAGGTGAAGTTTAGTAATGTTAGTGATCAGATTCTCACGGAGGAAGTTTACAGAAAAGATTCAAGTGAGATGTCCATATCAACATACAATTCTACGCTACATGTCAAAAACAAAGGTAGAATCTTCAAGAAAATTTTCAAGAGGAATGGTTGAGGGAAGTCATGGAACAATAGAAGCAAGTCTAGATCTTGGAGGTATGTAAAATGTTGGAACTATGGTAGGACTGTCCATCTGAAGAACTAAGCACCAAAGAAAAATCAAGATAAAAAAATGATAGTGAAAATGCAGTAATCGAAGAGGTACTAGGTGCTTTACTCTTGTTTGTTCATAGTCCTATTAATTCTTGAGTGTTGGACTCAAGAATGTCTTTTACGTTACTACACTGTTAGAAAATTAATACACAGCAGAATTTTAAAATTTTTTTTAATTAAAACCTTTTCCTATAAAATGAGGTAGACATACTATATATAATAAATTAACAATAGATCTTCGTATATTTTGCAGACTAGAAACTGCACTTCTGACTGATCAATTATTTCAGAATTGTTACATGAGAATTCCTTCCAAAAGAGTCTCAACCAACTAGTCTTCATTGTTATTCTCTTTTCCACAATTGAAATGCGGTGGGCACATATCGTTCAACTTACCTCTTGGTAATATCTCCTTCCAACCACAAAAGAAAACCAAGAGTTATTGTTCTTGATATTAAATAATAACCCTATAGGGGATTTAGAGTTTTTCTCACTAAAATGCTCTCTCTAGATTTCTTAAGTGATCTAAATGACTATAGGGACACGTTTCCTACATATAGTGGTTGGTAGGCCATTTATTCTTATCAAATTGGGCTTTAAAATTCGACTCTCATGCAAATCTTGTAACAAAATACGTTAGCCTTGGACTAGGGGCAGTCGACCACGACGTCATGGCTGAAACCTGTCACGCGTTTTTTAGCTTCTAAAGAGTTATTTAATCTACCTGTTTTGAACCGATTGGATAATTACTACATTATTTGACCTGAATATATTTCATGGAGCCTCAGTTTCAATTCAGATAACCTAATACAAAAGTTAACTTATTAAAATAGTCATATACAAATAATCTCATATCAAATAAATATTTTCAAAAAGTTCAACATGTTTATCTTGAATTAATTCAAACAATAAACTAACATGAATTACTAACATCCAATCGATAGAATTTAAGCCAATCTATGAATTAATAAAAGTCACCAATTTATAGGAAATACATGATGTATCATTATAGAAAAATATATGAACTAGCAAAGTAGAGTTGATGGACATATATGGATCAAACTCCTATAATTATAAAATAACATATCCCCAATATGTATATTTTACAACTATCAACTATAAACCTATTTCACTAAAAGATTAGAGCTGCATTCTCGAACTATATATAAATTACAGAACTCTAATAAGTCTTTCGTTCATGACATATCATTATATGTAATATCCGCATAGGATATTCATAATTAGTTTAAGGATAACTTTTGTTTTACTTTCCTGATTATATTTATCTTATATTCCATTATCTCACCATTGGAATATTTACTACAATTCCTTTCTTTTGCTTGCATTCCTTTGATACCAATCTAGTCTTATAGGTTTTTGACTTTTTCATCTACTCTTGTCTTTCTCTTATAGACCTATTTATATCCTATGGGTTTGGGAAGGTCCATAAGCTCCCAAACTTAATTAGTCTTCATAGACTAAATCTTAGTATTTATAGTTTTTGTCTAGAGTTTTGTATCAACATCTTCCATGGCCTTTTGTAGGTGTAAGGATCTCTATCATGTTTAACATGTTCAACCAAGTAGGCTTCACCATTCAACATATATCTTTTGGGTTGACACCTGATCCTCCCACTACGTCGAAGCTCCTTATATTGTTGTTTGGCTAGTTTTTCTATATTGATTGGATCGATTTCCACCAAAACCACAAGAGCAATCGTATCGTTTGCCATCTCCTTGAGTACCACTCTATTACGAGGCTTAAATTTATTCATGTAACTTTCCTCATGGAATGTCACATTCATTGAAACCATGACTTTGTTTTCTTTTGGATTATAAAAATAACCACCTTTTGTCCCTCTTGGATATTACACAAACATGTAAACCTTTGAATGTGCTTCTAACTTATTTGTTTCCTTATTCAAACATGAACAAGACATCCTCATATACAAATAGGGTTTAAGGATGTCTTCTTACCCGTCCACAACTTGTGAGGAGTTTTAAGAACTGATTTTGAAGGTATATTGTTCAAAAGATAACATGCAGTTTGTTTAGCATATCTCAAAATGACAACAACAATGTTGAATAACTCATTATGGATCTAACCATGCTAATAAGGTCCTATTTCTTCTCTCAACCACACCATTTTGCAGCAGAGTGCCAAGCGTAATCAAACAAGATAAATTAAATTCTATTCCCTACTAAGTATCTTAAGAACTCATCAAAAAATTATTCTCCACCTCGATCGGATCGAAGTACCTTTATAGGTTTACCTAATTGCTTCTCTTCTTCTGAATGAAACTTCTTAAACTTGTCAAAAGTTTTGCTCTTATAATGCATGAGGTAAATGTACCAATATCTCGAGTAGTCATCAATGAAAGCAACGAATACTTGTACCCTCCTCCTACCTTGATGTTCAAGGGACCACAAACAACACTATGTATAAGTTCTAGAACCCCTTCAACTCGATTGCCCTTAGACCAAAATGGTCTTTTAGTCAATTTACCCTCCAAACAAGATTAACATTGTGATATAGATTCCATCCATAAATGATTTAAAGGTCCACCTTTTACCAACATTTGAGTTCTATTTAGGCTAATATGACCTCATTGCAAGTGTCAAGCATAAGTCTTATTAGATTGAGAAGTTTTAAGCCATTTAGAGTTATCATTAATCTCAATATTTAGCAGTAAGTCTACTAAGGTTTGATAAAACAAAAGCTATTTTGCATCTATATGCTACAAATAAAAGATTTGTTTTTACGAATCACTACTTTATTATTAAAAGAAACTAAATAAGAATCCTTAGATAAACTAAAAAATAGAAATTAATTTTTTTTTAAGTTTAGGAACAAAAAAACAATCTCACAAAACTAAACTCTTGTAAGTATCAGGAATAAACATAGACGTCTTCCACTGCTTCAACTAACACTAAGGTCCCATCGCTTATCCATAACATGAAGTGCTCATTCAACAGACTTCTCGTTTCCTTAAACCTCTATAGAGAAACACAAACATAATTAATGGCTCTAGAATCTATGACATAAGTATTACTTGATTCTTCAACTAAACAAGTTTCAATAACCAGAAGTTCATACTTACCTCCATTAACTAGGAAGTCCTTAAAAACTCTTTTTCATATGCCTGACCCTCCTGTAGAAAAAATACTTGAACTTTTTGGGTTCCACTTCTTCTTCTTGCCTTTAATTGGTGCAATAGAAGACTTCCCATTCTTAGTCTTTTGCTTTCCTCCATTCTCGGAGTTGAGATTAGAACCAGATGCAACTGCCATGTTCGTCTTTCCACCGGTTAGTGCATCCTTGATCAGTTTTTTGAACTCATGTAACTACTTTATCACCTCATTCAAGGTTATATCCTACCGAGTATTCAAATTATATGATTCTATGAATGGGATAAACTCCTTCGAGATAGTCTCAAAGCTATAGTCATCTACGATTCAGCATCGATGTCAGCTCCATAGGTTTGAGTCTCAACGAGTTAACCCATGACCATCATTTGCTCCTTCATAGATGTTGTTGGTTTTGTCTGTAGTTAAGAAGCTTCTAAAGAGCCCCTTGTCGTTTCATTAAGGCTTGGCCTCCAAACATGTGCTCAAATTGTCCATGATCTAACAAGCAGTTTTATGATCTTTATGTTGAACCTGAAGCATGTTATTCGTGCTAACCATAATGTAGAAACAAACTTAATCATCGGCATCCTTCCAATGATCGTATGCTTAGATTTGCTTGTTAGTGGATTTGCTTGTAGGCGCAGGAGGGCAGGGTGTGGTTAGCACGAATTTGAGTTTCTTAAAGAATGGGACAATATTTAGGTTCCTTTTCCAATCATTATAGCTCTCATAGTTTAGTGTATTTTTATCGAGTATCGAAGATAATACGTTTTTTGATTTTAGATATTTGATCTACCATAAAGATGTATATGCCAAACATAAACAAACATGCAATAACAATTTAGTAAGATAATACAAACATATAAGCAAACATGTAATCTGTTTATGTGTCAAAACCTTGAAAAAATCACAACCTTACAATGATAATTCCTAACTCATAATTCAACAATCTACCTAGGGGAGACTTTCCAAATTCAATTAAAAACATGGATCCCATCTGATTAGTGTCTACCATCTAACATACATCTTGATCTAGCATATACTAATAATTCACGTTGTTTGGCCATTAATTTTATTAACAAAGCTCCTAAGGAAGGTTATAATAAATTAATCGTGAGTGTTTAATCATCGTTTCAACTACTTGATCCATAGTTTATAATTGTCACCTAGGGGTGAACAATGATAACAATGATAAAACATGCTTAAATGAATTATCCTCTTGAATATCTAACCCAATACATGATGTATCCTGTCCTAGGGGTCTGAACCATCA
The DNA here is from genome assembly GCA_025403435.1 of Artocarpus heterophyllus. Classification (NCBI taxonomy): domain Eukaryota; kingdom Viridiplantae; phylum Streptophyta; class Magnoliopsida; order Rosales; family Moraceae; genus Artocarpus; species Artocarpus heterophyllus. The sequence goes on along the minus strand of CM046348.1, from coordinate 15,957,195 downwards.
TCCTATGGATCAACAATAGAGGACTTAGGTCCTCTCTTCGAAAACCTTTTTCTACTCAATATTTTAAATAACAAGGTATTATTTAAAACATGCATGAACAATTTTTAAAGAGTGGCATTCCTTATTCTACATGACATGTTATCAACATACATAGCAAAACATTTTATAAAGCAAACAAGCAATGCAATATGCAAACCTACTAGCAATGTAATAAATAATCATAATATTATGGTTCCATCTAGGAAAAAAATAAAGATTACAAAATTCAATTGACACATATATTTAGTTTTCATCTTATAACTTCTCGTTGTATCTTTATTTATGGGGCGTCCATCTTCAATTTCAATCTCATATAAATAGAAATTATTCTTTGGTTGTCATAATTTTTTTCATTTTTCTCAAAATTGTTTCATGAAAGACAAACTTACAAAAAAAAAGCAAAAATAAGTTTCTGCCATCTGGCAGTCGACCGCCCATCATAGGGGGCGATCAACTGGTTTTGTCTGACATAACAGATCCTCAATTATGCCCAATTGATTGCACTCTACATAAGGCGGTCAACTACTCTGTTGCAGACTAGACCCAAACCTAGTTTTCTTAGTTATTTGTAGTTTTAATTTTAATAACAATTCAAAAAACTCATGAAAAATTTTGTAAACATAGAAAATAGCATAGCCAGCAATCATCTCTATCTTCTAGATCTGTCTTCAATCTTAATAATGATTTTAATAGGAATTTACAACCAAATCCTATATTGTTTCTGATTTATAGAATTTCTATAGAATAAAATATCAAATCCTGACGGTGAAGATAGACTGCCATCTAATTACATAAAAGCCTAGATTTACATTTTTAACCTCTAAGAAATCATAACCAACAAACAATAATTAATTAATAATAATAATAGTTAAAATAAAAATTTAATTAACAATTAATAATTAATAACTCTTTATCATATAATCCCATGACAACATATAAATACATATATAAAAACCCTATAGTGTCAACTCTCTAAAAAATTCAATTCAAGCAATAAGAAAGATTAAGATTACATAATTTATGTACGTAGCATAATCCCAAACTTCGTAACACCATGGTTCTAATACCATTTGTTGGAAAACGAATATGCAGCAGAACTTAAAAAAAATTAATAAAATATTTTTCTAAAAATGAGTTAGACATGTTATATTAAATATCTTTGTGCCTCTTGTAGACCAAAAACCATACTTCTGATAGAAGGAAAATCAACAGAACTGCTACGTGAGAATCGCCACTGGAAGAGCCTCAATTAAGTGGTCTTCTTTGCTTAAGGATAAATTCTATTTATTTTCCAATTATATTTATGTTATGTTCCATTATCTTACTGTTGGAATACTTATTCTTCATAGATAATATAAACAGTATAACATTTAGTTATACATACATATCTAAATGGTTGAGCACCCCAAGTTTTTTATTACAGGATAATGTCTATAAGTGAGTATCATTATTCTATAAAAGAACTATAGATTCTATATCTACAAATAACGAGTCTACGTCTTTCAAGAGTCATGTCTCTAATGTACCAGCATGCGTACCTCTATTTAGTTTAGGATGTCATTCTTTGGTATATAAAAAGACATAAGACAAGAATATAGGCTCATTAATTCATTTTAGAATTAAGATGTAACATATATGATTGTTTAAAGTGAATTAATTTATTCAAACAGAATTATTAATCAAATTAATTCATTTTTAGTCCTGATCCAATACATTGTCACTAATGACAATATACCAATGTCTCTACTCGCGTAGTCTCACTCCGATGACTAAGACAAATCATCTTCCATTAGGGATGTAGACAACATAATAATCTTAGCATAAATAAAGCACCTAATTTTATTCCCTGGATTGTGAATCTTTTATATTTAGACCATCACCTTAAAATATGTCTTTCACATAATTTGTCCATCATATGCACTATTAAAGGTTTAGAACAATAGACTTATATTTTTGTTTGCTTATCATACATTTAACATAATTGAACATAAAGATGATACATTTGATATATGACATAAATAATAATTCTTTATTGATCAAATGTCTAAAAAATAATTCATCATTTAATCCTTATAGCACCTAGTCTAACATACACACCATGAAAAAATATTGCAGAATTAATTGTTGGGAAACATGGAAAGGTTTACTGAGTTGATGGAGAACCTTCAGATATTGTCAGTATTAGTGATGTCAATTCGAGGATGTCAAATTGGTCTACTTAAAAAATTCACAAAGTAAGATAGGTGTAAAAACTTATACGTAATTTAATCTCAATGGGATAGCTTGATGATGAAGGTTATGATATGTCTTTCAACTATGGTTCTTTGAAATTTCTTGAGGGGGCTATGGTAGTGCTCGAGGGAATAAAGAAAGGAACCTTTGCATTAGTTCCAGTTGTAAAGATATGATTGCTAATACTGTTGTTGATTCTGATTTATGGCATTGTAGACTCAGCCACATGAGTGAAAAGGTATGAAAGTAATTTAGTCAAAGGGAAGCTACTGAGATTGAAATCTGTTGAGCATAAATTGTGTGAAGGGTTGTATCTTTGGAAAACAGAATAATTGGCCAGTTTCTCTATAGTAGGAAGAGAGCCAAAAGCAACAAAATTAGAGTTGGTTCATGATGACATTTGGGGGCCTTCAACTATTACTTCCCTTAGAGGTTCTAATTATTATGTGGCATTCCTTGATGACTTGAGCAAAAGATATTGACTCTATTTCCTGAAGAACAAATTTGATATCTTGACGCTTTTAAAAGATGGACAACAATAGTTGGCCATAAGATAGATTAAAAGGTGCAATGCTTGTAGTTAGAAAAAAGGGACGAATATATTGACAAGGACTTTAAGAACTACTATGTTGATAATGGCATCAAGATGAAGAAGAATATTCTAGGAAAGCCTCAATAGAATGACGTGGCTGAGAAGATGAACAAAACCTCACAAGATCGGGCTAGAAAATGAGGTTGTACACTAGGCTACCAAAGGTATTTGGGCTCAAGTTAGTACTATACTTATTGATCCACAGGGGTCCTTTATAGTATTATATTGTAGAATTTTAAAAAAGATTTCAAGCAGCAAAGACGTTAACTTTTTTTTTTTGAAAGTGTTAGGTTCTCTTTCTTATGTTCATATTGATTCTACTGCTAGAAATAAACTTGATGCTAAATCTAAGAGGTGTTTCTTTATTGGCTATGTTGATACTGAGTTTAGTTATCATTTGTGAAATGACCAAAATCGAAAGGTTATCAAAGTAAAGATATGATCTTTAATGAAAGAGTCCTGTATAAGGACAGGTTTACAATGGAATCTAAAAGCATACGTATTAAAGCCAATAACCCTAACGTGATTCCATTGAGAGATTTTGTAGTGATTAAAATTATAGAATACAGATCGTGAAGATCAAAAAAATATAGTCCTCGAAGTGAATGAGACACCCCTATGATTGAACTTGAAAGACCTACCATAACGATCAGACCACCATAGAGGTACTCCCTATCATTGCTATGGAAGATGTGGAGATTACCAAAAAGAAAAAAGGCGTTGCAAAATAAATGGGTATATAGGATAAAAGAAGAGCATGGTGGCAGTAAGCAGTCTAATGCAAAGCCGATTGTAAAGGATTTTAACAAAAAGAAGGCATTGACTCCATAGAGATTGTTTCTTCAATAGTAAAATTGACAGAAACTAGGATAGTATTTCGATTGGACGTACATGAAGATGTTTGTTAAAAATTGCAAGTGTATAATATCGTATAAAACAAGTAATATAATAGTGATTAAGTATCATTCCCATGGATTTTGTTTAACTTTCGTTATTACTATCTACACTAGAATTATTTGAACAATCGATTAAAATAAAAATAAAAACTAATTTAAAAAATTTAAAGAAACTAAATGAAACTAATGAAGTAAATAAAATGAAATAAAAATACTTGACGGATTCGATTTCACCTAATCATGTCACTAAGCGTCAATTAATCTTTTTAATTGTATTGTCTAATTGAACAAAAGTCAAATCTTCTAAACTCTCCAAAAGTGCCTTCCGGTAGTCATTTGAAAATATCTTATATTAATTAATAAACTATATTCCTCCGTCTACTATCTAATTAGAATTCATTAAATTTTAGAATTTCATTAATGGCTACATAATCATAGTGGATATATCCATATCCCGTTAAGATTACATTATTCTATGATCAGCTTAGCATGTAAATCCCCTTCCAAGTAGTAATATATAGCTTCCAATTGATTAATTGATGATTAATCAACTAAAAGCATTAACAACATATAAAATAATTATCCAATATAATTTAGATAATCATAATCTATTTGAATAAAAGAAAATCAAAGCAACAAAAATTAAGCTACATTAAGATCCCTAGAACAGAAACAATCAAACTATAAACAAAAATAAAATAAATAACACCATAATTCAAGCATTCTTAGAATATACAAAGATTTAAAAATGGGAAAGAAATCACCAAAATGGAGAGGTCACAACTCTAATTTTTTCTTTCCCAATCTTATTCTTCCTCCTTTTGTAGTTTCAAGAACTCTCCAGTGGTGTCGTCAAAAGAAAAATAGAATACGTAAATCTAAACGTAAAAGTAAATGCTAAAATAAAATAACCCTACACTTCAAAATTATTTTCTATTTTTCTTTTTTTCTTCAGTTTTCTCTTTTGGAATCAACTTCCAAAAACTTGGCAAATTAGACACATGATGTGCTTCTGTTCATTGGAAGGTTAAGCCCGGTCTGCTACAACCCGAGACCATGGTAGGGTGAGATACATGCGTTAATGAGATCTGCTAAAGTTTGATTAATGTCATGATCATGAGTTGATTGTGACTAAACTTCGCGCACACGGTAGTCTTCTAAGCACATTTGAATTCAATTTTTGCATTCTTTTGCCCATTTTAACTCAAAATTTATATATTTCCCCTATTCCTAATTTATTGACATAAATAAATATTAAAAAAATTAAAAGGGCAATTAAAATAAAATTAATTCTACAAAAATTAAATTGATTAAATTAAAAATAAATAAAATCATATTGATTGAAAAAATAAAAAATTAAATTAAAATGCATAGGGCATAGCAAAAATATATGTAATTAAGTATAAAATAACTTTATTTTTATAGAGTTATCAGAAGACTTACAAATAGAGTAGCTAAATGTAAAACCTGTCTTTCTTCATAGTGATTTAGAGGAAGAAATTTACATAATGTAGCCATAAGGATTCAAAGTATAAGGAAAGAAAGAATGGTATACAAACTTCAGAAGACCTTGATGGTCTCAAACAAGCTCTTAGACAGAGGTAAAAAAGTTTAATAGTTTTTTGAATAGTAATGGTTTCTTGAGGTATTAGATAGATCATTGTCGATGTGGTGATGAAATTTGATGACTCCTACATTATCCTACTACTATAGGCTGATAATATGTTGTTTGCAGGTGCTTGCAAATATGAGATTGATAAATTAAAAAAAGAAATTGTCTATGGAATTTGCAATGAAGGAGCATGAGCTTGGAAAGTAGTGTGTAAAAATCGTAAGTGTACAAGATCGCATACAAGTAATAAAGTGAGAGTAAAGATTATTTCCTGGATGACTATTTGTTAGTAAGTACCGAAATTGATTTAGCTCTAATTTTATTTGAACAAGCAATTAAGGAGATGATTTTTGAAATTATCAACTAAACTAGAAATTAAAATAAAAACAAAGTATAATTTAACAAATAAAATCTCACAGATTCAAGACTATAAGGGTTTTCGATTTCACCTAAATAATCATGGTCCAAATTATGTAGTTTAATTTATCAAAATTTTATTCTTATGCTGACAACAAATTTCTCTAAACTAATTATTAATCTTTCTCAAGCATTAATAATATATTCTGGTAAACAAATTGCCTAACATCTCTGTAAAAATTCTAAATTGCATCAATTCATTGAGAGAAAGATTATTCATAAAGCTGCATAAATTTCATAGATATTTCTATCCTATAATAATCTCATGGATTTTCAATCGTGGTCAAATTTTTTTTTATCACTTCTTAGTCTCAAATGAAATCACAGATCATACAATTATTGGCCAAACAATTGCAAACATTAAGAACAAATGAACCACTCAACCTGTTATTAAATAAACATCAAATTAATTAAAACAAAAATAAATTTAAACATTCATAATCGGGTTACATCATAGCCCTGGAAAAGGAAACTTAGTTCATAATAAAAACTAAAAGAAATTCTAATTAACATCTTAAACATGATGAGAGTAAAGGAAAGTACCGGTAATTAGATGTGAATTGTTGCGATCCATCTTAAGTTGCATCATTCTTCTTATTAAAATCACAAGTTTCTCCCCTCCTGTAAGCAGCCTTCTCTCTGTCAAAAAGTTTCTCTTTGAGACCCTAAAGAATCCTATTTAAAGTCTTGGGCCAAATGGGTAAATCTATAATAAATTCAAACATTCATAATCTAGCTACATCGTAGCCTAAAAAAAAAAAACTTAGTTCTTTATAAAACTAAAAGAAATCCTAATGATTATCCTAAACATGATGAGAATAAAGAAAATAATAAATGATTAGATGCGTATTGCTACGTTCTGTCTTTGGGTTGCACTATTCTTCTTCTTCAAATCACAAAGTTCCTCTTCTCTTGCTAGCAGCCTTTTCTCTATCAAAAAGTTCCCCTTTGAGACTCTAAAGAGTCCTCTTTATAGTCTTGGGCAAATGGGTAACTTGAAGAACAAAAAAAACAATTTAGATTTTTTTTGCACTGGTGCCTAGGCGCCCAACTTTCTAGTGCCTAGGTGCTCACTAACATGCATTTGAAAGAGCTTTAACACAACACCTAGGCACCACTAAACTAGTGCCTTAGTCATTCATTTTGACTCTTTTTATAATCCTATTGTCTCTTCAGCCTTTTTGCATTGAAAACTTGCCCAAAAGTATTTTTCTCTTAAATCTACAAAACAAAGCAAATTAAAATGAAAAAAATATAGAAATTACCTAAAAACTAACAAAAAAAAGGTTGAAAACATCCAATTAATTAGGATAAAACCAGCTTATTGCAAAGCAAATCTTTAAGATGAGGACTATTAGGGTTATTGATGTCTTGAGACTAACATAGGGGAGTCTGTGAAAAAGGTGCTTGGTCAACGTGGATGAAACAAAGCTTTAAGTACTCCTTTGACTAGCCACTATGTATAGAGCAAAAGTGGGCCTACATGGCCAAGGTATCTAATGCCTCAACTATTGGTAGTCTTGTGTATGCTATGGTGTTTACCAAACTGGACATAGCACATGCAGTGGGAGTTATGAGCAGATATATGGTAATACATTTAAGCGGCATTGGGAATCAATCTAGTAGATTCTCATGCATTTAAGAGTTAGGCTTGCATTTCAACAAGAGGACTATTGGGTATGTGTACACGTTGAGTGATACAATGATTAGTTAGGTTTTTAAGTTGCAGAAGTTAGTTGCTTTTTCTACTCTGGAAGTAAAGTATATTGTTGTGATTAAAGCTAGCAAAGATATGGGTATATTGTAGTTTTCTTAGAAGAACTAGATCATAAGCATGGAAAGAGTCTATTGTATTGTGAAAGTTAGAATGTTATTGACTTAGCAAGAATCATGTTTTTCATGCTAGGACAAATACATACAGCTTCTTTATCATAATATTAGCTTTGGGAGGATAGAGTCTTAGTATTTAAGAAGATACATGCTAGTCAAAATCCATCTGATATGTTGACAAAGAGGGTTCCGATTGAGAAACTGAATTATTTGCAACTTCAGTTGAACTTTTCTCTTAAGCATCGAGGAGTTGTGGTTGTTGTAGGGAGGAGTCATTAATAATGAATTAGTCCTTAAGTGGGAGGTTGTTAAGTTGGGGAGCCTAATTTAAAGCCTTAACAAATGATGCCCTACATAAAGGATTACAGGGATCCACTTTTCGATAAGGTCACGAGTTAAGGTTCCTGCCCCCCTCTTGGGGGTGCGATGGTGGGCCCCTCAACCAAAATCTCCTTAAGGGTATTTTGAGAATTTCACACTTATAAAATTTGGTTACCCTAGTTTTCCTATATATAAAGGGGTGCCAAATTGGGGTCTATTAGAGGTGTTAGAGAAAAACACAAAAAAGTTAAGTGGTACGTGATTTTCTCTTGTAAAATTCTTTTCATTATAGTGAGTTTTTATAGTGGCTGAAAATAGACATAACTCTCACATTGAAGGTGAACCACTATAGTGCTCATTTTTTGCTTTTTTCTTCTCATGTTTTTATTCTCGATAGAATTAGAGTGTCTAATTTGTAATATGCTTGTTGGTCAGGTTCTTTTAATCAAGCAAGCTGTATCTGGAGGCTTATAAATTGCTAATAGAAAGGTAGGAACACTGGTGAAGGATCATATTCTAGCAATCACGAGCAACTTGGTTAAGACTGAAGTTCGTGGGCTAACATTGGCGCAAGCACTCAATTGGAGGTGATCTTTGAGAATCTGTCGAAGGATTTTATCCTGTTCAGAACTATTTTTATTCTAAAGTCCTCGAGATTTTACCTTAACAAATCTCATGAAGCAACTCCAAACCTTTCAGAGTATTCTCAAAGGAGGCAATATTGATGGTGTGAGGCTAAAGCAAATGGCCCTTGTAAGTTCTTCTAAACTTCGAAAAAGGAAAGGCAAGAAATAGGAAGCAACAAGCTAAGGACTCTTCCTCTATTCGTCCTAAAGGTGGAAAGAGAAGAAGATGAAGAAGGATCCGAAGAAAGCTAAGTGCTTTTATTGCGGACATATCTAGCACTTCAATAAGATTGCAACGACTTCCTAGTTAAGGCTCGAGGAGGTATGGGCAATCTATTCTATGATAACGCTTATTTAGTGTAAAATTCAAAAGAGATTAGGTCATTGATTCTGGAGCCGCTAACTATGTATGTGTTTCTTTGTAGAGGTCTATGAAGACAAGAAGTCTAGTTGACATGAGCTTGAGATTGAGGAGGGTTCAATAATGGGAGAAGTCTATCTTTACTTTGATAGTTTTAGGGTTTTAGTTTTAAGAGTATTTTTATGCTCTCATGTTAAGAGAAACTTTATTCCATAGCTTATTTATTTAAAGATAATTATTTTGTTTGTTTTTCAATGTTGAAGTGGTTATTCAGAAAAATAAGTTTATCATTTGTTTTGAAACACAGACCAAATCGTTTAAATTATCAAATAAAAGATGTAATTACGGTTTGGTATCGAATTAATAGAGAATCCTACGCTGCGATTCAAGCAAAAAAAAAAAAAAAAGAACTAAATAAACAAACTACGCTACCACGCATAATATGTTGTACATTCTTTTTCAGAATATAAAAATACCATCCAATACATATATAGGACCCATGTTGACCCCTTTTTGCCCGTTTCTTTTGGTTGTAAGAGGAAAATGGTCCGTCTGGTCTCCTCAATAGGACGGAGAATTGTTCACTATTCTCAGTCTTTTATATTTATCTTAAAAATTATCATCGCTACAACATTAAACAATTTTCAAATTAAAGTGTTTTCCATAGTATTATGTTTGTCGTGATATTGTTGTGTTTTTCCAAATTTTTCCCCTCAAAAAAAATTAAAATAAGATAAAAGATATATGTTGAAGGAGATAAATTGGCAAAAGAATTTAGGCAGCCCCTCAAAATAAAAAATAAAGTAAAATAGCAGCGCAACTCCATCTGTAGGCGTGAAATGATGATCGGCGGTAGTAATAACTGATAAGGTCCTAGACATTATTTACTTTCTTTCCTCCTCTAAATCTTTGATAAATATTGCTGTTTGCGGCAAATTGATCAATATTACTTGATTGCACAAAGTTCCCAGTTCAAAATTGTTGCTATTTTCGTAAGCCTTTTTTTCTGTACGAATAGGCTAACTTCTACATTTGTGCATTGTAAAGACTTGATTACTCTTGCTCTTTAGTAGCAAAAGAGAAAAGGGGAGAGAGAGAGAGAGAGAGAGATTACTCTGCAGTTTTTTCTCTCTCGTTAATAAACTACAGAACTCATCTTTTATTGCATGCATTCGCACTTCAGTGTCAGGTAATATCTTGAGCAGATAAAGCCGGATTACCAGGGACACCATGAAGGCATGAACTTTACCATAAAGCAATCACCATAATTCTTCCATCTACCTATTCCCTTTGGGGGGTGGAAAAATCGATCTACATATATTTGATGGATGTAATTATTTTTGAAAGAGTATACCAATGGATGTATTGCTATCCACGTACATTGTGCAGGATAAATTTGGCTTGATAGCGGAACCCGAACCCAAACCCGAACTACTTCGTGCTTTTCTTACCATGGTAATGCAAGCAATAGAAACATTCAAGAAGACAAGATTTAACAAAGAAATTCTTGTAAGATTAATCCATTCTGACAATGCCATAGACAAACCCAAGATTAAAATAATTACATAATTCCAAAATGTATATGGTAAAAGCTGTCCTGGGAAGTCAGCTATCAAGATAACTCAGTTCCTCAACCCAGAAGAGTAGACCTGTTGATCGCACTATGCAGGTTTAAAAATGGTGTCCATAACAAAACTAAGCTTCCTTCAATATGTACCTATACCTCCACCCACCTAATAACCAACCACGATTTCCCATCTCCGTATCAATGTTCCTAATAAACCAGGTATTTTATCTGCAGTGTCTAAAAGCAAATGAAACCAGCCTGCAAAAGCCTACCCACAGCGCCTCAACAAAATGAACATGGTATCCTTTATTTTCTCATGCAACTTTGGGAGCTCCGGAACAGGAAAACTCCCCGACAAAGTAATGCTTCTCTGTCCTGAAGAAGTTCCGATAAATCCTCAAATTTCACAAACTGCCCCCATTTGACATGCTGCAAGGTGAGCATAGCATATTGGAGCAACTGGAAAATGATAATTGGAAGTAGCACTGTGATGAACTACATTTACTAAATCTCAATCTTCAGATACAAGAAGCTCAAAATAAAACAAAATTACCTATTGAAATTGCAGTTGTGGCTCCTTTGATACCTGATAAAGTTTAAAAAAGAACAAACAGGTGGTACTGTTAACTGAGACATCATCAACTTGAGTTGTATGGAAAGATTTTGGAAATGAAAAGCTTACACGTAAGATAGGGAGTGGATAAGGTTTTGCAAGTCATCAGGAGAGAACCAATCTCATCAAGTAAGACATGATAGTGTGGCTGGTCTAGAAGTTCCCTGACATTGAAGAAGCCAAAGAAAATGATAATAAAAAGAAAAAGGAAGTAAAACATGAAGTTCAAAAATTGCAATTTCTGGACAGGGAAATAGCAAAGATTTCGATCCCTCGTATGGATGGGAACATCACTCATTCATAAGAATTTGAGCACAACTAGGTCTATTCAGTGTCAGAACCACTCCAGATTAAAGATAATCAGTCTCATGCCGGTAGCTATTGAGTTATTTATGGGTCAACAGGGTAAGAGATCTTCAACGGCATCCGATTGCTACTCATAGAAAGCTTGAACAAGCTTAAAATTGAGAGAGACTTACAATTATCCCTGCATGAGAACACGGATAAAAATCATAATTCCTCCGGTGAACAATTTTTGTGTACACGACAGTCCCTGAGAGAGGTAAAAAGAAATTACATAGGTACCGCTCAACTCAAAGAAATAAATAATCAAGTACCTGCTTCACTCAGAGAAACAATATATCAGTTAAAGCAGCCTACCTGGTGGAACATTAGTGTTGGAATTACCAGCTTGAAATAGCTTCAATGTGAGATTCTTCTGCGCCACAATTACAGTAAACTTGGGGATGTTAACCTCTCCTAGATGCTGATAAGCCTGCAGTAACAGTTAACCGCTCAATGTTGAGAACAAAACAAAAAAAACAAAATGAGACTCTAATATACTTTCATTAAGCAACCTATATTCCATAACATATGCCCTTTGCAAAAACATATGTGCTCGTAATAGGTGGTAGCCATATAGATTGCTGAGACATTCAGAGCTTAATATAGCGTTTGCTACAAAACTAACAAAATGCAAATCCAAGATCATTGCAGCCCATCAAAAGGATAATTACAATAAATAGATCCAGTAATTTATGATCTTGAATTGGAGACAACTCAATGAAATACAAAGACTAAAACAGAAGGAACTAAATAAGAGTGCAATAACAGAGTTGACTCTAAACCTTTATGATTTGATCCAGCTCTATGTTCAAGACTTGATTAAATTGAGACTCGCTCACTCCATCCCTGAAAAGAAATTATAAAAGCCAACTTTAGAATTACCAGAATGTAAAAAAATAATAACAATAATAATAAATAAATAAATATAATCTCAAAGAAAAAGTGATCGAATGTTGCGTTCTTGGAAAGTTAAAACTCGGACTTTTCAAATTGAGAAGAAAATAATTAGATATCAGAAAAACACTACTAACTCAAATTGAACTAATATTAACTTCAGCATCCTAAATGAAACTAGACAAGTCAAACCCACAACCATACAATTACTTCCTCGAAAAGAAGGATGTGCACCAACAGGCACCGAGATCGTTTCTTCATCTCAAAATGATAAGCCGCCTCTACGTTTAACTTACAAAAGGCGCAAATGTGCTAAGAAGAAGCCAAGTGCGGAGAAGGAGAATGGGGAAATGGCAGGAGACTTCCTGACTAAGGAATTGCTGACAAAGAAGAGAATGCTGAGGTGGAAGGGGATGACGTGTCCAAGGAGGCAGCAAAGGCTCGGGATTGGTCAGAATAGTGTGGTGAGCGTCTATCAGGGTCGTTTAGAATTGTTAGCAAGTGAGAAACGGTTAGTTTGTTAGCAGTGAGCTGTGAAGAACGGAATAAAATGTGTGGGAATCACTGTGGGGATTATCAATCATTCTTCTAGAATTCTGTTATAGAGCTTTGGCTCTTAGGGAGAGCAGGGTTCACTTGAATACCCCAAATCCTTTGTTTTCTCTTTATTTTCAGATTCAATAAAAGAACGAATTCCATTGATCGATCTCAACTTTTATGTGTTTTCCTTGTAAATTGTTGTTTGCTGAGAATTGGGTGCTACCACCTAACAATTCGACAGTCCTAACTTACATAGAAGTTAATATATGAACCACTGGTACGAAGACAGTATATGTGAGGGAGAGAAAACAAGCCAAGTTGCACATAAAGAGATAAAAAGATAACTGCTAATCTCCATACATTTTCTCAGAAAGAAGCAGTAAGCAGATGAGGATATAAAACTAATTTATAAGGCTGTGTTTTTCTAACAAAATTTGAACATTTTAACAGCAGTTCAAAGGATATGAAAGCAAATTCCCAACAGCGATCCCAAAAAAAAAAAAAAAAATACAGTAGGTCAGATGCATTGTTTTGATACCTGAAGACAATAATCTGAGTTGGTTTGCGCCCATTGCTTGTTTGATAGAAGTCCACAAGCAGCTTACTGAAACCCAAGCCGTGTGAATTGAAAGATCCAAAAAAATGAAATAAAGCTCTGGTGGTTTTTATAAAATTTCCTATCTGGTGCCGTGATGTACAGATGATAGATATGGAGTACTTTTTAAGCAACATTTAATTAACAAATCAAAACATTAATTCCAGGAAATTTGGGAGAGAAGACCTTCGAGTTCTAAACTATATATATATGTATATATATATATATATATATATGTTGAAACCTTCTCATTAGCTCGCAGTTGAAAAGCACCCAGGATGATTGATTGTGTTAATACATAAAAGGTTTGAAAACATTTAAACAACATACTGTCAAACATCTCATAATAAAAGTAACAGCTGGATCTCGTGCTATATATATCCTGCATTAATACCTGATGATACCATCATCATTTCCATTCGCCAATGGCCTGTATAGAGCATCAATCATCTCCGCTTTAGGCGACTGTTTTCTTACTGATGCTCCATACTTTGAAATACATGGCCAATGTCTAGAGCCGACAACCTGAAAGCCGCAACAATGAGACTATTATTATGGACGGCAATTAAAAAGCCTGAACAGTACTTTGCAAGAAAATATATGTAACATACCGCTGCTATGGAAGGAATATCAGAACGACCTGGAGACCCGTGAGAGACGTCCATTCCCAAAATCATTGTAGGAGTGTCTTTTATAACAGGAACACGTGAAGGTTGCTCGATTGCCAATAAAGAGTTCATCCCTCCAAGCTACGTACAAAAACAGGCAAAAGGAAGTAAGGAACCAGCGCTTAAATTAAAAGAAAAGAATAATATAGAAGAAAATAAACTGTAGATTTCTTACCTTAACGTTAATTTTAAGAAGTACGTTGGTTAAGTACTGATCATTAACCTTCAATGGAGAAATGCACTGGGTAACGATGCCAAAGTCACTCAAACATTTTTTCTTCCAAGGACCTAGACAACCAAATAAAAAAAAGACACGACTGATAAAACATGATGATATTGTAAAAGAAGGGGATCACAGAATATTAGACACCATACCATAGATGTCAGAGTTTTTTCTCTCGGCCAGGACACAGAGGATAAATTTAGGTGGGCCTGGAAGCTTGTCTCTTATCCGTTCAAACATCTTCTCAACTCTTGCAATGGGGGGCTGTCTTCTATATTGTTGATCTTCATCAATTAATGTAAATGGGCCGTCAATTTGCTGCAACATGGAAAATTCAGTGTGTTAGTTTAGAACCAGCACAGTTCAAAAACCGTATGGGCAACACGAGTAACATACAATGCCTTTTTTCCTTCCACAGCTGATGAGATCCCTTGAA